>OZ002728.1:17932318-19275915 GCA_963924305.1 Polygonum maritimum | reverse complement strand
TAATAAACCTAATTTCGAAATCACAAACCAAATTTCGAAATCGCATGTCTCAATCCAACTCGAAAGCATGTCTCAGTTCAAATCACAAACCTAATTTTGCCATGGCTAGCGGAGGGAGATCTGGCTAGCGACGGCGGAGGGAGATCTGGCTCGGGACGAAGGGAGGAGCTCGCGTCGGAGGAAGCTCGTGACGGATTTGGCAGAGACGGAGGAGCTCGCGTCGGAGGGAGCTCGCGACGGAGGTGCGAGCGACGGTGAGGAGCGACGGTGCGAACGCCGGACGCCGCGAAATCGCTCAGAGATCTGCTGATGGAGGACGCGCGACGGCGGAGAAGGCGACGACGGAGGGAGAAATGGCTAGGAGAGGTGGTGACGAGCTCGCCGGATCGGAATCGCCGGTGGAATGAAAAATTGCAGATCTAGATCTGGTACGTGAGAATGAGAGATTTGAGTGGGGATTAGGGTTTTGTTCACTAGGAGCTTTTTTGTCCTTTTCGGTCAAAATCCGTTTATTTACAAAAATACCACCTTATCTACCCTTTTCCTTATTTTCTTATTATTTTACACTCTAAGGCTTGTTTATACCAGAACCAAACTCTTAAAAGTATTGCATACTAAATTTATCGGCTATTCTCGATTCATCGAATCTTCTAGAAAAATTGTACCCCCCTTAATTTCGTTTTGCGTCTCTCACTGCCGTCACCTATAAGTGCTCAACCAATGAGATGATATACGAAACCTTAGCTCCACTAGAGTAAAACATAAGCAATAACTATTTTGTTACCGGGGGTATCATTAAGTCGAAACTTCTTGTTCAAGTTGTGTTATTGAGGAAATGTACGATGAAAAAAACAGTTATTAAGAAGCTTGGATAAATGTTGCATCGGCCAGTTTGTAGTTGTTAGCTTCCCAAGGAAGCCTTCCATCCTCGTAAAACTCAATCGTAACGGGCCAAACGGCAACGTCGGTCATCTTTATATTCGTTAAACACTTCTCAATTTTTCATTTTTTTTTTCTCCCGTGCTCTCTCCTTTTCCCTCTCTCTTCGAGTTGTATCAACGGGCGTGTGCTGTGGTGTACCTGTGTTTTCTTCCCACCCAAGCGCAATTATTCCGCCATTCCTCGTCTTCCTCTGCAACGATGAACTTCTTATAATCTAATCCCCGCCGGTTTATCTTCTTCTGGTGCCGGTGAGTTCAATTCCGAACAAATTTTCCTCCGATCTCTCAGGATATAAATGCTTTTTCTTCATGTGTTTGCTTTCCTTTGCTAGAGTGATTTGCCTGAGTAAATTCGTGTATCAATTTCATTAATGGATTTTGCTGTGGTTCTGCTTTGGATTTCGTTTCTCGGCTAGCCCTAGGGGTGCGATTGCACAATTAGTATACAGTTCCCCTGCTTTCTCTTCGAGTCAGCAGTTGGATACTTAGATGCAGATCTGTGGGGGTTTTGTGCGAGTGCAACTATTTACTTTTTAATTCTGACTGGAAGATGCTGTTATTGACTTATTGGACACAGATGGAGTTGGAGGAAATGGCTGAAGTTGAGTGCTGCCTAAAGAACAACCATTCAGCAGCAGCTTTGAGCTCTTCGGTTCCTGAACGCAGCGCAAGTGTCGGCTTGAAATCACCGAATTGTACCAACCTGCCCACACCATCATCCTCCCACCGGTATATATATATACTGTTTCACATCTATGCATTTCATTCTGTGAAGCCAGTTTGTTTGGGTTTGTTTCTTTCATGTCTAGTCCATTAGGGATCCGTTGTTGAAGGCTGAGCAAATTGTTGGCAGTCCGAAACTCGTGGTGCAGCAGATAGGCTGTATGCATTAGATCATGTACTTAGCCTTGTCAATATTATGATCGTTAGTTGATATCTCAAATCCTTTAACACATCAAGTTTCTTGCTTTTAACTTCTGCTTCTATAATTGCTGTACTGGACCCTATCTGAAATTAATATGAAATGACAGTGGCAATGGGTTCTGCTTCTTTTGGCTCTCAAGGCTATAATTTGTACAAGTTTACATGAAGTATGATTTTGGATGCAAGGGTTATTTGGCTCCACACTTGCTACATAGTATCTCTATTATGCATATCAAATGATGGATTAGAACACGATTGATATTTGTGTCAAAAACTTTATATTATTTGCTGCCGTTGTGTTCCTAAATATACGCTAGTCACACATAGTCGTGACCCATCGTTGTTTTCACTTTATATGGAAGTTATTGTACTTGAACTGTCATTTGAAAGCAAACACATGAGTGTCTGTTTTTCTCTTTCAGGAGGACTACGGGTCCCATTAGACAAGCAAAGGGTGGCTGGACACTTGGAGAGGTCTGTTCCTTTTCCTGCTAATAATAATCTTTTTCTCAGTATCTGCAATACAACAAGAAAATTCTGGTTTCATTTTTATATGCAGCAAACAATGTGCATTGTCCCTCTCTCACTTTAACAAAACATTTTTTATACTCATGTGACAAGAATTCTTATTCAGTGAGGTTCTATCATCTACTATACTTTGCATATATTTCTTAAATAACATGGTCCTATTCCTACAGGATGAAACATTGCGGACTGCAGTTGCTATCTACCATGGAAAAAATTGGAAGAAAATAGGTATGTTTATTCTAACTAATGGTAACCTGAAATGGTACCTTTTGAAAATGTTTAAGGATTAATCTTTTCTTGCATTCAGCACAATTCAACTCTGCTCTTGTTGTTTTTCCTGTATATCTGATAATCTTCTTGCGAACTCTTTCTGTTAGTATTCAATCGGTCCTGACCAGGAGCTTCCTTTCTCAAACTTGCTTTGTAAATTTAACTGCCACTTTATTTAACTCTGCACCAAATTTGTATGCAGCGGAGTTCTTCCCAGATAGGTCTGAAGTTCAGTGCTTACACAGATGGCAAAAGGTTCTTGATCCAGAGCTTGTTAAGGGACCATGGAGTCAGGAGGTGCATGCCACTTCTTTCTTCTTTTGTTTCTCACAGTATACATGATTGAATTGTAGATCCAACTATTGCCTTTATTTGGTTGTAGGAGGATATAAAAATTGTGGAGTTGGTTTCAAAATATGGTCCGACCAGATGGTCTGTGATTGCAAAGTCTTTACCAGGACGCATAGGGAAGCAATGCCGAGAAAGGTTATATTTCCACACGACCATACTTCATTGATTACATCGTTATTCTATCATTAATCAGAAGGATTACAACAAACTATCCTTTTTATATACATGTTATTCAAACGACAAGAATTCTAAGCTTACTTTTTCTTAAATTATGGTCAACGTCCTCTGTGGCATAAGGAACAGGGGTTTCATGATAAATTCCCATGCTTTATTTAAGTGACGAAGGAAATATTTCCATTCGAGGAAGCCAATTGTAGACTGGCATTCTCCTTTTATAAATCATCTTTATCGTAATCCACACTACGAAAATGGTTTTCTATTATCTGGTTTGGCTGTTTAAAGTTATTTTACTGGGTTTTACTATACATGTCTTGCAGATGGCATAATCATTTGAACCCAGAGATTAAAAAGGACGCGTGGACATCAGAGGAGGAATTAACCCTCATGAATGCTCACTGTGTGCATGGCAATAAATGGGCTGAAATTGCGAAGCTCTTACCAGGAAGGTACTGAAAAAGTAGTTCTCTGGAGAAGTAGCTTTCTTTTGTTTATTTGGAAAATGAAAAAAAGTGCCTCTAGTAATACTTATGAACCACATCTGGAAATTGAATCCTTTGACACTCCATGTGGTTAATTCTTGTTATTCTGTTGGAAAGTGATATCAAAATCTTTTGACACTCCACGTGTGTAGTTTGGCACCCAGAATTGAGTGACTTTAGTTACTTATGGCAGTCTTTTTTTAATTCAATGCACACATGATCATAATTGATTGTTTTCAAACACTATATACAGGAGTGACAACTCTATTAAGAATCACTGGAATAGTTCCTTGAAGAAAAAACAAGACTTCTACCTGACTACGGGTAAACTACCACCGGCATGGAAGTGTAGTCCCCAAACTGGCAGTGTCAAAGATGAAACGAAACCATCAACAACAAGATGCAAATTGCTTACTTCACCCAAGAAGGAATTCTATTCATCTGCTCAAACTGCATCAGGCACTACAGAATCTGGCAGACTAGAAGGAATAAAAAATCAGATGAAGTCCTATTACCCAGTTCAATTTGTTGGATCCCCACGTGAAAACCGCTTGAATGAATATGCATCTGAGATAAATCATCTGGATGATGATAAGAAAGTGGATGTTACTCCTCCCAGGCATCAATGTTCGACTCCTGTGAATAGTAACAGCTTGCCAATAAATAGCCCTGAATCTATTCTGAGATTCGCTGCTAGCACATTTCCCAACACTCCTTCAATAATGAGGAAAAGAAAGGCACAACCTCAATCCCCTAGTGTTTTGAATCAGATTAGCAACTGCAATGGAGATTGTGCAGGGGCCAAGGATCAAGCAATCCTATGTGGCTACCAATATGACATTTCTTGTAAAACTCCGGCCTCTCAATGTGACAACAGGCTTGAGTTTTACTCAAGGAAGAACTTGAATGTGTCTCCCCCATATCGAATAAGATCCTATCGCACTGCTGTCTTGAAGTCCGTGGAGAAACAGCTCCAGTTTGCAGCAGAAAGTGAGAAAAGTGAATGTGATGCACTGTCTGAGCTCCATAATAGTATTACTATTACCTAACGAAGCTCGAGCAAGCTTTGCCTCTATGTATGTATTCGCAATAGATTGTTTCCTTTTCACTGTGTCCGCTCTATATTTTCAAGCTTTTACTCTAATCTTATATTTTTCTGTTTGTGCATGGCAGGTGGAAAGGCATTACAAACTTTGAAATGCACTAAAGCTGCAAGTAAATTCGCAAAGTGGAATTGATTATGAAAGTCTTATGAAAAGGATTGTTCAGGGGCTTCAGGTGAGAAGATATTTGAAGTCACATTTTCCTTTTACAGGACTCAGAAGTGGAAATAAAGGGCTGGCTAGTTATAATAAACCATATTTATTGCAAAGTTGTGTGTCATGTTTAGGTGGAAGAAGTTTGACACTATATACACGGGCCCTCAAGATTTTGACCCGAGCAGTTCCTGGTGAAGGCGGGTACTTGCTGATTCTCAGTTCCATCAAATCACAGACTTTTGGACATTGTAAGAGAATTCCTAACCTAACTAGGGCAAATAGAGTTGAACTCACAAGACCCTGCTTGGGCCAGCCTCTGATTATTACCCATTATAATAGTGATGTTTATTATTATAATAGTGATGTTGTGAGATGTATGTGAAAAAAATACGCATTCAAACTAGAACCAGAAAGGTCTTATTCAATCACTCTGATCTTTCCTGGATGGCCTATATCCAAGGGATACATCATAACTAGAGAAGATAAGATGGTACACAGACACAACACATGACAACATCACAGGGAGGCTAATAATAAAGGGGTCTAAGCATCCTCGTAATTAATTAGTGAGTAAGCAAGCCAACACAAGCGACCTTATGCGAGAGGCTGATTCATCTTAGCAGGCTTTGCCATGCTCCAGGCATCCAACGTGTCGACTGTCACTGGGGAGGTTCCATTGTTAAAGACATACAAGTGAGCTTTTTCGAAGACTGCCGTAGTTGGATAGACCCTTGATGTTATGCACGTTTTCCCCCTTGCTCCAAAGCTTTCTACCACAGAGTGGTCGATCTGTGCATACATTTACCAACAACAAAAGAGTACAACCAATTAACACTTGAGATAAGTTATAGCTATATTTAGTTGTGAAGTTAGGTAGGGTCGATACCAAGCTTCTCAGGGAGAGCTTCCTGTCCTTGAGATCAACGTCCACAAAGCCAGCAAACGAGGGCTTGTACATTTCCTTGCTTGTGATGGAAGATGATGTGGATGCATCAGAGCACATGAGGACAACGTGGTTGTTGTTGCGAGCCTTGAAGACCCTAAAGAAGACCGGCGTGTACTCTTCAAGGCCCACTGAAGCCAACGTCGCAAGCCCAAACGGCCCAATCCCGCCCTCAACGGTCGAACCCTTGTGCCCGCAGAGCTCCTCCGCGTTGACCCACTTCGGGTCAAACTTTTCTGCCGTATCCAACCTACTCGGCAAACGGAACACCACCTCCACGTCAGCCTGCACCCATGCATACATAGAACCACAATTAAAAGTTACTTGAGCTATTCAAACTTACTCCAAACGAACAGCTACTTGAACTTGATTGACATGTTTGCACAGTTAGTTTTAACCTGAGCTGCTGTAACGCCCTTCACTTCTAGCAAATGGCCCTTCTGAACGTTTTGGTTCTTGAGATGAACTGGGTTGCGCCGTAGAGTCTCCAATTCTTCAATGGGCCATTGCAACAATTGCTTCCTGCTCGGGTCAAGCCATACTTGCCTTGGAATAGCCTAATCAGCAATTATTATTATTATTAGTGATGAAAATACATATTAGTTAGTTACCAGTGCATGTACATACATATAGAGTATCATGTGGTAATAAATGCGTAGCGTACCTGAATTCCAGCCCAGCCTTTGTGCACATCCATGGGTTTGGCGTCGGATTCATTAGCCCAGCCCCACAGGATCCTACGCTTCTTCTTGGGATCATAGAAGGTCTTGGACGCATAAAAGTTGCCGTAATCGTACCTCAAACCGTTGAGGTTATCGAGAGAAGGGTTATCGGGGAAGTACTTGTCAATGCTCTTATCGTACCTCCCAACGGTGTAATAATCGTACCGCGTCCTATCAAGGCTAACCTTAAGCACATACTTGTCACCCGCCTTTTTACTATTACTAGTAGGGCGAACCACTGTGGTGTCCAGCCCGGTCTGGGTGACCGAAACCGGGTAGAAATCGGGGCACTCCCACATACCCGAGTTCTGGCCCGCGTGGAGAGGGTGCTTGGCCTTGACCCACCGCTTGAAGTCCTTGCTGCGGTACAAGTAGGCGACCCCGCTGCGGTGCTGCCGGCCGCCGACCAGCATCTTCCAGTGGCCGCGGTCGTACCAGGCGGTGGTGGGGTCACGGAAGCAGCTGGCGTTCATGCCGGGGCTAGGGACCACCAGCGGGTTGTAGTCGGGCTTCACCCAGACACGGAGGTAGGGGTCGGACAGGTTGGCGGGCAGGGCAATGTTCTGGACCTGGTTGGAGTGGGGGTCGACCCCCGTGTAGAGTATGGCAGGCCCGGTCCCGGGAAGGATGGTGGCGGAGCCGGACCAGCAGCCGTCGATGTCGAAGGGCTTGGAGGGGTAGAGGGCCGGGTCGAGCGACTGCCAGTTGATGAGGTCGGTGGAGACCGAGTGGGCCCACACTATGTTCCCCCAGACGGAGCCCTGAGGGTTGTACTGGTAGAAGAAGTGGTACACTCCGTTGTAGTACATGGGTCCTGATCCATCCATCCATCAACATCACAACAACAAGTCACAACAACAACATGTACGCACGTAAGTATTTTACTATATATAACGTAAATATAAGATGGAGAGCACTAGCTTGAAAACATTAACTAATTTTGTACGTAGGTAATATTACCATTTGGATCTGTTGGTCGAGGAGGTGATCAAATTGGTGGTGTCCGGCCATGTCATAATCATATATGTTCGCCATTGAGATAGAGACCCACAAGAGGGACATGGATCGAGACAGTAAACATCATCAATCGATGGATCACATTCATGATGCGTATACATATATGCAAGAGATGGATATGTATATGGACGGAGTCGAATAAAAAACATGCATGCATGAATTGAATCGAAAGAGTAGAGAGGGGTACGTACCGTTGATCCAGTGCTGAGGGGGCCGAAAGTGGAAGGCGGGGAGGAGGATGTTGGAGACGGGAGCGACGGCGCGAATGGACTCGAACACGCGGGTTCTCTTGTGAGAGGCTTCCGCCACGCGAACGCAGCAGTTGTCGTTGAGCCCCAGCCCCAGGAGTACAATCAACACCACGTAACGACCCCACCTCATGTAGTCGTACTTATTCTTAGTATTATTCATCATCTTCACTAAATTTGTTTTATGCTTAATTAATTTGATTGATCACTATTCATTGATTATTCCCCCCTCCCCACAACCCACGTACTACTACGTACGTTTGGAGCGTACGGATTGATCGACAACCAGATCGAGTTTTAATGAAGAGGGATATATTAGGGATTGTAGATGCTCGGGCTTGTTTGATCATGTCAACTGCCCGCAGAACAGGCCTATATATAAGCCTCCATTCCGCCTCTTTTTAAAACCACCCTAAAATTCTATTTCTAATTACAATTACTATTATTGGCTTCTCTTTAATATAAGTGAAGCAAAGTCACACTATTAGCTTCCTACTCTTAGCACTATGATCGTAAAAATGCCCGGTTTTTACAGCTTAATTGACTTGGATGAATCAACTTAATCTCAATTTGTGTTGTAATGCTTGAAACATATCTCATATATACGGACTAGAAAATTTACAAAAAATTATAATTTTAATTTTCTTAACAACCATAAATCTATATCTATACCAAATTATTATATGAAAAAACAACAATATCTACCTACATGTATCCCGATAGTACAATCGGGATCTGGGGGGTCAAAGTGTATATACCTCACCTCATAGAAGTCGGAAGGGTGGTTATCATGAATGGAAAAAATAATCAAAGGTTGAAGATAATTAGCCATACATTTGAAGTTAAAGTCCTTAATGAAAGACCTATATTTTTCTATAAAAGCAGAACGTCATTAGACTTGTTCGGAAAGATAGATAGATAATGAATTGAAAGGGGAGCACAATCTATCCTATCAAATTAATAGATCAGGAGTCTCCTATAAGTATAAGTTTGGTGGATTGCATTCTTAAATTATAATCAATTTGATACTTATTGAATAATAAAATTTTACTTAATATAGGAAAGTGAGCATTAAATGTAAATAATAAAAACACTAAAATGAAATTACGAAAAAAGTTAAATCTTGATTGATTGCATGTAAAAGTTGACTAATATACCAACCGGTTTTCTATAACGTGCCCTAAGAGCACACGTGATAAGAATCCACAATTGGAATTAAATTTAGTATTTATAATTATTTAATATTTTCTTAAACGGGTTTATCATTTCCTTATAGAATTTAGTTTTTAAATTAGGGGTGCTTATGATGTGCCCTTGTAGAAAAACCCATATAAGAATCATCTAGATTGGCTTATTTTTATATTACATAATATAAATTATTTTATATTTATCCAAATTTAGCCTAAAATTTGAAACAACACACAGTACACACTAGTAAATTAACAAATCCGCTCAACTTACCCTTCACACTAGTAAATTGTTCGGAAAGATAGATAGATAATGAATTGAAAGGGGAGCACAATCTGTCCTATCAAATTAATAGATCAGGAGTCTCCTATAAGTATAAGTTCGGTGGATTGTATTTTTAAATTAAAATCAATTTGATACTTATTTAATAAATTTTTTTTACTTAATATAGGAAGGTGAGCAGTAAATGTAAATAAAAAAAAACTAATATGAAATTACGAAAAAGTTAAATCTTGATTGATTGCATGTAAAACTCGACTAATATACCAACCGGTTTTCTATAATTAATGTGCCCTAAGAGCACACGTGATAAGAATCCACAATCGGAAAAATCTATTTAAATTTAGCATTTATAACTATTTAATATTTTCTTAAACGGGTTTATCATTTCCTTATAGAATTTAGTTTTTAAATTAGCAATCATCTAGATTGGTTTATTCTAATAGTATTACATAATATAAATAATTTTATATCTATCCAAATTTAGCCTAAAATTTGAAACAACACACAGTACACACTAGTAAATTAACAAATCCGCTCAACTTAGAGCATCTCCAAGAGATGCTCCATAATTTTCTCCAAAATGGAGTACAATCTACTATGTTCTCCAAAAAAATTATGTTCATACTCCAACAAATTCTCTATTTTGGAGAATAATCTCATGTTATTTTTATTTTTATATTTATTTAATATCATAAAGTCAAATTTATCCAATTAGAAAAGGACATGTAGTCATTTGCATTAAATGCCTTCTCCAAATATTTTTGGAGAATTCCCCAAATATAGAGATGGCTAGACATATTTTGGAGACTTTCTCCATTTTGGAAAATCATATGGAGAAACTCTTAGACTTAAATAACACATTTTATTCTCCAAATTCACCATTTTCAAGAAAATGGGATTCTCTTGGAGATGCTCTTACCCCTTACACAGGAAAAAAACAAACCCGGTCAAAAAAGTGGCACGATGCCCCTCGATCATGCCGCATTGTGGTTCGCCCATATGTGTTAGACCGATGTAGATGCGTATGGACCATTTACATCTCCCAATTAATTGGAATATTTTGTATAATCCTGATTTTACGTACGATACTGATGATCCTATAAACATTTTTTGATGAATCTACAGAAAAAAGTATATTTGATATATTATTTAAGTTTAGCCCTCCTCGTGACTGCTAGATTATTAACCTTATTTATCTTACCATGATCTTAATTACTTATAACAAATTAAGAGTATTTGTGAAGTTTCTACTAATGTATAATATTTTTTTAATCCCCAATTCTCGTACGCTTCATGGTAAATGGTTGTAACGGGATGGAGTACGTGGAAGAGTATACTTTTTGTCACCACTTGAACATCCACTATGGCATTATACATTACATAATTTACATGGCCTTAAGTTGCCAAACTCGTGAGTTTGGTTTTTAGGGTAAATCAAACATCTGCAAAACAGGTATCAACCGTGATAGAAAAGCAACTAGAAGCCATGTGCTTCTTAAGGCAAGCCAATTCCATGCGCTGTTCTTTTTGTTTTGAAAAAAGAAAGATACATATTGTGCATGTCATGGAATTATTTCATTTGAAAGAGCTGAAGCCTGACGATAACCTTTTGTGTGCATGCCCGATCTTGTTGGTGAAATTTAATTACTTTACCAAACCTTTTTCTTTTGATTTGCACTAGTTTGTTATATCATTTGTGATCGACCTCTTTTTCCGGTTCATGTTTTCCTTCTCTTGAGCTAAGATCCATGGCCTTGCGACACATCACAAAATTACCATATATATATGTCTTAATTGAAAATGGGCTATTGTTAGTCGAAGAAGTGGGTTGCTGTCTTATTTTTTATTTTCAATGAATACTTGATTAACTTAATAAAGGCCCCGTTTTATTTTAATTAAGACCGTTAATTCCAGCATAGTCAAATGTCGTGTTTATAATCTATGGGTGTAACTTGTAATCCTTAAACAATACTGTTGGATCAGTGTTAGTATTCAAACACTGTAACCCTGAGGAACAGTGAGCAATGTAACACTAGCAGGTAACAATAGGTTGAAATGATTACTTAGAGTAGAAACTCTCAAACAATCAACTTGTTCAGAAGAAAAATCGCTCTCTCGTTAGAGGAGTTCTAACAATCAATTTCACCATTGTCAATTACAATTCCTTCAAGGCAAACAGGGACTTCAAGTAGTCTAATTTAATCACTAGATTATGCACATACAAAATCTAGTTTCCCACCCTAAGAAACAAGTATAAGAAGAACTGAAAGTGATTACAAAAACTTTCTTCTTCTTCTCTTCTTCACATGAGCTCTCTTAAAGACTTAATAATTGGTAAACTTCTAAGGACTTAACCTAAAGATATTTATAGCTAGTCTAATTCACCTGAGATATATTCAAATCTCAACCATATAACCCACGTGATTTATACTATAAACAAATCATATCTTATCCTTAATAACTCTGTCATATCTTCTCAATCTCTTATCTTCTTCCTAAAATAGTTGGACAGATCTTCAAGCAATTCTCACATGTTTCCAGACCCATTCCAGTCCATAAACACGGCGCATTAGGATTTCCTTCAACGGCCTTAGGCGCTTACATAGAATAGTAAGCATTTGCTTTGCAGACGTTATTGTTCTCTCACATTATTCCCTCACATCAGTGTTCATTCTTCCTTCGCTATTTTTTCTTCAATTCAAAACTCTCAAAAACAAGGTTAAATGATAGTGAGTTTGCCATTGTCAAAACAAGAGAACGTTGGCATTGTTCCCATGGTAACAATATAATTGTTCGCTCGAGAGGTAATAGTGAAATTGTTCCCTTGGTCCTAATGTCTATCCAACAAATATGTACTAAAGTAAAGCGCACATTAGACTAGGTAGTACTTGATATTTAGGCGGATGTGAGCCACTAGCAGCTCCACTAGGCACAAGCTTGACCTTGGCATGACTTATGTGCTCGAGTCATCTGGCTCGATGGGCACTTAGGTAACTGATCAAAGCTCGTGCTTAGTGTTGAGGAATGCTTTGGCTCTATTTTGTTATGTTTGAACGTTGGGTTTCACTTCTGTTATTAGGCTAGTTGCCTGATTTATGAGTCGAGCCCAAATCACTCAATGAAGCATAAAGTCGAACGATGTCATTCGAGCTAATTGGGACTCCCATGTAAAGCTTTTAGGGTTCCCATTTGCATCTTGTCTTGCTCATTTGTCTACACCGCCACAATTTTTCTAGGGTTTGGGAGCTCTCTAAGCAACCCCTTGTGCTTATCGTGGCTCTCGTTGGAGTTTTGGGTCTCGACCTCGAAAGCAAGATCGGAGAAGAGTTGAAATTGGTAATCTCTTTGTGAGTTCGCTTGAGTTGAGTCCTCTCTTTACGACTTTGTGCCTCTCCCTTCTCTTTTTGTCTTTGTGTTTTGCATCTGTAGTCTCTGCATGTGTGTGCTTGCATGTACTTGATCTTGTCTAAACTAGATCAAAGCTCTCTGTGCTTTTTCTCTCTCAATCGCGAATGCACAAACTTCTCGCAATTCTCACAACGAAGCTCTTAGGTTTTTCTTCTAACCGAATTCCTATTTATGCTTACAATATGAATGTGTCTATCCATTCATATAAGATATAAGATATAAATTACATAGATTTTATTTTATCTTAAGATATGAATTTCTTAAAATAAAATCTATCCTAATAAAAAGATATCGTAACCCTAAGAATATCTTCCAACTGCCATCGCACATAAGAAAAGTCATCTTTATTAAACGCATGCATGTTTGTCTAGCTTTCCATAAATAGCTTCTGACATTTGTGTTGACCGCTTAGTATAACGTATTCAATTTGTTCCTTAAGCTTATCTACAGTTGATCCTTACTTTTGTTCCATTAATTATTTGTTCCTGAAATACTGAACAAACAATTTTTTTTTTTTGATCTACACTGAACAAACAAAATTAAATACATACTAGTGTATCATAATCAAAACTGAATTAGGATTCGAACGTCATCCCAACAAACTAGTTTGCCGGTGGAGCTCTCTATCTTGCATGAATTAGATGCACAACGTGTTTAATTAGGTATAAGTTTGGTGGGACCGTTATCGATCAATTTGCATGAATGAAACTAACTAATTTATGTGTACAACATGCATCAATCTTACACAAGAGTTTGAATAGCTAGGTTGATTTCCTCCACATGATTTAAAACCTAGAGTGTATATATATGTAAGCTTGGTGAGGTGAGAAATTGCTTCTATATATGGTGGAATATGCTACTGACACGTCCCTAAGTCCATCTATTGATTCACAAACCTTTATCTACCGTCGAATGTTGACATTTGATGGAGCTCCTAATTCATGTTGTGTGTAAACACCGAGCTCTAAAGGAGTCAGCTTGAATTGAAATGGAAAAAGGAAACTTCGCCACCATCTTTCGTTTACATGCTATATAACAAACACGAAAACGGATAAGTGCGTTTATAAGTTCCACAATATGTATACACGCATTCGTGTTGACATAAATAAGTGCTTACCCTTGCGCATGTGTTATATCAGTATCGGTGTACGTGAAGGTTGATGACATCTATCGGTAGTGAGTTTACCCACGTACTAATGAAAGAGTTTTCTACTACTAATGCCAGCTAGCTGCTTTCAAGTGCCTTCCTACTTTATGTTTGGCTTCTTGTTACAAAGCACAAATCACTAGTGAAGGCAAATACACACCATCACCACCCAATATGCAAGATTCCAAGCAAAGCGAACTTCTCTCCAAATTGCTACTGTCTGCTCATAAACCACAAGTTACGAATGTGAAATCCATCTAAGCACTCGGTAAGAAAGTTCCACGTCCTACATGTAAACAGGTGTGCAAGCACACAAGCCAGAAACAACTTTTACCGTGTTTGGAAGACTTGCAAAGACTGTTTCTCTTCGCCTCTTGTAGCAATGTTAAAAATGTCTAACTCACATTCACCTCCCCTGATTTCAAGTGGACTGCCTGGTGTAATTACCACCAGAATGGAAGACTTTGGCTGATGCACTAGGCAATATTCTTCTTCCAGTTCTTGTTCAGGAGTGCTTTTCCCAGCAGTGCAATACGAGCTTTACGCAGAATACCATGCTTTCCACTCTAAAAACAGAAACTTAAGTGATTCTTTTTACTTCTTGTAAAGTTCTCCACTTGAGCAGGATCACCAATAGTCCCCACAAGAGCACACGCCTTGACAGAAGCAATGAAATCGGTTTGCATCACGGGCAATAATCGTGCGCTCTGTAATTTCAGAGACCATCTTGCAAAACGTGTGGCAATCACCACAAATCCTCAGGTTCTTAGTTATCCTAATAGGACTTCCAGCAGGAGTAGCAATTAAACCAAATGCAATGGCTAACTTTTCACTGTGTTGAAACAACATTTGCTCCTTAACTTCCTCATCCACATCATGTAACACAAAATCTGTATCGGGTACGTAACCGGCCTCGTCCAATTTTGTCTTCAGACTTTCAAGCATCTCGTAAATCTCCTTTGATCTTAAATGGGTCCCATCTCCAACACTGAATCTGTGGATCTCATCACCCACTTCGATCCAAGTCCAGCCAGGAATCTTCTTCAGTCTTTTATGAGTCAAAGATCCTCTGACTCTCGCCACATCGTTCCATCTCTGTGCCTTGGCATAAATATTAGAAAGCAAAACATAATGGGCTGCATTTTGAGGCTGCAGCTCAAGAAGACTGTTTGCAGCCTTCTCTGCAAGTAATAAGTTGCCTTTTAGTCTACAAGCACCAAGAAGAGCGCTCCATAGACCCTCGTCTTTCTCTACTTTCATTTCATCAGTCACCTTAACAGCCTCATCGAGTTTTCCTGCTCGGCCCAAAAGATCAACCATACAAGTACAATGTTTCACATCTGGGTCCATACAGTAGTCATTCTGCATCGAGGAGAAGAGCCTAAGACCTTCATCAACCAAGCCAGAATGACTGCAAGCATATAAAACAGACAGAAAAGTGATATTATTGGGCCGTATTCCAGCGTTTAACATTGCATCGAACAATCCAAGAGCATCCTGACTCAATCCATGATACCCATAGGCAGCTATCATAGCACTCCACGTAACGACATTCCTGTGTTTCATCCCCTCGAAGACCTCCTTAGCCGTTTGAATACTTCCACACTTTGCATACATGTCAATCATTGCTGTCCCCAGAATCACATCCACAGAGAACCTCCTGTCATTCATGTAGTTTTGAAGGCGCCTCGCCTTGTTCATTGCGCCTAGTCTAGCACAAGCATTTACAACGGTCACCATTGTGATCTTGTCAGGGACGACGCCTTCCTCTCTCATACGATCAAATAAAGCCAATGATCCATTTGCGTCCCCAAAGTCTCCATATGCACTGATCATAACCGTCCAAGTAACGAGATCTCTCTCAGGCATTTTGTCGAACACTTTCCTGGCATCTTCAATTTCCCTGCACTTGGAGTACATATCCACCAGAGAAGCAGAGATGAACACATCCGAAGTCAGCCCGAACTTGATGACAACATGATGCACTACCCTGCCTACTTCGATATCCCTCCTATCCCTACAAGCCCTTAGCACAATAGGCAGTATGTAGTTATCTGGTCGAGACCCAGATTCAATAGAATCCCTGAATGTCTTGAACCCGTTGTAAAAATCCCCAATCTTAAGGAACCCACCAACCATTACGCTCCAAGAAAACGGGGTTTTCGCGTCCATCCTACTGAAAACTGGAACGGCATAGTCGTCAATCGCTTTAAGTTGACAATATGTATACAGCAATTTGTTCATAACAAAATGGTTTTGAAGCATTCCGGTTGCAACAATCAGGGCATGCGCCCTTTTAACCTGGGAAATGTTCTTGCAATTTTGCAAGCAGGAGACATGGAATTTGGGGTCAGAGAGCCACGACAACAGGGGCCTTGAAGGCATCTCTTTCTCAGTATTACAAACTGGTGAACTTTCATGATTAACTTCGGCTGGAGATGAGCAATTGGAATGTCAAGAATTTTATTGTTATTTTGAAAGACTAATCAAATGTGTATAAATAATTTTAGTATAAATGGAATGTATAATGGAATTTTAATCAATAAAAAAATTAAATAAAAAAATTTTAACCCATCAAATTGAGTTAATAAAATAATGGTATGGTTCAAATTTATCTTTTTAATATATATATTATTTTAATCTTCAATTTAGTATCGTGAAATTTATAAATTATATTTTAGAAAACTTTATAGATAAAATATAAATGATATATTATTTTTTTATATTCAAATTTTAACCAATCGAATTATTTAAAAAAAAAGGAAAATATGGTTCAATTTTGAGTTGACACGTGTCGCTCTGTATTATTATTATTTTAACATCCGAAGTTACTATCATTGTTGAAAAAATTGTAATAGGTAGGCTTTTTTTCGAAATATATATTAGTGATAGAAGGTATTGGGAAATTATATCATATTTTAGGATAGGATTATTGTATATCTTAGGGAGCAAGTTGTCCTATCTATTTGTATCTATACAAACTCTTGAATGTACATAATGAAATCAAGTTTTGTTTCTCCAAAATTATCTCTTCCCAAACTTTACATGGTATCGGAGCATATGATCAATTTTTGAAACCCTAGTTTCAATTTTTTTTTCAAACGCTTCCGCACCTTTGAACCTTTCTCCTCTGCAACCATGGTGGATCCTAACAATTCAAGCTCCGCTTCTGCCCAGCAAACCACCGATCAGCTTGCCGCCCTTCAACAAGCTTTGCTTGCTGCACAAGTTGCGTCTTCCACTACTCCGAAGCCTGACTCGCCCTACTACATGCATCTTTCCGATCACCCCGGTCGAACAATTTGTTCGATCACCCTTAAAGAAGATAACTATCAGGAGTGACCCATTCATATACTATATAATAAATCTAAACAGAAAACAGAAAAAAAAAACGAATAAGGAAGACGTAGCCATAATACAAAAATCTATTCACTTCTTCATCAAGTTTTTCAACGATCCGTTCATCATCCTCGCACTCACATTTACAAAGTACCTCCACATATCCGCTCACATTTCCTCACACAAAACAAGAACAAGAACATCGAACGAAAATCCCTAACCCTAACAATACTTCGCGAAACTTCCAGCCCCCATCATGATCCTTCTAAACTGCTCCTCTCCAGAACGCTTGTGGTAGTGGCCTCCTCCTCCTCCTCCACCACCGGCTCCTCCGCTTCCACCTCCTCCTCCTCCGCCGCCACCTTTGAAGAAAAGTGCCGGGTGAGGAGGTTTGTCTAGCCGGTGCCGCGGGTGAAACCTAGGTCTCCGGTTGCCCCAAGGTGGAAGCAGGGCGTCCCACCAGGGAAGCATGCCAAGATCCATTGGAGAATCTTGAGCAGCTGGGCCGGACCTTCCATGCATTGGGACCACGAAAATCACCATCGCAGAACGCCTGTTAAACCTGAAATTGTTTCTCTCGTCCTCGAAGAAGAACGATGAAATGTGGTGTGTTCCGCTACAGTGCACTTTGCAGAGCACTTTCTCTATCCATTTTTTCGGCTGAATCGGCCCATATCTTAATAACCTTATGTGGACAAAATATAGGGTTTTGCATAATGTAGGTTTTTGTTTTTTTTAGTGAAATTATTTTACATGGACTTTATCCTTTTGTTGTTTTTTTTCTTGATAAAACAGAAAATCCATCTATCTTTCTTATGCCCTTTATGTAGCGCCGAACAAAAAATCTCTCAATCTCCCCTCTTATATAATATATCTCTCCTTTTAGAAAAAACTGCAATTTCTACAAGCGGCCGATCAACTTGCCGCTCTTCAACAAGCTTTGCTTGCTGTACAGGTTGCGTTTTCCACTACTCCGAAACCTGGCTTGCCCTACTAAATGCATCCTTCCGATCACCCTGATCTAACAATTTGTTCGATCACCCTTAAAGGAGATAACTATCAAGAGTGACCCATTCATATACTATATAACAAATCTAAACAGAAAAAAAAGAATAAGGAAGACGTAGCCATAACACAAAAACCGATTTTATTCACTTCTTCATCAAGTTTTTCAACGATCCGTTCATCATCTGCTCACATTTACAAAGTACCTCCACATATCCGTTCACATTTTCTCACACAAAACAAGAACAAGAACAAGAACATCGAGCGAAAATCCCTAACCCTAACAATACTTCGCGAAACTCCCAACCCCCATCATGATCCTTCTAAACTGCTCCTCTCCAGAACGCTTACGGCGGAGGCCGCCTCCGCCTCAACCACCGCCTCCTCCTCCGACGCCTCTTCCGAAGAAAAGTATTGGGTGAGAAGGTCCGTCTATCTGGTGTCGCGGCTGAGACCTGGGTCTTCGGTGCCCAAGGTGGAAGCAGGGGGTCCCACCCAAGAAGCATGCCAAGATCCATTGGAGGATCTTGAGCAGCTGGGTCGGACCTTACACGTGTTGGGAACACGAAAATCGTCATCGCAGAACGCCTGATAAACCTGAAAAGTTTTCTCACGTCCCCGAAGAAGAACGATGAAATGTGGTGTGTTCCGCTACAGTGCACTCTGTAGAGCACTTTCTCTATCCATTTTGTTTCTCCCCTCTCTTTTTTTTTCAAAAAGAAAACAAGAAAAAGGAAAAATCGATATGGGAATCGACCCAAATCTTAATTTCTGTTTTCCTCTGAATCGGCCCATATCGGACAAATTATAGGTTTTTGCATAATGTAGGTTTTTGGTTTTTTTAGTCAAATTATTTTACATGGACTTTATCCTTTTTTTTATATAAAACAGAAAGTCCCTCTATATTCCTTACGCTCTTTATGTAGCGCTGAACTGAAAATCTCTCAATCTCCCCTCTTATGTAATATATCTCTCCCTTCAGAAAAAACTGCAATTTCTACAAGCCTCCGATCAGCTTGCCGCCCCTCAACAAGCTTTGCTTGCTGCGCAAGTTGCGTTCTCCACTATTCCGAAACTTGGCTTGTCCTACTACATGTACCCTTCCGATCACTTGGTCTAACAATTTGTTCGATCGCCCTTAAAGGAGATAACTATCAAGACTGGGCCACTGCGATGAGGAATGCTTTCATGGCTAATTGGAAACTCGGATTCGTTGATGGCTCCATCACTAAGCCCGTCACTGATTCGCCTAACGCTCCCTTTTGGCACCCTGTCAATTGTATGCTCGTCGGATGGATCCGTCCTTAAGATCTTCTGTGACCTATTTTGAGACTGTTAAAGAACTTTAGGACGACCTTGAACAACATTTCTCTGTTGGTCATGGTCCTCAAATCCTTTAACTTAAGTTCGAGATCGCGAATTGCCGTCAACGGGGGCAGACGCTGGCTACTTATTTTGGCATCCTGAAGAAGTTATGGGAAGAACTGGCTACATACGTTCCTCTTGGAAAGTGCACATTGTTGGGACGATATTAAGGACGCCAGTCATTAATATCTAACCAATAATGATCGTCCCTTGTTTTGATAATGACAAACTCAAAGGTATTTGATAAGTTGTCCAAGTGTTGATCTCAGGTAAGTCCAGTGGACGCACATGAGCGAAAAGGACAACAAGTGAACGAGAGTCCTTAACTTTGGAGGGACGCACTTCATCGGAACTTCCGAAGCTGAACGTAATTGGCGAAGTCCCTACGCAGATAGGACGCAATCCTCATCAAGAAGGGACGCGCGCCAAAATACGGACGAAGTTCAAATTCAAATTAAGGCCGCCCCAACATGATTACATCACATTCGGCCGTAGTCCTCAGAAGGAAGCTTCCCTTGTTTGGGCACGTGTAGACAATTCCAAAGATGTCGCTTTCCCAACAATGGTCCCCTATCCACGCGAAGGCTTCCCAAGCGTCAACAGAGTTGACCTTCTCAGGACGCACATCGCACCGTTGATCAAAGATCAAGGATCCTGCCAAGTCTCAGAGGACGCTAGAGGACAAGAACCACTTCCGCTATAAATACCCTCCAAGGGGTATGCATAGCGGTGTGGATTTTGAAGACTTTCTCTCAAGCTCTCCCGAAGCATTCAAGTTCAAGAACGAAGAACAAGGAGACCAAGTGAGCTTGAAGCAAGAGAAAGAAAGTCCAACCACATCAAATCCAAAACAAACCACAAAATAGTTAGAGTTGTTGTTTGTCTCTCACAAAGAACCGTGAGAAACGTGAGTGATAGCTTCCTTATAGCTAAGAGTGTTAGGTTACTTGTTAGGCGGAAAGGAGTGTTACTAGTGAGACTAACGACGGACGCTTAGCTCAGTGAAGTGTAACGACTCGCCTAAGTTGTAAGGACTCTCTCTTAATAAGATAAGGACGGCTATTGAAAATCCTCCAAGCGGAGCTAGAGGTTTACCCATAAGACTAGTTGGTCTTAGTGGGGTTCCTCTATAAATACTCGTGTCCATTATCGCATTCTGTTTTCCTAAGTCTTATTCCGCTGCACTTAAGGACGCCCTTAACCCAGTTAAGGACGCCCATTCTACAAGACTTACGATCCAACAATTGGTATCAGAGCGGCGCTCTAGATTAATTCTGAGTTGCAGGAAACATGGATATGGAACCTATAGGTATCTCAAGTGCGAGGCCACCCCGCCTCACGGACGGGAACTTCAACCGGTGGAAAACAAGATTTGAGTGCTTCGTGCGATGTCAAAACTACCAATGCTGGATGGTGATAAAGAACGGCGACCTCGAAGTCCCTGCTGCAAAGAAGGACAAAGAAGGAGAATGGGGTCCCGATGAATTCAAACTCATGGAAGCAAACGCCAAAGCTATCTGCTTTCTACAGACGTCCCTCTGTGAAAGGGACGCTACCCGCGTGAGCAATCTTCCAACTGCTAAGCTCCAATGGGAAGCCCTGGAGAAGTATCATGTTGGGACGCCCGAGATGAAGGAGGACGTCCAACTTGAAGCAAAAAGGGACTTCTACAAATTTAGGATGTTCACAAATGAAACCATCACCGACTACTCCTTCCGCTTTGAAGCCTTGCTCACAAAATTGAAGAACTTGGGTGTCAAGGAAACGGAGATCACCCAAAGGATGAAGGTCCAAGTCTTGATTGATGGACTCACGGGACCATGGAACTCCGATAGGATGACGTTCAAAGAAAATCAAGCCAACAAAGGACTGTCCATGGAGGAGATCTATGGAAAGCTTAAAGGGTACGAAGCATTATCGCATTTTGTTTTCCTGTTAAGTCTAGTTGGTCTTAGTGGAAAGCTTAAATGGGTAAACCTCTACCTCCAAGCGGAGGTAGAGGTTTACCTATAAGACTAGTTGGTCTTAGTGGGGTTCCTCTATAAATACTCGTGTCCATTATCGCATTCTGTTTTCCTGTTAAGTCTTATTCCGCTGCACTTAAGGACGCCCTTAATCCAGTTAAGGACGCCCATTCTAACAGACTTACGATCCAACACACATGCTCCAATTGCAAGTGTGGCATGAACACCCGACTTTCAAAAGCCCGGGACACCGAACGTGTTCATCAATTTCTTATGGGCCTCGACGATGGTGTTTTGGTACTCTTCGCTCCAATATGATGTCTCAAGACCCTCACTTGCCTCTCAGTCGGATCTATTCATTTGATGTTCAAGATGAAGGTCACCCTTCTATGATCAAGGATTGGGATTCTCAGACCAACACGATGGCGTTTTCCGCTCGATTGATGCCGTCACCTTCTTTCTCTTCTCCCGATCGCTCTACTACTGAATCTGGTATTGATCGTGCTTTGCTGACCTGCACTCATTGTGGTCGCCAGGGAGACAATAAAGCTACTTGCTTTAAGCTCACCGGCTTCCCAGATTGCTTCTACCAAAAGAGAGGCATCGGTAAAGGCATTCAGCAAGGCGGTCGCGGACGTGGTGCTTCTGAATCAGGCTCGGGACGTGGCTCTACTAGTCGTGGATGTGGTGTTTCTAGTTCCGTCAACGGTGCAGAATAGCCGACTCCCGGAAGGTACAACCGACGTCTAACCGAACAACCAAAATCGATAGGCTCTCGGTTTTACCAATGACCAATGGGCATCCATGGTCCAACTCTTTACCTCTCTAAACAACTCATCCGGTTCAAACCCCTTGTCTAGTAAGAACTCTTGCCCTTGGATTCTAGATATGGGTGCTTCTTATTACATGACAGGAGATTTCGAGCTTTTACAAACTTTGCAACCTATCTCTGATGTCTCTATATTGTTACCCAACGGCGAGTTTTCTACCACCTCTCACTCGGGCTCTGTTGTGTTTGGCTCTCTGACTATTGATCATGTTTTTTACATACCCGACCTCTCCTGCAATCTTCTTTCTTTTGCTCGGTTGATTGATGAGCTCAAGTGTGTTATTACACTAACCAATCGATTGTGTGTGTTATAGAAACAAAGCTTGAGGACGGTGATTGGACTGGGTGAACAACGAGGTGGGGTTTATTGGTTGCGGGCGTTCCACTACACACCACGGGTTTGTCGACTTTCAGCAACTGACCCGCCTATGCTATGCCACACACGACGCGACCATCCTTCTATGTCTCTTTTGAAATATTTGCCTATGATTATAGATTCTGTTCATTCAGTCAATGACCCTTGTGACATTTGTTTTAAGGCTAAACAAACTCGAAATAATTTTCCGCTTAGTGCTAATAAAGCAGATTCAATTTTTTATCTCATTCATTTTGATGTATGGGGGATGTATGGTACAACATGAACTTATGGTTCTTCATACTTTCTCCCTATTCTTGATGATTGTTCTCGTGCTGTATGGGTACATTTGATGAAGGCTAAACCTGAAACCTCTCGCCTTGTTGAGCAGTTTTGTGCAATGATGCAGACACAGTTCTCTAAATCTATCAAACGGTTCTAATCGGACAATGACACATAATTTCTTCCTTTGATTCCATATTTTGCTACGTAGGGCATTATACATGAGACAAGTTGCGCCTACACTCCTCAGCAAAACGACCATGTAGGACGCAAACATCGTCATCTCTTAAACGTGGCTTAGGCGCTTCGCTTTCAAGCTGGTCTCTCTATTGACTATTGGGGCAAATGTGTGTTTACCGCTTGCTATCTTATTAACCGTACTCCGTCTCAACTCTTGAATGGTAAAACTCCTTACGAGACTCTTCATAATCGTTCACCTAACTATAATTATACCCGTTCCTTTGGCTGCCTGTGTTATGCATCACAATTACCAAAGGATCGTAATAAACTTGCACGTCGTGGACGGAAATGTATCTTCATCGGTCATCCGAATAGAAAATGTGGCTGGCGCCTACTTGATTTGGAGTCTAAAGAAATTTTTATAAGCCAAGAGTCACATTCTTTGAGACACACTTTCCTCTCGTTGATCATGTTCAACCCATCTCGATCTCCTCTACCGAATCACCTACGACATCACCTTTGTCTTTGACAACGAACCGGTTTATCCTCCTGCGCTCGTGCGCATCGTTGCACCTCCTGTCGAGGACAGGGGGAGTCCACCACCGCCGGCTCCACTAGTCTGACAGAGCACTCACGAATGCCGCATCCCTGCACACTTGCATGACTATATTTGCAGCACCACACGAGCTTGTAAACCCCCCCGCGCATCGTCTACACCCGTTCCCGGTTCATTGTCCTTAGGTATTTCTTACCCTATAACAACTTTTGTTTCTTGTAACAATTTTTCTCCTACACACTCGGTTTTTGGCTACTAGTGCATCTACATAGGAACCTACATCTTACTTAGAGGCCCTCCAACACATGTGTTGGAGAGATGCCATGGCTCTTGAAATCGAGGCTCTTGAGCGCAATCGCACTTTGGGAAATTTCATCGCTCGCTCCCGGCAAGAAAGCTATCAACAACAAGTGGTCTACCATATCAAATGACAATCCGATGGATCCATGAAACTTTTGCGCCCGTCGCAAACATGGTCACCGTTCGAGGGCTAGTCTTTCTTTCGGTCGCCACAATCAAAGGTTGGGAACTTC
The DNA here is from genome assembly GCA_963924305.1 of Polygonum maritimum. Classification (NCBI taxonomy): domain Eukaryota; kingdom Viridiplantae; phylum Streptophyta; class Magnoliopsida; order Caryophyllales; family Polygonaceae; genus Polygonum; species Polygonum maritimum. Next base: position 19,251,620 of record OZ002728.1, on the reverse strand, counting down.
ATCAAATGGATGTTCACAATGCTTTTCTTCATGGAGATTTACATGAAGAGGTGTACATGAAGCTACCTCTCAGTTATTCTACTTCGCGTCCGGGGCGTGTGTGCCACCTTCGGAAATCTTTATACGGACTCCGACAAGCACCGAGAAATTGGTTTTTCAAACTAGCTCAAGCTCTGCGAGTATTTGGCTTTCGTCAAAGCCCGGCTGATCACCCTTTATTCATCTTTCAGAAGGGTCATGTTTGCCTGCATGTGTTGATCTATGTCGATGATATGGTCATTGTCGGTAATGACTCTACTTCCATCTCTAATAATAAATCTTATCTCAGCTCGTGTTCTGCATGAAGGACCTTGACACTCTGAAATACTTTCTTGGCATTGAAGTAGCTCGATCATCTCGTGGTATTTATTTATCTCAACGCAAGTATGTGTTGGACATCCTCTCCGAGTCCGACCTTCTAGCAAGTAACCATGCGACTTTCCTATGGAGCAAAATCAGCGCTTAGCCGTCTCCTCTAGCGTCGATTTAGATGCTCCAGACAGGTATCGTCGACTCGTTGGGCGCCTTATTTTTTTAGGATAGGATTATTGTAAATCTTGAGGGGTAAGTTATATCTTGCCCTATCTATTTGTACTATTTAAACCCTTGAATGTGCATAATGAAATCAAGTTTTGTCTCTCCAAAATTATCTCTTCCCAAACTTTACAAAGTGATATGCTTTGAGAAAAACAATCACATTTTAGAATAGACGGAAAACAACAACACATTCTTTCAAATACATGCAAGTTACTCCATAGTACTTTCGGTCAAAACCCATACAAAATATGTAGTAGAAATTCAAGAATGGTGCTAGAAATAACACAAGAATGAAAGAATTGAAATTATAGCAGCAATTACCCTCTTATAAATTAAATAAATTGCAAGTGCATATGCAAAAATGTAAAAAGTGGAAGCATGAATTAACTTGATAGTGCAAAAAAAAGTTTGATGCTAAAAGAAAGTTGGCCTGCATCTCAACGACGCGTACGCAATAGCTAGTCGCCCCATAAGTCCATACACGTAAGTGTTTTGAGAATTAGAAACACTTCCTGTGAACGATCGATGGCCCAGACTCGTCGTACTCCGCCTTTGCAATCCACATCTGCAAATACACAGTATAGTTTTAGGCTCTATTGATACATTAGAGTTTTATAGTGATACAGAGCAGCTCGTACCTGTTGGAAAGTGCTGAGTGATGCTAAGATGGAGCCCCCAATCCAAACACTGTATTTTCTCTCAGGCGGAGCAACCACCTTAATCTTCATGCTACTGGGTGCGAGCGCAGTGATCTCCTTGCTCATTCTGTCGGCAATGCCATTGAACATGGTGGTCCCACCGCTAAGCACAATGTTGCCGTACAAATCCTTCCTGATGTCGACGTCACACTTCATAATGGAGTTGTAGGTGGTCTCGTGAATCCCAGCGGCCTCCATTCCGATCATGGAGGGCTGGAAGAGGACTTCGGGGCAGCGGAAGCGCTCGGCTCCGATGGTGATGACCTGGCCGTCGGGCAGCTCGTAGTTCTTCTCGACGGAGGAGCTGGTGTTGGCGGTGTCGAGCTCCTGCTCGTAGTCGAGGGCGATGTAGGAGAGCTTCTCCTTGATGTCCCTGACGATCTCGCGCTCGGCCGAGGTGGTGAAGGCGTAGCCGCGCTCCGTCAGGATCTTCATGAGGTGGTCGGTGAGGTCGCGGCCGGCGAGGTCGAGCCGGAGGATGGCGTGGGGGAGGGCGTACCCCTCGTAGATGGGGACGGTGTGGCTGACGCCGTCCCCGGAGTCCAGAACAATGCCCGTCGTACGGCCGCTGGCGTAGAGGGAGAGCACGGCCTGGATGGCCACGTACATGGCGGGAGCGTTGAAGGTCTCGAACATGATCTGGGTCATCTTCTCGCGGTTGGCCTTGGGGTTCAGAGGGGCCTCGGTCAGCAGAACAGGGTGCTCCTCGGGGGCCACACGAAGCTCGTTGTAGAAGGTGTGGTGCCAGATCTTCTCCATGTCGTCCCAGTTGCTCACGATCCCGTGCTCAATCGGGTACTTGAGGCTCAGGATGCCACGCTTGGACTGCGCCTCGTCCCCGACGTAGGCGTCCTTTTGGCCCATCCCAACCATGACCCCCGTGTGTCGTGGCCGCCCAACGATGCTCGGAAACACAGCTCTTGGGGCATCATCCCCAGCAAACCCAGCCTATTCCATTGCATTCATCAAAATATATATGTCATACCTAGCTAATTAATTAACCATTACACAATTAATTAGTTCTAGAAGAACCAAATTGATTAAGCCACCGTACCTTAACCATGCCGGTTCCATTGTCACACACAAGTGGTTGGATGTCCTCACCGTCGGCCATCTTCTAAACCCGGCCTACAATTAATCGTTCATACAATCTTGGAATCAAAACGTTAAATATGGATTAAAAAGGGCAAATTGATAGATACAACATAAGAAGTTAGCAATGTTGCGTACGTTAGAGCTAGATTAATAAGAACACCCTAGCTAGCTTTTCCGATCGAGAGGGAGAGAAGAGAAAAAGTATTTCTAAATTGAAAACGTACACACTTACACTCATCAATCCATTTATGAAATTAAGAAGAGCAATATGATAATCAATCAGAAAATCGTAACATGCATATCTAGTTTTAAACAAGAAATTGAAAGCGATCGAGGTGACCGTTTCACCAACAACGTGGACTAGAAGAAAGGAGAACGTAGGTACGTATGAAAACTATAATACGAATTGAAGATGCGCAATAGAAGATGATCGATCGAAACTTACCTGTTTTGGTTGAGACCTATTAAGATCAAAGAGAGAGAGAGAGAGAAAGAGATGGAGGAGGAGATGAAGAAGAGCAAAGAACAATTAGTAATAACTACGAGGTCTAGAAATGATGCCAAGGGGAATAAAAAGGAGAGGGCGAGATGCTTTCGGGTGGTGGAGAGAAATGCGGCCTCAATTCTCTCCAACTTTCCATTTTCATCCACCCATGAGTCATGACCGATTAACGTTTTAATTAGATCCAAAGCTCATGCTCCTATTTTCTTTTTTCATTTTCCAAAACCAAACACATACTTCTACTTTAACTAACAACACTACTTTGATATAAAAACATGAGTCGGTCTCAGGCGGCAATACAAATACCTAGTGTTGTTAATATATAATGGTTAAAAAAAGTTATAAAAATACTTAGTTACAAAAATAGCCATAGATTAAATAAAACATAGTTATATAAAAGTTCTTTAATTAAAGACCATATTAATAAAAAAAACATGTATCTAGAATATAGGTTGCACACGTACAAGCTAAATGATGAAGGAAATGTTGTGGTAGAATAAGCTAACCAATTGATAGTTGACGGACGTACACCAATTAAGGGTTCAAGGGGAAAGTATGACCTTTTGAGCATGTTGTAACGAGAGATCGAACAGGAAGAATCAACAAGATCGACGCAGAGTTTACGTGATTCGATAACGATGTGTTACCTACGTCCAGGGGCATAGAAACAATATATTATTATGGAAGATTGAATTCAGGTTTCAGAGCTCTTGGTATTTCAAGAGTTATATAGAGACTCAAGAAACCCTAATTACAATTATGGGCCACGAGCCCAAAACAGATTGCGACAGTCTAGAAACAGAAAACATAGTATATCGTTTGCTCCGGGGGCTATGCTGCTCCCTAGATATATAGGGGTGGCAATTAAGATAATCGGTCGGATAATACGGTTTCGGGGCATTCGGATATGAACAGTGACGGATATGAACGGATAATCGGGTACATTCGGGTCGGGTTGGATTGGGTCGGATATTCAAATTGTTAGATAAATCGGATTATCGGGTTAAAATCGGTTAATTTAATTCGGATTTCGGTTGAATCGGTTTCGGGTTGAGTCGGCTTTTTCAGTTTTTGAATGAATCGGATTTCGGTTGAATCGGTTTTCGGTTGAATCGGTTTCGGGTGAATCGGTTTCGGTTAAATCGGTTTCGGTTGAATCGGTTTTTATTAAATCAAATTTTGATTAAATCAGGTCTTAATAAAATTAGATTTTGGTCGTTTGAATAGCGGATCAATCTAATTTTGATTTAACTATATTTTTCATATTGTATTTTTTTCCATATTTCTAGCTCTTATACATTCTTCAAACCATATACATTCTTAAAGTATCATATGTTATTTATGTGTACGTATCTATCTCTTTTGATCCTTATTAATTGTTGCACCACATATCCACATTAAACATAAATCATGATGTAAAAACCATTTAATGAATCAAAAAAAAATTCATAGTTTATATTTATTTTATATTATGTTTGGATTGTTTCGGGTATCATATATAATCGTCGGATATGATCGGGTTCCGGTTCTTTCGGATATCGGGATTAATTGGGTCTCGATTGTACCGGGTTTCGGATGTAACTCGGATAGGATATATTTGGTTCGGTTTATTCGGGTTTCGGTTTGACACCGCTTGAGCTTTTCGGATGTAATCGGGTTTCGGGTCATTTTTAATCGGGTTGTTCATACCTCCGGGTCAGATTCGGTCGGATTGAATCGGTTTCGGATTTTATTTTATAATTTTTTTTTCCCGAATCTCAATCGGTTCTCAAATCAAATAATTCGGTCGGTTAATTCGGATCGGATCAGAATTTGCCACCCCCGTCCAGGGGGCGTGTTGCCCCCATGAACCCCGGGCCCCAGATTCAAGGCCTATTAACAAATCTCCTCCTTGACTTGAATTCTCCCAGCAACAGATGTACTATAACAAATGCATGCCTGAAGTTTCTCTACCTCAGATTTCCCTTAAGGGCTTAGATTATTGACTTGTGAAGTTGAGCAAGTCTAAGCAATCTTGAAATTTTCTCTCAAGAACCGGCTTGGTGAACATATTAGCAGGGTTATCAAAATAGTCCCTACTTTCTTCACCTAAATTCTCTTCTCATTCAACATGAAGTGGTACCTGACATCAATGTGCTTTATCTTCTCATGGTGGACTTGATCCTTGGTCAAGCATATTGCACTCAAGTTGTCACAATACACTATCATTTGATCTTGATGTAGACCTAGATCATTAACTAGTATAGCCATATTCCCTCCTTAGCAGCTTTTGTCAAAGCCATATACTCTATCTCTGTAGTAGACAAAGTGATTGTAGGTTGTAGAGTTGTCTTCCAGCTCACCACAGAACCTCCTAAAGTAAATATATAACCAGTCATAGATCTCCTACTATCCAAATCCCCAACATAATCAAAGTTTGAAAATTCAGCAACTAAGCACGACGTGTACGGAGGGCGCTTTTTAGAAAAGCGCCTTCCGTATTCATTAAATTAAGGCATTTTCCGAGAGAAGCGGTCTATAAAACAATTTAATACTACATAACGATTTTTTTAAAAGCGCCTTCCATGTTTGATAAATAAATGTGTTTTTCATAAGTGCCCTAATATTTCTGCATTATATAGCAAAACTTGTACTAGTGCGAGAAGATTCCATAAAACTCATCTTCTTAAATTCTATTCCACGGAGATTTGAAAATTCTAAGGAAATATTCTCTTATATCACTACTCGAAACTAGTAAACCAATAAAGAAGAAAATCTCGATTGAGATTTCTTTTAAAAGTGAAGCTTAGATGTAAACATGGCAATTAAAAGTCATAAAGAAGAAAACTCAGCTAGAAGCAAAAACCATTCATATTTCTTTTATGTGGGATTAATATTTCCAAACTTAATTCGTTAAAGGAAGTTTGATAAAATTTTAGGTTTAAAAATCATTTTAGCTATTATACAATATCTGCAAAACCCATATATTAAAACCAAGGGTATTACTGCTAGTGATCTCAGATTTTACCGTCTGAAGTCACCCAAAACTTAAAATGTAACTTAACGAGATGATTTGATAAATATCAACTTTATTTAATTAATGAAAATCGGATTACAATTGGTGAAAACTTTCCTTAATGTTACACAAATGATATTAAAAGAGCTGCAACGGAAATTTAAAAGACATTGTTTAAAATGTAAAAGAATGTGGTAGTCTAACACGAGACTAAGCAAGTTGATACGGGGTTAGCCGTGTGGATGCCCGATCTTCGACGTTCACGACTCAACAAGGAAAACACAAGGAAACAATGGTTAGAATTGAATGGAACGAAACTGGAAATGATGAACTCGACTCAACAAGAGGAAAAACGACACAACAAAGAAGCAAACTGAAATGAAGAAACGAAAAGGGAAATTGATAGAAACGACGAGAAGGATAACCCTTCGAGACAACTATTAAACCCCTGGTATGTATTTCAACCAGAATCCTAATAGAATGGACGAAGAACCAACCTTGTACAATCCTACACAACAAGGCGACACCTTGAAGCACAGGAAGGGGGCTCGTGATCGTTGATAAGCACCAAGCTTCGTAGAGGATTGACACAAATCAAACAAACCAAGCTGCGATTCACACACTCAATGAAGCAAAGCTTCAAACTCTCTCTTTTCAAGAGAAAACGATTTCTATATTCTGAATTGTCTAAGTGTTCCAAACCATCAAAACAATACTTATATGTCTCACTTCTGGAAATAAAAGAAATAATTAAAAAGGTCTAATTAATTCTAAGATAGATAGGCCCAAAACAGCATAATAGGCCCAAAATGAAACAAACACTCTTGGGTGCCTAAAATAGGCGTCGGTGCCCAAACGAGGCACACTCGCAGCGCCGGTGCCCAAACGAGGCACACCCGCAGCGCCGGTGCCCAATCGCGGCACTCATGCGACGTCGCTTGTGCCTTGGCTCTCTTCATGGGTGGCGCCCACACTTGCTAGGCACACAGCCTTGGCACATGGCTCCATGCTCGCTCTCGCCTCCTTAGCACAAATGAAACACACAAAGGCATGCATTCCACTTTGTAGCTTCTTAGCTCGGGATCTAGTGATTGGCCCCTCAAAGAGTGTTGGGGCGCTTGGAGGAGGCTGACTGGATGATCCTTCATCAACCTCCCCTTCTTGGAAAGGATTCGACCCCGAATCCAAGTCTTCATCAAGAGCAAGGTATGGCGTGAGATCAGCGACGTTGAAAGTTGCGCTTACACCATAATCACCGGGCAGCTCCAGCTTGTATGCATTGTCCCCGATCCTCTTAAGCACCTTGAAAGGTCCATCTCCTCGAGGGGACAGCTTGTTCTTCCTTTGCTCCGGGAATCTCTCTTTCCTCAAATGAACCCACACCAAGTCTCCGGGCTGGAAAACAACGTGGCGCCTCCCATGGTTCGCTCTCCTTGCATTGTACTCGGCCTTTTGCTCCAACTTCAGTTTGGTGCGAGCATGCAATTCCCTAATAAACTCCACATGTTTTCCTGCGTCAAAGTGCTCATTTTCCCTCATTGGCAATGGGGTAAGATCTAGTGGGGTGAGAGGGTTAGTACCATAAACACATTCAAATGGAGTCAATTTAGTAGAAGAATGAACAATCCTGTTATATGCAAACTCCACATGAGGTAAGGCCTCTTCCCACATCTTCAAGTTCTTCCTAATTATGGCCCTAAGAATCGTAGCTAGTGTCCTATTGGTGACCTCGGTTTGCCCATCAGTTTGAGGGTGACTAGAGGTAGAAAACAGCAACTTAGTTCCTAGTTTACTCCATAAGGTTCTCCAAAAGTGGCTAAGGAACTTAGTATCTCGGTCACTAACTATGGTTTTAGGAACCCCATGCAATCTGACTATCTCCCTAAAGAATAATCCAGCCACATTAGTAGCATCGTCGGTCTTATGACATGCTATAAAATGTGCCATCTTACTAAACCTATCCACTACAACCATGATTGAATCCCTCCCCTTCTTAGTCCTAGGCAACCCAACTATAAAGTCCATAGAAAGGTCCTCCCAAGGGGCTGTAGGCGTGGGCAATGGTGTGTAAAGTCCATGTGGCATAAGTCTAGATTTAGCCCTAAGACAGTCCATGCATCTTTTAACTACATTCTCAACATCCCTAAGCATGTGTGGCCAATAGAAATGAGTCCTAAGAGTGTGATAAGTTTTGTCCCTCCCAAAATGCCCCATTAGGCCCCCCCTATGGGCTTCCTCAACAAGCAGCAAACGCAATGAACAACGAGGTATGCAAACTTTATCAACTAGAAAAAGAAAGCCATCATGCAAATAGTATTTCTCAGCACAATTCTTTTCAAGACAAGCCTTAAACGCATCACCAAAATCAAGATCAGTTTCATATAACTCACGAATATAAGTAAATCCTAATACTCTAGAGTCTAATGAAACAAGCAAAGTGTGGCGTCTAGACAAGGCATCAGCTACAACATTATCTTTTCCTCTTTTAAACTTAATCACATAAGGGAATGTTTCAATGAATTCCATCCATCTACCATGCCTCCTATCCATTTTATCTTGACTTTTAAAGTGTTTCAAGGATTCATGGTCAGTTTTAAGCACAAATTCCCTAGGCCAAAGATAATGCTGCCATGTTTTAAGCACTCGATACAAAGCATACAACTCTTTATCATAGGTCGAGTAGTTTAAACATGCACCTTTTAATTTCTCAGAAAAGAAGGCGATAGGTTTACCTTCTTGCATAAGCACGCCCCCTATGCCGACTCCACTTGCATCACACTCCACCTCAAACGGTCGTGTGAAGTCAGGCAACACCAATAGCGGGGCTTGCGTCAACTTCAGCTTGAGAGTCTCGAAGGCTCTCTCCTGGGCACGCCCCCACTTGAACTCACTTCTCTTCTTTGTAATTTCTGTCAATGGGGCTGCAATGGTGCTAAAATCCTTGACAAACCTCCTATAGAAGCTCGCCAGCCCATGGAAACTCCGCACCTGGCCAATAGTAGTTGGCGTGGGCCACTCGTTTATGGCCTTGATCTTGGCCTCATCCACTTGCAATCCCTGCGAGCTAACCACAAAACCAAGAAAGGTAACAGTAGTAGTACATAACTCACACTTTTTCAAATTCGCAAACAAGTGTTCAAGACGCAAGGTATTAAGCACATCTCTCAAATGACACTCATGCTCCTCTAGGGACTTACTATACACTAATATGTCATCAAAATAGACCACTACAAATTTCCCTATATAATGTCGCAATACATGGTTCATGAGACGCATGAATGTACTAGGGGCGTTCGTGAGCCCGAATGGCATAACGAGCCATTCATAGAGACCAAACTTGGTCTTGAAGGCTGTTTTCCACTCGTCCCCCTCCCTCATACGAATCTGGTGGTATCCACTTTTTAAATCAATTTTTGAGAAAATGGTGGATCCATGCAGTTCGTCTAGCATATCATCAAGACGAGGAATGGGGTGCCTATACTTTACCGTGATGTTATTAATGGCCCTGCAATCGACACACATTCTCCATGTGTTGTCTTTCTTGGGTACTAATAACACCGGTACAGCACAAGGGCTCATACTTTCCCTAATGTATCCCTTATCCAAGAGCTCTTGGACTTGGGATTGGACCTCTTGGGTCTCCTGGGGGTTCATACGGTAAGCTGGCCTGTTTGGCAAAGACGCCCCGGGAATGAGATCAATTTGATGCTCGATTCCTCTAATTGGGGGTAGGCCAGCCGGTATCTCGTCGGGGAATACGTCCTTGTACTCCTCGATGAGCCCCAAAATGCGTGGGGGCAGTGAAGCTCGAAGCTCTTCACTTAACAAGCTCAGCTCCTTGCATAAGAGCATAAGCGTTGTTTCCCCATCCAAAAACTCGTCTTCCAGCTCCCTCTTGGAAGCCAAAAGAGCGGAGGGAGGTGTAGGGCTGAGAGGTTGGCTCGTCTTACCCCGAGCTTTCTCTTCCTTCCCATTCTCTCCCTCAAGGTCAGAACATACCTTCTTACCTTGACGCTTCCGATCCCACTCCTCCGAGACCTGCGTAGGCGTCATGGGCTTAAGGACTATGGTCTGGCCGTTGTGGGTGAAGGTGTTTCGGTTGGTGAATCCATCGTGCACAACCTTCCTGTCGTATTGCCATGGACGACCTAATAGAATATGACAAGCCTGCATAGGTACTACATCACAAAGAACATTATCCTCATAACGTCCTAGTTTAATAGAAACCTTTACTTGCCTTTGCACTTTCAATTCACCACAGTCATTCATCCAATGCAACTTATAGGGTCTAGGGTGATGAGTCATAGGTAATTGCAGTTTGTTAACCATCTCTAAGCTAGCAATGTTACAACAACTACCACTATCTATGATCATGTTACAAACCTTCCCTTTAATCAAGCACCTAGTATGAAACAAGTTCTCTCTTTGATTATCATCGCATGCTTGTGGTTTAATATGCAATGTCCTCCTAGCAATAAGAGATTCACCAGATTCATACTCAATTTCATCTTCAACATTATCATTTTCATGCAAATCATCATTAGGCTCGTTTTCATGCTCACTTTCAGATTCATATTCACCTAAATGATTGATTAAAAGTGTTTTCTTGTTAGGGCAATCTCTTGCATAATGTCCTCTACCCTGGCACTTAAAGCACACAATATCTCTAGTCCTAGACGAAGAGTTAGAGGTAGGATTACTCCCCTTTGGAGCTGCTGAAACCCCACTAGAATTGCCCTTGTTGTATGGTGAAGGCGTGGAGCTTGTGGGCTGTTTGGCTCGTCCAGCTTGGTCTCCTTGACCGCCGGCTGCATTGCTCCTCTCCTTTTGGTGCGAGGCCTCCTTCCCATACGATCCGCCTTGCTGGCCACGGCTCCCCCTCCATGATTGGGGCTGAGTGTTCGCGTTCCTTCCTCCCGAGTACCTAGACTTGAATTTCCTTTCTACTTTCAAAGCTAGATGGAAAAGGTCAGTCATAGTAGTGTAGGGATATAAATCAATCTCATTAGCCAAATAAGGATGCAAGATACGAAGATACCTGGCCATGGTGGTCTCTTCATCCTCAACCACATCAGCCCTTACCATCGCCACTTGCATGGCATTGTAGCACTCCTCGGCACTCATGGAACCTTGTTTTAAATTTTCCAGCCGCTGTCTTAGCTCCCGGGCGTAATGTTGAGGTATGAAACGCCCTCTCATCAACGCCTTCATTTGATCCCAGCTGGCTATGGGTGCGTCCAGATTGCGCCTCCTTTCTTTCACCAAGTTATCCCACCATATGAGGGCATAACCGGAGAACTCAAGGACAGCGAGCTGCACCTTCTTGGTCTCGGCAAAGTTGTGGCAGTTCCACACTTGCTCGATCTTGGTCTCCCATTCCATATAGACATCCGGATCACACTTGCCTTCGAAAGCAGGGATCCTCACCTTTATCTTGCCAACTCCGTCTTGCTCCTGCTCACGAGGTCTCATGGGACGCCTATCTCGACCTTCTCGGCGCTCCCTACCTCCCCTTCTTGAGACGCGCTCCCAATTATCCTCCTCCTCGCCCTCATACTCATCATCATAAAGGTCCATATCACTTGGTGATCCTCTTTGGTCCTGAAATCCTTGAAAGCTATTAGCACGATTATGCTCATCCCGAAGGGGAGTGAGCTGGGAACCAAAAGGCACTCTTCTAGGAAGATTGCCCGAGGAATTACGCAATGGATTAGAGTTATGAGGCACTTCCCTGGTTTGGTTTTGGAAACCATGTTGCTGTGATGTGGACGCCAAGTTAGGGTCCGTGTTGTGGGCGTTTTGGTCCTGGCCATCGCCGGTGCCTTGTTGGTGTGCCGCTGAATCGGTGCCCAAGGCTACGCTTGGCACGGGTGGAGGCAACGCCAAGGCTCTCGTCTCCAAGGCCGTCATCCTAGAATTGAGGCGTGTGATGTTGCTGTTGAGTGAGGTCAACAACTTGAACACCTCGGGGTGGATTGGCTCAGGGCTCTTGGGTGTGTTGGTGTTATCACTACTTTCGTTAGACATTCTGCACAATCAGCAAAAACACTTTACAAGCAAACTTGTCAAGTTAGTTTAATCCAAATCAGCCTCTCAAGTGTTTCACTCGCTCTCACTCTCGGTGTGTGATCGAGCTCGTTGTTTCAATCTGCTTGAAATGATCAACAACTCAATTCAAAGATTAGTAAACAACAATTCACGAGAAGATGAAGGCTGGGGAAGAAACGTCCAAGAAAAGAAGACTCAAATGTGTTTAAGAATGGAGATGAATAGAGAAAGAGAACAAACCTCGATTAAGCTTCTCTCACCTTGATTTCCGTAACCAAGTATGAACTTGGAGTGGTTTGTTTAGGTGAGGGTAGGCTGAAAGTGTAAGGTTCGAAAGCTTCTCCAATGGGATCGTCCAACTCAAGAGATGAAGAGGGAAGATGATGATATGTCGCACACCTTAATTACACTATGCACTAGAATAAAATGCAATGATATACTATGAATGAAATAGAAGAATAAAATCTGATTTCTGATTTTCGTTTTTTTTTTTTTTTTTTTTTTTTTAATCAGAAATAATCAGAAAATACAAATAATTTCGAAATTGAAATAAAATGCTATTCTAAGGTGCAAAATAATTTGCTAGAAATGAGGAGAGGTGGCGATTTGAGTTTGAAATGTTGGTGGCTGAAATCCCTTGATTTTAGGAGAAGGAATAGGCTGGAGGATGGGTGGTTGGGCGTGGCTTTTGATTTCAAATGAGCTGAATGGGTTCTCCTTGATATTAGGAGGTGGGTGTGGGATAATGTGACTGGGATATGGTTTGTTGTTGGTCAACCTTAAAAATAGGAATCAGCTTAGGATTAATTCAAATTTGAATTAATTAAATCAGATTTATGACTCCAATTTAATTAAAACAAATCGGCTGACTTAATCAAGGTGGTGGTCGAATTTGTGGAGGTGGTGGGCGGATTTTGTGAAGGTGGTGGGGCGTTGGTGGTTGTGGTGGCTGAGGGGACGATTTTTCTTGGCTAAAGGTGTAATTGGCTAGGCAAAACAAACCACTGCGCAAGAACAAACCAATTAGTACTTTCAAGTTCAGATTAAAGAGAGTTGATTAATCGAACCTGATCTCCGGAGGACTCTTTTTGGTATTTTGTAGACTCTTTTGATGGGAACGAAAAGAACGTCGTCAACCTCGCTCTGATACCACTTTGATACGGGGTTAGCCGTGTGGATGCCCGATCTTCGACGTTCACGACTCAACAAGGAAAACACAAGGAAACAATGGTTAGAATTGAATGGAACGAAACTGGAAATGATGAACTCGACTCAACAAGAGGAAAAACGACACAACAAAGAAGCAAACTGAAATGAAGAAACGAAAAGGGAAATTGATAGAAACGACGAGAAGGATAACCCTTCGAGACAACTATTAAACCCCTGGTATGTATTTCAACCAGAATCCTAATAGAATGGACGAAGAACCAACCTTGTACAATCCTACACAACAAGGCGACACCTTGAAGCACAGGAAGGGGGCTCGTGATCGTTGATAAGCACCAAGCTTCGTAGAGGATTGACACAAATCAAACAAACCAAGCTGCGATTCACACACTCAATGAAGCAAAGCTTCAAACTCTCTCTTTTCAAGAGAAAACGATTTCTATATTCTGAATTGTCTAAGTGTTCCAAACCATCAAAACAATACTTATATGTCTCACTTCTGGAAATAAAAGAAATAATTAAAAAGGTCTAATTAATTCTAAGATAGATAGGCCCAAAACAGCATAATAGGCCCAAAATGAAACAAACACTCTTGGGTGCCTAAAATAGGCGTCGGTGCCCAAACGAGGCACACTCGCAGCGCCGGTGCCCAAACGAGGCACACCCGCAGCGCCGGTGCCCAATCGCGGCACTCATGCGACGTCGCTTGTGCCTTGGCTCTCTTCATGGGTGGCGCCCACACTTGCTAGGCACACAGCCTTGGCACATGGCTCCATGCTCGCTCTCGCCTCCTTAGCACAAATGAAACACACAAAGGCATGCATTCCACTTTGTAGCTTCTTAGCTCGGGATCTAGTGATTGGCCCCTCAAAGAGTGTTGGGGCGCTTGGAGGAGGCTGACTGGATGATCCTTCATCACAAGTGGTACAATAAGATTTGGTTCAAAAAAGGGTTAGACATGAGTATATCATAACAATCAAGGATTCTTTCCTGTGGAAATCATATGGTTCTTTGAGCGAGAGACATTCGACGAGCAAGGCTCAACAAAAGACGATAATATTTGCTTGAGGCTTTTGAGATTTGAGGTTTCTCGGAGCGAGGTAAGACACTACATAGAAGTAACATCTAAGAAAGATATGTGTTTAAGATTTGTTGGGAACTTATTTAATTCAAGCAAAAGTTAATAAAAGCCTCCATTGGCTAATCAAATCTATAACCACCCGCATAGCATACATGGTTGTGCATGTCCAGAACGGAAAATAGAATCATTCAAAGTCGGGAGGCAGAATGGTTTTCCAAGTTGTGCTAATCATCCTTTTGATTAGTTAATGTGTAATGAGTGCTTATCTTATTTGATCATAAAACATTGTTGTTTAGTTAGCGACTTTTAAGCTGACGGCTCAAGGGAGCTTGGCCATAAATTATCAGAAAAGCATGCATCTCTTGACCACATACCTAGAGTGGTTGTGCTTAGGGGAGCTTGGCCACGTATTAACAAAGGTGACTAGGGTTGCACATGAGACCAGAGCTGGGCGGGAAATATATTCCCCGTCCTCGCCCCAAATTTTTATACTTGTCCCCGCCCCATACCCGGTTAATCCCAACGGGGATCGGAGCAGGGAATACTCGTCGAGCTTAATAAATATAACAAGCCCCGCTTAAAAAAATTATAAGCATTACTTATTAATTTTTTTAGTCATATATAAATATTATAATGCATGTGTAGACTATATCTTATAGAGTTAGAATTAACAAATTCTTTCTTCCCATAAATTATACACATTTCATATTCAACTAAAATATAAAAGAAAAATATTATATAATAACACATATCGAGCATATTTCGGGGCAGGTAATGCTTTCCTCGTCCCCGACCAGGTATCAATATCTATACTATATATTAAAGTCGGAGATTTTCGAGCCTCCACGTTAATTCTGGCCCCACTTTATTAACAGTTTTATATGTTTTATTTTTCTTAATTATCTACTTTAACTTTATTTTTTTCTTACCCATCAAATATCTATCTTTAAAGGCATATTATTTATCTTTAATTTTTTTTAATTATCGAATCTTTAATTTTATCTTTTTTCTTACTCATCTAATATCTATCTTTGAAACAATATTATCTATCTTTAAAATTTCCTTCTATAAAAGATACATATTAATTAACTTAACTTTTCAATTCCCATTTTAATCTATTTATATATAAGAATTAATATATGGTATAGATTATAGTAAATACACAAATTAACGAAAAAAATGACCATTACCCATACATGGTACGGGTCTTGAACTAGTCATTACTATATACTAAAGCGGAGGTTAGATTTAATATTTAGCACGACACGTGGCACTTTCTCATTGGACCGCATCCTCCATCTTTAATAAAACAATTCAATTTGTGTTTATTGGTTAAAATATCATTATAGATCCCACATTAGATTTCTTATAAACTAATAATTCCCATTTTAATTAAACAAACAATCGTATGCTATAGAATTTATCAAAAAAAAAATCTTACCAAATCAAAATAATTTAAATTTAAAAAAAAAAGCTGAAACGAACCTTAGGAAAAAAAATCCCCTAAATATATTGCTTACCATATGCATGATTTCGATATCTTAATGGGCATATGTAGCCAAAATTTTTTTAAAATGTATCTAATATATTGCAAGAATAATCTATCTCTAAGACCGTATATGAGAAGGTTTGGGTTATATAAACATACCGTATTCATAAGCGTTAGCTCTACAACCATAATATAATCCAAGTTTGTGCCTCATAAACTATAATTTATTGTTAAATTGTAGTAAATTAATTTAACATATTGATACATATAAAATAATAATAATAATACTGCATATAATTCGATTAATTCTATAATTCGATTTTTTGCTCCAAGTGTGCATACCTACGTGAAAACACATGAGTGAATGATTCTACATATAATTTGATCATTTTATTAAATCAAATATATTGGTTGACATTTAGTTGACTTATTTTTTATTGGTTAAATTTTTATTGTAGATTCTACATATATAAAAAAGTATATGTATACATATAATTTAGATTTAATTTTTTTTCAAAATATCTATAAAATAATAATAATGATTATAAATAAAGAAACATATTGATAAAAACAAGTATTCAATCCTTATACAAAATTATAATCCTACGAATCTTTGTTCGATTAAACAAATATATATTATACATAAATAATGTATCATTAAGATAAATCACCTAAAAAGCAAATTAAATAAAATAATACAAGATTTATGTCAAACTATTTTTTTGAATAACTTTATATAAAATTTTAAAAAAAATTTTAGTTAAATCAAAATCGTGCTTTCAAGACACGGGACTATTACTAGTTACTTAATAATTTGAATGATTTACGAATGACGAGGCTTGATTTTATAGTGTGGTGTATTGATGCTATGAAATTGTTTAGCCTATTCCTCCTTGAAGAGTTTGAATCTCTAACGGAGCAAATATATTATGCCGAATATGTATCAAGTAAAAGTGTGTTATAAAGTATTAAAAATGTATTGTACGTAGAACATCAAAAAAAGATGTGCTAAATAGTATTATTACAGTGTATTGTAAATCATCAAAAACGCATATTAAAGTGTCAAAAACATATTCAAATTAAGAATACACTTTTAACACTTTACGATTCAATTTTAAATGCATCCAATAGTTAGTGATGCATCTTATACCATTATACTACACATAAATTTCATGCGGTACATGATTCAATCATAACTATATACTAAAGCGGAGGTTAGATTTAATATTTAGCCCGACATGTGACACTTCCTCATTGGACGGCGCCACCCATCTTTAATAAAATAATTCAATTAATTTGATTGGTTGAAATTTCATTGTAGACCCCACATTAAATTCAATTAATTTGTTACGTATTGATTAAATTGTTATCCAACAAAACAAATTTATCCAAAAAAATCTATCTAACCTAACGTATTGATCAAATTGTTACGTATCTATCCAATTTTTTTTAAAGAAAAATCTTTCTAATATATTGCTTAAAATAAAACTTATCTAATCACAACTAATTGATCTACCAAGAAACATACGTAACATAAATTTTATCACTCGGAGTTTAAATTGTTATTTGATATCCATTAAAAGTTAAAAAGCACATGTAACCTCCGTTTTGCAACAAATATTAGTTTTATAAGATATATCCAATTCAAATATTAGTTTTAAATGATATAAAACATTAAATTTATAGATAAATAATCAAAGGTTCTTAATTCTTTTAAAATGAAAATTATTTTATTAGAAATATCCAAAAGAAATTAGATATGCACAAAACTACTTAAAAATAAAATAATTGAAAAACGATACTCCATAGTAACAATTGATGAAACATAGAACATTTATTTAATACAAGTAGTATATTTCTAAACCTGAAGCAGTTAAGGGCAGTTTCGTCAATAAGAGTTTTTAAACCGCTCATCCTATTTTTAATTGAGTGATTTATTATTGACAAATTTCTATCCATTCATATCTATACATTGTATACCTTGATATCCATATTTTTTAATAACTAATCCATCCTATTTTTCAATTAAGTGATTTATTATGGCAAATTTCTATCCATTCATATCTATACATAATATATCTTGATATCCATATTTTTTAATAACTGGCTCATCCTATTTTTTAATTAAGTGATTTATTATGACAAATTTCTATGCATTCATATCTACGCATAATATATCTTGATATCCATATTTTTAGGTTTAGAGTGACCATATTTTATTTAGAATAATGTATATTATTTTTTTGGGTATAAAGTTTATGCAAACATGCATTTATAATTTTACGTAGACACGACCATTAGTATAGATGGATGGTTTATTATATTATTTCGATAGAAAAATCACTAACAATATTCTTAATTCAATGGTATATTTCGAATTTATTTGGGCAATTAGGTATTCACCTTGAATCAAGATTGAACGTTATTGTTTGTATCTCAGCCAATGTTATCAATTCATGTGATCATGCATCTTTTTCTATGGGATTCAAGGTGAGTGGATAGAAATTTTCTTTCGGGTATATTTCGATATTCTTTTGGGTATAAATTTTCTTTCTGCGGGTTATAACTAGCAATATTCTTTTTATTCAATGGTATATTTCGATATGTTTGCATTAGTGATTATTTATGAGAATTTTATATCCATTTATATAAACACTAATTGCAATTAAATACATCATATCTATATCTTGAAGCAAAGTTAAGGGCAGTAAAAATATTTAAACCTAAATCAGTTGAGGACAATTTTGATATTAATTTTTTATACCTCATTCACCTTATTTTTAGTTATGGATATTTCATATAAATTTCCATCCATAAATATATTATCATCTTATCTACATAATACAAATCTTTTCATCTAATATAATTCCAAATCTTCTTATTAAAATATGATTTGTAAGAATATTTTATATAATTATTAATCAATATTTCACTTATCCAACAACATATCTATAATAATTAATATTTTATTCATGTAACTTTGAATACGGATTCGGGTAAATTCAATATATATTTTAAATCTGAAATAGTTAAGGATAGTTTTATCATTAAGTTATTTATACCCTACCTATCCTATTTTTATGTAAGAATTTTTTATACGGAGTATAACTTTTTTATTCATAAAGAATTATCACTTTTTCTAATTACATACAATTTTTTATGTAATCTAATACCAATTCCTAATAAATATGATCCGTAACAACACTATAAATAAACATGTTCTTAAAATAATATGATAGTTGAAATAATATTAAAAGTAGATCATATCATATAATAATAATAATAATTTATCAAATAATGTTTTAGCTTTCATAATACTTACCAGATTCAAATAATATATATATATATATACATATAATTTATAAAACTTATACCATATATAAATCCGTACTTATTTTAATTTTATTTAAAAAAGTCCCGGGCAAGGCCCGGCGGGGTTATAACTAGTTTTAATTCTATCCCCATCCCCGACCCAGATCCCTAACATATTGGGGTATCCCCACTCAAGTTAAGCAATTGGCTTAACTTAATCACACGAAATTAAGTATATAAGTGAGTGTGTCTTAAGGGTAAGCCCTCGGGTGGGTGGGAGTGTAAGTAAGAGTTCGGGTGAGAGTTCCACGTAAAACTTAATTAGTACTTATAATCTCTTTCCTCAAAATATATAAAAATTGGCTTGTATGTTAGTTGTCCCATTTGCCCATCTTAATCACACGAAAAGGAAAAAAACGAGTTTTTCCCAACACACTTAGCTAGAGTGTTTGTGCTCGGGAAAGCATGCGTTGCCTACACACTTAGCTAGAGTTGTTTACTTAGCGACTTTTAAGGTGATGACCCAGGGGAGCTTGGTCACAGATTAACCGGAAAGCATGCGTCTCCTGAGCACTTAGCTAGAGTGCTTTAACAAGTTAGCATTACAAGAATATATTAAGTACACTTTGTAACACGTTATTAAGTGTAAGCGCACAAAAATTCGCCTTTAATGCAACTTAATTAGCTCCTTGAAACTCCTTCTTGTCCATGCTCCTTGACTGACCTAAGACCTGCAAAACAATGGATAAAGGGGCGGAGACCCCTTAATCCACCTCCGATGCCTAGGTTAATAGAGTATCCGTCGATTGAGCGCAAGGGTAAGGGAGAAGTAAAAGCTGGGGTTTTCAAAAAGGGGAGAGGATGCTCCATACATGGCGATTTCCATGTATTTAATTATAAAGGAAGAGATATGGGCCAGTCGATTACTTGGAGCCCAATCCATAGCAATTATATCCATACGCATAGGATAGAATCTTCCTCCATAACTCTTAACCACCAAATCAATTAAAGGGATAGTTATGGAAAAGATAGAGAAAAGCATAATAAATAGGATAATTAAAATTTTACCTTTACCTAGCAAGTTTAAGGTGGCGATTAATTTACCCGCTCACAGATTCCCCACTTACGATTGAGTTTTCTCAACTCGGATCGTAGGATTCTATAGGTCGTCGCGCAACTCATTACTCGTAGTGGCCATGCGATTAATCGATGGTCGGCGTCGACTTGAGGTCCCCTATTCGTATATTCGTATATTCATATATTCTTACATCCGTGAGCGAATATCACGGGATCCTAGCTCCTCTCCCACACGCGCATGTGGGAGAAGTACGTCGGTGTGGTGCACCGCCGTTGCGCTATTTTTTGTGCAGACTCAAGCTAATGCAAATAACAGACTTTTATTAAAAAATAAATATGAATGTTATGGCATAAGGACAGAGCTAATGATATGCAAAAATAAAAAATCTAAAGGGCCTCATCAAAACCACGTGGGAAAAAGAGTACCCCCTATATGAATCCTAGCCCCGGGATACCCACGCATAAGGGTCCGGGCACGCGCGGTCATGCTCGCTCGGGCTATGGCCGCGGCTCTTCTCTTCAAAGCCACCTCGATCTGCACCCCGTCCGCGCTCGCGGAAAGCGGAACCACGCCCACGGCCCGACGACCTGCGGTCGCGGTTCAGCTCCAGAATTGAGGTTTCGCTCTCTAGAGCGAAACTGCGTCCGCGGTGGGGGTCCTCGCGCCTGCGGGTTTGCCCCAGTCCGCGATTTTCTTCTCCGTCTTCGATCTTCTACACGAATTCCTTCTTGGGACGCGTTCCTCTTGAGCACATGCAAGCTTCTAGTTGGTTAGCCCACACCTAGACTATGGAATCTCCGTCTTTGAATTGAATCATTTGATGGAAGGTTGATGGAACCGCACCCATCTCATGAATCCATGGCCATCCCAAAATCAGGTTGTAAGGAGAGGGGACATCGACGATGAGGAAGTCCACCTCTATGGCCTTCTTGGCAAGAATGACTTGTGTCTTGTACATTCCGAGGGAGAACGTCGGGTAGCCTTCTAAGCCGGTGAGTTGCATCTTTACCGGGACCAAATCTTTGTTCTTCTTTCCAAGTATCTTGAACACCTCATAGTACATGATGTCCACCAAGCTTCCCGGGTTGATGTTCTCCGAGTCCAGGATCGGCCAAGACTGGTTCGATTGAGTCTCGTGGAGGTGTCTTTGGTTGGATATTGGAAGAGAGTGGAAACTAAAATATTGTTAAGGTGGCGGTAACTCAGTTACACGTTTGAAGAGATGAGTTTTGTTGGATGGAATTGATGGAAAATGGAACAAGAAATCAAAACAAGGATTCGATGAGCTAGAAGCCGACAAAAGGGAACTCCCTCGGCCCGTTCTCCCTTAAGGAGAAGAGACCGAATAAGTAAGGCTTATAGCTCTTTTACTCAAATTCAATCTAAGAAAATATGAAGGCCTTGATGCGTTTATATAAGGACGAGTAGGGGGTGAGGGCGGCACACTTGGAGTGGGCGCCAAGCTTCATGTGGAGGTGGGTAAGAGTAGATGCCAAGCTTCATGAAGAGATGGAGAAGAGTGACGGCCAAGGCAAGCTCACATAGCCGCCCCTCATGGATGTTCCTTGGCGGCCAATCCTTGAAGACCAAACTTGGCGGCCAAGGCATGTAGTTGGTGTGGCGGCCAAGTTACCTTGTTGTGTGGCGGCCAAGCGTCTTCCCAAGTGGACTTTGAATGTCCATCTTCGTAATGGGCTTCGGGCCTATCAAGATCCCCACTCGGGCCGAGCATTTGGAGGCACACAATCTCATTACTAGGTTCGTCATGTGGGGCATAGCCAAATGAGTCCGAAGTTGATCTTGTAAAATCTTAGCTCGTCGCCACGTCAAGGCCCTGGGAACGTGGCTTAATTCTTTAGCTGTGGCCGACCTCGTGGCGGGTTGTGCCCGACCTACGGGCGGGTGCCCTTGGGAGTTCCTCGGAGGGGCACTGGGCCGCGCCTTGGCACTGTTCGTGGGGCGCCTCGGCGCCGCTCGCGGGGTGCCTTAAAGAGGCACCGGGCGCCTCGACGCCGCTTGCACCGGGCGGCACCTCAGCTTCAGCATCTTGATGTGAGCCAGGCGGCACCTCGGTTTCGGTGTCTAGATGTGAGCTAGGCGTGATCACATCATCCTCCCCCAGTTGAGAAGGATTCATCCTCGAATCTTCTTGATCAGACTCGACATCATTGGATACGAAGGTTCGGAGATCGGACACATTGAAAACGTCGTGTACTCCGTAGTCTTCCGGCAACTCTAGTCGGTAGGCATTGTCGTTAATCTTTTCTAGCACTTGGAAGGACCCGTAGCCCCTAGACTTCAGCTTGGAACTACATAGGTCGGGAAACCTCTCCTTTCGAAGATGCACCCATACGAGATCCCCGGGCTCGAGAACCAACTCCTTGCTGCCGTTGTTAGCGTGCTTGGCATACTGTTGAGTGGTCTTCTCAAGACGCTCTCGAGTGGAGTCATGAAGAACTTTTATTTGCTCGGCATGGTCAACTACCTCCTGACTTTCGTGGTCGTTAATTGCCAACGGCACTAAACCCAACGGAGTAGCTGGATTCTTTCCATAGACCACCTCGAAGGGTGTCTTCTTAGTCGCTCGGTGGACGGACCGGTTATAGGCAAACTCAATAAAGGCGAGACACTCTTCCCACCTGCGCAGGTTACTATGCAACAAAGAACGAAGCAAGGCACCCAAGGTTCTATTTACAACCTCGGTTTGCCCGTCCGTTTGTGGGTGGCATGATGTAGAGAAAAGTAGTTTAGTGCCCAATTTTGCCCATAGTGTCTTCCAAAAGTAACTTAAAAATTTGGCATCCCGATCAGACACAATGGTCTTAAGGACGCCATGGAGTCGCACAATTTCACGAAAAAATAAATCAGCAATGTGAGTGGCATTGTCCGTCTTATGGCAAGCAATAAAATGCGCCATTTTAGAAAAACGGTCTACCACTACAAAAATAGAATCGTGCCCCCTCTTGGAGCGCGGTAATCCTAAAACAAAGTCCATGGAAATGTCTTCCCATGGCGCATGTGGAATTGGTAGAGGGGTTTATAGTCCATGAGGATTCAATTTGGACTTAGCACGCAAGCAATTCACACAGGAAGCACAAAATTTCTCTACGTCCCTATGCATTCGGGGCCAATAAAAATGCTCCTTAAGGACGGCTAAAGTCTTGGCAATCTCAAAGTGGCCCATTAACCCGCCCCCATGAGCTTTGTGCACTAGGAGTCTACGGGTCGAAGAAGTAGGGACACATAATTTTTCCCCTCTAAAAAGATACCCATCGTGAAGATAGAACTGATCTTTACTCCCTGTTTTAAGGCATGCGTTATAAGTATCCCCGAAGTCGGGGTCATCAGCATAAGTGTTTTTAATAAAGGAAAACCCAAGCATGCGTGCATCGAGTGTAGTAAGTAGGACGTACCTCCTAGAGAGTGCGTCTGCCACAATGTTGTCCTTTCCCATCTTATGTTTGATAACATATGGAAAGGATTGGATGAACTCCACCCACTTGGCGTGCCTCTTATTGAGCTTAGCTTGACCCCGAAGATATTTGAGGGCCTCGTGATCCGAATGAATCACAAACTCCTTGGGCCGCAAGTAGTGCTCCCAAGTTTTGAGCACCCGGACCAAAGCGAGCAGCTCTTGATCGTAGGTGGGGTAGCGTAACTCAGCCCCATTAAGTTTTTCGCTGAAGTAAGCGATGGGACGCCCCTCTTGCATGAGCACCCCTCCTAGGACTACTCCCAACGCATCACATTCGACTTCAAATGTTTTGGTGAAGTCGGGAAGGACTAGGAGCGGTGCGTTGGTTAGCTTCTCTTTAAGGGATTTAAAAGCCGATTCTTGCGTAGCTCCCCATTGGAACGGAATGTTCTTTTTGGTGAGCTCAGTGAGGGGGGCGGTGAGGGTGCTGAAATCCCTCACAAAGCGTCGGTAGAATCCGGCAAGCCCCAGGAAGCTCCGGATCTGAGTCATGGTGCTCGGAGTGGGCCATTCGCGGATGGCGTTCACCTTAGCCTCATCCACTTGTACTCCATCCTTGCTAACCATGAATCCAAGGAAGATCACATGGTCGGAGCAGAAGTGACATTTCCCGTAGTTAGCATAGAGCTTCTCTTGCCTTAGAACGTTAAGCACTTCCCTTATGTGCACCACATGTTCCTCGAGGCTTTGGCTATAGATCAAAACGTCGTCAAAGTAGACCACGACGAAGTGACCAATGAAAGCCCTTAAGATGTGATTCATCAGGCGCATAAAGGTTCTTGGGGCATTGGTCAAACCGAATGGCATAACCAGCCACTCGTATAGCCCTTGTTTCGTTTTGAAAGCTGTTTTCCATTCGTCGCCTTCTTTCATGTGGATCTGATGATAGCCGCTTTTCAGATCAATCTTGGAAAACAGTTTTGACCCATGAAGTTCGTCCAACATATCGTCCAACTGAGGAATGGGGTGTCGATATTTGACGGTGATGTTGTTGATGGCGCGACAGCCTACACACATGCGCCAGCTTCCGTCTTTTTTTGGCACTAAGATAATAGGCACCGCACAAGGACTTAGACTTTCTCGAACATACCCTTTGTCCAAGAGGTCTTGAATTTGTTTCTGGAGCTCCTTAGTTTCGGCCGGATTGGTGCGATAGGCGGCCCGATTGTGTAGACTTGCTCCGGGAACAAAATCGATCTGATGTTCAATTCCCCTCAGCGGCGGTAGCCCGTTTGGTGTCTCCTCGGGAAATACATCCTCAAATGCCCGCAAAAGCGCTGAAATGCTTGGCGGAAGATCTATGAGCTCGGAGTCGGAAAGAAGCGACTCCTTGAAGACGAGAATTAGGCACATCCACCTATCTAGGATAGCCCGATTCGCTTCCTTTCCCCGGGCTATCATAAGGTGTTTGGAGATGCCTTCATAGGCCTTAAGCTCCATCTTGTTCTTAGTACTCTTCTTCCTGAGCTCCCTTGCCTCCTGATCGGCAATGACTTCATGAGGGGCTAAGGGATGCAAGGTGAACTTCTTGCCTCATGATCGGCAATGACTTCATAACGGCTCGGTCGTACTGCATGAGATCGTCCAAACCATCTTGAAGTTGCTCCGCGAGGCATCATCTTCATGCTTGTAGATCATCGAGATGGTTTGGACGATCTCAATTTGCTTGCTTCTTGGCTCTTCTTGCCCTTCGGTCTTTGCCTTGTCTATGAATTCATCCAACTAAGCTCTCGAGGTACTTCTTGTATTGATCGCAGTCCTCAATCATGTGACCCCGGGCTTTGTGATACATGCAATACTTTCTGCTTCGGGGATCATCCTTGACCTCATCCCTTAGGGGATAGCTAAAGTACTTCTCGTTTCGAATGCATGGAATGATCCTGTAGATGGGCGTGTTGAAGAGGTGAACATTACCTTTGTTTTCTCGGCCCACTCCATCCTCTTGACGTCTTTCTTGGTGAATCATCCCAACCTTCGTGGCGGCGAGGGCGATCTCCCTCCTTCGGTAAGGCCGTCTTTATCCAACCACACATATTGATGGACCCGCTCTCTGAGTTTGTTGATAGAGGAAGGGAGACGAAGTGTCGATTCCTTTCTCAACTTGCTCTCAAACGGGAGTGCTCTCTTGAAGGTAGTGATGGCGGTCTTCTCATCGCACTTCTCAATCTCCACGTAGCATTCCGTGAAACGATTCGAGAAGCGGCGCAAACTCTCGTTTCGTTTCATCTTAAGGCCGAAGAGCGTGTCAAGAGACACTACGTCGTGGCTATTGGTGATGTAGTGCTCGACGAACAAGGTGGCAAGTTGCTCCCATGATCTTATCGACCCCGGTTCCAAGGCCTGGAACCACTTAAGGGATCCCTTTGAAAGGCTACAAGGGAACATCTTGCACATGAGTGGATCCTCGTTCACCCAAAAGGGCCATCTTGTGTGATAAAGAGGCGACGTGGCTCACGGAATCGGATTTCCCATCGTAAAGCTCAAACGATGGAGGAGAGAATTTGGCGGGGGGCTTGGCACGTTGGATGTCTCTATGGAATGGTGTGGAGGTCACAATGGCCAGCTTGTGCTGCGCCTGCTCTTGAACCAATTGCAGGGTGCCACCCTGCGCTTTCAAGAGATCACGCAACCTCTTCTCGGCGCGCTCGTAAGCCCTAATCCTCCCATCATGCTCCTCTTCGGCTTCGGCTTCATAGTCGCGCTTCCTATCCCTCTTTCTGCCCCGGTTACGGGTCGAGTCAGGTGCTTCGAAAGGATTGTACCGATCCGCGATAAGATCGCTCGATCTCTCACGCTGTTCGCCGGACCGGCGGTCACGGGTCGGGCTGCCGCGGTCGCGGCTCTCCCGACTGCGCTCGCGGCGTTCGATTAGGGTTTCCGGAATCGCCCGAGTATGGGTCGTCGGGTGGTGGTGGATCCACGACCCGGGTTCTTTTGTGAGGGGGCGATTGGTGGTCATCCCTCCTGTGACCTCTTGGTTCCCGGCAGTCATTATCGTAGTCCATCTGCATCTCCTCGGGTTCGCCAAAACTAACCAACTCAGGACTAGTGTGGTTGTCTACGAACTCAATAATGCTAGCGAGTCTCGGGGTGGTCCTAGACTCGCTGACAGGGCGCTTGCCCGGCAGTTTCTCAAGGTGTGCTTCAACTTTGCAATCTCTTCAAGGGCTAGATCCAAGTGGGATTTTGCCCTGGTACACCTTGACTGCATGGCCTCGTTTTCTCTTAAGGCGGTGGCCAAGATATGGATGGTCTCGTCGTCCTGCTCGTGCTCTACGGTGGCCGAAACTCCATTGCACTCGTTGTGGCTTGCATGACTCGATTGGCCTCTCTCGTGATGCGAATTAGGGTTTTCACGGTTAGGGTTTTCGACAGGCTTAGAAATTGTCAACCCGCGACCGCGGGAGGACTAACTACGACCGCGGTTTTGCCCAGCGGTGGAGATTTCGAGTCTGGATCCTCCTTGATGCCCCAAGTTACGATCTTCAATGCGATGCGCTGCGGAATCCCGTGCGCTAGGGTCACGCCGCTCGTTGCGATGACTCTCGAACCCGTCAATTGACTCGCGTCCCCGTTGGTCTGTGCAAAGAACAGACGCGTTAGCGAGGGGGACCAAGTCGTGATTTGGGTCGTTCTCAAGCAAGGCGCCTTGCTCGGATCGTAGGGCGCGTTAGCCCTGAGCGAGTATCGGGTGGCTCGTCGCTAGGGTTCCGCTCATCCTCGTGATCTTTCGAATTTGCGCGTCCTGCCTCAGTTCCACGGTCGTGGCCACCGTTTCGCCCCGGCAGAGGGAACCCGCGATCGCGGGTCGGGAATCTACGGTCGCGGTTTTCGGCAATTTCGGGGTTGCGCACGTTTCCGTGCCGCGCGATTGCCCCCAACTCGTGGTCTTCCTCGTTTTCAGGGATCTAACCTAGCACCATATTGATGGATTGATGCTATGTTTTTTCCCACAAACGGCGCCAATTTTAAGTGCACAAAAATTCGACTTTAATGCAACTTAGTTAGCTCCTTGAAACTCCTTCTTGTCCAGGCTCCTTGAATGATCTAGGACCTCCAAAACAATGGACAAAGGGGCGGGGACCCCTTAATTCACCTCCGATGCCTAAGTCAATAGAGTATCCGTCGATTGAGCGCGAGGGTAAGGGAGAAGTAAAAGCTAGGGTTTTCGAAAAGGGGAGAGGATGCTCCATACATGGCGATTTCCATGTATTTATAGAGGAAGAGATATGGGCCAGTCGATTACTTGGAGCCCAATCCAACGCAATTCTATCCATACGCATAGGATAGAATCTTCCTCCATAACTCTTAACTGCCAAATCAACTAAAGGGATATTTATGGAAAAGATAGAGAAAAGCATAATAAATAGTATAATTAAAATTTTACCTTTACCTAGCAAGTTTAAGGTGGCGATTAATTTACCCGCTCACATTAAGAAATGACGAGAGTCTTAAATCTCACAACCTAGTCTTACAACTCTACAATAAGGTCTAGAAAAGAGACTTGAAACAATCACGATCTCACATCAATGGTCTTAGGTCCATGTACTACCGCGTACCATAATAAAAACAATGACATTTATTTCTAAGCATAACAATCTCAATCCAGTTATTAGCAAACAATGTTGTTTCCAAGATTTAATATGATAACGGAAAATAGTTTCGTCATTATGGAGTAAGAATATGGAGTAAGAAAGACTAATCATCCACTTGTCTTAAAAATGGGTTCTGACACGCAAATTGGGGGCATAGTACAAACGACAATTCAACAATGATTGACCTAAACCTAGGTCGGGTTCGACTTGTAATTAAGTGAACCGAGTTAATATCTCCCATTTTATTTAATCAAATTAAAAGCCGAAATATCCTTTCGAACCTTTTAAAAACACAACCAATTCTTCAACTCTATTGATGTCTGATCCCAACAATATACTTGATGGTCAAATATGTCTGATCCCAACAATATACTTGATGGTCAAATTTGCATGCATATAAAACGCTCGTAGTTGAAATAACGGTCTAACGTTAAAATGCACCAACAACATAAGGATACAGTAAATACTCATATACAAAATGACATCATAAGTGAGGCAACATAATGCTATTAGACAAGCCAACCCAACTAGGATGCACATGTATGCACATGCCACGTACATATATGCCTCCCTACAACACACACACATGCTTTACGGTTTCGTTAACGCATTTTGGCCAAACCAATTAGGATGCACATGCCACTTACACGTGCCTCCCTACGACACACATGATTTACGGTTTCGTTAACACATTTCATGTGCGAAGTCTTATACAAATGTCATCTAGTTTAAACAGCATGGCCCATCAATGCTTTGATATCGTCATCGGAAAAAGACTGCAAACAATAGGGGCATCATCGATGAGAGTATGTTGAAATGAATTTATAAGAGAATAGACAACAATTTGTAGTAGTTGCATAATTTATAGTAATTATAAACCTTTTTATTTTCGGTCATTGCTTTGAAATGCATAAATATGTCGTCGAATTCCTTGTCGTCTAAGTCGTAACCAAGCTGTCCATATAAGGAATTATAGGAATTAATTAGAGTGTCAAATTACAATTAATATAAGGAGGTTGATTCTATTGAAAATAAATATTAAGAAGTAACTAAATCGTAAACCAATATGAAACTAATTATCCAAAATGGGTGTAAGTGTAATTCGATAGTTTCTTGAATACTAACAGATACATAATTCACATATATATGTTTTTAATTCACATATTTATTCTTGTAGATTACATATTTATACTTGTAGTCCACGTATTTATTGTTGTAATTCATATATCGAAAATGGGGTAAAATATTATCATAGTAAAAAATTCCTAACAAAAACGAACCTAAAATAAACTTTTAACAACGCAATAGGAATAATCGATAAGTTAGGAGGGGTAAAGATAGAAGTCTACAATAGCTCGTTTATAATTTATATGCTTTTATTTTGGGTTTATTTTTTTTTTGGTTGAAAAAGAGATATTTTATTTTGGGTTTATGTCATCCTGTTTATAGTTCATAGTTTATACTCCCTCCGTCCCATAATGTTCGTCCTATCTCATTTTTGCCGTCCCAAAATGTTTTTTCAAACCCCCTCACTTTCCATTTTTATCCACTACACTTTATTACTTTTTTACCTAATCAACTAACTTCTTCACCATCTTCATTTCTCTTTCCTCTTATCACCATCAACTTTATACCCAATACATTTCACCTAAAAACCTCCATTAAAACACTATTCATTATCTTCTTTCCATTAAAATTCATAACTTGCTAACATTAAAAAAAAAAAATTAAGCCTAAGCTTAAAATTGTTTTTAAGCAAATCAAAAGCGTTGATATTGGGTTAGTGGTGAAATTGGGCTTTTAATCATTTTTTAACCTGCTTGAATTGGGCTAGTCCGAAGTGTGATCCATTTGTGTGTTTCTTGTGCAAATCCCCCATTTAAAAGTGTGAAACACTAAATGTACATGTTTCACGCCTCCAACTTTCCTGAAATCTTTCTTTAAATCCTAAGCCGTTTGTTAAACACTCTCGATCCCTCTCATCTTCTCAATCGATATCCCTTCATTCCTGCATTTTTTGCTCTATATCTCTTCAATTCTGTTGATTTCGGCACTTGAGCTCTTGAGCTTTCAGCCTTGTCTTTCGATTTGTCCCCAAAAAAGCACTCCTCACTTGAAATCTCGTTCTCCCCAAATCTATTGAGATCTTGCAATGGCTCATCATCACCCCAGATTTTCGTTTTTCTGTTGCAATAAAATTGCTCTGCTTTCACTCTGTTTTCCTCTCTTTTTTTGGCCTTTAATGGTGTTCTGAATGTTTACATGAGAAAATTCTCATGTAGGAGAATGTGAAAGGGTTTTAAAAGCTCAAATCTGTAATTTGGAAGGGGAATCCGTGTGCTTAGAATACTTGATTCCTATTGGTTGTTGTAAATAAAAACTCTCTTCTCATTGGATAAAAATTGTTACCTGGAACCCTCATTAGAAATTGTAAAAACTTTGGATTTGTACATGCTTTTTCACTGAAGCAATTCTGACACACAAAACACCTTTTTCACTCCTTAAATTTTACGTGAACAATGTAATCGGACTAACATAACGGGACAGAGGGGAGTAATTTATAAGATAATGTGGTT
This sequence comes from Polygonum maritimum, assembly GCA_963924305.1. Taxonomy (NCBI): domain Eukaryota; kingdom Viridiplantae; phylum Streptophyta; class Magnoliopsida; order Caryophyllales; family Polygonaceae; genus Polygonum; species Polygonum maritimum. The sequence continues at coordinate 19,220,933 of OZ002728.1, read as the reverse complement.
TTGTATTTAACTCATTAATATAAGATGATGCATTATATGTTATTTTAGTATTTTTTGATATGTTGAGAAAATTAAAAAGATAAATAAATGTAATCCTGTGGATAACACGCAAATTAATAGCGAACCTGTTGAAGACGACAATGAAACCCGTGACGTCCACTGCACAAGATCAACAACAAATATTATATAAATTTAGACGTCATAAAAAAAGAAATCTCGTACGAAATATAAAAGCATTATATTACTAATTTGTAGATATTAGTTTAAGAAATCTCTCCTAACTTTCGACCAAAAAAAGAACCTGTGCTTGCCAAGCCCAATACCAAGATCTTTGGACCTCAATTTCCCTATATCTTCCGGTGAAAATATCTCGTACGTCCCTCGATGCTTGAGTACTCCGTCCTACGTAGTATTTAAATGTGTTGTGCGAATTCATTAATTCGTTAATTAACTGTACATGGGTATAATGATCTTGGAAATTGATATCGTTAATTAAAACTAAAACAAAACCTGATGAATTCCAGCTGCGTGAGAGAAGGCGTTTGCTCCAACGATGGCTTTGTTTGGTTGTAAAGCCAATCCACTATACTTCTCCACCTTTCAATTATGTTTTTACAACTTGGTAATTAATTAACAGCTCGTAAATTATAGTGCAATACATACACATACATATACATGTATAAATCTAGCTAGCTAGGTTGTACGTAGTACAAGGATGAATTATAGAAATGACCCGTACGTACCATCTCACAAGTTGGCGCGAGTAGTTGGGTATTTATCCCCGTATAAACTCCTCCGCCGGGTAAATCATTGCCACGACATTTGAGTGCCATTACCACCTACATTAATTTAAATTTATTAGTGTAACATTTTAATTCATGCATTCATAATGAGTACTAGTATCCTTGGAAAACATTAGTTAGTTAACCTCTTCCAAAGGAGCATTCCCGGCCCTTTCTCCTAGACCGTTGATTGTGACTTCTACTTGCCTCGCGCCTGCCCAAACAGCCTGTACGTACGTAGGTTAACATGCATGCATGCATGCGTGTATTAGCTTAGCTAGTAATGGAATTGGACTTGGGCCGGGTTAATTATACTTACGGCTAGAGTGTTGGCGGTGGCAAGGCCGAGATCGTCGTGACAGTGCGTAGAAATAACCACATCCTCCTCCTGTATCCCTCTCACGTTGCTCCTCACGTCGGCCACGAACCGGGCCCACTCGTGGGGAATCATGTAGCCCACGGTGTCCGCCAAGATGACGGTCTTGGCCCCCGCCTTGATGGCCTCTTCCAGCACCACGTACACGAACTCTTTGGTGGACCGGGACGCGTCCTCGCACGCGAACGCCACGTCCTCGAACCCGAGGGCCCTGGCGTAGCGCAGGGCGTCCTTGACGTCGGCCACCACCTGCGCCCTGCTCTTCCTGAGCTTGTGCCTCATGTGGATCTCGCTCGTGGCGATGAAGAGCGAGATGCGCGGCCGGCCCGCCCCCCGCGCCGCCTCCCACGCCCGCTCCACGTCCTTCTTCACGCACCTCGCTATCACGTTCACGGTGGGCACCCACGCCTCCCTCCCCACCGCGTCCGCTATGCTCCTCACCGCCTCCATCGCTTGGGCCGACGTCGCCGGGAACCCCGCCTCGATCACGTCCACCCTCAGCCGCGCCAGCTGGCACGCCACCTCAACCTTCTGCTCCAGCGTCAAGTTCACGCCCAGCGTCTGCTCCCCGTCCCGTAGGGTCGTGTCCAGGACTCGGACGTACTCCGACCCCCGCGACGCCACGCACTTTGGGCTCACTTTTGGTCTTCTACTACTCAAACCCATGGCTCTGCCAGAGCCAGGATGGGTGCCTAGCATTAACGCTGATGAGGATGCCATACGTTCTTAGCTTGCTACGCGTACGTACACGTACAGTTAACTAATTAATTGCTAGATCGAGCTAGGGCGGAGTCCAATTGCTGTTACACACATACACATATATATATATATATATATATATATATATATATATATAGATAGCTAAACACGTAGGGTTGAGAGAGATGGATCGAATGGCTTCCAATCCTACTCGATCACTTAAACGTACACGGTTTACATCCATCGACATGTCCGCCCGGCCACGGACATGAACCTAACGCGACATCGTGCACGTTGTACATCACAACAAAACTTTTCCAAATTAATATACCAAACTACATATATGTATACGAATGTGTACGTAATAGCTCGATTTAGTCCTGCTCAAACAATCAATTTGCATCTCCCACGTACATACTTCTGAAATCTTCAATGGATGAAGTAGGGTCAAATATCCATCTGTCCCTTCATTAATTCCATCAGTAACAAAGCTAATTAATATTTAAGACAAAATTTCATGTCTAAAACAAAACAAAATTGTTGGATCCATGGATTAGAATATGAACTTAACTCTAATCTCTGGGCATTAAAGATTTGTGGCCAATGGAAATTAAACAAGCAAGAAACACATAAGCACATGAGGTTCCACCCTAAAACCAATTGGCAATAGGGGGAGTAGCCCATGTACTTATATGGTGGGTGATTTAGGTTCAATTTCCTGATGTGGGATAGGTTTTAATCTCAACATGATCCCTTAGCATCGAGCGCTTTATATTTAACCTAGCTTGCAAAAACTCGATCCACGCATATTGATCTTATACACAACTCAATCAAAGCTCACCATGTGTGCATTCTTCTACTTGCTACGCACAAAGCTTCATAAGTTCTCCTAAAAGCACTTTGATAATAATAATGTAAGATGTATTCGCCTAGTTACTTATACGTTAGCTTAGACAGAATCTATCCATAAATACAAGATAAAAATAATATTGTACATAGATTTTATTTTTCTAAAATATCGACTCTCCATAAATATAATATATCCTAAAGCCATCTTAAGCTCTAAGTATAACTATAACCGTCGTTCATGTATAAGGAAACTCCTTCTCCACGTGCATATTTCCTCAAAGCATTCACACAATAGCGGGGCTATGGAAATGCCCTTGGGTGATCAATAGATTAATTAACTCTGAAAAAATCATAAATTGAAACAAAAACGCTCTCTATGTCAGCTTCAAGTCCTGCTTCCGATCGAACGATGGCTCCGGCCGCTCCGACGGAGATGGTCATTGATCAATCCGCTGGGTCAAGCCGCCGGATAAACCTCCAGATCAACAGTCTTCATGGAAGGATGTGGTCACCGGAGGGGCGGTGCAACTGAAAACAGAAATTGATGAGTCCTTCACCTCCTCTTGGTGTATGGCCCCCCTTCTATCAGTAGGAGAGTGGTTTTTTGGAAGGAGCTCGAGGAGGCGATCGCGACTGTCTCTGGTCGGATTGTCATTGGTGGAGATTTTAATTGCATCTTGTTCAATCATGAGAGGTCGGGAGGGTCTAGAGGGTTGCATATGCAACCGAACAAGCTCCAGTATGAGAGTCAACATGCATGCTGACTCTCATACTTTTCACAAGATGGTGAACAACCTCAATTTGGTGGACATGGATTTTTCGGGACCAACGTTCACTTGGAGCAGACGTCTATCTCCTTCCACTGTGGTTCAAAAGAGGATGGACAGGGTGTTTATGAGCACAGAGAGCAGGGTTTGTTGGCCAGAAGCTAAAGTCAGGCATTTGCCTAAGTATTGTTCAGATCACTGCCCTTTACTTTTGAGCCTGTGCCCGGCGTCCAATATGAATAAGTCTAGAAGGCCTTTTCGGTTCGAAGCGGCTTGGATTTCTCATCCGGATTTTCACAGAAAAGTGAATGATAGTTGGCACAATAAAGAAAGAACCCCTACTGCGCTGTCTATTCTGAAGGAGGACCTTATTGTTTGGAATAATGAGGTCTTTGGCAACATTCATAAAAGGAGAAAAGAGTTGATGCAGAAGCTGTCTAAGGTGCAAAATGATATTGCTAGGACAATGTCGGATGCTCTTTTGGTCAGGGAGATTGAGATTCAGAAAGAGCTTGAGCTTGTGTTGGAACAAGAGGAGATCCTTTGGTTTCAAAAATCTCGGGAACAATGGCTTCGTCATGGGGATCGTAACACCTCGTTCTTTCATACTTCGACTATCATTAGAAGGAATCATAATCGGGTTGAGGCACTTGAAGACGATGATGGCTTTTTGGTGGACAGAAAAGACGATCTGGAGAAGCTGATTGAGAACTATTTTCAAAAGCTGTATTCTAGGGACAGCCCTGCTAGTTGCTGTGATTTGTCCATTGTTCAAATGTTCCCTGGTATTGATGTTGAGGTCTGCAGGAGCTTAACTGAGAGCATCAAGGAGGAAGAGGTTTGGAGGGCTATCAAAGGTATGGGGTCTTACAAATCGCCTGGCTTAGATGACTACCAGCCGGGTTTTTTCAAGAGTTGTTGGGCTACTGTTGGGGGATCGGTAATTAAGTTTGTCAAGGATTTTTTTTGTTTTCTCTCGCCTGCTTGATGGAGTGAATGATAATTTTATTGTTTTGCTAGCAAAGGTGGCGAAGCCCGAACACATTAGTCAGTTTAGACCCATAAGCCTTTGCAATGTGATTTATAAAGTCATAACCAAAGTGATCGCTAATAGAATTCAGCCTCTTATGACCGATATTATCGGGCCAACCCAAGGTAGTTTTATCCCGGGTCGTCTTATCACCGATAACATTGTAATTGCTCAAGAGGTTGTGCATTCGATGAAAAAGAAAAGAGGTCGAAAGGGATGGATGATCATTAAGTTGGATCTCGAGAAAGCTTATGATCGGTTGAGTTGGGAGTTCATTGAGATGACTCTGAAGGAAGCTGGCTTTCCAGTTCAATTGATAGGTTGGATTATGGAGTGTATTTCGACGCCTAAGATGCAAATGTTGTGGAATGGGGAAGTTACTAAACAGTTTCCGGCCTCTCAAGGTGTTAGACAAGGGGATCCGATATCTCCTTACATTTTCTTGCTCTGCATTGAGCGGTTGAGCCATATGATTCTTAGCGCGGTTGGAGATGGGTCCTGGAAGCCGATCAAGTTGACTCGCACGGGTCCGACCCTCTCTCACATCTTCTTTGCTGATGATATTCTCTTGTTTGCGGAAGCTTCGGTGGAGCAAGTGGAGGTCATTAAGAAGTGCTTGAACATTTTCTGCTCTGCCTCGGGCCAAAAGATAAGCAACAACAAGTCTAAACTTTTTGTGTCTAAGAATGTGAGCAACAGTTTGAAGAGACGCCTGCAAACCAAGTGTGGCTTCACTGTTACCTCGGATTTGGGTGTGTATTTAGGAATGCCTATTCTTGACAGAGCTATAAATAAGAATACCTTTGGGTTCCTTCTTGAAAAATTCAACAAAAAGCTCGCAGGTTGGAAGTCGAAAACTCTGAGTTTTTCAGGGAGGGTTACTCTGATCAAGTCGGTTTCGAATTCGCTGCCGGTTTATTCCATGTCTTCTTCTTTGCTCCCAGTGGGTATGTGTAACAAAGTTGATAAGCTGTCTAGGAGATTTCTGTGGGGAAGTACAAACGAGCAGAGGAAGGTTCACAAGGTGGCTTGGAGCGTTGTTACTAGACCAAAGGATTTGGGCGGTCTCGGTTTAAAAACGATGAGGGAGCTTAATCTTGCGTTGGCTAGGAAACTTGGTTGACGTTTTCTCATGGAGGAGGATAGTCTTTGGGTCTCAGTCTGAGCTGCAAGTATACGAACACAGCTTTAGGAAAATCAGCGGCATGCTCTAACGTTTGGAAAGCTGTTCGAGCAGGGCTGAACGAGGTGGTTTTACCGGGCACTAGATGGATCTTGAAGGATGGGCGTTCTATAAAATTTTGGAAGGATATTTGGCTTATAGATGCGCCTTTAGAGGATGTTGCCTTGGCTGCTGTGGACAACATTTCTTTGGAGGCTTTTGTGAGCGGTTATTGGATGAATACTGGTGGTTGGAATTGGCAAGAGCTGGTTATGCTGCGGCTGCCTACGATTCTTCTAAAGCTGGCCGTGGTTACCGTTGATCATGATGGGGTTTTGGAGGAGGATGGAATCAGTTGGAGGTTCACCACAGACGGAAGCTACTCTGTGGCGTCAGGTTAGAAAACCCTGCTGAATTTTCATGGCTATAAGTCTACTGATGTCCAAATTTTTTGCAGGTTGTGGAGGGCTAAAGTTCATGAGAGGGCTCGATCTTTCGGATGGCTGGCTTGTATGGGCGGTGTCCTCTCAAACCAAGAAAGACGATGCCGACATATAACTAACAATGGGGACTGTGTTTATGGCTGCGGGGTGGAGGAATCGCTCGAGCATTTATTCCGGGACTGTCATACGGTGAGAGCTATGTGGATTGACATGTCGGCTACTGATTTTTATCCATCGTTTTTTCAGGACAATTTTGCTGGATGGTTCCGCCAGAACATTTTCTGTAAGGGGAAACTTGGGAATGTGGACTGGCCGGAAGTGTTTTTGATGGGAATATGGTGGACTTGGAAGTGGAGAAACAATGTGGTGTTTAAAGGGAAGGCTACGAAGCTTATGAGATCTTCCTTTGTTAGTCAGCAGGCGCAAGAGACTAGTAGAGTTATGGATCAAGTTGACAGCAGTAGGCAGGGAAACAAGGAGGAGGTGCTGGTTAGTTGGAATCTTCCAGGAGAAGGTTGGATAAAAATCAACTCGGACGGAGCGGTCCATGACGGGAGAGCAGCGGCTGGTGGAATTCTTCGTGACGAGTTTGGTAAGTGGGTCGGGGGTTTTGTTCACAATATTGGAGCTTGTTCGGTTCCAATGGCGGAACTTGGGGGGTGTATAATGGATTGAGATTGGCTTGGGATTTGGGATACCGAAAGGTTTTACTTGAAGCCGACTCTCAATTGGTTATACAATTCCTAAATTCCGGGGTGAAGCAAAGCCATCCGCTTAGTAGCTTAGTCGATAGGTGTCTAGGCTTTATTCGTAGGGATTGGTCCATCCAATTCCGTCATGTGTATCGAGAGGCGAATTCGGTTGCGGGTCGCCTCGCGTCTAGTGCGTTTGACTTTCCATTAGGATTCCATGTTTTGAGTGCCCCGCCGGAGGGGATTTCTTTATTGCTTTTAGATGATGTAAGGAGTCGGGCTATCCCCCGCTTGATGACTACTTAGCCCTTTTTTTTCGTATAAATAAAACGCTCCCTCGCGAGCCGGAGAGTGCCGCCTCTCCTTCGACCAAAAAAAATAGCGTGATGGGATTTTTGCAAGATTTGGACTCGACTTTTATAGGGAAAGGAAGAAGTAAAGTATCGAAGGAAATATTTTTTTTTTGTACAACAATGGAAAACACTAGACCTCCTAATCAGTGTAGGACCAGCTTAAATCATCCGCCCGAATGATCTTCAAAAAATCTCGAGATTCTCGAATTCTTCCTTCATTTAATCCAAACGTCATCCTCAAGGATTCCTCCCAGTATTGCGTTTCGCAGCTTGTCATTACACTGGCCAGTAAGACTTGTGGGTCAGCATTTTTGGCTCTAAAGTAATCTGCGGCTCTGTTACTTTCCCTGTAGCAATGAAAAACGCGAACCTCCTCAAAAAGAGAAAGGAGACATTTTATGTCACTAATGACTGTCTGAATTTCCCAAGGGCATTTCCATACCCCCGTAATGTTGTTAATGACACATACGTTGTCACCTTCAACCACGAGCTTTGTTATATTAAGGGATTTGGCCCTTCGCACCCCATCCAGAGCCGCCAAAGCTTCAGCCTGGAGGATGGACGGGGCGGCCAACTTCCGTCGATCTAGGGCAATAACTTTCGAGTTATTATCTCTCAAAATAAATCCTCCATGTGAGTTGGATCGCCGAGAACCGTCAAAATTTAATTTTATCCACCCCCTGTCTGGTTTCTTCCATGTTGGGAGCCTCGGTCTTTGCCGCTTTACTGTTTGTTTGTGCTCTAGTTGATTCGCCAGTTTCCACTGCGAGTAGATGGCGAGTGCCAGGTCGGATGGTTTCTCATCGGTTAGTGCCCTATTTGCGTTGAAAATTCTGTTGTTACGGTGCATCCAAATAGCCCACCACAAAACAAGTACAATAGTGTCTCCTTTGTTAGCCTTGATGGTCTGGACAATGCTATGGTTCAAATCGCCCTCGTCTTTAATAACAATCCGTACGTCAGACCGTTGTTCTAGGTGTCAAAGCATTGTGATAGTAAAATTGCACTCGAACAATAGATGCTTAGTGGATTCTTCTTGAGTATCACATAGAGAGCACGTACAAAGCACTGTCCCATGATACCTATTCAGTCGTTCCGTTGTTGGAAGACAATCCGCACAAGCTTTCTAGAAAAAGTTCTGTACCTTTGGAGGGACCTTCAGTTTCCAAATCCAGTCCATGTTCTGATCAGGGAGGTTTTCATTTCTTCACACAGTTGAGCTGCCGTTCTGACAGTGAAAGCTCCATCCGGGGATGGTGTCCAAATTACTCTGTCAGTCTGGTCCATTATGGGGATGTGTACTTGTAGAATCCTGTCAACAAGATGTTGCGGAAGTTAAGTCTGTAATTTCACGGTGTCCCAAGTTTTGTCGTCGAGAATAAACTCCGAAACCTTCATTTTGACGTCGTTGTTCTGGAGGTATGGTCGTAGAGTGACGTTGTCTAGCCATGGGTCTGTCCGAAAATTTATAGTTTTTCCGTTTCCAAGTTGCCACCTCACACCTGATCGGTCCGGGATCGGAGGGTCTCACAATTTAAATTGATAAAACCGAACCTCAAATTGTAGTAAAGAGGTAGGGTGTCGAACACACGGGAGTTCGTGCGTCGAGAGTACCCGAAAAGACTAAAAAGAGGAGAAAATAAAGACAAAACGAAGGAAAACAAAAGAGATCTCCTCGGACCGACACAGGGTCACTTCGGTCCGAGGTAGGATCGAGGTCGAAATGGTCGGGACCGACGTGGTGCAAGTCGGGCCCGATGACTGGGTACTTCGATTTGGCAAAAATGGTAGATCGGTCTTGGGTTTTTGGGTTCCTCCCCCAACTAGACTTGGATATTCTTCCTCAATTCAACCAATAAGTGTTTGATTCTAGTGAGATCGAGGTTGTTCACCTCAAATCCCTCCAATCTACACCTCGACCCAAGGGAGCTTTCGCGTCACCTTCGATGCTAGAGACTTGTGATGGGATCGAGACCACTTTCGCTTACTCTTACCAAACACAAGCTCTAGATCCCTTGCTTTCACAAGAGAATTGAAGCTCAATGTAGAGAGGATTCACAAATCAAGCACTCAAGGCTATGGAATTGAGGTTTTCTACCCAAATCTAGCTAGGGGATTCCCCCATAGCCCAAGACTATGGAATATACTCCATATGGTAAGAGAAAAGCATAAACAAAAGGGAAATCAAACAAAACTTAATCATCAACATCCAATCAAACTCCAATTGCATTCAAATCCAAAGTGTCTACAAAATCCAAGTCTCAATTCTACTAGATCAAAGCAAAACAAAGTACAAAACTCACAATTCCTCCTCTCTTCTCCACCGATCTCTCCTTCTCTTCCTTCTCCCTTCTTCTCCTTGCTCTCCAAGTCTTCCTTTGAGCCCTTAGAGAGTGATTTGAGTGTGGTCTATCCAAACATGCCCTTAATGCTCTCTAATCACCTCTATTTATAGCCTCTCATGGATTGGGGACCAAGGAATCCCAATTTAGAAAGGGGCAAATGTGGAAAGTTACTAAAAATATGCCTTGGGGAACAATCCAATCCTATGCCGACTTGGACCGACACGGAATGACCTCGGGCCCGACGTTGGGAACGTCGGTCCGGTTCACTGGGTGCTCGATCTCGGGCCCGACTTGGTGTATCTCGGTCCAGGGCCTCGATCCTCGTCTTCTTCCTTGGTTTCCTTTGGTTCCACTTCATTCTTGGCTTGGCTCTTGCACTCCTTGACTTGGCTCCTTCATTAGCTCCTCGAAATTGTCCTCATTCTTGCCATTTTACCTACAAAAACAAACAAACTCGCATAGTTTCCGACTCTTGAAGAAAACCGGGAACTAAGCTAAGAAAGAACGAAACTAACAAAGAAAGGAATGAAAAACACATATTTACAAAGGAAATTGACTACTAAAACACCTCCAAAATGAGAGACATCAGAATACCCCAAACTTAAACTTGCTTGTCCTCAAGCAATAACAATGTAAGCAAGACCGATGCACAATCTTCAAGTAAAGCCTCATATGAAAAATCAAGTAAGCACAAGTGATAGACATGCTAGCAAGATTACGTCATCACACATGATCAAGTGTTCAAGGAATAAAGTCTAATGCAACAAAGCCTCACTTTAGGTATGTGAAAATGTGTATCACTCATCATGTGTTTAGGCTTGAAAATGAACACTCGAACTCAACAAACATGCAAGTAAAGGCTTTACTATTGAAGCTAATATCACCAATTCCTCCACCTAGAGATGCCTATTACAATGCACACAAAGAATATGAACTTGGCTCAATGGAGATCCTCAAAGAGGTTCCATTCGGCCGGGTTGTAATGGGGCTTTTGGTATATTTCAAGGTGGGAATCATTTTGGTCTTGTGGTGCTTACAATGGGGATTGAACTTTCTAGTCTCTCACCAACTTCACAAAATTAGTCCACTTTCAACTTCACACTCCCAAAAGACTTTGATTTTTCTTCTTCTTCTTTTTCAACCCACATTTCACTAAACATTCAACTTCATCTTTGCACTACTTTTTGTTGGATTTTTCACACTTTTTCCACTAGGATCGACTTGCACACTAATTCGGGCCCGAAGTGCACTTATCCTCGGTCGGTGCCCTTTTCTTTACACTTAAGCACTTTGCTTTCAATCCACTACTTTTTCCAACTTTTCTTTCTTTTCTTCACAACAAAGATGCACTACCCACTTGGTTTTGTAACTCCATTTCTTCGCCCTTCACCAAAGAGAATCTCAACTCTCCAAATACTCTTCCAAAAACCTCTCACTAAAGTCCAATCCCATAAGGGTCAAGTCATATAGGCTAGGAATCATATTTTTGAGGAGTTTCAAGCAAAGGTCTAAGGCTAAAACGGGGCTACAAACAATGGTTTATCTTCAAGGTAGGATATGGAACATTTTGTGACTAAATGAAATAAAGTTCAAATCAATGTGACAATGCATAGAACAAATCTCATATTGGTCTTGAAAAATAGATAAACACCTCAATAGCAAGTTTTACTAAGCATGCATGAGCTAATTCACACAACAAAATGTGGGATAAGCAATATGAACAAAACATCCCTAAAATGGCCAAAAATAATCTCACAAGGTTCACTCAAGCTTAGTTGCATCAAATCTCATCCAAGAACTCATGTGCTCAATAAAAACATGCAAGACATCATATCACATTAAAAACAACATCCATTTAAGAGGCTAAACTATCCAAAAATATGCAAAGGACTTTACATGCTTACATCATCATTAGCTCTCATGTGAACATCTAAGATGAGAATTCCTAGTCCAAAAACAAAATCTTTTTGACATTTTTCACACAATTTTTCGAATTTTTAGGATTTTTTTGCAAAAATTTTCTCAAACAAAGCAAACAAACTCATCCATTCATGCCATAAAATCAAACAAAATTCATCATACATCATGCCACTATCCAAAATGAAACATCCCTTAAACAAGAAACTACACAAACAACCTACACATGGAACTAATGAGCTATTAACCTACCCCATACTTAAAATTTTGATGTCCTCATCAAAAGAAATCAAAACTCAAAAGTAAAGAGAAGAGTAGAGAAAACTCACAATTCCTTATTCTTGAATGGCATGTTGAGGCTTAGTTTGGAGGGTGGCCACGGCGTTGTCTCCTTTGGAGCCGGGCGTGTCGCTCTTGCTCGTACACTCGATCATTGAAGGGATCTTGGCTTGGCGGTTGTAGTGGTGGCGCGGGAGGTGTCCATTGACCTTCACGGGATGAGAAATTCCCAGACATCCACTCATTGAAACTTGCTTGGACGGTCCACCTTTGATCCTCGGCCGCCCTCAAGTCCTCCACTTCACGTCTTGTGTAGGCAATGTTGCGGTTCACCTCATCAAATTGCACTTGGAAGTCTTCTTGGTGGTGAGAGAGTTGTTGTTGTTGGAAGTTGAGGTATTGTTGTTGGTTGAGTTGGTGCGCCTCTTGAAGCATGGATGATTGTTGAAGTTGGAGATGGGACAATTGGTTTGCCAAGAAATTCATGTCCACCGATTGGTTCGGCTCGGGGAACACCATCCCGGGCCCAAACCATTGGGCATACCCCTCATATCCTCCATAGCTAGGTGGTTCCTGCCTTGCGCCACTCCCCTCGCCCCTCTCATAAGCACTAGGAACCGGACCGGGCAAATAAGTGTCGGACCGACGTTGGTGGACGTCGGGCCCGAAGTGTGAAGCACCTCGGTCGAGTAATGTTGGTGCGTGGTCGGTGAGCAAATGTTGGTAACCACCTTCTTCTTCTTCTTCTTCACTTCTAGGCAAATCCACCTCCATGTCGTCCCTCCTTACAAACTCATATTGGTTGGGCTCCTCCTCTTCGGTGTCCGGGGAAGCTTGAGGTGTAGTGAAACGGATGTGTTGTGCTCGTCTCCTAACCTCGAGTGTCCCCTCCGGCTCTCCATAAGGATTGACATTCCCCGCCCACACTTGGTACCAATTGTAGTAACAAGTGAGGTCGAAGAGTCGAGGCCCCAAGGGAACGTGCACATTGTTGAAGTTGGAGTGTGGGGCTAGGTAAGTAGAGGCGCCGGTCACTAGCTTCTCCTTGATAATGTTTGCCTTCTTGAAATACTTGAGGTCCATGAACTCCACACCATTTGGGGCCGGTGTGTAGGTAGACAAGTCCACCTCAAGACGGTGAGCTAGCCGGGCAATCATGCCTCCGAAATAGATCCATGAAGAACTTTGAAAGTCCCTCACCATCTTCACCCATTCCCATGTGAGGTTCATCGGTTTCTCATTCTCAAACAACATCTCATAGAGAATTATGGCCTCCTCCTTCATCGGCTTGCTCAATTCATGCCTTGCAAAGATAGAACAACCCAAGGCTCGGATCATGACTCGGAAGAGTGGGTTGGCTATCTCATTAGTCGATGCTCCTTTCCTCATCTCGCTCTTTCCGGCCAAAAACTTCCAAAGGTAGTCGACCTTTTCATTGTCAACATAAGCCTCATCTCTCGTAAATGGGAACCCGAAGTAGGTAGCCAAGTTCCGGAGAGAAACTTCATGCAACTCGTTGCCCATTTGGAAGGAGATCATGCCCTCACTCTCGGGTCCCTCATACGTGCACTTGAATGTCGCCATGAACTCGGACGTCAAGGCGGGGTAATGAGTGTTGTTCCACCTTAGCAACACATTGAGCCCAATGTGGGAGTAACACCGAGTAAGAGCCTAATCCATGCTCATCTTTTGAATTGACTCCCAATCTAACCACCGGGTGTGCTGAGATAGACCCATGAGACGCTCATACTCTCTAGCATCATCCTCATCCTCAATACGTACATCATCCATCCTTTGGACTCTCTTGGACGACTTCTTGGACTTCTTGGTTGCTTTCTCCATCCTCGAAGAAGATGCTCGGGTAGACATGGTACCTACACATAATCAAAACCAAAGAACTCCAAGATAAAATCTATACAACCACAACAAAATCACAAGCTTCCATCACAAACAACGCATCATGCAAAGAGATAACCCCATACTTGCACTTAACACACTCAATCCACAAGTTCAATCATGTATGAACTAAGATTCACATATCAATGGTCAAGCCTCAAATCATATCATGAATAGCATGCTATAACCAACATTCAAGCTCATGAAATCCTAAATTCACACAAAAGAAACTCGAAAAACGTCGGACCGATATGCAAAAGACGACAGGTCCGAGGTTGGGGACCTCGGTCCGAGTTGCTGGACCGACGTTGAACATCGGTCCCGAGGTACTGGGTACCTCGGACCGAGTCCATTCCGGCTTCTCATCCTAGATTCATCCATACAACACACTATCATGCCCCTAAAATCCAAATTCTACCATCAATCATCATCAATCGAAGTTCTAAGTGGGATTTAGCAACAATTAAGCACAAATTTCACAATGCAAGCAAATCACCATGGATGCTTAAGGTTCAAGCTCACTCAATCATGGCATATCTCAAATCTAGCAATGAAAGCATGAAATTCATAAAGAATCAAGTAGAGATTGAGATTCACATACCAAATATGAAGAAAACAAGAACTTCTAGCAAGCAACTCTTAGAACTCAAATTTCTCTTCTAGATCTAGAAGAAGGATGTAGATCTATGGGATTTGGGTGGGATTTTTGGCCTTTGGTTCAATGTTTGGGTATGCTAGGGTATGGATCGAGATCTTGTGGTGAGGTTTCTTTGAAGATCGAGTATGGTGGGGGAGATGGGATCGATTTGGGTTTTGAGAGAGAATTGGGTATTTTGGGAAAGTAGTTATGGGGGTGATGATGTTAGGTAAGGGAAAGGGCTCTTAAATGGGGAAGAAGACAAAGGTGGGTCAAGAGGGTATAGTAGGAATTTCCACATAGTCAAGGTCCAACATGAGTTGGCATAACTGGACCGACGTCGGGCACCTCGGGCCCGAGGTACTGGGTACCTCGGTCCTAGCCGATTTTGGTTCCTAAAAATCCCACGACTTGGTTACTTCTATCCATAAGTTTTTGCATCATTTCCACAAATACCACACATACTAATGAAGCTCACACAACACACATTTCCACAAAATACAAGCTAGAGAAGAGATTAGGACTAATCTAAGCTAAGGCAAAAAGAAACAAGCTAGAAACTACGAAAATGAATCTACTAAACCCGGGTTGCCTCCCGAGGAGCGCTTCTTTAACGTCATTAGCTTGACATCTAACCTCTACCCTTCAAGGAGGGTGAAAAACGGTGAATTGATCCTCCTTGCCATGTGCTTCTCCATAATCCTCATAACCAAAGTGCCACCATTTGTGTTTGATGAAAGTGTGGCATCCATATCCTCCATCATCCTTCTCTTCCAACGTGTAGCTTGGCATCTCTTGCATCAACTCATCTTGCATTTTATCACCTACACCACAAAAGTCTAAAGAATTTCTAGGAGACTCAATGACATCATAACTCAACTCATCTTGCAAATCATCCAAGCAAAGATAATCATCTCCTAAATCCTCTTTCAAATCATCTAAGCAAATAAAAGAATCTCCCACATCAAAAGGATATAGATTAGGATACTCTTCATGATTTGGTGGGTTATCTCCATCTCTTGTCTCGTCATGGATTTGAACATCGACCATGTCATGGTCTCTCAATGGCGTTTCCTCTCTTGTGGACTCCAACTTCTCCCTCTTGCACTTGGCATTTTCCTCTAGTTTCAAAATCGCCAACGCATCCGGTTCATTAAGGGCCTTGTTGAAATGGAACTCCACTTTCTCCTCGCCAATCTCGAAAGTGACTTTCCCATTCCTCACATCAAACTTGGCACCCG
This sequence comes from Polygonum maritimum, assembly GCA_963924305.1. NCBI lineage: Eukaryota > Viridiplantae > Streptophyta > Magnoliopsida > Caryophyllales > Polygonaceae > Polygonum > Polygonum maritimum. The sequence goes on along the minus strand of OZ002728.1, from coordinate 19,205,465 downwards.
CCGTAGCTAGAAACGGCCTTCCGAGAATAATGGGCACCATCGGATCCTCTTTTATGTCTAAGATCACAAAATCATCGGGCACGAAATATCTTCCAACTCGAACCGGGACATCATCAAGAATTCCTGTGGCCTTTGTTGATGAACCATCGGCCATGGTAAGACTCATATCGACCGGCTCCATATCTCCAAGTTTAGCCCTTCTCCATATGCTCATGGGCATAACCGAAATACTTGCTCCCAAATCACAAAGAGCTTTGAATTGTTGAGAACCAATCCCCACGGTGATGGCAAATCTTCCGGGGTCACCAAGCTTTTGAGGTAGCTCCAATATCTTTACTTCGTCTTGCATCTCAACAATTGACCTCTTCTTGCTCAAGATTTCCTTCAAGAACTTAGCATAAGATGGCATCTCACTTAGAGCATCGGTGAAAGGAATGGTAATGTTCAAGCCTTGCAAAAGCTTCAAGAACCGCTTAAACTTGCCCTCAACAATCTCCTTGGGCTTCTTCATAGGATATGGAAGAGTTGTGCCATTTTGCTTCTTGCTTGGATCAACCTCCTTGGATCGATCTTTCTCAACAAATCCACCCTGGACCGACGTTGGGAGTACCTCGGGACCGACTTCAGGGACATCGGTCCCAGGGCAAAGAACTTTTGGGCACGTCGGGCCGACTTCAGGGCAAGTCGGGCCCGAGTTGGGTTCAACCTCGGTCCACTCCAGGGGGCTTCCTCCATTCTCCGGATCGACATTTGGGAACGTCGGGCCCGAGTTGCTGGGAACCTCGGTCCGACTCTCTTCTCTTGATCTTGGAACTTGTGGCTCGGGCAAACTCCGTCCACTCCTTAATCCTATGGCACGAACTTCGTTTTGTTGTTGTGGGGCACGGGGATTCTCCTCGGGTTGGCCCGGGAGTCTCCCTTCCTCTCTTGGAAGTTGATTCGCCATGTGGACAAATTGGTTGTCCACTTGTCTTCTCCACGCACCAAACTCCTTGAATTGAGTCTCTATGTTGGTCACTTGGTTCTTCAAATCTTGAGCCCATTGTGGTGTTTCCTCATAGAATCCCGGAGGTCGGTATGGTGGTTGTTGGGCTCTTGGCTCGTTTTTGTTGAAGTTGTTGTTGTAGCCATTAGCTTGCCCTTGATTCCACCTTCCTCCATTGTTGAAATTGGATCTTCCTCCGAAATTTCTTTGGACATAATGAGCCTCCTCAATTTGTTCCGCCAACCGAACTTGGCGCTCATTTGGGCACTCTTGGGCTCCATGCTTCAAAGAACCGCACTCTTCACATGCTCTTGTAGTTTGTTGGGCATAACTCATCTTCCTCCTCATCTTGTTCAATTCATCCTCCAAGAATTGGATCTTCACATCTTTGTCCACCTCTTCACTTTTGGGATCGTAGAGCCTCTTCGGCCCTTCTCCATGGACTCTTGCTTCCTTGCTCACATTGCTAGTACCATACATCGCCTCATAGTCCGAGAGTTTGTCCAACAACTCCCATGCTTGTTCCGGCAGCAAGTCTATGAACCCACAATCGGTATGGAGGTTCAATTTATCCTTCGTGGCGGTGTTGATCCCTTGGAAGAAGATGTCTTGAAGGACATAGGGTTGTTGACCATGTGTCGGACACGCCCTCAACATCTCTTTGAACCTATCCCACACCTCGAAAAGTGGCTCATGAGCTCCTTGTTGGAAACTAGCAATCTTCCTTCTAAGCTCCGTCGTCTTGGTGGGCGGGAAGAATTTCATCAAGAATGCTTCATTTAGGGCCCTCCATGATGTGATGGATCGTGGTGCTTGACTCTCCAACCAATGCAAAGCCTTGCCTCCCAAAGACCACTTGAAGGCTTTGAGTAGCACATACTCAAGTGTCTCATCATCCGTGGAAATGGTCTCACAAAGGTCCTTGAATTGCTTCACATGCTCGATCGGACACTCATTCGGCCTCCCTTGGAATTGCTCTCTCTTGATGAGTGAGATAAATTGAGTTTTTATCTCAAAATTCCTTGACACCTCCGGCAAGACGATGGCCGGCTCCGGAACCTTCAACTCCGGATGCATGTATTGTCTAGCATTCCGGGGTTGAGTGTTGATTTGAACCTCCAACCTTATCCTTTGCTCCCTCTCTCTACGGGCCTTGGCATCTCAGTTTTCCATCTCAATTTGCATTCGAGCCATGTCGGCTCTCATCCTCTCGAACTCCTCATCTCGGGCTTGGTCCGCCATCCTCTTCTTCTTGCGGGCTTGCCTTAGAATACTCTCCGGGTCACACACAAAGTCGAGCTTAAGAGTTCCTCGGACGGAACTAGCTCGCATGCACCTACAACCAAAGACACAAACAAAACCAAATCAAAACAAACAAGGGGTTTGGGCTAGTCCCTCACCCAAATCACTACCAAAATCAAAGACTCAACAAAGATGGGTACCTCGAACAAGTAGAACTCCCCGGCAACGGCGCCAAAATTCTGATCGGTCCGGGATCAGAGGGTCTCACACTTTAAATTCATAAAACCAAACCTCAAATTGTAGTAAAGAGGTAGGGTGTCGAACACACGGGAGTTCGTGCGTCGAGAGTACCCGAAAAGACTAAAAAGAGGAGAAAATAAAGACAAAACGAAGGAAAACAAAAGAGATCTCCTCGGACCGACACAGGGTCACTTCGGTCCGAGGTAGGATCGAGGTCGAAATGGTCGGGACCGACGTGGTGCAAGTCGGGCCCGATGACTGGGTACTTCGATTTGGCAAAAATGGTAGATCGGTCTTGGGTTTTTGGGTTCCTCCCCCAACTAGACTTGGATATTCTTCCTCAATTCAACCAATAAGTGTTTGATTCTAGTGAGATCGAGGTTGTTCACCTCAAATCCCTCCAATCTACACCTCGACCCAAGGGAGCTTTCGCGTCACCTTCGATGCTAGAGACTTGTGATGGGATCGAGACCACTTTCGCTTACTCTTACCAAACACAAGCTCTAGATCCCTTGCTTTCACAAGAGAATTGAAGCTCAATGTAGAGAGGATTCACAAATCAAGCACTCAAGGCTATGGAATTGAGGTTTTCTACCCAAATCTAGCTAGGGGATTCCCCCATAGCCCAAGACTATGGAATATACTCCATATGGTAAGAGAAAAGCATAAACAAAAGGGAAATCAAACAAAACTCAATCATCAACATCCAATCAAACTCCAATTGCATTCAAATCCAAAGTGTCTACAAAATCCAAGTCTCAATTCTACTAGATCAAAGCAAAACAAAGTACAAAACTCACAATTCCTCCTCTCTTCTCCACCGATCTCTCCTTCTCTTCCTTCTCCCTTCTTCTCCTTGCTCTCCAAGTCTTCCTTTGAGCCCTTAGAGAGTGATTTGAGTGTGGTCTATCCAAACATGCCCTTAATGCTCTCTAATCACCTCTATTTATAGCCTCTCATGGATTGGGGACCAAGGAATCCCAATTTAGAAAGGGGCAAATGTGGAAAGTTACTAAAAATATGCCTTGGGGAACAATCCAATCCTATGCCGACTTGGACCGACACGGAATGACCTCGGGCCCGACGTTGGGAACGTCGGTCCGGTTCACTGGGTGCTCGATCTCGGGCCCGACTTGGTGTATCTCGGTCCAGGGCCTCGATCCTCGTCTTCTTCCTTGGTTTCCTTTGGTTCCACTTCATTCTTGGCTTGGCTCTTGCACTCCTTGACTTGGCTCCTTCATTAGCTCCTCGAAATTGTCCTCATTCTTGCCATTTTACCTACAAAAACAAACAAACTCGCATAGTTTCCGACTCTTGAAGAAAACCGGGAACTAAGCTAAGAAAGAACGAAACTAACAAAGAAAGGAATGAAAAACACATATTTACAAAGGAAATTGACTACTAAAACACCTCCAAAATGAGAGACATCAACAGCCTTCATAAAAGTTGCTCTGATGTTCAAGAGTCGTCCAAACTGCCAGGAATGTGTTTTCTCTGTTCAACTGTCACGATAGATTATGTGCCTAGATACTTTTCGGTCACCAGACGGACCCAGGGGTTTGCCGGTTCCGTTAGAATTTTTCCATAGTAGTTTCATTTGGAGGGCCGTGTTAGAGACCTTAGCAGTTCTCAGCCCCATCCCACCTTTCCTCTCGGGACCGCAAATGCGCTCCCAACTAATAAGGGGATGAAAGTTGTCAACGTTCTTGTTCCAAAAGAAATCCCGGTTGACTTTGTCAATTTGGTCCTAGACTCCTTTGGGTAGCAGGAAACTCTGCATGAGGTAGTTCATTTTGGATTGCAAGTTAGCCTGAATCAGGGCTTTCCTACCAGCTTGAGATAACGAATTGGCCTTCCATTTAGCAAGTTGCTTTTTTAGGCTCTGTATTGCTTCCGAGAAGACTGCATTATGTACACGTCCCCTAACTATCGGGATGCCCAGATATTTTTCCGTATCAGTCGTTATCCTCAGATTCAAGATACTCGCAAGAGCTGTAGCATTCGATTTTGTCACATTCGAAGATGTTTGCATCGTGCTTTTATGAAAATTAATGGCCAAACCTGTTTTCATTGAAAAGTCATCAAGGATTTCTTTTATTATATTCATGCTATCCAGGGAGACGTCACCCAAGATAAGTATCATTTGCAAAGTTGAGGAACGGAATTGTCATTCCATTCCGCGTCAACTGAACTCCAATCATTTTGTCCGGTAGGTTAGATCTTAGTTCTACAGCCCTGGCCAGGTATTTCATGGCAATGACAAAGATAAAGGGTGCAAGGGGGTCACCTTGGCGAATTCCGCAGGACGGGTGGAACAGCTGACCGGGTTCATTGTTAACTAGTACAAAGAAAGATGCCGTTGAGATGCATGTCATGACCCATCGGATCCATTTCTCCGTGAACCCAAATTTTAGCAAGATTTGGTTGATAAAGTGCCAGTCTAGTTTATCATACGCCTTTTCCATATCTAGTTTCATCGCCATCCACCTTTCTTACCCACTTTCTTTTTATGGAAGGAATGAAAGATCTCATGGGCAATCAAAATATTGTCTTGGATGAGCCTTCCTTTGACAAACGCCCCTTGGAGGGGACTTATAAGTTTTGGGAGGATCGGTTTGAGTCTGTTTGCTAAGACCTTGGTAATGGCCTTATATGATGTATTGCACAGGCTAATTGGCCGAAAATGGTTAATATTTATGGGGGTTTCAACTTTGGGGATTAGAGCAATGAAAGAGTGATTGGTTTCTTTTAGCATTTGCCCAGAGTGGAAAAAAGCTTGGACAGCTGACGTCAAAGAGTTTCCTACAATGTGCTAGTACTTTTGGAAAAAGTCAGCCGGATAGCCATCCGGTCCAGGAGTTTTGTCAGAAGCAAGTTCAAAGACTGCAGATTTCACCTCGGCCAATGTCGGTTTAGCACAAAGGAGTTCATTATCCTGGTCAGACACAATAGTAGGAATTACTCCTAAATCTTCTTGCCTAGTTTGTTAGGCAATGCTCTTTTGGTATCTCTGTCTAAGCTCTATAGTTATTTGCTTAGTTATATCGTCATGATCGTAGAGGGTGAGCCCATCCTTTGTCTGGAAGGCATTGGTTCGTTGTCGATATGATCTAATTTTAGCGACCGACTGATAGTATTTGGTGTTCCTGTCTACGTTGACAATGTGCTTACACTTTGCTCTCTGCCTCTAGTATTTATGCTGGAAATCTAGGAGGCAGGCGAATTTCCTTTGATGTCTTTGCAGACGTGTTTGAAAGTCCACATTGGTCGGATTACACAAGGCGAGTTGCTGTAGTTGTTGCAGCTTTTCTTCCGTTGTTTTTAGCTGCTCGAGGTTGTTGTTCACTTTATTTTTTGCCCAGGCTTTATAGTACCGTTTCAAAAGTCCGAGTTTTGCAGCCAGTTTGTACATATACGATCCTCTGAGCTGGTAGCTCCATACCTTCTTGACTAGCCTCTCGTAATCTGTGTTGGTGGTCCAAACATTCTCAAATTTGAAAGGCGATTTTGGTGGGCCCTTTCCAGATCCAAGAGAGAAAGTGATGAGACAATGGTCTAATGTGGTGAAGGGGTGGTGGTGAACCACCATCATCGGATTTTTTGGGCTATTACCGGGTGAACGAGCACCCGATCCAATTTTTCAAATATGTTATTGGCCCCGACTGATCGCTTCCTCCAGGTAAAAGGGAACCCTGACGTCCCGGTGTCGAGGAGATTCATTTCCTGTTTAAATTCTAGTAATCTTCTAAAGCGCGATAAGGGAGGACGGAGGCCCCCGGCCTTGTCGGAGTCCCTCTCAATTTCATTCATATCTCCTACTGATGTAACCGCGCCTGGGTCACATCAAGGCACCGACGCCCGGTCACATCAAGGCACCGACGCCCCGGTGCCTCTCGTTACACCTCAAGGCCCCGACGCCCCGGTGCCTCTGATTCCACATCAAGGCACCGACGCCACGGTGCCTCTAGGCCCTCGTCAAGGCACCGACGCCCCGGTGCCTCCCGGTGCCCCTCAAGGGCCTCGCCCCGCAAGCGGCGCCGATGCGCCCGGTGCATTCACTAGGCACCCTGCGAGCGGTGAGGATGTGCGGCCCGAGGCGCAGGCCGGTGCCTCTCCGAGGCGCCCCCGAGGTCACCCGCCCATAGGTCGGGCACGACCCGCCACTAGGTCGACCACGGCTAAGTAACTAAACCACCCTCCCGGGGCCTTGACTAGGCGACGCGCTAAAAATTTGCAAGAACAACTTCGGGCCCATTTGGCCCACGCCCCACACGACCCACCTAGTCAAGTGTTGGTGTGCCTCCAAGCGCTTGGCCCAAATGAGAACCTTGATAGGCCCGAAGCCCAGCATCAAGAGAAATATCCAAAGCCCACATGGAATGAAGCTTGGCCGCCACACAACCGGGATGCTTGGCCGCTACACTAACCTCCTTCCTTGGCCGCCAAGCTAGAGCTCCAAAGATGCATTCAACTAGAAGATTGGCCACTACTTAGATCTTGCTCGTCCTCGAGTAAGCTCAAAACAAATATGACAAGGCAGCACATCTAAGATCTCAGGAAATACAAGGGAAGATAAAAACACTCAACTCACAACCCGAACCCAACATAGAGAAATCATGAGCATAAAACAATGAAGCTCAAACACACACCTCACAACAAGATATAGCACTCAAGCTCTAAAAAGTGTAGAGCGACCTAGGATCTACCCAAATCTAACAATGAGGCCCCAAAGTCCCCAAGCAAGAATGATCCTAAAACACTCAAATTTTACCGCTCAATTCTGCTTAGGCGCCCTTTCGGGTTTTCACCTAACCGCTCTTTTCATTTTTCAATAGGGTGTGCTCACAAAAACTCACAATCACTCATGAACCTCATATTACCCCAGCCTAACGCTGGTCCGGGTTACCTGCTTATTACCTGAGCCGCCCTTTCAGGTTTTCGACTCATCCCAGGATTTTATATGCCTTTTTTCAATTTTTATGGCTTTTTCTATCTTTTTCTTTTCTTTCTTTATTATGCAAAACGTATGGTGCAAGTGCTCTATGAAAAGAAGAAAATCAAAAATCTGAAGCAAATAAAGCAAATCACTAACTAAGCTAACTAGGATAAGCGAATGCGAGTACTCCTTCCCCCATACTTAAATCCTTCATTGTCCTCAATGAAGCAAAGAGAAAGGATAGAAGCAAGGAGAAAGGTATATCAGTAGACTGACAAACGATGAACAGAGTTGGAATGGAAGAACTCTTCAAAGAATGGGCGAAAGGTTTGGAATCACCATTCTTGAGGCTCACCGCGGGCGCGGGTGTACGGGCGCGATCGCGGAATCAACACAGCGAGGAAAGTCGATGTCTAGAGGGAAACCGCGGGCGCGGCCTGTGTGGCGCGGGCGCGGAATTGGTGCAGTCGTAAACTCTTGACTTCAGCTCGAACCGGATGATGTGCAAGGAACCTTCGTAACTTGGCTCGTCTCTTGGAAGATAGACAAATACTTGAACTCGAGCCGTGGAGAAGAGAGCTCTTGGGGGAACAAAGCTCCCCCATACTTAGGCTTTTACACATAGCCAAAAGAATGGAATTACAAAGGTGGATGGAAAGAATATATAGAAGGTGGTGGAAAAGATAGATGGAAAGATATAGATAATGGTAAAGATAGAAGATATATGAAAAGATAAATTGATGGTAAAGATATATGGAAGGTAGAAGATAGATGCCCGAAACTTTTTCTTTTTTTCGATTTTTTTTTTTTTGCCAAACCCGGCCTCACCGCGGGCGCGGATTTTTTTTTTTTTCAAAACCCACTGCATGATAACCGCGGGCGCGGCAGCCGTACCGCGACCGCGGCGCTAGTACCTGTACGTCGGGATGGGTTTTGGTGCTCCACCGCGAGCGCGGTATGGTTGCCGCGAGCGCGGTTTTGCACCAGAATGTCCTTTCGGACCTAGTACCTGCACGTTAGCCCGGAAAAAATTTTATTTTCACTTTCAACTAGAATCTCAAATTCGGGTTGCCTCCCGAGAAGCGCCTTTGGTTAACGTCGATGGCTCGACGTACTCATGATCGGACATCGTCAATGCCCTGAGCAATCTATCAAAGTCCTGCGAACAACTCTCATGCAAGCATATATAGCACAAAGATGAATTGAAAGTGAATAATATATCATCAAGGCACCATTTCAATTTATCAAAGTACCTAGAGAAGTTATGATCAGCTTGATTAGAATGAAACCAGTTTGGAGAATTAGGTGGTTTTTCAAAGTACTCATCAAAAGAGACGAATTCAATTTTAGCACTACCACCTATTTTAGGATTATCAAGTGAGATCTCATTAGGCAATCTATCATGCTCAAGACCTATGTCAGCAACCGAAGGACAATCAATGGAGAGTAAGGGAGAAGAGGAAAGGATACAGGGATCGTGATCGATCTCAACCGAGGGCTACACCGTAGGAGACATAGACATCTCTTCAGGCGGAAGGGAAACCTGTAAAACATCATCAGGCTCCTCTGTCGTGACACAATCAGGATCATCTATCTCATCATCCCATATAGAGTATTTGAGTGCTTCTGGAAGACGTGGACTTAGCTTCCGGGGAACCAGAGGAAGAAGGTTCGGCTTCTCATGTACATCATCATCGACAACAGAAGATCCGTGCTCGCGGAAAGTGGGCCGCGATCGCGGATGGTCAACAGGAACTGAGGAAGCTGTCTCCACACACCCGCGGTCGCGGGAATGTGATCCGCGGTCGCGGGTATGCTCTTCTTGGAACTTCACCGCTTCTGCGTAAAATACGCGGGCGCGGCATGGTGGACGCGGTCGCGGATCATCCGCTGAGTAATCAACGCTGACCTCTGTAGGGATTCCGCGGTCGCGGTCTGCATGACACGGTTGCGGAATAACAACAGGAGCGTCATTTGTTACGCCCAACTCTTGTCCACTCCTTAATGACATAGCACTTACATCCACCAGTGCTTGAGGAGTAATATTGATCTTCTCGGAAATCTCTCTCATTCTCATCTCGATGGCCAAGTTCATCTCTCGGAGTTTACTATCAAATAGCTCATTCATCTCCTCCAGTTTCCTAGAAACATGTTCTTTAGCTGATGGCTCATCAGGACAAGAGGGTGTTGTGCTTCTAACCTCCTCAGCAAAGTTCTCCACTATCTTGAAGACTTCTTGGGGAGCTTTGTCTAGATAAGAGCCTCCACATGAAGCGTTCACTAATTTGCTGTGATAATGGCACATGCCAAACATGATATACTCACTAAGATCGTGATCTGTGAACCCATGGCCTGGATAACTAGAAACGACCCTTTTGTAGCGATCAAGATAATCGTACAAGCTCTCCCCGTCATGTTGTTGAAGATTGGCGATGTTCCTCTTAATAACTTCCCTTACTGGAATAGGGAAGTACTTGTCCATGAATGCAACCTTCAACTGACTCCATGTTGTGATCCGTTGAGAGTGAGGATTGTTTAATATTGAGAAAAACCACTCCTTAGCTGATCCGGTCAGAGAGAACGGAAAAGCTCGCATCTTGATTTGATCCTCAGTGACCTTAGCAGGCTTTATGCACAGACATACATGATCAAACTCTGTAAGGTGTCTAATCACATCATCATCAGGCTGCCCGCTGAATCGAGGTAAAAGACCAATCAGACTGGGTTTCAACACAAAGTCTACCCCTTCAGCTAGCGTAGGGTACTCAACAACCATCCTGTCTCCTAAAAACAACGACAGCACTTGGAAAATAATCAGTAGCAAAAGTGTGGACCGTAAGATAGGTCCACACAATAGTCAATAAATATACTAATACTAGAATGAAACCAAAGTTCCCCGGCAACGGCGCCAAAATTTGACTCGACTAAAGTCGTCGTGCCAAGATCAAAGATAAATAACCCAAACAAACAAACTAATATAGTAAGCAAGTAAGGGGTCGAACCCAAGAGAACTATGGCTTCTAGTATCAATATATTTATCAACCAAAGAAAGGGGGGTTTAGAAGAGAAATCTATACTAAACTAATCTAAGAAACAAAGAACAAACAAACAAACAAACATGCAAATATGGGGAAACAATTGATAAGGAGACAAGTTCATTCAAAAGATCCACACATGATATAATCCCTCGATCATAGATTTATCCATTGATTTCATTCACACCTATGGTTAATTCCTATCCTGATCATTAACAATCGCAAGTCCACGGTCCAAGCAATTCTATAACCCTAGGCAAGGACGCTTAACCTAGAATTAGCATAGAGAACAAGGATATGCAGGATATAATATCAAACAATCAAGCTACGAGTCAATTGTAAGATAAAACAATCAATTCTCTTCTTAATCCTAGTTGCATAGACAACAGGTCTAGGTTAAGTTGTTTTCACAGATTAGTTTTGTCCACGGTCCAAACCTAATCAAACAGTAGAAAGCTAATCAATTCAATAGGGTCGCGAATCCTAGAGAAACAATCAACAATCATAAGATGAAGCACAAGAGAATCAATATTAACCAAAGGATAGAAATCAATTACCAAAATCTCACGAGTTCATACATCAGAGCTTCTCCCTTGAACAAACCCAAGGAGACTAGCTCTCCATAACTAAACTAAAGAAGAATTGAATTATGAATTGGAATTGTGAATGAATAAAACCTAGGGCTGGCTCCTCCTTATATAGCCCAAGGAACAAGCTCCCCGAGATAGATAAGGAAAGAGGCAAAAGATAGAAAAGGAAGCAAGATAGAAAAATCGTTCCGCTCCGGATTCGGCATCGCCGCGGTCGCGTCTTTCCCACCGCGCCCGCGCTTTCGCAACAGAGAAGAAAAACTTGTCTCGGCGGCTACTGCGGTCGCGGTGGACAATCCGCGGTCACGGAATCTCGACAGAATTGCCGGTGTCACTTAGGAGGCTGTTTTGACCATCTTCGGCTTGGAATCTGACTTTGGTGTAAAAAGATGAATTGAAGCCCTTGAAGTTAGCTTTCCAATGGCACCAAAATCAGCTCAATCAGACCTCTGTAACTCAAGATATAGCCTTCGCAAGCAAGTGGTGTCGCGCAGACAGCTCAAAACGCCTTACAACTCTTGATTCTTGAATCCTTGTGTCTTCGGCCTAGATATTACAATTAGCACAAACTCTAACCTAAACACACTCAATAAAGCCCTAAAATACAAGAGTTAACCTATACAAAATAGCCCGAATCAGCCACCAAGGAACACAAGGGGGCCGGCTATGTGAGCTTGCCTTGGACGCCACTCTTCTCCATTCATCCATGAAGCTTGGCGCCCACTCTTCCCCACCTCCACAAGATGCTTGGCGCCCACTCCAAGTGTGCCGCCTTCACCTCCTCCTCGTCCCTATATATAGACGTCTAGGGGGCTCATTTGTAGGTAGATTGGATTTTGAGTAAAACAGCTTTAAGCCTTACTCATCCGGTCTATTCTCCCAAAGGGAGAACGGGCCGGGGGAGTCCCCTTCATTGGCTTTTAGCGCAACCGATTCTTGATTTCGTTTTCTTGTTCCTTCTTTCCATTTCTTTCAGTCATCAAAAACCTTCTCTTATTCGTGTAAACACTGGCTTTTCGCCACCATATTTTCAATCAAGTTGGATTTCTTATTCAATCATACAAGAACGCCTCCACGAGACTTAATCGAACCAGTTTCCGTCGATCCTGGATTCGGAATCACATCACCTACGACAATTACCGGCATGTTGTGGTTGACAATGATAGCCTTTAGAGACTCCCAATATTCATCTTTATTTTCCTCGCGTGATGGGGCATACAAGAAAATCATTAAAAAGGATGTGTCGGCGTCTACCACTTTAACTATCGCCGTGTTCGGATGGCATTCAAGCACGGTACACTGTTGAGTTGTGTTTCTACAGCTGCAAAGAAGCCAGACACCCCCTTTCGTTCCATTAGCCAGAACAAAGGTAAGGTCTTGAAAGCCATATTTACGGATGACTAGTTCATTGGGCCGTTCACAAGTTTTGGTTTCAGCTAGGCATAATAAGTGGAGCTTGTTTTTTACTCGTACATACGATATTTCTTCCCAAAAAGTTTTTCGGCGGACACCCCGCACATTCCAGTATCCGATATTCATCTGATCAAGAAATGAAAGCTCGAAAATATTTCCCGATTCACATTGTGACAAGGTTCATGAGCTTTAATATATACATCACGTTTCCTGACTTTCCTCTTGTGAAAGTTACGATCAGCACAATTGTTATAAGTTTGATATCGTGGTTTAATTTGGGATGCATTACTCACCGGCTCAAAAACAACTATGGTGCGTTTAGTGCCGGACGCACCAACCGAATTGGCTGCATACTTAAGAGTGAGAGTGGAGGCTGGAATCCCCTTTCTTTGTGGGCAAGACAACTGCAAGTGCAAGGGAGTGATCTGCGTGTTTGTGTTACTAAGTTTGTTCTGTGTTTTGTTGCTGAAAAAGTGGTGAGAACCGATCCTTCCCAGCACAAACGCAAGGAGAACCAAGATCACCCAATTCAGAATTTCAAACTTAGCTTTCATAGATGGTTGCAAAGTGATAAGTTCATCGGTTGGGTTATTCATAGTTTCATCACACCAGAATACAAGAACAAAAACAAGATAGAGGACAAGTACAACTGCAAATTTTAAAAGACTAATAAAATACAGAGTTCTCCTTTTATGTTGATCAGATCCGAACTTTCCTCTATATTGCGAGTTTCGATCTTCAATTGGAGTTTTTTGGCTGCTCATCGTTTTGTTTTGGGGAAAATCCTCATGCCCATCTCCTTTCAGAACACAGAAAATAGAGACATGAATCACATAGAGCAAAAGGTCATACTTAACTTTGATAGATAGTTTCATGAGTACAGTTTCATGGATGGGTTCATAGAGAGCATCAAAAACTGTTACAACTTTCACAAGTTCATTAACATGCACAATCCTGGAACTTGCAGAGACAACACCAGTGCCAGGAGTACAAAGTTTCAGATGCTTGAAGCATTTCATATGAGGTTTCATAGGCAAGAAGCCCTTTGTCAGGAACATCCCAAAGGCGGGTGCCACCACAACAAGGGGTCTTTGGCAAAATCCATCACCCTCGTCTGAAAGAGGATGGAGTAATTTTGCCAGACCAAACCCCTGAAAGGTGTCAACCCACACAATTGAGAGACAAGGGCGAGATTTCCATGTAGAGATTTGAGACAAAACTTCATACTTTACAAAAAATTTCCGAAGCCGCTTCAAATAAATCAACAAGGTTATGTGGAGGAGAAACCAAACCAGATCGGGAGGTCTAGGGTTCAGATTTTTACCATGTGAGACTTGGTTGTCGACAGCCCGCCACCACGTCACCCCGTCCAAAATCAAGAGCAAGGAGACATTGTGCATAGAGGTAAAGCACCGGATTGGTTCGATTCATGAGAGTTTTCCACCACACATGCATAGATTGAAAAGTCTGGGGATAAATCGCCACTTCAAATTCCATCTCAAAATTGATGTCCAAATGGGTTCTAGAGATCAAAAGATCTAAGTCAGAAGAAGCTATTAAGCTTAATTGGTCATAAAAACTTGTGGAGGATTTGTCAAGGTTGGTTTCACGGGTGAGTTCAAGAAAAGAAAAAGAAACGAAAATAGAGGGGAAGGGGGAAAAGGAAAGGGCCAGAAACTGAGCAGGAGGACACAAGGAAAAGAAAGAGGAGCCTAGAGAGAAGAGGGAGAGTCTCAAAATTGGAGAAGAATTTGGACTCCTCTTATGACGAGACGAAAGCAGCGAGGGTTTAGCACTGAGATGACTCTATTTTGTACCATACAAATATTTGAGAACACAGCCTCGAAGGAAATATTTTTTGGAAGAATTTACCACAACGTACGGCTCGATTTTTACATACAACCAATCCTGATCCTAGAACGTTAAAATCTCCAACGAATCTCCTATTTTATCAGCTCGATTTTCAACTCTCTAAACTCACTCTTCACCCATTAGCAGTAACAACTAGATATTGGGCTTTTTACTGACCATTGCGCCCATTCAACTATTATCACTAATCCACCAACATCAACAACTGACAAGAACATGAAACTTCCTCCTTAATAGTGATTGATTCTAACATCCTTCTCTGGAGTGAAATAAAAAGGTAAGTTTGGATAGCATTTAGGGTAGAAAAATAAAATCATGAAGCATATCCAAAACATAATAAACACAAAAGACCAGGAGAATTCAAATGATCTAGCTTTGGTATTTAGTTAGTCGGTTGCCTTGAGCCCCTTTTGGGCTGATTTTTGGGCTTTCTCGTGGGCATTGATGGGTTGTTCCATGGACATGAGGGCCGGCCCTTTCCAATCATTAAAAGGGAAGTTTCTCTTGTAACAACTCTCCTAAAATCAAGGAGAAGTAACCTCCATGTAACCGCCCATAACCGCTCCTCCTGTGGCCTCTAAATGGTTTGGATTGTGACCAAATTTGGACACGATTTTCATGAGTATTTTCCCTTAGTGTTGACTTGAAAATTCTCTAGAGTATCCACACATTTCGTGAGGAATCTCTCAAGAAGTCTTTGGACTTGTGAGAAAAATTTGCATGCCTTTGGGTGTGTTGTGTTCGGTCAAGAGGGATTTGGAGGTTTGTGTTTCGCTAATAAAATCTGAGAAAATTGACTAAGGATTAGAAGGCGGTGGAGAAGTCAATGATGGGAAGGAAAACGTCTTTTCCCATGGGCTTATCCACCATGAGATTCAAAGACGAACCAAGTGTGTGTTTACATTGAGGTTTAGGTTTGCCGCCTTACCTCGAGTTTCTTTGGAACTTTTTATCTCACAACTTATTTCTAGACGTACCTTGGCATGGAATAGGGGTAAATAGCGTTGAAGGAAAGTGCATTGTGCGCAACTCGTTGCTTGTATCTAGGTGAAGCTAATTCTAATGAACGGTGGTGATTACTCGTTTGGAGTCTACAGTATTGCTCTTTATTGGGTCTACCCACGGGATTACCGGCCGTGTCCTTCAACCAAAAAAATTAATTTGAATATAACATATTTTCCATGCTTTGTATATCCAAAACTCAACAATTATCTCTAAGCATAATAATCCTAATCCAATTATTAGTAATCAAGATTGCTCCACATGTAATAAGATAACGATAACCAGTTTAACGATTATTGAATAAGAAAGGAGAACCATCCACTTGCGTTGAAACGATTCTAGGCAGCAAATCGAGGTCTTAACGCGTACGGAGTCCAAAGACGATTAACCTAAATTGAAATCGAGTACGACACATATTTAAATGAAACAAATTAGTATCTCTTGTTTCATTTAGAGGAAAAGCCCTGAGTCCCTTTCTAACATCTTAATGGAATTATAGATTATAATTCTTTCATAATTTATTTATTAACTAAATATTAATATCATCAATTTTGAAGATAATAACGATGTCGGAAAACTTAATGACAAAAGGGCTCGAGTACTATACTGAGACGAAGTACTCGAGACAAGGAAACGGGCAAGGAACACACGGACACAAGACGAGGCACAAGGCAAGGCACAAGTGAGGTGCGTCAAGGCGCAGACTCGGGCGCAACATGACAAAAACCACGAATCTGCGGACGCGGTTTGGAGTGTGGTGATCGCAACCTACATGTTGTTGAGGAATAATTTCTCCAGCCTTCCTCCGATCAACTACGACGGGTATTGGGGGTTCTTCCATCGATACTAGAAAGTCAAGGACTTCTACATTGTGAATGTGGAGGTGTTTGAGTGAAGAGAGAGGTGTGAGGAATCTCTCAAACATACTAATGTGATCGCGCCCGGTTCACATCAAGGCACCGATGCCATGGTGCCTCACGGTTCACCACAAGGCACCGATGCAACGGTGCCTCCTGGCCCACATCAAGGCACCGGCGCCCCGGTGCCTCCCGGTGCCCCTTCGGGACCTCACCCCACAAGCGACGCCGGTGCGCCCGGTGCCTCCACAAGGCACCCCGCGGGCGGCTTTAAGGCGCGGCCCGAGGTGCAGGCCGGTGCCTCTCCGAGGCACTCCCGAGGCCACCCGCACATAGGTCGGGCACGACCCGCCACACGGTCGACCATGGCTAAGGAACTAAACCACCCTCCCGGGGCCTTGACGTCGAC
Organism: Polygonum maritimum; assembly: GCA_963924305.1. NCBI lineage: Eukaryota > Viridiplantae > Streptophyta > Magnoliopsida > Caryophyllales > Polygonaceae > Polygonum > Polygonum maritimum. The sequence continues at coordinate 19,188,887 of OZ002728.1, read as the reverse complement.
TAGGCGACGCGCTAGAATGTTGCAAGCACAACTTCGGGCCCATTTGGCCCACGCCCCACACAACCCACCTAGTCAAGTGTTAGTGTGCCTCCAAGCGCTTGGCCCGAATGAGAACCTTGATAGGCCCGAAGCCCAACATCAAGAGAAATATCCAAAGCCCACTTGGGAGGTTGCTTGGCCGCCACTCCTCAACACCCAACGCAAAGCCTTGGCCGCCAAGTTTGGATTATCAAAGAACACATGTGTTACTTGGCCGCCAATCTACATCATTAAAGGCCGGCTGATTTGTGCTTGCCTTGGCCACCAATCCACATCGCCTCCTCACACCTTAATGATGCTTGGCGCCCACTCTTCTCACACCTCCTCTCGGAAACTTGGCGCCCACACCAAGGAGCTTGCCTTGGCCGCCACTTCTCTCCACCTCCTCTTGGTGCTTGGCGTCCAAGCTAAGGAGCCCGCCCCTTCCCCCTACTCGGCCCTATATAAGCATAAGGAGGCCTTCATATTTTCTTAGATTGAAATTGAGTAAAGAGAGCTTTTAGCCCTTACTCTTTAGGTCTCTTCTCCTCAAGGGAAAAAGGGCCGAGGGAACTTACACCTCGTTGGCTTCTAGCTCTCGTCTCCTTAGTTTGAATTCTTGTTCTCCTTTTCCATTTCGTTGTCCCACAAAAACGCCTACTCTTCAGTTTGTAACTCAAACAAATCGCCACCTTTTCAATACAAGAACCAAGTTTGTGTTCCTTACACCTTTAAATCAAGAACGCCTCCACATAAGCTCAGTCGAACCCGAGATTCGACCGATCCTGGAAGAGAGATCACATCATCTGGTATCAGAGCCTATCGGCTTGAGTTTCTCAAGTTGTGGGGGTACGAATTACTACCCTACGAATCAGGTTTTCAATTGCTCGAAACCCTTTCCTTGACCTACCCTAAGCTAGCCTCGTTTTTCTTCTTTCCCTCACCTTGTCCGATTTCAATCTCTGCAAAAAAAAAAAGAGCCTAAACCCTTTTGTTGCCATCCAACTGTCGAGCCTCATGCCTTGGCCGACCCTTTTCTTCGACCTTCGAAAGCAACGGTTTGACAAGCACAATTTAAAGTGTGCTCGATTTGTTCAAAAAAAAAATCAAGGAGAGGTAGTACTTCTCCTGGCAAAAAGAAAACAAAAGAGATAGTATCTCTTATTTGTAAAAAAAAAAAAAGAAGAGACGACTCAAGGGAAGTAGTACTTCCCTCGTCCGAGAAAGAAAACAAAAGAGAGATAGTATCTCTCATTTCTCAAAAATAAATTGCGAAGAAGGTCGAACAAGCAACTCGAAGAGGGCCGGCCAAGAAGCGTTTCTTGTTGGTCTTTCCCTTGCCGTGATTTAATCCTAACCCTGAGCAACTGAATTCCCGACTTGTGGGGCTAGTAAACACTCGACAAGCTCCGGTCGCTTGTTCTGAATACCGGTTGGTGTCGCTCTCTCTTGAGCGAGTAGAGGAGAAGTCGTGTTTAGTTTCTTTGGTGGCGGAGTGAACATCCCTAAGTCGAGCGTGAGGGATCGAGAGCCACATAAAATCGATTCTAAACACGAGTCAGTCCCCCCCACCCCATTGGATCGCTTTCTAAAGAAAAAGAAAAGAACAACAAAAAAAAATTTCGAGTCAAACACAAGTGGGTCGTTGGATTTAGCTAACGTTCACCGAGTTCCGTGTTTGTTTATTTAAACATGTCGCAGGACCCGCCAAAGAATAAGAATCTCCCCGGCGACGAGGAGGAAGCGGACAACACCTTCTCCTGGAAGGTGCTACGCGGCCTCCTACGAGAGGTCTGAGAGGATGCCCGAGAAGACGTTCGGGAAACTTATGAGAAGTCCCGTGACGAGCTGCTCCGGGCCATGGATGATAAGATCGAGCAACGCCTTAGCATGTCTCCGTGGCATGAGCGTTCACCGAGCCCTCATTTCGAGGAGGGTCAATAATCGGGGACTCATCTTGAGGCCCGTGAACAAAAGAAACCTGCCCTTAATAAGGAGGAGTCGTTGAGTTTGGAGGCAATCCTACCTCCACCGCGGAGGCCACCGACCAATCCTCAAGACAACGAGGAAAGGCAGCCGCGGAACCGGCAACACCAAGGGCCACCCGCGGCTCCCCTAGGACCCCGGCGTAATCTTCCCGACCCATTTGCGCCTCGGGATGAAATTCGGGTCCGAGACCAGGTCCATGACCACGGTCCTAACCTTCCCATGGATCAGCCAAGGGACCACCACCACGGAATTAAACTCACGGTGGAGCCCTTTGCCGGAACCTCGGACTTAGAGGCTTACCTTGATTGGGAGGATAAGACCGAGGCCGTCTTCGAATATTATGATTATCCGGATCGCCAACGAGTGGCGATTGCCACCATCCGCTTCACCGACTTTGCCTATTCATGGTGGCAAGAGGAGAAAGAGGATCGGGCGTATCAAGGCGAGGACCCCATACGCACATGGGGCCAGCTTAAGCGGGCCATGCGTGACCGGTTTGTGCCCGAGGATTATCTTGACCGCATCCAAGTTAAATTGGAGCGGATCAAGCAGGGAGCCCGCAACCCCGATGAGTATACAAGGAACTTCGGCAGCTCGTTTTTAGGTCCCGAATCCGATTTCCGGAGAGATACATCATCTCCAAATTTATCGAGGGCCTAAACTCCGACGTAGCTGTCTACGTGGAAATGCAACGGTTCAGTGCGGAAGCCTCCATCTCCGACGTTCTTCATTACACCAACCAAGTGTACCAAAACTTGCAAAAACGGAGGAGTGACGGAGGTGGTCGCCCATGGAGCTCTGGGTCCTCGAGCTCTAACCCATCTATTAAGAGGAGCGAGGCTAAGGAGCTCAAGGCCGAGACCAACCCCACTCAACCTAAACGGGAAGTGTCCCACGCCCCCACCGCGCCTAAGGAAAGCGCCAATTCTCGTGCTCGTGACCTCCAGTGTTTTAAATGCTTAGGGCGGGGCCATTTTGCTCGCGATTGCCCTAACCAAAAACAAGTGCTCCTCAACCAAGCTGGTGACTATGAGTCGGAAGAGGAGTTGGAGCAAAGCGAAAGCGAGGAGGAAATAGACGTACCCGACGTTAGTGGTGGGTGCTTTGTTGTTCGACGAGCTCTCTTCACTAATGAACGGCCCTCGGTGCCTTCCCAGCGGGAACACATCTTCCACACACGATGCTTTATCCAAGGCAAAGTGTGTAGTGTCATCATAGATGGAGGATCTTGTAGCAACTTAATTGATACTGAGGTGGTCTCTCGACTTAACCTCAAGACGACACCCCGCAAGGTCCATTATTCACTACATTGGCTTAACTCTGATGCACCTGTGATGGTCAAGGAGCAAGCCCTGATTAAGTTCGCCATCGGGCCTTATGAAGATGAGGTCCTATGCGACGTTGTCTCTATGACTGCCTGCCATTTACTCTTGGGCCGACCCTGGCAATATGACCGAGCTATTATTCACCAAGGGGTTACCAACGAGTACATCTTCCATAGGGACGGTAAGAAGTTCACCTTGCATCCCTTAGCTCCTCATGAAGTAATCGCCGACCAGGAGGCGAGGGAGCTAAGAAAGAAGAGTGTCAAAAAGAAAATGGAGCTTAAGGCCTGTGAAGGCAGATCCAAACATCTTATGATAGCCTGGGGAAAGGAGGTGAACCGAGCTATCCAAGAGAGACCGACGTGCCTAATTCTTCTTGATGGATGGTCACTCCTTGTCGACTCTAAACTCACGAATGGACAAACCGAGGTTCTTAATAGAACCTTAGGTGCCTTACTTCATTATTTTTTGCAGACTAACTTGCGCACGTGGGAAAAATGCCTAGCTTTCACAGAGTTCGCCTACAATAAATCCGTCCATCGAGCCACGCGGAGGACACCAATCGTGATTGTGTGCGCGGGCGTTGCGCTCGACAAAGAAGATTCGAGGACGAATCCTTCTCAACTGGGGGAGGATGATGTGATCGCGCCCGGTTCACATCAAGGCACCGACGCCATAGTGCCTCACGGCTCACCACAAGGCACCGACGCAACGGTGCCTCCCGGCCCACATCAAGGCACCGGCGCCCCGGTGCCTCCCGGTGCCCCTTCGGGGCCTCACCCCGCAAGCGGCGCCGGTGCGCCCGGTGCCTCCACAAGGCACCCCGCGGGTGGCGTTAAGGCGCAGGCCGGTGCCTCTCCGAGGCACTCCCGAGGCCACCCGCACATAGGTTGGGCACGACCCGCTACACGGTCGACCATGGCTAAGGAACTAAACCACCCTCCCGGGGCCTTGACTAGGCGACGCGCTAGAATGTTGCAAGCACAACTTCGGGCCCATTTGGCCCACGCCCCACACAACCCACCTAGTCAAGTGTTAGTGTGCCTCCAAGCGCTTGGCCCGAATGAGAACCTTGATAGGCCCGAAGCCCAACATCAAGAGAAATATCCAAAGCCCACTTGGGAGGTTGCTTGGCCGCCACTCCTCAACACCCAACGCAAAGCCTTGGCCGCCAAGTTTGGATCATCAAAGAACACATGTGTTACTTGACCGCCAATCTACATCATTAAAGGCCGGCTGATTTGTACTTGCCTTGGCCACCAATCCACATCACCTCCTCACACCTTAATGATGCTTGGCGCCCACTCTTCTCACACCTTCTCTCGGAAACTTGGCGCCCACACCAAGGAGCTTGCCTTGGCCGCCACTTCTCTCCACCTCCTCTTGGTGCTTGGCGTCCAAGCTAAGGAGCCCGCCCCTTCCCCCTACTCGGCCCTATATAAGCACAACGAGGCCTTCATATTTTCTTAGATTGAAATTGAGTAAAGAGAGCTTTAAGCCCTTACTCTTTCGGTCTCTTCTCCTCAAGGGAGAAAGGGCCGAGGGAACTTACACCTCGTTGGCTTCTAGCTCTCATCTCCTTAGTTTGAATTCTTGTTCTCCTTTTCCATTTCGTTGTCCCACAAAAACGCCTACTCTTCAGTTTGTAACTCAAACAAATCGCCACCTTTTCAATACAAGAACCAAGTTTGTGTTCCTTACACCTTTAAATCAAGAACGCCTCCACATAAGCTCAGTCGAACCCGAGATTCGACCGATCCTGGAAGAGAGATCACATCACACACACCCCTATTTATAGAATTCTAAGGGGGTAAAGGAGTGTCTAGATTTCATGAATGGAGTGTGGAACGAGCCATCATCATCACAAGATAACAAGGATACAGGGGAGAAGTAATCCAAAGTGTAAACCACCATGCCCGAAACCATTGCCCATCCACTAGGTTTATGTCCCATTGGCCTACTTGCGTTTGTCGCAAATCCGCGACGGTGGTTTCGGATCCACGACCACAACTCTGGCACTTAGATGTTTCGGCCGAATTAAGAAGGGTTCTTATAACACCCTCTACCTACTACGAGAGTATTACTGCCAGTAATCTCGGAGTTACTTAATTCAAAACTACTCAGACTTTTAAAAACGATATCACCACGATCATGGAAATGCAAGTCGCTGCTTTTACGAGCATATGGAAAAGGATTAACTTAGAAGGCGACGACGAAAAAGAAATATATATAGACCAGTGTCTCGAAGAGGACTTTTAAGGAAAGACAATCTAGATTATTATAGTCATCCAACAAGTATACAGACCAGGTTGTTGATTATCTTCGTCTTCTGACAAGTTAGTCTTTTAGCTCAACACCTTGGAATCCTGCTAGCAACAACCGGTTCGTGAAAAGAAAAAGAAGAAAGCGGACGAGTTAGTCTAATGAAGACTAAGCAAGTGGGACATATCTAAGGTTCACAAAGTTATAACCCTATAAAGTTGGTATCGAACTTCGTCTGTACTCCACCCTTTGATACCTCTTCCTAAAAGAGAAGATAAAATAGATAATTTCAACGACAGAATGTCGATGAGCGGCCTTAGGAAGACATAAGAGAATTCGTTGGGATTCTTTATTCACATCAATACACTGAAAGAGATCATTCACCGAGCAATCAGCTCAAATTCACCAACCTAGTATTTTAATTATGTGCATATCGCACTTATCTTGCATTACTTTCAACCAAAGCATTCAATTTGGTAGCTTTTAATCAACTCGGACGTCCATTGCCGAGGTCACAAGGATATTGGATCCTTGATCAATTTTCCGAGCGCGTAGCGCTAATGCACTTAGCTAGAGTGCGTCACCCCTCAAGGACAGAGTGGGCAGAGTCATGACTCGAGTACTGAGATATAGAGACATCCTAGTACAATCTCTTAAAGAGATGTTATCAGACGCTCAGGCTCATCCCTGAAACTACCCTGATATATAACAATGTCTCAAACGAGACATATTTACACACAAGGTCTCACATAGCGGACCTAAAATCCAATTCTATCGCAATACTGAAAATAACAACAAGGTCATTAATTCTAACAGCCTAGTTCTTTTTATTTGCACATAAATCAATCCCAACAAATTGGATCACATGGAAGTAGGTATCTCGTTTAACGGAACAAGGGAAGAAGAAACGTCCACTTGCTTGGAATAGACGAGTTAACGTATTCTGAGGCTAGATTAGAGGTCACACGAACTATGGGATCTAGAAGGTCTCCTTCATCTATATGAAAGAGGATCGAAAAGAATTGATAACTTGATAAATAGACTCCATAAGGACACGGGAAGTTTTTAACACTCGGAGAGCCGACAAGGGTACTAGTGTAAATTATATATACAGTATATATATATATATATATATATATATTAAGAAATTGAATACACAATATACTCTGGTTTAGTAAAAAGGTCTTTCTCAAAACATGAATGAAATTATAATAATATAATCAAATTCCAAATCATGTATAATAGTCTAACTTAACTTAATTACTTCATGTATATCTCGATCATAGCCAAATAACCCAAAATAAGTTTTGGTGTTAAAGTGAAAATCATGTTTGGTAGCTTGCTGAGGAATCAAAACAGATATGAAATAATCTTCCCCTCACAATAACACCCAAACTAGCTAAGGGCCTACTATTCGTAAACTTAATTTATTTGAATTAATTCCAATTTGTACTTGAACGGGTGTAATAAGTTTTGCTTCTTAGGCTGACTAGACAATGCTTCTTAGGCTGACTAGACAACCCATTAACGTGTATATGCCTACTCAATTACTATAATGATCTTATCACCATACTCTTCAACCCACTAAGCACCTTGCTGAAATTAAAGATGTGAATTTCCCATTAATAAACAAAGTAAGGCAAGGTTCAACAGAAGGTTACAAATTTTGCGTTAAAACCCTTTTGAACAACAAAGGTGACATAGAATTGGAAATCACAAGAATTAGCAAAGTAGTTTTTTTTAGAATTGAATCAACAACAGTCAAAGTGTTTTGCACAACAAATCTGAACAAAATTCGGCTCTAGACCCATTACTTGCTCAACCTAACTCGATCGAAAAGGTTCAATCCGAGGCAACTTAGCAGATCTTTCAATGAAATCCAACAAACAAAGGCAACGTACGAGAAGACTTACTAGAGTCGATACAGAATCGAAAGAAGACCGAGCTCGATCGGAGAGTGAGTAATTCGAATCTGGGTTCTCGCTGGAATAGGACTCGGATCAAAGACACCACGCCTGACTCAAATGATTCGTGGAAGACACGGGCTGACTCCGCGGGATTCGTTGCTAGGCTGGCCGGACTTGAACAAGGTCATGGAAATTGAGAGAGCTTATTATTTGTCTTAGAAGACCCCAAAACTAGATGAAAATGAGAAGTAAGAAGAGGGAACGAGAAAGAAGAAGGGCCAAAGATAGGAAAGAAAAAGGAACCATAAGGCCGGACGACACAGGTGGCACCAAAAATGTGATCCTCCGTGTACTTAACTAGTCAGGTGGAGGCATAGGAAAAATAATAAAAAAAAACGGAACGGAGGGAAGAGTTATCGGGTGTTTATCCGATCCCAAAGTTCACCCAGAAAATTACTTGGGAAAATTTTATTTATTATTGTATTTTTTTAATTAATCCCTAATTGCCGATGTTATCAGCTATTTTGGCTCGGAAAACCCCGACTATTACAGTTCTTGCGGTAGATTTAACACTACACTTTGGATACTTGACCAAATTACCTCAAATTTTCAGGTATGAATGTAGACTCCTAGACATAGAGTGAGGGCATTATTTTACAGTATAGAACTATATTGACTTTGTGATGATCCTATGCTTAACGCTCTGCTCGAGTGGTCTCTAATAAAAAAACCAGCTGATGTATATCATGTTTTTAGTTTTGAACAATCGAAGTTAAATTTAAACTATCCATTTTCTTTAGTCCTTTTTCTCGTACTAATTACCATATTCCTAGTTTTCTGCACTTTGTCCTCGTCTTCATCTTATACTTTTTCTTTTGCCTATTGTGAGAATTGGGATCGAATGTATTTATCTACGTCTTGAATAAAGTCGTTTGGTGTACTTTGAAACATGAGTTTATTCCTTTGTTGTCATATGCACTACTACTAATGACTCAAAGAGTTGTCCTAATATTTATGGTAGTTCAGTTATGATTATAGAGGGTGTTTTATTCACCGTGTTAGTAGCTTGTTAGTGTTTTTGATGGTGCGTTGCACTCTACTACAAGGTGAATCAAGTCATTTAGATAAATACACACTAGACATCAAAGAGGAGTCGCGACATGTTTTTCCCATATTATAGAGCTAGTGTGCTGGCCCCTGCGAATCGCAGGGGTAACATTCTTTTTATACGTACTTCTTTTAAGTTGATTGAAATGAAGAAATATAGGTAAGATAATACAATAATAAATTACCGAAAGACCGCCATACAAACACGGTAAGTTAATATTCTTCTCCGGTCCTAACTTGGGTCAGTGTAAAATTTGGCGATTTACGATGAAATAATAAGATAATAAATTACTGAAAGAACACCATATAAATATAAGGTCTCGGTAAAAGTATGAATTACTCCCTTTGTCCCTTAATGTTTGTCTCATCTCCATTTTTTTGTCCCGAAATGTTTGTCATATCACCCCTTCTTTTCTTTTTTATCAACTATTTTTTCACTTTTAACAACCGCACTTTATCACTATTTATTCTACCTATCTACTTTTTCATCATTCTTTTTTCTCTTTCTTAATTCCATCTTTCTTTAGTGAACGGTAATCTTTTAAATATTTACCTTGAACGTATTATTTTCTATATTATTCAAAAAATATTTGATTTGCATGTGTTAGGTAATTGAATTTGTAGATACTATGGATGTTTGAATATCAATATATAATTGAAGATTAATAATTATTTTTGTGATATATTGAAACAGATTTGAACATTTTGAATACTAATTGTATTAAATAATCTTGAAGAGATTTTGTAGGAAGAAAGTGTATTTTGATTTTCTTTTATGTTTTATCTTTTATCTTTGGACTTTATGGTATTAGATTTTATTTAGTTCCCACATCTAAATATTAGTTATAAAAAACAAATGCTCAACGAAAGATAATTAGCGATATACTAAGAATTATCGTTATTATCCTAACAGCATATAGAGAAAATGTAAGCATTGGAGAAAATGAAGTAAGGAAAAAAAAACTTAAAACCCTTATGCATGGATCGGTATTATGTATATAAGTAAATTACAGTCATCAAATTAGTACATTTATTACAAACAAAAGTAAAAACGATAATACCTTTTAACATCATTAAAAAAGAAGATCACGTAAAATGTTTGAGTTTGCTTTATTTCTCACCTAAATCGTTTACTTTTCCTTTGGAAGTTTGAAAAATATCACTTTTATTCATTACGAAGCAAAAAATAAGAGACAATCTTTAAGGAAGAAAAATAATAAAAAACAGTAGTAATAAAAACTAAAATAATAAAGCCAAAGCCTTATCTTATATATTGTTTTATTTATATTGTTAAGTAAAGTAGCGATGCAACTAATTAAAGGAGATTTAAGCCCTCAAGTTTTTCGTCCTTGTCACATTTGTACGCAAGTGGTAGTGGCTCAAGAGCTAATAAGCATCAATGATTCTATTTCCTAGACCAGTACCCTATTTCTCCACTCCCAGCTATTTAAGGAAGAAAGCATAACATATGCAAACAACGTATCAACTTTGTGAATCAAGAACCAACTATTCTAGTCTCACCAGTAGAATTCAGCTTCAGTAGGACAATTAAATAGCGTGTATACTGGCACAAAGTCACATTCACGATATTCTAATATTACTCCATCCCTCATATGTCCCACATTCTATAAATGTTAACCCTATATTAATGATGACTTACCAAGACAAATTTAAATTTCCTGAACATATAAATAGTGTCAATATGAACCCATAGTCATAGTCACAAAGCAAAAGGAAAAACTACTCCCTCCACCTCCCGGTATCTGTCTCGTCCCATAATTAATGGTGGCAAACAGCAAACGCAGCCAGGATAATCAGTTCTAACTATCATTATAAAAATTTACTGCACAACATTCAAAATTTGAATAAATATAATTACAATGATGTCCACTTTCAGGCTCCCGCCGCGCCCGCGCTTTTACGACAGAGGAGAAAAGGTCGTCTCGGCAGCCACCGCGGTCGCGGGTGGACAATCCGCGGTCGCGGAAATCGGACAGAACCTCTAGCGTCACTTCGGAGGCTGTTTTGACCCTCTTTCGCTTGGAATCTGACTTCGGTGTAAAAAGATTAATTGAAGCCCTTGAAGTTAGCTTTCCAATGGCACCGGAATCAGCTCAATCCGACCTCTGTATCTCAAGATATGGCCTTTACAAGCAAGTGGTGTCGCGCAGACAGCTCAAAACGCCTTAGAACTCTTGAATCTTGCATTCTTGTGTCTTCGGTCTAGATATTACAATTACGCCCAAAATCTAACCTAAACACACTCAATGTAGCCCTAAAATACAAGAGTTAACCTATATAAAATAGAGCGAATCAATACTCGGCTTTCTAATAAAAAAAAAAGAAAGACAAAACAAACACTAACCCGACAGAGCCTCCTCTTGAACCACCCATGCAACGATTTTGGAAGTGCATATTATTTAGTTTTTTAAGCATTCAATTAGATCTTCTCGAAAGCAGACCTTCTGGAGTAATATTTCTGTGATCATATGGCATAAATAGAGCCTGCATAAGGTCATTGGTGGTGTCAGATGTCAGAGAGGAAAACAAAAGACTTATCATAATAGCAATTAAACAAAGAAAAGATTATAAGTCCAAGAACTTCATAGCTCATATAGTATTGCAATAAAGGAGGACCAATTTGATTAAAGAAAGCACTCTTGAGCTAAATTTCCAATTTATTTGGATAATACTTGTGAGATAGTGGAAAAAGTGATTAGAAAGGCAAAAGCATAGCCTAAAATTGTCTTTTCTCAATCAAAAATTCCACACGCAGAAAATTAGGTCGGTCAACAGATAACATGAAATTTTAGTAGCCAAAAAAACAAATTTGTATCACCTCCATTCCAAAATGCACATTAATCCATATATTTGGCTCAAATGTCTCAGCTAGTTTTCGCATCATCTGACTTTCGGGTTCACTAAAAGGATTAAGTCCTTGATTTTCTTCGTAAGGGTCATAATCCTATCATGAACATGTAAGATGGGGTCAAGATAATCTTCTGAAAGAGGACAAATGATTTAAGCTGCTTCAAACATTTATAACCTATGTAGAAGTAAAAATCAGGATTACAAACAAACGGGGTGGCACTGGCACCCCACACAAAAACCATCATGGTGACAATGGAAGAAAGGAAATAGATTAAGCTTTGCTATCCCCTTTACAACAGATGGGCTTGTGGTCCTAGGACATCTCTATGGCATCCCCTTTACGGCAAAGGACGGCTCTGCAGTCACTTGCGTTTGCTCAAAATCCTAGCAAAATGAAGTGTGTTAAGAGGAATCTGAAATGATTAAGCTTGATAATTGATCAAAGTGAAAAGTTGGTTATTGAACTAACCTTCCTAGGATTAGAGCGGTGAGAGTTGTTGTTCCTGAGGAGGTACTAACGGTAGAGTCGTCTGCCAAGGCAAGGTCAGACAGGAGAAAGACTTTCTTTAGAGAGTTTTCAACCTCTTCTAAGAAAAGCTTGTCCACTTGAGATGCTTTGGGAAAATGGGAGTCTTCGAAGAATAACCTCATTACGGTATCCCTCATATAAGTTGCCGCTTCAGGTCCACCGTGGTCATCATCATCAAACACCTGCACAACAATTCAATCAAAATTTTATAAGCATGACAATTTGATACAGCCTACAGTTAAACTGTGGATAAGAGAGCAAAAAGCATAAAAGTTTTTTTCAATTTCATACCCCATAGAAAGCACTGGGTTTGGGTCATTCAAAAAGGGAAATCATCTATCCTTATATGTTCATTTTTCATAGACTTCCTAGGCCCCATATTAGGAAAGTTTCCTGAACGAATGTTGGTGACAAAATCCATGATAGTTGAGGCTATAAAACTGTGTAGGGCATCATTCACACCCTATATAAAGGGAGAATACAAATTGAATTGTTAGCCAGATGACTTCAGTTGCTGCTCATCTATGATTTAACACACACACACACACAGAGAGAGAGAGAGAGAGAGAGAGAGAGAGAGAGAGAGAGATTGGACCCTCCTCTAGCTTTGTGATGTCTTGGTGGGATACAATTGTAAAGTTGAACGGGTGTCATTGCACCATGGGTAATAAAAACTGATTCAAGTCAACCGAAATTGAACTCTTATGCCAAAAAGCAAGACAAAAAAGCTAACCTCTCGTCAATTCCGTAACCCTAAACAGATCGTAGAAAAACTTATTAGAACAATAACTCCCCCAATATATATAGATCCCAAAGCATAGCAAAATTTGCGTTTCTCAGCACTCAAAGAAGATGGCATCAAGAAAGATACAAAATCAAGGAGGAAGAGAAGAGGGTAGATGACCGTAGGCACAACAGAGACGACGCAAGCAATAGCGGCCGCCTTGGCTCCGGCTCGAACGCCTTCTGCAAATGTCCAAAACAAATAAGAAAACAATTCAATCGGCCGATAGTAAGAGCCTAATCTTAGATCATTCGGCGCAGAATCTTAGATCTTGCCACCAGCCCAGCTTAAGCTATCTCGTGATCCAAATTCCTGCAACCAACATCCAAATTCCAACACAACAACGTGATCAGCAAATGTAATTAACACAGCATGACAATAGCATACATCAAAAAAGCAAACAGAAAACAGATGAATCAAATTTTAACCAGCAGCTGGCTGAGTCTGAAATCCGGAGGCGTGTCTAGGTATATGCTGTTAGGGTCAAAAGGCAGGGTCTGGGAATCTTCAGGCTCCTTGTTGTTCAGATCCTCCTCTTGGCCCAGCTGATCGCACTTTGTTTCATTGTCCTCGTTCCCATCCCTGTTGGAAGTCTGGCTGTTCAGAAGATCAGCGATAGATAATGCTTCTAGCTGCTGGGAATCTAAATCCAACATCATCTGAGAGTCATTATCCCAGCATATTCTTTCCCCAACCACATTGTTGTTAGCGTGGTCTTCTCCTGCTTCATCTAAATCGGTTTCTGGCTCTTACCCACAATGAAATCCTCTACAATTGAAAAAACCTATCAATTGAATTTGGTCAACAGAAATCAGAACCTTAGGTGCAATTTCTGGCATCGTGTGAGATTGCAAAGGTCGAGGCGGATGACGCAGAGCTCGGGGGGCCTCTGGTGGCGGAGTTTGAAGCGGGGGAGGGCTCGGATATCGTCGGGGGAGAGGCCGGAGTGGTCGTCGTGGGTGCGGGTCCAGAATCGGCGGTGGAGGGCGCCGCTGACCAATCAGGATGTGGTCATAAGCAGAGAAGTATTCAACTCTTTACAGGAATTGGGAGTAGAAATTTCAACTTCGTTTCCATGATAATAGACAATTGTGTATGAGAATTGAGAAACCATACCTCCTCTTCCGTTCAACGAAGGCATCGGCGACCTCGGAATTAGTAGGAATTGCGGAGCTGAGACTGCTTGCTTCTTCCTTCGTAACGGCAATGTCCTCCGCCTTGCAGGAGGCTCGCCATCGGTGCTCTACCACCGGAAACCTCCTAATCAGTTCGGATTCACCGCCAATTTGAAGTCGAAATCAGTAAACAGCAGAAAATGAAAGAAGGAATTACACAGTAGAAACCACGATTGACAGGAAAACACCAATACAAAGAACCGACCTGGAGAAGATGACCACATCCATATAGCTTATAGGAGGAAGGAGACCAGCTTCGGGTTCCGCTTCGCCTGGATCGGAGCCGGCCGTGGGGAATGAGATTCCGATTCAAATGAAGCGCAGTCGAAATTGAGGGGATGATTGGCATGGTCGTGGTGGTGGGTATGGTGGAAATGGGGATTGATTCCCAGCATTAAGAGGGAAGGGAGGAAGGATTGTGATTTTGGGGGGAGAGGAAGGGGGCGTGAAAAGAGTAACGGAGGAGACCCGAGCGTTTTTTTTCACACCTCAATAACAACCTTTATTCATGATAGACGTTGTTATCACACGGGAGGAGTTACACAGTCAACAATTACACCAACATCCAATTCGGGCGTTACAGCGTGCAATTAAAGGCCTAAATGACTCACCATTGGAGCGGTAGACATGAAATCGGAAAACAAGACTATACAAATTTACATAAAATACGCATCATTCATTATGCTCCCCTTCCTTTTTTTATAGGTTTATTATTGATGATTAGTTGGCATGCTCTTTACTATTTTCTACAAAAAAAAAAAAAATTATCTAGCTTTCAAATTGACTAGATCTAGGTGTTCGTTTTGGATTTTCATGATTAGTTCTATAGTTGAGGCAATCAAATACCAACCCTTTTTGCTTGAGGCCAATATACCTTGTCTTAGATCTCATCTTCGGTCTTTAATAAGTTTGGGGGTATCCAACAAAAGATCTTTTATCAATCTATTTGTACTTGGTTAACTTTGGTCTTGCTATACTTGTTGTGAAAAAGTATTTTATAGATGAAGAAAAAATATACTCTTGAGTAAAAAGTACTTATTAAATGTAACTATAACAAAGCCTGTGTTATAGATGAAGTATTAAAAGTCTATAGAAAATGAGTGAACCGTCAAATAAATAATTAAAATAAAATAATAAAAAGTAGATAGGGAGAAAGACAAATTTATTTACAACTATTGAACGTCTAGTTTATTAATTAAACCTCTGAGAATAGTACTAGACGTTATAGGTTCGATCCATGGATAATGCCAGTTATGATGAATTAAATGGTATTGATATTTATTTTTGATACCAATGCTTGTTTTTCAGAAACGTATCGGTCATGTCAAATGTGGGTGTTCGGTAACAAAAATTGTTTTTTTAAAAGATAATCAAAATGCTTAATTTCAAATAAGGATGGGATGTTTTTTTTTTAAGGGTAACAGAACAAGTCTTTGAAACTTTCTATGGTGAAGGACACCTCTCAAATCCTTTTTTCTCTGAAATAGCAAGTGACTTAAACATTACAATGTCTAACGCACCCTACAACTGATCGGAAACCTTACTTGTTCAACTTCCCAATTCTCCTTCTAGGGTTCCAATTCAACTTCCCAATTCTCCTTCTAGGGTTCCAGTTCAACAAGCTCGATGATAATCATCTGAATGCTTTGAATTCTATCCTAGAAAGGGGAAAATGGAAGCTCTTCCATCTCCTGACGAAGAGTTGCCGTTGGTTGGATCAGGTCAACCCTCGAAGACGACGCATGCTAGGGACATACACATACTCAGCGCTGCTTTTTTGCTGGTTTTTCTAGCATTCGGCGCCGTTCAGAACTTGCAGAGCACAATCAACACTGTGAGTTCCATTAATATTGGGGTTATTGTTTCATCCCATTCTGACTTTGCTTTGACTGCTCCCTCGTTTGTTTTCTTTCTTTCTTTCTTTCTAATCATCTCCTCTTTTCTTGTCAGGGGAATGACCTGGGAACGATTTCATTGGGAATTCTGTATGTATCATTTGCCATTTTTTCCTTAATTTCGTCCTTAGTTGTTCGAGCAATGGGGTCCAAGCAGGCTCTACTTCTGGGGACGACTGGTTACTGGCTGTACACGGCCGCAAATTTGATGCCAAGCTGGTAAATTTTTACAATCAAATACAAGGTTGATGATTTGAATATCAATTCCCATTAGCCAAATGAAATGTTTTTGAGGCCTTCATATAGTGCTATATCAGCCTACTTAAACCGTCTTTCTCTTTCAATTATGATACCAATAGTAGTAACTGTTAGTTTTTTCAAATTGAAGTTATTTCTTGAATGAACACAGATGCTCAGTGAAGTGGGTATTGAATGAACACACTGCTGCTACTTTTTGTTGTGCAAGGATATAGACTAGATAGTGTCATTGCTCATTAGTTTGATATGCCATGTAGAACACGATGCTTCTTCTCACTGTAATTTGAACCAAATGCCATATGGATATATATATATATATATATATATATATATATATATATATGGTGCATGAAATCTGTGTATTTGGAGGGAAAAAGCTGATATGTGCTAATGAATAAATGTAGGTATACCATGGTTCCAGCTTCTATTTACCTTGGATTCACAGCTTCAATAATATGGGTTGGACAGGTTTGCATGTATATGACTATGCTCTTTGATGTTTTCCTTAATTTGTTTCACCTAATAATTGCATTTGACCCATATGTTATGCCATGATTTATCTGGTCCTGCAGGGAACATACTTGACTTCCACCGCAGTGGCCCATGCAAGACATCTCAATTTGCATGAAGGCTCTGTAATCGGTGACTTCAATGGAGAGTTCTATGGCGTATATGCCTCCCACCAGGTGAGTTGCCAGTTGGTACTTCTGCTTGCAAAGTAAATGTAATGTATATATGGATAAATGAATGCTGGTGCTTAAGTGATGTTCCTGTTTCTATAGCTAGTTTATTTGTCGTTGCAGGTTGTTGGGAACATTGTATCACTGTTTTTCATAAGAGATGAACAGGTATGTGCTCCTTCTCCTATGTAGATTCTCTGTCAGTCTATTAGCTTTTATGCCGGAATGCCTTTGCCTTCTTAATTTGGGAAGGATCTTTCTATTATTTAGATTTTGTCGTGAACCATATATTGTGAACATAGTCAAGCTACAACTTAACAACAATCAATAGATAATAATAGTAATGTACATGAATATGGTCATTTCTCATTCTGCATGAACAAAATACCCTGACCAACGTCAGAAGGCGGTTACTTCTTGCTTCTTGTCATGGGAAATTAAATGTTTGGAATGCGAGTGTACAGTACATATGTTCGTGTTCATTTTCCTTTCAAAAAGAGTGGCTCGAGAAGGAATTCATCCCATTACCTTGTTGACTTACATGATGGGTTTTCATGTTACTCTAGATTGAAAACAATAAACTAAATGCTAACTCGAGTATCTTTGACTTGTACTTTCCAGATCTGAAATCTGAACTGTCTCCAATCTGCATGCAGATTGCTAGATTTCACCTATGTCATTACTTTGTACCATGACCTAATCCCCATTGGAAAAAAATACATCATCCCAATGCTATTTAATCCTGAAGTCTGAAAAACTAAGGGCTTACAAGAAAGGTCTTTTGAACTAAATGCTGACTTATCTGCAAGGATTGAAAACAATAAATCTCTTGATGGTTGTCATATATGTAATCGTTTTGTTTCATTTCCAATATTGCAGGGTGGGAGTACAAGTGGCACAACTGTATTATTCATTGTATTCCTGTTTATCATGAGCGTAGGTATTATACTGATGTGCTTTTTGCATAAAAGCCATAACAAGGGAGAAGAGTCTCCAGATATTTCCACGATCAGTTTCTTCTCTGCAGTGGCTAATGCCTCAAAGATGGTTATCAAACCCTTGTCCAACAGGCGGATGCTCCTGATTATACCACTTTTTGCATATTCTGGTTTACAACAGGCATATGTATGGTGAGTAACATGAGTTCGATATTTGTTTCCACCTAGATTATCTCTTGTAGTCTTTCTTATTTAAATTTTTTCACCTTTCAAGGGCGGTGTTTACCAAAAGTATCGCAAAACCTGCACTTGGAGAGTCTGGTGTTGCTTTTTCGATGGCTGTGTATGGAGCATTTGATGCATTAGTAAGTCTAACTTCCATGCAAGTTTTATTATTGTTCTGTCACGATTCTTGAATTCTAAAGTTTTGCTACTATTGGATTAACTTTTGTCACCTTTTCAGTTTTTCTTTTGTTACATCTACAAATCAATATCAATGGCAGGATTTCTGACTGTTACTACCACCATTTGATTTTTCTCTTTCTGAATTTGGATCAGTGTTCACTGGTCGGAGGTCGACTCACCTCTAATCTGAAATCAGTTACGTTAATAGTTGCTGGTGGGTGTTTTGCTCAAGCCACTATACTCCTTTGGATCCTTCTAAGCTACAGGTAGGGATTCTATTTTACCGATGTATCAAGTGCTGTATAAGATTCATTCATGCTTAATTTATGCTCGACGCATAATGTCAGAATTTATAGTTCTTTTAATTTGATGTAGCACCACCACTGGTGGAGTTCTTGGTGCGTTATGCCCACTTATAATGGCGGCTGCATTGGGCGTCGGTGATGGAGTATTCAGCACTCAGCTCAATGCTTTAATTGGCATGCTCTTCAAGAATGATACAGTAATGACTCTTTTTTCACTTTATGGATAAATAAAAGCTTTCTTTCTGTTTCTTTTGCTGTTGTCCTTCAAGAATGCCAGGATTCCTTATCTTTGCAATGACCTTCTGCAAACAGGAGGTAGCTTTTGCCGGGCTGAAGCTATGGCAAAGCAGTTGGATCGCAGTGGTGTTCTTCCTCATGCCCTACATATCATTGGAATCAATGACCGTCGTAATGCTGGCCGTACTCTGTATTGCATCGACGGCTTTCTTTTACCTGACAGTATCGGTGGAGAGATCATTCTCTGTTCCTGTGAACTTATTATGATCAACCTCTGTAATTTGTCTCGTAAAAATGATATGCAATTGGGTGTATCATCCATCTCTTGTCTGGTTCCCCTCTTTTCTTGGTTCATATCAAAAGAGGGTTAAGCCAAATGCAGATTTATGTTGTATTCGTTTGTTTCATAGAAAGTGTGAAAAATAATGCAATGATTGAATCTGTAAATTAAGTTGCAACTTCTATAAAGATTGATCTTCCCAGGAGAAATCGCGCAGTGCCTCGGGTGTGATCCTATAAATATATAGGATCATGCTCAAGTAAAACACCTCTTATACTGAAACGGGTGAACTAATACTAGGCGTTGGATTACCATTACTATGAAATCAAGAGTCTAAGATTAGGCTAGATTTTTTTAAATAATGGGTGAATTATAGAAAAATCACATTAGATGTATTTTCAATTAAACTTTCATAACAATAGGGAGATGTTATAATAAAAACTCGTACTAGATTTTTTCAAAATGGAAGCTCATAAATTTAATGGATGTGAAATTTTGACTTTTTTTTTGGCTTAATGCAATACAAGCCCTCGAACTTGCACGTTTTTGTTACTCAGGCCCCTGTACTATGAAATGTTCAATTAGGCACCCGTACTTAGCATTTTTTGTTCTATCAAGCCCTCCTCACGCGCCATGTGCCACATGGATGCCACATCAATGCCACGTGGATGCCCCGTCAGCACCACAAGCCACACCAATGCCACGTCAGCTCCACATAAATGCCACGTCAGTGTTGATGTGTCATGGTTAAGAAAATAAGATTTTTTTAAATAAAATATTTTATGAATTTTTTTAAAAAAAATATTTTACAATTTTCTAAAAGTTTTTTAACAAAATCATAAAATATTTTTTTAATAAATTGTACAATACTTTTTAAAAAAATCATAAAATATTTTTTTTTTATATTTTTTTAACAAAATCATAAAATATTTTTTAAAAAATATTTTTTTAACAAATTCATAAAAGTTCATAAAATATTTTATGATTTTGTTAAAAAAATATTTTTTTATAAATATTGTATGATTTTGTTAAAAAAGTATTTTATGATTTTATGAATTTGTTAAAAAACTATTTTATGATTTTGCTAAAAACAAAATATTTTATGAATTTTTTTTAAAAGTATTGTACAATTTATTTAAAAAATATTTTATGATTTTGTTAAAAAACTTTTAGAAAATTGTAAATTATTTTTTTAAAAAAATTCATAAAATATTTTATTTAAAAAAAACTTATTTTTTTAAATTAAAATTATTTTTTTAACCATGCCACATCAACGCTGATGTGGCATTTATGTGGAGCTGACGTGGCATTGGTGTGGCTTGTGGCGCTGACGTGGCATCCACGTGGCACATGGCGCGTGAGGAGGGCTTGATAGAACAAAAAATGCTAAGTACAGGTGCCTAATTGAACATTTCATAGTACAGGGGCCTGAGTGACAAAAACGTGCAAGTTCGAGGGCCTGTATATGCATTAAGCCCTTTTTTTTTATCAAAATGTGAACTAGATTTAAGGAAAAAATAACACAAATCTCATATATGCGTTCGTTAGTCGTTATAAATTCGACAAAGCTACTTTTAAATTTGATAATTTTTTTTTTTGATAAGTAAAGTGTAATAGTTGGGATTTTTTCCGAACAAATATCTAATAACCCCGACAGTCAGGGACTACTTAAAAATAATAAATAATAAATAAATAAATAAAATTAAAAGTTCCCGAGTATTTATCCGGATAAATTTTGGGTCAAATCAATACGCGATAACTTTTCCCTCCGTGTCATTTATTCCTTTGCTCCGATTGTTTTAACTTGCCACGTTTCTTTTCCAATGTACAGATGTCCCCCACTTACTTTCCCTTATCTTTCTTCTAGTGTCTTTTGGCTGGAGACCGTCATTTCTTCTAGCTATCTTTTTGGTCCTCCTCCTTTCTGGTTCCATCTTCTTACTTCCCATTTCTCCTCTGTTTTGGGGTCTTCTCAAGAAAATAAAAATCTCTTTCAACTTCCATGATCTTGTCCAAGTCCGGCCAGCCTAGCAACGAACCCGGCGGAGTCAGCCCGTGTCTCCCTCGAATCGTTTGAGTCAGGCGTGGTGCCTTTGATCCGAGTCCTACTCTGGCGAGAACCCAGATTCGAATTACTCACTCTTCGATCGAGCTCGGTCTTCTTCGATTCTGCTTCGACTTTTGTAAGTCTTCCCGTTGTTTTGGTTGTTGTGTTTCATTGAAAGATCCGATCAATTGCCCGGATCGAACCCTTTCGATCGAGTTAGCTTGAGCAAGTTTTGAGTCGAAAGCCAAGTTTTCTTCATACCTGTGGTGCAAAATTCCTTGATCGTTCTTGATTCAATTCTAAACAAATCTAATTTGCTGATTTTAGTTATTTCCAATTCTAAGTCTTCTTTGTTGTTCAAAAAGGGTCCCAACGTAAAATCCATAACCTCCTGCTGAAACTTGCTTTGCTCTGTTTAATCATGGGAAATTCAAATTCTTAATTAGTTTCAGTAGGGTACCTAGGGGGTTTAAAAGTATGGTGATGAGATGATTATATTTGAATGGGTAAAGACACGTTAATGGGATGTCTAATCACGCTAAGAAACAAAGCTTAATACACCCTTAACTTAACTAGTTGTTTAAGTGCAAATTAGAATTAATTTAAATTAATTGAGTTTTCAAATCGTAAGCCCTTAGCTAGCTAGTTTGGGTGTTATTATGGGGGAAAAGACTGTTTCACACTTGTTTTGATCCGGGTAGCTGCAACTCCAAGAATTGATTTTTCTTGTTTTCTCAGCAAGCTACCAAACATGATTTTCACTTTAATACCAAAAGTTAATATGGATTATTTGGTTATGATCGAGGTTTACATGAAGTAATAATTAAGTTAAGTTGGAGTATTATACATTATTTGGAATTTAATTATATTATTATAATTTCATTCATGTTTTGAGAAAGAACTTTTACTAAACCAGAGTATATTAATTATAAACTTAGTTCGTTATAATAAACCATATTCAATTTTTTAATATATATATGTATGTATATATATAATTTACAATGGTACCCTTGTCAACTCTCCGAGTGTTAAAAACTTTCCGTGTCCTTATGGAGTCTATTGATCAAGTTATCAATTCTTTTCGATCCTCTTTCGTATAGATGAAGGAGACCTTCTGGATCCCGTAGTTCGTGTGACCTCTAATCTAGCCTCAGAATACGCTAACTCGTCTACTCCAGGCAAGTGGACATTTCTCTTTCCCTTGATCCATTATACGAGATATCTAGTTCTGTGTGACCCAATTTGTTGGGATTGACTTATGTGCAAATAAAAAGAACTAGGTTGTTAGAATTAATGACCTTGTTGTTATTTCCAGTATTGCGATAGAACTGGATTTTAGGTCCGCTATGTGAGACCTTGTGTGTAAATATGTCTCGTTTGAGACATTGTTATGGATTAAAATAGTTATTAGGGTAGGTTCAGGGATGGGGCCTGAGCGTCTGATAACATCTCTTTAAAAGATTGTACCAGGATGTCCCTATACCTTGGTACTCGAGTCATGACTCTGCCCACTCTGTCCTTGAGGGGTGACGCACTCTAGCTAAGTGCATTAGCGCTACGCGCTCGGAAAATTGATCAAGGATCCAATATCCTTGTGACCTCGGCAATGGATGGCCGAGTTGATTAAAAGCTGTCAAACTGAATGCTTTGGTTGAAAGTAATTCAAGATAAGTGCGTTATGCACATTACTAAAATACTAGGTTGATGAGTTCGAGCTGATTGCTCAGTGGATTTCTTTCAGTGTATTGATGTGAGTAAAGAATCCCAACCAATTCTCTTATGTCTTCCTAAGGCTGCTCATCGACATTCTGTCTTCCTAAGGCTGCTCATCGACATTCTGTCGTTGAGATTATCTATTTTATCGTCTCTTTTAGGAAGAGGTGCTACTGATGAAGTTCGATACCAACTCTTGGGTTATAGCATTGTGAATTTTAGTTGCGTTCTGCTTGCTTAGTCTTCATTAGACTAACTCGCCCGCTTTCTTCTTTTTCTTTCCATGAACCGGTTGCGGCTAGCAGAATTCCAAGGTGTTGAGCTAAAGGACTAACTTGTCAGAAGACGAAGATAATCAACAACCTGGTCTATGTAAATTTTCTTTTGGATGACTGTAATAGTCTAGATTGTCTTTCCTTAAAAGTCCTCTTCGAGGCACTGATCTGTATATATTTCCTTTCCACTGTCGCTTTCTAAGTTAATCCTTTTCCATATGCTCGTAAAAGCAGCGACTTGCGTTTTTCCATGATTGTGGTGAGTTCGTTTTTAGAAGCCTGAGTAGTTTTGGATTAGGTAAATCCGAGATTACTGGCGGTAATACTCTCTTAGTAGGTAGAGGGTGTTACATAAAGAGATTAGGCTAGACCAAATACAAGAGAAAGGGCACTATCCTAGGGTATCCGTACGGATGAATAAAGTGAATATGTGCATATATTGGTTCAATATTAGACTAAAACAAATGTTTGAATTTATCAAGTACAAGGTCGAATATGATTTAGCTTTGTTTGAATATTATTCAAAGATTATTGTAATTTGGTGTGGTTTGAATATACAATCTCCTTTGTCGAATTTGAATCACATTATCCTATTTGAGGTGAAACTACACTGAATATGTACTTATAATGCATTGAATTTGACAAAAATGCACATATTCTCACTATAATTTCATAAATGAATACTATTGAATTGGATTTGAATACATAGTAAAATAAAGATGAATAATAGTTGTTTCTTTAGTCTTCGTTTCCATCTTTGATCCCTATCATGGTTCTTCCGTTCTCTTTAATTTTCTTCATATTCTTCAATCACTCGATATATTTCAATCTTCAAGACTTCATATTCCACAAACAATACATAAGCATTCAGAGTAAATTGACTATGATTCGAATTTTGATCAGATTTAAATCATACTTCATAATATGCTAGATTCAAATAATTCACAAGAACATTCATGTGATTATCTTACAAATTTAGATTATGTTACCCAAAATCCAGGTTACTATATCAATTCAAATCATACTTCATAATATGCCAATGTCAAATAATTCATAAGCACATTCATGTGATTATCTTTAAAAATTAGATTATTCTACCCAAAATTCAAGTTGCTACCTCATCAATTCAAATCATATATTCCATTATTAATTCATTTGTTAAGAATGATATTCAAAATATTAAGATATATCTCAAGAAAATATATTCAATATGCATATTCTATTGTTCACAAATCAACCCATTCAAGATTGTAAATTCAATAAACAACACGTAAACATTTAGATTAATATGACTACAAATTCAAACAATATATGCACATATTCACTGTATGAAGAATATATAAGGGAGTTATAATATGTATATTCAACCGGTGAAGATGCATATTCAATATAAAATCCACTAAAAAATGCATATTTGGAATTTATCCATGTATATTCAATTGTTTATAATGCATATTCAAGGTCTTGAAACCCTAAAAAGTTGACTAAATAAACTAAAGCAACGATATTACATGAGAATTCTATACTACCTATAGTATAAAGCGGAGACAATGTCTTCACAAAAATTTGCGTCACGTGTCATTTCAACAATAAAATAATTAGTCGGGCCCTCCTTTATACAATTTAGGTAATTAGAATCTCATATAATCTTATCCAGTAAAAATTGATTAAAATTTACCAAAAATTATGAATTATACCGAAAATTATAAATTATCACTTACCAAGATTAGTTAATCTTCCCATAAATATTACTATTTAATAAAACTTGATATTTATCATAAAGTAACTTTTAAACAAATTCAACTTATTTATATTATGAGTTGATTTACTATTGATAAAAAAACCATTAATCAAAATACGAAGATAAATATATATGATCCTATAATTTTAACATGATCGTTGACATTACATATCTATATTAAATTGGATTTATAATCACATTACCCGTACATGGTACGGGGGTTAAACTAGTTAATATGTTGATTTGACATGATATATAAGAATTTCTAGTGATATAATTAAACAAGAAAATTTTAACATATTCAAAAAATATGAATTAAATGATCAATATATTCACACAAATTCACAAACAAATCTAAATTCAAGCTAGTGCGTAATCTTTTTTAGGACTTATTAATCACAATCAAATCAAAATTCAAGAAATATATAAAATTTTTGGTTTGAATTTAGACCAAAATCAAACCACTTCGTACTTATATAATCTAGTAGTTGAAATTTTTGTTAGTGAACTCAAATTACACTAAAAACGATTTTTATACCCTACCATTAGACCTGTCAATCGGGTCGGGTCGGGTCGTTCAGGGTTCGGGTTGAGTTTGGGTTCGGGTCAATCGGGTTACGGGTCAAACTGGGTTGGATCGCTTCGGGTTTTCGCGTCGGGCCGGATCAACCCAACGGGTCAAGAGTATCAATTTTTTTACCAAAATTTAAATAAAAATATTTTTAAACAAAAAAATATTATTTTTAAATATATTATTATATCAAGTTTTCTCTTCGCGATAATAAGATATTTTTAAATATTATAAAATATTATTTTTAAATAAAATATTATCATATCAAGTTTTCACTTCGCGATAATAAGACATCAAAGAAGTGTACTTCTTTATTGGTAATATATTACTTTTCAGTAACAAATTATCATGTTTTGTGGCCTTTAATACTCGTATAGATAACAAAAGAACGATAAATCATATTGATAAGAGATGATGCACTATTTTATTTGTATACTATACATATTCAGATGTCATAAGAACGCAAACTATGTAGCTATCATATAATGATATAAATTTTGGCTTTTAATTCTATTGATAGCTCTATAAAAGTCTAATTTCCATCTCATCCCCCGTTCGAAAGCAAGTCATATCATATAGCTTAGAACAATGTACTAGGTTAGGTGAGTTTGTCACTATGACTGTTCTCTAAGTTCTAAATCTCCCTATAGACTGGAGCAAGAAAGATGGAGAGGTTGGAGAAAGCGGAAAATTGATCTCCTTTAAGTTGTTTTTTGTTGAAAGTCGAATTTACCTTTGAGCATATTAAAACCTTTAGGTGCACAATTACCCGTCAATCTGTCATTCCATTATATTAGAGTGTATTCTAAAATAAGTTTTATGCCTTATAGATTTCTTGACCCAACGGGTTTGACCCGACCCTAACCCAGAAATTTTCAGGTTTATCGGGTTCGGGTTCAAACTGGGTTTTGAGTTGAAATTTTCGGGTTGAAACCCAGAAATTTTGGGTCGAGTCGGGTCGGGTCAACTTTTGACAGGTCTACCTACCATCAATGAAATTTATCTCAGATAACCAAAAATTCGAATCATACACATAAATACGATAAGAACCACACACTCACCTTTGAAAATAACCAGAATTTAGAGCACATTGAAGTCTTAAACATGATGATTTTTAAAATGAGGGCAATTGAAAGAGAGTTTGAAGACGTTGAAGATTTTCACTAATTGAATAAAACAAATTGATTTTCTAGTAAAGAAGTTTTTGGAATGAGAAAGTTAAAAAGTAAAGATTCGTGGACTTGGTCACCTTGCCCCGAGTGCGCCGGCCAGGGCATCATTGCCTCAGCAGGCTCTCCACGCTTAGCATGCCTGATGCCACGGTGCTAGTTGCTCCCCAAGACCTTAGGATCATCAGCTTTGCTTGAATCCTTTCGAGACCCACACAAGGATAGATCCTTACCCACACGATCTTGCTCGGTTGCATGGTCGCTTCTCTTGTCCCACGTTTTATAACCTTAAGGTTTTTATGTATACGTAGATTGCAAGATACCTTTCTAAACATACCATCATTATCTTATAGAATTTAGATGTACACATGGATTGCAAGATACCTTTCTAAACATAGCACCCTTTATCTAACAGCACTAGTTCAGCACAGATCATTGATAAAGCTCGTTAAGATTCGCCTAAAACACGTGCATGATGGGAAAATGTGCAATCCCGCATATGCTAATTAACATGATGATCTTCAGCAGTTGCACACAACTATCAAAAAAAAGACTACAAAATGCAAACTAGAAGAAAGCAACGAGAATCAGTCAAACGTGAAATCATGCATAGTTCTAATTTGATAAACAATAATGCCCAGCAACAAAACCTAGCAGAGCATGAGCAAACTGCAAAGATCACGTCGTCTCAGCATACGAGCGGTGCAGGGTACCACATGATTTTCTCAAAAAGCTACTCCCACAGTTGGAATCAGGGTTACCACTGTCATCACCATCGTCAAAATCCAGAAGCTCCATTGTTGTTGAATTGTAATGGCTAGTCGGCAAATTCTGTCCAGTGTTTGTATCCAGAAGGGGATCCATAGCAAATGTTAGTCTGAGAGATGGTTCAGCCTTTTCACTTCCTTTTCTATGATGATGCTTCTTGTCTTTCCTACGGCTGCTGCTGCTGCTCCCTTGCGAGTTCTTGCTCTTGTGCTTCCCCTTGCCTTGTTTTTTGCTACTCCTGTATGATTGGTTGCTCCTCTTTGGTAGATGTGATACCGAGGATGGAGGAGGATCATAGACGTCAGCAGCCCATGACACACTCAGCTGCCTTGGTGCCAATCCTGCTTTCTCACGGCCACCTTTCATGGCAGAGACAAGCTTCCGTGCTACCTGCAATGTATCAAAACACTTCAAACGTGAGCAATTTGAAAGAGGTAGAATCTCATCACAAAATCATATTTTTCACTTGCAACCATGACCCTGTCCTCACAATCTGACAATAACAACCTTTTCACTGTGTGCATGGTCTAATAATCTCAAATACAGAAGCTGAATTTTATTGTTACTGTTATTACTTAACATTTAAAGAGAATCCTATTTGTTGTAACAGCAAAAGATACAGTGGCCATCATATCAATTATGAAAAGAAATACCATCCCACTTCCATTATAGCTCAACCAATCCCAGATCTGGCAGAAACAATTACAAAGTTGATTGGTAATGGGGTTGCCCACTATAGAGATTAAGAAAAGCATTAACCATTGACAGAGCAAATAAATGTGACACAAAGCAGAAGCATCCAGAGACATTACTTGAAAGATCTGGTTGCCTGTCTTTTTGACATTTCTACTACTACTATTCAATAAAATTAAAAGTTCCAGTTCACATATGGATTGTGCCACACATAATCAATGTGCTGAGTATATTAGTTCTTTTGTTATGCTACTTTATTTCCTTTATTTTCTACCTAGGGAAAGATTCTCCATGAAAGCGCCTGAATTTTAATCCCCAGGATTAGATTACACAGATCATAAAGTTGGTCTTACACTGTCCTTTGCTTACAGATACTTATATTCCTGAGATAATGCATTTCAGTTTATATATAGTGATCACGAGATAACCTAGTATCCCTTCAAATATGTCATTTCTCCTTAAAGATATACCGTAGGAAGAAACAATACACAGATAAAACCAATGGTGTATAAATCGTTGCATTTATGTAGTCATCTTTTGGAAATGAATCCATGAGAAAATCATCTTTATGACCAGTCAGTCATTCAGAAAGATTTACACATAGTAGGAATCAAAAAACAACATAAACATCATCAATAAACTTTCATATGCAGAAGCATGGTAAAAGGGAAGAACTAGAAGGAGAAGGTTTGTGTCATGAATGAGAAGCTCCAACAGTAACTTACAGGTAAGGACATGGCAGGCATGTGGGAAGCACCCTCTTGGGAGTTGTATTTGTTATCCGTAGATGCAGAAGAAATGCCATCAGTCAATGAAGATGTAGTGCAGTTGCACAAGCATTTTACATTATGTGCTGGAGGTACTTTACTTGTAGCCTCCAGATGTCCCAACACTTGTCTTTTTTCACTCATCATTGTCAATCCGCATCCATTTGCACACTGAGGGGAATTCTCCAGAGGTTCTAATTTAATCTCTTCGAGTTGCAAAGCCAAATCAGTTGCACTTCGCGGTTGAGAGACTACATCCTCTGCACTAGCACCACAGGTACTCTGTTCTCTGACTATGGATGGTAGCTTTAGAGAAAGATCATTCATAACATGAACTAAATCCAACACCCCCTCAGGCGTGTCATCCATTGCAACAAGATGTGTCTTATTAACTGTGAGAAATCAATTCATATGTTACTATACATTCAAAAGAGAAAGAAGGGAACAATTGCAAATCGATTACCCAATAGCAATAAAATACAAAATGCATACGAATAACGAATGGATGATCAACATGATTCGTACAAATGCAAACTCACAAAAGACATCATTCCAAACGACCAAGCAAACGTGTCATGGTTATACAAATCAGGTTTGGATCCAAAACAAACCAATTGTAATAACATATATGATAAAATCACCAGATCACATTTAGCTAGGGCTGGGACAAACCTGAAAATTGACAATCCAGAAAGACTGCGATCCTGAACAACCAAACAGGTAGGAAAGAAGAAGAAGAAGAAGAAGAAATCACGTTCTTCTAACAACAGCTAGGCGGGATCTGTAATAGCCAGCCGTCGGTCGATCCCTCCAGATGAATGAGGTAAAACGAGAATGGGAAGACAAAAAAGAATTATGCGAAGACAATGTTAACTAAGATTACCACGTCTATTACCCTTTTCGAGGCGTTTCAGACGATGAGAACACAAAGAATTATGCGAAGAGGTGACCGCGAGGATCGGGGAACGAAGAGGAAGCTCAACGTGCACCGAAGGCATTGTACTCCGATGCTCAGGAAAAAGGGGAGGGAAACACGTAAACAACTCCAAACCCTAATTTACACAAGAGCAGATCATTGATTGCGATTTCCGATTATATAAGCCGGGGGTTGATAAATAGATAGATCGATTGATTGAAGAGGCGCTCAATTGGAGCTAGAGCATCGCGGAATCAGAAGACACGAACGGCCACGATCAGAGAAACCAAAAACCCTACGAAATTCAACGCGAACAAAGCGGACGAGGAGGAAGATGAGACAATAAAATACACGCAGAACCGGGGAACATGATATTTATCGAACCATCTGGTCAATGGAGGCGGGTTCGGTGCGGGGATGACCATCCCCATTAAAATTCACTAAATTTGATTATTTTGATGTATTTATCCTTTATTAACGAGAGAAATTATCTATATTTATAATACTATAAACTACAGAGGAATCCGCAATGAATGCTCATCATTTTATCACTATCCTAAGGTTTCATGTGGTCTGCCTTTAATTTTATTTAGATAATGGGCTTTCTATATATCCCGTTTAATAACGTTGATTAGGCCGAATGCATAGAGTTGCTATATTGTTAATTACACCTCAATTAATTTGATACCTAATCAATAGGCCTAATTTACTTTTACCGTGTGTTTGGATGGTGGGATTTCATGGGATTTTAATGGGAGGAAAATGGTGAGAATGATTTTCTACTGTTTAGTTTAGTTTTTTGATGGGATTGGATGAGATTCTGTAAGAAAATTTTAGGGGAAAGGATGGGAAAGTGAATCTCACCAAATTGGTGGGATTTGGTGGGAAAGGAAAATACACACTCTTAAAAGAAAAAAGTAAAATAAAAATTTATTACCTTTCCTCATCAAAACCCATATTTATCCAAACGCAGGAAATATATATTCCCGTATCTTAATTTCCTATCCTTTCTCTTCTCTTCCTTTCTCATCTTTCACCACCCTTTCTTCAATTGTCAAACAGACTGTTAGCGTTTTTCTTTCCTCTTCCTCGGGGCCGTTGAAGACGGAGGGACGTCCATGTCAAAATTCCAATTGATGCGAATAAGACGGAGGGCTTCCTCGCCCTCGAGCTCTCACACACACCCTCTCCTCCTCCCCTCACCCCGACGCCCGCTCCTTCGGCGCCATCCTCCTCCGCCGGCGACTCCCCCTCTGGCCCCGCCTCTCCGAACCCACCCGCTCCACCGTCAAATCCACTCTCCTCTCCTCCCTCCACCGAGACGGCCTCCGGTCCGTCTCCAAGAAGCTCTGCGATACCGTCTCCGAACTCGCCGCCGCCCTCCTCCCCGATAACTCCTGGCCCCGCGACGCCGCCCTCCTCATCTTCTCCGAATTGGCTCAGCGCATCGGCGAGATCCTAATTCCCCATCTATCCACGACTCCGTCTTCTCCCAATGCCTATCCTCCAATTCCGATCCCGTTGTCCGGATCGCTGCCCTAGGGGTGGCCATCAACTTCATTCAGTGCCTGGATTCCTCTACCGATCGCGACCGGTTCGAGGATTTGCTCCCGCAGATGATGCAGACGCTCACGGAGGCCCCCAATTCAAAGGGGCGATTGGGTTAAGCTTATTTGTGGTGTTAGCTTTGAGGTAAGCAAAACAATTGTATGTTCTGCAATTTAGGGTTTTGTAGGATATTGCATGACTTGAAATGCTAGAAGAAAGTATTGCTCTATGTAATTGAGGGTTTTAGAATTGAGGGTTTTTCGTCAGATTTCTCCCAAATTGAAATACTTTGTATCTTAAATTGCTGAATTTGTTAATCGATTGATGATCATAACTTCTTTTCTTTATGTAGTACAAATCTCTTCGTGGAGTAGTATATATATGGATTGGAATGAGGTTGAAAAGCGCCTACAGTTAGTTTCCTACTAGCATTGCCTATATCTTGATCTATATTATGGTTCTTGACAGGATGATTTTCCACATAATGCTCATCATTTAGAGGTTGCAATTTCTATAAGCAATTATACCATAAAGCATGGAGGCACTGGGCTAATAATTGTTGGTGGGAGGATGGAGATGCAGCCACATGTATGTTTTTTTTTCCCTGGTTTACTGCCCTGCCATCTAATCCTGCAAAATGTATCAATCACTCATTTCTTGGAAAGCTTAAGTGGATCAAGGGCCTTTGCTATAACAATTCCCCCAGATTACCAAACAAATGGCTTCTTCAGTCCATATAACTAGGGTATAGTTATTGAGTCTTTGAGCATGACATTCTTAAGATAGTGTTGGAGTAATTACCTAAGATGGGGATCGTACATTGATCACTATCTCTTGGCATGATAGAATATAAAATTCGTTCGAATATATTACTCACGAGCAGAGAAGAGAAGAGAGGTTTGTGTTGGCTTAGCTTTTGTGTGATCATCTTCTTAGCTCTATCTTTGATTTTTGTAATACTATTTTATTTTCTATGCTTAATGATTGTAGTTCTACTCAAAGCTTGAGGAGAAAATACATGCAAAGAAGGTTGAGATAAGTGATCGGGAAGCTAAGTCTAAGGTATCACTGGATCAGAGAATTGATCTTCACCAGCTACGGCCAGGAGGTGGTGAAGATCAAGCACTACGTCGACAGAATGCAATGAAAGACCCGGATTTTTCGCACGTCTTCTCAAGGCTAGGTACTTCTCTAACGACCCAACTTAGAGCCCATTCGCCCAATACTTGGCTATTGAGGTTATTTGCAGCTGATGGTACAAACTCAATGACGATGAAACTGAACTTGCAAAACGGGTGAGCAATATTTGACCTACTCTAAACCTCAAAAAGAAAATCAAAGTTATTAATCTGCCCATGATCCAACCTTTGTAGACAACTTCTCTCCATTACTCCATTTTCTTTACTCTTTAGCTTCTTCATAGTACTTCCTTTTCTATGGCAGTTAGCTCTGATTTTTGCCCTCATTGTTAGATATTCTTACAATGGAACTCAGCAAGCTCAAAGACGAGGCTTCGACTCCTTTTAGGGCATCAAGATTGGTTCAAGTGAGGGAAATGGACTGTGGGTTTGGATCAGACATGGAATTGGGCTACGATTCGAACGACGAAACTCAGAGAATCGGCTACTCGGTTTGTTCGTCGCCCCAAGATGACAAGAGTTCTCAGAAACTTGAGAATTTGAAGTTGATTAAGCATGAGAGTTTGGTGGTAGAGCAACATAGCTATGAGGAGGGTGAGTCTTTGAACGAAATCTTACTCCTTTTTTTCATTTTTTTATTTCGCTATATTAGCATTGCATCTCTTGCATTGTATAAATGTCATGAGTCATATCATGTGCGTTAGATTAGATCCACTTTTGTTTTGCTTGTATCCATTGACGTACATGGTCAAATTTCCCGTTTTTCATGCAAGATGACCATTCCCTCATTCACGGCCCTGGGCCTTACTAATACTATTAATTAATTAATGATACTTATAGTTTAAAGTTTAGGACTCTAATTTATTTAAGATTGAAAAAGACTGTTTAATCAGGCGACTGAAATCCAGTCCAATATAGGATTCCTTATTTATTAGTTTCTACTACAGACCCATGGATCACCCCTCCAGCAAACCCATTGATTGTTTTGAGGTAAACTTGCTCTTCATTGATCACTATATATTTAGAACTTGCTCTTTAATCCTTTTGCATCCTGTATTAGATTGAACAGGAAGAGAGGAAGCTTGAAGCTGCCATTGTAGAAACTGAGAAGCTGTATGCCGAAGTAAATGCTGAACTAGGAGAATTGGACTTGAAATCTAATCGCTTTAAAGAATTAGAGGAGCGGTAAAAAAATCCTGCTGCATAAGTTCTGAGGATTCTCCCATAGAAATAGAATGTTCAGTTTTCTCATGTGAGGCTGCTAATAGTTGAATTCCTGATTAATCATTTCAGGTACTGGCACGAGTTCAACAATTTCCAACTTCGACTAATATCACATCAGGCTTGTATTGAGCCACCAACATTGGATTTATCTCCTCTAGATATAGTGGGTTTTTTGAAGATTTTTGTGCTTTGTAGGTTTAACTTTTAAGTCATATTTTATTTATTTCTCATTTCCCTGTCCATTTTCTTTTCACAGTGAGTCTGATTATCTCTACAAGACTGCTTTACTATCAATGCTGAAGGAAGGAGATTATTGATTCTGTAGTCTCTCGGTTTCTTTCTGAATGCCCGAGACTAGCCCAGACTAATAATTCGGACCTGCCACAAACGGGTATGTTTAGCAGAACAATGATATTGTTGCATATTTGAAAAAGAATTTTTGTCTATGTGATATCTTTGCAGCTACCATTCTATAATTTTGAATTGCATGAACATGGGCAAAGCAAGTTTTAGTTGTTATCAATGAAAAATACCCAGAAGAGTTTCGTAAAACTTTTCATTAATTCATGGAGGTTTGTTTCATAATTGATATGCATGTTCTGTTGTTTTTACCATTACTTGCTCTGTTGCACAAACTGAAGTTGCAAATATCATTGAGATATTCTTTTCTGATGGGAGAAAAATCCTTAATCTTCTTGAGGTAGTTGTGATGTAACTAAAGCTCTGCTTTAAGCAAGGGTCTTCTTTGATAAACATAAACATTATCAAAATCCCACATGAAAATGTGATCTAAGAATTTCTTCACATATTTTCACAGGAAAAGGACTATCAGGTGAAGCAAATAGAGTCTGACATCACATATCATATAGGAAAACAAAAAGCAGAACTTGCTCTGAAAGTAATAGTGCCGCCTATAATTGTGAAGTGTTTCAATTAAAAAGCTTGATCAGATCTGGAGCAGATCCCAAGAAAGCTGACTATGATCGATGGAAGAGCGCCATTGGTACGGTTTTACTGTTAAAGCTTTTGTGTATAAGAATTATTTCTTTTTTTAGTGAGTTTCCTTTACTCTATCATTATACTGGCATCTTCTTGAGCTTAGTCACTGACAAGGGAATTTATCCTTTGTTTGAATGTAAGTTGGTGTATCTTCAGCTGTATTGACTAATTAGGCCAAACTCTGCACCTTTGGTTCCTAACATTTGTCATGAAATATCTTTCTTCACAGTGGATGATTTGCAGGCGAACATTGAGTACACTGGCTATACAAATGCATCACATGCCATTCAATGGTTTTGGGAAGTTGTTGGGTCTTTCAACAGAGAAGATATGGCAAGGTTGCTTCAATTTGTCTCTGGAACGTCCAAGGTAAATAATTTATGGCTTTTTAGGCTGGACTATAATTCAGTATCCTTCTGGTATATAATGTCTTTGTGGTATAAACTTGCTGAAACTGAATTCATCTTAATTTCTCAAATTGCACTGATGAACCTTCCTTCATAATGGAAATTGTTTAGCCAACTGCATGTTAAGTTTACTAACTATAAGTTCTTAGTGATTCAGGCTGATGTTGATGATCCATAGTTGCATTGTCATTCCATTGACTCTTTTTTATACTAATAAATCTGCTCTTCTGACTCCAGATTCCTTTGGAGGGTTTTGCGAGCATTGTAAGGCATCTCTAGCCCTCAAAAATTCTAGATGCACAAGGCGTATGGTGTCCCTGCGCGTCTTCCATTAATGCGCACATGGTAAGCTCTTTAACTTCTGGGCAAGAAATTATATCTGATTATGACTAAGATCATGGTAAGCGTCGGAAGGTGAATCATATGATCGCTGGTTCTCTTGGATTTCAATCCACTCCAAGTTGCCAAAGGAACTGAGGCTACATTAGATGAGCATTGCACCATATTTGAAAGTAATTGATTGTTGGAATATTGTTGATGGATATAAAGTTGGTGAAGCATATGCCAAATTTGCCAGTACTACACCATCCAGGATCATTAAACAGAATGAGGAACTGTTTTTTTTCCCCTAAATTATTTATGGATCTTACATCTGCCATGAACGTAAATGTAGATGAAAACTATTTAGAATTTCGTAACAGATCAGGATCGTGAACACATTTATTTGCTTTGCTTTTCTGAATGCTAAGCTAGGCCCTGCAATTCTGTTTTCAAGCTTCATTCTTTCTTCATCCCAACAATATTCAAACTAAACTTTTTGGTGTAACAGGCCATATGATCAAGTTCAGGTCTGGTGACACGCCTGAAGTTTAGCATGCCTCTGAAGATGATGATAACCAATACCAAAGTTGGAAGGAACACGAAAGCTTCAGTTGTAGGGGTCTCTGAGAGAACCATGAGGCACCAAGATGCAATGGCTTCTGTGTTTAGTGTTGTTGACCCTATCAACAGCGAACTATCCACCATCATCCATTCAACTGCTACGGATGAGACTTCTCTGACCGAGAAAGAAGAGAAGTTGGAAGAGCTGATGGAAATGAATCAAGAGTTGCTCCAATGCATGGGTGTAAGCTATACGTGGCCATGACAAGGCTGGAGAAGATATCGTGATTGGATTTATTGACTAACAACCTGATATACTTTTAAAAATATGTTTAGCCATTTGTACTATTTTTTCAATAATGAAACGGGTTCTGTATATAGAAGTAGTTAAATAAAGGAGGAGGCCATTCTCTAACAACTTTCAAACGCAAATAAAGCTTATCTTAAAATCATTTTTCCAAACACAAACAATGCTCTCCTTACACAAATAAAACTTATTTCCATAAGATCAGCCCAATGGATGTGAAACATGATTTTGGGGATACGATCTCACATTTTGCCTTTGACACATAGGGTAATATCAACGTATTAATTATAAAATATATGACACACCTCTAATATCTTATACTATCAATAATTAATAAGGATACGGGACCGTCTAACATGAGATCATACTATTACTATGTTATTCTATTATTTAATATCAATATTTTTTAGATGGTCTTATATACTATTAATATATCATAACCTTCAGTTATGAATTTTATAGACGATTATTTCCAAATCACTTATATGGCATATGGTGCATTTTATGCAATGTGTAGTCTTCTTTATCCGCCATTATCTTAAGAGAATATTACCTAAAAAATGTCATAATTAATGTATTAAGATAAAATAGTGTAATCATATCGACAACAAAATTTATAGCGGCATTAATACGCTGAATGAAGACTATGTAGTCATATGTGTTCTAATTTTGCTAAAAAAAAGATGTGTTCTAATTGGAAATCAATATAATATTAAACAATGAAATAATGCAAAAAAGATCGGACGGTGTATGGTCCCTGTTTTTGAAGTACCAATACATTCATTGTAACCACACGAGGGAAACAGATGATATAATACGCAAATATTTACCAAGCACCACCTAATCCCTCTGAGATTTTGGAGATATTTCTACTTACCCCCTATAACTTAATGGTATCAAGAAAAGATTGTTTTAAAAAGTTTATACAAATATTATCGGATTTTAAAGGAATACATTTTCCCGGTTTTTTGGGCCCTATGTGATTGATATCCAAACAATGAAAGCCCATTAATATGCACTAAAACTTTAAACGAACCCAATACCTAAATTGCTTATATTCATGTACCTTATAAAATTTCTTAAACAAATCATATACAACCTCTACCGGGCGACCAACTATTGCCCCCAAAAGCCCGTGCATCGCACGGGCCCCGCCCCTAGTTTTGATATAAACTTTAGATATAAGCTATGCCTCAAGTGGTATAATATTGTATATAAATTGATTTAGATATAAACTTAATTATCGGAGACGATGGCCGTCCTTCAGGATGAATCCAAAGCGTACCCGTGCCTTTATTGAATTTTGTTATTAGATTTCGTTTTTTCTTTTATTTGACAAAAAATAGTTATTTTGAGCATTAATGCAATACTTTTAGGGGGCGTTTGGTAATCGGGTATGAGGGTATGAGGTATGGGGTTGAGGAATGAAAACCCCATACGTTGTATTTGTTTAAGTGTTTTTTTGGGTTTCATACTCATACCTCGTACCCGATAGGTATGGGTTTTTGATACCCTACTATCCCCTTGGGTATGGGTGGGAATAAAGAAAAAAAGAAGTAAGCTTCATTTAAAAACACCTTCCCCAAACACATTCTATTAGGAATGGGTTTCCAATCCCATACCTTGGCCCATTCCCATACCCAGATTTCTACCAAACGTCCCCTTAGTCATTTTTACAAGTTAGTGTTACTGCAACTTCTTTCTACGTCTCTTTATGACCTTCAATGGCTGCTCTCTGAAGTTGTGATCCGACTCGACTACCAAATCCTCGTAGTTAAGCCTATGACTAGGATCAGGTACGTACTGCCTCAGCTGCGAAACATGGAACACGGGGTAAACTCCCACCAACGCTGGCGGCCTCGAAAACGGGATCTAAACGAGACTCAAGGTTTCACAACCTCTCCCCCTTAGAGAGGTTCATCCTCGAACCTAATTCTAACGGCAAGTTACGAATGCTAACTCTAGTGGCACATACACACACATGAACGCATAAAACTCGTACATTAGGAGGATCAAACAAAGTCAAACAAATCAAACAAGATCAAATAAGTCTATTGTCTATGAGCTCCACCATCACTCTCCACCTTGGAAGGCCTCTAACAACCCCGAAAACAGCTCGGGATAACTCTCACTCATCCTCGTCTCGGTCTCCCACATCGCCTCCTCAACACCTCGTCGAGACCACTGGATCAACACAAAGGGAATCTCCTTGTTCCGCAACTTCTTTCTACGTTTATCTAGGACCTTCAATGGCTGCTCTTTGAAGGTGTGATTCTTCTCGACTACCAGCTCCTTGTAGTTAAGCCTATGATTAGGATTGGATACGTATTGCCTCAGCTACGAAACATGGAACACGGGGTGAACTCCCTCCAACGCTGGCGGCAACGCCATTCAGGATGAATCCGAAGCGTACACATGTCTTTATTGTGTGTGACGCCATGCATATGAATAACGTAATTTTACTTCTAATAATTTTCGGATTTGTGCATTTCTGTATACAACTAATAAAACATCATGTATATAATATTTATAATCATGCATAAAATGTGTAATAACCATGCATATAAATAAGGTGAATTTGCGAATTTACGATCCTGTCCCTCCTAATAAAAAAAAATCTGAAAAAACGTCGTATGCTCTTTTGAAGATTTTTCCAGTAAAATTTACTTTATTCTGTGCAAAAACGCTTTTAAAAAAGTTTGTAAAAACGTAGTACAGTTAAACCTCTATAAATTAATAGGGTCGGGACCAGAGTATTTTATTATTTTATAGACATATTAATTCATCGATAAATTAAAATTTATTAATTTATAAAGATTTTAGGGATATAAATATTTCCAATTAAATAATATCAAGTATTGTCATTGAACAACAATTATACCAACTACACAAATCATAAAAGTATAGCCAAACTATTAACATATTTACTAAAAATAAAATATGGACAATTTCTGACCAAATTTTGGATGATTGGTACTATTATACATTTCTTATATAGTAATTATTACTTTATGATTTTATTGGGACCTTATATTTCTATAGGGTTTTTTTAAAATTTATTATCTTATTATTTTATCGAAAATCGTTAAAATTTACACTAGCCGAAGTCGGGACCGGAGAAAAGTATTAATTTACTGAGTTTCTTAATTTATCGAGTATTATTTTATGGAGGTTGTACCGTATGCTCTTTTGAAGATTTTTTCAGTAAAATTTACTTTATTCTGTGCAAAAACGCTTTTTAAAAAGGTGCAAAAAACGCTTTTGAAAAGGCTTTTGATTCCTTTCGGATTCCTGATTGTTACCAAACGAACAGTGTTGATAAGGCATAAATCGAGCAGGAAGCTCACATGGGAGTGGTCTGCGCTTTTCCCTTGTTCTCCAGCGTCCGATCTTCCCCCTGACTCTTTCTTGAGCTCTCTCCCCTCGATCTGTAACGGTAAGTACAATTGCACTCCCTGTTCTTCTCCTCTCTGTTTTTACTTTTTTTGTTCTGGCTTCTTTCTCTCCGTCTTCTGCCGATTCCCAATTGTTGATACAAGTAGTTTTGATTTGGTTATGGATCTAGGGTTTGCGGTGGGCTTCCAATTGAGCGCGTGTTGCTGTTGTGGTTGTTTGTGGTGTGATTTAGGGTTTTAGGGCGATGGCGGAGGAATCGCCGACGAGCCCTGGGGCCGGCAGCGTGGAGAGCGGAGGAGATCAGAGCCCCAGGTGTAGGATGCGGGAGCATGACAGGTTCCTTCCGATTGCCAACATCAGCCGGATTATGAAGAAGGCCTTGCCTGCCAACGGAAAGATCGCCAAGGATGCCAAGGAGACCGCTCAGGAGTGCGTGTCTGAGTTCATCAGTTTCATCACCAGCGAGGCGAGCGATAAGTGTCGGAAGGAGAAGAGGAAGACTATTAACGGCGACGATCTGCTCTGGGCTATGGCCACTTTAGGGTTTGAGGATTATATCGAACCTCTCAAGGCCTACTTATTGCGCTATAGAGAGGTACTCTACTGTATTGTATTGTATTGTATGTTTTTAAATTGCCCAAACCTAACATAGTAACATGTTGCCTGGGCTAACTGATTGTGGCTTCTTAATTAATTTGCCTTGCTGATGATCTGCTCTGGGATTGATGCTGAGTTTTCAGCTGGAGGTGAGTCATGGGTGATATATGATTTCCCTTCTTATCAAATTTCTATGATGCTGACAACAAGTGTAAGCCTTTTACTATTCTATGGTATTGGATTCGCCAGGGTGATACCAAGGGTTCTGCCAAAGGAGAAAGTTCTGGAAGGAAAGATGCCATGGGAGCTCAAACTGCTTCTAACCTTCAGGTTGGTATTGTTGACTGTATTCCGTTATGCCATTGAGATTCTCTCGTCTTAATTACCGACGTGCTTTAACTATTTGACAGCTTGCTCACCAAGGCTCTTTCAATCAAGTTGTCAACTATGGGAATTTACAGGTATGATGGCCAAGGGAAACTAACTATTTCATGTTTAGCTAAAGAATGTTTGTATGCTGTTTTAGCTGAAGAAACTAACTAGTTCATGTTATAAGTTGCAAGTGTATTTCAGTTGTTATTGCTCTTCATACCCAATCTGAGATGGCATCAATAGGTTTAATTTTTACCTCTACTGGTGGACTTTGAAAAATCTTAGACCCATCAGGGTTTGTTAAAGCTTGGCCATACTATTAGCGCAATAGTAACTTTATAGTATGGTCAATCGTATTGGTGTTTTTTTTCGTTTTGGTCAGAAGACTTGGTTATTTTTTTAAACCTGATATAGTCCTGCACCGTTTATTGCTGCAGGCTCAGCATTTGCCGTATCCTATGCATGACTCAGAATAGATGTAGGTGACTTTCCCTGAATTGATCTTCTTCTTCTGCGGGTTGAAGATCTCAAATTCCTCAGAAAATTACAGAGGTTTAATGAATATTGGGTAGCCATGTCCTATTGCAGAAGTTCCATAATTTATTCGCACTTTTATTACGGTTGGTATTTGCATGATAAGTAGACAATGAGGGTACTGCGAACCCCTCTTTATCAACTTGAGTTGAATTGAGTGAACAATTAAATTAATGTAGGTGCTAAGTTTGATTGTAATGTATAAACTAGTATAAATCCTATTCCGTGTACGGGTAATGTAATTA
Organism: Polygonum maritimum; assembly: GCA_963924305.1. Lineage (NCBI taxonomy): Eukaryota > Viridiplantae > Streptophyta > Magnoliopsida > Caryophyllales > Polygonaceae > Polygonum > Polygonum maritimum. The sequence continues at coordinate 19,147,612 of OZ002728.1, read as the reverse complement.
TATAAACCCGACTTAATTGATTCGAGATTGAAGTTTGACTCGAGCCTATTCTTTCTTAGATAATGTATGTATAACCCAAATCCGACGGCCCCAAATATGAACTTATTATACTGTATATGTATTTTATTTTTTTATAACTTAAATTATGGAAGCTATTATTTTAATCAATTATTTAGAATCTTAATAAAACATTAAAAAATCTCTTTTACCAAAAATAAAAAAACCCTTAATAATTTAAATGAAAATTATATTTGTTAAGATACCAAAAAAAGGTAAGATATCAAAGATATCGAAAATTTGATAAGATACCAAATCGATATAGAGATAATTTTTAAAGGACACAATTAAAAAAATAAAATCATTATTTTATTAAGGGTGAATGACATGGTGCAAATCTTAACAAAGACTCGAGTTCTGCTTTATACTGTATTATATAGTAGATTATAGTAGATCACAGAATTGAAACGTGAGCGTTGCTATGTAATTATCAAATGCTAAGGTGGAAATGGATAGTGTTGAACTGTTGATAGATTACAAAAAATAATGAGTTCAAATGAATAAATAGATTACATAAAATAATGAGTTCAAATGAATAAATAGAATTGACGCGTATGGTGTAGCAAGCTACTTCCACTTACCAACATTCATATTACTAATCAATATCAATCAATATATATATATATATATATATTATAAAAGCCGACCGTTTTCGAGCCATCACGTTGATTCTGGCCCCGCTTGATCTTAATTTTTTTATTCCAACTCAAATAAATAATAACAACTCTATATCTTTTATTTTCCTTAATTATCTAATCCTCAATCTCATCTTTAAAGCTATATGATAGATAGATATGTTAGTATCTAATAGATAGACATTATAAGTCAATATTAGTTAGTTACGTCGGAATTCCTTGCTTTACGTAAATTTGGTAAAAAAAAATTATTATTGAAAACAGAGCAAAGCTCTTACGGATTATCATATTGACAAATCAAAACACATTGAAATTCCTCATTACGAGCTACATCATATATCCATATGAATAAACGTGATAATTGAACTAGGAGCAACGAGAAAATAGTTATCATTTAGTAGGTAAGTTTAAGTAAGTTTACGTAAGTTTATGTTATTCTTTGGTTCTTCCAAGTAAACTAGCAAATGATTCGTATCTTGTATAGGGTATTATTTTTTATATAATATCTAATCTTTTTTATTGAGATTTTAATATGATAATATAGTAAAAAATATATTAAATATATTATTTTAGTAGAATGAATATTTGGAATAAATATAGTGGTCGACTTTGCTACCATTAATGATTTTCAAAAAATACGATAATAAAAATATGAAAAATAAATTATAATTAATATGCTATTTAATTGAATGGGTAAAATAATATGTTTTAAAAAATTTATATTCAATTTAATTATAATTGAGTGGGTAAAATAATATATTCTATTTAATTGAACGTGGTCGACTTGAGCCACCATGTCTAGCCCCACTCTATTAATATTTTTATATGTTTTATTTTTTTTCATTATGTAATCTTTAATTTTATCTATTTTTTTGCCCATCTAATATCTATCTTTGAAAGCATACTATTTATCTTTAAAATTTCCTTAATTATCTAATTTTTAATTTTATCCCTTTTCTTAATCATCTAATATTTATATTTGAAACAATAGTATCTATCTTTAAAATATTCGTCTATAAAAGATACATATTAATTAACTTATCTTTTGAATTACGATTTTAAGCTATTTATGTAGAAAGTAATATAAGAAATTCGAATTTAAAAATGAAAGCCCCTTTTTCTAAAGAAATTATTATTTGTTAATTGTTATCTTTGATATTAAATCAATTTATATTTATTAACTTTTACATAAACTATACATTATCATTTTGCTAATAACTTAGCTTTTATCTTTCATAATTAAACAATTAAATTTTTCCTGTGATTTTATTTAATATAATTACATTATTTATTATTAATATATGTAAAAAAAATTCTGAATTTTGATAAGGTATTCTATTCTTTTTTATATATTAGTTATCTTTTTAATCTCATTATGTAAGAAGTAATTTAAAATTTTGAATTTAAAAATAGAAGCCTTTTTTTATAATTAAATTATTATTCTTATCTTTAATATTAAATCAATTTATATTTACTATATTTTATTTAACTTACATATTATCATTTTCATAATAACTTAGCTTATATCTTTCCTAATAAAATAAGTGCCGATTAATACATTTCATTTATTTCAATATATAAAGTGATTAGAATCATGTTAGATTCATAGTATATTTCTAAAATTTGATATTGGAATTTAAAATATTTAATTAAATAACAATTCTCAATAATTATATCTCATACAAATATATTATAGTATTAAAATAAAAAATAAGGTCAACCAAAAAAATCAATTAAAACATCTCATTTTATATAATATTGACTTATAATGTCTCAAAGTTGTGATAATAGCAACAATGATGTATATTAACCATTAGAGACAAATTTTGAAGGATGAAAAAAAAAGTAAATTTTATTTACTAAATTTATATAATTAAAATATGTTTTATATTTTTATAATCTCATATGTGCAGTATTGTAAATCTGAAAAATAATTCCTATGCTAAATGTTTTATTATATGTTTTTTACTTATTAATATCCTATTTATAATAAACGTAATTTTAAAATGTGAAGTATGAGTCATTGTCGTGCATGGCACGACGGGTACAACTAGTTCTTAGATCATAAGTGCGCTAGTAGAGCCTTAAGTAGTGGAAGTAAATAGATACGCGTAAACAAGTAGAGGTAGGACATGATGGAGCAAACAAGTAAAAAGTAGAGCTCACTCAAAGAGCTTAATCAAAACGAGAAAACCAAACCTTCCATCAAGATCTTATTATAGTTTCACTTGTTGAGATTGCACACTTGCTACCAACCCTTTTCTCTTTCTTCTCTGATTGAGTGTGTCCCCCCTTCTCTCTATAAAGGTTTAGTAAATGAGCGTTTATTCTTCCTTTAATAGCACATTGGGCTTGCCACATTCTTCATCTCAAGAATTCCCTTCCCATTTGAGGCAAATGACATTTTCATTTGAGCCAATGATGGGACGTCACTTGTCCTTTTACTATTGCCACATCCACCATAGAATATGAACATGACCAACATTTTGTGCATCATTACTCATGATGTGAGTGAATCATTTCATATACGCTCTGATATCAAATGATAGAATATGAACATGACCAACACAATTCAACACAACACCAACAACAACATTTACCCAGCGAAATCCCGCAAATGTAGGATTGGGGGGGGGTCAGGATGGGGACATTCCAGAACTAGATGGAATATGCCCAATACAACCCAAGGAAAAGTCACTCCACAAACTAAACCAAAAAACATAGAATAAAAGCACAAAAAACTACCACTAAAGTGAAAAGGAAAGTAAAAACAGAGAGAAAGAAAAGATAGCAGAAGACTAAAACTAAACAAAAAATACTATCCGAAAACCCTATGAGAAAACACACGAAGCTCCACCAACAAGCAGGCTAGCTGTCTAACACCGTGATCTTCTCCCTCCAACGCGCCCTACACTGTGCCAACTCTACAAGGATCCCTAACAAGCCGGTATCCTGCTTTATGCAACACAATTCAACACACAGCAATCAATAGAAATAATTGTAAACTGTCACAGACTTCATTACTTTTGAGTATGTGATATTACAGACACGAGAGAGAGTTACATTGTTAAGTTACTTCTTTACACATATATACTAATCTTCTTAACTGCTAGTAACTGCTCATTATGTCAGTTGTCTAACTACTTCAGATGACAGTTATGTGACTTGAACTTCAAGACACACAACTGACTTGTTACAAGATAGACACAGCATTTAACTAATAATAGAACTATCTAACTGAAGTTTATAAACACGCTTATATAACTTCAGAGACTAAATCTATTTTTTTTTCTAAAAAACGGGACGAACCTTGTGAAATATATTAGAAAAAATTAGGCTTTAATGTTTTGCTCACCAGGAGCTACAAAAACACTGGCAAGAACGGAAGTAGAATCAATGGGAAAATCCGTTAGCATATGGAACTGGTGAGGACTCTAGAGTGAGAGATTGGCCAAGTAGTCTACAACCTTGTTGGTTAAGTGTCGGGTATGGTTAATCCGAGCATCCCATCCCGAATCATGAAGCATCTCCTAGCATTACAAAACCAAGAAGAAACTCGAGTGGGTCATAGTTGCTGTTGTAATGGATAAAAGGGCCAGAGGCGATCCCGAGTCCACCATCGGCCTAGAAGAATTCATCTATTTAGCCACAAGTAACCCATGAAAGATGGCCCATAATTCTGTAGTAAGCGCCGAGCAATCTCCACAATGAAATTAAGCTTTTCAAAACCTTCCCATTGCAGTCCCTAATCAAGCCACCACCACCTACTGCCCTGAATTACCTTTAGAACAAGCGTCCACATTCACTTTAAGGAAGCACAAATCCGGGGGTTTCCAAGAGTGGAGTTTTGAGGAGTTTGGATTGTTGTTGGCCATTACACCATTAGAAAGTGTTAAAGAAGTGGTTTTAGCAGAAAAAATAAGCACGAGTAGATGAGCAAAGGATTGTGGATAGGGTTGGAGTTGTGTCGATTTTGTCAAAGACAAGTGTTTTTCTACTTTTCCAAGTAAACCATAACATATATATTCGCAAAAAGCGAGCTGCTGTAATCTCCTTTCCTGATAGTTGAGGCAAGCCAATTATCCAGCTGCATCGTGGAGAAAAAAAATCCGGATTTTGATTGCCACCAACCAGAGCAAGCCAGACCTGGTTAATTGTATGACAATCCCTCAACAGGTGCAGTTCATAATAGAGTTTAAGTGTAATTGTTTTTACACTTGAGTTTTCTTCTTGTCGTACACAAATTGAATAGGATGATTATTTCTTATTACATAACAATAATTCATATGCTATTAGAGCATGTTCAATTCAATGGTGAGGGACCCATTGAGTTTCTCACAAATAAAGTAATATTATTTTTTCTATGTTTTCATAGGGAGAGTTTCTAGTCTCTCCCTTAGTAGTAGAGACTCAATGAGTTTCTCATATATTTTATTTTATATTTAATATTTAACATAAATTATTTTTATGTTCTCAAATAAGATTATAATTGTTATTGTATTTTAAGTAAATACTAATATAATATATAATAGAATTTAATTTTTTTTGATAAACCATAATTAATAATTAAATTGAAAAACACAATTATATTGTTCAGTGCACACCATACTTAAGCATAGAATTACTAAAGATATAATTAAACATAGAAAAGGAGGCTTTAGACACACTCTCGCGTAAGTCTCTCGCTATTAGTCACTCTAACAATGTTAAGAGTGGTGCTTTTATTCTTTATAAATTGAGCTCTTGCATTCAGAAGGGTGTGGGAGCCCAGTTTGTTTCTAGGCTTCTATCAAACTTCATGTAGATATTTTTATTAAGATACTAATTAAGAATTGAAAGATTTTCATGAACATAGAATAACACACCAAATACTGAAAAATGAGAAATAACACGGGACATGGAATTAACATAGCATAACACATCATATATCTACTAGTTGGGGTGCCAAACTTTTAGCGTATGTTTTCAACTAAATCGACTTCGAATTGTCGTATCGCAAATTCGAGCCCGATTACTTCGAAATGACACCATTCGTATAGTAGTAAAAATCATATCTTCCCCGTCCAGTTGGGCCTAGGGCTCGCACATTTAATTGAGATTTCTTTTTTTCCATTGGGGTTTTGAGGTGAGGCGGCACCCGATAACTTGGACCGAGTCAGTTTCAGCATTTGTGTAGTTTGTCCTCCTGACTCACGCCTGGTCCTCTCTCCTGGTGTGGCCGCCGGTGTCTCCCAGATAACGGAGTTCCACCCACGCTGCCTTCTTTGCCTTGTCGTGGTCCACCACTCCTGCTCTTCCCACGCCGACACCACCAGCCTCCAGTCCCACGGGTTCTTTCTCTGCTCCTTTATTGGATCTAGACTGGTACATCGTATTCGAAATCGATCCTTACTTATTGCTCAATTTCCTTTCTATGAACAATCGATTCTCCTAGAAATGATGATGATGTTGATGCTGAGTTGATGATGTGAAATATCGTGAATCATTATCATGTTAGCTATTGAAATTCGATTCCTGATTTTCTTTCTCATTAATCAAGACACACTAGTATGCAGTTTAGGGCTAAGCTCCACCTCTATGTATAATTTCACCTACTGCCACTAATCCCCTAGGGTTTCTGTTTCTAGTTGCTTCTTCTGGCTCTTTCTTTAAACGATTTTCACTCTTCTTGCTTCTTTAGTTAGCACCCAGTATGGAATCTGATGCAATGGTATTGGTAGAGGTCTTATTACATTGATGATACACTCTCTCTGCCAGGCCAAATGGATAGCATTGTAGAATCGTTTGCTTCTTTTAGTGTCTGGTTTCACTTTGTTTAGGTGCTTGTGGGTTGAGACTCCATATTTTAGTGGCAAAATACATTTAAGACCCCTGTACTTGTATGTTGTTTTTTAATAGATAGAACAAATTAACTAAGTTTGAGGTGCTTAATTGGAGTATATTTTATGAAGGGTGTTTGCTTGAAAAAAACATATACATGGGTCTTTACTATTTTGTCATTTATAATCCATTAAAAAACTTACTCAACTGGTTCGGACCGGTGTTTACATCCAGGCCAAAAGGAACGAACGGAAGTGAAACCCTCGGACTAGTAAGGAAAGCAAAGAGCAAAACTCCGCCATGGCAGCGGTCGCCATTTCCAGAAGATTTCGCAACCTTGGCTGCAGCGTTCATCAGTGGAGGAGTCTCGCTACCTCCTCCTCCTTCTCCTCCTCGTCGCTCGCTGCCGCTCAACTGCCAATCGCTCCTTTTCGTCCGGCCGCTCCATTGCTTCCCCTGGTTCTTTCGCTCCCCCTCCCTCTCTTCTCTTCCATAGCTGCACCGCTCCATTAGCTAATGTACTCGCTTCTTCTTACTCATATCATAGGGTGCCTATCGAGACCACCAGGCGCTGAAGCCTCTTGGACTTTGTTATCGCTACTTGTGCTCCTCCGGTGCTCCATCGACCCCTCCAGAAGCTAAAGCCGCCGGCCATGGTGGATCTGGCCACTCCCATCAACAGACCGGCAGTGAAGGGAAATCAGTTCGAGGATCGGTAATTCTCCTGTCTCATCATTTTTGTTTGTTTGAATTATTTCCTGGTGCGATCAATCTCAAGGCAATTGTGGTTGTTAGTTTCAAACAATTGGTTTTAGGTTATATGGAGCCTAGTGCGAATTATGCTTTCCTGAATCGTCTCTGAGGCTTTTGTGCTTCTATCTTGTTAATTTGGATCTTCTGGTTTTCTTGTGTTGCTGTGGATGCAGCCTGTCTCGTGGTTGAGCATGTTGCTACTCTTGCTGACTGGCGCTGGAATTGTGTATTACTATGACCAGGAGAAGAAACGTCATATTGAAGGTAGATAACTATGGTGAGTTTTGAATGATTATTGTTTAGGAACATGATTAAATGATGACCTGATACAGGATAAAAGATGGCTTTAGTTGCATACTGTTAGCTTTACCGATTCAAGGCTGTAGTCTTATAGCAGCTCTATTATAGGTTGAGTTTTTTCCACGCTGTGTGCAGGAATAGGATGTCTTTATTTGCATACTGCTGTCTTCACCAATTCAAGGTTTTAGTCTTATAGCAGCTCTATTATAGGTTTGAGTTATTTCCATGTTGTGTGGCCATCGATGCAATTTTATGTCATTGGTTATGCTATATTTAAGTTTACAAGATATTCACGAAACTAATCCTTGCTTGCAATACTTTTATCTCCGTGTTCTTGATTCTGCACTTTTCTGCAGAAATAAGTAATGCTTCGACTGCGGTTAAAGAAGGACCTTCTGCTGGAAAAGCTTCAATTGGGGGGCCATTCAACCTTATAAATGATCACGGGAAGACTGTAACTGATAAAGACTTCTTGGGAAAATGGACAATGATTTACTTTGGCTTCACTCACTGCCCGGATATCTGTCCTGACGAGCTTATAAAGATGGCAGATGCAGTTAATAAGATAAGTAAGTTACTACTTCAATAGCTTTTTGTATGATGACAGATGACTGTCTCTTAGTATACACTATAGAGTATAGATATGACAATTTTAGATAATCTGTTGTTTTGGGTACAATGACGGTCCATCTAATGATTTTTTAAAATTCTACTCAGTAATTTTATTGTCTCTTGAAGTTTTAGCCCTAAACCATTAAAATTCTACTCAATAGAAGCACTTTAGATAATTGTATTCTCTAGTATAGAATATGTCACTTTTAGGATATTTTTTTTAGAGTAATGGTATGTTTGTTCATTATTACAATTCTAGTCAAGATTAGAAATGTTCCATTTTGATGCATCTTGAAGCAATAATGTGGGGAAATCAAAGGATTATCTAAGTATGCATACATAATAATAGAAGCCTTGCAATTCCAAATAGTATTTATAGTGTACATCATCTTTTGTGAAAATTGTTTCTAACAACCAAAATTCCAGAGTGGCAAATGTCTGCACAACCCTAAAATGCTGCAGTCGTAGGACAGTAACTTATTTAAAATACTAATATACAAATATGGCTCAAATAGTTTACACTCTTTCCTCAAAATCAAAGAACTGTGCCTACTGCCTGATAAGATTTCAAATGTGTGAGAAGTTTTGGAAGCAATCGTAGATATTCATTTTTCTTTGTCTAGTTACATTCTGGCAAAGAAGCAAAAACTAGAAGTATTTTAATTAAAAATGTCTTTTGTGCTTGGGTTGAAGAGTTGCTAATAATCCAAAGGCTCTTTGGCAGCTTGCGATTATATTTATGTTCAAAAGCAGTATGCTCTAGCTGTAAGGAATTTGAGGGAAGAATTACAGAAATAATGGGGCTAGCACTGTTTTAATTGGTGTAGCGATGGCGCACCATGGCATGCCTTCCCATGCCGTGGGGTGCCCATCGCCAGCTTCTCACTAGGCTGTGGCAAGGCCAAGGCACCAGTCACGCCAAGGCAGTAGGCGAGTCGCCTTTACTGCTTCCAGTTAAAAGATATCTTTAAATGTTCCACTGTGTATATATTATCTCAGTTTCCCAATAAGGTTGAGTCTTCTAAAGAATTTCACTCATTAAAAAGATATCTTTTGAAATATATCTTTTAAAGTTCAAGCAAAAAAAATATCTATAAAGATATTATCTTTCCAATGTGTATTTAATTACTTATTATCTTCCAAAGTTGAGTAACATGGTTTTAAATATCCGTGGTTTCATGCTTTAAATCGTTGGTTTTCTACCTTAATTTGTCAACAAAAGATGTTTATGATTGAATTGAATAGTGACCAGATTAAGTAGAAAAGGCGTGTGCCTCACCATGGTTATTGCCACGCCATTTCAAACATTGGGGGCTAGTGTTGAAAGTCTAATGAACTGCTTGCATAGTGAGATTATCAGGTTTTTTGATAGATTTTAGGAGCCATCGTCTATGTGATAGTTATTAGCAAAATTGAATGATAGTTTATTATGTTGCATGATAAAACTAACAACATATAGTCTGTCGGCGCCCTTGTTTTCATTCTGCGGAGATAACTGACATATTTCTTTATCAACGTGCAGAAGAACAATCAGGGATTGACATTACACCTGTCTTTATCTCTGTTGATCCTGAAAGAGATACTGTTGAGCAAGTTCATGAATACGTTAAAGGTTTGTACAATGCAAGCTAGCTTATTGTCGAACTAAGTGCGCATGGTAAAAAAAAATAGCAATGTTTCTGTTTAGGGCTTGAGTGACTTACGAATGGATATTTGGTTAAACCGTCTCTTTTTGGCTTCTCAAAATACCTTTATGCTTTCTTTAGTCCTAAGATCTCATGTCATGTCATGAAAACTGGTTGCGTCTGACATTCTCTCTATAGATGTTGCTCTATTAATTGTTAATAAATTATACTCCAATATTCTTCTCCTGCAACTTCTCTTTGACTTGCTTTTTCAGAATTCCACCCAAAGCTGATTGGTTTGACAGGCAGTCCAGAGGAGATTCGTAAGGTTGCTCGTTCATATAGAGTGTATTATATGAAAACAGAAGAAGAAGGATCAGATTACCTTGTCGACCACTCAATAGTGATGTATGTACTATATTCAATCTTTAGTTTTTGGTCAATTAGAGTTCTTAGTCATATACTTGCTTCTTTTAGTTTTGTTTTCCTAGCAATTGTTTGTTTGTGTTGAGAATTTTTACTTGTACTAACTACAAATCTGTTGGTAAAAGATGTTTTTGAATCCGATATCTTTAATTTCCTGGATCATTCACAATGCTTATTCTGAAATCATAAATTCATGAATTTCTCAGCTATCATTTGATGACATTTTGCTGTGTGATGGAGCAGGTACTTGATGAGTCCTAGCATGGAGTTTGTCAAATTTTTCGGGAAGAACAGTGATGTTGATTCACTTGCCAACGGTGTGATCAACGAGGTAAAAAAGTATAAGAAGTGAAGGATACATCTTTGTGCTGATTATCCTGATATCCTAATTTCATCTATTTCGATCATTTTTTTGCTCTTACATTTTTTTTGAGGTCCTTCAGGGGGATAATAGTGAGGAAACTAGAACAGTGCTTATTTAGACGGTTGTCCCTTTTTCGTTGGATTTTGTTTTGGCACATAAACCTGTTCCTTATGTTGCAAGTTAAATAAATTGCAGTATTTTCGAGCTTCCTTGCCTCTTGTATTGTGGACTATCTAATCACTGAGTTTAGATTATATTTGTTGTCAAAATGTAAACACTGAACAAACCACCTGTTCTGTGCTTTGCTAGGAATGCTAAAACATCAAATACCCCAAAATTCAACGGTGCATGAAAAAGTTGATACACTTAGAAACGCTCCACCCATACTGATGGTTAAAGCAATTTTGATACTTTTAGAAACGCTCCACGAAGCTTGGTTCTCCCGGTCAAGATCAAAAGAAAAAAGCTTGGCCCCTAGAAATAGAGATCTTTTGTTTGGTAAAGTTAAAGAAGTGATTTGAGAAGATTTGACTTGGGATGGGCACCGGTCCAGGACCGGACCGTACCGGGATCGGTAACATGGAAAAACATGGACCGGAGACCGGACCGGAAAAATCAGGTCTGGTTTTCCTTCGATGACAGCCCCAAGATTGATAGTAAGATAAATCCGGTCCGGTTTTGGACCGAATTTTTATTTTTATATTTAAACAAGTTTTTATATAAAAAAATTATAATATAGTTAGAAAAATCATATATAATTAATGAAACATATTATATTATTAAGTATATAATATAAATATGAAATGTAAATATTATAAATAAACTATATAATATTAAAATTAATATATTATCCATTTAAATATAATATTTTATTTAAATTTATAAACATCCGGTCTGGACCGGGATCGGGAAAGTCCATATTCATGGACCGAGGGTATCCTCTTGGTCCAGTCCGGTTCAAAAATCCGGTCCGGACCGGATTTTGCCCACCCCTAGATTTAACAGAAATCGAGAGGAAATAAAAAGTGAGAGTAGGGTTGTAATCGAACCGAGCCAAACTGAACTTTATATTGTTCAGGTTTCGTTCATTTAAAAATATGCGAACTCGAATTCGAGGTCGAACTTGTTTCGAGCTCAATATTTTGTTTGAGCTCGGTTCGTTTAAGTGTTTATCAATTTCGAGCTTGGTTCACGAACTGTTCATCTAGTTTGTCCGCGAGTAAATTAATCGAGCTAACATGTTTACATATAATTAAATGTAATACTTTAGGTTATATCTTTTACAATTTTAGGTAAAAAAAAGTTTAACAAACAAATATATATGTGTACATGATATATAGGGTTATGAAAAATAGTTTACTAAAAGGAAACAAACTGATCATTTGAAAGGAAACAAATTGACCATTTTTTATCCATTGAAACATCTAAAAGGAAAAAATATTCTCTCTTGAAAGGAAAAAAATATGTGTACATAATATATAGGATTACGGAAAAAAAACAGTTTTCTTCTCCCACACTGACTCCATCAAATATTCTCTTTTCTTGATTCTCTTTAATTGAAAGGAAACAAACTGCCCATTTTTTATCCATTTAAACATCTAAAAAAACATCAATGTAGAGTAGACAGTAGAGTCATACCCCTTCACCATTTGGTTGTAGGAGAATTGGTAATGAAAGGAAACAAACGGACCATTTAAACATCTAAAAACACACAAAATAACACGCATCCTTAGAATTATATCATACACTTAATTTGTTGAATATATATTATTATTGGAACAATAAATATTGAAAATCTTAAGGATTAACTATTGAAAACCACTTGAAATGCTATATTTCACCCTAACCACCTTATACACATCAAAATAAGGATCAATGTATCAATAATAAAATCATTAATTTATCAGTTTGAAGAGTAAGTTATTTTGATTTCGAATTAATTAGAAGGTTGAGGATATTATATATGGGGAATAAACCTATTGATGTAGTCGATTTGGTAAGTTTTTCATTTTGAGTACAAGTTTAGACCGTTATGTATGGAGAATAAACCAATTAATTAGGTCGGTTTATAGATTAGTCATTTTGAGTTCGGATTGAGTGTAAGTTTGGGTGTTATATGTGGAGAATAAATCTATTCATGTGTCACCTCTATATGTTGCTCATTTTGAGTTCGGATTGAGTACGAGTTTAGGCTATTACATATGGAGCATAAAGTTATCAGCATGGTAGGTTCGATAGGTTAGTTATTTTGAGTTCCAATTTAGTACAAGTTTGAGTTGTTATATATGGAAAGTAAACTTATTGGAGAGATCAGTTTGATGGGTTGATCATTTTGAGTTCAGATGAGTATAGGTTTGAGATGTTATATATAGAGTGTACGTATATTCATTAATAAGGTCGGTTTAGTAGGTTCTTCATTTGAATATGGATTGAGTACAAGTAAGGACAGTTGAAATTTACATGCCAATTGGGTATGGTCATTGCAATTTTGATTCAATTGGGTTCGAGTTAGTCACTTTGGTTCGGGATTGAGTATAAGTTTACGTTGTTAAATTTATAGGTTAGTTGGACCAAGTAATTATGGTTTTCTTGCAAGTTTAGGTCGACTAATTGGTGAAAAGAGTCGATTATTTTATACTTTCATTTGTCATCGGTGTTTTGGACCAGTTTGACGACAAACAAAAGTTATTTATATTTATCTATTTTAACAATAAAATATATATTCATTTTTAAATAATTTTAGATATGTAATTTTAATGTTAGAAACTTGACATTAAGTTATAGCATTCATAAATTATGTGCAAGTTAGTATTAATTAAGTTTTTTAAATAAAATAATTCTCGGACAAACACAAGATCATTAACTAGGTTCACACAATCAAATTAGAGTTTATTCTGAATAGGTTCATATCAGTAAAATTAACTAGGCTCTTCCGTTAGTTTAAATTTGATAAGCCTTTCTCCATCAAAGATTTCAGGCATTGTAGCACAATGCTCTCAAAAAAATTACCAAAGCTCTTGTCTAGAAGTTGAGACCTCTGCTAGATTGTATTATCTTTAGAAGTCAGGGAGCGTTTGTTTTGAGATGGCCAGTTACATATAATATTACAGTTGCTTGGGAATTAACTAAGGGCTATGGAGGAAAGGAGTTTCTTCTAGATGTATGTTACAAGTGGATTTATAGAAAGCTTATGATTGTGTATGATGGGATTATTTGCAAAAGGCTATGAAGTTTTTTCAGTTTCCTGATCAGCTCATTAGGTGGATCATGCAATGTGTTAGCACTTCATGGTTCTCTATCATTATAAATGGAGAAACTAAAGAGTTTTTCCTAGGGAAAAGAGGGTTCAGGCAAGAAGGTCCTCTTTCTCCATTCCTTTTTGTGCTAGTCATGGAGATGTTTGCAATGAAAATGGACATTGCTAGTAGAAAGAAAGGCTTCAGACATCACCCTAAATGTAAGCAGATTGGGTTGACTAATATTGCTTTTGTAGATGACTTATTAGTGCTCTGTAAGCCTAATAGAAGCCCTCTCCAAATTATTCGAAAGTGTTTGACTGAATTTGGGAGAGAATCTAGGCTTAATGCCAATCCAACCAAGAGTAAAGTCTTTTAATTTGTGGAGGGGTTAGTTTGACTATGAAGGAGGAATTTAGCGCAATTCTAGGAATTGGCATGGGTGCTTTTCCAATCCGTTAAAAATTGGTGAATAGTCTCCTCTGATTAATGAGATACCTGCCCTAGTTCAAAGGAAGAGTATGAGTAAGTTGTCTTATGTAGGGAGGATTTAGGTTATTAAGTCGATGATTGAGGGTATTCTCTCTTTTTGGATGCAACTATGCAGGTGCTTATCCTCCCTAATGTTGTTGTTAAGAAAATTTAAAGAATGTGCAGATATTTTTTATGGTCTAGTCATGTTGAGAGTAAGAAAAGCTTAGTTTCTTGGTCTAAGGTTTGCAAAACGGTTGATGAAGGAGGATTAAACTTCAAAGAGCTTCTTGGATGGAATAATACTCTTATTTTCAAGTTGGGTTTTGATAGTGTGATGATGAGAGGTACTTTGTGAGCTGATTGGGTTAAGATGAATGTGATGAAATTGAAAAGAATTAGTTTTTGGGACAAAGAAGTGTCTACCTCCGATTCTTGGGTGTGGAAATCTATTCTAAAAGCAAGGAATGAGCTTATCGATGGTTTTAGAAGTCAGAATATTGATTTTGTGTAGAATTTTTAGATTATTACCAAAGTTGATGGTAGAATGGACTGTAATGTTGCCTATGAGTCTCTAAGACACCATTCTCCGAGGACACAGTGGTGCAATTTAATTTGGAATGGAATTCAATTAGGAAAATGGGCTTTCATGGCTTGGTTAACTACTCTTAAGAGACTTCCTACAACCAACAAACTATATAAATGGGGGATTATCCAAAATTCTAATTGTGTGCTTTGTTGCCGGGATGAAGAGCACTTATGGTTTGGTTGTCCTTTCATTAAAAGTGTAGCTGTTGTTGTTAGGAATTGGATAGGCATTTCAGTCAGGATGTCAAATTTGAAGAATTGGTGGAGGTGGTATACAACTTTTTCTTCTAGAAAGAATAATATTTTTCAGACTAAGCTTGTTGCTTTTCTAGGTATCATATACCACACATGGAGGTTGAGGATTGATGTCATTTTCAATCATGTTCCTCCCAATGCCAATATATGTGCTTTGCTGATCATTTCTGAGTGCAATATGAGGTTCGGGCCATAAGGAATAGGCTCAAGCTTTAATTCTCTCTTTTTGGCTTTTCTCCTTTTTTTGTTGTGGGTGGATGGGTTATGTTGGTTTGAGTTTGTTTCTTGTTTTGATAAGGATACCCATGCATTCTGATTGCTGAGTGTTTTTCTTAATTTAATTTCAAGAGGCATCAAGACGTAAGAGAAAGCTTGGCCTTCCATGAAAGTGTGTTAGAGCCCTTGTAGGGATTTGGTTACTTCTCTTCTTTTTGTGTTTTGTTTGTTTGATTTCGTGAGTTTTTTAGATTTTTGGGTATGTTTGATATATGTGAAATGCTTCTCCCCCTCTCCCCTTATTATTGAGTGATTTTTGCTTTTGTAGAAAATCATGAGGCATAAAAAGGAGTTTGTTCCATGATTTTGCATCGAGTTTGGACTAGTGTCGACTGTTGATCATTACGATACACTAGTCTAGACCTTTGCAGGAAGTTCGAAGAGCATTATAGGTTCTTTTGTTGCATTTTCCCGTTTTTGTGATGATGTTCAATTCCCTCATTTCTTCAATAAATTTTACCATCGTGCAAAAAAAAAATTGTAGTTTTCACTTTTAATACTTATCAAATTGAAATAATCTATGTATTTAATTTTTAATATTTATATCAATTTTAATTAATATATTTTAATTTTTTTTTCAACAAGATCCTGTTATAACCAGTTAATTAAGTAAGTTCTTGATCGATCTATGACTACATAGTTTTGCAATTCCAAACCGTAAAAAAACATTGTAGCAAATGCTTGATCGATCTATGACCATACATTACAAAAAGAAAAAAAGAAAGAAGAAGCTAGAAGAAAGAAAGTAGAAACCGAAAACTGGAGGGCTTAAATTATTCAGTGCTGGAAATGAAACAAAACAAGATGAATTTACAAAGAAGTGGACATTTGGACGGGCTTGGAAAATAGAAGCCCGTGGATCCCAGTTTGAGGCATATTTTTATTTCTTAAACTGGATTGTCATGGTGGTGCAAGAGAGGGGCCTTCAAATGATCATCCTCAACGAACATGGGCTCCATTATGTCTGCCTTTTTCTCTTGTTTTTCTTCTTCTTCTTCTTTGGTTGCAGCCCACAACATTGTATAATACCCTACTCCACATATACTTGTGCCCACCACACTACAAAATAAATAAAAATTAATTAGTGCACATATGTATGATTGTGTTTCTTATGGACTCTAGCTCAAGAGGCCGGGTTGAGCATACTTAGGGTGTCAATCGGGTGGGTTGGGTCGGGTCAATTCGGATTCCAGTTAAATTCAGATGTGTTAAAAATCGGGTCAGATCGGGTTGAACTATTCTGAGTCGGGTAAAATTTGATTTCCGGGTCAATATAGGTCGGGTTATTCGGTTTTCAGTTCAACTAAATTTCTGCTTGAGTCGGGTTTGGGTTAATGGGTTTTCAGTTTTAATCGGGTTTCGTACGTACCTCCCGTAGTGAAGGCTGCTTCCAAAGAGAGAAAGTGTGATAGCACATGCCCACAAGATCCCCAAAGGCTTGAACGAGGCCACGTACATGGCGCCCTTGATGCTCATACACCACGCCTGAATTCGGCTTTTCACAACCGTCCCGAATATACCCTGATCATATCAATCGCGCAATTAATTAATTAGCTAGATTATAGCTAGTATATATGATCCACGTACGATCCGATTGATGAAGTTAATAATTTAACTACATGCATGCATGTAACGTACGTACTCACCGTTAGAACAATTATAATCAACTCCAAATTGAAGCTCAATTTCCAGGCACTGAGGTCACGCTCTGCTACTAAATCAACAACCGCGGTTTGAATCGTACCAAGCACGATGTACCATGTCACAACCACCATCATGTCCGGGAGCTTTTTGAATGTCCTAACCTGTAATGTGCCCCATATTGCTACAAAAAACGAAGCACAAGCCAGTAGAAGGCAACCA
This sequence comes from Polygonum maritimum, assembly GCA_963924305.1. NCBI lineage: Eukaryota > Viridiplantae > Streptophyta > Magnoliopsida > Caryophyllales > Polygonaceae > Polygonum > Polygonum maritimum. Next base: position 19,130,331 of record OZ002728.1, on the reverse strand, counting down.
AAAACCCATTGTTGCGAGGACGACACGAACACGAACATGGCTTGGGCTTGGTTGCGATGGAGCCAAGTTGGCCTAAACAACGGATTCTCGATGATCGAAGGCCCTTTGAAGGTTGTCACCACTATTGCTCCTATCATTGATACCGATATCCCAAACATCCTCATCTTTGTGCTGCTTCTTCGCATCGCTACCTTTGTAGTCCTATACATATGTACATACATACGTAAAGTATACGTACGTTGAGATCGAACCAATTCATATATATATAATATATGTATGTATGCATGTGTTATTTACGTACGTACGTACCCTTGAAGAAGAGCGAGGAAGAATTGGAAACAAGGCAGGAGGAGTCCCATTGCACATACAACTATGGGCGAGCTATACAGCAGCCCTGTGAATGCCAGGTTTTGTGCTATGGCTATCCTGCATGCATCCAATCCCAATTCCAAATCTTAGTAAATTCTTCTTGAAAAGTTAAGGCATGTAATTGTCTTTAATTTATAGACGCTATTAAATTCCGAGAATTTCACATTAATAATCAGGGATGAGGTGTTTAATAGGTAGGTTTTGACAAGTTGGGGTGCTTAATAGGTCAATTTCAAAGGTCAGGTGTCCAAACAATCAAGATGAACAAGTTCAGGTGTTTGTATATGTTTTAAGCCATAAAATATGACAAGCCCCGTTTATGTGCATATACATAATTATGATGGAAGCTTAGATGGAGGGTAGCAAAAACAAACCCAGTGATACCCAGCAGGAAGAATCGCGACATGAATTTGAAGTTAAAACTCTCTCTCATCCTGCAATTAATGCAACAAGACGTACTAATTCATGATATTGGACATTCACAATATAGTATAGAGTTATTCATGAAAGCATATAGTGAAAGAGTAACGGAGGAGGATATGAAACCCTGAAGAGTGGAAGACGAAAGAGTAAGGGAGGAGGACGAGAGAGGAGAGGGCGTTGGAGTAAGCCACAAACACGAAGGGGTTCATCCCCTTGTCCATGGCCGAGTTTGCGGTTATGGTCAGCGCAATCGTGCATCCTTCCATTAGCACCATTGCTACCAACGGAACCACTCCTTCCCATAACTTGGTCTCCTTCGCAACCATGGCCCCGGCTAGTTGAATATGCAGAGTTATATATATTTTGCACCTTCTAGCTAGTTCTTTTGATTGCCTATATATGCTGCCCAACGTCTTTTCCTGCCATGCAATTTATACCTCCAGATCGAATTCCAACTGTACGTATAAATGATGTCATAGGGTCAGGATTGTATGCATTGACTAAATTGGTGATCTTAATTATCAATTGCCGTCATTAGCAAAATGGCCAAGTATTAATTAATTAAGGGAAAAACCTTGCATGTGTAGCCTTTCATGGGCTCATGAAGCTACTTGCTTGCTCAATTGGATTCTCTAGCCGGCCTAATCAGTATACACTTATTCTGACTCATCCTTTTAGATTTTTCCCGGAATATTTGAATTTATACACATATATATTACTTAATTTTCTTCCATCATTTGTCTTCTTCCAGATTTCAAGTTAAATATATATGTCACAAATGTATAGGGGTCTTTACCACAAGATTATAGTGACAATGTTAGAACTAGTACCACTCTTAATTTGCGCGCATTTGTATTCTATATCTCTTTTGATGATGGAAGTATAAATGTTGAACGCTGCTGTAACTACTAACTAGTGCATTATTATATAGTTGTGGCTGAAATTTGTTAGTCCCACATACTATATATATTTTCTTAATTATGGTATATTTTTAATTTCGTACCTAAATTATTAGCGGCGGATTGACTTGATCTGCCAAACTTGAGCTAGCTATTTACGTCATTTAAGTGACTAGCTAGCCTTGTCGATGATTCTTGTTGGACATATATGCATACATTTTGTTATTCATAGCTAGCCTTCCTCCTTTCACAATTCAGTGAGCCATATATTCATGGTTTAAAGTAATCTAAATTAATCTAACTATATATATAATTGTTCGTTTGTCATCAATTAACTGCATATTTGTTTTTATCATCATAATGATATTAATTTCTATTAGTTTCTACAAGAATACTAATGAAAGGAGGTAAGAGACTTGTCGTTAGTGCACAAAAAATTGGTCTTCTTTCACTAAACAATGTTCCTTCGTCCTCTCCTCATTCTCACATCATTTCACCTTTCAAACCTCTAAAACAATGGACAAAGTGGGCATGAGTCCCAGTGGCTGAGATACAGCTCGGTGATATATTGAGGGCCCGTTTGGTATCCAACGGCGGAAACGGAAACGGAATGGAATGAAATGGAAATGAACCTAGTCCACATTAGTATCATGATACATGATGAGTCACCTCAATTTTCATTCAAAAACTACCGCAAGTCCCCTCGCGGCACTCAATTTGATTCCCTAATTTAAGGGTGGGGTAAAAAAACACCTCAATCATTCCCTTCATTCCTTCTCTAGACACACAAAGTTCAAGGTTTCAAATTAAAATATTTTTTTCAATTAATGTATGATGGCTAGCTCATAATTGGACTAGGTTCATTTCCATTTCATTCCATTCCGTTTCCGTTTCCGTCGTTGGATACCAAACGGGCCCTGAGTGTGTTGTAGCCCAGTGCCCAACTCAATTTAGAAAAATAACATATGTTATTAAAAATATGTATTTGTTGAACATCAACCGAATATGAAATTAAACCGAAACTAATTATATTTGAATGTACTAGCTAGTCTAATATAATCTGATATTCAAAATTATCAAATACAAAATCATCTAAAAACATAAAGTTACCCTACCCGATATCATCTGAAAAATCAAAGTCTCCTGACTCAAAAGCACTCGACCCAAAATAATTTGTAATCTTGAATTCAATCACCAAATTTACATGAAACTATCTCATAAATATATATAAATTAATATATTATTATACAATTTAATAGTAATGAATATTTGTTATAATTATATTTTCGAATTTAAATGTTACCCTAAATATTTAGTGTTACTGGGTAATTAGACTAGGACAAAAATCATCATTCAAAATATGGTTTAAATCGAAATCCAAGTCAATCTAAAAATTTGAGTCAACCCGAAATCTAAATAAACCAATCGAAATTGACCAAAAACCCAACTTTATCGGATTAATTAAAAGGTGGACAGGAAATTGCCTAACCCGAGTGTCAAAATATTATTGGCCCAAACGTTAAACGACCGGACCCGAACCCGAACCCGAACCCGAATCGACCCGACCCACCCAATTGATGACCCTAGCTACTCCCATGGACTTGCTTAATTTTTGTTTTGTATTTTGTATATTTATCCCCCACTCAGCGAAATTCCTAACTAAGATATACCGATGCTTTGACGGGACTCACAAGTATTGTGTTTTTAGGGGAACGAGTCCTTTTTTTTAATTTAAAGTTTAATTGTATTAAACTAAAAGGCGGTTACAAAATTGGCTAACATAAGCTAGCTATTTACAACATCTCCACTCTCAATTCTCTCCAAAAACTTCCTAAGATCTCTCAATCTTGCCTTCCATCTAGTTTTGCAACGGTTTCTAATGTGCCTTTGACACATAATAGTGCACTCATCAACACTAATGCTTTGTTGGTTAAAACAAGTGAGTTCCTAGCTTTCCAAATGAAGTACATTACTACACAATGATAGTGATTGCAAAGGTTAAAGTGGAATAAATTCCTGCCCTTGAACAAGCTAGTCTGATTAATCCAATCTTCAATATTTCTGCTTCTTCTACCTATCCTTGCCCACTAGAGAAGCTACACTAAAACCATAAGTGTGGGGCAGTTTCTTGCTGGTGATTTCTGCACAGAAGGCAATAGTCATCAATAAAAAGTCCTCAGGCCTTGAGTTTATCTCTTGTGTTGACACCTTCACTTGAAATCTTCCACGAAATAAAGGCCACCCTAGGGGTGTTGAGCCTGAGCCACACAACTTCAACCTAGGAAACCTCCACTCCTCTGTTTCTTATACTGTCATACAATCCCTTCCCAATGAAATCTACCAAATTTGGAATTGATAACACACACATTAGTAGTATCATTCAATGGAGTCCTACAATTGTTAGGTTTGAATTTTCATTGAACTTTGGTGTCGGGTATGTAAGTTGTGTGTTGTTTTTTTTTGCGGTCCGTTTTTGCTGGTTTCGGAGAGATCGAACATGATTCGATTCTTAAGATTGATCCTAGAATTGCTCGAGGCATATGTTGTACAATGTAACTCATGTTTGTTTAGTTAAGGGGGATGTGTTGTAGGTCTAAAATGTCTAGAGATGATGTTGAACACAAGCGGATTGGAAGAAATAAAATAAGATTTAAAATGTTTCAGAATTGGTTTGATGGTATCTACTTTATTAATTTCCTTAAGAATTGTGAGATTTTCAATGGATTTGCTTGATTTCATAGAGGTTAACATATATAACACTACTGTTTTGCCCTCTCCAATCTCCATGAACCCACACTTCAACCTTCTCTACTATTAGGGTTCTTGCTGATTGTCATTTGAAATGATGCCTTTAATTTTAAGTTATTCGTATTTAAACAACATGAAAAGAAATTAGTTGTTCAAAAAGTATATATTTATGGCCTTCACTTCTTACTTCTGTTGATGGATATACCCTAATTTCAACCACTCTTAGTTCATAGCTTTAGATTTCAGTTGCTGACTATCGCATCTTCTACTTTGTTTAGTTTTCAGCAAAAGAAGATTATGTTATTATTTGTTTTCCAGACTAAAACTTGGACATTTGATTATTGATACCAAAGGGCCATTGATTTAACTCAATATTAGGAGAGATGATGTAGAATAGAAACTGCTTCTTTGGTAATTAAAAGGTTTATATTTTTTTTTTTGGTAGATTAAAAGGTTTATATTTGGTATCCACGCATTGTCTAAGTATTGATAATGCATTCTATGAGATTGAATCTTTTTTTTTCTAATAAAAAAAGGGACGAAGCCCTCTAAAATATATTAGAAAAAATTAGGCTTTAATGTTTTGCTCACTAGGAGCTACAAAATCACTAGCAAGAATGGAAGTAAAATCAATGGAAAAATTCGTTAGCATATGGAACTAGTGAGGACTCTAGAGTGAGAGATTGGCCAAGTAGTCTACAACCTTGTTGGTCGAGTGTCGGGTATATTAATCTGAGCATCCTATCCCGGATCGTGCGGCATCTCCTTGCATTGCAAAATCAGGAAGAAACTCGAATGGGTTGTAGCTGCTATTGTAATGGCTGAAAGGGCCAGAAGCGAGTCTGAGTCCACCATCGACCTAGAACAATTCATCTGTTTACCCACTCTTAAACCATGAAAGATGGCCAATAATTCTATAGTAAGCCTCGAGCTATCTCCACAATGAAATAAAGCTTTCAAAACCATCCCATTGTAGTCCCATACCACCACCACCTACTGTCCCTGGATTATGGTGGTGATTTTAGCGTCATCAATGGTTGTTCCCTTAGGGATTAATGGTTCCCGAGGGACCAATGATGGTTCCTGAGGGATCAGTGCCCTAGGGATCTATGGCCTTTTAGTGTTATCGAGTTTCATGCGACTTTATGAGCTATCATTTAGTTTATCATAAGTTTGGGGGTGTGGAGTACTCGCTTGTGTAAGTATATTTGGGATCTAGTGGGAGATATTAAGGATCAGTGGTTCGAAGAACAATAGTTCTGGTTGGTACCTACGGGATCAACAGTTTAACAATTTTGATTTTGATGAAGTGGGTTAACCACCTTTATAACCGTTGAATAACCACTTGAGTAACCTCCTTTTATGTTTGGTTTCTGATGGGCCATGTGTCTCTCTAGGAGAGAGCCGTTGGAGGCGAAGGATCAACAGTAAGCCAGTAACTATAGGTAACCGCCCTAGTAACTGCCCATAACTTGTAGAAACCGCTCGCAAGGCTTTCCTACGACCTATATAAGGATAAAGGGTGATAGGATCGTGGCTGGTTAGATAATCTCACGTTAGATTGAACCATGTTGAAGTCATACATCCATTAATACATATTCTATAGTTTGAGATCCTTATCATAAGGCTTGGAAAGGATTAGTAGATTTGTCTTATCTCACTTCAGATTTTGTGGATTTCCTAAGACTTATAAGGGGCAAAACCCTGATTTCGGAAAGTGCTTACACAATTCAAAGCTTACCCAAAGACAGACATTATTGATTGTTCCCCAGGTGTTTTGCATTCAAGAAGAAGAAAGATCAACAGACGCAGTCAGTACTCGTTGGATCAACGCAAGGATCAACACCAGAATCCAACAATAATCAGAATTTTATGATCAATGACGTCTATGGGTGAGATGACAACCATTTTGAAGTTGAAGGAGATCAATGATACTTTGATCGTCCTATAAAAGAACCCAAGATTCGATGGAAATTGATCCATGTTTTCTCAAGTTTGATTTTGAGAAGGAAAAGATTTTTCTCTTGATATTATTTTGAAGAATTATATGTAATGGTGGAGTTTAAGACATGTGTGATCCTTTGGTCATGAGATAAGAAAAATTTTGTACACAAGCCCATGTTTTCTTGTTACCGAGAATTGTTAAGTGTGATATCTAAGGGTGTGATAATTATATAGAAGAGATTATTTTATGATTATGTAAGGCCAAATGGATTTTGGATCAAATCGATTTTCGGGTGTCTGTTCCCTAATAGGGAACAACAGGGGATCAATGAATGTTGTTCCCTAACCGGGGATGTGTTTGTTTTGTTACCTAAAATAAAATGGGTCTATTGTAAAGTTATATTTATCCTTGAATAAGGATAAAGAATGATTACTTGCATTGAAGTGGCTTATGACTTCATGTAAGTCATTGGGTAAAAATGATACTGGTAACTATGCCATTGTTCTCTCGAAGGAACTGATAGTTTATCAATGATAAACCGAAAATGGATAATATTCCTCAAAAGGGGGAGGTTCCCTAATGAGTCTACTATACCTCGTGTGTATATTACTCATGTTTAAGTTCAGATTACTCAATAGACGTCTACTGTTCCATGTTGGACAAATTACTCTCTTGAGTCTACTGATTAAGGACCTACTGTGATTCACAGTTTGTTTTTTCGACTCTACTGTTCTCATACAAATTAGTCGATTTCATATTATTTTGTTGATGTATTTTGTTTGAGTTTTATACTTACATTTGATTGCAGGTTAATGATGAAGCAAGTAGGCATGTTTAAGGTTCATAAGCATGTTCGGATCAAGAATGGGGAGAATTGCACACTATGCTAAGGTTTATCTCACAGACCAAGGAAATTTGTTCTACAATTTTTTTCCTAAAAGGAAATGAAGTGAATGTCAGTTTTGACATGCTTGTGTTAGGAACAAATGCATAAGATGACATGTTGATCTTTGGAACGAATCAAGGATAAGTAGATCTTGTGAAGGAATTTCTGTCATCACAATTCTCCAAGAAAGACATGGAAGAGGCTGATGTTATCTTAGAGATTAAGATAAAGGGGGGGGGGGGGGGAGATGAGTTTTATCTTTATCACAATCTCGTTACATTGAGAACGTTGGAAAGGTTTAATTATGGTAACTATACTCCTATGAATACCCCGTATGATCTATCTGTGAAACTGATCCCTAACCAGGGATCAACAATGTTGCAACTCAAGTATTCCAAGATAATTGGATGCTTGATGTATGTCATGACTTGTACAAGATTGGATATTGCTTTTGTAGTAGGAAAACTAAGCCGATACACTAGTAATCCTAGTGATACCATTGCAAGCTGTTCGTCGAGTACTTCGATACTTGATGGGAACAATAGACTTTGGTCTTACCTATGATGGGTCACCTTCGGTTTTGGAAAGATATTCTGAATGCAAGTTGGATCGAGTTTGAGAATTCTTCTTTAAAGGGTGGATGGGTATTTCTACTTGGGATCAGTTCCAAATCCTGGATTGAGGAAAATGATCTAGCATTATGATTTAACAATGGGATTTAAGGTGGTACTGTGAGTTGTATCCTGGATTGAGGTAACAACTATGGATGTAAATTTAACATGTTTTGTGAAGGTCGAAACTGACTTCAACTATGTGAGCATAATAACTCTAGCCAGAGGGGATCGATCATGCTTGTTGATACCATATCACATCTTTGATGTGAGGTATAACATGGTTCATGAATTCATGACACATAGTGTGATTTTGGTTGGTTGATTCGGTGAAAAACAAGGCTGGCTAATCACTTGACGAAGTGGTTGGTCCTAAGGGGATGAGAATGAAAGACCTGAATTGCTTTCTAGGGATGGGACACCCAATTTCTACCTAATGAAAATTAGGACATAATTCAATGCCGAAAGCCCATTCCTAGAAACTCTAAGGACAATGTACCAATCTCCAATGTGTGCTCTATCCTACATGATCAGATGTTGAAGATTCTATCTTCTTAATAGTTTTTTTGAAAAAGTGCAATATAGGTGTACGAATAAAGGATCTACCTATAAAGGCGTAAAGTTTGATCGCTCCATGAAGCTTGGGTTGGCTTCACATACGTTCATGAATGGATAGGGACTCAAGAACCATTAATGGAGTCAAGTTAGACTATAGAAGTGTATAGTGACTTATGTGTGTGTTATCTTCATGCATCTAAAGAGGTTGATTGGTTCAATCCTTAGGACACCATGATTCCGAGGTGTATGAAATGTGTGATTACACTAAGACACGAATTCAATCGTCACGACATTTGTTTTTATGCATGAGTTTAGAATGAAGACTTGCTTATTTTGTGAATCAGGGATTACACTAATATGGGGGAGGATTGTTAGTGATTTTAGTCTCATCAATGGTTGTTCCCTTAGGGATTAATGGTTCCTAAGGGATCAGTGATGGTTCCCAAGGGATCAGTGCCCTAGGGTTCAATGGCTGTGTTATCCGGTTTCATGTGACTTTATGATGTATCATTTAGCTTATCACAAGTTTGGGGGTGTGGAGTACATGCTTGTGTAAGTATATTTGGGATCTAGTAGGAGATATTAAGGATCATTGCCTCAAAGAACAATAGTTTTGGTTGAATGGTACCTACGAGATCAATAGTATAACTGTAACACCCCTATTTTGCAACTTTGGGTATTACATGCCAGTGACCTCAGATTTTCCTATCCAAAGTCACCCAAGGCGATAGGTAACACAACTCGATTCATAAAAATGAAATATTGAACTTATATTACATCAAAAGTGATCAATGTTTGATATCTGAGTAGAAATCAATGATCAACGATACAAAATAACAATGTTTGAGTGAATAAGATATATAAATCATTTTGCAGCGAAAATAAAATGACGGTTAAAAGATTCTTCACAAAAACAAAATAGGAACCTCCAAAATATCTAAAATAACTTGAAACCTCTTGAAAATCTTCCTTTCTTCAGATCCTCGAGTCTTCGTCTTTGGTCTTTGGCAAACCTGTCTTTATTCTCTGGTATTTCCATAAAAGCAAGAAATACTAGCCGACCAATGTCGGGAAGAAAAGAAAGTGGTATTAGTCTAACGCGAGACTAAGCAAGTGGTAGAATGTGACTAGGTTCTTAAAAGGCTAAGTATGTCAGCATCAAGGTCCAAAGGGAATTGAGCGATACACAACAAATCGGGTTTCTTTTGAGACGAGAGTGTGACATAATGTAGAGGATGAGGCTTCATTCAAATATAACTCAGATAAAAGGAACGAATCCGAATGGAGGTGAATAACGAGCTTTCTTGAGAGAATAAGAAATCACAAGGAGGTGATTCCTAGGAACGAAAGGTGATTAAGGATTTTTTTTTTGTTGGGAACTTATTAATGCACATCAAGGTTTAGTAAAAACAATTCAACTTCAACAATACACTTTATTTTAACGATTTCGGATGTGGCAACTCATAAGAGTCAAGGGCCACCCGAGGAATATCCATTTCAACGATTCAATTAACAATTTTTGTATGCGGCGACCCCTTTGAATGAGCCTAGAGCCACATAGTTGAGGAATATTCATTCCAGCAATTCATTTAAAGATTTTTATATGCGGCGACCCCTTGAATGAGCCTAGAGCCACATAGTTGAGCACCTAGCTAGGGTGCTATCACCCCTCTGAGCGGTAGAGCGGGCAGAGTCATGACTCGGTATTAGGATATAGGTACATCCTAATACAACTTCTTAAGAGGTGTATCAGAGACAAGTCTCTCACCCCTAATCCCTATTCTAGTCCATAACAAAGTCTCGAAAAGAGACTTGAAACAATCAGAGGCCACAATCATCGGTCCTAAGTCCATGGGCTAGCGTAGTGCAATAATATAAATAACAATGAGGTCATTATTTCTAAACAGAAAATAAGCCTATGTTCATTTTATTTAGCAAACAAGGTGTTCCCAACAATTATATGGATATTAAACGGAATGGAAGGAAATTCACGTTTAATCGTAAAGAGCAAGAGAACCATCCATTTGCCTTAACTTGACGGGATAAAATTCCTACGAAGGCGGCGTCCTCGATCCACGAGCTTAAGGCGACTCAAGTACCCGACCTAAATTAGACGCGATTTTCATAACGAGCGAACACGAAATAAATTAATATTTGATTTATTTATGATCCTAGGGACTCCTCAAATTATTATCCTCGTATAATAATTTGTGAGGCTAGTATAAATTATTATCCTTTAATAATTTATAACTCTAACCTTTCAACCTATTAAAATGTTAGAACGCGTTTAGGATTTTTGTAAAATCATCGGTTTGCGAATATCCTTCATAAAATTTATTTATATATAAGCTTCTTAAAGAAATTAAATAAGTATTTAATTAAAATTTATCATTAATAACAAAAACCATATTTTATAATTATAAGTCTCAATTAAGAAAAGGCTCAAGTTTATTTCTGTGAGGAGGTTAACTTAATAGCATGGGTTATAAATAATATTTTTTTAAATCTATTAAAACTACTAATGCACCCCTTATTAAATCACTTATCCTCTTAATTTTAAGTAATGGGCCTGTTTTATAACAATCTTCTTTCAATTAAGCTAATGGACTTTTAATTAATTTTAGCCCATACCTAAATTAAAAACAAAGGCCCACCTCTTCTCTTCCTTTGTGTTTTACGTGAATGCTTCTCCTCCTTTCCTCTTCCTTGCCTCTTTTCAGCTTTCACGCACCAGCAGGTACGGGACAGCAGCGACGCCCGACGCCCGACGCCCGCGGCACAACGACGACAGCAACCCGGTGCCGGCGTCCCTGGCGGTTTCCAGGCGGCAGCGCAAGTGGGCGACGGCCGAAGATGGTGCGGTAGTGCCGGATTTTTTTCAGAGGAAGAGGAAAAATCATATTTGGGACTTGTGGAATTGGGTGTTTTTGGACCGATTTTTGGGGCTAAATCATGTGTTCTGGAAATTTACTGAGTTCTCTAAGGCTCAATTGCGAGGGAGATTCAAGATCTGGGTGTGGTTTCTTCAATGGAGAATCCCCCATTTTATAGAGAGCTTTGTCCACTCCAATGGGTATGGCTAAATCCCTAGAGGTAAGGTGGAGACGCAGAGATGAGAGCGTAGGGGGACGGTTCGGCGGATTTTCGGCTTCCATGGATGGGACTGGAGTTGATGTTGCCGTGATGGAGTGGAGAAGAGCAGGCGAAAACTTCCGCTCGTGACAATCGGTCAATTGGAGGCTATTTCAGTTTAAATATAATGTGTTTCATTTTGTAACAAGAGGCTGCCATAGCCCAGCTGGTATGGAGATGGAAGAGGACCCGAAACGTCTCGGGTTCAAATCCGGACTCTTATACTCCTTTATTTTATTTTGTTTCAATGATTAGGGTATTGGACTTAGTTGGATTTCGGGCCCAACGAAGATAAAGCCAAAATCTCTTATTTAGATTATACAAAATTAATAATTAATCCAACTCGGTTCATTTTTGTCAATTGATAATATTAATCTTCTTAAATTATATTTTTGATTTATCCTCTTTATAATAACTTAGACTCGTAAATTACTTATGAGTGACATACTTATTCTTATTTTTGGATTACAACTTCCACTTTATAATTTAAATTATATTTTAATTAATGTCGTTACCTCTTAAAAGTTTTCGTTTATCGTTAAGAAAATGAATTCATAAGAATATAGTTTTACACTTACAATAAAATATACATTATTTAATATAAAATTTTATATAAAAATAGCGGTTATCACAATAACTGTTTGGATTTTTCCCACGTGGATTAACCATTTTTATAACCGTTGAATAACCATTTGAGTAACCTTTTTTTATGTTTGGTTTCTGATGGGCCATGTGACTCTCTAGGAGAGAGCCGTTGGAGGCAAAGGATCAGCAGTAACTGCTGGTAACCGCCCTAGTAACTGCCCATAACTTGTAGAAACCGCACCCAAACTTTCCTACGACCTATATAAGGACAAAGGGTGATAGGGTTGTGGCTGGTTAGATAATCTCACATTAGATTGAACCAAGTCGAAGTTATGCATCCATTAATACATATTTTATAGTTTGATCCTTACCATAAGTCTTGGAAAGGATCAATAGATTTGTCTTATCTCACTTCAGATTTTGTGGAGTCCCTAAAGCTTGTAAGGGGCAAAATTCTGATTTCGGAAAGTGTTTACACGATTCATTCTTATACAAAGAGAGACATCATTGATTGTTCCCTAGGTGTTCTGCGTTCAAGAAGAAGAAAGATCAACAGACGCAGTCAGTACTCGCTGGATCAACGTAGAGATCAACACTAGAATCCAACAGATTGCCTTTAGAACAAGCGTCCACATTCAGTTTGAGGAAACCAAAATCCGGGGCTTTCCAAGAGTGGAGGTTCGAGGAGTTTGGATTGTTGTTGGCCATTACACCATTGGAAAGTATCAAAGAAGCGATTTTAGCAGAAAAATAAGCATGAGTGGATGAGCAAAGGACTGTAGACAAGGTTGGAGTTGTGTCGATTTTGTCAAAGACAAGTCTTTTTCTACTTTTCCAAGTAAATCATAACATATATATTCGCAAAAAGCGAGCTGTTGTAATCTCTTTTCCTGATATTTGAGGCAAGCCAATTATCTAGGTGCATCGTGTAGAAAAAAATCTGGATTTTGATTGCCACCAACTAGAGCAAGCCAGACCTGGTTAATTGTATGATAATCCCTCAACAGGTATAGTTCATAATAGAGTTTAAGTGTAATTGTTTTTGCACTTGAGTTGTCTTCATGCTTTACACAAATTGAATAAGATGATTGTTTCTTTTTACATAACAATAATTCATATGCTTTTAGAGCATCTTTAATTCAATGGTGAGAGACCCATGAGTTACTCACAAGTAAAATAATATTATTTTTTCTATGTTTTGATAGTAGAGTTTTTTTGTCCCTCCATTAGTTGAGACTCAATGAGTTGCTCATATATTTTCTTTTATATTTAATATTTAGTAGTTAACATAAATTATTTTATGTTTCAAATAATATTATAATAGTTATTGTATTTTAATTAATACTATTATAATATATAATAGTATTTTAGATTTTTTTAATAACCCATAATTAATAACTAAAACAAAAAAAAATTATATTGTTCACCTGCACTCTGTACTTAAACATAGAATTACACCAGATATAATTAAACATAGAATAACACACCAAATACTAAAAAACAAAAAATAACACAATACAGATAATTAAACATAGCATAACACGTCACACATATCTATTAGTTGGGGTGCCAAACTTTTGACATATCTTTTCAACCAAATCGATTTTGAACTGTTGGTGGACACTTGTATTGCAAATTGGAACCCGAATACTTGGAAATGACACCAAATAGTAAATCATATCTTCCCCGTCCAGTTGGGCCTAGTGTGACGAGGGCTCGCGCATTTAATTGAGATATCTTTTTATTTCATGGGGTTTTTTTGGTCAGGCGGCACCCGATTACTTGGAAATGACACCGAGTCGGTTTGAGCATTTGATGTGCTTTTCTCGGCGGTTCTCTTTTATGTTTGTGTTGTCTGTCCTCTTCACTCACGCCTTGTCCTCTCTCCTGGACCGAGTTTCAGGTTGACGCCCCACCCACACTGCCCTCTTTGCCTTCTCGTGGTCCACCACTCCTGCCCTTCCCACGCCGACACCACCAGCCTCCAGTCCCACGGGTTCTTTCTTTGCGCCTTTCTTGGATCTAGACTGGTACATCTTATTGGAATTCGAAATTACTATTGCTTAATTTCTTTTCTATGAACAATCGATTCTCCTAGAAATGATGATGATGTTGATGCTGAGTTGATGATGTCAAAAATTGCGAATCATTATCATGTTAGCTCTTGAAATTGATTCCTTGGTTTTCTATTCTCATCAATCGACTCACTAGTGTGCTGTCTAGGGCTAAGTTAGACCTTTAATTTACAATCTTCAGGATAATCCAACTTGTTCTTTTGTTCAATTTCCCAGTACATCACGTGGTTGTCCCTCTATGCATAATTTCAACTACTGCCAGTAATTCTAGGGTTTCTGTTTCTAATTGCTTCTTCTGGCTGATTTGCAGTGAATTGCATGATTGCATTCTCATGGTTTTGGCTAGCAAGCTTGTTCATTCTACCTGATATGCTGCTCACTTGCATTCTTTTATGTTTTCATTTCCTTCAATTACTCTGTTGATGTTCACTCTTCTTGCTTATTTAGTTAGCATTCAGTATGGAATTCGATGGAAGTTGCAATGGTATTGGTACTAGTCTTATTACATTCATGATACACTCTCTCTGCCAGGCCAAATGGATAGCATTGTAGAGTCGTTAGAGAAGGCCTACCAGGACTTTGTTATTGCAATGACAACTGCCCTAGAAACCAAGGCAGCTTCAGGGGCTCAAAAGACGCCACCCACTGATGCTGCTTTGGAGAATTTCAAGCAGAAGTGGGAATTGTTCCGGGTGGCCTGTGATCAAGCTGAGGAGTTTGTGGAGTCAGTTAAGCAGCGGATAGGATCCGAGTGTCTGGTAGATGAGGCAACCGGCTGTACATCCAGTAAGCCCGGGCAGGCTGCCGCTACTACGGGCCTTATGCCTATAAGTGCTGTGCGTTTGGAACAGATGAGTAAAGCCGTCAGGTGGCTTGTCATTGAGCTTCAGCAAGGTTCTGGAGGCGGGGCTGCCTCCCCCCAACCCCATCCGTCAGCTGGTTTCGATGCAAGGTTTCCTGATGACGGCCCTCAGTAGGTAACTCCACTTCTTAAGAATCATGTCATATCTGTGGCTGTACTCTATGAGACGAAAGGCTCTACTTTTAAGGCTTTATGCTAGGTGTAGTCTGTAACTGCTACATTCATGGGATGTGATAGCTAAGTAACTCACTTCCAAGGAATTAACATCTCTTTGTAATGCTAAAAAGAATTCAGTCGTCTTAGTTCATCTCATGCAATCTCTCAGTTAATAAGCTCACCAGAGCGCCAAAAGAGTATCCATTTTTGTCTTAAGAAGTTCAGTAAAGCACTCATTCCTCAGATGATACAATCTAATTTAGTAATATATGTTAAAATACGTTTAGGCAAAGATCCTCTATCAATTGTCTAGATCACTACTCGGGGTTCACCCTCAAAGTTTCGTTCTGAAATCACGAGTTTACAAATGAAGCAGGTATGTCAGCCCCAATATCTAGTTACATAGAATCGTCGATCTTGATTCATGGGCAAGAGTTACTGATTACTTTTTATCGATTAGCTATGCAACATAATGTGTCCACTCAATCATGTCAATGATATGTTTAATTTCCAAGTCGACCTCCCAATAGCAGAAACTCATCTCTTCCTAGTCCAAGTGAAAAAAAAAAAAAAAGAAACATGTTCTTTCTTTTCTTCCTTCCTTTATGGACACAGAAAAAGGCCGAAGAATTGCATGCGATATGCATAAATATAAAAATTGATTATGACTAAAACTGTCAATCGGGTTGGATCGGTCAAGTTTGGGTTGAAATGGGTTCGGGTCGGTAATAGGTATGGGTGAATCAGGTTGGATCGTTGTGGGTTTCCGAGTCGGGTCAGATCAATGCAATGGGTCAAGGGTACCAATTTCTTTACCTAAACTTAAAAATATTATTTAAATAATAAAATATAATACCGAAATATTATTTTTAAATATTTCAATAATAAAATATAACATATTTTTCGGAATAAATTTTATATATTGTAAAATATTATAAACTATAGTAAATTGGGTCCGACCTAGGGTTTCAACCCAATGGGTTCGTGTTTCAATCGGATCGGGTTGAAACTGGGTCACAAGTCTAAATTTTTGAGTTGAAATCCAAAAT
Organism: Polygonum maritimum; assembly: GCA_963924305.1. Taxonomy (NCBI): domain Eukaryota; kingdom Viridiplantae; phylum Streptophyta; class Magnoliopsida; order Caryophyllales; family Polygonaceae; genus Polygonum; species Polygonum maritimum. Next base: position 19,114,033 of record OZ002728.1, on the reverse strand, counting down.
TTTCGAGTCGGATCGAGTTGGGTTGGGTTTGCGGACCGGGTCAGCTTTTGACATGTCTAATTATGACCCATGTGTCTAGACTCATTACAAGCGTTAAAGCGTTAAGTCTTTTTACTATAATACGAAATGTTAATATCGTGATGGATGGACATTAGTTAACATAATTACCGAGAATATATGTTCTCAGTAAAATGGAAAATAATCTCATTTATCGAGGTCATTTGTTCTTGGTAAATTCCCAAGAACACAAGTTCTCGATGTATCATGGATTGTCCCAAAATTACGGAGGACACAAGTTCTCGGCGATTATCGAAAACACGGTTGAGCATCATTTTTGGGTGAACAGCCTAGAAATATGTAAACAGACTATAGAAATATGTGAAAGAATACCTTTCAAGGCAAAAGTGAATCAGCACGAAACTATACAAATATAAGTTTTCACAATATGCCAAGAAGCATATAAATGAACATAGTATCTCGTTGCATCGATAACTAGTGAACTAAGTACTCAACCAAAACTTTTGATAACCAAATATGAGCATCTATGAAGAAACATCGCTAACCATTTCAGTAGAAATCATAGAATAAAAAAATGAAAACTTCTGAACCCTAGAATCGAAGTGTCTCAAAGAGAGAATATACATATTTGTTATATTTTTTTTCCTCGTCTAATATTGTACTGATTGACACTTTTTCAGGTTGAATTGCCCAAAGATTGCTCGCGAGTGTGAAATTTTGGGTGAAATTTAGAATCGATCGAAGATCGCTCGTTTGGGGTGTTAAGTGCGTGAGTTTGCGACCGTTATACTGTAAAATTCAGTGATGCTGTCATATATATATTTGTCTATAATTTCAAATTCGTGCCCATTTAACCCTAATTCTTAGATCTAACTTTCCATTTCAATCGCAACCGTCGATTCTCTAATCTAATGGTTGTTAGTTGTTTATATATAGCTTATATCATAAGGGATATTTGTACCCAAATCAACCTCTATCAATTATTATAGTACATTCATGTATACAAATTAATAAATAAATAAATAACTGTACAATTTGATAATATTTTTACTAAACTAGTATAGATGCCTGCACTTTGTGCGGATTTTGTAAAACGTTATACATAATGATATGATCGAGTATTAATCAAACACATCGAGATGTACTTTTTTTTTTTTTGAAATGTACTTTAGTGGTCATTACATATATGTTTAAAATCAAAAGAAATCACACAAGTAATATTCATTTTCTTTTCAGAAAAGATTTATATTAATGAGAAATTGGAAGAAATTTATAGAAAAAATAATTTTTCATAAAAGATTAAAAAAGAAGATCTTTTCCCAAACAAAAAAAATGCTAAAATAATTGTTTGGTCGAAACAAATCTAAAAGTGAAGCGGCCGGTGATCATAGAATCACTATTACTGTATTTCTTTGACTTTATTGATTTAATTATTGACCACTATAACTTCGCGTCTGTGAAACCAATTAGACGCACTTGAAATGAAAACATATAAAAGAGGGATCTGAATCTGATTGAATTTTAATACTAGTATTATTATGGAGTACTCCTCATGGGCGGTTGGGGTGGGCACAGCCTGTGTCCTCATCCTCATGTGGCCGCGCCTATGCAAGGCCACCGGATCCGGAACCGCTCCGGAACCGCCTGGGGCGTGGCCCATACTGGGGCACCTGCCGCTGCTCAACACCCGCAAGACGCAGCGTTTCAGAATCATATCGGCGCTGTCGGACGAGCACGGCCCCGTCTTCGCGCTCCGACTAGGGCTGAGACAGGTGGTGTTCATCAACAGCTGGGAGGCTGCCAAGGAATGCTTTACCGTCAACGACAAAGCCTTGGCTGCACGCCCGCCTTCTACGGCTGTGGGGTACGTCCGCCTCCCCAAATTTTTATTTCATTTTAATTTTTTGGTCGAATTTTATTTCATTATCGTTAGTTACGACAATTTGACTGGTCAATAGTATATTTTAGTTGATTGATAACTTTGTTTGACTTTCATTCGTTCCTCTTTCATCTAAAACTTAACTTGGATATGCATGTTTAATCGAGTCACAATTTTACATGAACTATTTCAATCCGGTTCAGCTTCGTCGACTACTTTCTACAATATAAATTCTTATTTCTCCTAATATTTATGGGAAATTAAGTTATTTAGGTGTTCAATACCAACTAGAGAGATCAGAAATCTAAACTCATATCGATTGTTAACACCTAATAAATTGCATCAATAACAAAAAGTACTAATTGAGTCACTTTGACTTTTGAGTTTCAATTGTGTGTACATCACGGGACTTTGAATCACTTCAGTTCTAATTCAAATCTCCTACTTCTAAAATATACTGATTTATTGATCAAATTCTAATATAAAATATAAAAATATAAAAAATATTAAAGAATATATTCTATTAGACCTATGACCTATCAAATGGGTCAATTTGATCGGGTTCGGGTTCGATCTTTTCGGATTCAAGTTACGTGTGGATTATAGTGAAATGGGTTGCGAGTCAAATCAGATCGGGTCATTATAGGCTCTCATGCCGGGCTAAGCCGAGTTTGAATTCTTTTGGGTTTTGGATCTAAATTGTTAGCTTTCAATCCACAAAATTCCGATCGAATTGGGTTTAATTTTGACATTTCTAATTCGGCAGAATACATCAACAGACCCCCGTACTTACAACTTTTTTCCCCTTTGACCCTGTACAAAAAAATGTGCAAATAGACCCCTGTACTGCCCGCGCTTTGACCTATTGAACCCTTCACTAAATTCTTCCGGGTACGTGAGACCGACGCGCAACCACGTGTCATAGTAATTGCCAATTAAGTGCCACGTAATGCCAACTAATATCCACGTAATGCCCATTTGAGATAATAAGTGATTGTATTTAATTTCAAAAAAATAATAAAAATTTAAAAGCTTATAAAATTACTCCTAATTGATTTATTATAAAGTATTAAGACTTTAGTGTTAGTATTAATATGTTAAACAGTTTAAAACCCACCCAAAACCCAAACCAAATCTAATTTAGATAGTTTAATCAAAAAGACTTATTTTAAACCAATTTATCCCAAATTCGAGTTCATCGTTGCCATTCACAAACCCTAACTACCGCCTTCTACTGTCCCCGGCCACCGGCCACCGCCACAGTCCACCTTGCCCGACCACCTTTCGTCGTCGCCTTCGTTAGCCCATCCTTCGGCCAAGAGGGCGAGCGGGGTCGTCGACGGGACTAGCGGGCTAGCGGGAATCGCTGGCGAGCAGGGGGCCGGAACCCCAGATCTGTTAGTCGACGAGTGGGCTGCGTCGTGAGGCTAGCGGGTCGTGGGTGGTGGTGCTTTTGCTGGTGCCGACGAGTTCGGTGGAGTTCGGTTGCGCCGGCGTAGGCAGGGGCAGAGAGAGCGGTGGCGAGGCAGAGTCGGGCCGGGTGAGGTCGAGAGAGGGAGAGCGTGGTGGCCGTCGGGGCTGGCCGACGGAAGGAAAGGAGGGCAGGCCGGCGATTTGGGTGGTCGTCGTAGTGGTTCTGGGTGAGAGAGCGGCCGAGCCGGGTAGAAGAAGGCCGGCGGTGTGCGCAGGACAGATCTGGAGCAGGGGTACGGGGTTCGGGATTGGACGGTGGTTCCTCGCGGGTGGCTAGGCAAGGTCGGTTGTGTTGGGCTAAGGTGGGCTCAGCGGAGGCAGGCCGGAGACATGGGCCGCCGGTGAGGAAAAGCCTGAAATGAATCAGGTCGAGCAAGGCGGAGCTCAGGCGGACGGCGGAGCGAAGGAGCAGGGCGGAGCGAAGGCGGAGGATGGAGCGGTGGCGACGACTCGGCGGCCGGAAGAGTGGGCAGAACTCACTTCACCCCAAAAATCAAAAATGTTCACGCAAGAGGGTTGAAGAAGAAGAGGACTTTTGCCTATTGTTTTTTTAAAATTTTTTCCATGTCAGCACATAAGTTGGCCCCAACTCACTTAACCCGCGTTTGCGAATCACGCAATTGTACACGTAAGCAAAAATTTTCAATAGGCAAAATCGGGGGCAGTACAGGGGTCTGTTTGAACAATTTTTTGTACAGGGGTCTAAGGGGAAAAAAGTTATAAGTACGGGGGTTTGTTGATGTATTCTGCCTTTCTAATTCTATCTAACTAAAATAAAAGAGTACACAGAGAGTATATTAAACGAGCAATAAATTGGGTGTCTCCATTCATTAAAAAAATCAAATAACTTCGTATATAATATAACCTTGAAACACTCTCACCTCTCGATCTCTAAAATTTTAGTGTCAGAAACACGTATATTTTCTTAGGCTGTGGCCCAGTTTCAAGATTTTATCAGCCACAACATTAAGAGCCCTATTCACATACTTAATCTTGACTGGCTCAAACCCTTAGAGGAAAACTCATATGTCTAAGATCAGTAAGTCAATCTGCCAGGGGCATTTTTCCGTGCCCTTGGTAGTTTCGATAGTCGTCAGGTTGTCCCCTTTAATTTCGATCTTTTATATCCGAGTTGTTTGGCTTTCCTAACTCCATCACATAGACCACGTGCTTTAGTGATTAGAATTGAGTTATGGATGCAAGTGAAAAAACCAATGCGGAGGAAGCCGACGAACAAGCAGGCCGGGGATGCTTCCACCTCGTCGGAAAATCCGATCGGCAGAGGCGGCCTAGTTAGGCAGGAGGAAATCACGGAACCAACAGCGCAAAATCAGGGGGGCTAGAGATTTTCTGTTCTAGAGGGCATTGAAACCGAAGGCGGTAATTCTGGAGAGTTGAAGAATTCAAATAGCGAGGAAATCCAATCACATGCTGCAAACGTGGAGGTTGCCTTAACTGGAAAATCCGAAGACCCTCAATTGGAGAAATCTAAGGAAACTCCTACGGCAGTCTCCCAACGCCAAGTTGCTGATTTGGAGAAAGAAAAATCGGGCCTTAAAGAAGCTAAGAAAAATAAGGAAAGTGTCAATGGTAAGCCCCAAAAGGATAAGGAAATTGCCAACAACTATCCTAAAAAAGATTTGCCTTCGGCACCAAGAAACCCCACCCCAACTGCCGTCCCTAGGACCCAAGTTAGTATCACGCAATCTTCTAAGGAAAATCAATCAAAACAAAAGCCAAACCCAACCTTAAGCCAAAACCAATGCCCTAACCTGCCACCTAAAACAAGCTCTACAAACCGTAACCCCCAGGCCACGAATCCAAGCATCCCTACCACGAGCCCCCATCACAATGCCCCCAAGAGAACTCCCCCCAACCCCACCTCGGCCGGCCCGTCCTCCGGCAACGGAGGAATTCAAAATCATAAACCGAAGACACTTCATACTCTCAAACAACCGGAGGACCCCCTGCTCCTCTACACCCCACTACTTGTGAACAGGATGGTAATCGAGTTCACCTGTACCAAGATGTACAATCACCAAGCAACAGTATGCACGACGTCGATTCCGCCGAGACTTCTTAGTGCTTACAGCCACTTCGTGGAAGCAATGGATGCAGTCCGAAGATACCCAATGAGGCTTATTAATGGTGATCCATTACCCAGCATTACATCAATGATAGAGTTAAACATACTAGTATGGAATACTCGAGGGGCAGGCAGCCCTGGTTTTCTTAATTCAATAAGAGAGTTGATTCGTCAACATGACCCTAGAGCTATTGCTTTGGTAGAGACTCACATCAGTGGAGAAAGAGCTAATGAGGTCTGTCGAAGTATTGGGTTTGATGGAATTCTTAGAGTTGATACCCGAGGCTTCTCTGGAGGAATTTGGCTCTTATGGAGATCTTCGGAAGTTCTTGTGACTCGAATTCATCTCAGCTCTCAACATATTACTGTTGAAATCAAGCGAAGAGGGGAAGAAACTTGGATTTTCTCTCCAATGCATCTACGCTAGTCTTGATGATACCAGTCGCAACCAATTATGGCGTGATTTGGAGAATTTTTCTTTAGCTAATAATCTTCCTTAGATGCTTGCTAGGGACTTCATCACCACTATGTGAAATTTAGAGAGAAACAGTAGCTCAAGCCGAACCAGAAGGAACACAGAGGAATTTAGAGACCAGGTTGATAAGCTGGATTTGATTGAGTTGGGCTTCTCAGGGCCGAAACTCACTTGGAGAAGTTCCCGCTATGCAGCAAGACAAGATAGAGCCCTTTGCAATGATAGTTGGAAAGTTTCTTTTCCTGATGCTTCAGTCTTCCACCTATCCGCTCCTCACTCAGATCATGTTCCTCTCTTAATTAAACTCCATGACAATCAACAAAGATTATTTCAATTGCGCCCCTTTCGGTTCCATGTTGCTTGGTAGGAGCATGAAAACTTCAGGCCGTTCCCGCAGGATAATTGGCCAACGTAAGGCAAGCTGGACTCCACTCTCTCCCTCTTGTCGACAAATCTGTTGAAGTGGAATAGGGATGTGTTTGGCAACATATTTAAACGAAAGAGAACTCTGTGGCATCGTCTTTAAGGCATGCGAATTCGACTTGATCAACATGCTCATAGAGATCTTCTCAAACTGGAAAAGAAAATTATTCAGGAGCTGTCAAAGTACTTGAATAGGAGCAATTGCTATGGTTCTAGAAGTCTAGAGCGAATTTCTTGATTGCGGGTGACCGGAATACCAGATACTTTCATCTCTCAACTATCATCCATCGTAAGGTAAATAATATTCTGACTCTTAAGAATTCGGAGGGTGTTTGGATTACTGACCATGAGACGCTGAAGCAGATGGCTATTACCCATTTCTCTAAACTCTATTCCAGCGACAGTGGGCCTGCAACTAATCCTAATCTGTCGGGTATTGCAGCGTTCCCCTACTTGTCGGATGCTGACCGTTCTAATCTAATGAAGCACACCTCCACGGATGAGATTGATCAGGCCATGAAGATGATGGCTCCGGTGAAATCCCCTGGAACGGATGGTTATCCGGCGACTTTCTTCCAGAAGAACTGGAATGTTGTTGCTCAGAAAGTCAGATGCATGATTAGAGACTTTCTTGACCATGACATTATCCCTGAAGGCTTATGTGATTCCTTGCTTATTCCCATAACTAAAGTTGACAGCCCTGAGACGATAGCGCAATACAACCCTACAACCCTTCTCAACGTCACCTTTAAACTGGCTACGAAAATCATCGTCAACCGGCTGAAACCCATTCTTCCCAAGATTATTGCTCCAACTCAATCCAGCTTTGTTCCTGGCCATCAGATCATGGACAACGTCGTGATTGTGCAAGAAATTCTTCATACGATGAAAGCTCAGGCTACTTCCAAGCGATGGATGATTCTCAAAGTTGATCTTGAAAAGGCCTACGACAGGGTTCGTTGGGATTTTCTCGAGGATACCCTTATTCAGGCCCATTTGCCTTCTCGCCTAGTCCAGACTATCTTCAAGGTTCAAAAAACTGGGGTTACTAAGCTCTTATGGAATGGGATTGATACTGAAGGGTTTCAACACTCAAGACGAGTTAGGCAAGGCGATACTCTATCCCCGTATCTCTTTGTGATGTGTATGGAACGTCTTTCTCAACTTATTCAAGCTGTAGTTGATGCCGATCTCTGGAAGCCGATCACTATTGGTGGCGTCCAACTTTCGCATCTTTTCTTTGCAGATGACTTACTTGTTTTTGCTGAAGAAGAGGTGGATCACGCTTCCATAATCAAGCAATGCCTAGAGCGATTTTGCTCTTCTTCTGGAGAGCGAGTCACTACGCAAAAAGCTCGATCTTTTTTGGATCGGTGGTAACTCACTCAACTGCAAGAGATATTAGTTCAATTCTGTCGGTCCCGATTTGCTCTAATATTGACAAGTATCTGGGCGTTCCATTAATCAATGGGAGGATGAAGAATGATTAATTTCAGTTCCTTCTGGACAAGATAGTTGGCCGGCTTATAGGGTGGCAGGCAAAGACGCTTTCCTTGGCTGGTCGTGTAACTCTTGCAAAGAGCGTCCTTTCAAGCTTGCCACTATATGTAATACAATCTCTGAAATTGCCTAAGGGTGTCTGCAACGATATTGCAAAAACAGTTAGACAGTTCGTTTGGGGATCCACTCCTAATGCTCGGAAAATTCATTTGCTTGCCTGGGACAAAATTGCAAAACCAACTTGTGAAGGTGGCCTTGGTCTAAGGGACTTTCAAGCATCCAACAAAGTCACGCTAGCAAAGCTTGGTTGGCGAATGATAGCAGAACCGAATTCTTTGTGGGCGAGAGTCCTTGAGTGATGTGCTCCAAATCCAGGATCGGTCGAAACGGGTTCGATTGAGTTTCGTGGAGGTGTTCTTGAGTCGATTTTGTAAGAAAATACAAACTCGAAATATTATTAAGAAGGTGGCGAGTATTTGGTTTACAATTTGGTAGAGAAGAATTTTGTGAAATGTATTTGGCGAAGGGTGGAACAAGATATCAACCTAAAGAGGTGAGAGCTTGAAGCCGACAAGATGGAGGCTCCCTCGGCCCGTTCTCCCGTGAGGAGAAGAGACCGAAAGAGTAGGGCTAAAAGCTCTCTTACTTAATTTCAATCTAAGGAAAAATGAACCCCCTAGACGTCTTTATATAGGGCGAGATGAGAGGAGGGTGGCGGCAGCTTGGAGTGGACACCAAGCTTCATGAGGAGGTGGGGAGAAGTGGGCGCCAAGCTTCGTAAGTAGGTGTAGAAGAAGTGGGCACCAAGCTTCATGAATGAATGGAGAAGAGTGGGCGCCAAGCTTCAAGAGGAGGTGTGAGAACTGGGAAAGGACCGTCGCCTTTGGGTTATAACTTAGAACTGTATAGGTTTGGACACCTCTCTTTACGGAGACGCACCCACACGAGGTCCGCGCATTCTAAGATCAACTCTTTTTGTCCCTTATTAGCGTGCTTGATATATTGTTGGGTGCTCTTCTCGAGGTGCTCTCGAGTTGAGTCATGGAGAGCTTTGATTTTCTCGGCGTGGTCAACTCCTTCCTCGCTCTCCTTGTCTTTGATTGCTAACGGCATAAGATCCTGTGGAGTGAGGGAGTGAGGGAATTCTTGCCGTACACGATCTCGAAAGGTATCTTCCTCGTGGCTCGGTGGTCGTACCCATTATAGGCGAATTCTATGACAGCTAGGCATTCTTCCCACCTGCGCAAGTTAGTTCGCGACACAGAACAAAGCAAGGCACCTAAGGTTCTATTAACATCCTCGGTTTGTTCGTCCGTAAGTTCAGAGTCGACAAGGAGTGACTCTGCGTAAATGAGATTTAGGCATGTCGGCCTCTCATGGATAGTTCGGTTCACTTCCTTGCCCCGGACCACCATGAGTTGTTTGGAGCTGCCCTCATAGGCTTGAAGCTCCATTTTCTTTTTGGGACATTTCTTCCTTAGCTCCCTCGCTTCTTGGTCGGCTATCACTTCGTGGGGGGCTAAGGGATGTAGTGTGAGTTTCTTCCCATCCATGTGCAAGATGTATTCGTTGGAGACCCCTTGGTGGATAACGGCGCGGTCGTACTGCCATGGTCGGCCCAAGAGGAGATGACAGGCCGTCATAGACATGACATCACACAAGACCTCGTCCTTATAAGGCCCAATGGTTAACTTAATCTTGGCTTGCTCCTTAACCATGACAGGGGCGTCGAAGTTAAGCCAATGTAGCGAATAATGGACCTTGCGGGCTGTCGTCTCGAGGTTAAAGCGAGAGACCACCTCGGTATCGATTAAGATGCTACAAGATCCACCATCTATGATAACACTACACACTTTGCCTTGGATAAAGCATCGTGTGTGGAAGATGTGTTCCCACTGTGAAGGCACCGAGGGCCTTTCATTCGTGAGGAGAGCTCGTTGAACAACAAAGCACTCACCACTAACGGCGGGTACGTCTATTTCCTCCTCGCTTTCGCTTTGCTCCAACTCCTCTTCGGACTCATAGTCATCAGCTTGGTTGAGGAGCACTTACTTCTGGTTAGGGCAATCGCGAGCAAAATGGCCCCGCCCTAAGCACTTGAAGCATTGGAGGTCACGGGCACGAGAATGGGCGCTTTCCTTAGGTGCGGAGGGAGCGTGGGATGCCTCCCATTTAGGCTGAGCGGGGCTGGCCTCTGGCTTGAGCTCCTTAGCCTCGCTCCTCTTAATAGGTGGGTTAGAGCTCGAGGACCCAAAGTTCCATGTGCGACCACCTCTGCCACTCCTTTTTTGCAAGTTTTGGTACAGCTGGTTGGTGTAGTGAAGAACGTCAGAGATGGAGGCTTCCGCACTGAGTCGTTGCATTTCCACATATGCAGCGACGTCGGAGTTTAGGCCCCCGGTTGATGTGATCATGCCCTGCGCTCCGAGAGGCGCGTCCGAGTTCGAAAGGGTCGGCGCCGGGTGCCCCGCTCACGCGGCCTTCGGCGCCGGTGCCTCGCTTTGGCACCGAAGCCGCGGCGCCGGTGCCTCCTCTCGGCGCCGTGTCCATGGCGCCGGTGCCCCTTCTCGGCGCCGTGTCCATGGCGTCGGTGCCTTCCGCGAGTGCGCGCGCTTAAGGGCGGGAGCCGCTTGTGGGCCTCCTATTAGCCCGCGTTCCGAGTTTTCAAGACAAGCCTATCTTGGAGTGAAGTCCACAAACTCCCAAGCAAAACAAGGCGGGCTCGTCCAAAACTTTCAAGACAAGAAACTTGGGCCCAAGCCCACTCGTCCCACCTCTCCTCCAAGCCCATGCCGCCACTCCACCTCCTCAACTTTTCCTTGACGGCAAAGTAAGAGCTAAGTATGACGGTGACTTCCGCGCCAAGCAACCGCCATCAATTTTCCGCCTTGGAGCCGAAGGCACTAGCTAGAAATTCCCTCATTTTTGACCCTATAAATAAAGAGGGGATGTATGTTTATTTAGAATGTTGTTTTGAGCTTGAACTTACTAAGAGACGTTTTGTCCTAGTCAGGTTTCGGGCTTTCCCGGCTTGTGGGATTCAAGCCGTAGGGCTCTCGTGAGACGCGAGAGCCGGGCGGCGGGCTAGGGTTCGTGAGACTCGAGCCATGGCTCCGCCGTTCTTATTTTTCAAACCAAACCCGGCCTTCGGGTAGCCGAGGGCTCGGAGGGCGGCTTGGCTCATGAGACTCGAGCCTTGCCTCACCCTCCTTAGGCGTTCGAGCTCGGCTCATCCCGGGCGAGACGCCTACTTATCCCTAGGGCCACTTGGGTTGTTAGGGTTCGGTTCCGCACCCCTTGTATCCCTTAGTCGAGACCTCTCGGTGAGTGGACCGAAGTGAGGGCCCGACTACTTATCCCTTTTTAATAAAAAGCCTACAAAAAGAGTTGTTGAATCATGAGTTCTCCATGCATCCGAAAGTGTCATATTTTCGTTCAAAAATCGCAAGTTTACGCAAGGGCACTCGTCCGAGTCGAATCCGAGAAAACCATGAACTCCCTCGAGCCAACATCGAGTCCGATCCTAAGTGAAATCACATCATCTAGTATCAGAGCCTTTCGAGGCGGGTTCTGTAAGTTTTGAATTACGTAAATTACTTTTTCATGTTACTTTCATATATGCTCAAGACCTTTCTAGCCTCTTCGGCCAACCGAGACCCGAACCAACTCTAAACCTCGCCTGACTCGGCTACGACCTTAGAGCCTTAAAAGGGGTCCGAGAAAAATCCTAAATGGGTGTGGAGAAAATTTCTAAGCCTCCCCATGCTTATACCCACGCCTAAGCCTAACCTCCTATACCCGAAATTTTGTGAAAATCATGGAGGGAGATTTTATTTCTTTTGAGCCAACTTAACAAGCCCACAAGACTTGGAACCCAAGCAAGCTCTAAGGGCCACGTTTTCTCCATCAAAACCGAGCTAGATAGAAAAGGGTAAACGGTGTTTACCACTCATTAAACTTCGGTTTCACCTAGCCAACGTAGCATACTTGGCCATCAAGGGATTGCACCTTCGGAAGTGAGTAATGGGGCGCCAGAATTGAAGTCACCACCTCCTCCTCTTCCTAAGCCTTTCATGCGTGGGTTATGAAGGGGAGAAGTTCATTAGATGCCCAAAGTTAATCCAACACCACTTCCATAATGAAAGCCACTCCTTTAAAGCTTCTTCCACTTCATTAAAGGCAAGCTTGGAGTGCAATCCAAGGGGGTGGGAGCTGAGTTATGGCCAGCTGAAATGGAGACCTTAATGTTTTGCATCTCCTCCCCTTCCCTCCTTAAACTCGCCTACCTTATTGCCCAAGTATCTAGTCGACTTCTAGTCTTCATGCGCCCTCAAAACTCCTATATAAAGGGAGGTCATTTCATTTGTCCAAACCCACAAACCTAAGAGAGAGAGAGAGAGAGACCAAGGGCGATCAAGAAGAAGTCAGCCGAGTTGCTTTGTGTGAATCCCTCTTAAAAATCTACCAAATTTCGTAAGTAAGAGAGTAAGCTTTCATCTCTTCAAGGGGAGTTGGTGGTTGTTTGTGGCCTAAAAATCCCAAGTTCTCTCCGTCCATCTCTACGAAACCGAATCAAGTATGTGGCTCCATCTCAATTCTTTGTCGGATGGTTGGATCGAGCGAAACTCAAGAGTAGAACTCGGTTTCCCTAAGCTAAACTCGACCGAGATTTGCATAAACACCAAAAGTTGCCTTCCCTAAACCGAGCACCCCAAAGCCAATCCTAAAAGAGCATAGAAAGTAATGTGAATTGTGATTTATGTGATTCATATACTTGAAGAAGCATGCTATAAAATTAAACATGTGTAAGACGAGGGCACGGGATGTGAATCCCAAGTCTCAAAACCGGGGTGGTGTTCAAAGCCTTCAAGTGTGAGAAAGGGATCGTTAAATCTTCAAAAAAAAAAAAGAGAGAGGACGAGTTCGGATGCAAGCTCGTCTGCTTCCAAGAGAAGAATTCGAGCGAGAGCATGTTGATTTTTAAAAAAAAAAAAAACGAGAGGGAAAACCGAGCCCAAAGTTGAACCGGTTCCGATATGTAACTTACGAAGGCTTTGTGTGTTCTTTGCGGAATATTTCAGGAATTACCATGGCTTCGAAGATGATGATGAGTGCAAGAAAGAGCGCCTCAAGCCATGCCTTGGCTGGCCCGCATCGAGTGTGCGGAATGGCGCCTCGCAAGGAAGGTATAGTGTTCATCGATCTCGTAAGCAATGACGAGCTCGAAGTGTCGACAAAAGCGGCGAGTGAGCCAAGTGTGAACCAAACGCTCACTCGTGATGAAGATGTGAAGGCTGACGTGAGCTCCGGCGAAGAAACGGACCCGAGCATCAACACCGGCAATGGGTCGGACGACTCTAGCTCGAGCAACTCTAGTTCGAGCGACGAGTCGGACGGCTACGAGTCGGGTCCGTATATGTCCACCGACGGGGAGGACACTTATGTGGATATCATGGATGATGATGCGCCCGTCGGAGGACTTGAGGGGCCAGCCGAAGTGCACTTTGAACCACTTCAAGTTGTGTATCCGGAGGAGAACGAGGTCGAAGCCGAGCATTTGAATGAAGGCTTTCCCGAGTGGGAGGCTAATGAGTGGTTCAAGCTTGACGAATTACTTAACCAACTCGACGAGCCTATGGAGGAAGGAGAAGTCACCGATGATGTGGAGGATGTTGGAGACGTTCTCATGAGCGAAGACGAGGCCGATTTTGATGGCCAAAAGTACAACTTGTTCTATTGCCGGGCCCTTGTGCTCGGCGTGGATTGCCTAGTCAACATTGACGGGGGAAGCGCCACCAATCTTGTCTCCGAAGATGTTCAAAAACAGGCCGGCCTTCGGCTACAACAACGCACCAAGCCTTACATACTCGGGTGGCTCGGTGACGAGGGCGCATTACACGTAACTCATTACGTGTATGTGCCGCTCGTTATCGGAGGCTACCACGACCTAATTCGGTGCGACGTCGTGCCGATGAAGACGGCGCATATCATCTTGGGCCGACCATGGCAATGGCTGCGGTGTGTGCACCACGACGGTCGGCTGAACACACATACACTCGGGCATGAAGATCAAACATTTTGCTTAACACCGTTGGAGGCCGAAGAAGTAGGTCCGCTTCTCAAACGCGGGCCCGCGCGCCTTAGTCACTTTGCCTCCGCCACCCCCATGCTCCAACCCAAGGATTCGAGGTCAAATCCTCTTCAAGGGGGGGTGGATGATGTGATCATGCCCTGCGCTCCGAGAGGCGGGTCCGAGTTTGAAAGGGTCGGCGCCGGGTGCCCCGCTCACGCGGCCTTCGGCGCCGGTGCCTCGCTTTGGCACCGAAGCCGCGGCGCCGGTGCCTCCTCTCGGCGCCGTGTCCATGGCGCCGGTGCCCCTTCTCGGCGCCGTGTCCATGGCGTCGGTGCCTTCCGCGAGTGCGCGCGCTTAAGGGCGGGAGCCGCTTGTGGGCCTCTTATTAGCCCGCGTTCCGAGTTTTCAAGACAAGCCTATCTTGGAGTGAAGTCCACAAACTCCCAAGCAAAACAAGGCGGGCTTGTCCACAACTTTCAAGACAAGAAACTTGGGCCCAAGCCCACTCGTCCCACCTCTCCTCCAAGCCCATGCCACCACTCCACCTCCTCAACTTTTCCTTGACGGCAAAGTAAGAGCTAAGTATGACGGTGACTTCCGCGCCAAGCAACCGCCATCAATTTTCCGCCTTGGAGCCGAAGGCACTAGCTAGAAATTCCCTCATTTTTGACCCTATAAATAAAGAGGGGATGTATGTTTATTTAGAATGTTGTTTTGAGCTTGAACTTACTAAGAGACGTTTTGTCCTAGTTAGGTTTCGGGCTTTCCCGGCTTGTGGGATTCAAGCCGTAGGGCTCTCGTGAGACGCGAGAGCCGGGCGGCGGGCTAGGGTTCGTGAGACTCGAGCCATGGCTCCGCCGTTCTTATTTTTCAAACCAAACCCGGCCTTCGGGTAGCCGAGGGCTCGGAGGGCGGCTTGGCTCGTGAGACTCGAGCCTTGTCTCACCCTCCTTAGGCGTTCGAGCTCGGCTCATCCCGGGCGAGACGCCTACTTATCCCTAGGGCCACTTGGGTTGTTAGGGTTCGGTTCCGCACCCCTTGTATCCCTTAGTTGAGACCTCTCGGTGAGTGGACCGAAGTGAGGGCCCGACTACTTATCCCTTTTTAATAAAAAGCCTACAAAAAGAGTTGTTGAATCATGAGTTCTCCATGCATCCGAAAGTGTCATATTTTCGTTCAAAAATCGCAAGTTTACGCAAGGGCACTCGTCCAAGTCGAATCCGAGAAAACCATGAACTCCCTCGAGCCAGCATCGAGTCCGATCCTAAGTGAAATCACATCACCGGTAAATTTGGAGATGATGTATCTCTCCGGAAATCTGGTTCGGGACCTAAAAACAAGCTACCGCAGCTCCTTATAATAATCATCGGGGCCGCGGGCTCCCTGCCTGATCCGCTGCTGTTTAACTTGGATGCGGTCAAGATAATCCTCGGGCACAAACCGAGCACACATGGCCTGTTTTAGCTGACCCCATGTGCGAATGGGGTCCTCGCCTTGGTATTACTGATCTTCCTTCTCCTCTTACCACCAAGAATAGGCGAAGTCGGTGAAGCGAATGGTGGGGATCGCCACGCGTTGGCAATCCAGGTAATCATAGTATTCAAAAACCGCCTCGGTCTTAGCCTCCCAATCAAGGTAGGTCTCTACATCTGAGGTTCCGGCAAAGGGTTCCACCGTAAGTTTAATTCCGTGGTGGTGGTCCCTTTGTTGTTCCAAGGGATGATTAAGACCGTGCTCATGTTCCCGCTCTCGGACCCGGATTTGATCCCGAGGCACAAAGGGGTCGGGTAGATTGCGCCGTGGTCCGAGGGGAGCTGCCGGAATCCCTCGTTGTTGGCGGTGCCGGGGCTGCCTTTCCCCGTCGTCTTAGGGGTCGGTAGGCGGCTTCCGGGGCGGAGGAAGAATAGCCTCTAAGCTCAATGGCTCGTCCTTGTGAAGGGTATTCCTTTTTTGCTCAAGGGGCTCATGTTGAGACGCCGAGTGTTGTCCCTCCTCGACATGAGGGCTAGGTGAGGGCTCATGTCGTGGAGACACGCTGAAGCATTGCTCGATCTTGTCGTCCATGGCCCGGAGCAACTCATCGCGAGATTTCTCGTATGTTTCCCGAGCATCTGCTCGGGCATCATCTCATACCTCTCGGAGGAGGTCGTAGAGCACCTTCCAGGAGAAGGTGTCGTCGACTTCCTCTTTATCGGCGGGAAGGTTCTTGTTCTTTGGAGGGTCCTATGACATTATGAAATTAACAAACACAGAATTCGGTGAAGGTTAGAGACATCCAACAACCCGACTTGTGTTTGACACGAAGTGTTTGAAAAAAAGAAAAAAAAAATTTAATTTGTGCGCTCCCTCTCACTCTCGTGAAAGCAAGTAAAAATTAGGAGGACTGATTCGTGTTTTGACTCGATTTTATGTGGCGCTCAAACTCACTCACTAGTACTAGAGCCGTTCCTTCCGCCACCGAAGTTTCTTTGACAAGAACTTTCCTCCACTCGCTCATAAGAGCGACACCAAAGGAAATCAAGGCAAGTGACCAGAGCTTGTGGGCGAGTATTTACTAGCCCCACAAGTCGGGAATTCAGTTGCTCGGGGTTCGGGAAAAGTCAAGGGACGTCTCCACGGGATAACGCTTCTTGAGCTGAGCCTCTTCGAGGTTGTATGGTTCGACCTTCTTCTCATTTTTTTTTTGCAATTGAGAGATACTATCTCTTTCTTGTTTCTTTTCTTTGGTTAAAAGAAGTACTACTTCTCTCGATTTTTTTTTGCAAGGGAGAGATACTATCTCTTTCTTGTTTCTTTTCTTTTGCTAGCAGAAGTACTACTTCTCTTGATTTTTTTTTAAAAAAGAAAAGATGAGCACTTGGTGGTTTTGTGCCTCGTCAATTGTTGCTTTAGAAGGTCGAAGGAGGGATAGGGTCAAATGAAAGAGGCTCGGTAATGGGATAAACAACAAGGGTTAGGCTCGTTTGTTTTTATAAGAGATTGAAATAGGTCAAGGGGTGAAGAGTAGTGAAAAACGAGGCTAGCTTAGGTAAAGGTAAGAAAGGGTTTCGATAAACCGAAAACCTGATTCGTAGGGTAATAATTCGTACCCCCACAACTTGAGAAACTCAAGTCGACAAGCTCTGATACCAGATGATGTGCTCCAAATCCAGGATCGGTCGAAATGGGTTCGATTGAGTTTCGTGGAGGTGTTCTTGAGTCGATTTTTTAAGAAAATACAAACTCGAAATATTATTAAGAAGGTGGCGAGTATTTGGTTTACAATTTGGTAGAGAAGAATTTTGTGAAATGTATTTGGCGAAGGGTGGAACAAGAGATCAACCTAAAGAGGTGAGAGCTTGAAGCCGACAAGATGGAGGCTCCCTCGGCCCGTTCTCCCATGAGGAGAAGAGACCGAAAGAGTAGGGCTAAAAGCTCTCTTACTCAATTTCAAACTAAGGAAAAATGAACCCCCTAGGCGTCTTTATATAGGGCGAGATGAGAGGAGGGTGGCAGCAGCTTGGAGTGGACACCAAGCTTCATGAGGAGGTGGGGAGAAGTGGGCGCCAAGCTTCGTAAGGAGGTGTAGAAGAAGTGGGCGCCAAGCTTCATGAATGAATGGAAAAGAGTGGGCGCCAAGCTTCAAGAGGAGGTGTGAGAAGAGTGGGCGCCAAGCTTCATGAGGAGGTGTGAGAAGAGTGGCAACCAAGCTTCTTCCAAAGTGAACTTTGAATGTCCATCTTCATAATGGGCTTCGGGCCTATCAAGATCCCCACTCGGGCCGAGCATTTGGAGGCACACAATCTCATTACTAGGTTGGTCATGTGGGCCGTGGGGCATTGCCAAATAAGCCCGAAGTTGATCTTGTAAGATTTTAGCTCGTCGCCTCGTCAAGGCCCTGGGAAGGTGGCTTAATTCATTCGCCGTAACCGACCTCGTGGTGGGTCGTGTCCGACCGGGTGCCCTTGGGAGTGCCTTGAAAAGGCATCGGGCCGCGCCTCATCGCCGTGTGAGGGGTGCCTCGTCGATGCATCGGGCTTGGCGCCATGTGTGGGGTGCGTCGCGCCGTGTGTGGGGTGCCTCGTCGAGGCACCGGGCCATGCCTCGACGCCGCATGCGGGGGGCCTCAAAGTGGCACCGGGTGGCACCTCGGCTTCGCTTGCGGTGTGCCTTGAGGTGGCACCAGGCGGTGCCTCGGTGTCTTGATGTGAGCCGGTCGTGATCACATCATTAGGGGCAAGTGTTGCAGTAGCCGTCAAGACATTGACATGATTACTAGGCAGGCTAGAGCTTCTTTTGTTTGGGGAGGCATCGAACATAGAGCTCCGATTCTACAACAGGGGTTGCGCATGACCGTTGACAATGGGCAGAGAACATTGTTTTGTTCCCATTGTTTGTTGGGTGATAAGGCCCTTGAAGATGTGGCAATTTCTCCGATTCTTGAGACACCCTCGATGCCACGGTTTTTGAGATGTGGGCTGGAAACGACTGGAGGTGGGATTGTTTCCAAGACTGCTTTTCTACAGCCACGTCGAACTCCTTAAAGCTCATAAGCTGACTGACTCGAATGGCTCAATCCAGGAAAGAATATATTGGGCTGCCTCTCCCTTGGGTTGTTTCTCTACTAAATCGGCCATGAAACTCCTCTCTTCTCCTAGTGTTACCCGGGATTTTCATTGGAGCCTCATTTGGAAAGCTCCTGCTCAGCAAAGGGTCCGCTCCTTCCTCTATCTTGTAGCTAATGAAAGCATTTTGTGCAATCCTACAAGAATGGGGAGACATCTCTCAAACTCGAGTGCCTGCAATCGGTGTAGCGCCGAGGAATCTTGCCTTCATGTGTTACGAGATTGTTGGTTTGCTAAAGCTGTCTGGCAAAGACTTGGGGCTAGCTTTCGGTCTACACAATTCTTTTCACTTGGTCTGAAAAATTGGCTCGCCCACAACCTCATATCTAAAGACCATTCAAGCACAACATTTTGCATTGCTAATTAGTATATTTGGAAGCAGCGGAACCTCCGCATTTTCGAAAACAAAGAGGATGATGTTGGTAGAACTATGCAGGTCATCCGCAACTCGGTGGCCGTGTATATTGATGCAGACAAAGCAAGCTCTCCAACCCTGCTGGATAATAGCATTCAAAGTAGCATAGCTCGCTGGTGTGCTCTGAGCCCTGGCTGCATGAAGCTTAATCTGGATGGGGTTTCAAAGGGCAACCCAGGGCCTGCGGGAGGCGGTGGGGTGCTCAGAAATTCGGAGGGCCATGGCCTATTACTGATCAGAAGACACGAGATCCCGTCGGTGATCATTGAAACCGACTCTACTATTGTCGTGGCTCTCCTCACTGAAGGCATGCCAACGACCCACCTGGATTTTGCCTTGGTGGTCCACTGCCGCTCCATGATCGATGATCCGTATTGGAGGGTTGTAGTTCAACATACTCCTAGTAATTTGAATAAAGCTGTTGACAGCTTAGCTAATTTTTCGCTTTCTTTAGATTCTGATTTCTTGCAGTTGGAGGCTCCTCCTCTTTTCCTTGTTTCTTTGTCAACTGAAGACATGACTTAATAAAATTGGGCTATAGCCTTCTTTCGGATAAAAAAAAAAGAGCATTGAGTTATGGCCATACTTCGTAACTCCCATGTTGATCACTGTGGTGTTATGGTTTCTGATAATGAAACCCGCTGAGGCTGATCGGCTCGTCGTTCCGTAACAATCCATCAAAGTTAAGCTTTATGAATCCGTTTTTCGGTTTTTCGTGCACTTTGATTCTTTTGCTTTCGCTGGCTCGGTTTTCTCTGCACAAGTAGCACACGCATATGTTAACACACATGTCTAGTTATCCTTATCCTTTTCTGCTAATTTCATGAATGCATGTTATGCCCCTATTTAATCATCTTATCTCAATGAAGTATAGAAAGTAGCACGTAATACAAAATTAATGTATATGTTGTAAAATCTTATTAATATACATTATAATGTAATTTTCAAAATAATGCCAAAATTATATTATAATACTATATAGAATCCAAATAGGGCCTAAGTTCTAGCTACTTTAATCTATCTATCTATCTATCTATATATATATGTGTGTGTCTACTGATGAGTGCTCTTGACAGGAAGTACATTTGCCACAATGACGCGTATTTTGGAATAGCATCTGGAGAATACTGGAGCGAGATGCGTAAGATAACGATGACAGAACTTCTTTCCTCCACCAAACGGCCTAAAACATACGTGGCCCCCTCAACTTGCACACATTAGTCATTTTAGCACCTCAATTTATCGGGTATTCACTTTGATACCTGAACTCAACGTTTTGTGACTGATTGGACACCTGGACGCTGACATGGCAAAAAAAATTGCCACGAGAGTGCTACGTGAGATGCCATGTCATTATTTGAAAAGAACAAAAATCAATAACAATAACAAATACAGAGTATAATAAAAAAACAAAAAAAAATCCTATTTTCTTCCCCGCCCCGTTGTTCTTCCCCCTGCAGTTCCGCTTCCATGGCCGAAAATGGAGGTCTCATTGGAAACTGGAATAAAACATCATTGCCACTCCACAGAAGATGGATATTACTGAATGTAGAGAGCATTGTACACGAAAACTAGAGAAACCCATAAAAAAAGTAGCTAAGCTCTAGATTTCGAAGTGTATTGAAATTTCAATTCAAGATTCAAAGATTCAATCTTTCGTTAATTTGTACAGTGATTGAGGTGGACAATGGATCATTGGCCAATTTCAATCTATGACTTAAGGTATGAGAAAAGGACAGAACCCTAAATGTGCGAAATTTAGAGATTGGGATTATCGAATGAATTCATGGCTTGCCCCTGAATTCCTGAAAGCGAATCAAAAGAGACAGAGAGGAAGATGGATACTGAAGTCTCAAATAGCCATTGATAGGCTTAAGACATAAGTAGCCGAGCGCCGACCCTATCCGACGACGGCCACATCCACAGAGACAACTCACGCCACCACCACGACTCGCTCCGCTCGGCCCTCGCTATCCCAAATCTGGGCTCGCACACGTTCGTCGACCCTGCCCGACGCTAACCCGGCCCCGACGGCCTCGCCGGACCTAGATTAGGACGCAGAGGAGGGCGGGCGGCGAGGATGACGACGAAGTCGGTGTCGTTGGATCCGATGGCTGGCGGCAGGACCTCGGTCGTCGGAGAGAAGGCGGACCTCCGGCGCATGAGGATTGGGTGGTGGAGGAGGAAGAGGGGAGGAGCGAGGATGGGGTTGCGGAGGAGGAACGGGAACGAAGGGGAAGGGTAGAATTAGGGGTTTTGGTTTTCTTTTTTCTTTCTTTTTTTATTTTGTTATTTTTTTGAGCTATTTAAATAATGACGTGGCATCTCACGTGGCACTCTCGTGGTAAATTTTTTTGCCATGTCAGCGTCCAGGTGTCCAATTGGTCACAAAACGTTGAGTTCAGGTGTCAAAATGAATACCCGATAAACTGAGGTGCTAAAATGACTAATGTGTGCAAGTTGAGGGGGCCACGTATGTTTTAAGCCCCACCAAACTAACCGAACTCAACCATCTTCATCTATCCGAGATCAACGAGTTCATAAAAGAGCTACATGACGCATCCATCCAAGCCGACACGATAGACATGAGTTGTTGGTTTGCTCGGTTTTCGGTCAACATAATCACGACAATCATAGCCAGGAAGAGGTTCCCGTGCAACCGCGGAGGGGGGGACTTTGCCGACGACGATGCTGAGAAAGTTCATAAGGCCATAAAGGATTTGTTGTACGCATTCGGGCTTCCGGTGATGTCGGACGCCATCCCTTGGAAGATTGTGGAGTGGTGGGACCCACAAGGACATATTCAGATGATGAGGCATATAGGGAGGAAGTTGGATGAGGTGGTCGTCGGGTGGATTGATGAGCATCGAGGGAGGTCGATGCCACATCACGGGCGGGGTGAGACTGATTTCATTGACCTGCTCTTGAGCCAAGTTGGGGATGGCAAGCTTATGTTTGACAAGCATGGAAAGGATGTAGTCATCGTCTCAACTGTCGAGGTACGTACATTTGTCACATGCAAGCATAATGTGTACAAATATAAAGGCGTTATACGTACGTAGTTTATGCATGCATATTTTAACACAACTAGTATTGTGGTATACCTACATTTGACGTACGTACGCACGTACAAATGCATGCATGCAGAGCATAATCGCTGGAGCAGTTGACACCACATCGGCAACGCTAACATGGTTGATAACATTGCTAATGAACCACCCACAAGTGATGACCCACGCCAAGGGGGAGATAAACCGTGTGGTGGGGGCAGAGCGGTGGGTGCAACACTCCGACCTTGTCTACCTGAATGCAGTTATCAAAGAGACGATGCGACTCTACCCGGCTGGGTCCTTGGGCCCGCCTCATATGGCGGTAGAGGATTGTCTTATAGGCGGATTCCTGGTGAAGAGAGGCACCAAGTTGTTATGCAACATATGGAAACTGCAAAGGGATCCAAGTATCTGGGACGATCCCAATGAGTTCAAGCCGGAGAGATTCTTATGTGGCGGTGCAGGAGGAGGAGGAGGCCGAGTCAACGTACCCAAGGAGCACACATTCATGTACATGCCTTTTGGAGCTGGGAGGAGGATTTGTCCTGGCAAGGATTTCGTGATGAGGGTTTTGCCTTTAGTTCTTGCTCGCCTAATCCAAGGATTTGAGTTTTCGACGCCCTCTGGAAAGCCTATTGTCGATGTTGCTGAAGGGTTTGGAGCTATCTTGCATAAGGCTATGCCGCTCGATGTCGTTGTCACCCCTCGCCTTCCTTTGGAGATGTACTCTACTTAGGTCGATATATAGAATAATGCACGCAAATAATATAAGGGATGAGTCTGACAGATGAATACGTACTTTGTCAACATCGGGTTAATGCATTGTATGTCGAAATTTCACTAGAATTCAACGATGACCATCGTCAAGTACTTGAAAGAACCATCTATATATGTACACACGCTATGATCCTTTTTTGGGTTAAGCCACCTATTATGCATCAAAAGTACTTGCAATCTATATATATATAATGGAAGAGCTATGGTACCACTCTTGCCCTAGTATGCTTAACTTTATATATTTTTTTACCTCTCAAACCATGAAATGGAAGAGCTCTTGACGGCATGAAGAGCACCTCAATCTCTTATAAATTATCGGGGTGTTATACTCATCTTTACAACATAGATTCGTCTTGTGATCGAATATTAAGAGAAAGGGCTGGGATCACCAAAGTACTCGAGTAGAGTTGGACGGTGCCAATGAGTCTCTTAACTTCTAAAACATGTGATTCCAACTACTCCGATTCGAGTGATTCCAATGATTATAGGTAGATATGGAAGTCTACTTTCTTCTCCCTATATTTGTATCACTTTGGATAAGAGAGAAGTTGTGTAACTTCTACCATAACAACACCCTTATTTTGGCTGGAAGCACCCAACAGGGCCAGAATTGCGACTGCGCTTTCCTTGTCGCCACTGTGAATCTAAACACACAAGTGGGTGGTTGAAGGCCGGTGATTTGGGTTTTGGTGATTTTACTTTAAGATACTTCTCATTATCCTCTGGTTCCTTTGAAGTGATGGTGGCATTCCCCCTTGGGTTCAATGCACCTAGACACATTTTTTACCATGGAAATTCTATCAATAGCAAGCCTACACACATCTCTCTCTTCTCTATCATCAAACCACCACTTGAGATCCTCTAATAGAAGTGTTTGTGAGCCTATTCCTGTTAGACGCAACCCCAAAGAAGGTCGGAGCCGATCGGATGAAGGCCGGAAAAACTCCTCCTTGCCAGCTGGAAGAACCGCGACCATGGAGCCCAAACTACGACTGTGGATTTGCCGGTCGTGTCTAGTCGCGCCCGAGAAGCACCAACGCTTCCTTGTCGCAAGACTCGTTAGTGGCCTTACCCGATTTCTTTGTCATAGGACTCGTCGTCGCCTAGTCTTGGTATATTTCTCGAGTCCTCGCTTGTTTAACAACGTCATTACTATCGCCAATTTTTTAGATCAATGATATTGTGAGTGGGTAAAATTTCGTCATCATAATTAAGGTCGCTATCTTCCGCCATAGAGGTAAGTTTATTTATTAAGTTATTTTCTACCTTTATTTGCTTATTTATTGTTGATTAAATCGCGGTTGTTATCCGTTAGTTGGAAGGTTCTATCTTATTTAATAAGATAGAATTATCGCTAGATTGGGTAGCAAGATATCGTTTGCTTAGGTATAGGATTTTCGTCTCCCAACCCTCTATCTTCCACTATAAATACATGTCTTCGCCATGTAAAAAGGATATCTCAAAAACTACCCTGAATACGCTGATCTTCGGTTAGCCTTCTATCCCTATTGCCCTTTCGCATTCTTTACCCTTGACGCTCAATCGACGGATACTCTTTTGACTTATGCATCGGAGGTGGATTAGGGGTTCCCCGCCCCCTTTATCCATTATTTTGCAGGATCTAGGTCATCCAAAGAAGTTGGAGCGAAGGAAGAAGATGGAGCAATCAATTAGTGCATTAAAGACGAATTTTTGTGCACTAACAGATACAATAAAAAATATTATTAAAAAAATAATAATGGATAAATTCTTAAAAGGTTCGAGAGGAATTTCGAGCTTTCAAATTAAATGAAACGGGAGATATTAATTCTTTTCATTTTATTATATGCTGACCCTGACTTTAGTATAACTCCGCCAATGTCGAATTGCCATCTGTGTCATTTCTGGATTTGCATGCCGAGATCCGCGATAGTTATCCTTTTCTTACTCGAATTTTGTGAAATTCTTTTCCGTTATCTGATTTAAATGTTGGGAGCAAATTTATTTGCGTATAATCTGATTAGGGTTATTATGCTAGAAATAATGACCATTGTAATTATTCTTAAATATCGTAATTGTTAGTACTTGGACTTAGGTCTCCGATGATGTGTGACCTTTGATTGTTTCAAGTCTCGTTTCGAGAAAAAACTTTGGATTAGCTTAAGATACAGATAGGTAGAATAGTGATCGGATGACTCTTTATAATGTATTTGAAGGTATATTTATCTATCGGCTCATGACATTAGGTCATAAATCTCCCTTCTCTCCAAATAGAGAGTCTATACACTCTTGCGATGATGTTTGAATCTTGTGTCAAAGGAACATGCGTGTTTGTATATGTACTTTGTCACTTCGAAGTATTCACCTGTCCTCACTTTTGAAGCTGATGCGACCTCACTTTGGACAAGGTCTCGGTGTACCGATCCAGACCGTGTGGTGTGTCTCGGTAGAGGTTGAGAGCAGGGAAGTAAGCGGGTAGATGGTGGTCAACGTGATGGACATCCTTTCAAGCCAACGTGATGGCTTAGGCAACTCTAGATCTCTACGTTAAGAGACTAGAGGAAGAACGCTTTGATAGAATGAACAAGGGTGGCACACGAACCCAAACAAGGAGGAATTGATCTCTCAACTTTAACTTGGATTAATAATATGCGTAACCCTTTACACTAGAGAGGTATGTCCATGACGTAATGCTGACAAGGTTTTTGATCTCTCAGTGATTAATAATATGCGTAACCCTTTACACTAGAGAGGAATTGATCTCTCAACTTTAACTTGTCATCATGTGCCTCATTTTGACAAATAAGCTTCATTCGGGCATATTTAATGCAGATTTGTCATTTTAATGCAAATGTGTCATTAGCTAATGCTCTTTCATTGCGAGCTTGTCATCACCACGATGAACTTGTCAACATTACCAATGACAAGGGTTTAGGAGTCCATTTCTTGTCACCATATGCTTTTGGGAAATTCCGGATGGTGCCCCTGAATTTTGGGCTTTTCCGGATGGTACCCTCAAAAAAAACTTATTCCGCCAAATGCCCCTGAGGTTTCCAAAAATTCCGGACCGTGCCCTTCTTTAATTTTTCCTCAAAACTTTCGTTAACCCCTTCCATACGAGCTCTCTCTGTTCAACCACATTCCTGCCTGCTCTATCAATGCTGAGCTCCCACATATACCACAATTCAGGTAAAATTAGCTATAGGCCTTCACCAAATTAGGTCTCAATCTAGGCAAATCAATACTTAATTCTATCAATTGATTGTAGGTGGTTGGAGAAGGCAGCAATCAAGACAGAAGAAGACGAGCTGAGCTCGGACGGATCCATGGAGGCTGTGCACAAGGCAACAAGTAGAGCAAGTGAAATGTCTGGTGAGAGTGATACCAATTTGGGCGTCGGCCGTGCTCTACTTCCTGACGATCCCGCAACAGAACACCTACGCGTTCTTCCAAGCCACGCAATCGGACAGGCGAATCAGCCGGCACATCCACTTCTAGATCCCGGCGGCCCCCTACAACGTCTTCCTGATGCTCGGCCTCACAATCTGGATCCCGATCTACGACCGAGTCATCGTCCCGATCCTCCGGCAAGGAGGCCGGTGGAATCACCGTCCTCCAGAGGATGGAGACAGGGCTGGCGCTCTGCGTGCTCAGCATAGTCATGGCCGGGGTCGTGGAGCGGAATCGGAGGGACCACGCCTTGAGCGCTCGCGAAGCCTCAGCTTGAGCTTTCCTCTTCGCTCGATGGCCTTCGTTCTTCCCCTTCTTTCTTTGTTTTTTTTTTTTTATTTTTATTGTGATATTTTTGTAAAGGGTTAACGGAAGATTTGAGAAAAAATTAAAGAAGGACACGTTGCGGAAATTTTCGAAACCTCAGGGGGACTTGGCGGAATAAGTTTTTTTTGAGGGCACCATCCGGAAAAGCCCAAAACTCAGGGGCACCATCCGGAATTTCCCTATGTTTTTTTACCTTTAATCGTCGAGCTTTTTTGATGCATTTATGGATTTGTCATCGTCCTTTCTGCCTCGTTATGATTGGATATGAGAGGATCTTCTTACATTTGCTCAGGGAATGCTAGGTTTTGCTCTAAAACGATCGGTTTTGCACTGAATATCTTAGATTTTGTTTGCAAAATTGCAGAACTACGAGGAATTGCTCAAAATTGTTGTGAACTGCTACGATGTTGTCGGTCCTCACATGATTTTCCTTCGATCTCGTTGGATGTAGGCGGAAGACTAAGAAAATCGCCGCCCTGAACTCTCTTCTCTCTAGGGTTTCGCTTGTCGCAGCCGCCCCCTCGACGCTCCATTTTCCACACAAAAAGTCACGGTGACACGCAGGCGTAATTGTCAACACAATGTGGGGTATTTTCGGAAAAAAAACCTACATTGTCATTAATATCACTGTGTCACCCAATTCTCTCAATATTGTCACCATTTTTGCCTATTTTCCCAGAAACGTCTAAATACTATGATTATGTATATAACATGTTATAATCATGTATAGTATTTATTCACTCTTCCTCTATATTACATATATATAGTGTCCACTACTAAACCTATCTGTAGAGAAATAAAGGTTGGATTTATAGAGTTTATTTTTAACCTTTGTTTTAGTATAATTACTAGTATTAGTCCTCGTGTCTTGAAGGCACGATTTTGGTTTAATTTAAAACTTACTTTAATTTTATATAAAATTATTCAAAAGAATAGTTTGATATTAAATCTTGTATTATTTTATTTAATTTATTTCTTATGAGATTTATTTTAATGATACATTATTTGATTTATAATATATTCTTTTAGTCGAACAAAAATTTATACAAAACCATATATATATATAAGAAAATCTTATAGATATAATTTCAATGATATATATTTTTTCTTATTTTAGATACTTGTGTGCTCTATAATCATATATTTTGACTAATTGAATTATTTTAATGAAGATAAATGATGCGGTCCAGTGAGTAACTGACATTTGTCGTGATAATTATTATTTTTAACCTCCGCTTTAGTATATAGTTATGACGATAATTATTTTAAAAAAAAGTCAATGATTTAGTTTAATAATATATATATTTTATGAATTATATTATATATTTATTCGGAATTAAAATATGTTATTTTACATTATTTATTTTAATTTTCAATTTAATTTATAGTAAGATCAAATTTTAACCAATTAAATTATTTAAAAAAAAATCAGTGATTTAGTTTAATGTGAAGCCTCTCACCGAGCAAGCGGCGAGAACGAGAGCGGCGTTGCGAACAGGCGGGACACAACAGCGTTGAAGTGGACGTGTTCGTCGACGGTGGAGGCGACGGAGATCCAGGCAGGTGTCCACGAGGCATTCCAGAAGAAGAGAGAGGATTTCGAGAAGCTTCAAGGCGTTGGTGGAGCCGTTCAAGGCTTGCAATGGTTAGGGCTACTCCGTATGTACACTCTTCTTCTCTCAATCGTTGATTCCTTGTGCCCTAATTTCTCAATCTCTTTAACTGAAGGCTTGTAAGAGAAATAGCTCAGAGCGGTTATATGATGAAAATAACATCCCAAAAACTCCGTGACGACAGAACTCAACGAGAACTGCTTGCTCAGGCTCGAATTTCTCAGTTCATTTGCCCAAGATTGAATTTTGGGTTCAATTAGGGTTCCAATTTCTCAATTAAGGTGTGATTCCTCTCTGAGTTAATTTCTTAGATTCTTTGCTATTGGTAATTTTTGCTGTGATTTTTAACTTGTTCGTTTCCTCGTTTAAGTGAGATTATAAATCAAATAAAACCTCCCAAATTCTAGAAACTTGAATTGTACAATGCCCTTCGCCGGCCTTCCTCCTCCACAGTTTTAGGCGACTCGTCTCCGGCGGCTCCTACTCCGTGCCCGTATTCGGTTTCCCTACATAGCATATCATGCTGTAAAAGTTGAAGTTGCTTGCGTTTGCAGTTACTATCATTTGTGAAATTTAGGAAATGTAACTATCTTTCTTTGGGAGTCAGATGCATGTGAAAAATTAAGTCCACTTTTCAAGTATTCCTTGTTGCATCAGACTCTCCAATTGATTCCCCTCATGGAGAGGAGAAAATAAAATTTCTGGCCGTTTTGCTGTTAATTTCTTGAGCTCAAATCTGCTTTTGTTAGCTTAACCGAGAGCTCCAAGTCTACCCCCATTGCAGGAACTTGTTTGTGTGATTGCTTCAATTTGTTCTGATCAACTCTGGATAACATGATTTGGTGGCTTAGTGGAAGGAGAGGAAATTGCCACTGGCTCAAAGATAGAAGCACGTATATTTACTTGCAGAAATTTGGTCTTGTTAATGTAAATCTCAAGTGGGTTAAGGATAAAGCCTTAGATGAAGCCATGGAGAATCAGAGAGATCTTAGAGCTACTTCCATTATTGTTTCCTTGATCTATTCCTATCATCCTCATTATGTCCCCATCTATCGTCTTAATCGGTATTATAGACAGCTCGATCTGCCTGGAGATGTTAAGCTATCAACTTTTATGAGGAGATACCCCAATATCTTCCATGAATCATCTTTTTTTGATACTGGTGGAACTCCTGTCCCGTCATTTGGACTGAGCCCTGATGCTTTAGATCTGCATTTGGAAGAACGCAGTGTCCTTGAACAAAACCAGATGTATATTTTGAATAGGCTAAGAAAATTGCTCTTGCTCACTAGAGAACATGTTCTTCCTTTGCAAACCATTGACCAGTTGGAATGGGATATGGGTCTGCCTTTTGATTACCACCAATCCTTAATTCCACATCACCCTGGAATTTTCTCCTTCAACAGCCTTGTGGATGGCCGTGTTGGTTTGAAGCTATTGTCATGGGATGATGACCTAACCCTTTCCCATTTGCAAAAATCTATGGGCATGACTGGAAAAGGAGCAATGGATGATAATGACTGCCTTGCCTTTCCCATTGGATTTACCCGGGGCTTTGGATTGAAAAGGAAGTTTTTGACATGGTTAAATGAGTGGCAAAAGCTCCCTTACACCTCTCCCTACATTGATGCTTCACACTTGGATCCTCGTACAGATGTTTCCGAGAAACGAGTTGTTGGAGTATTTCATGAGCTTCTCCATCTAACTTTGCAAAAGAAAACAGATCGGAGGAACGTTAGCAATCTCCGAAAGCCGTTGTCTATGCCACAGAAGTTCACGAAAGTGTTTGAGCGCCATCCTGGCATTTTCTACATCTCCAAGAAATCTGATACTCAGACGGTTGTTCTCAGGGAAGCCTATGATGGCCACACTCTTCTTGAGAAGCATCAGTTGGTGGATATTAGGGAAAGACTTTTAGGTATGATGAAAGAAGGGTTCTTGGATAGAAGTCAGGGCTTTTACAAGAAAGGAAACTATGTGGTTTTTGGCCGTGGAAGATGCAAGGCTGGACAATTGAATAATGGCAGTATGATTCCCATCACAACAACCCCAATCTCCAAGTTTGAGGGCCATTAGAAGCTTAACTTGTTCCGTTTTCATCTTCCATGTGGCCTTAGGTAAGTCCATATCTCCAACTTTCTTTATGCAGCGTTATTGAATATTTTTCTGACTTGCAAATCAGCAATTTAAAAAAAAGGATTATTTGCATGTCAACAGGACTTCTCATGAAACCACCTGATGTTTAGGGTATAATACCCAACTTTCTTCACAATATATTCTTCAGAGTATATTCAAGATGTGAAGAACACTAAAGATCTGTTAACATGATCTTTGCTTATTTGACCATTGGGATCTCATATTCCTGTCTTTTACCTATAAATTCATATTTGGCAGGGGTCATGGGAACGAAGGCCATACAAGCCCAATTGTGAGGCATGCCCTGCTCTATGAGCGGACATGATGCAGTTTATGCAGTTGCACTCTTTCTCTTCCTTGCTCTCACTTTTTACAAGTCAACGGCATGCGTAATGCCTAGGAAATGGATCATGCGTTGAGGATGCACCACGACTTGAACATCAGCACCACTTTTTATCAGCAGCCTCGCTAGGAACATGAGCACCGCTTGGAATGTTTCCGGGGTAATTAGTAGTAGGCGGGTCTGAGCTTAGCATACTGGACAGAGAAACTCAATTCAGCATATGGAGCTCTACAAGGAAAGGACGCCGGTGTAAGAATTTAGAGTCGCTATACTTGCTTGCCTTCTGTCAGCAATGACCATACAACGCAGCTCACAATTTGCAAAACTGCAGATACGATCACACAACCATTTGTATTGTAGATGCACATTATTAGAAAATTAAAGTACGGCTTGAAGTTCAATGCTTGATGCATAACTATTGTTCCTGGGCTGCGAGCCTGCGACAATGATTATCTCTTGACCAAAAATTAAGACCTAATTTAACCAAAATTTGATTCGACACAAGAGAAGAGACTCAACCAAGTTCGGAGTCAATCGAAACCGATTCAACCAAAATAAGATAATTGAAAAAGTTGACCCAAGACCGACTTAAATAAAGCCAATGAAACTCGACTTATTAGTTTTATGGATTTTAACTCGGAAACTAGAGGTATCCAATAATTTAAATATCCGACCCGAATTTATAATACACCATATCCGGCAGGTGGTGGGTCCCACGTCTTGTAAAGGTAAAGAAGTTTCCATATTTGGCAGTTATTTCATTTGTAACCCCCAACCGAGAGGAGTTGAATCTATTCCACGCTTCGTCTGCAACACTAGTCTCTCTCATACTTGGCCAAAACCCCATCACTTCAAGCCCTAATTTTTCCACCTGCTCTTCCCCCTTTTGCTCTCTGTCTTCGAAGATCAGGTTAGTCACCGCTTTCCAGCTGCTATGCCAACTATTTCATTGCGCTCTTTCTCTGTTAGAATTTTGAGGTTGAGAAATTTGATGAAATGAAGAGGAATTGGGGAATTCTGTCTAAGACCCAAAGTAAGTAGATAGAGTTGGAAAAGCAAAGCACTTCTCTGTTTTGTCTATTGATTGATTGATTGTTCAAACCCACAACTTGCCTACAAATCTGGTGCAAATTAAACTAAGGGTTCAACATCTGAATAATGCTAGCTCACAGCTTAATATTTAACAACGAATTCCAACATTCCTGAGACTGAGAGTTTTATGTGTTTGTTTAAGATTTTGACATTGTATCCTCACGTGATTTATTTGTATGTTTGCATTTCAAACACAGCGATGGAGACTGAACAAAGCCACATTCATTTCCAGAAACGAATCATCGACTTGGAGGCACGATGTGAGCAGCTAGAGGAGGATAAAGCCAAGTTAATGGAGCAAGTGATGGGTTTGAAAGCCGAGGAGGGAAAAGGCCAAGGATAAGTATGCAAAATGGAAAAAGAAGAATGCCGAGTTGAAGGAGAAGTTCGACTCAGAAGGTAGGAAGTGGAAGGAGGAGTTAATGAAGAGTTTACACAAATACTGGCGGTTGGAAGTGGAGAAGAGGCAGCTTGAGATCGATTTCAAGGCAGCTCAAGATGGCGACAAGGAGAGTGAGAAACTGAGGGCCGAGGTTGAGCGTCTGAAGATTTTGTTGGAGGACTCTGAAGGCAGGATTAGGACTTTAGTGGCTACGATTGATGTTTTAGAGAGACATTGCAGTAGCTTAGGGAAGGATTTTCAGGCCAAACTTGCTACACAAGAAGTGGAGGAGGAGAAGAAAATGCTTGAGCTTTGTCAGAGGATTCAAGATTTGGAGAGGGAGAAGGGTGAAGAGTGCAATAGAGGTTTGAATGAGAATATGGCTTTAAAGGAGGAGCACAATAAGAAGATTTTGGAACTTGTTTTAACACTGGGTTCTTTGGAGAGGGAGAAGGGCAAACTTGAGAAAGAAAACAGGAAGAAGGATGAAAAAATCATGGAGTTAATGCAGGAAAAAGAGCGATTGGCAGCCAACAAAATGAAGATGGAGGTGAATAGACGTGGTGCAAAGTCTGAAGGAGCTATTGAATTACTGGAGCAGCTGCATCCTACAAGCAATCTTGCCATCTTAGATACTCTTACACCATCGATTAACCAAGGTATAAATTACTTCTGCTGTATTATTTTCATGGAGTTTCTTATTCTTGCTTCTGAAGTGTTTCAGTGCTAAGCTGATTGTTTGTGACTTGTCTCAACGTGCATCAGAGAAGTTTGGTCAAGATCTCTCTCTTAGTTTCTTTCCTTGAAAGAATGTGATTCTCCTGGCAAACCTGAAACTGATGTGCATCAGATTTCCCTTGCATAACTGCTAGTATTTAGTTCATGTCACTAACTCTATGAGCATAGCTTACTGATGCACTTCACCGTTATCATTTCCCCTCTGGGAAACAGTCTCTAAATTAGCATCTTTCACAATCTTTGGGCTGCAAAGTCTTATTTTCTCCGTAAGGAATACAATTCATGTCTTGATATTGTATTTATTCTGGCTCGAATCATGATATTGTTATAAGTCTTGCACTCCCCAATTAGGGGTAATTGATTTCTGCCTGGCTGGTTATTAAGAGGCCAAATTGTGATCTAGTTTTGATGGTTAAAGATCCCTTTTTGTAGATGCTTGCCCATCCATGGCTAGCTCTTCCATTTTGGATTTGCTTTCATTTTTCTGGACTACCATTACAAGCAAGTCTCAGACTTGCCTCATAAGGGCCATCATCATAATTGGATTACTCACTATCCATATATGCACAATCGAGTAACTAACTCATCTGGCCTGTATATGACCCAGCTCTTCTTTGAAATCTTAATTTTTGGTTTACATACACGTGTGTGCAGGTGAAAAACCTGATGAACACCGGAGATACTTGAATTATGGTGCTACTGCAAGTGATCAGGACTCTAAGAAGGAAGCCAACACAATGGCCACCAGTGTAAACGGCAGCACGGGAAAACGACCTCGACCTTCACCAGAGAATTTGAGCGGAGGAGATAGCTCCACTGCGAAACGTGCAAGACCAAGCGTTTGATATTCATATGCTTGGTTGGAAGTGCTATCAAACTTGTTTTGAAGCAATCGGTGTAATGTAAGTGATACGTTAGTAGACAAAATCTGGTAGTGGCTTTTGAAGATACAATCTGTAGCCTTATATAAAAGTTATTTTAATCAGTGTTGATGAAGAAATTGCTGCATAGCTTTGAGATAGGTCCTCGTGCGTTAAGTTACAAGACAAAAGCTTGAGGATTTGGATGAAGATAAAAGTTCTTGGTTAAGAGATTATGCTTTGCATACAAACAACTTGAGGATGCAAAAATAGGCAGGAATTTTGCTATGAATCTGTGATTGGAAAGAAAGTGGAACATGCCAACTTAATACAATAGAATAGAATATATATATATATATGTTTAATTTTTATTTTTATGAAATTTCTGGGTGGTTATGTTTAGTTTTTAATTTTCTCTGTTAAGGATAACTTAATACAATAGAATATATATATAGGGTGATTTTGTTAAATTGACCTTGCTTTAATCCAATTCTCAATGTTCCATCTTTTTTCTTTCTTTCTCCCTTACCTGTCTCTTTACCTCCTACTTCCTAACAGATAAATTTGCATCTCTTGTATTCTCTCTTATTTTCCATCTCAATTCCACACATAAATCAAAGGCGAGCAATAAATATACATGATAATTCAAAACCCTGTTTTCTATTAGAAAAATTTATCGATTGTGTTGCCTTGCCTTCATCTTAATTTTGTAAGTTGTTTTTCTCATTTCCAGATTTGGGCTTTTCCATCCCATTTTCAATTTCTCATCATCGATCATGTAGTATTTTATTAATGAATTTCACCATTTTGAGGATCGATCCCTCAATGAGTTGGGATTATTGGATTAATATTCCATATATGTGGTATTATATTCTGTTGGGTTTAGTTTGAATAAGTTGGTAGTGGTAGGAATTCATCATCTAGCTAGAAAATGTTTGAACCCAACTGTAGGGAACAAATTGGGTTGTTGATCGATCATCAACACCAATGGGAACATATATGTACTAGAGGCTAGAGAGCCTAGTTGTAAAATGGGGAACAATTGTTTCTCAAGGCTTGCAAGAATTAGGATATTCCAATGTGTTTTGAGATTTAAGCCCCAAAAGAAATCAAAACGGGGGGATGAAGATGAGAAGCATTCAGCTTCAAATCCTCAGACCTCGGTCGAAGGCCCTAAAACAGCGACGATGAAGCCACCGGAACCAATGAAGATAGACAGGAAAGAGAGCAAGTTATTGAGACAACAGAGTAGTAGTAGTAGTAGTAGTAGACGACGACCAAGTAGCTTGCACGGTGCAAAAAGGCAAGCCAGCAAGCTGTTTAGACAACAAAGTGGAAGTAGTAGGAGGCGGGGCCAACCCCCTAAGCAACCTGCAGGAGGTGGGCATGTACTGAAGAGAGCGTCGAGCCTGGGCGTGCAGCTGGAGTTTGTGCTGAAGAGGAAGACGCGGGATCTGAAGGAGCAGTACTCGATGGGGAGGAAGCTTGGGCACGGTCAATTCGGGACGACTTTTGCCTGCGTGGAGAAGGCGTCAGGGAGGTCGTATGCGTGCAAGTCGATTGCGAAGAGGAAGCTGGTGAGCCGTGCTGACGTGGAGGATGTGCGGAGAGAGATCGAGATCATGCACCACTTGAAGGGGCATCCGAATGTGATATCCATCAAGGAGGTGTTTGAGGACGCGGTGGCGGTTCACATCGTGATGGAGCTTTGTTCCGGTGGCGAGCTGTTTGATAGGATCGTCGAAAGAGGGCATTACAGTGAGAGGAAAGCGGCCGATCTCGCTAGGACTGTAATCGGTGTGGTTGAGGAGTGTCATGCGTTTGGAGTCATCCATCGCGATCTTAAGCCAGAGAACTTTCTTTTTGTCAATGAGGATGAGGATTCACCTCTCAAGGCCATCGACTTTGGACTCTCCATATTTTTCAACCCAGGTACGTAGGAGGCCTAGGGGATCGATGTTTTTAATTACTGATGAAGCATAAATATATCATGAAACTTAGTTAAGTACTCATCTGTAGGGGATTTTTTCACTGAAGTGGTTGGGAGCCCATATTATGTGGCCCCAGAGGTTCTCTTAAAACACTACGGTGCAGAAGCTGATGTATGGACGACTGGTGTTATCATTTACATTCTGTTATGCGGTGTTCCCCCATTTTGGGCTGGTTAGAATATCCAAATTTTAACTCTTCTATATTAACTGCATGTTTAATTGTTTAGAATTTGATTGGTATTGTTTTTCTTGCTGCATATATATTGATGGATGGATCTAGAAACCGAGGAAGGTATATTTGAACAAGTTCTGCACGGTGGTCTTGATTTCTCAGAAGAGCCATGGCCAAATATCTCTAATCAAGCAAAGGATTTGGTTAGAAGAATGCTTGTTAGAGACCCAGCAAAACGCTTGACTGCTCATCAAGCTTTATGTACGTACGTACTACTTTTCCAAAATTAATCCATCAATCCTAAATAAAATCAACCTATATATGTACGTGCACACTTGGATAGTATCAATGATGGGTTTTAAAATGAAGATTATACGTACATGCAGGTCATCCCTGGATAATGGCAGATGGTGTGGCTCCTGACAAGCCTCTAGATCCTGCAATCTTATCCCGTTTGAAGCTATTTTCTGCCATGAACAAGCTTAAGAAAATTGCTCTGAGAGTACGTCTCTCATATTTTTGGTAGCTCTTGAATTAATTTAACACCTAATTACAAGGGAAAATATGCATGGACATTTTAAATTACTTGGATCACATTGAAGATGAAAATACCAACAGATAACTGGTAATTAAACAACTAAACAGAAACTAATGAACAAGAACACATTGAAGATGATATACCTTGCAACCTTCTTGAGACCTTCCATGTGAGATATCCTGGAATTTTTCATAAACCTACTCAAGACACCAACACTATAACTCGGGTCAAGCCTCGTGTTGATTAAGTACCTTTATTAGACTCCCAATAAGGCTTCTGTATTGAGATGCATCCACCAAGTCTTCATCAACATCTTGCTTAGTTAACTTCATTCTTGGTTCCATTGGAATCACACCCAGATTGCATTCTCTAAGCCCCAACTTATCTAAAATTTTCCTTGACAAACTCTCTTGGCTTATGAATATCTCGTTGGTAGTTTGCTTAACTTCTATACCCAAATAATAACTCAGTAGGCCAAGATCACTCTTATGAAAGTTATTCTTCATTTCTGTCTTGAAGGATTTGATTGCCTCCTTGCTAGAGCCTGTGATGATAAGATCATCAAAATAGATACTTAGGATCATAGTTTCCTCTTTGTTGAACTTTGTATAAAGAGCATGCTCACTCTTACACCTTGTGAGCCCAAGCCTCTTCAAGCAACATTAAGTTTACAATTCCATGCCCTCGGGGCTTGCTTCACACTTTACAAGGCTTTAGACAATCTCAACACTTTGTCGGGATACTTCTTATCTTCATACCCTTGTGGCTGCCTCACATATACCCCTTCCTTTAACTCACCATTTAAGAAAGTTGTCTTGACATCCATGTGGTGAATTTCATATTGTTTTGCTGCTCCAAATGCTATCAATACTCGAATGGTTTCTAATCTAGGCACAAGGGCAAAAACCTCATCATAATCAACACCAAACTTTTGAACATAGCCTTTTGCAACTAACCATGCTTTATACTTGTTAATCCTTCCATCTGGCTCCTTCTTTACCTTGAAGATCGATCTCAATCCTATTGCTTTAGCAGCCATGTTCCATTCTTGGTGATTGACTCAATTTCAGAGTCCATTGCTTCTTCCAATCTTTGTTGGCAATTGCTTCTTCAAAAGTGCATGGCTCATCTTCAGAAATAAAACATGATCCAACTTCTTCCTCTATTTCTGAAGTCTCATCATAGATGTCTTGCAAAGATCGGAATTTTAGAGGAGTATGATCATACCCTTCTGTTTGATCTAATTTCCCACTAGTCACTTGATCCCCCCTCCTTGTGACATGAGAATCCTGCGTTCTATCGTCTCCCTGTCCTGTGATGCTTCTAGGTGACAAGTTCTCCTCCATTTAATCTGAATTTCACTAAACATTTTGTGATGATGGAGCATCCATACAATCTATGTTTAATAAAAATATGCAAGGATCTCCTTGTGGCTTACAATGATTGTCAGTTTCCCACATCCATGCTGATTCTTCATCAAATTTCAAATCTTTGCTTAGGACAATCCTTATTTTGTTAGGACCATACAATCTATACGCTTTGGATCCTTCCTCATAGCCAATGAACATCATCTTGGTGCTTCTTTCTTCAAGCTTGGGTAAATGAGGAGTTACATTCTTCACAAATGCAATGCTGCCAAACACCCTTAAGTGTGTCACAACTGGCTGTCGACCATACCATGCTTCATAAGGGGTGATTCTATCAAGGCTGTTCGTAGGTGATCTGTTTGATATGTACACCGCGGCATTCACAACTTCCCCCAAAAAACTTGAAGGAACCTCCTTGCTTTTCATGATGCTTCTTACCATTTCCGTGATGGTTTGGTTTCTTCTTTCAACCACCCCATTCTGTTGGGGTGAGTAGGGGGTTGTCAAGTGCCTTTTGATCCCTTCTTTGTCACAAAAATCTTTGAACTTATTAGATGTGAACTTCCCTCCGCAATCAGTCCTTAACAACTTCATTTTCATCTCTTTTTCTAGCTCAACACTAGTCTTGAAGGTCACAAAACTAGAAAATGCTTCATCCTTGCTTTTTACTAACTTAAACCACATAAATCATGAATAATCATCAACCAATAGCAAGAAGTATTTGTTACCTCTTAGTATTGAGGGTGAGATGGGGTCATATAGGTCTCCATGTAAAAGCTCAAGTTGCTTATTGTCTCTAAAAGATGAGGAGTGTGGAAAAGGACTTCTTTGTTGCTTTCCCAACATGCAACCTTCACACAACTTGTGAACTTGATCAATGTTGGGCAGTCCAATCACCATCTTCTTCTTAGACAACTTTCTAAGTGCATTAAAATTGAGATGCCCGAACCTTGCATGCCAAAGCCAATATGAGTTGTTCATTATAGACAGTAGACACTCTTTCTTTACAGCCTTTAGATTCAGTGTATACCGTTTGTTTGGTTGGCGCCTAACTCTTGTAACTAGTCTTCCTTCTTTAGTGTAGATACAGAGTTCTCCATTCCTGATCATTGAATGATTACCAGTCATATCCAATTGTCCTACATTGATGATGTTGGGTCTGAGTTTTGGAATGAAATATACTTCAGAGAGTGGAACATGTTCACCATTAGCACTAGAAAAATGACAGTTCCCCTTTGTTTTATATCCACTAATGAACTATCTCCAGGTTTGATTTACCACCAAATTCTTATCCAGAAAAGCAAATAAATCAAGATTTCCGGTCATATGATTGTTGGCGCCAGAGTCTAGATACCACTTACAGAATTCTTAGGTGTCCTCTTCTTGCATACTTTCTGGTGTCCACAAGCTTTGAGGATGATCATCTTCCCTTTTGATCATTAGAAGTGCCTGATCTTCCTCATCTCTTCTCATTGAAAGGTTCACCTTGTCTTCTTTCTCATTAGCGTTGATTCAAACTTGGAATGTCTCACGTTCCCACACGAGAAGCACTTGATTTTAGTCTTGTCAAACTTCTTTTTTGTTTTGGTATTGTTTCTTATCATTCCCCTGAGATTTTTCCCTTCCTTTGTTTTTGTATTGTTTCTTATCATTCCTCGGGGTTTTCTCTTTAATCTTCTTCTTTTTCATAGCCTTCCATTCAGCTCGGCTAAGAAGTCTAGTGTCAATGCTCTTTTCTGCAAACTCATGGAGCCTCTCTTCATGTGCCTTTAATGACCCTAAGATCTCTTCCATGTGTTTGGTTGAGAGATCACAAAACTCCTCCATTGTCATGGCTATTTGGATGAACTTAGAAGAAACTGATCTTAATAATTTTTTGATCCACAAGTTCTTCTTCAAGCTGGTGTTGTAAACTTCTTAGTTTGCTAGCATTGACATTTAATTTGCTTGTAAAATCATCAATTGAGTCAGATTCCTTCATCTTTAAACACTCAAATCCTCTTAGTAATGTTTGTATTCTGACCTGTTTTGTTCTCTTTGCTCCTTGATTCATGGTTCTTATGAGTTCCCATGCCTCTTTGCCAGACCTCTTGGCGCCGAATCGCAGCAAAATAAATTCTTTTATGGCCTAATATAGTGTTGCCAATGCCATCTTGTCTTTCCTTGTGTCAATTGGTTGTGTGCCCTCCACTATATCATATAGTTCTTGTGCAGTCAAGAGCACTTCCATCTTAAATGGCCAAACTTTATAATTCTCTTTTGACAGCATTGGGTAATTAATTACAAACAGAAATTTATCTCCATGATTCCTTACTTGGTCATTCAACAATCATATACTTCTGGCTAGATCATTGTTTTATAAAGTATTGATAGGGGTTATACTTGTGGTTAAGTCCATTGACATCCTCTTTGATTATGCTTTGATACCAATTGAAGACGAAAATGCCAACATACTACTGGTAATTAAAAAACTGTACATAAACTGGTGAACATAGAACACAGAAAGATGAAACAATACGCTGACTTTGTATTGGATCTTTTGTGACCAACTAACTAACATCTTTAAAGACGTGTTTACATATATATATATATATAAGATACTAACTTGACATTAACTAACTTCTAATGACAGTTACAATAACGGTTATATAACTTCCCTAACTTGACATTTACATACTTATTTGACACGCCAACATTTGTCTTTTGTTGACTACTAATACATGTCTATACTAACAAAGCTAACTAATACTAATATACTTATTAATATTAACCAAGCTTATACTTTTACACATGTGTGTGTTGATATATTCCGTTTAGGTGATTGCAGAAATGCTATCTGAGGAAGAAATTGCGGGGCTTAAAAAGATGTTTGAGGCAATCGACACGGATAACAGTGGTCATATTACGTTCGAGGAACTCGAAGAAGGCTTGAAAAAGTTTGGTGCTAACCTTGAAGAGTCTGAGATTCACCATCTAATGCAAGCAGTAAGTAGTCCTTTGGAGTATCAATCATATTTGCCCTATTATCTAATGAAGTTGATGCATGATAAAGTAATTATGGGTTGGAATTTGCACGTACAGGCTGATATTGACGAGAGTGGTGCCATTGATTATGGGGAGTTCATAGCTGCCATGTTACACCTAAACAAACTAGACAAGGAAGATCATCTGCTTGCAGCTTTTTCCTTCTTTGATAAGGATGCTAGTGGGTACATCACAC
Organism: Polygonum maritimum; assembly: GCA_963924305.1. Classification (NCBI taxonomy): domain Eukaryota; kingdom Viridiplantae; phylum Streptophyta; class Magnoliopsida; order Caryophyllales; family Polygonaceae; genus Polygonum; species Polygonum maritimum. Next base: position 19,073,052 of record OZ002728.1, on the reverse strand, counting down.
GAGATGAGCTTCAACAAGCATGCCAGCAGTTTGGCGTCAAAGACATATACTTGGAAGACTTGATCAAACAAATCGATCAAGACAATGTTAGTATACATACATTGCATTCATACCATTAATACCAATCTGTCTATCATTATCAACATTTTCAATTCATCACTCGATCAGGATGGCCGAATTGATTACAACGAGTTTGTTGCGATGATGCAACTCGAAAACCTGCAACATAATTTCAATGTCGGAGGCATACAAGCTGTGGAGGTTGATTAACATGTGAACTGGTATTTTACTATTCACTTTATTAGATTATTTTGTCAAGGAAATTTAGAGTGAGGGAAAGACCCAAAGGACTCAATAAGCTCTTACAAGGGATTTACTTTATTAGATTTATGGTATATCTAGAAGCATCATCAACTATATGTTCTTAAATCTTCATAAAAAGTACTATCATAGTAATTGGCCAAAATGACAAATTGGTATTACTGATGACCTTACAAATTTTAGGGGAATTAGAAACTAAACTCTCTTACAAATTGATACATCATATAAGAGGATGTTCTTAATCTATCATCAATATATGTTCTAATTCTAGAGAATCTTAATTTGGAAACTCTTTTGTTGATTTATCTACTCAAAGTTATTACAGATTTTTCCTTTAGGCAACAGAGAGATGAGATCCCCAATCTGTGTACGACAAGGACAATTATACAGACCATGGAGCGATGATCATTGGTTATGTAGATTAAAAGTTTTCCCATTGAAACTAGACACAAATAATTATTCGTATTTCTTTTTTAGTTTCAATGTTGTGCAGAGAATCAATGAAGATATGTAAACATCAAACAAACCAGACACGGTGTCCTTGTATTTGTTACTACATTGAAGAAAATCAAGATTGTTGTTATAGTTTTTTATAGTTATACTTGTCTTTTTATCGGACTAACTCCATTATTTATGTCCCCTTTTTCCTAATTATTGTTTTTATTCATAACTAGCCTATGTTAGTCTCCTGCTTAGCATGTGATAAGGCTAAATAATTTGATTTATCATAAATAATTAACAATAATTTTGTTTGAGACCACGATAACATCATTTCTTAATTTACGTTAGAAAATATTCATTTTTGATGGATATTTTAATCAAAATTAATTTTGATAATTTTCTACGTACCCTTTTTTTTGTTGTGCCAGCTTGGATTTATTTTTTATATTTTCATTATATATGTCCTATACACGTGCAAGCCACTTTTTAAAATGGTCAACGCGGTAGTTACCAGAAGTTGAGACAGTAAAAACCCTAAGATGTGAACGTTATAATTACTAGAAGTTGATCAATGCATGCAAAAATAAGTTACAAAGAGGTTAAAAAAGGAATATTATGTAGAAGTTAAAGGGATTTGAGAAGGTTGAAAAATAATTTTATTTTGACAAAAAACAAGATGGATGTGAAAGATGGGATGAAATGGATGATTGGAGAAATTTATAAAAAAATTTGCAGAAGAGGAGATTGAAGGAAGTGATGATGATGTGACTTAAAGAGAAAACTCGAAAAGTTTCTACTTTAAAGATATAGAAGGACTAGTGTATGTTCTCATACTTAACATGGGAAAAGATAAACAATAATCCTACATCTTTCTATCTCAAAATTTATATATTCTATAATAAAATATGGTAATAAGTGCTTAATAAATGTTAAAAATAAAGTAGAGAAAATAGGGATCTGTTGGTTGAGATTTGATCATTCATTCATATTTATCCTTTAGAGACCCATTCTCATTCATATTTGTATGTTTTCTCGTTGTACATGCATTACAAGATCCACTTGTTGTGGTTATCGAACTCGCTTGGTAGTGTCTTATAAGGTCTACTGCCGAGTAATACTTTGTCCGAAAAATGGGGTGTTAAAATTTTGAGTTTTAGCCATTTAGAAGAAAGTAGTATGTTACATCTGAGAAACGTACAAGGATGCAAAAAAAACTGCCATTGTATTCCTATTTTTATTTTACAAACAACAAAAAATGCAAGATGCCTAGAAACAATCCAGCCCTTGGGTAATGGTAAAAGAGTTAACTGAAGGGAAAAAAATGAACAGTTACGAAGCAAACTATTAGGAAAATTTCCAAATGAATTGGATGTATATTTAGATATACGAATTCACACAAAGGATGCTATATGTAGTTGAAGGTAAAGTCAGGAATTTAGCTGAGTTATACTTAAAACACAAATTGATATCTTTGTCCATATCCATTAGTAGTTGGTCACACGTGTTTTTGAGAAGGACTTCTCCAAAATCCGGTGCCAGAAAAGCGCTCCCACATTTGCTTCTCCATCTCTTGGAGATCCTCCTCCGGAATAGCATCGCCCTCTGCCGGCGACACCAACGCCGAAGACGACGACAAGAAGAGATCGTGGTCGTCGACCGATAGGGAACGCGTATGAAGCATGCCGCTTTTCATTAGCCTCCGGCGGCGCCGCTCCCTCACCGCTTTATGGTAGAGGTCGGCGGGCGCCCTATAGGCCGCAAGCACCACCAAGTTGGCCACGCTATAAGGCGCCAGGCAAGCCACCGCCGCTATATCGGCCGTCGTTCCCCCGGCCATCTCTGCAAAGGATGATGCCGACTGAGGCCTCCTCCTTCGCCCGCTCTCTTCTCCCAAGCTCTTTCCGTCGTGCACCGACGACCTTTGTCGGATTACCACCATGTATACAACGGATCGATACTTGTCCAAGGAATCACCGCTTCGAGTGAACAAAATAATGGATGAAACGTAAATATAGATTGAATTTGGCTCGCGTTCATGAGATTCAAGATCTCTGGTGGATCACAAAGGATCCAACGAAGAGGATGTACGGGAGGGACAGAGGTTTTCATTTTGGAGGTGACCAATATGGATTGCATCTGGTTATTTTTGGGCCTCCTCATTTTTTTGGTCATAATTTTTAGACCTCCTCTTTACTAGCTTTAAGCCACGATAAATTCGGGAGGAAGAAAAGCAAGGGTAAACAATACAGCTATAGGCAAAATATTTCTAAAATTGACTTCTTATAATATGTGCTTCAAATGTCACATAGTTGTTTCACAATTTCTAAAATTTATGGAGGATTCCATACATAAGATTTGATTTTGTTATCTTGTTATTTCTACATTTATTATTCATATAGTCTTCTAATTAAAATGTCTCACTAATATTAAATCCTCACGTCATTTTATTGTCGATCGACATGGTAAATGAGTAGGGGGGTTAAAACCCTTTTTTTTAACAAATGCCATCATCACAAGATTCTTGGATGTCGATGTCCTTCTTTGAGAAATCTTTGACAATGGTAAAAAAGCAGTCGATGAAACTTTCAAGCATGGTACGATTGACAAAGTATATTGGCGACTACTAGTTGTCAGTCTCTCGCACTAGTACCCCACTCAGAGTTGTGTCGGACACTGCTAGACATAGTTGAAGCATCTCATTCGGAACTGGTTTTGCTAGCAGTATCGTGTTGGAAAAGTACCTCTTTAACTCTTGGAAAGAATGTTTGTGCACCTTTGTCCATTGGAAACCCCTATTCTTCTTCAGTACTTCATAGAACAACCAACATCGATTTGATGACTTATAAATGAATCTGTTCAAAGCCGCGATCTACACCTCTTTGATGCTTCGGGGCGACTTCAAGGTCGATATCGCCCGCACCTAATCGAGGCTAGCTTTAATACCCCTCTATCACCTCTATGTCACCACATAGCCTAAGAACTTGTCGAATTTAACCCTAAATGTGCATTTGATCGGGCTAAGCTTCATACTGTACCCCTATAAGATCTCGAAAGCTTCTACTAGATGGGAGATATGATCTTGTTTGGCTCTACACACCATGTCATCGATATAGACCTCCATTGTCTTTCGTATCTGGTCGCGGATCATCTGGTTTACTAGCCGTTGATAAGTGGTGTCAACGTTTCTAAGGACAATGGACAACCCCTTTCTAGCATTATGTCCCTTGGCTATAGTAACAAATGATGTTTTTTCTTGGTCATCTGGGTGCATTTTGATCTAATAATAATCGATGAAAACATCTATAAAAGTGTGAAGCTCGTGACCTATTGTGGCATCCATCATGGCGTCGATGTGTTGTAGAGGAAATGAGTCCTTCGGGCAACCCTTATTCAGGTCGGTGAAGTCTACACACACCCTCCATTTCCCATCCTTTTTTGGCATCACCACTACAATGGCTAGCCATTCTAGATAGCCGACTTCTCTAATCTTTCCGGTGTTGAGCGGGTTTCGGACTTCTTATTCCAAAACTTTTATTCTTTCTAGTGCGAACCGGTGTCATTTTTGTCTTACTGGCGGGTGTTGTGAGTCCATATGGAGCTGGTGAGTGATGATTGTCAGGGCTATGCCAGTCATATCTTCATGACTCCATGCAAAACATTTCATGTTTTCTTTGAGGAAGGAGACACGTCATGCTCTGATTAATGTGTTTATGGCTCTACACGAGTCACTTTCCCCTGTTCAAGGCCTGCCTCAACCACCTTGTCATCCTCGTCATCCCTTTCATTAACGGTTTTGGCAGCGTCCTAGAATTGTTATGCCTTTCTTGTAGCATTCTTTCGTCGGTCTCTAGTCACCCGTGATCTCATCTATCCCCCATGGTGCAGGGAATTTGACGGTTTGGTGGTAGGCAGACGTTACTACCTTCATATATGGAATCCACGACCATCCCATATATGGAATTTGATGGTTTGTGGATATCACTCTCGAATAACCCCATCTCCTTGAGAGCGGAGAGCGTCATCAGGTTCGTTTAGCTCCCCATGTCGATTAACACTCACTTGATCATCACGTTCCCGATCTGGAGAGATATTACAAGACCCTCATGATGGGGTCCTACTAGATTCTCGACATTTGACTCGTCAAAAGTAATCAATGGACCAGCTGGCACTCTCTTAACGCCTTATGGCCAGACAAAGTTACTCTCTCTAGCGTGGCTCTTGGCAATTAAATATGACAAACCACACATGCTAGGGCCCCTTGTGATGTAATTAACTACTCTTTTTGGAGCTAGTGGGGATCGCCTAGGTTGAGGTGTGGCTTCAAGCAAGTCTCGAGGTATCCTTGCATCTGGGGCAACCTCTAGTATCCTGTCCCTGGCCACTAGATATGATATCTCCTTCTGAAGAATGACACATTAATCCTTGGTCCAATGACTGTGATTTGCGTGGAAATCACACCACTTTGTCATGTCCGGGTCGGGATGTGGAGCTTTATCCTTTCTAGGCCAATGAATCTTGTCTCCTAGCCTGGAGAGGTTTTTAACTAGCTGTGACGGTGACAACCCTAGATTGAAGGCGTCGTATGGTGACGATAGGGACTCTCGGTCTTTTTTCTCCACTACTTTAGTCGTGGCAACAATAATGTGGACATGGTGTGACTTTAGGTATGGGAGACTTCGACGGTCTCGTCAGTGCTTGCTTGAACTCCGTTTATCCGTTTCCTCCAATATCTCATCTCTTTTACTTAATTGACAGTCTTCCTTTAGTTGTACATGTGCTAGTGCCCTGGTTTGCACTTCCTCAAAACTGCTACAAGGATGCCTCGTTAGTTCTTTATACAACCTTGTGTCTAGTGTCACCCATTGCCTGATGGGTTATGATTTCGTAGCCACATCGCATTTCAGGATGGAGATTTTTCTCGATTAAAGTGATTGAAATAGTCCCTAGTGGATTCGCGTGACCGTTGGGTGATGCGATAGAGATCACTAGACTGCTTCTTGAACTTCCGATTGCTTGCAAATTGGATACGAAAGTCATTGACCAATTTTGTGAACGATCTGATGCTCCCTTTAGGCAGGTTAAAGAACTAGGTTAGAGTGGGCATAGTCAATAGGGTTCCGAACCCCTTCACATGATAGCCTACTTCGAGTGGTGTGGAACCGCGTTGGTCATCATTTTCTGTTTATACATGGTCATGTGCTTATTAGGATATGTGGTTCCGAAGTAAGAGGTAATAGTGGGCATAAAGAATTTCCGAGGGATTTCGACGCTAATGATTTGAGATACAAATGGTGACTCATCGTATCCGTCAAGGGATTCTTGCTCAACTAGTAGATATGCACTAGCAAACCAGGTTATCTGGTCGATGATCATGCCAATCTGGTCCTTAACCTTTCACTTGATGATCTCGTCCTAGTCCACTAGACGGCATCGAGGCTAGTCTTCTTCTTCATCTTCCCCCACTACTCATAAGTCTTGAGGGCGGAGGGGCCGATGCTCGCTAGCCGATCGAATCACTATTGGAGGTGTCATGGTATGGCTAGGTCTTCCTTGTTGTCCAAGTGTTGGGGCTCCAAGAAGGGTTGCTGACGGGGTGACGTAGTATGTTCTAGCGTCGAGGCCACCACTCCCGTTTGAAGTCCCTTCCCCACCATTAAGGCCCAATCTCGTCACTAGACCATCAGTCTCTCTAGCGACTCTGGCTGACTGACGACTAGTGGTTAACGATTAATTCTTGGACTTAAGCTGATCATTCTCGCCGGTCAAGTATTCAATATAGGCCTCATAGAAGCTCTTTTGGTCGCTAAGCTCTTTTTGCAGATATTCTAGTCGCCGACAAAATTCGGCCATTTCGTCGGCTTGAGACCGGTTGGCGGGATTGTTTGTTCGTGAAGGATCCTCCTCTCCACTTGGTTGGGAAGTTCGCTCTTCCTGATCTTTCATGGTTGTTGCTAGTAGGAACTCAACTCTTACTCTGAGCACATCCTTATGATTCCGGCCGCACACTGGGCGCTAAAATATTTTAGCTAGAAATCGTTTATTCAAATTACGATCTTTGGACAAGATTGGGTCGAAGTAAAAGGGAAGTTGGGGGTTTGAAGATCGAATGAAGAAGGAAATAAAGAACTTGAATTTATATTGAACGAAAGTAGTTTTTTCTCTTTGTTCTTCTCCTTTTACAGGAAATCTGATGATCCTTACCTAAAACTCAAATAACCTATTTAGGACTCATTTGGTATTTGGTAAGGAAAGGAAAGGGATAATCTCATGTATCTAGTCAAGTTTTTAGTTATCATTTATTTATCACAATGGTAATCATTACCCCTCCTTCCTCATTTTTTATGTAAAACATAAGATAACTAGTACAGTTTTCCGCGCCTTGCGCGGATTTTATATTTTTTTATATATAATAACACCAATCAAATAATTTTATACTATATAATATGTATAATAAATAAATATTCAATTGAATTACTTTTACAAATTTTAATATTAGAAATTGTTATTTATATCAATACAAATTTTTGTAAATTTTATGTTTGGTAGTGTTAGTTCTTTTTTTTTTGTTAATCTTAAACTTTATACATACAACATTTGTGTGTCTTTTCCTTTTGTATTATATATAGATAAATATTATTATTATTATTATTATTACTATTATTATTATTATTATTATTATTATTATTATTATTATTATTATCATTATTATTATTATTATTGTTGGATCGTAAGTCTGTTAGAGAAGGCGTCCTTAACTGGGTTAAGGGCGTCCTTAGGTGCAGCGGAATTTAGACATAACAGGAAACGCAATGAGATACTGGACACGAGTATTTATAGAGGAACCCCACTAAGACCAACTAGTCTTATGGGTAAACCTCTACCTCCGCTTGGAGGATTTTCAATAGCCGTCCTTATCTTATTAAGAGAGAGTCCTTACAACTTAGGCGAGTCGTTACACTTCACTGAGCTAAGCGTCCGTCCTTAGCCTCACTAGTAACACTCCTTCCACCTAACAGAGTAACCTAACTCTCTTAACTATAAGGAAGCTATCACTCACGTCTCTCACGGTTCGTTGTGAAAGACAAACTACAACTCTAACTATTTTGTGGTTTGTTTTGGATTTGATGTGGTTGGACTTTCTTTCTCTTGCTTCAAGCTCACTTGATCTTCGTTCGTGTTCTTGAATGCTTCGGGAGAGCTTGAGAGAAAGTCTTCAAAGTCCACACCGCTATGCATACCCCTTGGGGGGTATTTATAGCGGAAGTGGTTCTTGTCCTCTAGCGTCCTCTGATGCTTGGCATGATCCTTGATCTTCCATCAACGATGCGATGAGCATCTTGAGGAAGTCAACTCTGTTGACGCTTGGGAAGCCTCCGCGTGGATAGGGGACCATCGCTGGGAAAGCGACATCTTTGGAGTTGTGTACACGTGCCCAGACAAGGGAAGCTTCCTTCTGAGGATTACGGCCGAACGTGATGTAATCATGTTGGGGCGGCCTTGATTTGAATTTGAACTTCGTCCGTATTTTGGCGCGCGTCCCTTCTTGATGAGGACGCCGTCCTATCTGCGCAGGAACTTGGCCAATTACGTTTAGCTTTGGAAGTTCTGATGACGTGCGTCCCTACAGCTTAGGGACTGCCGTTCACTTGTTGGCCTTTTCGCTCATGTGCATCCACTGGACCTTCCTGAGATCAACACTTGGACAACTTGTTAAATACATTTGAGTTTGTCATTATCAAAACAAGGAACGATCATTATTGGTTAAGATATTAATGACTGGCGTCCTTAATATCGTCCCAACAATTTCCCCTTTTTTGATGATGACAAACTCTTTCAGATAATACGCACAGAAGTAAAGCTTTTAGCATGAGAAACTACACTTGATTTTCTTTTCAGCTTAGATTGACATGCAACACATTCTTTTAAGTGCGTTCTCTTTTATTTTCTACTAGCGTCCTTTGGACTTGACCGAATTCCCCCTAAACACATGCTATCTATGACAACTTAAAGACAATCGCATCTCTGCAAAACTATACTTCCCCCTTTTGGCATCATCGAAAAGGAGGACAAGTTGAAAAGCATGCAAGCACAAAGTCATAACTACAGAAAGGAACGCTTAGACAAAATAAATCACAAATGTAATGAACGGCATTCATAAAGCAAGAGAAGTACGATCATTACAGACAATCAAGCACACGGTTCAAAACGGGGACAGCGTCCCAATGTCTTAGTAAAAACCAAAGAAAAGATAAATTGTTTCAGGGGTTGGAAGAGGGAGGGTGATCATTTTCGGGGACGCTTGCCAAGGGCCTTGAGGTGTTGCTCCTAAAGATGGTTGTTCTGTGCAAGGAGCTCGTTGTTGCGCTCAAGAAGTTCTGTGTGGGTGTGGAGGGTGTCGTGAACCTGCTGAATTAGATCAATCATCATGCACTGGTTCTCGATCATCATGCCCATCAGATACTTCGTAGAGTGCTTCTCGGCCTCATCAGGGACGCTCATACCATCGAGCTCGTCCTCTTCATCAGCAGCGTCCTCAACCGGCGTCCCAACTACTTGTAAGTTTTCAGCTTCTGGATCACCTTGAGCTTCTTGAGCAGCAGCGGCGGCAGCAGCCTTAGCTTTCCTCTGAGCCTCTTTCCTTTCCTTTTCCATTTGGCGTTTGACTGAAGGAAGCGGCTCATCACAACGAAGTTTTCCAACTGGGGGCAAGGTGATTTGCCTAACGTCCCAGTGGATGCCAAAGGACTGTTCTTGCTTTGGAGCATAGAGACCTTGCTGCTTGAGAATCTGCTTGACTAAGCCAGGGAAAGGAAGAGAGTGTCTGCCTCCTGTGCACTTGCCCATGTGCTCCAAGATAACCCGCGGCAAATTGATCGGCTTGTGTTCTAAGAAAGCGTCCAGCAAGATACTGTCAGTGATCTGGACTATCGACTTCTTCTCTTGGCGGGGGACGACCATGCGCACAATGAAGTGATGCGCAAGGACGCCTGTCTTGGAGAGACAGTGAGCGACCCTGTCCCTAGCAATTGGTTGTCTCCTGTTGAATATTTTGTTGAAGATCTCTTCCTGGGAGAAACGACCAAAATTCTTGTTGGGAAGGTCGTGCATGGCATCTGGCGGAGAGGGACGCAGGCCTAGCATATTGCGGACGGTACCCTCAGCAATTGAGTACTCGTCCCCATCAATTTCGAACGTCCCTTGAGGCTTCCCTTTTACTTCTGAGATTTCAAATTTGGAGTAAAAGCGGAGAACCTGTTCGGGGTCGACTTCCGCGGCCTCGGCGCCTAGGTGCGTCCATCCCTGGAACTCAAGCAGTTCCAAAAACTCTTGGCGTTGATTCTCTTCGAGGAACTGGGGAGTGAATAGGAGCGGCGACAAGATTTTCTTTAAGCGTTTCTGCTTACTGCCGTTGCTCACAATCACTTCATCACCGGCGTCTTCTTCATCGCCGTCTCCCTCCTCGTCCTCAGGGTCTTCATCCTGGTGAGGAGCGTCCTCTTCGTCTGCGGCCTCGTCCCCTTGCTCATGGGACTCAGCCATTTCCGTGTCCTCAGCAGTGGACGCCTGTTCTGTAGGGGGCGCGTCCACCACTGGAGTCCGTGCCAAGGACTCGGTAGGAACGGTTGTAAGAGGCGTCCCTTGGACTTGAGCAGTTTCCTCGACGGCCTGAGCAGGCGGAGGAGGAGGAGGAGTTGAAGCTCTGGGAGGAGAGGGAGAGGGAGTTCTTAACTTGGCCTTTGTAGCGGGGGCAGAGGAGGAGCTTGGCGGAGCCATGGATATGGGCTTCACTTTGAGCGGAGCAGGGGGAGGAGGCGGCTTCTTGGCAGGGGAGTCCTCCAGAGTAATCACTTTTGGTACAGCGTCCTTGGCCGGGACCTGTACGAGAGGAGTCGCCTGCGAAGCAGCTGGCATGGGCTTTGCCAAGTCCGCCTCGATCTCTACCTGAAGCGGATCGGAGGAAGCCGTAGGAGCAGGAGCGGGAGTGACGTCCTCTATCCTTGGTGGTGGAGGAGGAAGGCGAGGGACGTCTTGCAAACTCTGCTGGATCGCCGCAACAATGGCGTCCTTTTCGGCCTGCTCTTGCCGGGCCTTCTCCTCTTTCTCTATTGCAAGCTCCGAGAGGCGGATAGCGGCCATTTGTTGCTCGGTCACGCCCTCGAGCTCAGCAGACGTCTTCAAGCGTCTCTTTGGGGCGGGAGGAGGGGAGGAAGGGATTGGTTTTGGTGGAGAGGAGGAAGGGCCTTTTATTTGGAGCGTTTTGGAAGAAGGGGGAGAGGAAGGCCTTTTTCGTTTGTGAGATGGGACGGAGCCCGCAGGAGCAAAGACAAACTCCATTATATCTGGGAGCAGTTTGGCGAGCTCGTCCACGGTTCCACCAAACGAGTCAGATATGATGCCTGGCCCCATGAATGGAGGGTTGGAGTTGTTGGTTTCCGCAAGGCGGGGCTTGACGTACGTTACCATGAAGTAGTAAAGTAGTCTTTGGATTTTAGAAGGATGTTCGTGAGCGGACGCCCTAAGACAGATGTTGGCGAGCGTCCTTGGCTCTTTTTCAAGCCAGTCCTCAATGAGAGGGTCAAGGGGAGGACGGAGTTTGGGTTGAGAGGGGAGCCGTCCAATTGAGCCACTGTAAACAGAGGCTTTGGCGATATTATCTGGCTCAGGCTCGGGTTTGAAGGGCTTCTCTAGAAATGAAAACCGCTTCTGACTTTGTTTGGATTGAGAGCGAGGGGGTTGCTGTTTTTGTTGTGGAGGATGGGAGCGAAGGGGCTGGGGAGGGGTGTTGGAGTGGCGGCGCTGGGTGGATTGAGAAGAAGTATGGTGGCGAGGGGGTTCTTGGCGGCCGGAAGGTCTGCCTCTTAACTCCATTAATGACCGGCCTTTCACCGGAGGAGATCTCGAGGAGCTAGGGTTTTTCGCCGCCGACGAGGGTGAGGGGTTTTTGGAAGCTCTGGTGTTGGCCATTTGAGAGAGAGGGTTTATATAGAGGAAGATTAGGGTTGAGGATGAGATTTCGGGATGCGTTTGAAGATTTTGCAGATCTTGAGAGATTGCTATAAGTGAGTAAACAACAGAGGAGCGAAGAAGGTGTTTCGGAATGCACAGGTGGGTATTTATAGGAAGAAGACGAAGTTGGACGGTCAGGGGTAACAGGGTCTTTACACTCGGCTTCCTCCACCCGCCTTCCCACACGTGGCTTTCTTCTTTGCTAAGAAACACAGCTGTTGAGCACTGTTTGCGCATATCCCGAGATCTTCGCTGAAACTTCTCTAAGACGGTTCACCTTCCCATTTTCAAACATTCAAACTTCTCAAAACTGCAAAGGACTCTGACCTGGCGTCCTTTCAACACACAACACTTCACTACACTAAACTGAACCACGGCGTCCCAGACACTGATCCCAACCTCTGAACTTAAAACTCTGTAAGGACAACTCTCAGCTCTTAACACGCGTCCCTTTGATCACTTAGAACCATTTTTGAAAATCAAGCAAGTACGTCCCGTAAAGATAAAACAAAGAACGCTCATAGGACGCGTTTGCAAGATTCTCGGCTTAGGTAAGCTTAGAGTTCCCATCATTTCGGCTTATAATGAGGGTAGATTGATCAGGGAAACTCTTGAGATGAAAAGCGAATTGAATACCGTTCAAAAACACGAGCAAAACATATGTCTTAGACTAGCGTCCTTTAAAGATGACTTTAAATGAATACATTACTCTAAAACAAGTTCTCAACAAAACATAGCCAATCATGGAGGGAATAATAGAACGGGACTTGATCATTTGAAAGTTATCATCCCCAAAAGCAACCGGAGGTGCTCGAAGGGACGTCTATCAAGTGCTTTTGTGAAAATATCAGCCACTTGGTCCTCAGTCCTAACATGATCTACCTTAATTAATCCAAGTTCAACATTATCACGAAGAAAGTGATGTCTTATATGAATATGCTTCGTCCTAGAATGATGAACAGGATTCTTGGCAATACTTATAGCACTGGTGTTATCACACAAGATAGGGACTGTGTTGAGGAACGTACCATAATCTTCAAGTTGGTACTTGATCCATAGGACTTGTGAACAGCACGAAGCAGCAACAACGTACTCAGCTTCCGCGGTTGAGAGTGCCATGGAGTTTTGCTTTTTGGATCCCCAAGATATAAGACATGACCCAAGGAATTGTGCCATTCCTGATGTGCTCTTCCTATCCACCACATGGCCAGCGTAATCTGCGTCAGAGTACGCTACCAGGTTTAGGGACGTTCTTCTGGGATACCATAGGCATAGGTCATCTCGTCCCTTGAGGTATCTGAAGATTCTCTTGACCTCTTGCATGTGGGATTCCTTTGGGTTTGCTTGGAAACGAGCACACAAGCACACAACGAACATGATGTCGGGACGACTTGCCGTTAGATATAGCAAGGACCCTATCATTCCTCTGTAAAGCTTTTGATCTACACTCTTGCCTTCTTCATCAGCATAAAGGCGAGTGTTGGGGGAGATGGGAGTATCAATGGATTTTGAAGAGTTCATTCCATACTTCTCGAGCATTTCACGGATGTATTTTTGTTGGTGAATGCGCGTCCCATCTTTGAGCTGGGTGATTTGGAGTCCCAGGAAGAAGTTGAGTTCTCCTATGAGGGACATCTCAAACTCATTACTCATCAAGTTCTTGAATTCCTCTACAAGTCTCATGTTAGTGCTTCCAAAGACTATGTCATCGACATAGACTTGGACAATCAAAACATCTTTAAGGACTTTCTTTAAGAATAGTGTTTTATCAATGTTACCTCGTGTGTACCCGTTGGACAAGAGAAAGGACGCAAACCTATCGTACCATGCACGGGGGGCTTGCTTGAGTCCATAGAGTGCCTTGTCCAAGAAGTACACATGATCAGGGTGATCAGCGTCCTCAAATCCTGGAGGTTGAGCGACGTACACTTCTTCTTTAAGCTTGCCATTGAGGAAGGCTGTCTTAACATCCATTTGAAAGAGCTTGAACCCCTTGTGGGCGGCGTAGGCGATGAGGAGGCGAATGGCTTCAATTCTGGCGACAGGAGCGAAGGTCTCATCATAATCGATCCCTTCCTCTTGCCTATAGCCTTGAGCCACAAGCCTTGCTTTGTTCCTTGATACGCGGCCACTTTCATCAAGCTTGTTTCTATAGACCCACCTCGTCCCTATTATGTTTTTGTTTCTCGGTCTAGGGACGAGGGTCCAAACTTTGTTCCTCTCGAATTGATTGAGTTCTTCTTGCATGGCTTGAATCCAATCAGCAACCTGGAGTGCTTCCTTAATGTTCTTAGGTTCAACTAAGGACACAAAGGCGTTGAAGGCACAGAACGCTATGTTGGCGTTGAGGGACTGATTCACAGCTGATCTTGTTTGGACTCCTTTTGAGATGTCTGAGATGATTTGATCTGTTGTGTGAAGTCTTGAAAGGTTGGATCCCTTATGAGTAGCGTCCTTGGCAGGAGTACACCTAGGGTCCGTCCAATCAGACTCATCAGAGTCAAATCCGTCTTCTTCATTTGTCGGCTCAGTGTGTTCCCCCTCAGCTGGAGCGTCCACACTGTGTCTTTCTCCTTGTTGACTTGATTCACCGGCCTCAACTTGGTTTAGCGACCAAGTTTGAGAATGCTCTTGTTGTTCACTAGGAACTCCCATTGAGACCTCAACGCGAGACTCAGGGGCGTTCCCAGGAACATAATATTTGACGGAGGAGCCTCTTGGTTCTTCTTCATCATCTTCATCATCGTCTCTAGGAGAGGGGCGACCTTCCTTCTTACCTGGTTCTTTCTTGAGAGAAGCATTTTCTTTGAATACTACATGGATGCTTTCCTCAAGCTTAAGAGTCCGTTTGTTGAAGACTCTATAGGCTTTGCTTGTGAGGGAGTACCCAAGAAATATTCCTTCATCACTCCTAGCATCAAACTTGCCGATGTTGTCTTTGCCGTTGTTGTGAATGAAGCATTTACACCCAAAGACTTTGAGGTGTGAAATGTTTGGCTTTCTTCCATTCAAGAGCTCATAGGACGTCTTTTTGAGCAATGGACGAATCATAGCTCGATTGACAATGTAGGTTGCGGTGGCAACGGCTTCTGCCCAGAAGTGTTTGGGGACGCCGCTGGCCAAAAGCATCGTCCTTGCCATGTCTTCCAGCGTCCTATTCTTTCTTTCAACAACACCATTTTGCTGAGGAGTTCGAGGAGAAGAGAAGTTGTGGGAGACTCCTTGTTGGTCACAGAAGTCAAGGAACTCTGAGTTTTTAAACTCCGTTCCATGATCTGACCTTAGAGCTTTCAAGCTCGTCCCAAGAGCAACTTCTACTTGCTTGATGAAGATTTTGAACATCCCGAAGGCATCTGCTTTTGACACCAAGAAAAGAACCCAAGTGAATCTTGAAAAATCATCTACAATGACATACATGTACCTTTTTCCACCATAGCTTTGGGTTTGCATGGGTCCACACAGATCCATGTGAAGAAGTTCCAATGGCTTCTTTGTGCTCACTTCATTCTTGGATTTGAAGGACGATCTTGTCTGCTTCCCTTTGATGCATGCTTCACATTGCTCAATTTGCTCAGGATCAATTCGGGGAAGACCTCTTACAAGATCCTTGTTAGAGCTAGAAATCAACCAAGTAAGATTGGTGACCCCTTAGCCTAGATCGGGCTTGAACTAAGCAAAGAACGAAAGAATTGAAGAGAAAAACGTGTAACTTCGTATTGATGATGATGAATGTCGTGTGTATGTAGATTGTACAATGCGTGACCCCCTTTATGTATATATAGGGGTCCTTAAAGATAGAGTATTTACAAGATAGAATACTAACTAGATAGATAAGCATCTACTAGATAGATTTTCCCTAGATATGATATAATTCCGTTTACATAAGATAGAGGGAATCCTTATTGGATCTAATTTAAGTCTATCTTATACTTGGATGGTCAAATATATCGAAATTATGACCTGTTACTCGGATCATGTTCTAGAACATCGCCGCTGGGCCCCGTGGGCCTCCTGCATGCCGCTCTGGTATACTTTGTGGGCTGTTGGGTAATAGGGCCCAACAATAGATAGGATATTCTTCTTGATATGATAAGATTTTCTTTAATATGGCTGATTATCTCTTGTAACAACCTCGATATGGCAGTTTTTATCTTGAGTAACGACTTCGAATCTCGTGGGCCTATCTGGTTACGTGTACGGGTTCAGTGAGGATTGTGGGCCTCAAGCCTTGGGTCCAACAATACCCCCGGATCGGGTTGTAAATCCATACCCGCTATGGAGTTGGAAGCCGATTCGTAATGTGTCGTCGAAGTCTCTGCTGTCTTTAAACCTTGCTGACTTGTCCAGAACCATCGTCAGAGAGGATTCTAGAGTTTGAACACTCTTGGTAGATGTTTAAGAAACTGAAGAATATGTCCCAGCTTGAAAGCTTATGTCTTGAAAACTGCGTCCCGAAGTGACTTCTAAGGTAGCAAAACCGGTTGGTTTCGCATGTCTGCATTGGAGATTCTCTATGTCAGCTAGCGAGTACTCGATGAGTTGCGCTGCGCTCGGGAAGTGAAGTTGTGAAGGTGACCTAGTGTTTGATCAATGTGGTGGCCGTCGTGGTTGCTTAGCATTTGATGAAGCCTCGCCTTGAATATTTCTTGAGATTTTGCTATTGAGAAGTATGGTTATTAGGATGTAACCATATATTGGAACAACGTTGCTATGTATCTCCACCCCAGTACCCCAGTACTAGGCTCTTTCGCAAGACTTGTCTCTTGCAAACGTACCCCAGACAAAATAGTGAACATAATGTCGTTTGAGGTCTTCCAGAATGTACTTGAACCCCTGTCTTAGGTCAAAGATGATCGGCTAGACTTTGATCATGATGGGCGTGCTTCACTGAATTCCACTTTGCTGATCCAGAAACATTCACGAGCAGTTGTAGATCTCTGGACTCTTCAAGTACCCCTGTGTTGTTATTGTTTCGTGTGTTAGAACGTTGGTCTTGAATCGACCCCATTGTGTATTGCATCCTCTAAGCCAAGAACTTCTGTTGGTGTCGTGACGTCTTCATTTTGTAAGAGTTTCCGCGTACCCCTGTCTGGGTTCGCGTTCTTGATATGGGATCTAGAGGTGTAACCCTTCTGCTTGATGAAACTCTTTTACATAACTTTGTTCACGTTCTCCTTTGCTAGTACTTGTTTCTTGTCTGTTGACGACTCCAGCCTGCTAATGCCGATGAGACGTTCTCTAGTGTGGTACTAGCACCATGCCTTGTTTTGTGGGGCAATGTTCTATACCCCATGTATCTTGGATTTCAAGTCTAACCATGTCGGTCCTCTGTATGAACGTTTATGCTTTGATGCACGTGTGTGTTTTGTGACACCCAAAAGTATTTTATGGTCTTAGAGTCCTAGCGTATAGGCTTAGACTAAAGGCGACCATCGATGTTTCGCCAAGGGCGTTTCCATGGCGTTTGTCTAAACAACCAAAAATTTGATAGATGTCAAAATCCATCTTCTTGGTAAAGTAAGCATACAGAGTCTAGCGACTCGGGAAAAATATGTTCTAGATACTGTATCCAGAAATGATTGCTTCGCTTTTGTCTTTCGTTGAGCGGTACACTCGTTCTTCGATGGCAGGGTGTGGGTCGATGCATGTTTCGAAGGTGTTTTTGTAAGCTTGTTCCAGGACTGTACCCCGGACGTAAGTGTGATCACGGCGGTTTTTAGGATAGGTATGTATTCTAGATACCGTGTCTAGAGAGTGTATCTAGAGACTTACGTGTGTTTTTGCTCGAGCGGTGCATGCGTTTTTGACAGAGTCCTTAAAGGTATTTAATGCGTCTCAGCGGTCGTTTGTTGTGATATCACTAAACAAGCTTGTTTGTACGATGTGCTAACGTTAGCTTCATGATGTTAAATTTTGATGGTGTATCTAGGTTGTACAACCAGGTAGTATGTGTGGATTAATCCGTCGGATGCTAGCATATGTGTCAGGCGAATTGTGCCTTATTTATGGATCCAAGTATTTGTGCGAGTTTTGCAATACTGGCGATACATGCCTAGGTCAACTTATGAACCTAACCGTTACGTCCACGAGATTTGTGGGATAATCTGGCGATAAATGCCTAGGTCAACTTATGGGCCTAAAATATCCTTTCTCGCGAGATTTGCGGGATATCTCCCGCGAGATTTGCGGGAACATGCGTTTGTAACCATACCAGGGGGACTGCCTGGTAGGACGTGTTTTGTAACCGTTCCAGGGGGACTGCCTGGTAGGATATGTTTGCGCAATAACGATGTAACCCGTTACTAGTCTGATCAGGACTACTGGGTAGGTATCCTAGGGGGGAAGACTTTGTGTCGTGCTGGCTTTTGCACGACACTGTCCATGCTAAGTTTGCAAACAATCTTTAAGCGTAGTCATACTAAAGATATATGTAATATGCTGAAAGAATTGCAAAGGACGGAAAGAACAATAGTGTCTCAACTAATGCTAAATGCTACTATTATCTAGAATGCAAAGCTGGGTGAATAGTGTACCACTTTCTTGTGAACTTTGAAGTTTTGTGGATAACCAGTGTCTGGTGCTGGCACGAGCCTTTCTTGCGTAGCCGATGTGTAAGTGTTCCACCTGTAATGCTTGGAAACCATGTTGAGCATTAGCATGGTTTGCCCTTAAGGCGCTCAGATCAGATTCAGAAAAAGGAAGAAATTGACATGAGAGTCGGAAAAGCGTTGGTCAAGGGTACTTCCCTAAGCATTGAAGATGTGGAATTCCTACTAGGTCGCCTAGGTATCGCATAACCTGCGGGCACGGATCCTTTGTTGTCACAAAAGGTCGTGAACTTTCGTATGTGAGGTTCCTGTCACTTTCTTGGGCATAAGAGTGAACGTAAATCATTAGTCTAGGAGGAGTCTAGAATATCCTCAAAAACATAGATCGATGAATCGTGTTCCAATCAAGCGATTTATCATTGTGTCTAGCAATTAAAACTAGTGAGCAGTAAATACGCATGAGCGTAAAAGATTGATGCGTGTAAGAAAGAGAGATGATCTTTTAGCAAAATAAAAGTATAGAATGAATTGTGAGATAAAGGAACGAGGAAACCAGTATATGAAGGACTGGAACATGATCCTGACTCCAGAAGGGTCGTCTAGGTCGATTCATCATGGTTGTGTCCGGGCTGGTTCCGCGTTGTATTTCTCCAAGGTATGGCGTCGAAGCCGCTACGCCTCTTAATTAATTAATTTTTTTTTATATATATAAAAAAAAATACGATCAGGATTAGTCCGCTTGCACGAATTATATATTTCCATAATGGTCTTCTTTCATATAGTAGGCCCTACTTCCTGAAACAATGGGTTAGTGCTTTCCGAGCAGGTTTTAACTTGGGCAGATATCGACTTGCCCACCCCAATGCTGATCCCAACCCAGCCGGCTCATCTAGACATTGACTTGGAGGGATAGACAAGGCTTTCTTTTCTTGGACATTACGTCGAACAGGTGGAGTCCGACCCCGAGATTTCTGAGCTGAGAGGCAAGCTTATCAAGCCTTCACCACCGTACTTGTCGTCTTTGACGAAGCACAGGAGAGGGTGAGTGAGGTTATGCACTTGCTGATTTCGACCTTGGTTCGTGGCGAGACATTCCACGTTATCCGGACGCCGGCGAATCCCTCTGGATTGTTTGCCGTCTCGGTTGCCATGCCCTGTTTGTTTTTTTGTCAAGTTTGCAGCTTTTTTCAACCATCTTGATCTCCAAAAGTGAACGCCGCTCGGAGGTAGTAGAGAGGAGGCTTGTCGAAGGGTTTTGTTGACGAACAAAGCATTTTGACCTCTAGATCGGACTTGTCGAAGTATTTTGACGGTGATGGTTTTTCATCTTCGTCGTCCGCGATCGAACGCAGGTCTCCGCTCTTAATCAAGCAGCGATAGCGGCCGAAGTCGGAGGCTAGGGTTTCGAGTCGACGGCTCTGAACCGGATTGCCGCCTCCTCCCGTTGTGCGCGATGATGCTGTCAAACCACCACCGCCGCACTCGGCGATTCCGGCGAGAGAGACGATCGGGATGTCGCTCGAGAATTGATTGTAAGCGATCCTGGGCCGCTCGTCGGGCGAAACCCGTGTTGGGCGTCGTGTTCCTGGTTCAGAGCCGTTAGAGTCCCCGGCTTAATGGAAGCCATGGATCGGACCAGATTGGGGTCCGTGTTTGAGTGGTGAGTTTTAACTTTGTCCTCGTCTGACCTCTGTTTCAGAACAGTTCTTCTTCCGCCATCACCGGCGCCGATCATCTAGATAGCGTGTCAAAGTTCACGTCCACCTTGTTGCTATCTCACCGTCTGCGTTTTTCTTCCTTCATCGTTACGACCCGTTGACTTCGGCTTGGACGTCGGTTGAATCGGCGGCTGCGATTGAGGACGTCGGTGGCGGTTGCGGCCGGTTGTATGTCGGCAACTGATTTCGACTTCTCAAGAAACTGATGGGGAACGGTGAAACACGGCTATCGGCGTGAAATTGAATCACCCGCGGCGTCCAGCCATCATCCCCATACTTGTTGTTTTTGACGGAGCATCGGAAGAAGCAGCGCAATCCAATTGTTTTTTTTTTTTAATAAATCAGGATATTGACCACCATCGTCATTCGTCAACTACGTTGAATTGGCTGATTTGGGATTCCCTGCTATTCTCATGTTCTGTGTTCCCTGCGTTCGGATTTGCCACTATTTCTCCGGATTCCGACATTGTCTTAGCCGGGAACTTTGAACAACAATCAACTCTTCGTTCGTGATTAGCCAAATTCTGTGCCTCACGGTGGGCGCCAAATTGTTAGAGCTAGAAATCAACCAAGTAAGATTGGTGACCCCTTAGCCTAGATCGGGCTTGAACTAAGCAAAGAACGAAAGAATTGAAGAGAAAAACGTGTAACTTCGTATTGATGATGATGAATGTCGTGTGTATGGTATTATTGTGTATGTAGATTGTACAATGCGTGACCCCCTTTATGTATATATAGGGGTCCTTAAAGATAGAGTATTTACAAGATAGAATACTAACTAGATAAATAAGCATCTACTAGATAGATTTTCCCTAGATATGATATAATTCCGTTTACATAAGATAGAGGGAATCCTTATTGGATCTAATTTAAGTCTATCTTATACTTGGATGGTCAAATATATCGAAATTATGACCTGTTACTCGGATCATGTTCTAGAACATCACCGCTGGGCCCCGTGGGCCTCGTGCATGCCGCTCTGGTATACTTTGTGGGCTGTTGGGTAATAGGGCCCAACAATAGATAGGATATTCTTCTTGATATGATAAGATTTTCTTTAATATGGCTGATTATCTCTTGTAACAACCTCGATATGGCAGTTTTTATCTTGAGTAACGACTTCGAATCTCGTGGGCCTATCTGGTTACGTGTACGGGTTCAGTGAGGATTATGGGCCTCAAGCCTTGGGTCCAACAATCCTTTTGATGAAGCTTGAAGATTGTGCTAGGTCCCGCATGTCCTAAACGTCGATGCCAGAGATCGGCGTCCACGGCGGAGACAGATAAGCACAACTTGGATGCAGGCTTGAATCTTTGATTGAAGACGTAGACATTGTTTTCACGAGTCCCTTTGAGAATGACTTGATTTGTTTTCTTGTTGATGACTAGGCATTCCTTAGAGTCAAATGTGACTAGGTTTTCACCTTGATCACATATTTGGGAGACACTAAGGAGGTTAAAGCCTAGTCCTTCGACAAGACTAACTTTGGACGCACTGATGGATTGATTCAGCTTTGCGGTGCCCGTCCCTTTGATCTTTCCTTTGCCCTTGTTGCCAAACGAGACAGTTCCTCCCGTGGCATTTGTTTGGATAGAAGTGAGATGGATCTGGCTTCCAGTCATATGATTTGAAGCGCCACTATCGATGATCCACGGGCTTCCTCTCACTTCCACCTGAAAAGAAGAGTTAGTTCTTTGCGACCCAAGCAAGGTGACCCCTACCTGGTTCGTTACAAGGGTAAAACTTCTTCATAGGCAAATGATCATAGACATTCACATCATTTGATCTTCTAGCATGCGTCCTAGGAGATCGAGCTTTAGCATTTGGCACACTAGCATGCGTCCTATCAGTAGATTTAGGTTTAGCATTCTCACGTCCATTTCTAGCCTTCTTTCCATTTTCAAGATCTTGTTTCAGCTTAAGACACTCATACTGGTAGTGACCACCTTTGCCACAATGCCAGCACGTCCTATAATAATTTCCAAGGTAGTACTTTCTGTTAGGACGCTGAATTCTATTCTCTTTCATTTTCTCAGGGTCCACTACCTTAGATCCTTTTCCCTTAGCAATATTCTTGTAGATTTTGTGACTGACGGAATTTGTGTAGTAGTCCTTTTGTCCTTTTTCACCACTCTCTAGAACTCTAATGCGTTCTTCCAGATTCCTTGTCTTTTCCCTCTCAAGCTCTAGTTCAGTAGTCTTGCTAGCTTCAAAGTCACTAGGGAGAGAGTTTTTTGATCCTGATTCATACCCTAGTCCTTTCCTAGCTGGAACAAACACTATTGGGTTAACAGTCTCAGTCATCGGACTCTTTCCTAGAACTTTGACCTCGTCCCTAAGACTAGCATTTTCGAGCTTTAAGCACACAATCTGACTTTTAAGGGACTTGATTTCTTCCTGAGAGGACTCTAGTTGAAAAGACGTGGTACTACAATTTTCACACTCCACAACAATATTCTCGGATTCAGCTTCCTCAAAACTTTGTTTCATAGCATAGCTCTCTTGCATGATTTGAGTTATCAATTTAATGAGCTTTGGTTTTGAACACTTTTCAAGAGAGTTTAACATGGTTTCATGGGTTACCTCTTGCTCAGTTTCAGAGACGTCCTCTGGGGCGTCTTCCATAGCCATGTAGGCCACTTGATTTTCTGGCTCTTCATCACTTGAGTCAAGGTCGTCCCATGCACCCTCAAATGCACCAACCAGCGCCTTTTCCTTCATTTCCTTTGATGATAGGCCTGTGGTACATTTCTTGGCCATGTGTCCCTTTCTGTTGCATTTGTAGCACACTATTTCCTTCATCTCTGCATCCGTAAGCTTGCGAGATTCTTTCTTGACAGGCATCTTCATTCTTGGGACTTTGCCTCTTCTGTACAGTGCACGAAGAGTTTTGCTCAACAGGGCCAATTCATCTTCCTCGGAAATTTGTTCTTCTGTTTTTCCTTTGCGTTCCACTAATGGCTGAAGACGAAGATTCTCTTGGTGCTCTTGAGTTTTGGCTTCTAGCATTGAGTTTATCTCTCTTTGTCTTTGATAGTATTGCTCATACTCTGGCGTCCTAGCCGCGAGAGTTAATGCCAGCTCATTCTGGGGACTCTTTCCCATTTCTGACAGATCTTGGTTTCTTCTTGCTTCGTACCCTTTGAGTTTTCCATAGATTTCCTCCATGGACAGTCCCTTGTTGGCCTGGTTCTCTTTGAACGTCATCCTATCAAAGCTCCATGGTCCCGTGAGTCCATCTATCAAGACTTGAACCTTCATCCTCTGAGTAATTTCAGTTTCTTTGACACCCAAGTTTTTCAACTTAGTTAGAAGGGCCTCAAAGCGAAAGGAGTAGTCAGTGATGGTCTCATTTGTGAACATCCTGAATTTGTAGAAGTCCCTTTTTGCTTCCAACTGGACGTCTTCTTTCATCTCAGGCGTCCCAACATGATACTTCTCCAGAGCTTCCCATTGAAGCTTAGCCATTGGGAGATTGCTCACACGAGTGGCGTCCCTTTCACAGAGGGACGTCTGTAGAAAACAGATGGCCTTTGCATTTGCTTCCATAAGCTTGAACTCTTCAGGACCCCAATCTGCCTCCTTGTCCTTCTTGGCGGCAGGAACTTCGAGGTCGCCGTTCTTTATCACCAGCCAGCATTGGTAGTTTTGACTACGCACGAAGCATTCAAACCTTGTCTTCCACCTATTGAAGTTGCCGTCCGTCAGGCGAGGTGGTTTTGCACTTGAGATACCTATAGGTTCCATCTCCATGTTTCCTGCAACTCAAACTTAATCTAGAGCGCCTGCTCTGATACCAATTGTTGGATTGTAAGTCTGTTAGAGAAGGCGTCCTTAACTGGGTTAAGGGCGTCCTTAGGTGTAGCGGAATTTAGACTTAACAGGAAACGCAATGAGATACTGGACACGAGTATTTATAGAGGAACCCCACTAAGACCAACTAGTCTTATGGGTAAACCTCTACCTCCGCTTGGAGGATTTTCAATAGCCGTCCTTATCTTATTAAGAGAGAGTCCTTACATCTTAGGCGAGTCGTTACACTTCACTGAGCTAAGCGTCCGTCCTTAGCCTCACTAGTAACACTCCTTCCACCTAACAAAGTAACCTAACTCTCTTAGCTATAAGGAAGCTATCACTCACGTCTCTCACGGTTCGTTGTGAAAGACAAACTACAACTCTAACTATTTTGTGGTTTGTTTTGGATTTGATGTGGTTGGACTTTCTTTCTCTTGCTTCAAGCTCACTTGATCTTCTTGATCTTCGTTCGTGTTCTTGAATGCTTCGGGAGAGCTTGAGAGAAAGTCTTCAAAGTCCACACCGCTATGCATACCCCTTGGGGGGTATTTATAGCGGAAGTGGTTCTTGTCCTCTAGCGTCCTCTGATGCTTGGCATGATCCTTGATCTTCCATCAACGGTGCGATGAGCATCTAGAGGAAGTCAACTCTGTTGATGCTTGGGAAGCCTCCGCGTGGATAGGGGACCATCGCTGGGAAAGCGACATCTTTGGAGTTGTCTACACGTGCCCAGACAAGGGAAGCTTCCTTCTGAGGACTACGGCCGAACGTGATGTAATCATGTTGGGGCGGCCTTGATTTGAATTTGAACTTCGTCCGTATTTTGGCGTGCATCCCTTCTTGATGAGGACGCCGTCCTATCTGCGCAGGAACTTGGCCAATTACGTTTAGCTTTGGAAGTTCTGATGACGTGCGTCCCTACAACTTAGGGACTGCCGTTCACTTGTTGTCCTTTTCGTTCATGTGCGTCCAATGGACCTTCCTGAGATCAACACTTGGACAACTTGTTAAATACATTTGAGTTTGTCATTATCAAAACAAGGAACGATCATTATTGGTTAAGATATTAATGACTGGCGTCCTTAATATCGTCCCAACAATTATCATTATTATTAAGTCTTGATGTAAATTGATATATACTGATTGATTGTATATTTGTATTTCAGTTATGATATTATAGTTGTTATCCATGATTTATTACATATATACAAACAATGTTATTATTATTATTTAAATCCTAAGCCGTTGTAACAAAATGATAATATATTAGAAATTTGTATAATGTTTTAAGAAAAAATGATCCATATAAAATATTATATCATTTTTAAGAAAAATGATCCAAACATCCCTAATTATAATGTATAAAATTTTATAAATCCATACAAGGCACACGAAACTATGCTACTGAAATTTTATAAATAGTTTATGTTATAAATCTCTCAAGATCTAAATATTAAATCCTGTGAAATTTGAAGAGAAATACTCGTCATATAGCTATATGCTAACAAACAAATTTTCCTTATAAAAATATTGGTTTAGATAAATTTTACGGAAATTTCGCCTGATAACCCTGTGGTTAAGGCAATTTCGCGTGGTACCCGTATGTTTATACTATTTCACATGGTAACCTTGTAGTTTTGACAAATTTTGTCAAATAACCTTGTCATTAATTTATAGTCTAAAATGTTAAATTGTTTTTTTTTTCTTTTTCTTTTTGGAGAAAAATTTTTACTTTAAAAATATGCTTTTAAAAATTTCATATTTGCAAGTATTAGTAGATGAATTATTATTTCTTACTAGGTAGTGTTATTATGACTAGAATATATGACAATTATATATATTATCCATATATGTATATTATGATTTTTTTCCATTTTATATTCAATTGACATAACTATATAGAATAACTACCTTATTGCATATATAATATCTTTTTCTACATTGTCTTATTTGTATAATTTAAAAGTCTAATAACAAGTTAATGGGGGATGAAATAAGAATTCTTCAAATTCAGAAATGTATATTTACTTTCATTATATGTGATATAAAGCTTCTTCTAACTTAAACTTGTTCAAGTTGATAAATATTATAATCACCTCAAATTTCATGGATTTACTTCCAAAAATTATACATTAGCTTGATTCAAAATTAATTTTAATATATTCTAAAAGTTCATTTTTATCTTGACTTAAACTAGGTTTGTCAAACATTTGCAACATATGATCCTACATATAGAAATTTCTATAGAATGATAAACATATACAACATAGGAATTTCTTGTTTATCACTAAAATATAGAAATTTCTAATTAATTAAACCAAATCCACCAATTGTAATAATAAACAAGAATTTAAAATTGCTAATTTTTTTTAAAAAAAATTACAACTTTAACGATAGAATAACGGTAGGGCTATTTGGCAAAATTTATCAAAACTATAGGGTTACGACATGAAATAGTGTAAATGAGTGGGTACCACGTGAAATTGTCTTAACCACAGGGTTACCAGGTGAAATTTCCGTAAATTTTACTTAAATAAGTGACGCGAAAAAAACATTAATACATATATATTGAAATTTATAATTTATTGGTTTGTGGTAGGAAATGATTTTCTTTTATTATTTAAAACATAGCATTATGGTTTTGAAGTAGGAAATTATTTATTTAAGAGAAAAACGCATAATATAATAACATAGATCTATTTCAACAAAAAAAGTAGGCACAATTAGATAAAGCGGCAGGGTTGATGGGGTGATTTTCTCAGGAGGCCATCCAATGAAATATTTGCAATCCTAGCATACACTCTTTGTATAAATAACTTTGCTTTACCCTTTCTCTCTCCTCCCTCCTCAATTTCTTCTTCTCGATCAAAACAGGAATCCATGGACGGAGGCGATTCCCCATATTCAAGCGAACCTTCCACCGATCCTCCCACTCCGCCTTTCCTCCACCGGCCTCGCCGCTGGATTTCCTCTGTTCGATTTACCGTTTCCTGATTTCCGACTTAGACAGGCTGTCGATGCAGAGTTGGAGCGTCGCCGCCATTCGACGCCGAGTCCGATGATGACCTCTTCTCTCTCGATTAGGTCATCAAATCCGTTGAAAATCGCATCTGATTTCAAGTTCCAACGGTACCATCACCGACGGATCTAACCTCGCCTCCACTATCCTCTACCTGGAAACCAATCCGGAAAAAGAATTGTCAAATTCTAGTTGAGGTGTTCGGGATGGAGTGGTCGTGTTCAGGTTGTTGGTTATTTGGTCTCCTTGATCTCTCTGCCTCGCTCTTATTTTGCCTTAATCGGAGCTCTCTGAATCCGACAAGGCTTACGTTCGTTGATCACCTTCTTCAATTTTGAGTCTCCAGGCTCGGTTTTCATGACATTGGATTGACGACTCTTGCTCTCTCTTTGGATCTCCACCTGATTGCTTGGATGCTCCGAAGGTGCTCGAAGAAATGACTATCTGTTGTTGTGTTGATGTTTGTTGCAATTTGGAACTGCTACGTAAATTAAAATTTGATTTGCTTGATTTAATGCTTAATATGTCAATCGTTTGCTTAAATTTGTCAATTGCATATCCTTTTGGATGGGGATCTATTTCATTATAGTATGTGATCTCAATGATTGTCTTATACTATGTCCTGGTTTTATCAAAATTAGTATATCGATTAGTAGGGATGGCTAATGAAGTGTATTTTGACATGGATTCTGATCTTATAAATTGTAGTTTAAAGCTTGAATTCAGATGCTTTGAATTTTAGTTTTTGATCTCAATAATTGTCCAATATTATACAATTTTCAAGAATTGTTGGATAAGTGTCATTCCTTGGGCATGTTTGATAGGTAAGATCGTAGTTAGTGCTAATTTCTTTTTTTTTCATGTCCATATTGCTACTCACATTTGCACGAGCTTAAATGGATTGTAAGAAGTTGTATTCAAATTATAGTTTTTGTAAGTAACTTGATTGCATATAATTGTTGAATATTGTCACTTGTGATGACAATTAGGTGTTCGCAAGAAGATCCTTTGATAATATTGGTGATGATTTATATTGTCACTTGTGATGATAATTTGGAGGAGTATGCGTAAGTCTTGTTTTAGCTAAACTTATTCGGTGTATAACCTTCTAGTTATTTGGAGAATACTATCACTTGTGATGACAATTAGATGTGGATATTGTCATTTGTGATGACAATTAGGTGTGAATAATTGCTGAATTTTGTCATTTATGATGACAATTAGGTGTGAATATTCTCATTTATGATGAAAATTAGGTGTGAATATTATCACTTGTGAGGACAATTAGGTGTGAATATTGTCACTTACGTTGACAATTAGGAGTAATATTGTCACTTGTGAGGACAATTAGGTGTGAATATTGTCACTTGTAGTGACAATTAGTGTGAATATTGTCATGTGTTGACAATTAGGTGTGAATATTGTCACTTGTGGTGACAATTAATATGAATATTGTCACTTGTGTTGACAATTAGGTGTGAATATTGTCATTTGTGTTGACAATTAGGTGTGAATATTATCACTTGTGTTGACAATTAATATGAATATTGTCACTTGTGGTGACAATTAAGTGTGAATATTGTCACTTTGTGGTGACAATTAGGTGTGAATATTGTCACTTTGTTGTGGTGACAGTTGATGACAGTCAACGCCGGTCAACGGTCGGTCAACGCCGGTCAACGACCGGTCAACGTCGGTCAACACCGGTCAACGGTCGTTCAACTAGTGGAGAGAAGGGCTATGCCATGTGTGCAAATATAAAATATTGTGGTATTTTCTTACTATATGGCATTTTTCAAATGCCATATACCCTAATCACTCAAAAAAGTATCTAAACATTAATATAAAGAATAATTATGTTAGCAATTAGCATTAAGGTTCAATAAATATGTTAACAATGTCATTTCAATGGATTAGATATTTAGATTAGGATGGATATTTCGTACAAAATCTCTTAGTTAGGTATGTTCTTTTCTTATTAATATTAGGATAGGTCATAGGATGGATTTTTGGTAACAATCTTTTCCTAATTTAAAAGATTGCTTACTAATTTTGATCTATATATCGAAAAAATTTCAATTGGTATTGCTAATCACAATTTTTTTTTTGAGCTCCCTAATCACAATTAGCAATGAGGGAACAAACTTCATGATTCATTTTAATAATCATTTTTTAGCGGAAGAAAAAGATATTTCTATATACTGTATATTGATATGTATAGGGTTTTGTTAGAGTTTTATAAGGCAATACATTACTCCGTATATATTAGGCCATCTGTTATTGTAAGTTACCTTAAGGAATTCAATTTTGAAAAACATTTTTGAACGGTAATATTTTTGTAAAACAATATCAATTTGTTGAGATTTTCTAAAGCATAAAATTTGTTAGGATACGTACGGCAATACAGTAAAAAACTAACTTACATCATTTATCCTCACTCCTATCATTTATTAACAAAATCCAATCTAAAATAATTAATTTTAAAGATATAGATTTGTTAGTTTTACATGTAAAATGACGAGCCAAGATTTAGATTTAATATCAAATTTATTTAAAATTTCAATAATCTATGACACCAAAAACAAAAACAATTTTGTAAACCATAAGCCAAAACCCTAGAAACTAATGAAGACACCATTTACAAATAAGAATATTTCTGATTTGATTTCTTTTGTATAAGAAATAAAATTAGGATCAATCAACATCAACCCTCCATTCAAGGAGTAGTTTATCAAATTGAGGATCAAACAACACCAAGAAATCGAAGAGTAATAGTTAGATGGAAGACAACCAGAAAGGAGGAGAGCATATAAGGTAGATCATGGTTGGTTAATTTATTTCTCGACATGTGTGATTTTGATCGGGAGGAAGATGAACAATACAAATTGATCATTGAAGAAGTGCAACCATAAATTCGTTGCCATTTCAATCAATAAAGAATTGGTAAATCAACTTGAAGAGCAACAATACGGGAAGATGAAGATGAAGAATAAATTTAGGAACAAATATTAAACGTATGGGGAATATGTTTTTTAATATATTTAGAGTTATTATATATTATTTTATAATTATAGTTAAATATGACATGTAAATGATGGAGCAAAAAATAATATTATGTGGCATATGACATGTGAAAAATGATATGACATGGCTTAATGAAAACGTGACATGTGGCAAAATCCGAGGTGACGTAATGTATGAACGCCACGTGGAAAAAGATGAGGTGGCGCAATGAGAAGACTTTAATCCTTAGTGTTTTTAAATATATATAATAGATTCTCCACACTCCTCTAACATGAGATAACCATATCACCCATTCTACTCTAACCATTACCCCCTTCTCTCACTTTTCATTCAAAAAAAGAGAGGATTATTATCATTTTACGCATAAATTTTGTTTCCTTTCCTAGTTTTTATACCAAACGGGGAGTAAATCCTAGACCTGTCCAAACGCGGGCTTTGGCCGGGCTAAAACTTTTTTTTTGCCCATATGTGCGAACCGGGCGAAATTGTTGCCCAAACCCGCCCGCAAAAAATCTAACACTTGTTTCTACCAATCTAACATAGCGGCTCGGCGAGTTGGCGATGGGCGGAACAAACCAGGAGTCGACGACGATGAACAAGAACGACGACGGAACTGCTTGACAAAGCGGCGTGGACAGATGAACGACTCGGCGACTGGCGGAACAAACCAAGAGTCGGCGACGATGAACGAGAACGATGACGGACCTGTTGAACAGAGCGGCGATCGGCAGAATAGACCAAGAACGACGATGGCCACGAAAAGAACAGATCAGGAAGGCAACCGGCTTACCGCCAAGGACAGATTGGAAAGGGCGATCGGAAACGGGAACGGAGACTAGAGAGGGAGATCGGGTTTGGAATGAAAAGAAAGGTGATAGATGGCCATGAAAGGAAATGTGGACTTGTGGAGTGAGCGGCGTTGAAGACTCGAAGAAATGAACTAATGAAGGCTAGTGTTTTTGGATGGAACAATATGTCATTCGGTTTAACAAATGTATTTATCAATATATTTTTTTTATTGTTATGAAAAGATCAAGACTAAGGCACTCTAATCTTCTTGAAAAAAACACTTAAATTACTTTGGAAACACTCTTGATTATTAGAAGGGAGAGAGGGAGAGTAAGAACTTTAGAGATGTATTTCTTACTCTACTTTGGTGCAAGTTTTACAATGGTAGATGACCTCCTTTTATAGGAGAAAGTGAGGTAAAAAACCTAGGTTAATTTCCATGATTTAACCATGGTAATAAGGAGGTGAAGAAGGTGAATGATTCACCTTGTACAATTTACCTCCAATCATACATAATACAAACAATACATGTTCAATCATCTACTCATACAAATAATGGAGATGTAAGAAGGTTAACTTGTAGATGTGTATAAAAGGGTGATTAGTAGATGATGTAGATTATGGCTATAATCATGCCTTCGTAACACTCCCCCTTGAATATTCACCTTCTTTCATGTTGTAGGAGATGGGTGTGTGTTGCCTCGTTAAAAACCTTGTCAGGAAAAACCCAGTGGGATAAAAACCTGAACGAAGGGGAAAAGAGTGCAACTTGAGACCCATTGTACGCTTTAGAGCTGCCTCATTAAAAACCTTGTCAAGTAAAACCCAGTGGGAAAAAACTTGATCGAAGGGAAAAAGAGTGCAGCGCGTATGATGCTCTCCCTGACCTTAACATAGATCTCGAAGTCTGCACATTCCAATTCTGGATACTAGCTCTCCGAATTTCTTAGGGATCAAAGACTTGTGAATAGGTCAGCCAAATTGTCGTTTGATCGAATTTGTTGAACGTCCACTTCACCAGCTTCTTCCAAATCTCGAGTAGAAAAAAACTTTGGAGATATGTGCTTTGTGCGGTCTCCTTTGATGTAGCCTTTCTTCATTTGAGCAACACATGCAGAGTTGTCCTCAAATAATGTTGTTGGATCGTCAGTGATCGGCCGCATCCCACTTTCTTTCTGGATGAATTGGATCATTGCTCGTAGAGATACACATTCTCTTCCTGCCTCATACAAAGCAATCAACTCGGCTTGGTTCGATGATGTGGCAGTCACGGTTTGCTTCGTTGATCTCCATGAGATAGCAGTGCCTCCATACGTGAACACATAGCCATTTTGTGATTTGGCTTTGTGTGGATCAGACAAGTATCCTGCATCTGCATATCCAACCAGGGTTGCATTTCTTTGGCTACGATAGTACAACCCGAGATCATGTGTACCCCGGAGATAGCGAAATATGTGTTTGATTCCATTCCAATGCCTCCTAGTAGGAGCAACGCTATACCTGGACAACAAGTTCACAGCAAAAGCAATATCTGGTCTCTTATTGTTAGTTAAATACATTAAAGCACCAATTGCACTTAAGTATGGTATTTCTGGACCAAGAATCTCTTCGTCCTCTTCTCGGGGACGGAATTGATCCCTCTCAACATTCAGGGATCGAACTTCCATTGGAGAGGTCAAAGGGTGCGCTTTGTCCATGTAGAACCTCTTAAGGATTTTCTCAGTATAATTAGATTGGTAGACAAAGATTCCATCCTTTAAGTGCTCAATCTGTAGGCCAAGACAAAGCTTTGTTTGTCCAAGGTCTTTCATTTCAAATTCTTTCATCAAATATTTCGCAGTATCTTCAAGTTCATTTGAAGTTCCAACGATGTTTAGATCGTCAACATAAACTGCGATAATAGCGAATCCCTTTTCGGATCGTTTGATGAAGACGCATGGACAAACAGTATCGTTCTTATACCCTTCTCTCATGAGGTATTCACTGAGACGATTGTACCACATTCGCCCAGATTGTTTTAACCCATATAATGACCTTCTCAATTTTATGGAAAACATTTCTTTAGGTCCACGGATATTGGCCTCAGACAATTTTAGTCCTTCTGGGACTCTCATGTAGATGTCTGTATCAAGTGTTCCATATAGGTATGCAGTAACGACATCCATGAGGCGCATTTGTAATTTCTCAAAGACAGTCATGCCAATTAGGAATCTCAATGTAGTTGCATCAACTACTGGAGAGTATGTCTCCTCGTAATCGATTCCGGGTATTTGAGAAAAACCTTGCGCAACTAGCCTTGCTTTATATCTTACAATTTCGTTTTTCTCATTTCGCTTGCGCACAAATACCCATTTATAGCCGACTGGTTTTACACCATTTGGTGTACGAGCTATGGGTCCAAAAACCTCTCGCTTTTCGAGCGATTTTAGCTCTGCCTGAATAGCCTCTTTCCATTTTGGCCAATCTTTTCTTCGTCGACATTCATCGACTGATTTTGGTTCAAAATCATCATTTTCATTTACAATGTCACTAGCCACTGAGTAGGCAAATGCATCATCGACAATGACCTCCTTTCGATTCCATTGTGTACATGTGGACACATAGTTTATGGAAATCTCATAATTATCGACATTCTCATTCTTGTCGAGGATATCATTTTCTTCTGAGATATTCTCATTCTCAATATCATTGCCTTCATCATCATTATCATGATTGATCTTGGCTCCTTCTACCATGCCCTTTTGTACCCTTGTTTTTCTTGGTTTCAAATCTTTTGAACCGAATGGTCTACCACGCTTACGGCGTATTGTAGACTCACTTGCAATGGATCCATTAGGCAATCCAGTGGGTACTTCAACCCTTGCAGGGGCATTTGCGGCAGGTATATATGACTTAGTTACCCTCTTTGTGTCAGTAAAAGCATCGGGTAACTGATTTGCAATATTTTGCAAATGAATGATCCGTTGTACTTCTTGTTCACACAATTTCGTTCTTGGATCAAGATTAGACAATGCAGTTGCATTCCACGTGATTTCTTTCACATGTGGATTTGCATTTTTGTTTTCTCCCCCTAAGGTTGGGAATGTATTTTCATCAAAATGGCAATCAGCAAATCTTGCTGTAAACAGATCGCCAGTTGTTGGTTCAAGATATTTAATGATTGAGGGAGACTCAAAACCAACATAAATTCCCAATCTTCTTTGGGGACCCATCTTTGTGCGTTGGGGTGGAGCAATAGGAACATAAACCGCGCATCCAAATATCTTGAGATGCGAAATGCTTGGCTCCTTACCAGATACTAGTTGTATCGGGGATTGTTCATGATTAGCACTTGGTCTTAATCTAATTAAGGCTGCTGCATGCAATATTGCATGTCCCCACGCAGATGGTGGCAATTTTGATTTCATCAATAATGGTCTAGCAATTAGCTGCAATCGCTTTATTAAAGATTCAGCGAGACCATTTTGTGTGTGAACATGAGCCACTGGATGCTCAACATCAAGGCCAATTGACATACAATAGTCATTGAACGTTTGAGATGTAAATTCTCCTGCATTATCAAGTCGGATTTTCTTTATTGTATAATCCGGGAATTGGGCTCTCAATCGGATTACTTGAGCAAGGAGTTTAGCGAATGCAACATTTCTTGTTGACAGCAGGCTTACATGTGACCAACGTGTTGATGCATCAATTAGCACCATGAAATATTGAAATGGTCCACATGGTGGGGTAATTGGCCCACATATATCTCCTTGGATTCTTTCTAAGAATGCAGGAGTCTCACTTGCAATTTTGCTTTTAGAAGGCCGGATAATTAGCTTTCCAAGTGAGCAAGCAGTGCAATTAAAATCACTGGTTGAAAGAACCTTAATGTTCTTTAGTGAGTGCCTAAGTGAGCTATTTATGATTTTGTGCATCATCACAAATCCTGGATGACCCAAACGGTCATGCCACAATGTGAATACAGCTTGGTCATTCGACCTTTTACTAGCTGTAACATTGACCTCAAACGGATTAACATATGTATGGTATAATCCGGAGGTTTGCGTTGGCATCCTTTCAAGGATTTGTTTATGGCCAAATTCATGTTTTATGATGCACAAATATTCTCTCCCATTTTCATTCATGGTTTCCATATGAAACCTATTTTGACGCACATCTTTAAAGCTCAGCAAATTCCTTCGAGATTTGCTCGAGTATAGTGCATCATTTATCACTAACTTCGTTCCATTGGGGAGTAGAACGAGGGCTCTTCCAGAGCCTTCAATGAGTTTCGACACACCGGATATTGTAGTAACATTGCCTTCAAAGGCCTTTAACTTTGTGAAGTATTCTCTACTTCTTAATATGGTGTGTGTCGTCGCACTGTCTAGAAGACATTGCTCTTTCCCATTGTGCTTCACCTTAAGTGAGCTCATTTTCTATGCATACAAAGAAGCATGATTAAGGCATTAATAATAAAAGCTTCATATATTTCACAAGGATAATTATATTATACAAAGCCTATTATACATAGTCTATTATACAAAGCTTATTATACAAAGCCATGCGAGATTTAAAGTGAAGAACAAGCATAGAAGATACTACAATTATTATACAATAACATGGAAGATAGTAGATTTATTTAGATGCTAGTCATCTAAGCATCAAAGCCAAAGTCATCGCCATTGTCATGGTTAAGGAAGTCGTTAACATCCAAGCTAGTCACTGGTGACCTATTCCCACCATTATTTTCAATGTAATTGGTCTCGGTAGCCTTTTCTTTATCTTTCTCGGCTTTGTATAGCTTCACTAGATGTGGAGCTGTACGGCATACCTTTGACCAGTGACCAGTCATGCCACATCTATAACATGTGGATCTAGCTTTTGGAGAGGATCCTGATGGACCCGTCTGAGCCTTTTGCTTCGCATCCCCCTTGTAGCCATGGTTATCATGGTGGTTATCATGGCCTTTGTTGTAGTTTCGACCACGCTTATTACCACCACTACCACCACGGCTACCTCGGCTCCAATAGTTACCACGACCTCGACCACGCCTATTATTACGGTGTGATCGTTGCGCCCTTTCATTAGCGTTCCCATCATGGAACGCCCTTTTCATAACATTTGCTTCTGGGGCGGGCGTTGAGCCCGTAGGCCTAAGGTTGTGGTTTCTCATTAGGAGCTCATTATTTTGTTCAGCAACCAACAACACTTTCAACAACTCAGAGTATTTTGTAAACTTTCTCTCTCGGTATTGTTGTTGCAATAAAATATTGGAGAGATGCATGGTGGAGTAAGTTTTCTCCAACATTTCGCCTTGTGTGATCTCTCGACCACATAGCTTCAACTGAGATGTGATCTTGTGGATCACACTATTATACTCAGTGATGGACTTATAGTCCTGGAACCTTAGAGTGTTCCATTCGTATAGTGCTTGTGGAAGCAATACCTCCTTTTGATGGCCATATCGCTCTTTCAAAGCATCCCACAAATCCTTTGGATCCTCCACAAACAAGTACTCGGTTTTGAGACTTTCATGAATGTGGTGGCGGAGGAACACAATGGCTTTCACCTTTTCTTGTGGGGTAGTTGTATTCTTATCATTGATTGTTTTCTCAAGGCCATTTGCCTTGAGGTGAGCCATGGCATCGACTTTTCATTCGAGGTACTTTTGGCCCGACAAGTCAAGGATGTCGAACTCCCTTTTGGCGATGTTTGCCATTGGCTACTATGCATAAGAGATGTACATTAAACAATAATATAATTTATGAATCGTGCATGGGAAGATTGAGGCAATCAATATAGCATGCATGTAGATGATATGCATATTAGATAGATAGCGTATGTAACACAAAAGTAAGTCAATGTAGACATAGACAATATCATAAGACAAAAGTAAAAATGTAGACATAGGTAATATTGTAAGACAAAAGTAAAGAGTCGTACGAAGTATAATTTAACAATTTTTAAGTCTTTAGAGTTTCAAAGTCCTTAGGCCCTTAAAGTCCAAAATGTCCGAAAGAGGTCCTTAAAGTCTTTAGAGTCCGGAAAAATAATTGGTTCACCTTTTACTCATCCTTTAAACCGTTCACTTTTTCACTTTCTTATCTCTTTCTTTCTCCTCCATTTTCGGTCTCCACCACCACAAAAACTCTCGATTCTTCCATGGCCGACGACGAGATTATGCGTCGTCTTAGGGCCGGAAATCAAAGGTTTATAATCGAGCTTTTCATTTGCCTTGTTCTAATCGTGGTTACAAACATCATTCTCATAATCGTTTTGCTTAAGAGTTGTTTTCAAGCCGGTCGGTGAAAATTAGGATTTTCAAGGAGAAATCAAGTTAATCAACGAGTGAGGTTAGCAAATCTAGTTCCTTGTTTTTATCTTATGTAGATCCAAAACATGTGATTATTTTTGGTAAAGAAACGTTTGAAATCTAGGAAGGGAAAACGAGTTTCTGATATAGAAGATCCCAAATTGGGCGACTATAGAGCATACTCCTCAAAACAAATTTTGTAAATAAACTTCTTGTATGTTTAAGATTAAGAAGAGTTAAAGTTGGTACCTTAGTACTTAGGAAGCTCGGTTGGTAATTAGAGACTCGTGCTGATAACGTGTTATGAAAAGATCAAGACTAAGGCACTCTAATCTTCTTGAAAAAGACACTTAAATTACTTTGGAAACACTCTTGATTATTAGAAGGGAGAGAGGAAGAGTAAGAACTTTAGAGATGTATTTCTTACTCTACTTTGGTGCAAGTTTTACAATGGTAGATGACCTCCTTTTATAATAGAAAGTGAGGTAAAAAACCTAGGTTAATTTCCATGATTTAACCATGGTAATAAGGAGGTGAAGAAGGTGAATGATTCACCTTGTACAATTTACCTCCAATCATACATAATACAAACAATACATGTTCAATCATCTACTCATACAAATAATGGAGATGTAAGAAGGTTAACTTGTAGATGTGTATAAAAGGGTGATTAGTAGATGATGTAGATTATGGCTATAATCATGCCTTCATAACATTTATATAATATTACGGGCCTCTATGTCCGGGGATGGGCTAAATACTTAGTCCATACCCAATCCAGATTAAATATCGGCGGGCCGGACTGGACCTTACCCGCAGGGCATGAACCCTTGTCCAAACCCGACCTTATTTGCGGGTGGGTCGGGCGAGCCAACCCGCATTTGGACAGGTCTAATTATCCTATATTTTAGAAACACGTTTGAATCCTTCCTCAACCTCCTTTGCATGTCCAACTCGACCTCCACGTCACTTGGTAATCGTCTCTCCAACTAACTTCCTCTCCAATGGGCTTTGATCCATACTCTTTTGGGTAGGGGTGGGCACGGTCCAAGACCGGACCGGACCGGGACCGGATTGCCCAAATCTAATGGACCGGAGATCGGAACGGGAAAATCCGATCCGGTCCGGTTTTGGACCAAATTTTTATTTTTATTTTTAAAAAAATTTTAAGAAAAAAATACTTTTCTATAAAAAACACTTTATAATATAGTTACAGATATCATATATGATTAATGAAAAATATAATATTATTAATTATATATTAAAAATGTAAAACTTAAATATTAAAAATAAACTATATAACATTAAAATTAATATAACTTTTATTTAAATTTAATTTTTTATTAAATTTTATAAAAATCCGGTCGGGAACCGGGACCTGGACGGGAACCGACAACCTCCATTTTAATGGACCGGACCGGTCCAAAAATCCAGTCCGGACCTGATTTTGCCCGGCCCTACTTTTGGACTCGTAATCTAGTGGGCCTTTTGGGCTCTTAATCTAGTGGGCCTTTTGGGCCATCCCTAACAATGAATATCTAGTGGGATAAGTTTCCACGCTTCCCTAAAGGGTAATTGTTGATATTCTTTGATCCGGTTTGTTGTCCATAGTACCAGCACATCATGAAATTACCACGCCATCAGGGTGCAGACAGCTGAAAAATGTGTGCAAATAAATTCTAGCGTCAAAATCTTATGTTGAACCCAGTTGAAGCATTAGATTCAGACGATTACACATCTACAAGGTCAGGCGAAGGCTTTGCAAGCAGTCATTGAGAATGCAAATCTGAAGTTATTTTCTCCGGCGGTAAATTTTTGATTCAACGGCCCCTCCTCCTCTTATGGAAACCCACGAAACCCCCTATGATTGGATGCTGGAAATCGAAATGTATGGCTGTACACTCCATAAATATCTTTCTTTAAAAGGTCTGCCCTCGAAATTACTAATCGGGTCTTAAATGCTCAAAGAATCTCTCCTTTTCATAGTGGACAACTTTGATTAGGAAAAGAATCGGCACTACGAAGATTTGGCTTTAAGTAGGACAGTAGGGTATTATATTGGGGGTTAAGCCGAAAATTCAGGGGAGGCGAATTGCACTCAGCTTCTTCTGTGGGCAGACTGCAGAGCCGTCAGGAAGAAGAAGAAGGAGAAGAAAGATGACGATAGAAGGGTTACCCAGAGATCCTCAGGTCTCCTCCAATGGCGGCTCGTATGATGTCGAAGTCCCTGATACTGCCCACCAAATCAGCACTGGTTAGCTTTTTTCTCTACGATTTTGCATTTATCTTGTGCCCTTTTCCAATTTTTAGGGGTTCTCCCGTTTTGGGTCTAGTGTAGAGAGTTTCAGATGTGGAAAGTGTAAACATGCAGATGACAAATGATAATTTGTTTCACCCAGTAAAGTGTAAACATGTGTCATGGAACCTCCAAGATTGGCTGATGTTCATATTTGCTCAGCCTTGGTTTTCATTCTGCTTGCTGTTGTTGGTTGTTGTTGGTTGTTGTAGATTCATGGTTTCAGGCGGGGTTTGTTCTTACCACTGGTGTCAGCAGTGCATATGTGCTGGGCTACTCCGGGACAATCATGGTCCCTCTTGGATGGTTCGGAGGAGTCATCGGATTACTAGCCGCCGCCGCCCTCTCTCTCTACGCCAATGGCCTCGTCGCCAAGCTCCATGAGTATGGAGGCAAGAGGCATATTAGATACAGAGACCTTGCTGGATTCATATATGGTAACACCGTACATACATTTCTGCACCATCAACACATTCATTGTTTTCTTCCTTCTTCCTTATGGGCTCAAGTGGAATATTCCTGTACTTTGGTTTGCAGGTAAGAAAGCTTACTCTTTAACCTGGGCACTGCAGTATGTAAATCTCTTCATGATCAACACCGGGTTCATAATTCTAGCCGGTTCTGCTCTCAAGGTAAACAAATATGCCTGCTTTCTTAATTCAATCCATCCAGATGAACCGCCAAGCTTGTGTTCTTTGCATTCCAATGTAACTTGCACTTGTTTCGCCTTGGTTTTTTGTGTGTACTAGGCGGCTTATGTGGGATTCAGGGATGATGGCATCTTAAAGCTGCCATACTGCATAGCTATTGCCGGATTCGTTTGCTTCTTATTTGCTCTGGGAACTCCTCATTTGTCTGCCTTGAGAATCTGGCTCGGACTCTCCACAATTCTCAGCCTTGTGTATATCGCCATTGCCTTTGCTCTATCGTTGCAAGATGGTATGTGTGAGCCTGTTTTCTTTGGGTCAGTAATGAGATTGCACGCTCTAAAAGGTGAATGAATGATCTGTTTTCGGTTTTGGAAAATTTTGTAGGAATAAAGTCTCCAGCTGAAGATTACAGCATTCCTGGAACAAAGATATCCAGAATCTTCACAACAATTGGCGCAGGTGCAAATTTGGTGTTTTCATACAACACAGGAATGCTTCCTGAGATTCAGGCAACGGTTAGGAAGCCCGTGGTTAGAAACATGATGAAAGCCCTCTATTTCCAGTTCACTGCCGGAGTCCTGCCTATGTACGCAGTAACCTTTGTAGGATACTGGGCCTACGGATCCTCAACCCCAACATATCTCCTTAATGGCGTTTCTGGACCCGTTTGGTTGAAGACTGTGGCAAACATATCTGCCTTTCTCCAAACCGTCATCGCTTTACATGTGTGTGTTCAACTAACCAAAGTTAATCCGTTTCCCACATGAAAAACTTAAACGAGAAGCGCTGACCTGTTGGGTCTTGGTTGTTCTATGCAGATCTTTGCAAGCCCGATGTACGAGTACATGGACACAAAGTACGGGATCAAGGGGAGCGCGTTGGCCCCACGAAACGTGTCGTTTAGGATCTTGATGAGAGGCGGGTACCTCACGGTAAACACGTTCGTGGCTGCACTGCTTCCTTTCCTGGGGGACTTCATGAGCTTAACGGGGGCGGTTAGCACATTCCCGCTCACCTTCATCCTGGCCAACCACATGTACTTGGTGGCCCACCGCAACAAGCTCTCGTCAGCCCAGAAACTCTGGCATTGGCTTAACATCGCCTTCTTCGGTTTCATGTCGGTCGCAGCTGCCATCTCCGCTCTAAGACTCATTGCTGTTGACTCCAAAACATACCATGTCTTTGCTGACGTATAAATTGATCCAGGGCTGATCCCAAGAATAAAC
The DNA here is from genome assembly GCA_963924305.1 of Polygonum maritimum. NCBI lineage: Eukaryota > Viridiplantae > Streptophyta > Magnoliopsida > Caryophyllales > Polygonaceae > Polygonum > Polygonum maritimum. The sequence goes on along the minus strand of OZ002728.1, from coordinate 19,031,920 downwards.
TACGCCGTAAGTGACACGTGAAATATGAGTTTAACTAACATCATTCATCAAGTTAACCAATGTTTCACGCTTTGATCTGTCTCTTGAATTAGTTGATGCAAGAGGTAGATTGTGTGTTTATGGCTTTTGTTTTGTGTGACACAATGATCCCGCCAAGTTGTGCTGTGTGCTCTGTATAACGTTGGAATGTGACGTGTTTTGTTGCCACCATGCTTTCAACAGCTATTCTATAGTAGTACTGTATTACATATATAGCACTTAGCATGCCCATTTTGACCGAGATATCTTAAGTTTGAATGCTTTGCTTGTCTTCTGGTGGTACCAAAAGCAATCTTTGTATCTGATTCAAAAGCAAAAAGTCGTTTGACTGATAGAGTATACTTTATTAATTAATTAATGGAAAGGCCTTTACTGCTTTACATAATACTCCCTCCGTTTCACAATAAGTGTCATTTTAGCTTTTAACACAGTTTTTAAGAAAAGCAATCATTCACTTTAAAACTTACAACTTTTTCTTAATCTTACCACTCATTACATTTTTTTGGCCAATGAATGAACAACTTTAGTCAACAAATACACATTCCAATAAAAATTATCATTATTCACCCCTATTAAATCACTTTGAAAACCTAAAACGACACATATTATGAAACAAATTTTAAGTGCTAAAACGACACTTATTATGAAACGGAGGGAGTAAGAAAGAGGCAGAATTCTTACGTATCCGATTCCCCCAACTAATTATTGGTGTTTATGCAATTATTATCAGTGACCAAATCTGTGGACTTTATCCATGTAAGTTTCGTCCTCTAGTAGTAAAGCTAAATCCTGCGCTTTTTCTTTCCAATCCACTATAAAATCTCGTAACGAAGACGGAATTATGTAAGACTTTCGTTGTTGGACATATCCTATTTTTTTATACTCGTATCCCGCATCTTTATTCTACTATGAACCGTTGAATGCAGCCATTTAAGATCATTGAACATGTTAGGCAGACCGTACTAGTTACCGTTTGAGTTACCATCTTGTTAGCGTAACATGGATGACAAACAATAGAAAGTGCTGGCAATCTCCCTCCTCAATCATTCAGACAGACATCAATGAAGAATTAATTCAATCAAGTTCTAGTTACAATGAAGAATTAACTGAAATCTATCTCCCTCTTTAATCCTTTTCTCATCCTCTTGCAGACTCGTTTAAAGAATCTCCCACTTCAATGACGCGCAACCAAACTAGACGAAACAACAGGAATAACAGCAAATATTACCATGAATTGCGCATTTACGAACCAAGGAGGCTTGTTTCAATGTATGATATGATTAAGGATGAATGACTCACTGGATCAGCTTCGCGCCGAGGATTAGGTGTCGTTAGCCAGCTCTTTTTAGCTCAGACTTTGATCTTCTTTACGAGGCTGCAGTCTTGCATCATGGCTACGAACTCACTGTAGTCTATGCGTCCATCCTGCCAAACAAAGATTGGTTTTTTCTCTAATCAGAATTTCAACCTCTTAATGAACTCTTAATGAAAACACCTGTAGGCTGTAGTGCAAGCAAATCACTTACATTGTCCTGATCAACCTCTCTGATGATGTCATTAAGATGAACATCTTCTAAACCAAACTGTTCACAGGCCTGCTGGAGCTCGTCGGCAGTTATGTATCCACTACCGTCTTTGTCGAAGTAGGAGAATGCAGTGATGAGGTGATCTTCCTTCTGGACTTTGTTCAAATGCAGCATAGCTGCAATGAACTCTCCATAGTCAATGGTACCACTGTTGTCGACGTCTGCCTGTTATAATAAGCCCACCGTGTAACACCAAACATCTCATCAGACGCTAGTTGCAGTTAGATTCACAAATATTCATCCAACAACCTAATTGATAGAAACAAATAAATGCTACTATGCAAATACCAACAAATTTGTAGATGCATCTGTTTTTTTCCAACCAATTGATACTTACAGCCTGCATTAGATCAATTAGTTCTGACTCCTGAAGATTTGTACCAACTCTTTCCAACCCAGATCTTAGCTCCTCAAGCGTGATCTGCCCACTGTTATCAGCATCTATCGTCCTAAACATTTGCTTGAGGCCCGCGATTTCTTCTTCTGATAAGTTTTCAGCAATTACCTGAGCAATGTGACAATCACAAGTAGAAGAATAGAAACAATGCTTAGTAAGTATCTGCATTTTAATGCACAGCAGAGCACAGAGTCAAACAGCACATGAAAATGCTGAATTCTGGATTAAGTTTTTGCAGGCTACTTTTAGATCTTAAAAGCCTCCAAGTCTTACTCTAATAGCCATCTTCTTGAGCTTGTTCATGGCTGAAAATTGCTTCAAGCGGCTAATCACCGCAGAATCAATAGGCTTATCAGGAGCATCACCGTCAACCTGGACCCACGGGTGGCCTGTAATGTAAGATATTAATAAAGATCTCGTTAGCGTCATCAATAGTACAGCAAGACACAAAGATGTCCAGTATGGCGATTACAGGTTCTATTGTTAGACTTACAAAGAACTTGATGAGCAGTCAGCCTTTTTGCAGGGTCTTTCTCAAGCATTTTGCTGACAAGGTCTTTTGCAGCATCGGATATGCTTGGCCATGGCTCTGATATGAAATCAAGCTCGCCTCGCAATACTTGCTCAAATATTCCTTGCTCGGATTCTAGTTCAAACCATACACTGGATGTCAGGCCAGTGAGCATCCGTATGGTGTAAGATGCTCAGACCAATTAATTCGTATTGACGAGTACAAAATGAAAGACAAGTACTACCATCCCAGAAAGGAGGCACGCCGCTGAGTAAGATGTAAATAATGACGCCTGCACTCCAGATATCACATTCCGGACCATAGTTTTTCCTCAACACTTCAGGAGCCACGTAGTAAGGGCTACCAACGACGTCTGCATACGTCTCACCTGCAAAGCAACTTTTTCTTGTGTCATTAATTGTGTCAACGAACTGCTGTTGTTGCTGAGCTAGCTAGGGATCCATGTGGCCTTCAATGAGCTGAACAGGAGCAAGCTTATTACCTGGCTTGAAGAACATAGAGAGCCCAAAATCAATGGTCTTAAGCAAAGCATCCTCCTCATGGCTAACAAAGAGGAAATTCTCGGGCTTGAGATCGCGGTGCATCACTCCCAGAGAATGGCACGCAACCACCACATTGACGATAACCCTGGCAAGCTCGGCGGCCTTCCTCTCGGTGTAGTGCCCCCTCTGGACGATCCTGTCGAAAAGCTCGCCTCCGGCACAGAGCTCCATGACGACGTGGACAGCGACGGCGTCCTCGTACGCCCCCACGATCTGGATCACGTTAGGGTGGCCGGCCAGGTGATGCATGATTTGGATCTCCCTTCTGACATCGGCCACGTCGTCGATGGTGAGCAGTTTCCTCTTGGCTATGGACTTGCAGGCCAGCTCGTGGCCCGTGGCCTTGTCGGTGCAGAGGAATGTGGTCCCGAACTGGCCTTGCCCGAGCTTCTTTCCGAGGTCGTACACCTCCTTGATGTTCCCCGTCTTCCTACCCAAGACCGAGTCCAGCTGGAGCCCCGCGCTCGGCATCCGCTTCAGCTGCAGGTCCGGCTTCTTCGGATGATCATCGGGAGCAGGCGTTTCGGGCGCCGAGTCAGGTTGGCGGTCTTCGTCTTCCGGGGGCGGAGACCGAGACGGGGGAGATGGAGGCGGTTCCTCCTTGGGAGGCTCGGGCTCGGGTTCCGGTTCCGGTTCCGGTTCTGGTTCTGGCTCTGGCTCAGGTTCTGGCTCTGGCTCTGGCTCCGGCTCGGGTTTGATGGCGGTTTGTTTGGGTGGTGAGTTTTGGACGGCCGCGGGGGAAGTGACCTTATCGGCCGAATCGGAAGAAGTTTTGTAGGCGGAGCCGGAGGAATGGCGGGGGCGCCAGACGTGGAGGAAGCCGTTCTTGGGGCGTGCGTGTTTGTTACCCATTCAAACGGAGCCCTGATAAGCGATCCTCGATCTAACATCCGATCCAAACCACCATGAAAAGCAAGCAATTTCTTCGATCAGGCGGCGAATCTCTGAGCCAATTGACGCATTTCGTAAAATTGCGATCGTTTTTGCCAGCAGAAAATCGAGGTTCCAATTAAGGTGAAATCTCTTGTTCGAAGGGGTTGGCCAAAATTTTGGGTGCATTTGGCAATGGCTTTTCACGATGCATACATCTGTTCTCGTTTTGCCCTCACCTCCCCGTTTCTCTGGCTTCCATCTTTTTCCTTTCATAATTTAAGAAAACACAAAATCGGGTTTTTATTATATAAACAAAGAAAATACTGTATGATGTAGCTTAACTAACTATTCAAAAGTTCGTTGGAGACGGACCATATATTTACATAATTGCAATTCTGCAAATGCAATACACAACCCCCATCTTCGACCAAAAAAAAATACACAACCCTCGTTCCTCTTAGCTTGATGCATTACAGATATTTGAGTGTGAATCACGTTTTTTCATTCCCCTTAGCTTTGATGCATTGAAGACATTTGACTGTGAATTAAATCACGTTTTTTTATGGAGTAAGAATTAGGAAGCTCGCCAACTAAAGAAGCTAACCCTCGCACGGCTTGGTTGATGAGCTGGGAAGAGCCGCTGCTGCGGGGATCATCCGAGATCACAATGGCAATTGGGTTAAAGGTTTTGCCCACAACATCGGTGTGTGCTCGGTTCCCTTGGCTGAGCTATGGGGCCTCTTGGATGGGCTCCAACTGGCATGGGATGAAGGATATCGTTGTGTTGAAGTTGAATCGGACTCGGCCCTTATCGTGAATCTTGTCCAGAAGAACATTGTTGCTTCCCACCCGTACCCCCTTTTCAGTTTGGTTTCCCGCATCCAAGGCTACCTTAGGCGTGACTGGAACGTCCGTCTCTCCCATGTCTTTAGGGAGGCGAACTTTGTTGCCCACACCCTTGCCAAGCGCCTCGGTCTGTTTGTATCTTGAATAATGCTATTTCTATATAAATAGGGCGTTGGCCTTGTTTTTTACCAAAAAAAAAACTAAAGAAGCTAACCACCATATCGTACACGTAGTCCGCGTCTGGGGCGTATTCGCAGAATAGCTGGCCAACCACCGAGATTATTGGGATCGTGGACTGACTATTGTTCGGTACGAAATGCAATCGTCTTATGGGCAATGTGTTTTTCGGGCTCCTACATTGGGCTTTAATTCATGGGGCCCAACAGTACTCCTACAGAAGATTTGGACTTAAAGCTATCCAAAGTCCAGATATGCCTTATTCCACATGTCGGTGTGCCACTCGTCTAGGATTTCTACCGCTTTGGGAAGGTAAACCGACGTTGTACCCTTTATTACCGTGGTAAATTTTTCAAATCAAGTCAGTATTTCCCTCTCGCTCCTCTTCGAAAGATAACTTCTGCTTCCCTCTCCACACTCCTCTCCATCTTCCTTTCATGGTGTTTGTTGATGGTTTCATGCCTTCCGGTTGCCTATTAAACCAAGACCTCTACAAAGCCAACTTCACTCAAGAAAAAGTGGATGAGATAGAGACGAATTAAACCACGGATTTCCCGAAGGTAGCAGAGTCATCTGCCCCTGCGACCAGTACCTTGATTCGGTCAAAGCGGGGTGTGATAGCAAAGGCGATCGTAAACGAACGAGCTAGGCCAAGACCGTTCCACAAGTCACGAGCATTCAAATTCAATAAGGATGCAGCCATTCAAGTTGATCTAAGAAGATCACGAGAGGGACAACCTTGGCCCTTGAGTATTCGTCTTCGAAGCGTGAAGAGAGTTCCAAGAAGAAACCGGTCATGTTGCTTGAAAGCTAGGAGAACGAAGCCGTCGTCAACCAAGATAAGCCTCAAGACCGACCCTGAGAGGGTCGAGATCGACCCATACACTTTGGCTCGACCTTGTCCTTGTGAGAGTCCTCATGACCGACCTTGAGAGGGTCGTGCACGACCCTAAAGGGGTCGATCTTGGGACATGGGCAATCCGAAACGGTCAGCTCTCTTTATTTTCGTTTTGGAAACTCTTATCTAGCTTTTGTGTTGCCTAATTAAATGGGATATTACCTTTGATATTATCTTCATATTTTTAGGATAGAAATAAGAGAACCCTAGTTGCCTTGCAATTCTATAAATTGCATAGGCTTTGCATATTTTTTATCAGCGTATTTTGTGAAGAGAGCATAGGCTTCTCTTCCTGCGCCCTTTGAAACCTTTTGTTGCTTTGTTTGATTTGAATCAAGAGTTTGCTAGTTTGGTTTGCAATTGTTCTCAAGTTCTTGTTCGTGTGCTTGTTCGGTGGTGTGAGTGTTCAAATTTGTGCGAGAATCATCAAGGATTTGAGAGACGAGTCCTTGTCCAAAGTCTAGATCCTATAATCGCTTCTGAGGCCGACGATCTACCCGGATTGTCGTGCATCAAGTGGTATCTAGAGTCAAACGACTTTGAGATCAAGTGGTATCAAGAGTCATCCGACTTTGAGTACAAGTTAAGTCATATAAATCCTTATTTCTTACTTCGCAATTTGCAACTTTTGGTTCAAAGCCTCCACTCGTTTCCCTTTAGGTGTGTTGTTCGCATGGAAGAAGTTCGAACCCTCACCCAGAAGATCGAGACCGACCCTACCTTGGTCGTGACCGACCCTCCTCTGCTCATTCCCGACCCTTGTTCTTGCTATTTATGGGGTTCGAAACCTAGGTTTTCCTACCTTGCGAGTGTGTGCCATTCCTTTGATATCAATTTGCATTGCATAAGTTTAATTTGGAATTTTTATTGCACTTGTTGTCAATTGAAAGTTCCATAGAGTAAATTTGACTTGTTTTGCATTGCTTAGTGTCGAACTTGATGGCTGCAATTTGCTTGTTTTCTCTTGCATCGTTTGTTTCATTCATTAGCTCCTAGTTAGTTTCATTGGTAGTTGCATTTAAAAACAATCCGAGTTAACCAGTACACATCTTAGTAATTTGTGTTGATGAAAATGCATCTTTCTACCCTAGCTAGTAGAGCATCCTCATTGTTACTTACTTTGCTTGTTCGATTACTTGCATATTTGCTTTGGATTGTAGTTCAATTTTTGCTTTGCTTACTTGTCTTGTTAAAGGAATTCAATTCTTTTGATAAACATTTGCATATTCTTAATTTGCTTGTGTTTTCTTATTGATATCTTTTCCATTACCTAACCTTGAGCGAAGCTTGCCTAGTCGCCTATTTGAACTAAAACTTGTGAATTGTGATTAACAAAGAACAAGTCTTGGCTTCACTAGTTGCTGTAGTTGTTTACTCGTTGAACACTTTACTTGGGTCTCTTGCTGTCATTGTAGGCATGTCGGTTGAGATGAGACAGGCTTTGCCTTCAGATTTTGGGGTCTCTAAGGACCTCGCCATTGATCACCCATTTGGTGCTACACATCGCCGATTCGACACTTAGGATCGCCAACTTGAGAAATTAGATGGAAACATCGCTGGGATGCAACAAGATTTCACAAAGTTTAAAAATCAATTGGCAGCGCTCACAAGTGCTTTGTTACCGGAGAGACGCCATGAGGGACGGTCACCGTACTCCGTTCAACACCAAACAAGGGCTATGTCCAAGAAAACTTCTCACTTACTTCCATTTTTACCACCTCCAATGGAGCCTAAATATGGGTACGTTCCTAACCCTTCGTCCATACCTTTTTCTACTAACTCCTCTATGCTTCATGTGTCTACTCAAGGTTATGTGATAGATGAGGAGGAAGGTGAGGAGGCTCCACCACAAGTGGAGGAGGGAGAAGAGGTCGCATTTAACGGGACACCCCCTTGTGACCAAGATAGTGATCTCATTACCGGGGATGAGGCTCTTGTAGTTGAAGGAAGTGATCTCATCAATATGGAGCAAGTCACGATGCCCTCAATACCAAGCAATCCTAGCTTGATCTCTGCGTCCAATGTTCCGAGCAATCCTATCGCACCATACCAAGAATGCTACATACTTGGTTGCCAAGATATAATGCATATCCAACGTTCTATGTTGTGGATTTGTGACCACACACTTTCAAAGACCCCTCCAACGTCGAACCGAGGACGGTTCGACTTCAAGTGGAGGAGAATGATAGCAAAGGATATCGTGAACCGACAAGCTAGGACAAGATCGTTCCACAAGTCATGAGCATTCAAATTCAAGAAGGATGAAGTCATTCAAGTTGAGCTAAGAAGATCACGAGAGGGACAACCTTGGCCCTTGAGTGTTCGTCTTCGAGGCTTATAAGAGAGTTCCAAGAAGAAACCGGTCATGTTGCTTGAAAGTCGGGAGAATGAAGCCTTCGCCAACCAAGACAAGCCTCAGGACCGAGCATGTGAGGGTCGAGATCGACCCACACACTTTGGCTCGACCTTGTCCTTGTGAGAGTCCTTAGGACCGATCTTGAGAGGGTCGTGCACGACCCTAAATGGGTCGATCCTGGGACATGGCAATCCAAAACGGCCAGCTCTCTTTATTTTCGTTTTGGAAACTCTTATCTTTTGTGTTGCCTAATTAGTTGGGATACTACCTTTGATATTATCTTCATATTTTTAGGATAGAAATAAGAGAACCCTATTTGCCTTGCAACTCTATAAATTGCATAGGCTTTGCATATTTTTTATCAGCGTATTTTGTGAAGAGAGCATAGGCTTCTCTTCCTGCGCCCTTTGAAACCTTTTGTTGCTTTGGTTGATTTGAATCAAGACTTTGCTAGTTTGGTTTGCAATTGTACTCAAGTACTTTTTCGTGTGCTTGTTCGTTGGTGTGTGTGTTCGAATTTGTGCGAGAATCATCAATGATTGGAGAGACAAGCCCTTGTCCAAAGTTTAGATCCTATAATCGCTTCGGAGGCAGATGATCTACCCGGATTGGCGTGCATCAGGGTGGGTCTGTTGGAATATCCCTTCCCCATCGGAATGGATTTCTCTTTCCATTTGCTAGTTGGAACCTTCTTGAAGGTGATGGGGATTTTGTCGGCACGGCTTCTTCCGACGACCTGGAAAATTTTGTTTCGGGTTCACGGGATGACTACCGAGACGAATGTTGATTTTATCGTCGTGGATTTGGTGTGCACTTATGACATAAGGACTCAGAGAGTTGGGCGGGTTACTCTTCACGCGAAGGACGCCTCTAACCCCTTGGTTTACAAGGAGATGGTGAACAAGTCAAACTAGGCGACCCATTTCTTTTTTGTTGAGAGGTCGTCTTTGCTGAGACGCTTGTGGAAATTGACAACTGAGTCGTTCGGTTTACATATATCTTTTAATTTTGTTTCTAACTTTAATCTTACTTTTTTTGGTATTTACAATAGTCAAGGATCGTACTGTTAAGCCATCGGACTCAAGTGCTTATCAAACCTTACACTTGATCCCTCTATAGGATCGTGCTTTCAAGAAGATAGCTGGGGGATTTCCGATCGACCACAGCGGGTCGTGTGATGACATTCTAAAGAGACTTTGGACGATCTACCCCATTCCATGGTTTCAAATCCTTCATCCTCCAGTTATTGTCATTCTTGATCTTCTATTTGATTCTTGGTTGCTAAGGGGTTTTCTCTAAACGATTCTTCTCTTCGCGTAGCAACTCCCAAGAGCTCTGATGCTCTGTTGTCATCCGCCGAAGACTGAGGTCTGGTGGGATCAAGCCTCCTCTCCCGACTTCTACCAAGAAAGAATCAGCCTTGCCAGCCAAGAGGCTTGTTGAAAGTCAGCCGGCCTTTGTGGATCTAGAGGGAGATGCTCCAAAGGACTTGTGGTCCAGCTTGCATGGTTTCCTTACCCTTGGTTTCAAGAAGAAACGCACAATTACTAGATATGAGTCATTGGTTTGAGATCGGTTTATCCTCTGGGAACGCATCTCATGCTTCTTTCCTTTCGCTTATCGTTTCCACACGAGATTATTTATACTCCTTGCCCTTAGACGGGGTACTGAAGATGAGCATTCTCATGCTTTGCAGATGGTGTAAGACATACTCCTACTTTCTGAAAAGTTGCGAGAGCCGAGAGGAGCACGCGACTTCCAAAGAGAGGAATGAGAGCGTGTTGAATGCTTTGAATGGAGATATTGGATGAAATCTATAGTGGAAGAGTCTATGAAGGCTTAGACATCGCAATTGGGAGAGGCTTAGAGAGAAGTCAAGCGTCTAGAGGGAGAAGTCAAGAGGTTGACAGAGGTGGCGTTGGATATCGGAGCGTATTACTCCATGAAATCACAAGTGGAACTATTTCGGCAGTTTCAAGAAGGGTGCCAGTCAGAGTGGAACCTGGAGCAAAAGCTAACTGACTTCCACCAATGCTACCCACCTAGATCTGCCATCCTTGGAGCCGACTTCTTGTCTTTTGTGGACTGGGAGACTTTAGTTGGGAAGAAGGTTGACGATGGGGGAGATGGTCATCAAGTGAATACATCTGAGTGTGAACCGTCATCAACAGCGCCTATGGATGGCGCAGCGGCACACACCAATAAGGAGTCGATGATGTCGGTTGAAGGCAATCCGACCGAACATCTGCCCTCCGCTCTTGTGGAGTAGTCTTTTTAGTATCTTTCTACTTTTTTTGTTGGTCATGTGAGGATTTTACGACAATATTTTGCGACCCTTTTCGCAATGATTTTTAATTATCTTTGTGTTGGTATTATCGCACTTCTTTTTGTGGTCGTAGTGGCCTTAAGACAATGTCCTATAGCTTTTGGTAGGGCTGAGCATTGAACCGACAAAACCGATATTTTTAACCGACCTGACCGAACCGAGCCGAAACCGACAAAAATCGGTTCGGTCATTGGTTCACGTAATTTGGCAATTTCGGTTCGGTTCGGTTCGGCTAAACTTGAAATTTAAAAAAAAAACTTTTTTGAATTTTTCTAAAATCGAAAAACCCTACTTGGCTACTTCTCTGTTTGAGATTGAGACTTACAACGCCGCTTCTCCAATTCTCTAGTTCTATTTGGCCTGCAGTTCTCCACTCCTCGTCGATTCCTCCAATTCTCCTCGACTCCTCGTCGTTGGCGGCTGCCCTGACTTCCCCACCTCGTCTCTACTCGTTCCTCGCCATCGGTGCACCCGGCAGCACCCGCACACCTTCTTCTTTCCTCTCCCTGCTTTATCTTTTCAATCCCCTTGCCCAACTTCTCAGTTTTCCTTAGAGTTATAGGCCGTCGCTCCCGACTGCCTCTCGTTCGCCAGCCACAATCCACAACAACCCCCCCCTCACGCCGACGACGACCACCCAACTCCGGCCCCCCCGAGTTCCTCTCTCTCGCCAGCTCGACTGGCCTCTATCGCCTACCCTTTCTCGACCCCCATTCTGACCGAAACCCAACCACGACTTCAGATTTAGAACCCCAACTCGCCGGCCAATCCCGATGGTGAGCCAGGACCCGCCGACGACCGGCGCTCCTCCCTCGGCGTTCGCTAAAACCCTCGAATTCAGATCTCAAATCTGTTTTTCGCTTTTATTCTTTTGGTTTTTTTCAGTTTTGGGTTTTTTCGGTTCATGACCGATTAATCTGTCCGGTTTTTTCGGTTTTACCTGAAACCGAACCAATCTCAACCAAAACCGAACCGAACCATTTCGGTTCTGTTTTGGGTTCCAAAATTCCACAGATCGGTTTTCAGTTCGGTTCAGTTTTTGTCGGTTCGGTTCGGTTTTGAACGTATGCCCAGCCCTAGCTTTTGGTAGTGTCATCACACAACTTTTACTTAATCTCCTTTCCCTCTCTAGGAGAGGACTATCACTACCTCTACGCAATGCCTCTACTAAAGTACGTATTGATACCTGTCAACTTTTACTTAATCTCCTCTCCCTCCACAAGACTATCACTACCTCTACGCAATGCCTTACTAAAGAATTGATATCAGACCTGTTAGTACACAAAATATGACGGTGTACAGGTTTCAACTCCATCTTCAATGAACTTGATCTCTACGCGCCTCTTCGTCTTCAATGACCTGCAAAACAATGGACCTAGGGGCGAGCGACCCCTAATCCACCTCCGATGCTTAAGTCAATAGGTGCAATGTCGAGAAAGGCGTCAGGTAGAGCGAATAGGCTAGGCTTACCAGGCACATGGCGAATACATGTGTATTTATAAGGATGGGGGGGACAGGCGAAAGGGGGGCGCGCCCCTATGGGCCGATCGGCTAGGGTTAGGGCAAGTTGCTTGCTCCCCAAGTCACCCTATATCTTATCCCATCTAAGTATAAGATCTTCCTCCATAAACATCCCTAATCTATAATAACTATCCTAATAAATAAATAAAAGGATATACCATAATAAATATGGATAGGCACAATTAATAAGATATGGAAATAAATAAGATATGCTAAGTAATTGATATCGGAATCAATACCCGCCCACAATTGCCCCCTCCGGGACCCTATACGCGTGTACCAAGTACTATCCCATGTATAGGGACCGGAACTAAAGCGGTGAGTGGTCATGCAGATTAGGTGCTCTTATTCGTATATTCGTATATTCGTATATTCATATATTCGTACATCCGCATGCCATGAATGCGGGATCCGTGCAACTCTTACGCAAATGTCGCGTAAGGCCTTCATCGAGGGTGTTTTCCTTGACCAAGTTATTCCGTTAACGCGATGAGTTAACGTTGGTATTTTTTGTGCAAGACGCGATCTAATGCAAAAAACCTCTGGACGTAATGCAAAGCTTTAATAAAGAATTTAAACATGAATGTAATTGAACCTAGGACAAGCTAGTAAATGGAAAAACTAAGGGGGGGCCTCATCAAAACCACATGGGAAAAAAGAGTACCGCCCCACTACATGAAATCCTAATCATCGGTCGACTCAACTAAGGTCGCGTAGGACTGGGAGTCGCCGGAATCACGCTCGTGATAGCCGTGCTCGCGGGAGTCAGGCCGCGCTCACGGTGGTCGGGACCGCGCTCGCGGCGATCCGGGCCGCGCTCTCGGTCGGTGTCCATGACGATGTCCACTCGCCCGAGCCCACCATCGTCGTCCGCGATCTTCTCATCGGGCCGAATGCCTTTCGTGCATAGTCTCGCTTGAAGTTGGTTAGCCCATACCCGCACGATTGCATCCTTGTCCGTGAATTGGAGCATTTGATGTAGAGATGACGGAACCGCTCCCATCCCGTGGATCCATGGGCGTCCGAGTATCAAATTGTATGGTCCCGGGACGTCGACGACTACGAACTCGGTAAGATGTTCCTTTCCGGCGAGACTCACACGAGTCTTGAGGACCCCAAGTGGAAAAGTAGGATATCCACCGAGTCCGGAGAGCTGCATCTTAACCTCCTCGAGATCTTTCTTGGATTTCCCGAGTGATTTGAGCGTGTCATAGTACATCACGTCGACCGAGCTGCCGGAATCCACTAGGGCTCGGTGGATCTTGACGTCTCCAAGCTCTACCGTTAGGACGAGTGGGTCGTTGTGTGGGTGTTGGACGGTAACCAAGTCCTCATCGTGAAAGACGAGCCCCGGACCGTGCGGTCCGTGCGTTGGACGCGGCTCGGCATGCTGGACGCGCATTACCTCTAGCTCGTGACACTCTTTGCGAAACCGACTTCTTGACTCCGGATCATCTCCCTTATAAATTGCAGTGATAGTTTGGACAACCTCAATTTGCTTGGCGGGCGCTTCTTCATCATCTGAGGTCTTGATGTATTGCTTGAGGTATCCTCTCATCACTAGCTCTTCGAGGTATTCTTTGTAGGGCTCACAATCCTCGGTCATATGCCCCCAGGATCGATGGTACATGCAGTACTTGCGACCACGCTTGCTCTCATCCGTATCTTCCCCTCTTGGCGGGAACTTGAACCACTGATAGTCTCGGATCCGGCCCAAGATACGGTAGATCGGGATGTTGAACGTAGTGAGCACGGCTTGTACTTGGTCCACCCTTTTTCGCTTTCCGGCGCTCCGCCTCGGTGAACCTCGCGAACGACGGGGAGGGGTGGTGGACCGCTCGCCATCGCGCTCGTCTTCGTCCTCCCACCTAGCGTATTGATGGATCCGATCTTGCAACTCGTTGATCGTGGAGGGGAGGCGTAGCGTTAGGTTCTCCCAAAGCTTGGACTTCTTTGGCACCGCTCGGCGGAAGGCGGCCACGGCGGTCTTCTCGTCACACCCGTCGACCTGAGCGTAACACTCGATGAAGCGATTGGCGAATCAGCGAAGGCTCTCGTCCTTGTGTTGCTTTAGGCTGAGCAACGTGTCCAAGGAGACTGCGTCCCGGCTATTGGCGATGTAATGCTTGACGAAAGCCGATGCCAATTGCCCCCATGAGCAGATCGACTCGGGCTTCAGGCCTTGGAACCATCTAACAACGCCTTTCCCAAGGCTCCCGGGAAACATCTTGCACATGATGGCGTCGTCGGAAACCCATAACGGCATCTTATGAGTGAAAGCGGCGATGTGGTTCACGGCATCCGACACGCCGTCGTAGATTGTGAAGGTTGGCGATGTGAACTTCTTGGGCGGCTCCGCCTGCTCTATATTCCTATGGAATGGCGTCGAAGTCACCAAAGCCAACTTTTGCTCCGCCTGGTCTTGGGCCGATTGCAAGAGCCCTCCCTGACTCCGAAGTAGTTCGAGCAACCTCTTCTCGGTCCGCTCTTCGGCTCGGGCCTCGATCTCACGACGCTCGTCGCGGTCGAACCTGTCCTCCTCATCTCCTTGATCGTCGTGCCGGTGCTCGGGGCGAAATCGATCGCGAGGTCGAACCTCTCGTCGCTCGCCGTTAGACCCGCGGTTGCGAGTCTCGGACCCGCAGTCGCGGGTGGGATCGATTTCAGAATTGCGCTCGTCCGCGCCCGCGGGGGATGCACTCCTCGCGGTTTCCCCTTCGCCTGACAAGACGGCGTCTTCGGGATTTGTGCCTGCGTTTGTTGCGGGCTCACATGTCGGTCCCGAGAGGTTTCCTTTGATTTTCCATGTTTTTAGCCCTTTCTTTCCCTTTTTGCAAGTCTTTTGGTACACTCATCGCACGAACTCCCGAGCGTTCGACACCCTACCCTTGTATTACTACGGGGTTCGGTTTTTAATAGATTTTTTACCCTCCAATCCGGACACTATCAAAAAATTGGCGCCGTTGCCGGGGAGTTCTACTTGTTTGAGGTACCTCTTTTGTTGAGTCTTTGAATTTTGTAGTGATTTGGGTGAGGGATTAGCCCAAACCCCTTGTTTGTTTTGATTCGGTTTTGTTTGTGTTTTTGGTTATCGGTGTATGCGAGCTCATTCCGTCCGAGGAACACTTGAGTTCGACTTTGTGAGTGATCCGGAAAGCATTATCAAACAAGCTCGAAAGAAGAAGAGAATGGAGAACCAAGCACTACATGATGATGAGGTTGCTAGGATGAGGGCCGACATGGCTCGTATGCAACTTGAGATGGAAAACCGGAATGCCGAGATAAGGAGAGAGTGTGAGCAAAGGTTGAGATTGGAGGCTCAAATCAACACCCAACCCCGGAATGCACGCCAATACATGCATCCGGAGTTGAAGGTGCCGGAGCCAGCCATTGTCTTACCGGAGGTTTCAAAGAACTTCGAGATCAAGACTCAATTCATATCACTTATCAAGAGGGACCAATTTGAGGGGAGACCGAATGAGTGCCCGATTGAGCATGTGAAGCAATTCAAGGATATATGTGAGACTATCTCGACGGATGAAGAAACGCTAGAGTATGTGCTACTCAAAGCTTTCAAATGGTCGCTAGGAGGCAAGGCATTACATTGGCTAGAGAGTCAAGCACCTCGATCCATCACATCTTTGCGGGCTCTCAACGAAGCATTCTTGATGAAGTTCTTCCCACCAACAAAAACAACGGAGCTTAGAAGGAAGATAGCAAGTTTCCAACAAGGAGCTAATGAGCCACTCTTTGAGGCTTGGGATAGGTTCAAGGAAATGTTGAGGCAATGTCCAACGCATGGGCAACAACCATATGTTCTCCAAGACATATTTTTCCAAGGAATCAACCCCGCCACCAAGGACAAGTTGAATCTTCACACCGATTGTGGGTTCATCGATTTTCCACCGGAGCAAGCATGGGAGTTACTTGATAAACTCTCCGACTACGAAGCTATGTACGGAGTGTGTCAAGTCAACAAGGAGGCAAGAGTCCGAGGAGATGGTACAAGGAGGCTCTATGACCCTAAGAATGAAGAGGTTGACAAGGATGTGAAAATTCAATTCCTTGAGGATGAGTTGAACAAGATGAGAAGGCAAATGAATCATCTCAAGCAAACTTCAAGGGCATGTGAAGAATGTGGATCTTCCAAGCATGTTGCTCAAGAGTGTCCCAATGAGAGACAAGTTAGATTGGCCGAGCAAATCGAGGAGGCACACTTTGTTCAAAGAAACTATGGAGGAAGAGCCAACTTCAACAACGGAGGCAATGGAGGAAATGGAAGGTGGAACCAAGGCCAAGCCAATGGCTACAACAACAACTACAACCAAAACGAGCCAAGGGCCCAACCACCACCATACCGACCTCCGGGGTTTTACGAACAAACTCCACAATGGGCACAAGAGATGAGAGGAGAGTTCAAGGACTTGAAAACTCATGTCCTTAATGTTGAGAGGAGAGTTGATGAGATGGGTGCCGAATTCAAGGAGTTTGGTGTATGGAGAAGACAAGCCGACAACCAATTCGCCCACATTGCAACTCAACTTCCGAGAGAGAATGGGAGACTCCCGGGCTGACCCGAGGAGAATCCCCGTGCCCCACAACACCAAAATGAAGTCCGAGCTATAGGGTTGAGGAGTGGTCGGAACTTGCCCGAGCCACATGTGAAAAAGCCAAGAGAAGAGAGTCGGACCGAGTTACCCAGCAACTCGGGTCCGACGTGCCCAGATATCGAGCCAAAAGCCGGAGAAGGTCTCCTGACTAGGACCGAGGAGGAGAGGAACTCGGGTCCGACATGCCATGAAGTCGGTCCGACTTCCCAGACGTTGCTCTGTCCCCAGACCGAGGACCAGCACATCGGTCCCGACGTCGAGCCAACATCGGTCCAAGCAGAGAATGGTGTGAGTGAGCCAAGCCGGTCCAAGGAAGTCGATCCAAGCAAGAATCAAGGCGGCACAACTCTTTCTTACCCATCAAAGAAGCCCAAGGATGTTGTAGAGGGCAAATTCAAGAAGTTCTTGAAGCTTTTGCAAGGGTTGAACATCACAATACCGTTCACCGATGCTTTGAATGAGATGCCTTCATATGCAAAGTTCTTGAGAGAGATTTTGAGCAAGAAGAGGTCGATAGTGGAAATGCAAGATGAGGTGAAAATCTTGGAGCTACCTCAAAAATTGGGAGATCCCGGGAGATTTGCAATAACCGTGGGTATTTGATCTCAAAGTTTCCAAGCTTTGTGCGACCTCGGAGCAAGCGTATCGGTTATGCCCATGAGCATTTGGAAGAGGGCTAACCTTGGTGAGATAGAGCCGGTTGACATGTCCCTCACCATGGCCGATGGTTCATCTACAAAGGCCATGGGGATCTTGGATGACGTCCCGGTTAGAGTGGGGAAGTATTTTGTCCCCGAAGACTTCGTGATCCTTGATATGAAAGAAGATCCTTTGGTGCCCATTATTCTTGGAAGGCCGTTTCTAGCCACGGCGGGAGCAAAATTTGACGTGAGGAATGGAAAGGTGACTTTTGAGATAGGAGAAGACAAGGTAGAGTTCCACTTCAACAAAGCTCTAAATGAACCGGAAACCTTGGCGATCTTGAAATTGGAGGAAAATGCCAAGAGGAAAAGAGAAGAGGTGGAAGCTACAAGAGAGGAAGAAGCACCTTTGAGGAACCATGAAAGGGCCAATGCTCTTGTTTAAGAGAGAGAGTTGGTGGATCCATTTGAGCACCAAGAGGAGTCAAGAGGTGACGATAATCCAAGAGGCCAAGAAGAGTATCCTTCTTTGTATCCTTTTGATGTGGAAGACTCTTATATTTGTTTAAGTGACTTGAAAGAGGATCTAGAGGATAGTTATATATGTTTGAGTGATTTGAAAGAAGATTTGAGTTATAATGTTATTGAATCTCCTAGAAATTCTCTAGATGTTTGTGATATAGGGAAGGAAGATCAAGTTGAGAAGATGCAAGAGGTGCAAACCTATACGTTGGAGGAGAAAGGTGAAGGACAATTTGAGGGTCATGCCTACATCAACCACAAGTGGTGGTTCTACGGCTATGAAGGAAATGGCAATGGACATGACTATGGTGACCAATTCACTATTTTTCATCCACCATGAAGGTCGAGGTTAGAAGTCAAGCTGGTGACTTAAAAGAAGCGCTCCTCGGGAGGCAACCCGAGCTTAGTAGGTTTATTTTCGTAGTTTTAGTTTAGTTTCTTAGATTCTCTCTAATCTCTTCCTAGCATGTGTTTTTGTGGATTGTTGGTGTTATGTGTGTTTCATGATTGGGTAAAGGTAATGGTGAAAATAATAAAAGGATTTATGGGAAAAGAAGTAACATAGGTGAGGTTATTTTGGGAGTCGAACCAAGCCGGGTCGAGGTACCCAGAACATCAGGCCCGACTTAGTGCAACTCGGTCCGACTAGGTCGGTCAACCATGGTCAAAATTTGAAGAAAATCCCCATTATGCCCCTCTGACCTAACTTTGTTTCTTTCCCATTTAAAGCCTACTTCCCTTACCTACCTCCCATCACCTTCATAACCACTTCCCAAAAATACCAAGCTTCCTTCACCAAAACCCCAAATCGGCCCCCTCTCTCCATCACACTCGATCCCCCTTGCAAACCCTCAACAATCTCGATCCAACACCCTAGCCCTCCCCAAGCATCGATCCCTAGGAGAAAACCCCAACAAGTTCCATTGTTCTTCATCCCTCTCCTAGATCTAGGTAGAAAATTTGAGTTTTAAGGAGTTCGTTTGCTAAGAAGTCTTTATCTCTTCAAATTTGGTATGTGAACCTCGATTCCTATCTAATTTCTTGTGAATTTCATGCTTTCATTGCTTGAATTGAGTTTTGCCATGTTTGAATGAGTTTAGATCTTGAGCCTTAATGGTGTCTTGCATGCATAGGAGAATTTGTTCTTAATTGTTGATGGTGCATGATTGAACCTTCTTGGAACTTTGATTGGTGAAGTTATATGATTGATATTGGATTCTAGGAGCATGATAGGTTGATTTTTGGGTGAAATTGCATGAGAAGATGAGTTTAGAATCGGACCGAGATACCCAGGTACCTCGGTCCCGACATAGGAGAGTCGGTCCATGACTTCGGACCGAGGTTGAGATTACCTCAGGCCCGATGTCTTGTGTTGGTCGGTCCTAGTTCTAGTTGTCTTTCTCTTGTGTTGGCAATAGGATTCATGAGTTTGATTGTTGGTTATGGCTTGATTACCATGATATATCTTTTAGCTTGACCATTGTTTTGTGATCCTTTGTTCATACATGTTGGATTTTGTGAGTTAAGAGTCTAGAGGATAAGTATGGGGTTATTCTTGTGTGATGACTTGTGAGTTGTGAATATGCATGATTTTGTTGAGGTTGTATAGATTTTATCTTGTAGTTCTTTGCTTTGATGTGTGTGTAGGTATCATGGCAACCCGAGCATCTTCTTCACGCATGGAGAGGCCTTCAAAGAAATCAAAGAAGTCAAAGAGAGCGCAAAGGATGGATGATGTGCAATTTGAGGATGATGATGTGATTGAAAGCTATGAGCGGTACATGGGTCTAGCTCACCACACAAGGTGGCTAGATTGGGAGGCTATAAGGAAGATGGGGATGGAAATGGCTCTCACCCGTTGCTACTCTCACATTGGCCTTGATGTGATGTTGAGGTGGAACAACACCCACTACCCCGCTTTGACATCGGAGTTTATGGCCACCTTCAAGTGCACTTATGAAGGAGTCGAGGACAATGAGGGCATGATCACCTTCCAATTGAGCAATGAGACACAAGAGCTCTCACTCCAGAACTTGGCGGTCTATCTTGGATTTCCTTTTCCAAGAGATGAAGCTTTTGTGGATAATGAGAAGGTGAACTACCTTTGGAAGTATGTAGCGGGGAGAAATGAGATGAGGAAAGGAGCCTCAACGAATGAGATAGCGAGTCCTCTCTTCCGGGTGATGATCCGAGTTTTGGGATGTGCCATCTATGCTAGACACGAGCTAAGCAAGCCGATGAAGGAAGAAGCCATGTTGCTACATGAGATGCTATTCCAAACCGAGAAACCATTGAACCTCACATGGGAGTGGGTGAAAATGGTGAGGGATTTCCAAAGCTCCTCATGGATTTACTTTGGAGGGATGATAGCCCGCTTGGCTAGTCGTCTTGAGGTGGATCTATCCAAGTACACGCCGGCACCGAATGGAGTGGAGTACATGGATCTCAAGTACTTCAAGAAAGCCAACATCATCAAGGAGAAAGCCGTCACCGGTGCCACCACCCATCTAGCACCTCATTCCAACTTTGACAAAGTGTACATTCCTTTGGGGCCAAGACTCTATGACCTTGCAAGCTACTATAATTGGTTCCAAGGTTGGGCCGGGAAGGAGAACCCGTTTGGAGAACCGGAGGGAACGATTGAGTGTAGGCGTCGTGCCCAACACATTCGCTTTACTACTCCCCAAGCTTCTCCGGAGTCCGATGAAGAGCCCAACAATTTTGAATTTGCAAGAAGGGAGGCTATGGACGTTGACACGCGGCCCGAAGAAGATGACGGTTACCAAGGATTGCTAGCCGACCGAGCTCCAACACTCATGGACCGAGATGCAGGGCACCTCGGGCCCGACGTCCATCAACGTCGGTCCGATGTCTATTTGCCCGAGTCGGTCCCGAGCCAATTTGAAAGAGGAGAAGGAAGTGGATCAAGGCAAGAGCAACCACACCATGGAGGGTACGAAGGCTACGCCCAATGGTATGGGCCCGGAATGGTCTTCCCCGAGCCTCAACAACCGGTAGACATGGCATTCCTAGCCAACCAAATGGCTCACCTTCAACTTCAACAATCAAGCTTGCTACAAGAGGCCCACCAACTCAACCTTCAACAACAACAAATGAATTTCCAACAACATGAAGACTTCCAAGCTCAATGTGAAGAAATGAACCGAAACCTTGCTTACACAAGGCGTGATGTGGACGATTTGAGGGCGGTAAAGGACCAACGATGGAGCGTTCAAGAGAGCTTCAACGAGTGGATGGTCGGGAACTACCCTTCCCGAGAAGACCCATGGACGCGCCCCACACCTCAAATCCAACCACCAAGTCAAGATCCTTTCCATGCCCATGTGTACGAGCGAGAGAGACAAGCGAGACTCCAAAGAGGAAGTCGCCGAGGGCGTCCTTCCAACTAAGTCTAGACATGCCATCAAGAATAAAGAAATTGTGAGCTTTCCTAAACTCTCTTCTCTTTTATTTTTGAGTTTTGATCTCCTTGTTTTGATGAGGACATCAAAATTCTAAGTATGGGGTAGGGGTTAGTGCTCATGGTTTCATGTTTAGTTTCTTGTTTAGGTTCTTGTGTTTGTTATGGGATGTTTTCTTTTGGATTAGTGGCATGTATGTTTCATGGATGATGAATGATGTTTGATATGGCATGAATGGATGAGTTTGTTTTATTTTTGAGAAAATTTTTGCAAAAATCCATAAAAATTTGAAAAATTGTGTTGAAAAAGAACAGAAAGATTTTGATTTTGGACTAGGAAGTCCCATCTTAGATGTTCAAAGAAGGCTAATGATGATGTGAGCATGTAAATTCCTTTGCATATTTTTTGATAGTTTAGCCTCTAAATGGATGTTGTTTTTTATGTGATATGATGTCTTGCATGTGTTTATTGAGCACATGAGCTCGAGGATAAGTTTTGATGCAACTAAGTTTGAGTGACCCTTGTGAGATTAATTTTTGGCCATTTTAGGGATGCTTGTTCATATTGCATATCCCTCATGTTTCTTGTGTGAATTAGCTCATGCATACTTAGTAAAACTTGCTATTGCGGTGTTTATCTATTTTCCAAGACCAATATGAGAATTGTTCTATGCTTTGTCGCATTGATTTGAACTTTATTTCATTTAGTCACAAAATGTTCCATATCCTACCTTGAAGATAAACCGTTGTTTGTAGCCCCGTTTTAGCCTTAGACCTTTGTTTAAAACTCCTCAAAAATATGATCCCTAGCCTATATGACTTGACCCTTATGGGATTGGACTTTAGTGAGAGCTTTTGGAATGTATTTGGAGAGTTGAGATTCTCTTTGGTGAAGGGCAAGGAAATGGAGTTATAAACCAAGTGGGTAGTGCATCTTTGTTGTAATGAAAGAAAGAAATGTTGGAAAAAGTAGTGGATTGAAAGCAAAGTGCTTAAGTGAGTAAAGAGGGTCCGACCGACTTCAAGTGCACATCGGGCCCGAGTTAGAGTGCAAGTCGATCCTAAGTGCAAAAAGTGTGAAAAATCCAACAAAAAGTGTAGTGCAAAGTTGAAGTGGAATGTTAAGTGAAGTTGTTGGTTGAAAAGAGAAAATTCAAAAGTCTTTTGGATGAGTGTGAAAGTTGAAAGTGGAATAATTAGGTGAAGTTGGTGAGAGACTAGAAAGTTCAATCCCCATTGTAAGCACCACAAGACCAAAATGATTCCCACCTTGAGAAATACCAAAAGCCCCATTACAACCCGGCCGAATGGACCATCTTTGAGGATCTCCATTGAGCCAAGGTCATATTCTTTGTGTGCATTGTAATAGGCATCTCTAGGTGGAGGAATTGGTGATATTAGCTTCAATTGTAAAGTCTTTACTTGCATGATTGTTGAGTATGAGTGATTATTGCTATACCTAAACACATGATGAGTGATACACATTTCCATATCCCTAAAGTGAGGCTTGGTTGCATTAGACTTATTTCCTTGAACACTTGATCATGTGTGATGATGTAATCTTGCTAGAATATCTATCACTTGTGCTTGATTGATTTTTCATATGAGGCTTTACTTGAAGATTGTGCTTCGGTCTTACTTACATTGTTATTGCTTGAGGACAAACAAGTTTAAGTATGGGGTATTCTGACGTCTCTCATTTTGGTGGTGTTTTAGTGGTCAATTTCCCTTGTAATTAGGTGTCTTTTGTTCCTTTCTTTGCTAGTTTTGTTCCTTTTTAGCTTAGGTTCCGATTTTCTATGAGATTCGGAGACTATGCGAATTTGTTGTGTTTTGTAGGAGATTTGGCACGTTTTGAGGATGGTTCGGAAGGAGTCTCTATGAAGGAGCAAGGAGTGAGCATAAAGGAGCGGAAGAGCCAAGCGATCAACGAAGTGGAGCTCAAGAAAGACCAAGAAAGGAAGAAGACTGAGGCCAGGATCGAGGTTCCCAGCAAGTCGGGCCCGAGATCGAGTTATGTACACCCGGACCGACGTGTGGCAAGTCGGGCCCTAGGTACACGTACGTCGGTCCAAGTCGGCGGAATTGTGGATTGGACACCAAGGCACACAAATGTGATCTACCACTTTTCCCCCTCTTCCATTTTGGGATATTCTTGGCCCCTAATTAAAAGGAGAGAAGATTAGAAGACAATTATCCAAGCTTAGACACAATTAATCACTCTCAAAGGCTCAAGGAAGACTTGGAGAGCAAGGAGGAAGAAGGAAGAGGAGAAGAAGAGAGAAATCGGTGGAGATTGCTAGTTCTAGGAGGATATTGTGAGTTTGAACTTGGTTTTGTTTTGCAATTGAGAATTGGAGTTTGGATCTTGTGAATTCCTTTGATTTGAATGAGATTTGGCTTTTGTTTGAGTTTGATGATTGAGATTTGTTTGCTTAGTCTATTGATTGCTTTTTACTCTTGTTTAATGGAGTAGATTCCATAGTCTTGGGCTATGGGGGAAACCCCTAGCTAGGTTTGGGTGTGAACCCCCAATTCCATAACCTTGAGTGCTTGATCTAGGAATTCTCTCTACATAGGGCTACAATCTCTTGTGAAAGCAAGGGATCAAGGGCTTGTGATTGGCAAGAGTGAGTGAAAGCAACTCCTTGCCATCACTTGAC
Organism: Polygonum maritimum; assembly: GCA_963924305.1. Classification (NCBI taxonomy): domain Eukaryota; kingdom Viridiplantae; phylum Streptophyta; class Magnoliopsida; order Caryophyllales; family Polygonaceae; genus Polygonum; species Polygonum maritimum. The sequence continues at coordinate 19,007,970 of OZ002728.1, read as the reverse complement.
CTTACATCGAAAGGGAATTCAATCTCCCTAGGGTCGATGTATAGAGTGGAGGGATCGGAGGCAAACAACCTCGATCTCACAAGGATCAACACTCATTAGCTGAATTGAGGTGGAATTACCCACATCTAGTTAGGGAAGGAACCCAAAAATCCAAGACCGATCTACTATTTTTGCCTAGTTCGACTTACATATACCTCGGGCCCGACTTGAAGTGTGTCGGTCCCGTGCAATCCAACGTCGATCCTCCTCGGGCCGAAGTGACCTATGTCGGTCCCGAGATGTTTCCTTTAATTTTCCTTGTTTTTAGCCCTTTCTTTCCCTTTTTGCAAGTCTTTTGGTACACTCATCGCACGAACTCCCGAGCGTTCGACACCCTACCCTTGTACTACTACGGGGTTCGGTTTTTAATAGATTTTTGACCCTCCAATCCGGACACCATCAGCCCACTCCTGCATGGCTCCCTCCTGGCCCATCGTGTGTCGCTCCCGCGATATCCTCCGGCCCGGCCACCTCTCTCGATTCGCGCGCACCGCTCCGGTGGGCTCGCAAGCTATCGTGGCCGTGCGAAGGCTCTTGGATACGGAGGGACAAACGATCATGTCTTCTTCCGGAGTCACGCGAACTCCTATTCGTCATCAACTCGGGTTGGAACAAGTTGTCGAGGTCAGCCTGAGGCTCAAGAGGCGGACCCGAACCACTTGCCACGTTCGAACCGACGCGCTCGAACTGCGGCGCGTCGTCCGTTTCATGTTGACTGTGGAGCTCCTCACGATCATCGTCCGCGCTCGCGTGGGGCAGGTTGCGCCCGCGGCGGCCGAGGTGATCACGAAGATCCTCGGCCTGCGCGATTTCCGCGACCGCAGGGCTCGATCCCGCGCCCGCGGTTTCTTGCCCGCGCCTGCGATCGCGCGGGGTTTTGCGAGTTTCCTCGCGATCGCCAGTGGCGTCCTCGGCGGCATGGGCAGCGGTCGACCCCAGGCTAGTGCTGCCGTTGGTGGGGGCGACCTGGTGGCCGGTGCGGTTGGCCCGATCGCCGGCGCCGACGTTGCCCCCTACGCCCAAGGTTTCGTCGTCGTTTGCAAAAACTGCAACTTGATTTTCCGGAATAGATCCTAAAGTCATCTTTGTTCTTTTCAACGGGAAACGTTCTTGGATCGATAATCAACAAGAAAAACGTTCAATTTTCCCCACGGACGGCGCCAAATGTTAGTACACAAAATATGACGGTGTACAGGTTTCAACTCCCTCTTCAATGAACTTGATCTCTACGCGCCTCTTCGTCTTCAATGACCTGCAAAACAATGGACCTAGGGACGAGCGACCCCTAATCCACCTCCGATGCTTAAGTCAATAGGTGCAATGTCGAGAAAGGCGTCAGGTAGAGCGAATAGGCTACGCTTACCAGGCACATGGCGAATACATGTGTATTTACAGGGAAGGGGGGACAAGCGAAAGGGGGGCGCGCCCCTATGGGCCGATCGGCTAGGGTTAGGGCAAGTTGCTTGCTCCCCAAGTCACCCTATATCTTATCACATCTAAGGATAAGATCTTCCTCCATAAATATCCCTAATCTAGAATAACTATCCTAATAAATAAATAAAAGGATATACCATAATAAATATGGATAGGCACAATTAATAAGATATGGAAATAAATAAGATATTCTAACTAATTGATATCGGAATCAATACCCTCCCACAAGACCTAAAGCAGCTTTTCGTAGTACTCACCATATTGCAAACTTTTGGTAGTGATAGTCATGGTAAAGTGGTGACACTTGTAGACAAGGTTTGTTCGATAGTGAAGTTAATAGATTAAGTGAGAGTGCAAAGGGGGAGAGTTGGAGATGGAGAGGGAGAGGAGAAGCAGGGAGGCTATTTGCACTCCAAAATGCAGCTATTTGCACTCGCGAAATGTGGCTGCGTGAAAATCTCACTAAACGAGATTTAGTGAGCATTTTCGTGTAAGAAAAACCCGAAAACTTTTCACCAAATGTCATTGCGTGAGTCTTCACTAAACGCGGCTTAGTGAGATATCTAGGGTTCAAACGTCGTGAATGAATGGCGGGCTAGATCTCACTAAAACACCATCACATATTTCACTAAATGTCTTGTTTAATTCGCATTTTTAGTTCTAATTTAAATTTAATTATTATAGTTGATTATTTAATTGCAAGATAGGTATATGTTAAATTTTAAACTAATTATTTTTATTTATTGTTTAGTTCATGTATATTAAAGACGTAAATGTGCTTTAATATAAGGACCACATCATTCATGATTGGGGTTAGAATTGAAAACTAATAAACACTAAGTAAATGTTGTATGACACTAGTTGAATTTTTAAGTGATTAAAGAATTAATTTCATTATACGAATAATTTGTAGATTTTAAACTAAATTATTATTATTATTATTATTATTATTATTATTATTACTTATTTATTTAATTCATGTATATAAAGAACTTGTATGATAATATGCTACTAGTTCAAGTATCTGATGTTAACTTTTTGTTTCATTTATGCATCATATTCCAAAAAATATCTAGTTTTTTATTTGTTATATTGTAAAGCATATTTATAATTGAACTATCTCTTGTTTGTATACTTTTTTAATTCATACTTAAGTATGCTTCATTTTGTTAAGCATATTTACTTTATATGTTTTAAAGCATTATTAAGAATTATATGCTAGCAATTTGTTCAAGTTTATCGTAAAACTATTAGGGTTATTATAATCTTGTTATATGCAGGGACGGACTTGTAGTGGGCCCAGAGGGGGCACATTCCCCCACTGGGATTTAAAAAAAAATATATTGATAATAGCATTTCCTTGCGCTCCGTGTTTCGATCTAAGAAGATTCCGCTCTCCTCGGTGCCTTGGCTGGAAGAAGCTCGTTGTTGTCACTCCGATCTTCGCCTGCTCCTCTCCCCAACCTTGAGTTTTGTAAAATTGGTTGATTGTCCTTCTTCTTTGCCCTACGTATGCTTTCCAGGATAGATGTTTCATCCTTTCTATTGCTTAGCTTCCTCATGATATTTGGCTGCTATGGTACTTGAAAATTGCCCATTTGTTTATTAATCTATGTCTATGAACCTGGATTTGTCGAGCTTCCTCATGATAGTCATTGTTTTTTTTCATGCTTGATATGCCAAGTTAGAACTTGTTCCTATTTGCTCTACAACGAATTCACGTTCTTGACCAAAAACAAAGAATTCACGTCCAGCTGTTTTTTGTGATAATTGCATCGATAAAATTTTATCAAAAATTCTCTTTTCAAACATAGATTTGTTTTTAGATTTTGGTAATCGAATTGTCTGTCTGGCTACTTTATGCTTCAATATTTCATTTAAGATTGAGTTGCATTGTATGTTAAGGCTTCTGATTCCGATGCACATGTAAAATTCACAAGTCATCCTTTTCTGTTGTACGCTTCAAAACGCAAACCAATGTTGCCTTGTGAGTTGCACCTTTTAAAACAAATGTAGTTCAACTTCTTATGCCCTGATGTGCGCTCAGATGATCGCATTGTCAACCTTACAAGTATTGGTGAGCTCTCAAAGAAATTGGTTCAGACAAAGAATCATCGTGTCTATCATTTGGTATATCTTTTGGTGCGGCAATGATTGTTTGCTTATTTATATTGAGAAAGATGTAGTTAGGTGCATTGAAACTGAAGATGTTATTGTACGATTTCAAGAGATGGCGAATGGAAGAATGTGTTTGTAAGAAACAAATTAATATAAGTTTGATATTTTATATATTTCGCCCCCTCTGGGAAAAAAGTCTGGGTCCGCCACTGGTTATATGTCTAGGTTTTGGTTTTCATTGAGCTTCTTTAATATATGATACAATTAGTTGAGCTACCGATATTAGAAAATGTAATTATGAAGGAATAAATGCAAATATAAATACATAGAATATAGATGTATACTTTTTGTAGTTAACAATTGACTTGGATACGAAATGAGGATGCTATGGCACTTATAGATATGATAGAAGTTGACATTACATCCGGATTCGTATAGATATCCCTTAACCTTTGTATTACCCATTAATAATTAGGAATTTCTTCTTTGCACGAGAATGTAAAACTGATGATGAATGTCTTATTCGTGCAAGTCATGCCAACAATCTCCAACAAGTACATATTATACTTGTACAAATAATATGTAATTTACCATGGTCCCTAAACCCTAAACTATAAACCATAAGAAATGCTTCAATGATTACTTGTATTATTGATGAAAATCTATTAGTCGAAAGATCATGGTTGTCCAAGTTGTGCTTCAACTCCAACATCCACCTACTTGCAAACTTATCTCATTGACCCATAAAGACAAGGACACTTTTTTGAATGCCCCCCTTTGGACTCAGATTTAGATTTGTCGGCTTGATTGCAAGGAGGGGATTTAGTGAAGACTTGTCTACACACGCCTTTTTTTTTATACCTGACAAAACAGACGCGACCACATTTCGTAAGATCTCACTAAATCACATTTCGCGAGTGTAAATAGCCATTATTTGGATTGCAAATAGAATCGGCCGAGGAGAAGAGAGTAAATGAAGTAAAATGAGAATGATATATTTGTAAATTGAAGAAATAAGACTACTTATATTATTTGTTATAATAAAAAACAATAAGAATGTGTCAAAAGCATGTACCCTTAAATTTGTAGGTCAATAATTTTCTTTGAATTTCATTATGCACGTTGCTTTCTATTATGTATTTGCTATTTTGCTTGCTGGTTATGTTTTGGATAGACTTGGCAATTCGGGTTGTACGGGTCAGTTTGGACCGGGTCGTACGGGTCGGGTTCCTTCGGGTCAAAAAGTTATTTCGGGTTTTGTTCGGTTCGGTTCGGGTTCGGTTTGGTTTCGGATGTTGTTCGGGTCTAGTTCGGATTCGGGTCGTTTCGGATCATAATATTTTGGATTAGTTCGGATTCGGGTCAGTTCGGATCAGATGTTGTTCGGATCGGATGTTGTTCGGTTCGGGTCCCTTTCGGATTGTTTCGAATCGGATCATTTCGGATCGAGTTAATTCGGATTCGGGTGTTATTAACAAAAACGCAATCAACCGGTAGGTCCGGTACACATGATTTTTTTTCAAATTTTAAATAGTTTTATTTCATTTTTTGTATATTTATGTTATTTATACAATTAAAATAATTTATCAGGCTTATCTTGTATCGTAAATCATTAATTAGTTTGGATAACATATTATTGACACATTCAAGATATATCTATATTTTTTAACACCCGTCTCAATTTAACTATGCTAATTAGTGTCAGGTCCGGCTAATTACCCGGTTCAACCGGTTAGATGGAGCAGGGCCCCCAAATAATTTAGGCCCTTGATATATCAAATGTTTTACATAATATTTAGGGATACAACTTGGCTTGGTGGTAGGGGTGAGCAAAAATATCCAATCCGTCGATCCGATCCGCCGATCCGGCCGATCCGATCCGATAAAATCCGGATAATTTGGATAGTTATATCTTTTTTTATTCATAACTTTTCTTATTTTTAATAATATAATTTGAAAAATAATGCTAAAGCAGATAATTTGAATATCTAAAATTTCCGGTCTCGAATATCCGATCCAAATGGATATTTCTTATCGGATATCCTGCTAATAACGGATCGGATCCGAATTGCTAAGTTTGACCTAAAAATTTTCGGATATTCGCTATTTCGGATCGGATAATCCGTTTGCTCACCCCTACTTGGTGGTGTAGACTGTAGAGTTTAGAAATGTTGTAAATGGTCAGCTGTTCGAAACTCCATCTCTCTCTTTACTTCATTTGTTCTAATTTCTTATTTTGTGGGTCATTGGACTCTAAAATTTTCTTCTTTTACAATTGGGCCTCTAGTATTATAATTGAGGCCTCTTTCTTTATTTTGTTTATTCATTTTTAAAAAAAAATCTAGCTTAGATTTTTAATTTTAAATGACTCTTAAAGAATTAATTTTTTTACTCTTTAGTTCCTAATCGTGTTAGTTTTTCTAAACAAACCCTAAGTTAAATATTTTGTTATACAACTATTTATAATGATTAATGTTATTTCGGAAAGTATATTCAAATTTATTTATTAAAGTCTTATTTAATTTTAATATAAATTATAAGAATTAGTTCGGGCCATTTTGGATCGGGACATTTCGGATCGGGTTATTTCGGGTCAAGTTTAGTTCGGAACAGTTCGGTTTGGGTGCTGTTTGGTTCGGGTCAGTTCGGTTTACATTTTATTCGGGTCATTTCGGTTCGTGTTAGTTTCAGATCGGGTCGGGTTCAGATCGGGTCTGGGTCATGTTCGGATGGTTCATTTTCGTTGTTTGGTTCGAGTTTCGGGCTCGGGTTACTTTCTGTCGGGTCTAGTTTTGGATTTTTGAGTAACAACATTGGCCAGTGCTCTTCTTACATACTTGTAAACTTGGAACTTTTTAGCATTAATTACACTAACTTCAATTTATTGTTTCATCTTATATATAACGATTTTTCTATTATGTGCCCTAAGGGCACACAATAAGCTGTTAATAATTAAAATATTTGGTAAATCTTCAATTTTTTGTTTTTAAATTTTTTTTGTGACGGGTTCACTTTTTTCTTTTTAGGGTTTTAGTTTCTGTTTTTGGTATGCTTATCATGTGCCCTTAGGGCACACAATAGAAAAACCGTATATATAATTATATATTATATATGCTCATTATTTATTTTATCAATCCTATCTATCTCTATGTAAAGCTGTATTTTTTTGCATTCTTACCTACTTTTAATTAAATTTGAAACTTTTTGACATTAATTGCCCTAATTGGCTAACTCCAATTTATTCTTTCATCTTATATATATTATACTTGCCATGATGCCACTATGTCATTATTTATTTTATCAATCCTATCTATCTCCATATAAAGTAGTATTTTATCAATTAAATCATATTATATTTAATCTAATATGTTATTTTTATTATGAGCTTATACTATAATAGTTATTATTATTATCGTTATTATTTTATACTTTATATTATTCCAATAAATTTATTTCTGATTATATTGTTATTATTGAATGTTATATGTTATTACTTTATAGTATATGTAATATACTTTATCTTACTAAATTCATTTTCGGTTAAAGTACTATTATTAATTAAAGGGAAATTCCTCTTGGTACCCCCGAGGTTTCGACTTTTCCTTTTGGTGTCCCACGAATTTTTTTTTTCCTTTTGGTGCCCCCGAGGTTTACAAATAGTTCTTACCGTAACCAAAAGTTAATATTTACCACTTTTCCATCCAAAAACTACTGATTTCTGTTAAAAAAATCTAAAATCCAATTTATTTAACCCATTTAATCTACCTAAATGAAAAAAAAATTTAATTAAAACACTTTCATTCATCTGGGTTTTTGTTTGTTTTGGGTGGTCGCGATTCGTGAAATTGGCCTTCTTGCATTTCTCGCCTCTTTTTTTCCCTAATCTGGGTGATGATTTTTATGAATTGATCTGTGCTTTGTATGGTTTCAGGCCAACAGATTGGCGAAATTGAAGCAATGCTAGCCTGATGCCCGTCGTGAGCAGTGGCTCTCTCACGGTATTCCCGTCGATCTCTCTTCCTATCTTCTTCCCTCGTGAATATTTCCTAATTTGTCAAGCGATTTGTTTGTTTGATCAAAGCCATAGTTTCTACAATTATCTAGATGCCTTCAGGAAGTTCAAATTCTTGATTCTTGTTCAAATTCTTTGAGGGGTCTGTTCTGATTGATTTGGATGGGTTTACAGTTAGGAACAAGACAATGAAGGATGAAAGGAATGGGATGTTCGGTGGGGAAATCCACAGCCCCTCGCCGGAACCGGGGAACAAGCCCGACCTCCATTTCGAGGACATAGAAACGAGAAGGCGGGGCGGGGAAAACAATTACCATTTGATCCACCTGGACAGTGATCTCTCTCCCGTCGTTCTTCGTCTTTCGTATCTCAGATGAATGAAAGTTTTTTAATTAATTTTTTTTTATTTTCGTTTAGGTAGATTAAATTGGTTAAATAAATTGGATTTTAATTTAGCCTTTTTTTTAACAGAAATCATTATTTTTTGGATGAAAAAGTGGTAGATATTAACTTTTGGTTACAGTAAGAACTATTTGTAAACCTTGGGGGCACCAAAAGGAAAAAAAAAAAGTTCGTGGGACATCAAAAGGAAAAGTCGAAACCTCGGGGGTACCAAGAGGAATTCCCTTAATTAAACTGACATTATTAAGTTTAATATGTTACTCTTATTGATAAGTATTAAATTGATAATATATATATATATACACATATATATTAAATATTATCTTATTGAATATTTTTGAGTAAATGATGCATCCTAAACATGAAAGATTTTATTTACTTATTTTATAATAATTCATTTTCATACTATTATTTTAGACTATACTATATGTTATTAAATTATGTTATGTCTATATGTTTTATAAAATTATATTTTATGGCAATTAATTCTATAATAATGATTTAGATCTCGATTTTTCTTATTAATAATTAAATGTTATATCATAAGGAATTTATAAGATTCCTTTTGTAATTTCTTTATTACGTTAGTTTTTGGATAACCAATGTCAGTATTGTAACTAAAAACTTACAAATTAAGGATACAATAGTTGATATTGGATTTATAATCTTAATATAAAAAATAAGGTCATATTGTCATTGCAATTGTTTAACCAAGACAATATATTGTTGGAATGTAAAAAACAAACAAAACTATAGATTTAATTCTATCGTAGATTTTGAGTTGTTTAATTAAAATTCTATCATAATATATAAATCTAAATCTTATTATTATACCCTCCTAATTGATAAATAGATCTATTCTAAAATGTTATTCTAAAAATTACATTATATTTTTCGTAATTGTTTTAAAAGAACTTTTAATAACCGTTAATAGTAGCAAATTCTACCACTATATATATACCACATCTTTATTTTGTTAAAATAATATGTTATATACATTTTTGTTCACTATCCTCCTATTGAAATACCAGTTAAAATAGTAATAAAAAGTTCATGGTATAAATTTCATATAAATATTTAATGATATGCAAGAATTATTTTATCTAATAATCCAATAGATAAGTGTTGTTTTAAAACAAAGTAGCCATACAATAATATTTTTAATCCTTATAGTAAATTTCATATAAATATTTAGTGGTGTGCAAGAATCATTAGGGTTTAGGGTATGTAGGGTTAAGGGTTTAGGATTCACTGACCGAGTGTCCAAAGGTCTAGGGTTTAGGGCTTGGGATTTAGGGTTTAGAGTTTAGGTTGTAGGGTTTTAAGTTTAGGGTGTAGGGTAAGGACTAGGGTTTAGGGTTTAGTGTCTAAGGTTTGGGGTTTAGGGTATAGGGTCTACACCTCAAACCCTAAACCCTAGAGCTTAAACCCTAGACCTTAGATCCTAGACTCTAAACCTTAACCCTAGACCCTAGATAATAAACCCTAAACCTTAACCCTAGACCCTAAATCATATACCCTAAGCCCTAGACCCTAGACCCTAAACATAAATCCCTAAACCCTAAATCCTTAACCCGAAACCTTCATTATTAAACACTAAACCATAAACCATAGACCCTAGACCATAAACCCTAAACCCTATAGTCCAAACCCTAGAGTCTAAACCCTAATCCTAGACCCTAGACCCTAAACTCTAAACCCTCAATCCAATACCCTAGCTAAATCCTAAACTCCTACCCTATAAACTTTAGACCCTAAACCTAACCCTAACATAAACCCTAGACCCAAACCTCTAAGTTGTAAACTTTATACCATAGACCCAAACCCTAGAGCATAAATCCTAAACTCTAGACTCTAAATATAACATCCAAAAGTCTAGACATTAGACCCTAATTTGTTGTAACACTTCGTCTTTTTGACAAGGCGTTACTTAGTAGACCTCACGAGGCACACCAAGTTAGTTGACAATTGAACATCTGGATCTTGCAATACGGGCACGGCGAGAAAACAAGTAAACATCCAACTTGTTTAGTGAAAGAGATAATATTTAAAGTTTCAAACCCAAAATATTATGAACCAAATCCCAAGAATAACACCAGAAATGAATTCTAACAACTACTCAAATAACCTGCATCATGTGATCGATATCGATCGGTCTAAGGAATAGTGTTATAGGCGGTTCCCTGAACAAATGAGTTTTAATCTATTATCTTTCCTCTATACTTATTCGATGCTAGTAAAGCAATTGAAATCATAGATATAAACAACAATCATACAAAGCTACCAAAATAATATTGAATTATCGTCCCGAACAACGTCGGGAGTAGATGTCTATTTACTTTATAATTTCACTACTTGTTGGCGTTGTTGCTGCACAATGAAAATTATATTTTAGGCACTTTCGATTGTGAGATGAACCGAACCGAAATTAATTCACATAATTCCAGAATTTTTGTTTCGGTTCGGTCTCGTACCAATGCTCAAACCTACTTAATCTTCATACAATCTAAACATCACACCATCTAAAAAGGAGCTCTATGTTCCAATACATTTAAAAAGAATTACACATGTATGCTAAAACAAATCCAAGAAAGCAAGTTGAAAACAACTTGAAACCCTCCTTTCTTAACAAGTAGAAAAGGCCTTTCACGCAAAAAGAAATCCATCATTTCCATGTACACCTTCATGCTTAAGGCGCCTGTGTGCCAAGGTTTGGAACCTATGAGCTGAATACTACCATAAGTGAACTCGAACTCATATAACCAACCGCAAACAATAAATGAAGAGAGAAACAGAATATCAAACATCACCTGATACTGGTTCTAGCTGTTACACATCAAACAATTATACAAAAGTAAGTTGATAGTGAATTTAAAGTAGTGTTGCCAACTTATTATGGCTGCCAACCACCTAGTCTCTGACCAGGGTCATAGTTTGTGAATAGACGAAACTCGTTGCCAAGCTTACTAGAGTGAACTGGCCGGAAACCACATGGGCGTGCTTCCAAGAGTTCAGCAGCTTTCTCTTCTTGCACTTCACCTACGTATAACAACAAATGATCTTCTCATTGAAGGTTTCATATTTACGTTCTAAGTAACGTGTCACGTAGCAATATGAATAAACAGGGTTACCTGTTAGCAGAAGCAAGTCAAATTTTCCGGGTTGTGCAAGAAAGGATATTGTTTGAACAACTTTCTCCAGGCATTCCTTACTCTACAACCACAAACATAGGCTGCTATTAGAACAAAATAAACTTACATTTTTACTAGACAGGTGCATGTATACAGCACAATTAACAGTAACAAATATGGGCCTAAGTCAACAGTCGACTTTAGTTCATCCTGTAAAGAAAGTAGGTCATGTATCATCAAAAGGAAGCCTCCTTTCTGATTCTATTCAAGGTCACTAGGGAGAGTTAAAGAATGCAGAGAAGTGTAGATACAAAAATGTATGAGGAAAAATGATATTGTTGAAAATGTTATGGTGCAAATTATCAATACACTTCAGTTGGAGTTTACGAGACTCAAATTATCAACCCACATGCACTGGGGCAAAAGCTATAGTTCAAAGAGAAACACAAAACAAGCTTCATAGTTCTTACCAGATAAGGAGGATCTGCAACAATAATTTGGTAAGCATGCTTCATTTCCTGAGGCAGATCCTCAGGCTCATTGTAGTCGTAAAATGTGAATTCATTTCCATACTGTTCGAACCGTTTGTCATATTCAAGAAGTCGAACGGACACATCAGGAGCCATTTTCTGAAATGCAGGGAAACAAACAGTCCATAAGGAGTTGCATAAATGATGCTAGAAATAAAAAACAGTCTCACATAGAAAAAATAACCTCTGTACTCAATGATCACATAGCGGTTTGTCCCAAATGAGTGAAATTACTTTGAGCTTATCCTAGCATACCTATGCCTACATATCAAATAACCTGTTCTAAACTTCAACAGCAATGCTTAATAAAGCAATGTGTGCTGTATGATATGAATTCTGTGTTTCAGATGCATAAATGTAGTACCAAAAGGCTGCAATTCATCTACACTGAAGACAAATCAGATCTCCCTGGAATGACAAGTACTCGTTTGCATCATGAATTGCAAGTATGCTGGTTTTAACAATCATTTCTAGCCTAAGCAACAAACGATTTCTAGCCTAAACAAAGAGATATGGGAAGTGCGAATGAAGAAGACGACTCCAAACCCTAGAGTAAGAGCGGAGCGGAAGGAGAGAGAATGAGTCACCTTGAGATAGGCGAAGAGCGTGGGGCAAGCGATACAAGCAACAGAAGGGCGGCGGCCGCCCTTGCAGAGATGGAGAACCTCTTGGGCGACGGCGGTGGCCGTCTCCGGAGAGTACCAGAACTGGCTGAGCCTCCAATCCTCCGAGAGGAGAGACACCTCTTCGCCGCCACGGCCGTCGTCCTCGTCGGCGGGTGTTTCGACGCCGTTCTGCTCTGTCAGGAACTCCTTCAGGGCTTCCAGAGCGTATGCGCTCAGTGTCGGCGGCTCGTCGTCGTTGTCATCGGCGACTACGAGAGGGTCCGCGGCGGCGGCTTTTTCCATGTCCATTTGCCTGCTTCCCACTTCGTTCTCTAGTGTCTATGTGAAATAAGACTCTGTATTCGTTTTGGGGGAAATATCAAACGTTCATGAGCACTTTTGTTAGCACATGAATTAGTGAATATGTATTAGTATATTTAATTATAAACTTTTAAGTATCTATAAATTTTCAGTTTATTTGGCTTAAAAGCGAAAAGAACTAAACTTGGGGTCAATCCTCGATTCCTCAAATTTTGAGATTCGATTTTCGATTCGGTTCAGAGCGGTTTTAAATTGATGAACAGACCTAGCCAATGGCAATTCAACGGTTAAATTTTTATAATTATTTTGTATTTGGCAACAGGCTGGACCGGCTCGGCCCAATTCGGACCAACTCGCCACAAAATCAGACCGGACCTTACCATGTGGGCCTAACTTGGGAACTACCACTTTAGCCTAGTAAAAAAGTCCTAACTCCAAATTCTCTGACCCGGCCCGATTGTGGTCAAGCCTGACTTGTGTCCATGTCTAGGAACAAACTTGTTTGCTAATAACTGGACTATGGTTTATCATGCTTAGAGATAATGACCATTATTAGTATTCTTATTATCGTACTCGTTAATACTTATATTTAGGTTTCAAATGATGTGTGGTCTTTGCTTATTTAAAGCCTCATTTCGAGACTTTGCTATGGATTAACTTAAGATAAGGACAGATGAAATATTGATCTGATATCTCTTTATACTTGTATTAAGAGATATATTTATTATCGACTCTTGATACAGGGTCATGACTATGTCTTCTCTCCAAATAGAGAGGCAAAGCACTCTTGTTAAGTGTTGGACCTTTCTTTTCTTATCAATTGACTTCGTCTCTCTTTAGGGTGTGTCACAACTTTAAAGAAACTTAGTGAAGTGCGATGTTCTATAGCTAAAGAAAGATTAGTGTCTCATACTCTCATGCATAGTAATTAATAAACGCATGGTGGTTAATACAACTTGGAAACACAGTCTAATGCCTTGCTCTAGACATGTACAACACGTATGCTAAGAGGGTGATTATAGATTTGAGTAGTCGAAGTTAACTTTTCACTATTGCATGAACTAATAAAGGTCTCACCAAAACATTAAACACACACCTTTCTTGGGTGCTACTCTCATGAGGTGTCCTATTTTAGAAGAATCTCAAACTTCTTAAGCCTCAAGCTGTTGTGACCATCTTCTATTGAACCTCGCTCATCTAAAACCTCTGACTCAAAGAGTCACACTCTCCGCTTGAACCCTTGACTGTTGTACGCCCGTCAATCTCTCATTTGGTTGTGATATCATGATATTTAATCCAATCCTAAGAACCATTCTTATTCCACTTATGTTAGTCTAGTGTTAGACGAACATTTCCTTCTTTCTTTTCCAATTTTGATGATTGGTATGTCTTACTCTCTATGGAAATATAATATAGCAAAGGGAAGACCATTTTTTAGGAATAAAGTGAAAATATAAGGATTTGATAGAAGGAAGGGTGGAAGGAAACAAATAAGGTCTTTAACGTTTATTGATTTGGCTATGTTTTTAGGTCCCACTTGCTTTTACATTTCGAGCAATGTCTTTTATTCCGCTACAACTGTTTTATTTCCATTTGTAATCTAAATCCTTTTGCTTAAAAACCAATTCGGGTGTTTCTATATTATTATGTTAGTTACACCAGTCTTAAGTGACTTTTGATAGAAAAGTCTTAGGTTATTGGTAGTAACACCCATGGTTTTAACATAGGGGTGTTACAAGTAAATTTTTCAATAGAATTGTCAAAAATGAACCCGACTCACTCAAAATAGGTTAAAACTTAAGACTCGTTAGGTCAACCCTAAATTTGGATTTAAGGAAATATATGCCATTGTAGTGAATATTATAGTACTTTTTATTAAAATATAAACAAAGATTTATTATTATAATACTATTATTTTATTTTAATAATCATTTAAAAAGATCAAGATTTTACCATTTTTAGCATATTGAGGTTGACTCAAACCCACACCAAACCTGAAACAATCCAACCTAACCAACACGAAAATTTTAACAAGCCAGTAACTCAATCTCGTTTTCAACCCGAGTCTAACTTGTTTGATCCATGTGACAGGTCTAATTTTCAACCATGCTCTTTTTTTTATTAAATTGTTATTATCAGGAAGTTTTACATCTACTTAGTCAATTGACTTTTGAGTAAAAATTTTAACTCTTATCTCTACAACTCTTATTTTTCTCTTCTTTGTCAAATAAATGCATGTTTTTCTTTTTGTTTTTATATTTTTTTTGTAATTACTCATGAATGTCTGCTACTATGTCTCATTTTTTACATACATATATCATGTTATAATATCATAACTTGATTGCAAAGCCTTATCATTTTTTCTGTTTTGAGCGAGAATGTAAAGCCTAAAGAGATAACCATATGCTTTTGATATAATTTTCCTCCAAAATATCTATAAAGTTAAAAAAAAATCCCTATATGTTCATTCGGCTATAAAACTTAATTGTAACAGAAAAGTCATATTAACAAAATAATTCTCATAAGAAATTAATAAAATTAAATAAAATAATGTCATATTTCATACTTACTTTATCTACTATTTGTTGGACAATATAATACAAAATATTTACATAATTTATTAATTAAAACAGTATTGTGTCATGACGAAGATTATTATTTTCACCTTCCAGAAAAATACGGTGAAAGAAATTCTCAATCTATCGGACGGACCAAGCTTTCTAGTATCGTAAATAAAAAATAATAAAGCAAGAAAATAAATGAATTTTGACATTTCAAATCCACACTCACCCTCTAGAAAATAGAATAGAGAGGGCATGTGGATTTGTTTTAGTGATGATAGTTAAGTTACTTTATTTGTAGTCACAATTACTTAAGAGTAGGAAAATACTAATCTTATGAGATTTATAGAAGATAAAGAGAGACACTACCATACTATTATTATGATACATAGAAGCAATTGAAGATTGTTCACGTGGGGAATCATATATATATATATCTATTGAATAAAGAGAATGTGCCAATTACTTTAATGTAGTTGTTAAATTTGGGTATTTCAATTAGGTTATTCCCGTCCTTGGTATTCGCCGTATTGATTGCACTCGGCCGTCGTTCTTCCTCTCTCATTTGGCCCATTGTCTCCCTCATTCATTCTTCTTCCATGATTTCCCTTCCCCCTTCACCTCTTTGCTTTCCCGCGAGCGGTTTTTCGGCTTGGATTTGGAATCGTCTCTTCCTGTTCCTCCATTATTGGGGGATTCCTGTGGCTGCCCTCCTTAGGTACACCAACGCTTCCCTCTATTCGTATACGTCTATATATATATATATATACCTTTTGGCGATTTATGGAGTTGTCCTTCTGCTCTTCTCTGTTGGTGATTGCTTCTGATCTGCTGATCTAATGGAGTCCGGTGGTCTTTTCCGATCTGATGCAGAGGTTAAGCAAACAGCCCGCACTGCCGTCCCCTTGAATCAGCTATCCGATGGGTCTGCCCAAGAGATCCACGTCATGGTGTGTCGTGTTTGGGATTCGGCCAATTCCTACGGGAAATACCTTAGCACCGACTTTCTTGTCTCCGATAAAGAGGTGAGATTTCATACTCGTTGTCCTATCGCTCTTTTCCTTTATGTTCTTAGTGTTGCCCTTGATGTTGTTACATTATGATTCCCGGCTTCAGTTCCTGTTGATTGTCTGAGTTGCGTTTCTCCTCTTTTCGTTCGTTGGTTTTTGCTGAATAAACAGAGCCCCCATTCGAGTTTACACTTTCCTTGCTGTGATGATTGGAATTTTGTTGATGTTCGTAACCTACTGTTGTTTTGCACATCGTTCTTTAGTCCCTATTGTGGTTAGGCTTTCCTTTGTTGTTGTTCCATGTTTATAGCTGTTTTGAAATCCTCTTGATAGTTTTTTCCTTCGTCCCCTGCACGCACATGTGTTCTTGCTGTCAATGAGAGTGGGCCTTTGCGCTTACACCTTTGTTGCTATTATGATTGGAGTTTTGGTGTTATTTGCCACTTACTGTTCTTTTACAAATCCTGCTCTCAAGGCAATGTGATGCACTGTGATTTTCAATAGAGAAGAACAAGTAGTTATTGCAAATAGTGGCATTAAACTTTGAAGAAACCATGAAAAAAATAAAGTTTTATTTGCTAAAGAAAGGAGATACTACAACCCACACGATTATGTAATCCACAGAGATTCAATGACAACCATTCATATATATATATAACAGCTTTGATTTGAATACTTCTTTTCATGGTTGGATCAGAATTCCAAAGTTGTGAATAATAATAATAATACAACACTGTACATGATTTGAATGTTATTATGACTAGGCATACCTCATAAGTACCAAATTTCTTGCAATAAAATTGTCTTGTTAGAGCCATATATTGTATATTCATTTTTCCAACTGTTCTGTTTTCAGGCCTACACAAAAAGCTTATAACATCTTGACCTCGTGGCTTAGCTGATGGACGGGCCTTTCCGATGGATTACAAATCGCACAACGTATGTGATAACAAACCGGAGATTACAAATCAACACAACATTAGCCATCGGTCAAGGCCCGTCCATCGGACGGGCACAGCTGGCTAGTATGCTTTAAAGTTAGATTTCACTTTAAATGGTTGCCTTAATCAAAGAACATCAATTATGGTTTCTTTAGGTTTACATGATTTTGAAACATGAAAGATAAAAAAGCAATCAATCTTAATTGTACAACTCATAACTTTTTGAGTATATACACTTATCCATGACTTGTATTCATTATGGATAATTATGGTGTTCACATAATAAGAGACCATATAATTTCTCATTATTGATAGTCTACAAAAAAAACAAAAAAAAACAAATATGAAGTCCGCAAATATATCCATTACCCTTCTTTCGAATTCAATTAGAGTCCAACATCATTTTGTTTGTCTAAATATAGTTTGATGGATTTCAGTTTAGAAGTCACGTCCTATTTATCGAAAATCTATTTGATTAACCCCTAAATGCAATTTATTTTCTAATTGCTAATTGTTTAGCAAGTTTCCAAGTCACTAAACAGTTCAAGACTAAACTTTCTAATCAAACAGAAAATCCATACAAACCAACCCTTAAATCGCGATCAACATCATCACCTTGTTGACTCCTATTGTTTGCTTGTACATCTAGCCCCATCGTCCACACTCGATCAGCTCCCTCATCACTTCTCTCGCGTGTCTAGACTCGTTGTCCACTCATCTAGTGGTGGCAACCATCATATTCACTTTCCATTACATATCTCGGTTAATAAAAACGATGCATTCTCTCAATGAAATTCCTAAATGATACTTCGGTTGAACCTTCTCAGTTTTTTACATGTTCATTCTTCACGCTTAGACTTTTGTCTATGTACACCCATAATTTGGTCTGCAAGAATATGAAAAATAAGTAAAAATTATCTTAATTTAGAAAACAATAATTGAGATTTTGCAGATATGTCACTTTATAATGCATATAAATTTACTCGTGATAGGCCATAATGGGTTGACGCATTAATGTAACTGTATAAAGTACAAAAAATACAATCTACTTATTATGAGAAATTTTGTCGGGTTATCAGAGTACAAGAACTTAAAAGTTATGTTATTGATTGAATTTAATTAGAAACGACATTATTAATTTAATTTATTGAAATAAAATATAAATAGACTTTTATTTTATCTTGGATAATCTAAATGCACTGTACATTTATGTTATCTTTTGCTTAAAGATGAATTGTTAAATTCCCAAAATTTGTAGGGAAAATCCACATACGTGACATACCCCTCTTTTAGTTTAAAAAAATACTGTATTTAAAATGTCCTGACATGAAATGAACCTCTTCTTCCAGCGTAGAACAGTTCGAGTCTGAAGACGTGAGATGGAAAAATAGGAAAAGGTCTCTAGGGTTTCAAAAAAAAGAAAAAGACAAAAGCTGAATGTCTCTCTCTCTTCCCCCATCTCTCTCGTTCTTCTCCCTCCTTTTTCTCTCTCTCGCTCGCTGGTGAGATCATTTTCCCTCGCTCTCCATCGGGAAAATCTCCGCCAGCCAAACCGACAGGGACAGGAAGTTGAAGAGGATCAATCTATCTCTTTCTCTCTCTCTTTCCTCTCCCTGTTCTTCATCCACAAGCCGTCTCAGATCCACGCGGAATTTCCTTCAATTGTTTTGGTTGGAGATTTTAAATCTTCTTGTGGATTGTTGTTTGATAGGTACTTCCATTCCAACTCTTCTCTTTCCTTTCCTTATTCACTCTTAATTGCTAAGTTCTCGTTGAGTTTTTTATTTTTCCGGCTACGGATTTATCTGCTTGAAGATAGCATTTCCGTTTCGTTTCATTATTGACTTGAATCCGTCGAATTTAGCTGTTTCGGTTTTATCGTTGTAGCTGGAATGTAGATGTTTTATCGGCCGGTTTTTTTTGACCTAAGCTTGAACTTTTATCTTCTTCGTTTTTTTAATAAAATTACTGGTCAGCATTTGATGAATCTAATGCCTGGGTTCTGTTGAAAATTGTAGGAGCTTGATTTGCAGTTGAATGGTTTGACAGAATATTTGGTCGTTGATATATTGTGATTGGAGGCAATTCTACATTGAGGATTGATAGTCTGGTGTTCTTCTTGTTTGCGTGGTTCAATTGATTCTTGAATATGGATTTCTAGCATCTGAGGGTATCAAGATGAAAATATATAATTTGGTTTGAACAGTTTCTACATCAATATAAGAATGGATCGAGGAGAGGCATCATTGTCATCTACGAGCAGGGGTAAATGTTGTAATTGTGGATGTAGCTGTGCTTTTACTACCAGCTCTCAAGGGGAGACCTGGATAAGATCTGTGAAGCGGAAATATGCCGAATATGAGGATAAACCTCAATTTCATGTGCCAGGTCTGGATATCCCTCATGTTGCTCACGTTCAGATTGAGAATGAGTGCACTGCATTGCGCGAGATGGTCAGCAACCAGCAGGATATTATTGAGGAGTTGTCTTTGGAGCTGGATGAGGAAAGAAATGCCTCTTCATCTGCAGCAAACGAGGCAATGTCTATGATCTTGAGGCTTCAAAGAGAGAAGGCTGAAGTCCAAATGGAAGCTCGGCAGTTCAAGCGATTCTCTGAAGAGAAAATAGCTCATGACGCTGAAGAAATATCGGCTTTGGAAGAACTACTATATAAGAGAGAGCAGGCTATTCAGGCCCTGACTTGTGAAGTGCAAGCTTATAAACATAGAATGATGAGTTTTGGGCTCACGGAATCAGAAGCAGAGGGCTTGCAAAGTGATGATGGTCAGAACCAAATCTTTAATGATGTAGGTGTTCAACTGGAATCATCCAGTCCCACCCATAACTATCCCCCTTTAAGATGCAATCTGAATGATATGCATATGACTGAAAATGATGAAGATGTTGTGGATATTGAGAAATACCCATTTCTTGATTCCTCTCATGGTCAAGATCATTTTAAGACTCTAGATTACAGAATCAATCAGTTGGAGAGAAGCCCTCGTGGTTGTGACCTGGATGGAGACTTTGCTGCTTCAGAAAAATATCTAGAGAAGGTCATGGTCCAATCCCCTATGCGGTCTAAGAACCCAAGGATATCCGAAATGGGGCCACAGCATTCCCTTGATTCACCAAGGATGGCTACTAGTTTGAAGATGGACTGTGCTGAAGAACTAAAGAAGTGTCATGATGCATCAGATATGGGAGATGGTATGAGTGATAGGATTTATACAATTGATTCAGTTCATAAGGGATTCTCTAATTACAATCCTAAAGAAATGAAAGCCCCTGGAGTCTCTGAAGAATATGTAACTACACCTGGAGGATCACTAAATCGGGCAGATTTTGGAGATACAGAAGTTAAGAGTCTCTACCAGAGACTTCAGGTCCTTGAGGCTGATAGGGAATCGTTGAGGCAGACTATACTATCCATGCAGACTGATAAAGCTCAGTTGGTATTACTTAGAGAAATAGCTCAACAACTGTGTAAAGATATGTCCACAGAAAGAAGAATGCCTGTGAAGAAGCCATCAGCCTTGGGAAAGTTTTCCTTTATTGCAGCTTGCAAGGTACTTGCATAAGGTTAAATTGCTCTGTATTTATGTGCATACTTTCATTTTTAATTGGGATTTGTTCATATTCATCATATATGTCCTTTAGGTTGGTTATAATTTTAGTGTTGCAATGTGCTATGTTTGCTTAATCGAAGAAATAAGCCTGTCTAGCTAATTATCTCTCGGGATGGATTTTCGAATTAGAAAGGACGATGATGCCTCTGTAATTATTGGATAGCATCATGTGAGCATATCGAGAAGAATCTTGAAAATAGAAATAGCCATGATTGTATTGTTGTTTTCTAGTTTGCTTTGCATCTGGATTTAGGAAAACCGGTTAGTGGGGAAAGGTTTGCAAGGGATGTATTTGGATTAAGTGAAATAGATCTTTAGCATGTGTTATGATTACAAAAAACCGTAGGTTTTTTACATCCAGCTCTCTGACAGAGATTATACAAAGTTAGCGTAATAACATTGCAGCTCATCTGTTCTCGGCTTCTCGCTAATAGGGAATAGCTTAGTCTTGATATCAAAATGTCTTCCACACCGGATGAACATGATTAGACTATTTTAATTTGAGAAGATGTTTATACATGAACAGGTGAATATTTATGCTTGAATACGGTATTGTTTTTTTTTTTTTATAAACGATGGATGTGTTTCCTTTCACTGCCTTGTCTAATTCTTATTCTTGTCTGTTTAGTGTATTGAGTTGATAATTATTGTGTAGTATGATATTATGAGTGCTCCCAGATCATATTTCATAGCATATATTTGTGGTTATGAACTTTTTCAGTCATATGCTTGTTATTGTTCATTTGCTCTAAAACACTCTTAAAAATCTTTCCAAATCATATATGGCCATTATTATAGCTCTCATTCTGAAACATAACTGATGCAGATAATATGGAATTAAGATAAATCAATGAACTAGAGGCTTATTTCTGTTAATCCTTGAAAAACCAGTTTTATATGTTCTGCGGTCAGATGAATTTATTAATTGTTTCAGTAAGTGCAATATTATAGTGGCTGAAGTTATTCTAACAGTTCGTTTATTTCCTCTTGTCTAGTGGTTCCTTTCCATTGTGTCTTGGAGAAGAAAGGCACGCCAGAGCAAGTAAGTTTCATATTCTCTCTAATCAGTGATGACATGCGACTCTGGCTTGTGGAACCACATAGGGTGATGATATCGCGTTGCAAACTTGTTTAATATTCTTGTGGGAAGAATTGTCAATATATTCTGCGCCTGAGTGGATTATATGTTAAAGTGTAGCTTGTGTTGGCAAGGCAGGAGATATTATCTCCTAATAGATTTTATAGGAAGGAGTTTTGAAATGGCATAGCTGTTGAGTGTGTGTTTATGTGACAGTAAATGAGGGTTTGATTCTCACTGCCCCCTTATCTTTCCTTTTACTATCAAATAAAAGTTGGATCTTATAGGAAGGATTCTTCTGAGCAACTGACTAATTTAGAAGTTTCTCGACATTTATTAGGAGGATGTCCTGTAGTTGAAACAAGGGTTTCATATGAACCGAATATTAGATTGGCTTGAATTTGGTAAGGATATTAATGTTGTATTAGGGCTCACTTTGAATCTTACGTGTGCGTCTAAATTCATCTCACTGCTATTTGAATTTTGAGTTTGATTCTTATATAGAGATAGCTTTTTTTTTTATACCCTTTATAGTAAAAG
Source organism: Polygonum maritimum (assembly GCA_963924305.1). Lineage (NCBI taxonomy): Eukaryota > Viridiplantae > Streptophyta > Magnoliopsida > Caryophyllales > Polygonaceae > Polygonum > Polygonum maritimum. The sequence goes on along the minus strand of OZ002728.1, from coordinate 18,985,619 downwards.
ATTTATTTCACGAAATTGATTTGTAGGGCATCATCCTCAATAGCTCTTTTTCTGTAAGTTAGGTAAAATCTTTAATTTCTTCTAAGCTTGTGATCCTTCATTCATAATTAATGTAAATAATTTAAAATATTTTTCCTAACATGACCTAACGTTGGTCTTTGTGTTGCCAGCATCCCGAGTGATGCACATGCTTATAGTGTTTCTTCTCTCTTGATGTTTTCTTGATCTAGGTTTTTGATGTTTCCTTACATATTTATTTCACTTTTCCTTCACTGCCAGATTTGTCGGTCTGTCAGCAAATAATGTGGGTTTGCTCGGCATCCTGGATAAAGGGCCACTCGGCAAACACTGGAGGTGTGTAAGTAGCACACAAGTTGGAAATCGCAGTTGGTCACCCAAAATCGACCGTCGCTGAAGGTAAGAAAGAAGAAAGATTGTAGGTATCGAGGCTTGGGTTTGGATGTGATGATGACTTTGGTTTGATCAGGATTCATTTTGGGTTACGTGTTTGAATCCCTCCTCCTACTTCTCCCTTTCACCTCTGCACATAAGTGAACCGTAAGACTTGGTTCGAGCTTGATAGCCAAGCCGGTTAAAGGGAGGTTGGGTGTTATTTGCAATTCACATTGTTTGTTGGAGGCCAAGATGGTAGGAACTAGTTGCTGCGTGTTTTGTTTTGTTTTTTTCGCTGTCTTGATCATTATTTGGCATAAGATGATCGAACTCTCCTAGTTCCATTCATGGAATAGAATGGAAATCCTTGTTTGAGAAATGAAACGTGGAGGCCGCGGTTCTTCCTATTGTGTATAGTCTTTACCCAGTAGCCTTATTCAAATTGAATCATTCTTTTGCTAAGCTCGGCTTTTTGAAGCTCTCGTGTTCATTTGCCTGTTCAGAAGTCGTCATGTTGTGATCGGTGGGATTGGAGTTCCGGATGCTCGTGTTTCTTCTGACTATAATATAACAACTGCTTGTTAATTATCTGAGGTATATATAGTTGATGTACAATCATAGAAGGATTGTCTTTTTTTGAATAAACTAGAATTCATGACCCGTGCTATGCACGGGTTTAAGAATTATTTTGAAGCTTTATTAATCAACTTTAATTGAAAAATTGCATGAATGTGAAAAATAGACGAAGGTATGGTAATATGAAATATAGTAGACTATATTAAGTATAAAATAAATAAATATTCCATATGGAATAAATCAATTTAAAATATAATTCACTTGCGAGACAAACACTCATTATTTGTATCTAAAAACCAATTACGTACATATGAAAGATATAGAAAACTATAAAAAAACATATGAAAGTTTAAAAAATTCACATACTTTATGATTTAGGGTATAAACATATTTTGTGATTTACGTTAAAAAAAATATATGATTTGTGATAATACTTATCTAATTAATACAAATCTTTCTATCTAATCTAATATCAAATTTTCTAAATAAAATATGATTTGTGATAATACTTATATAGTTACTCCGTATTAATTAATATATCGCCTATCCAAAAACAAAGATATCATAATTAATATTTTAGTCATGAGTTTGAAAATAGGTTTATGTAAATTCAATATATATTTATAAATATGAAATAGTTAAGGACAATTTTATTATTAAGTTGTTTATACTCTGCCTACCCTATTATTCATAACAACACTATTTTTTTTTTATGTAATATAATACCAAATCTTCTTAATAAAATATGATTTGTAACAACACTATTAATGAACATATTCTTAATTTATTCTCACATATTATTTATTTAATTCATTGTTTGATTATACCAAATCCTATAATATGATATTATATATGAATATAAACATTTTTAAAAATACAATTAATCAACTATCTTGATTTACGGGTTCAGTCGATTTCGATCATCTTATGTTAGGGTTGAGTCTGAGTTCATCTCATTAAAATTTATGGATCAATCGGTAGGGTTCAGACAAGCCCAACAAGTTAAGATCGTCGACTTACTTATAGTCAAATAATTTTATCAATATAAATTTTATTTTTGAAACTAAAGAAATGTAAATATATTTTAAAATATAAACGAGTCAAGTTAGGTTGAGTCATGATAGATCATTAGGCGGTTGATGTCAATACAACGAGTCAAGACTTTTTATATGATAGTTAAAATAATATTAAAATTAAATTATATCATATAATAGTTCATTATGAATTTATTATATTATATCATGATAAGACTAGATTACAATATTCAAAAGAAATTTTATTTTATTTTGCAAATATAACAACCGAGGTTAAGTCAGTTGGCTTCATGTTTCAATCCAATTGAGCACAAGTCCATCAATTAATTTTAGTTCTACCATTGACCTCCTAATTTATGGATCGAGTTTCAACTATAAAACTTTCGGTTGATTCGAATTGGTCTATCAAGCTAAGTTGAAGTTTGACTACTATAATTTAAAATACATATATACAATACGTACGATTGTTAAGTTAATTATTACCTTATCAACTTTTTTACTATTTAAATTTTAATACATACATCGTATATAAATTAATGTTATCATTTTCATTTAAAAAGCTCCCGGGCAAGGCCCGGGATATAACTAGTTATATGGAAAGATGAAGCTTGTTGGAATGGTTGGACTCGGTGGAAAAATATCAGAAATGATATCTGTTAGGAGTTATAGGTTTGATCTAATTTACAAAAATATAATTTTAATTCACTCCATACTAATTGAATAGGTACAATCTTTGTTGATGTAATCCATTTATCACAAAATATATATATGTAAATGATTTGTTATAATGGTGAATTATCATTGACAAAGTTGGCAAATCTCATGTACGCAAAAATTAAGTAATATTATGTATAGGTTAGCCTTTAACATTTATTTATTTTGTTTAGGTTATGTAACTAATATAAGTTTTTTGCAGGATCTAATTTGAATTAATGTAAATCCCGTTCGTAGTAAAAAAGTAAAAATTATTCTCGAATTGATAATTAAGCCGTAGGATACCGTAGGTTTTAAAAAATATTTGAACAAAAATGCTGCTATAGAGGATTGAACCCCCAACCATTGAATAATTATAGGAAGGCTTTACCACTATGCTATTGTAGTTATTTTGATTATTATTGCATGGTGTTTATTATATAGGGAAGATTGCAACCATAACTAAATAGAGCAATAAACGAGGACACCACCTAACTTTTATATATATATATATAGATATGCATCCAATTCAATAATCAAACAAAAGCTCTACTGAGGTGCAAAATACTAGCATGTGGACTCTATCCTCTCTCTAACTTTCCCCTTCTCCTCCCTCAAGTTCTCGTTTGTTTTCTGGCCTTTCTCCTTCCTTCTCTTCGTCTTCTCTCTTTCTTTTTCCTTGAAATTCTATATGAAACCACCTATGAACTAACAAATGAACTCCCACCCCAAAATTTCTATGACCAATTGCAATTATTTGAGGCTACAAACTCTTTATCGAGAACCTGGAGGTGCTACTTGGAAAGTCATCATGACCTGGAGGGCCAATTGATGAGCTATTCCCTTCCTCCCTTATTTTTTCCTGAATACCGAATTGTGTGCAGAAGACGAAGCGATCTGGCGCCTTGCCCCTGTGCAATCCGTCTGCTGTCCGGTGAACTGGATGGTGATGCATTGCTGATGTGGCGATGGCCAGCTCCCATACCGCCGTGGACACATGCAATTATGGGCAAACTCTCAAGCGACACGCTGTTGCTTTTCCTCTTCTCTTTATCCCCTAATTTCACTAATTCACGCTTTATTGCTCGATTAGTGCAAAATTTGCTGACTAAGCAAATTATTTCTTTTCAACTTTCTAAAATCTCTTCCTTGCATCCTATTTCACCACGGGGGCTGGACACATGTCAGTTCGCTTTGCTTGTTCGAATACTCCCTCTTGCGATTGCAGAGGTTGAGTTTCGCTGCATGCGAGCTGTTGACGTGGAGGCCACCTCTTTTGAAACCTCTCTGACACAAGGCCGTACGCCTATGAAATCCTTTGTGAAATGCCAATGGCAAACGAAACGATCCACTCTTGAAATTTGGCATGAAATTGTGACTGATGAACTACTGGAAACTTATGATGTTGTGCCAAAGTTTGATGACTCTGCACATACCCCTCTCTTGCCACATCATGGGGCTGCCAAGTTTACACTGTGGCTCTTCGCCTTGTGTGCATCCCCTAGGGCAGAGGTGCTTGAAGCTACAAATCCTACCTATCCCCCTCACATCAGTTGTAAGATTTACCTGGCCAATTCTCTATATAAGCCAGATCACTTTGCTTACAGGATCACCACAACCATCCTTGGCTTTCCTGATATCTCAAACTTACCTTCTTGTGTGCACCAAATCCTTTTCTGCTGGTTTCAAACACCTCCAATGGAGGAGAAAATGTCCTATGCCCATGCCCTTATCAACTACCCTGAGCATCTTTTGGCCCCCGACACCCATGATGTCTCCCAAGGCCTTAGTGCTGTCATGATGAGCCTGGAACATCTCTGTTGCTAATGCAAGAACCACCAATGAGCCCTGATGCTGATCATGCTGAAGTCCTGGTCACGTCTCATGGCAACGCTGTTGAGGATGAAATCTTAGCCACTGTTGACTCTATCCCAATCCAGGAGCCTTTAGCGGCAGAGACCCACATTCCAGTTCCTCTGGCTAACGCCTCAAACACTCCACTCCCGGTGATTCCTCCGTGTCCAAACCCGAACGCCATCACCATCACCCAGAAGCGGATCATTGACCTGACTCACTTTACCCTCCTCTTGAAGATGGTGCAAGACCCGATCGCGTCCACGACCATCGTCACCAAGATGAAGGAGGCTTGGAAAGATTTTGTTAGCGGCGAAATTCGATACCAGGAATTGGGCAACTTCTGGATCCTGATGCAATTTCCCACTAAAGATGCCAAAGAGCTCGTCTGGGAGCACCGACCCTATCACGTCCATGGTAAGCTGGTCGCGCTCTTCCCCTTTCCCTCAGATTTCAAACCATTGACTACGGAGATTTCCAGGATCGACTGTTGGATTCGTATACCTTTTCTTCCCTACTATCTTTTTAACCCAGCAGCCATGGAGATGATCCTTCGAGAAAATCAGGTTGGGGCCTTTGTTCGTATGGACGACGCCTCCAACTCAAAGAACAAGATGAAGTTTGCTCGCGTTCTTATCAATGTTGACATAACTTTGACGCTCAAAGGTGCTGTCAGATTTGAGGCCCAGGATCGAACAATCCTAACTCTTAAGATCTGGTACGAGGATTTCTCTGAGGGATGCGGCTGCTGTGGCGACGAGTCGCATTCCTTCGATCAATGCCCCTTCAACAATATTCAACCTCGCAAGCTTACAATCAGAATTGAGAACTCGCCAGAGCAAGAAGCCCTGATGCTGCACTCAAGGCACCAGTTACTGGGAAATTTCGAGCCCCGCCCTGCTCCCTCCTCTAGGGCGCCCACTGGCATTACCTTTGTCAAGTCGGATGTCCTGAACCCTAAAAAGACGGCGGTTGATAAGGGAAAGGGTGTCATGCCTCCAACGGCGCCGGTGTTGATTGCTGGGCCGGATGGAACGCGCCCAATGCCCTTGATGCCCTACCCGGGTCACCCGATGGTACCTCCTGAACTTTACCCTCCAATTGATCCTTCTAGTTTTATTGAAATGTCTAAATATATGCTGGCACGAGAACAGTATGCTTTCACTATGGCCTCTCACGCCATGACCTCCCATGACGCTATGCGACTCCCACCTTTCCTCTGTGCGCCACCACTAACTGCACCGATGGTTGGCTTGGCGGTCTACCCCCCTCCAGCTTTGATTGGTCCGGCGGTGGCTGGTGGTGGAGCCACGAGTGAGAGGGGGCCTGAATCCTCTTATGTCTCGGCCAAGTCAACCAATACCATTGTTAGGAAGCTTGATGGGATCGAAATCCGATCGCCAGGAGAGGGCTCTTCCTCTGGCCCTGATTCTGGAAAAAGAAAAGACGACGAAGCCGATAAACCCGAAGCAGTGCAGACCCATAAGAAGCAGCGAAAGTCTAGAAACAAGACTAAAACTGTGCAGGAATGCTGATTCGAAGAAATGGTAGGTGGTGTCCTTGTGATGAAGACAATGACCTAGTGCTGTTTTTCTCCCTTGTTGTTTTTGATCCTTTTGAACTTCTGTGCTGTTTGTCTGCGTGTTTGGCTTTTTGTTGTTGTTATGTTGATGGCCTTTTCTTTGGCCTTGTTGAAACTTTGTATGACCCTACCGATGAAACCATGTTGATGAAACTATCTATGAAATCCAAGTGTGAACGTTTGTCTTATGAGAATTGTGTTCTTACCTACTGCATTATGAGAAGAGCTGGGCATGACACTATTTTCCAATCCAATATGAGGAGTAGAGTTAACTTAAAAAACGTGCAACTCCCCACCATGCTTTTGCTCAGGTCTTATCAACACAAACTGAGAACTCCATATTCCATTATTAACTCCGGATTCGTTGTTTTGCTCATGTATAGGCACAATGAGGGTAGCTTTAAAATAATGCATAAGGAACCTGTAATGCAGTTACAATACAACGTGAAGGTCAACTCCACTAAAATTAATCATAACACAGGAAAGCTTATGAGATATACCATACACATTAAAAAGATTGAAAATTGTCACAAGGTGAACCAGGAGAGCGTTCGGGCTATCACACTTGGTCCAAAATGAATATCGGCTATTGGAACGTGCGGGGTATCCGCCGAAAAACCTTTTGGGAAGAGATATCTTACATAAGGGTCAAAAATAAGCTTCACTTGCTCTGTTTAGCTGAAACCAAAGCACGCGAACAACCCAATGAATGGGCCATCCGCAAAACGGGTTTCCATGACCTCACCTTTGTCCCGGCTAACGGCATGAAAGGGGGCGTCTGGCTTCTTTGGAACTGTAAGAGCATAACCCTTCAATGCACCCTCCTTGAATGTCATCCAAATATGATTATTATTAAAGTAGTAGATGCTAACACATCCTTTTTAATAATTTTCCTATATGCCCCGTCTCGTGAGGAACACAAAGACGAGTACTGGGAGGCCTTACAAGCGACCATTGTCAACCACAATTTGCCAGTAGTTGTAGTAGGTGACATGAACGAAATTGATAGGGATTCGGACAAAGCGGGAGGTCCTCGTCCCTTCCTTGCCCGCTTTAGAAGACTGTTACAATTTAAACATGAAATGAATTTGCTTGACACTCGGACTACAGGTTTCCCTTTTACCTGGAGGAAGCGGTTGACAGGAACAAACAACACTTTTGAAAAACTGGATCGGGTCTTGATTCACCCAGTAATTGCCCAAGCTTACCCGACAATGGTAGTCCATCACCATCCCTTTACCACCTCAGATCACTGTCTCATCACTTTTTCACTTGGGCCGGGCTCTGGCCCTCCAAAGGTGCCCTTTAAATTCGAGAATGCTTGGACTACCAATCCGGATTACGAGAAATTAGTTAAGAAAGTGTGGAGCTATCAGCTAAAAGGATCGTATATGTATAGATTAGCTGCGAAACTGAGACTCTTGAAACGATATTCGAAGAGTTGGGCCAAAAACAAAGTGCACAATAATATTGAACAATTAAAAGCAACTGAAGAAAAACTACAACATTTACAGCAGCTCGCCCTGTATGATCCCATGAATAGTGATGTGCAATTGTGCATGCAAAGACACCAGAGGAAATACGCGTGCCTTTTAGATTTCCAGCACAAATATTGGAGACAACGAGCCAAGTGTAAGCATGTAGCCAATGTGGACAGAAACTCCAAATAATTATCAATCGATTGTAAAAATTAGAGCTTACAGGCAGCGAACGAACGTTTTCCAGACTAAAGACGGCCTAACTCTCTATGATCACGACGATATAACTAAGCAGATAACTCAAGAGTTGAAGCATCGATACCAAAAGAGCACTTGTTATCAAACTAGACAGAATGATCTGGGGGTAATTCCGAGTATCGTGGCTGACCAAGACAATGAGATCCTCTGCGCCAAACCAACACATGCTGAGGTTAGATCTGCAGCTTTTGAACTTGCATCCGACAAGACCCCGGGACCTGATGGTTTTCCAGCAGATTTCTTCCGAAAATATTGGCACATTGTCGGAAACTCGCTGACGGCTGCTGTCCAAGCTTTTTTCCATTCTGAACAAATGTTAAAAGAAACCAATCACTCTTTCATCGCACTAATTCCAAAGACGGAATCCCCGATAAATATCAACCACTTCCGGCCAATCAGCCTGTGCAATACGACATATAAAGTGATAACCAAAATCTTGGCAAACCGACTCAAACCGATCCTTCCGAAAATTATAAACCCTCTCCAGGGGGCTTTCGTAGAAGGTAGACTCATTCAAGACAATATCTTGATTGCCCATGAGATCTTTCACTCCTTCCACAAGAAGAAAGTGGGTAAAAAAGGATGGATGGCCTTGAAGCTAGATATGGAAAAAGCCTACGACAAATTGGACTGGAATTTTATCAACCAAATTTTGCTTAAGTTTGGTTTCGCAGAAAAATGGATCCGATGGGTAATGCAGTGCATCTCTACGTCCTCCTTTTCTGTATTAGTTAACAATGAACCTGGCGAGCTCTTCCACCCATCATGTGGGATCCGTCAAGGCGACCCCCTTGCGCCCTTTATCTTTGTCATTGCCATGGAATACCTAGCCAGGTCCTTAGAACTTCGATCCAATCAACCAGGAAAGCTGATACGTGTCCAACTCACGAGGAATGGTACGAGGATCCCCTTCTTGAGCTTTGCAAATGACACCTTAATCTTAGCGGATGCCTCTATCAATAGTATGAATGAGATAAAGGAAATCCTTGATGACTTCACTAGGAAATCGGGCTTGGCCATCAATTTCCATAAAAGTACGATGCAGACGTCTTCGAACGTAACGAAACCGCATGCAGTGGCCCTTGCGAGTATCTTGAATCTTAGAATAACGACTGATATGGAAAAATATTTAGGCATCCCGATCGTGAGAGGACGTGTACATAATGTAGTTTTCTCAAAAGCAATACAAAGCCTCAGGAAGCAACTGGCTAAATGGAAGGCGAATACTCTATCTCAAGCGGGAAGGACGGTCTTGATCCAGGCTAACCTCCAGTCCAAAACAAACTATCTGATGCAGAGCTTCTTGTTGCCCAAGGGAGTCTGGGAACAAATTGACAAAATAAATCGTGACTTCTTCTGGAATAAGAATAGTGAAAACTTCCACCCCCTTATCAGTTGGGAACGCATCTGTGCTCCTAAGACAAATGGTGGGATGGGTCTGAGAACTGCGGAGGTTTCCAATATGGCCCTCCAAATGAAACTACTTTGGAAAATCTTAACGGAACCAGCCAACCCCTGGGTTCGTGTGGTGACTGAAAAATATCTAGGAACGGAATCCATCATGACCATTGAAAAAAAAACCCATTCTTGGCAGTTTGGTCGACTCCTAAACATTAGATCAACTTTTCTAAAGGGGATCAGGTGGCAAATTGGCAATGGAAAACGTATAAATTTCTGGACGGACCCATGGCTCGATAATGCTATCTTACGACCATACCTTCAGAGTGATGATGTAAGGGCGAAAGTCTCGGATTTCTTTTTGGACAACAAAACTTGGGACATCCAAAAATTGAGGGCTCATCTCCCACAACATATTGTGGACCAAATCACTCAAATCCGCATCCCGATCTTGGACCAAGAAGACAAGGTAATCTGGACACCATCCCAAGATGGAACCTTTTCTGTTAAGACAGCTGCCCAACTGTGTGAGGACATAAGGAATCTCCCTAACCAGAATATGGATTGGATTTGGAAGCTGAAGGTCCCTCCAAAAGTGCAAAACTTTATCTGGAAAATTTGCGCAGATTGCCTTCCTACAACTGAACGGCTGAACAGGTACTTTGCGCGTGTGCCTAGTACTTGTTCCCTGTGCGATGCTTCAGAAGAATCTGCTAACCACCTCTTGTTTGAATGTGAGTTCACTACTACTATGATTCGACTCCTAGAACAACGTACTGAAAGACGGTTTGTGATATCCAATGGGGGTGATCCGCATCAGAGCATCCTCCAATCAATCAAGGCTAACAAAGGAGACACTTTGATTCTCTTTCTTTGGTGGACGATTTGGATGCACCGTAATAACCGACTTTTCAATATAGACAAGGCACTAAAAAATGAGAAACCCTCGGACCTCGCACTTTCTCTTTACTTGCAATGGCAGATGGCGGAGTAACAAGAACACAAGCCAACAGTAACGCGTAAGCGACCAAAAACCCCATCATGGAAGAAACCAGACCGAGATTGGATAAAACTTAACTTTGATGGATCCCGGAGATCCAATTCCTCCACTTATGGGGGATACATCCTAAGAGATAGCAACTCCACAATTCTTGCCTTGGATCGACGGAAGTTGACCGCCCCGTCCATCCTCCAGGCTGAAGCTCTGGCGGCCCTGGATGGGATTAGAAAGGCGAGGTCCCTCAATATAGCAAAGTTAGTCGTCGAAGGCGACAACTTATGCGTAATTAATAGCATTACGGGGGTATGGTCATGCCCTTGGGAGATTCAGACAATTATTGGTGATATAAAAGGCCTCCTGTCTTTCTTCGAGGAGGTTCGTGTATTTCATTGCTACAGGGAAAGTAATAGAGCAGCTGATTACTTAGCAGCCAGGAATGCTGACCCACAACTATTAATGGCCTGCATTATGACAAGATGCGAACCACAGCTCTGGGAGGAATGCTTGAGAACATCTCTTGGACTAGGTGAAGGAAGAATTCGTGAAGCTAGAGACTTCTTACAGATCATCCGGGCGGATGATTTAGGCTGGTCCTACCCCAAGTAGGAAGCCTAGTGTTTTCCATCTTTGTACAAAAAAAAAACCAATTTTGAAATTTCTCTGTTTTCACTTTAACGGTGGGCCATGCTTTCGTCATTTCCTGCAACCACCAAAAGCCCATTCAATCGGTAATGAACCCACCATATTGGAACCTCAAATGCTCATAGTTTCAAACGGCAAGTAAAACGTTTACACCTATGCTAGTATATTTATTCTACTATTTTCTACATAAAAACCATCAATAAACTTGTGACTTAGGATCACATGAAACAAGTGCATTTAAGGTGTTAAATGAGGGAAAATCTTGGCCATATGATGGGACGAATGGGCAGCCAAGATTAGAGGAGAGAAAAGTCACGCGGTGACATAATCGTAAATAAATAGAAGTTTTGTCTGTGAACAAGTGCATTGCTAAGTCGAAAAAGTGCACTTCTATGTCAGACAAAGTGCACTCGTAAGTTGAAGATTGCAAGCAAAAATCGAGTTACTAGTTCACTTTTGAGAGTTAGGGATGCACTTTTGCAACGCTCGTTAGCAGTGTACTTTTCCGGGTTACGAATGCTCTTTTTCTCTAACAGTGCATTGCCGGAAACTTCTACTTATTTACTATTATGCCACCGCATGGATTTTTCTCCTCTTGTGACCTGAGCCGCCCATTTCTCCACATCGGATAGCCAAGATCTTCCCTCATTTAACAGCTCAGGAGTGTGTTTCATATGATCCAAAGTTATAAACTTGTAACGTACAATCCTGGGGCATAATTAATGTTGTGATTTTATACAAATTAGTATAGTTTTCATCTCATTTTTCATATCATAACAAAGTCTAATAATTTCATATTGGATTCTCAATGAGATATCACAAGAAAAAAAAATGAACATCCCTAATCTAATTAAGTATACCATTGGATTCCGATATATAATCATAAAATATAAAGAATACATTTATACCTTATATTACACATAACTTCTTTTTTTCGATCAAATTATATTACACATAACTTAATAGGTGGTTGAGAATAAACAAGGGCATGGTGGGCTTTATGAATGATTGGGCCTAAACTGTTAGTCCGGTTTACAATTGAACGAGGCCCACAAAGGCGAGAATGAAGTGGAACACCGGAACTTGACGTGCAGACTCAGAAGAGGTTGGAAACCTCACATTGAGTCACTTCTGGTTGCCGTTCAACGGACTTGAGAGTACGGAGAGGGAAAGAGAGGGAGAGCAAGGCGGTCCAATTTCTCCTGCCACCGAGTCTCCTCCGCCTTCGCTGACCTGCTGCCACCTTCTCCCTCTTCTTCCACCTCCTCCCCCATTGTCAACTGCCTTCGGAACTTCCCTCTGGTGTCCTCGTCACTCCCCCACTCACTCCCCCACCGACGTTAGGGTTTTTCTTTTTTCTTTTTGGTTCCGCCTGGCGTAGCAGTTCGTTCTTGCCTGACGGGACTTAAAGGTTAGCTCCGAATCCTTCATCTTGAGACATCTTGTGCCCTCTTTCTCATCTGCTTGTGTTGCACTCTGCTGCCGTGTCGAAAAAGTGGTGGTGGGTTGCTTCAAGTACGGCTTCTGTTCATTTTTTTTTATTCAATTTGTCTTTTGTTTCTGATTTCCTTAGCGTATTTTTCTTAGGGAAAGAGCAATTCTTGCTTCCAAATTCGGTATTTTTTTATGAACAAAAGTGACATTTCTAGCTGTGAGCTTGTTTATGATTATATGCTGGTCTTAGCTGTATACTTTCCTTTTGCAGTAGATGTAGCTAGTTTCGATTGTTGCTCTGCTTTTTGTTCAATTACAAATTGAATTGATTTTCAAGGAATTGGTGAAATTTCATGTTGTTTGGTATAATATACCCCATCTCTTCTTTTTTGGTGATTTTTCTTTCAAACAAGCTAGCGTGGATGGAGAAGGCGGTGACTAATGGACTAGAGAGGGAGCCTGATTCATCCGACGAACCTGCTAATGTGCAACAGTCACTGTCTGAGCCAAGTCGCTCTGCTAGCAGCAAGTGCCTGATCCAGAAAGACTCAACAATAAAGGATGATATCAATTATGCAAACATTCTTCGTAGTAGGAATAAGTTTCCCGAGGCTCTTGCAATATATGACAGAGTTCTGGGGAAGGAAAGGGCAAATGTAGAAGCTCTACTCGGGAAAGGGCTTTGTCTGCAAGTACAGAGTTCAGGAAGGCTTGCTTTTGAGTGTTTTACTGAGGCCATAAAGCTGGATCCACAGAATGCATGTGCCCTCACCCACTGTGGTATATTGTACAAAGATGAGGGTCGCTTGGTGGATGCTGCAGAGGTTGGATTTTATTACTCGCTCTATGTCGTAAAAGATTTTCCGTCTTTTTTCCCTCTGTGCTCTTGAGAGTGCTATATGGCTTTTGTTGAGTATTTAAATATCTCTCATGTGTAATGCCAGTTGGTACAGAAGCCATTTAAATGAACCTGTGCTTGTTGTGGCTTATAGCTTTCAGATTTTGATATAAAAAAGGACTTAATTGTGTCCCCCATTTTTTTGCAATTCATAAGTAGTTATATTGTCATTCCATCAGAACAGAACCTTACCTGAATTCTTCTATTTGTAAGTGCATTTGTGGATCTTATGAAGTTCAAGAAGGATAGTAGAAAGAACATCTAGTATAACCGGGGAGTATTAGAAAGCAGAAAAAGATGCAAATAGATCTTATAAGTTATAATTGCACACCTTTTTATTATATAATAATGTCTTTGTTTTAATCCTGACAATCCTTATTTTTTTGGTTGATTTATTCTTATTTTGGCTTTTCTGAAACTGAGCTTGCTTGTGAGGATTCTATCTTAGGCCAGAATGCAATCATTTGAATTTTCTTAATGTTAAGATGTCGTTGCAGCTGATTTTTTGGTGAATGAAAGTAAGACATAAATGTAGGAAAATCCAGCAAATAACATGCTAGATTTGGCCTGCCCTACTCTTCTGGACTCTTATTCTTGATCGAGTATGAAGGAGATATGCTTGCAGTCATTTCTCCCAGTATCTTTGTGGTGTGCTCGTTTTTATGCAATTCTTGCTCCACTTTCTACATATTTGACATGTGACTTGCTTTTGGAGTGGCTTTGCAACTTTGAGGTTGTTGTGGTTACTGGTTAGTTGATCTTAATGCAAGGCTGAACTTCTTAGCTGAAACTTATTTCTTTTGGTCAATGTGCAGGCATATCAGAAAGCTCTGAGAGCAGACCCATCTTATAAACCAGCAGCAGAATGTCTGGCAATTGTATTGACTGATCTTGGAACAAGCTTAAAGCTTGCTGGAAATACTCAGGAAGGACTTCAGAAATATTATGAAGCTCTGAAAGTAGATCCACACTATGCGGTAGTAGCATATATTATTTTGCCAACAATTGTCTACTCTTTCATCTTTATTCATATATGTGCTTTCTTTTCATGATGCGCAGCCTGCATATTACAACCTTGGAGTTGTTTACTCTGAAATGTTGCAATATGAGACAGCCCTGACTTGCTATGAGAAGGCTGCAATTGAGAGGCCTATGTATGCTGAAGCATATTGCAACATGGGTGTAATCTTCAAGAACCGGGGTGATCTTGAGTCAGCTATTGCATGTTATGAAAGGTACCCCTATTTTAGGAAAAGAATGGATTTGTGTACATAGAAGGCCTAAGGATTGTCTAGCTATTTGAATAATTTTATTTTCTCTTCAGGTGTTTGGCTGTCTCCCCAAATTTTGAGATTGCAAAGAACAATATGGCAATTGCATTGACTGACCAGGGAACCAAGGTGAGTTCGATTTTTGGATTGGCTGTCTGTGCCAGCCATTCTACTGTTGTCTAATTTTCTAGTTCGAGTGTCATTCCATGCAGCTTTTTAAACACTGCCTTTGATGTGCAGTGCATCATTGCTTGATCACTTCCATAGCATGTTTATTGTAAAGTTTGAGAGAAGGTGATCAACAACTGATTTCCAAATAAAAACTCACAAGTTCATCAACCATAATACCATGTTTACATATATAAAGTCACTTGAAATTAGAGGGATTTTTTTGTGAAGGATTCATCTGTTTATAAAGTTGCTGATATGCGTTTTTCTTTTTTTGAGTATTTGTAAATATTGTGTACATATTAGTTAATTATCTACAGTCGGCCATATTAGCTATTTGGCATCAGAGTGGAGGATTTATTTGATTGATGAGATTATATATCCCTGTTCTGATCAGGTCAAACTTGAAGGGGACATAGTTCAAGGTGTGGCGTATTACAAAAAGGCTCTCTCTTACAACTGGCGCTATGCTGATGCCATGTATAATCTTGGTGTTGCATATGGTGAAATGTTGAAGTTTGACATGGTAAGTTGACTGATTTGTTTTTTAAACTGGTTATAATTCAGTTTTTTGTGAATTTTGTCTTTTTTATTTCTCTTTTATGTGTTTATACTATCATTCATATGATATTTAACATTCTCTATCATTTATAAGTATTATGACGTTATCTGTTAACATTTTCGGTGATAAAGGAAAGTTACAATACTAATAGGGAAATTTCAAGTCCTTGTAGGGCAAAAACACTAATGGAGTACTATCTGTACAATTCCCCTAGTAGAGAGACTCGAATGGTACATTACATGGAAAAGTGTATACCTTAATGAAACCGCAAAGCATTTTTAAACCACCACTTTTTTATATACTTGTCTTCAAAATGCTCCTGATGCTAAAAGACTTGCTTAATTTATTATTATTTTTTTCCCTTATAGGCAATTGTCTTTTACGAACTTGCATTCCATTTCAATCCACAATGCGCTGAAGCATGCAACAATCTTGGAGTCATTTATAAAGATCGAGAGAACCTTGAGAAGGCAGTTGAATGTTATCAGGCAAGTGCAATTTCTTTTCTTTCAACTTTCAAGTATCTGTTAATGGAATGAATATGTCTATCTTGACCGTGGCCGTCATTCTAAATGCTGCAGACTGCACTGGCAATCAAGGCGAACTTCTCACAGTCATTAAATAATCTTGGTGTGGTTTACACAGTTCAGGTAGTTTCCTATGTTGGTTGACAGATATTGATCCGGCCTTTCATTGGTTCCTTAAGTAATAGTTTTTCTCTTGGCGTAGGGTAAAATGGATGCTGCCGCTAGCATGATTGAGAGAGCGATACTTGCAAATCCAACATATTCCGAGGCATACAATAACCTAGGTATTCTTCTTCTTCCATGTGCTAGAGTGGCCTAGTTAGGACTTAGGCATGGTTGTTTAGATCCTTGAAGAACTATTATTTATAGGTAAGAAAATCTTAATGTTTCTTTCTAATTGACAGGAGTGCTGTACAGAGATGCTGGAGATATTTCACGAGCTATTGAAGCTTATGAGCAATGTCTGAAGTTGGATCCCGATTCTCGCAATGCAGGGCAGGTATTGCTCTATGGTGTGGTCATTTTTTTAATAGGTAAATGAATATGGAAATGGTAGATATGTTGCTTTGTTAACAGCTGATGACAGTGGCCCTTACACCCAAACATCAGATACAAAGCAACATATTATGGCCAAAAGTGCTCCCCTGATCCATCTTATAAACTTAAAAATCAAATAGTCTTGTCACAACAAAGTCACTAGTAGGCACTAAACTTCATTCATACAAAATATCAGGAAAGATGCGTTGATTAGTTTTGTTATACTTTATTCCAGATGGAAATCATGGTTAAGTTGTTTACCTTGTAATCGACATAAAAATTTGCAGAAATATTACAAAAAATATGAGTATAAGTCAAGTAAAGCACCTTGACCTATTCTTTTGAAGTTGTGCAAGTTTGAGAAATGCAATTTGCTCTTTATGTAGTAGTGTAGTACCAAAGGAGTTGAGCTCCAGAAATTCAGTTTTTTTTTTTGTACATCACCTTTTAGGTTTGGTGTTCTGATATTAGTTTAAACAGACAAACATCTTTATATTATTTCAGAATGTACTATGCCAGTTGACTAACTCTTGGAACCTAAATATCATAGGGAGCATTATATGATTAAATTCAGCTATAGCTGGATTTGTATTTTGTAGTTCATTAATGTGGAGTTATAGTATAATTTGACAATCTAAGTTTCGAAATGATTATTGTATCCAAAAGTTGTATTTCTTCTTGTTCCTATTGTGAGAGGGTACATGATTGAGGAAATGCAGTTATTTCTATTGCCTTAAGTTTTCTACATTACTCAGTTCTCTTCTTGCAGAACCGGTTGTTGGCGATGAACTACATTAATGAAGGCCAAGATGACAAACTATTTGAGGCTCACAGGTTTGAGCGAACCCTGATCTGTATACTACATGCTAACCTCATTTATATTATTGAACTACTCAAGACTGATAATATTGTTTGGGTAGTTAATACGTACTTGAATGATTTGTGAAATGTTTCTTTTTGACCTAGTTTCTGCCTATGGAAGCTTAAAGTTTCATTTTTTTGGGTAAATAATTGTGGTCATAGGGTTATATCTGACAATAGGAAAAAATTTAAAAGAACAGAAGAAAGATTACTAGACATATGTCTTGTAATGTGAAATGGGATGGACAGCCGGGTGGTTTCAAGGATAGGTTATGGGAATTAATTGATAAACAGAAAAACACCTAACTTATACTGTAAATTTGTTGAAAAGATCTTTTAAAAACTTATGGTTTCTGACCTAACAATGTGACGATCAGTCGATCACATATCAGCTTATGTTTAGTAAACATGTTTGCTGATGTGCTATGTCTTTCAGAGATTGGGGGCGACGGTTCATGAGGTTATATCCACAATATGCATCTTGGGACAACATAAAGGATCCAGAAAGACCTCTTGTTATTGGATATGTGTCCCCTGATTTCTTCACTCATTCAGTATCATATTTCATCGAGGCACCTCTAGCTCATCATGATTACCTGAACTACAAAGTGGTGGTTTATTCAGGAGTTGTAAAGGTAAAAATGAAATTACACTATGTATTCAATTCTAAGGAAGTTGGGTAGTTATTTTGCTGTCTATGATGGAAAGCGTTTTTCGTTTTCTGTACCAAGTCCTGCTATGTCCTATGAGAGCCGACTAGGATGTTTTGCTGCTTTTTACTTTCTTTTACACATTGTTGTTGCATCTGTAACGCAGGCTGATGCAAAGACCTTTAAATTTAGGGATAAAGTGCTCAAGAAAGGTGGTATATGGAGAGAGATATATGGAATGGATGAGAAGAAGGTTGCCAATATGGTTAGAGAGGATAAAGTTGATATTTTGGTGGAACTCACCGGACATACAGCCAACAATAAATTGGGGATGATGGCCTGTCGTCCTGCACCAGTTCAGGTTAGAAAAGGAAGTAAAGGTCACATGGAATTTTCGTTTGCTGTAAATTGTTTGGGACAAAACTGACTTCTTGAGACTGCTCTGCCACGTAAGTGTTTCTGATTCTTCACTTGTTGTTAGGTGACTTGGATTGGCTACCCAAACACAACTGGTTTACCCACCATTGACTATAGAATCACAGATGCACTGGCAGATCCTCCAGATTCACGACAGAAGTATGATCAACTTTTCCTACCTGAATTTTTTCAAATCGTGATGGTGGAGTGGTGGACTAATGTTTTTTTATTGATTGCGGTGCATTGCATAATTTAGTGAATAACCCATTTTTATTTCTTTGTTGAAAATATATAACCTGTATTTCTGTGGTTCATTTCTGTTTCCAATAGGAATGTTGAAGAATTAGTTCGATTGCCTGAATGTTTCCTCTGCTATACACCCTCGCCCGAGGCTGGTTCTGTTAGTCCCCCTCCAGCTCTTGGCAATGGGTTTGTTACTTTCGGCAGCTTCAATAATTTAGCTAAGGTCCTGAACCTTAATTGATTGTGGAATTGAAATGTATTGTTATGACATTTATTATGGAAACCGATGTTAATTATTATTCCATCTAAATGTCATTTATTTCCTTTTTCCACCAGATAACGCCTAAAGTGTTGGAAATTTGGGCAAAGATATTGTGTGCAGTTCCTCATTCCCGTCTAGTGGTCAAGTGTAAGCCTTTTTGTTGTGATAATATAAGGAACCGATTCTTATCAGCATTGGAGAAAACGGGTGTTGATCCAGTTCGCATTGATCTCATGCCATTGATTCTTCTAAACCATGATCACATGCAAGCATATTCTTGTATGGATGTAAGGTGTGTCTTTATATCTTATATGCTCAGTATCTGCAAAAATTACACATGCATGTATTATCTAGCATGAAATTTTCTCCAATCACTTTTAGAAATGATTTCGTACTCGTTCATACTCTTAAAAGTTACAGTCTGATGTCAATGCTTCATAGGTTTGGTTCATTGCACCTTGGTGACAGTAGGTAAATAATATAATGTTTTCCCACCTTGTAGCTTGGATACTTTTCCATATGCTGGAACGACAACAACTTGCGAGTCCCTGTATATGGGAGTCCCATGTATAACTATGGAGGGAACAGTACATGCTCATAATGTTGGTGTCAGTCTTTTGAATAAAGTTGGTGAGTTTTCATCTGCTAGTCCTCGCTCACTGATATTCTTCAATATTTGCATATTTTTGGATCTGATTGTAATACCTTGAAATTTGTCAATTTATGTTTAATGTTTCTTTAATATAGAATCATAAGCCCAATAGCTTGCATTAGTTAGGGCAAACGAACATGGAGCTTCCCTTATGTTTGATAATAATTTAATCTGCCTCGGTATAAAAACATGAATGCCATTTAGTCTTGTAGATTTGCTACGAAATAGTTGTCATGTAAAATTGCAAATTTCTCTATGCTCGATCAAGAAGAGGTTTGTATTTACAAGGAGGGGTTTATCACATTGTAGCTCAATTAATGCATTGACTTCGCAGGCTTGGGCCGTCTGGTTGCTAAGACCGAAGATGAATATGTTGGGCTTGCAGTGCAACTGGCAACCGACATCAAGGCTCTAACGGAGTTGAGAATGAGCCTGAGAGATCTCATGTCCAAGTCGCCCGTGTGTGATGGACCAAAATTTGCTCTGGGTCTAGAAGGGGCCTACCGTAAGATGTGGAAGAGGTATTGCAATGGTGACGTTCCCTCGCTAAAGCGCATTCAAGAACTTCAACAGCAAGAAGTGTCTACAACACTGCCGCCGCCACCACCACCACCCCCGAAACTTCTAGAATTCGAGTCATCTCCTGTGAGCAATGGGTTCGTTCCGGCATCATCGCTGACATTAAATCTCAACGTCTCAGACGAGGCAAACCCTATTGCTAGCTAGAGATTGTTAAACGAGTTAAAAAACGTCCCATGGTTTGGGTTCTCAGGTAGAAGTCGGGTGGGAGTCTGGGAAGAAGAGAGCGCGGTAAATTGTTGCTTGCGATTTAAATTATTATATCCTAAATTTGTGATTGTAGTTTTACCCTCCCATAGCCCCATCCATTAGAGCTTGTGTATGTGTCTACAAAGGCTAAATTAAATTATTTATATCCATTGCTTCCAGAGGTGGCTCAAGACCTAACGGCTTTTCGGGTTTGTCATTTTTGATGGCGAATTGTTGAATAACCCAATATTGAAATAGCAAAGCAAAAGAAGATTACACTATCATATCACAACACGGCAAAGCAGAGCGGTGGGACAAAATGCATGAGTGGGAATAAATTTTTTTTGGTCGAAACATGAGTGGGAATAAATGAGAATTATATGTATATATATCCACTTTACAAGTTGACACAAGATAAAGATAGAACTACATATTCAAATTGGCTGCACATAAGTGCTCGAATATTCTTTATTTATAATGTAATTAAAGAAAACCCAGTTTTGATACTCTTTGAGTTTTGATACACGAGTGCTCGAATTTCATTTTAATTCAAATCCATCATCGTGTTTCTCAATCTTAAATTAATAGGATTTGACTCTTAACAACCCAGTTTTGATACTCTTGAGTTTTTGTTATTCTTGATGTTTCCAAAAAATAAAACTTGTTCGTCTTTGTAATCTTGACATTTTGATTTTTCACTTGGCGTCCCTCTTTAGTTGTCCCTGTTTAGTTTGAATTAATTAAATTCAAGTCCATCATTGCGCTTCTCAATCTTAAAATAATAGGATTTGACTCTTAAAATACTCAAGTGCATAACGAAATCATATTGAATTGAATTTCTGTATAATCTTTATTTTTAGGGTAATTGTTTAGTAGTTCAAAACTTCAAATCAAGATGATTCAATTGGGAATATTTGAATCCTACTAATTTAAAGTTAATGAGCACCATACTGGTCTGGATTTAATCAACTCAAACCAATGAGAGGCACCCACTATAAAAGCAAAACCCTAGGGGAGTTTTTTCTTAGTGCACACAAATAGGAAAAGGCATGTTTACAATTTCTGGACTTGTTTTAACATGATTTTTAGCTTTTTTTGTTGTATTTTTCCCACATTTTTCAAAAAATTCGTTCGAGGGACGCATGTAATCTGTTCCTCTAGTAATCCAATGTGTTCATCCATTATCCCAATTCATTTATTCAATATTATTTTTTTTATTGCGGAGCTACTAGCTCGAACAAGCTAAAATTAGGCCACCTTTTAATTACAAGAATAACCTAAATCATCGCGACGGACAATCTTTAAAAATCCAAACAGCGAGGGATATTGACTAAACAAACACCTCGACTGTGTTACAGACAAATGCGTAAAAGGAACGGACGAAGAATGAAAAGGAATGGCTGTAGTGAGACTCTGAAGATTGACGTGTCTTCTTGCCAGGAAATTAGCAGCAGCATTAGATTTCCTGAAACAATGATAAAAAATAACTGAGGGGATAGCCGAAATAATATTTCTAATGTCTTCTGGAGTAAAGTTCCCAAGGAACTTTCCAAAGGCGTTTTAAAGAATTAATAACAATAAGATTGTCACCATCAATTATAAGATTCTGAATGTGAGAGTAGTCAATGTTCCGGAGAGAATGTAGTAAGGCTGATGCTTCTGCTTGCACTATTGTCATGGAAGGTAGTTGCTGTCGTCCAATAGATCGAATGAATCCGTTGTGGTCTCGTAAGACGAAGCCAGCATGAGTTGTTCCTGTTTTTAGTCTGGATGCA
Source organism: Polygonum maritimum (assembly GCA_963924305.1). Classification (NCBI taxonomy): domain Eukaryota; kingdom Viridiplantae; phylum Streptophyta; class Magnoliopsida; order Caryophyllales; family Polygonaceae; genus Polygonum; species Polygonum maritimum. Next base: position 18,963,686 of record OZ002728.1, on the reverse strand, counting down.
TCAAAATTAAGCTTGTATCAGTGAGGAGGTGGTCTCTTCCAGACCGTGTGATTTTTCCTTTTGGGCTTGTTCGATACTTGTCTCGTAGTCGTCCCACAGCCTTCCCAAGCAAGAGCACCAGAGAAGGCCAAGTCAGACGACAGTTTTTTGGGGTTGATTCTTGCTGGGTCAAATTTTTTTGCATTCCTATGAGCCCAAATAAACCACCATAGGAACGCAAGGGGTGTGGTGTTTTTGTTTTTTGTAAGTGTTTCTTGGATATTTTGGTGAAAAGTATAGGAGGTAATTATGATGAACGAGTAATTTAGTAGTTTTTGCAGTCGAAAGATCATAGCTTTCGTAAATGGACATTCGAAAAAGAAATGATTTAGGCTTTCATCTTTTAGATCGCAAAGAGAACACAGGTTTGGAACTGAGTTATAGAAACGATTAATTCTATCTGTCGTAGGGAGACAGTCTGCACATGATTTCCACAGAAAATTCTTAATTTTAGGCGGTAGTTTTGATTTCCATGTCCAATCAAAATTAGCAATCATAGGATCAATTGGAGCAGATAGGAGTGATGCTGCAGAATGAACGGAAAAGACCCCATCAGTTGTAGGCAACCAGATGAGTCTATCCTGAGTGTCTGCTAATGGGATTCTAAAATCAATTTATTCAATATTATTGATTGATTCATCTATATCGATAATTTGTTCATCCATTATTCTATAGAGTTTGTTTGTTGTAATATATGGATGAACAAATCAGAAATATAGATCAACAAAACGGAAATAGACATAAGCAAACTGGAAATAGAGATGAAATTGGAAATAGATATGAACAAATTTTACAAAAGTTCAATTGCTATAAAATATGGATGAACAAATTGAAAATAAAGATATGAACAAATTTGACAGCATTCAATTGCTATGAAATATGGATGAATAAATTGGAAATAAAGATGAACAAATTGGAAAAAAAAGATAAACATCATAGTTTTTGATGAACAATTTTGAGCATGCCTTGTATCTGTATTTTTTGATTTATACGCGAATAATTTGCAAAAAAACTGGTTGTGACGTATTTTTCTATTTTAAGTGGAACGACCTGTGCCCTTGATTTCTCCTCATCCAACGACTCTTATTCATTATAATTTCTCACCTAAACACAAATTTTCTCTGAATTCGGACCCATGACTTAATATTATTATTTTAATATATATTGATAGAATTGAATAAGGATCATATACTATTTTGATATGAATATATAAAAATAAGATAGAGATACTTCTATTTTTTAGGAAAAATGAATTACAATAGTATCAAGTATTAACTTTCAAACGAAAATAATCTGAAGTTAAAAAATCACCACCAAAGATAAAAAATATCGTAATATTAAAAAAAACAATCCGACTTCATTTTTTGATGAGTTTTGAGGTTGAATCGATGACGTGGTGATTGAAATTTTAAAGTAACAAAATGATATTTTACACTTGCTTACAATATTTTTGACGTCATATCATCGATTCCATCGGAAAACTTATCAGAAAATGATCCGAGATGTTTGTTGTCAATATATAATATAGAGTTAGATAGTTGCACCCACTTACACCATATGACTTGAGAGGCCAATATTAGATTAACTCCCGACCCCTTCTTCCTTTTCTCCCTATCATGGAAAAAGAACCCCTCCATGGAAGCCCTTTCACTTGCTTCCTTTGAACCTGTGCAATTATTTGTGCTTCTTTGTACTGATTCTCCACCAAAAATCTCTTAAAGAACAATCTCGATTCAGCCTTGGCCAACCATTTACCCAAGTGGCTGAATGTTCTCAATTACGAAAACCCTAGGTCTCGTACACCTATGGATCTACCAAAAGAGAGAAATTCCAAATCAATTAGCAGATCTGGGGCAGATCTTGGCAAGAAAAATGAAAGTCGGCGTGAGAAAGCCAAACCCTTATGCAGGGAGGAAGGAGCGGGTGACGAATGGAATCTCCAAGGGCGGATCTTGGCTAGGGATCCTGTCCCAAAAGATCAATAGGTGTAACCCATTTTTCTTGAACCCTCCTATCCTGAAACTATCAAATTTGACCATTGCACTGATGAGAAATCCTACCATGAACAATAATCAAAGGGGAGAGCCCACTCTGATAGAAAACGTATCTTGAACAACTTTCGATTAAACAACTCGTTGTCGAATAAATTGACCAAGAGTATACCATGGTCGAGGAGACCCTAAATGGTGATGCTCACTTGATTCAAAAATTTACCACTTCCTTTGGATCCAAAGAGGGCAAAAACAAAGTCAAATCTAAAATGATATGAATCCTTGATCTTTTGATTTGGAAATTTTGGCAGAATTACTGGTACTTTATTTGCGTATAAATTTTTGAAGAGTAAGAGCTTTGCTGGATTTTTCGGATCGAGTTGTGCTAGGCCAGGTTGCTTGGTGCTTGGGGCCTCTGAAGATCCTTCGTCTCGGTGGAGGGAACGTCTGTTGTCCATGTCGCACACCCCAAGATGGGTCGACTTGATGCCTGCGACACTAAGTTTTCCTTAGTGCTTGACTCACCCCGAATCCAACCTTTTCGCTCTTGTTTTTTGAGAATTTGTGCTATCTTTAGTACATTTTGCCTGCCTTGGGGGGCTTTTTTCGACCCATCTAGCCTTTATCGGCTGCTGTTTAACAGCCTCTCGGACTACCAATTTTATTTGGTACTCCGAATTCTTACCTTTTCAAAAAAAAATTATATATAATATAGAGTTAGGCATGATTTGTCAATGGTTATTTTATCCCTAGATGCTTATTTTTATGGCAATGCCAATTAATGTGGTTAGGTCTGGATGCTTCTTATGCCTCCTTTTTGCGGGCCATGTTATTTGTAACACAACAAAAATGATAAAAACACACAAAATTTTGTAAATTTGTTAACAAGTCCTTTTTACAACTTCCAAGTTTTCTTTCTCCCCTCTCTTCCTCTCGTACAAGTTCTCCTCCCTCCTCCCTCTACATTCAAATTGAGACCAAACTAAAGGAGTTTTGGGACCAAAATTCATCCGTAGATCACCATTACCCCAAAACTAGTTAAATTTGAGGCCAGTCATATTTGTAATTTCGTAATTTGGGGTTTAATGTTTTAAAATTTGGAGAAGCAAGTGTCATCTCCAATTGTGAAATTAGGTTATATATTGGTAAAATATGGTGTAATTTGTTCATTTTGTGTGCTGATTGGGTCCAATTAGTACAAATTCGTAATACAATTGAATTGTGGTTGATTTAGGGTTTATAAAAAATTCAAACAAATTCCTTTTCTAGATAATAGGAGATAACTTCAATAATCTGGGGATGGCAGCGGTGGCTGGAGATGGAAGTGACGTCGACGGATGGCCATAGAAAAGGGCGGAGGTGGCTGTCAGTGGTGGTCGATGGGAAGGGGAGTTACCACTTTTGTTGTGAGAGAAGGAAAAAAGAGAGTAAGATGGTGTGAGATTCAGGGACTTGATAGTAAATTATATTAAATTGGAGTTTTATTATTGGTTTTTGTGTGTTATGAATAGTAATTATGTTAAATAATTAGGTCTATATATTGTGTCTAACATATACTACGTACGTTGGGTATGTTCACGTTCGTTGCATTCAGCCTATCTCAAATTAATCATATAAGTGTTGATGCTCGTAAAACGTCTCGAAAGAAGAATATTTATCGCATTTTTTTGAAGGTCATAATCCATAAGAGTATATAGAGTGGTCGGCCAAATTTTTTGGCCATAAAAATATAATATTCCTTCTATCTTTCCTTGACTATTGAAGTGGGATTATTTAGATATTAAAATTGCACTCCTTCTATACGTGTCAATGATTTATTTTGAATAAAAGGTTAAATATTATTAAAAAGAAAACGATTACAAAATTGCTAGCTAGGCTAGCTATTTACAACCTCTCAACTTTCTAATTTCTCCAAATACTTTCTAGCAGCTCTCGTCTTCGGCTTATATCTTGCCTTACAATAATTTCTAATGTGCCTAACACACGTCGTTGAAGACCGCTTCATTCCTAGATTTCCAGATGAATGACATAACAATGCAATGGCAATGGTTCCACATATGGTACACAGCTGAATTTTTTCCTTTGAATGAAGTGGATTGCCGAGCCCAATCAGCAATGTTGCCACTCCTCCAACCAATTCTAACCCATTTCAACACTCCTTTAAGGACTTTGGAAGAAAATTCACATTCGAACCAAAGGCGGTTTTCGGTTTCCTCCTGATGTTGCGAGCAAAGAATGCAAGTGTCATCGCTAGCCAATCCCCATCTCTTTAGCTTACTCCTTGTAGCTGTCCCATCTTGAAGTATTTTCCATGCGTTGAAGGCCACTCGAGGGGTGTTCAGCTGATGCCACACCAGCTCAGGCCACTGCACAACCGTGCCTTTGTTTCCAAGGCCATCATACAGAACTTTACTATCAAGTCTCCCCTGCCTCGCAACCACCACACAAGGGTCAGCGTCTTGATTAAGAGATGCAACAATCTCGCTCCTCAGACTCAGAACAGACTTCCAATTAAATAGAGCTGGAAGTGGATTTGTAACCAATGGTCCAAAAGCTTTGGCCCCTTAGATGGACAGAGTTCACCCATCTGCTCCAAATCGAATCTGTGCCATTAGTAACGACTGTTGATACCCGGAATTGTCACCGCGTTGATGCACTGGATGAAAAGTAGTAAAGAAATAACGAGAACTACATAACTTGACAAATATCGTGATTAACCCCTTTTTTAGGGCCAATATCGCGATTAAAGCAATTTGGAGTGCCAACATCGTGATCAAATACATGAGGCAAACTTTGGCCATTTAGCCACGGTGTCATGCAAGCAGGCATGTCACCATTTTGTTTTAGCTTCCCACATCGGACACTTGAAAGTCAAGCAGGCAGCTCTAATTCTTATATATAGTGGGTGCAAGGCAAATGTTAAAGGATGGCAAAAAGGCCGGTCCCGAGACGTGTTCTCGAAGGACGGGCCCCGACGTGTTTGAGTCTCCGAGGAGCTCGCACTATTTTACGGGAAAGACCTTAAAAAGTCTTATAAGCCTCCGAAAAGAGAATAAAATAATACGCGGGGGGTGGGAGAGCTCGAAGGAAGACGAGCCGGTTTCTAGCGCGCCGAAAGGCCCGAGAGTTTAATAATTTTATCCCGTATTTAGCTCGAGATTTTCGGGCTTCAACAACGACGAAAATAAGCTCAACCATACCCGTTTTGTTCCACGCCACAATGTCTTTGAGACCAAGCCCGTCTTCATATTTTTCTCCGCGCAATGGGAGCTTTGGAACCTTTGCTACATCCACTCCAAAGAAAATTCCTCATGATTTTGTTAATATCATAGGAAGATCTTGCACCAATATTGAATCACCCCATAGAATACAGCCCTGATAATCTCCAATCTTCCCACATAAGACAGATTTATAGCCACCCAAGCGTTAGCTTTCCTTCTAATTTTGGAGATGAGGTCACTAAAATCTCTCTTTTAGGCACGCGAGCTGCATAGCGGAACACCGATATATTTAATTGGGAGCTCCCCCAAAATCATTCCCAAAATTCTGCTGATGTCGATTTCACTATCCTTGTCAATACCGGCGCATAAGACTTTCGACTTCTCTAAGTTCATGTGAAGCCCAAAGCAAGCACTGAAATTGTTTAAGACAGATTTGATAAGTGTCAAATTATCCGCGCTCCCATGACTAAATATAAAGAGGTCGTCCGCGAAACACAAATTGATGATGCTAGCGCGATTACACCCCGGATGGGATTTGAAAGAGCTGCTGTCTGCCATGGTCTTGAGAGCTCTTGTGAGATACTCTATTATAAGAACAAATAAGTAAGGGGCCAAAGGATCCCCTTGCCTTAGCCCCCTCTTAGACTTGAAATGACCACAAAGATCGGTACCCACTTTGATAGTGAATTGGTAACTCGTAATGCATTCACGAATCCAATTCACCATAATAGGGTGGAAGTTGAGCTTTTCGAGCAGGCTGAAAAGAAAGTTCCAATTCACCGTGTCATACGCCTTCTTGAGATCAATTTTCAGAGCACACCTCGGGCTTATATATTTTCTAGCATAGCTCTTGACAATATCCTGACAAACCGCAATGTTATGGCGAATACTTCTCCCCTTGATAAAAGCTCCCTGATTATTGTCGACTAACTTGGGCAACACATTTTCGAGCCTGGCCACGAGCATCTTAGAAATAACCTTGTAAATACTGTTGCAACAAGAGATGGGACGGTAATCACCTATGGTGGTCGGATGATCCACCTTAGGTATAAGGGCAATAACTGTATTTCCCAACTCTTTAAGCAACCTTCCACTATGAAAGAATTCAAGATCAACCTCTGAAAACTCATCTCCAATGATATTCCAAGAGCGCTCGAAGAAGTGAGCGTTATAGCCGTCGGGCCCAGGTGCTTTATTCTTGTTGATGCTCCACAACGCTTTTTGAACGTCCTCTTTGCTGAATAGAGAGATCATGCTGAATTGATCTGTCTCATCGAGAATATTGCCTCCTTGTAGGATAGAAAAGTCAGCCGGAAGATCAGCCTCAGAGGAACCCAAAAAAATTTCAAATCAACCTCTTGATTCTAGGCTCGTCAGAAACACAATTCCCATTAACGTGTTAGATGATGCTTGAAAGACCAAAATCCCTTTTGGTCATCTTGATGACTGGGCATCATCTAATTTATTATCTTGAAAAACCAAAATCTCTTCATTAATGTATTATTTTTTAAGCATTCTTTATCTTGTAGACCAAAATTTGATGGACGGCTGATGATGCTCTAAGTTCAAACCAATAACATATATTTGAATAGTATCCTTAATAACTTCAAAATGAATTATCATATGTGCCGAATTAAGATAGAATAGTATATATCTATCACATGGATACATGATAATAGTATATAATTGTGCACCCTCACCAACTCACCAACCCACCAAGAGAAGCTTATAATGGAGTATATGCTGAAATCCATGATAGCTTAAGAGCAATTTAATCTATATAATCCGTACTTTTGTGATGAGAGTCAATCATGGTGGACTCAGCAGTACTCGCTCACTTGGAATGCTTTTGCACCACCGCTAGGTACGCGTCTTGGGGCTTTTATCATTCGAGTAGGGTCAAATGAATTGAAAGGGGTCGTTACGTAATATAATTGATCATGTGTTACATGCATGTACGTTGTACAATGTACCTACCTACTAGTGTTTAGGCCCCGGTGGCGCTCAACTTGTGGCCTATAAATACACTCCTCCCATCCTTTGTACCTAATTAAGCTTGAACCCGGCCTAAAATTAAAGAGCCAATTCTTAAGCATCTCACGTCCCTTAATTTGATTCTAGCTATAACCATGGCAGATGTTAACATAACGGGAAGCTACACGGTGAAGCCGGCAGAGGAGACGCCCACAGGCGTCGTAGCCCTGTCAGAGTTCGACCACGTGGCGGGGGACACGTGGGTCCCCATTCTCTACTTCTACAAGCCCAACCTCAACCGCCCCGCCGGCATGATCGCCGCCCTTAGAGACTCCCTTGCCCGCGCTCTCGTCCACTACTACCCCCTCGCGGGGCGACTCCACCACCTCGAGATCGGCCGCATGGAGCTCAACTGCAATGCCGCAGGCGTCCACCTGGCCGAGGCTCGGCTGGGCGCCGGTGCCCAGATGCCCTCTGACATGGGGGAGCTGGTGTCCGACACTAGCCAGTTCGGGCACCTGCTGCCCGCCCTGGACAAGAGCATCCCCGCGGAGGAGGTCCCACTACTGCACGTGCAGCTCACGCACTTTGCGTGCGGCGGTGTCAGCCTCGGCGTCCAGATGTCCCACGCTGTCGCTGATGGCTGCAGTGCTTTTTACTTCATCACCGACTGGGCGAGGTATATATGCCCTATATGTATATATAAGATTTGAATTAAATGAAATTTTTTCTTAACCTATAAACTAAAAACCGTAAACATGAAATAGAAATACCTGTACGTGAACATGAACTAGATATACATGAACACAAAATAGGGAATACGTGAACTCCAAATTTTTTTATGATTTTGTGTTTTTATGTTATTACGTTTAGTAATCTGATCCATAACGCATGATTTTGAATTTTTTTGTTATTACATATATTAATATGATCCATAATAAAAGCATGATTTTGTTCACATATATCTTCCTATTGTTCACATATTTATGTATTTTGTTCACGTGTTTAGTTTATAAGATAAGAAAAGTTTTCACCGGAATCAACCTCATATATATATAACATAAATATATATTAACGGTCTTTCTAATCTATTTTCAAACGTAGGGTCTATTTGTTATTTGTGTGTAAAATGATGAAAACTTAACAATTATATATAAATGGAAGCAGAAATTAAAAAATACCAGCAAAATTTATTGTTAGATCATATAAAATCCGTATTTAAAAGTATTGCATTTCGTTTAATTCAATTAAGATTCTTTGATTTTTGTATGGGGTGAATAGTGTAGAATTACTGCATGTGCTGGTAGGCTAGTTAAAAGAAAAAAAATGGATCAGATATGATTAAAAGTGGGAAATAAGACCTTTTCATGCCAAATCCATGAACATATATACTGTAATTGAGGTCTAAGTTCATACGATGGGGATATCTTGTACATATAGATTCAGATGAGACGAGTTTGTTAAAACGTACGTCGTTAGGATTATCACCTAACCGCACTTATATGAAGTAATAAGTCTGCAATCTAATTAAAGCAGGCTATTGGTCATTTGGTGGGGGAGCACTAGCAAGTAGCAACAATGCAACTTTTGCCCTAGAAAAAGCTACTTAGTTGGAAAATGATCGTACTTGAAAAGGGGGCCACTACACCTAACAACAATCATTTGTGACCGAATTAGAAGACCAGCCACCATTCTTTTCAATTAATATAAATAAAATATAAAAATGAATGTGACCTAAAACCTTATTGACCCGCCCTATACGAATGGATTTGTACAATTAAGTGACAACAACTCTGAAAGGCCGCCCTATACGTTCCACCCAAAAAATAAAATTAATTTAACTATGAATCGATTAATGTTGGTAGGATCACGCGTGGGGAGACAATGGAGACATACCCATCTCATGATCGTACGATCCTAAGAGCAGAAGAAGCACCAAAGGAAGAAGAAGGAGTGACGCCTCTAGACCTGTTGAGGAACAAAAAACAAGCAACCCCAACGAAGGATCAAGTGCCAATACAAATGCAGGCGGATAGAGTAATTCTGCCCTTGAAGAAGGCCCAAGTAGAGAAGCTCAAGAAGGAGGCAAACAACCAAGTTAATAGTACTCGCCGGCCCTATAGTCGTTATGAGGTCTTGGCTGCCCATATTTGGAGGTAACATATACAAAGACATGATATTGGTTCCCATGCATCATATATATTACTAGCAATCTGCATACAAACACTAATGTACGTTTTGACAACTAAAAACCAAAAACTACTTTTTCATATATGTACATAGGTGCACTTGTAAAGCAAGAAGGCATGAAAGCAAAGAACTAAGAGCTCTAGGAATCGCAATCGATGCACGCTACCGCCTCCCATCATTCCCAAAGAAGTACTTTGGCAACACGGCCTTCGTAGTTGCCGCCAAAGGTCATGCCGGAGATCTAGTCTCATTGCCTTTGGGCTTCACCTGCCAAAGACTTAGGGAGACCATTGAAAGAGTCACGGAAGAGTACATATGGTCTGAAATTGAGTTCTTCAAAAAGATAGATGATTTTTCCATCTGCCAAGAGATGCGGGCGCTCAGGAGTACTGATGGCCCTTACGTGAACCCTAACCCAGGGGTCATAAGTTGGCTTTCAATGCCTCTCTATGGCCTCGATTTTGGTTGGGGAAACGAGGTTCACATTAGCTCTTGCACTCACAATTGCGACGGCCTTGCGTTTGTTTATCCTGCAAAAGAAGAGGGCGACGTTGTTGTTTCCCTCTCCTTGCAGGTTGATCATATCGACGATTTCAAGAAACACTTCTACAATGACATCATGTGAGATCGAGTGACCATTACTATGCTTATGCATTTTTACCGCTATAGTTTATTTTCCTAAGCAATCTTAATGCTAAGTGAAAGGTTGTAATTCACTTGTGTACGTGTGTATCAATTTCATTAATAAATCCAAATTCCTTATGCTATAGCCTTGGAATAGTATATTCAGAGGTCAATATTGGATTTGAAATGTAGTTTTTTGGGGCTCCTAACCGAGAAGAATTGTTGGATCATAGAGCGTCAGCACAGATACGGAACAACTAGCTAGGGAATTGTTCCTTAAGCAGCGAAATAAGTACTCCCTCCGTCCCATAATGTTCGTCCAAAAGGATGTTTTTTGCGGTTTTTAATGCAAGGTATAAAGTGGTATTGGGAAATGAAAAAGTGGGTTAAAGTGGGTAGAAGATATGATTGAGTAGGGGTATTTTTGTAAGTTTGTAGGGGGAAAAAGTTGAAAGGAGATAAAGTAAGTGAAAAAGTTGGATAATGGGTGTAAATTTAGAGATTGTATAGGGGTAAGATTGGAAGAAAGTTATTGATATAAGAGGAAAGTGGACAAACATTTTGGGACGACGGATTAGGAAAGTGGACAAACATTATGGGACGGAGGGAGTACTACGTAATAAACTAGGTAATAAAGACACAATTTCTTATAGAGGAACTCCAGAATAACCAAGTAGTTGTGTGGGTAAACCTCTATCTCTCTTGAAGGTTTTGGAATGACATTCCTTTTTATTAACTCGGTTTCTTAGAGCATACAAAGGCGGGATCTGAACTTTTCTATTCTTAGTAGTTTCTCACTATGTAGAAACACAAACGAATATTCTCAATCTAAACTCTTAAATTAAGCAACAAAAATTAGCTCTAACAGAACAATCAAACCTCACACCAACACGCTGTTTCCTTCGCTTGGGATTCGTCGCTGAGATCAAACACTCATCGGGGACTTTTTTTTTTCCCTCACTTCTGACTTCTTTCTTAAGGTTTTGGTTTTGTACCTTAGAAGATTTGGCTCTAAGGAAGCTAAACTCGGTTGCACAACAAGACCTCCATTATTGACTCATAAAAAATAAGTAATCAATATTTAATTCATAGAAACTAAAAGTAAAATAATAAGACTTATTCTTAGTTTATATATGCTATACCTCATCCAATTTTTGTTCTAAACTAGTAAAAGCTTATTTTGTCTTCTTCCTCTGTCTCGATAATAGTTGAGTGATCTTCAAGACTATACCTAAGTTTGTTCTTTCTCTTCTTCTTATGTAGGTTAATTTGTATTCTCTTTTCTCTTTTAATTTTTTCTTCTAGCCAACATTCATTTGGACTGATGTACCATGGTTGAACACTTTTATTAAGATCAAGGATTGATGAAGCACTTTCATGCCCTTCATATTTTATTAACAACAGCTTATCAAGCTTATTTGTAATAATATTCAAAAAAAATTTTTTATCTAAAAACAAGAAGGAAACCTCAAAATTAGTTGTTCATGAAGCTAGCTAGGCTGAAAATTTTGTGACATAGAGATCTATATCTTCGTGTTACAACTAACCGAGGATCCTCAACAATAGTGCGTCCACGAATATTAACAATACCACTTCATGCTTCTTTAGTCAATATCTTTAGAATGTAAATCTCAGAAACTAATTTAATATTCATATGTCAAGGACGTTTAAAGCATGAGCTCACAATATTCTTAACCTCTCAGACATTTTACAACTATATGAAACTACTTCCATGATAGGATCATTAAAATTGTATACTCCACATCAGCAAAATCATCATCACCAACACTAGAAATTGCAACAACATAAGTATTATTTTGTTGACTTCCAAATGGTGACTCTACATCTTGCTTCAACAACATAAGTATTATTTGGTTGACCAATCAACTCTTTTTGAAATGCTTCAAAAACCTTATAAGTGTACAACTAACCAACTTGCTTGAGTAATGGTATCCTCTACATCTTCATTTTAGGCAACTTTTCTCGAGAATCAAATTCAAACTTTATCTCGTTTTCACATTTTTTGCCTAGCAATGAGCTCAAAGCGCTTTTAATGGGTTGGACTTTTGATATTTTTCTTTGTGATGTTAACAAGTAACTTGTCATTGGTAGATGAAATTGATCATTGTGCTCCGATACAAAATCATGTATTTTGTACTTGTTTGTTGCTTTAATCAATGACAATCCAATTTGTACTTTACAACCCGTTCTAGTTTCACCCTTTTTACTTTTACCTAAATCGATTCCTTTCCCAAACACATGACGACCCTCTTTAGCACAAACAAGTCTTCAAGAACTCACATCTCCATTCTTTTACTTATTTTCATAAGTCTTACAAACATGAAACCCCATGTTTCCACCATATTCTAGCTAAAAATTCCAAACATCATCAATATATAATCAAATTCCATACCTATTCGAGGGGTCCGATCAACATTTGTCTCCATGATTGTCGATGAATACACTCCAAAAAACTCTCAGCAAAATACAGTTTGTATCTATATTTGCCCGAACACAATATACGGAATGGACCACATTAACACACAAAGATGGAAAGAGATAAGGAAATTGATGAGCAAGTGCAACGAGATCGATTGAAAAAGGGGAAGATAGGTTATTAAAATTTTGGAATTGTGTTTGGTTACTTTGGTAAGTATACTTATGTAAACCTTGAATTGGTGGGACAAATCAATTCAATATATATTATAAAAGTTGATCGTTTTGAGACACCACGTTGATTCTGACCCCACATCATATTTAGAAATGCAATTGATTTGTCACTTTATTATTTGATTTACGTAAATAAGTTTATCTTTTTAAGCCTAAGTTATTTTCTATATTTTTATAATCTTATTTGATATACTAAGGTATCATCTTAATAAATTATTTGATATTATTTTTGCTTAAATCAAATAAAGGTATTATTGAGATATTAGAATAATTTTATTATAATATTATCAAGTATAAAGATATAATCAAACATTGTAATATACATGTATATATACGCGTAGATTCCGGTGAGTAGAGCCCTTGTGGTAAGGACAACCCCTTATGGTGAGGAGTAGACTTGTCGATCGGGTCGGGTCGGGCGGGTTCGGGTCGGGTCGTTCCGGGTTCGGGTTCGGGTCAATCGGGTTACGGGTCAAACTGGGTCGGGTCGTTTCGGGTTTTCGGGTCGGGACGGATCAACCCAACGGGTCAAGAGTATCAATTTTTTACCAAAATTTAAAAAAAAATTATTTAAAAAATAAAATATAATAATAAAATATTATTTTTAAATATTTTAATAATAAAATATAACATAATTTTCTAAAACAAATTTTATATATTGTAATATAACTTAAATTATAAAAAATCGGATCCGACCAATGGGTTTGAGTTTAAACCCAACGGGTTCGGGTTTCAATCGGGTCGGGTTGAAACTGGGTCACGGGTTTAAATTTTCAGGTTGAAACCCAAATTTTTCTGGTCGGGTCGGGTCGGATTTGCGGGTCGGGTCAGCTCCATTGGATTTATCTCCTTACCTTTTAATGAATGGTAAAAAAATTTAAATTTAGTTATTATTAATTTTTACATTATTTTGGATTTATTTTCATTTTCAAGAAAACCGAATAATATAAAAATTGAACTTAAAGTAACAAAAAATGAACTAACAATTAGAAGAACGTGAACTTAGTGTACAAAAAATTGAACCCGTACAAATTACAAATTTGAACTGAGTACATGTAATTGAACTTTTAACATATTAAAATGAACTTTTGGCTATAAAAATTGAACTACCACATTTAAGGGTTATAATCATGTGTTTGTGAAGAAAAATATTTTTTTATCTTTTTATTTTTTATATATGTACTATAGTTGTTATTTTGTAGTAAAAAATATTTTTGAATTAATAAAATATTAAACTTGAATAATCTTATTTTTGTGAAATCGAATTATATAAAAAATGAGCTCGAAAGATATAAAGGTTGAATTCCTAGAACAAAAAAATAAACTAATAGTAGAAAAAAAAGCCCATATAATATTGAAAATTGAACTCATAGTATTTATGAAACAAACTTTTGGCATATTAATTTGAAGTTTTAGTGTATAGAATTGAGATGTCGTACATAAGTGTCATACATAAGTGTTCGTGTTCGTAGAAAAAAATCCTGAAAAAAAAAACTGGACCATTTATTACTTGTTAATTAAGTTGGTAAATCTAATGAATAGGATTACTTTTTACCACAATGAGTTGTCGTTACCACGAGACTAGTTCTCAGTTAAACCAAAATCTATCTATGTATATCACAAAGATATTATTTGATTTTTTTAAATAAACAAATTAAAATCTTAATTATTAAATAGTTGTAACATATAGGCTAGTTTTAAAGATAACTAGAAGTCATGTCCCGTGCTACGCACGGGTTCAAAAAATATTTTTAAACTTTATTAATCAACTTTAATTAAAAAGTCTTTTACGTTAATTATAATTAATTCACTTAATTGACCAAATTGGAGATATAGTACTTTTAATTTTCTTTTAATTTTTGAATAACTAATATACTACTCTCATAACTTTTCAACTGAATGACTATTTAATTAAAACTACTGTTGTTCTAAAAAAAAACTATTGTTCAATATAGAAATCAAGTTCCTTTTAACCAATACTACCTATACATGTTATTTTTTGTAATGTAATAAATTAATAAGTGTGATAATTATTTAGCCAGGAAAAAAAGAAGAAAAAAACAAATGTTTATCAAAGTGTAAATTAATTTTAAAAACGTTGCAAATAAAACTCCTTATGTGTACAAAAAAAAATGTTAAAACTCTAATAAAGATTAGGTATTTATTTCCATTATTATGCACATCTTGAAAATTTACATATTGATATATATAACTACATACCGATATCAATTTTTTAAGTACTCAAAATTCAATTCTTTATTTTAGCCATTTCCCATATTAGACGTTGATTTTTATATGATGAGGGCCATCATATTTTTCCCAATTCTCTTAACATGAATAGTGTAAATATGTTTTTGCAAAATATTCTTGTGTATATTGTGCACTAACACTGATTATATTAGTGTTAATAACATTATGCACTAACATTGATTATATTAGTGTTAATAACATTGCCTTTTCGGGCATCTAGTTTATAACTAATATATGTTTTTTAAGGGATCTGATTTGAATTAATGAAAATCGTAAAAATTACTCTCGAAATGATAATTATGCCCTATAGAGGATTGAAACCCCAACCATTGGGTAATTAGAGGAAGGTTTTACCACCATGCTATTGTGGTTATTTTGATTATGATTGCATAGTGTTTATTATATAGGGATAATTGCAACCAACACTAAATAGAGCATAAATGGTGACACCACCTAACTTTTATATATATATATAGATTTATATACTTGAATCATACATACAAATAATACAACAAATACACAAAAAACACGTTTATAAACAACACAAAAATTGTTGCTAGTGAGGTTCGAACCCCAAACCTTTAGGTAGTTAGAAGAAGGGTTTACCACTATGCTATTGTGGTTTGTTTGATTAGGATTGCATGGTGTTTATTATATAGGAAAGATTGCAATGTATACTAAATGGTGCATTTAATGGAGACACCACCTAACTTTTATATATATAGATATAGACTAGCGGTTAGACCCGTGCATACGCACAGGTTCATATTATAAACAAATTTTATATATAGAACTTTTGAAATATTTGTTTTATTAAATACATAATTTAAGCATATATAAAAGTTAGGTGGTGTCCCCATTAAATGAACCCGTGCGTATGCACAGGCCTGACGGCTAGTATATATAAAAGTTAGGTGGTGTCCCCATTAAATGCTCCATTAGTGTACATTGAAAACTTCTCTATATAATGAACACTATGCAATCATAATCAAACAAACCACAATAGCATAGTGGTAAAGTCTTCTTCTAATTACCCAAAGGTTTGGGGTTCAAACCTCTCTAGCAACACAAAATATGTGAATACCATAAATCATAAAATATGTGTATTTTTTAACGCAAATCAAAAAATATATTTATACCCTAAATCATAAAATATGTGTACTTTTTTAAACGTGTTTTGTGTGTATTTATTGTATTATTTGTATATATCAATCAAGTATATAAATAAATCAAAAACATTTTATGCAATATTATCATACCTTAGTCCATTCTTCACATTCATGCAATTTTATGCAATTTTTCAATTAAAATTGATTAATA
Source organism: Polygonum maritimum (assembly GCA_963924305.1). Lineage (NCBI taxonomy): Eukaryota > Viridiplantae > Streptophyta > Magnoliopsida > Caryophyllales > Polygonaceae > Polygonum > Polygonum maritimum. Next base: position 18,947,407 of record OZ002728.1, on the reverse strand, counting down.
AAGCTTCAAAATAGTTTTTAACCCGTGCTACATGAATTCTAGTTAATATTAACATTAACTAACATGAAAACATTTAATACCCCCTTATGTATACAACTTTATATATGAAGTATAAATAAATATAGTTTTCAAATGATCACTTTTTATTTTTTTATAGGAAACAAAAGACTAATTTATAAATTTCTAATACAATAGTTTATTTTTTAAAACAATTACCTTTTTTATTCACTTCTTTATGCTCATTAATGTGTCATGATGACATTAAATACCCCATATTAACATAAAATTATAAATATAGTTATATATTTTATATGAGACATAAACTACTAATTGTTATACATTTCTAATACAATAGTTTTTTGTAAGACAAAATTTATAGTTTTCAAATAATCAATTTTTGTATTCATTTTTTAGTTTTCTATGTGAAACAAAATACGAATTTTTATACTTTTCTAATATAATAATGTGTTCTTTCAAATGATAACTTTTTGACAAAAAATATAGTTTTCAATATAAATACAGTTTTCAAATAATCACTTTTTGAATTACTTTTTACTTTCTATTTTAAATAAAATACTAATTGTTACACATCTAGTACAATAGTTTATTCTCTTAAATAATCATCTTTTTATTTACTTTTTATGCTCGTTAATGTGGTATATATGCATTAAATATTTCCGGTAGTATATATAGTATAGATATAGATTTTAGTTGATAACCAAAAAAAACTCAAAATTTAAGATGTGCATTCCGTATGGTCTTATAAATAGCATAACACAGAAAGGGGGCAGCTAAACGTTCGCAAATTGATCGAAAAAAAAAAAAAAGCTAAACGTTCGCAAACCTAAAACCCTGGTTTCTGGCGCCAACACAACCCCTTGTGTCTTCCGCCTCCCTCTGTAGGGATAGTAGGAGCACGAGCAGCTATGGCGAAGCAAAGCGGCCATAGCGACGATGCAGGCAACTGCAAAGCTGTCTTCGTTGATACCAATCTTGACACTCATCTTGCCATCCCGGTCTCTTCCGTCGACACTATATACGACCTCAAAGGTACGCTTTCTATCCTCTGCGCTAAATTAGTGTTGCTATCATCACTATCCTTTGATGGTTGTTGATGATCACTATTTGCTCGGAATGCCCTTTGTTTGTCGATCTCAAATTGCTGTTAGGGTTTTCTGGGTCGTCCTAATTCATGTTTTCTTGTTCTGATCAATTTGCTAATTAGAAGAATTTTCATTGATTTGCAATCTACTCTAGCTAAGAATTGAGAAAGTCTTTGTTTTTTTTCCCGGGTTGTAATATGCAGCAATCGCACTTTCTTTTGGAAATCTATACTCCCAATAATTGCATTTTACCGGTGGCAGAAGATGAGTACATTGCTTAATGTTTTGCATCATTCCTGTGTTGCAGCCAAAATAATGAGAGAGCATTCAAAATGCTTCCAAAACCTTGGTGATATTGAGGTTCATGATTTGAAGGTACTGTTTCTAGGCATGGTGGCTTCCTTTTTTGGTTCTATATTGTTGTTGATCAGTGTGTTGATTCTGAGTCTGTTGCTTTGATTGGTGGCAGGTAAAACGCAAGGGTAAACTTTATTCCCTCTCAGATTTAATGCCTGTTACAAGTGTCTTTTCCAGGACTGCAAAAGATTGGTTTTTATTTGCTGATATCTCCAATCAATTAAGCCATTGCCAGACTGCTGATCACAACAAGGAGTTCCTTACTAACCCACATGGTCGAACTTTGTTAATGTTGACGGATCCTTCTCTCGCTTCTCAATTCCAAAGACTCTACGAGAAGCATGAGGGGAATTTACTAACTGATAATCTGTCCGGGGAAGCAAGGTCTGACAATGCAAGGTCTGAAAATCTACAGTTGGTGGCCTGTTTCAAAAGAGATGAAAATTTTAAGAGCTCTTCATCTGATACTGACAGGTTAAACGCCCTTGTAGAAAATATATATAATGCTTCTTGTGAGAAGGGCAAAAATTCCAGTGTTTTGGTCACTGAAGTCACATCTGTTAATTCAGCTAGCAAGTCTTTGGATATCGGTTCCTTGCAGAAGAATAAGCGTAAGAAGAAGAAAAAGATTGCTGCGTGTGCTCAGTCGTTGAAAGGAAGTCATATAGGGGAAATTGACTCTGCATTTAAGGATTCTGTAGATGTTACAATAGGAAGTGACAAGGAAAAAAGAAGCACTAAGAAAAATTACAAGAGGCTGACCAAACTTGAAGAGATGAATGATAATGACTGCACAGACATTGATGCTCCAGTCAACGTTCAATGTAAAGGAAGTGAAGCATATCAGAGTACTTGTCCAGATAAAGCTATCGTTTCAGATCGTGGAACAGTAGAAAAAGTGGGAGTTAAAAACGTAAGCATGCATGTTCAGGGCAATAACGAGGCTGGAACCCTTATCAACAGGGATCATGGAACCAAAGAGCTAGGAATGCTTGAAAGTACGAATCTTTCACATTTGCCCCTCGCTAATTTTTTGTAATTCTGCATGTTTTCTGGTTGCCTTGTTATCTTCATTTTCTTATGTTGTATATGTAGAGCTAATTGAATCATTTTACTGACAATGGAATAGGCCTTCCTGATGCTAGAGGATGTGAAAAGGAAGCTGCAACATGTGGAACAGGCTTGGAATCTGGAATGAAGAGATCAAAGAAAAGAAAACATAATGGGGATGGTGTCTCCCATCAGATGGATATAAAGACGAGTGACGAACTTGGTAGGACAAAACAGTTTTCTTAATCATAACTGTTCATTACAAGATAATTTTCCGTGTTATGAATTTGTGGCTGACTGCTTCATTTTTTTCAGATGCGATATTTGTACAATAAATGATTCATTTTTCTGGTATTGGTCTAGGTGTACCAGATATTGGAGATTTGGTAAAGGAAACTAAAATGCCTGCAAATTTTGGAATGACAAGACCATCAAAGAGAACGAAAACTGGAGATGAAGGCATTATTGAAATGGATTGTGTTGTGGATGAAAAATCCAGTATGTTAGACAGCAAGCAGCAAATTCAAACACAAAAATCTAAGAAGAAGATTAAGCAGAAGCAGACTTCTGCAGTGAAGAGCATTTCAGACTTTGCAATGAGACATCAATGTGGTGATACCATGGAACTTGAAAAGAGCTCTACTATGTTAACGCCAGCAGCTGAGGAAGATAATAACTTTGAATCTGTATCATCACCTAGCAAACAGATGGAGCAAGTTCTTCCTCTCGTAACATCTGAAGCTGATATTGAGATGAGTGTTTGTCTGAATGCCATAACAAATGTGGAGAGTGATGTCAAACCCCAACAGGGAGCTCATGAGACTATCCACAGTGATGCAAAGCCCATCCACCTTACTCAAATCAAGAAAACTGTGGATAGTGCTAAGATTATGAACAAAAGATCCAGCAAGAAAGCTAAGCCGAATCAGAATGATAACATGAAACATGATAACGTTTCTGAGAATTCTGTGAAAGATCAGAATGATAACATGAAACATGATAGTAGAAAATCTACATTTCCTGAGTTAACGGCTGAGAATAATGATGAGATATTGTCTTCATGTCAAGAGCAGATCAATAGAGGTGGTTCGGTGACTGACTCTATTGCTGACGCTGAGATGAGCAATGCCAAAGGTGGGGTTGATGCCAAAGTTTTTGTTACAAATCATGAGAATTATATTAGGCCTCCAAAAGAAGCTGATGATACCATGCAATATGATGCAGAAACCAAGCAGCTAACTCATATCTCGAAGCAGGAAAAGGAAAATGGAATTAAGAGTGAAAAATCAAAGAAGAAAATCAAGAAAAAAACTCATATATTGAAGAATATTTCCGAGGTTTCTGTGGAAAACCAAAATAATAGCATAAAATTGGAAAGGAGACAACTCCCTCAGTCAGGATCAGACGCTGGGAAAGATAATACTGTCTCTTCATCATCACCTGTAGAACAGATTAATAATGTGTCTTCGATCTCTGTTTCTCAAGCTGGTGATGGGATCATTACAAAACCCCAGGTCGATGAAGTAATAATCACAGATCATGGGAGTGATGTTAATTTGCAGCAAATGGCAGACGATACCTGTCAAAATGTTGTACAGCCCACACAGTTGCCTGGAGTAAAGGGAGGTAAATGTGATACAGAAAGTCGAAGTGTCCGAACTAAGAAGAAAACTAAGCAGCAAAAGACTCGTGCAGGAAAGAGCCTTCACAAAGCTGAGGGGGATCAGGATGATCGTAGGAATGACATCTCTCTTGATAAGGACGTAGAAAGTGCTCCGGCTGAAGTGTGTTTGAATGCACCCAAGAATGAAGGAAGTGAGAAGACTTATGCTGATGCAGAGAAGCATGATAGATTTATCTCAAGTGCAGAACAACATACTGCTGCAAATATAACCAAGAAAATAGATAGTGGTTCTCTATTGAACAACATTGCTTCTGCTCATGTGGAAACCAGAAATGATTCTAGGGCATCAGGCTCTCACTTAGATATTCTGAACAAGTCAGATATTTTAAATAAGAGGTTACGTCAGGGTAAATCCATGAAGGAATTGCCAAAGATGAAGCAAAATCAATCAAGCCTTTATAAATCTTCTGACAAGACCACTAAAAAGGTTGTCCAGAACCCATCAAAGAATAAAAGCTTAATATCAAAGTGCAGTTCAATCTTCAAAGATGAAAGCAGCTCCAGTTCTGAAGACGAAGTTGGAGGAGATGCTTCAAATTCAAGCACAGAGATTCCACATGATGACCATGTATCCTCATCAGATTACTCGGAAGATGAAAGTAGAGGAAGTTGGGCATCTCCAAAACAAGGTAATCGAACATTTAATGAATAATATTGTTATCTTTTGGCAATTCTATATTTAATTTCTGTCACTCCTGTGAACTCTCCTGCATGCTTTTCCCTTTTGTGTGTGTTTCAATTGAGATTTGCATTTTGTAGTGATTTATGCAGTACTTGTTTCCCTAGAAAAGGACTATTCACATTCTGGTATTACTTCCTCTGTTGTTTATTGGGCTGTATGAAAGTTCTTGTTTAGAGGGAAGGATATTCATGGTTAATAAGGGGCTCTGCTCTCTTCTAAGTAATGACGATAGCAAAATTGTTTTAAGTTTTTTTAATAAGCAGAAAATGACTTTGAAAATTTCAAGTTTCTAAAAATCAGAACTATTTTGTAAAAATGCAATTTGCAGGAGTGTTGATAATCAATTTCCACTCCACAGGATCACTTCCACTGTGAGAAAGTCATTACATACTACTGACCACGTTGTTAACCGTGTCTTTGCAATTTGAACCGTATTTTGTATAACATTTAAATAAGTCATTTAAGATAGTGCATATAGAAGACTAAGTATATATTCATCATATGTTCATATAGAACATTTAAGTGTATATTTGTCTGACTTTTTTAAAACAAATTGGAATATTTTGATGTTTATCATCGCTATGCTCAAATTTCATTCCTTGTGTTGATGTCATGTAGGAAATTCGGAAAATGGAGGGTCTGTCTCGAACTCCAAGTAAGTTACTTTTATATCGAGGTTTGCTCAGTTTTACCCGTTAGAATGTGATTCCCCATATTTAAATCTGAGAACTGGTTTTGTTATTGGCGTACATTGGCTAATTGTGTAGTGGATACATGATGAGTCAGAAAAGGCTTTGCTATCCAATGTTATGCTTTACTATTGTGATTCACTAAACTCTTGAAATCATTTAACCAACATTAGTTAGGTCATCTTTTGCCTTTTTGCTGTGTACACTAAACTACAATCTTACAATAGGAGGTTTTTAAATGTTTGGTTTCATAATGATCTATTGGTGGAATTTTTCTTCCAATGTTAAGTAGTTGTGTACTCATCTAACATGCTAAAAACACTGGTGTTTTTTAAACAATGGAGGGTGTAAGCCTTTTTACATATTTGTTCCTGTTTCTTCTGAAGTCTTGAGGCAACTTCTTATCTTATTGTATGTGGTATCTGGCCATGCATCTACATGCTTCTCATGTACTTTTTTAATTGGTGTGGTGGTGGCCTTATACAGTCATATCCTCTGATTACTATGTATGATGTTATTTATGTGAAAATGATGTGTTGTTTCTGACTTCTACATGTCTTAAAAAAAGTGAAAAGATTATCTTTAGTGAGTTTAGTATCACTATCAAGTATGAATATATAATCAGTTTAGTATCACTTGTTATACAACAATGTCGATCACCACATACAATCTATGCAGATCCATGGAAAAGAATTTGACATTGCACTCGATCCTCAGAAGCTCCCGTAAATACAAAAAAGCGAAGTTGTTGGCTTCTCAGATGCAAATGGAAGATGATGAGAGCCAAGCTGTTGATATTGTCCCAGACAGTCAGGCAAACACATGAACATGAATGACTTCTACAAGTTAGCAACATTGTTGCTGTTCTATATATTGTTCTTCTCAAAAACCATTTGTCGCATTACCACTCAAATTTTGTCGTATTAACTGGGTGGGTATTTATAGTCCAAGTCTCGCTATGAAATAGATGATACATGACAGCATTTGTTGTGTGCTTTTATTTTCCTTCAATTTTTGGTCAGAAACATGCTTTGTAAATGATGCATGATTTCTTCAACCATGAGTGGGTGTCCGGGATTGGGCAGTGGTTATGAAATATCCTCACGCGATTGAGATGGTTTTCCTTGGCTATCCGATTCCGTTTCATTAGGACGAGTATAAAGAATAGGGTTTTTTGTTAGGATACAAAACGGTACTATGCAGTAGGGGGGATTTTATGGTCCGGCCGACTGGAATTTTTCACAACAATAGACTGGAAACCTGATCGTACCCGGAAGTCTGGTCCTACAGTTTGGTGTGGTTTTCAACATCCTTGGATGGTGGCTTGGCCGAGATTACTTGCAACAACCCTGGCCCTGCCCATATGCGCAAGACTCGGATAACCGCTCTGGGAGCAACAGTCTACTTTTTTTTTGGAAATTTGAGTAAGCATTGTAATTAAGAAACTACCTTGGGGTGCTGTATGGCCGGTTATCCACTTTGTGTGAACACATAGGTTTTTTTTTTGGGTAAGTAATAATAAAATGGACATGTTGATGGGAAGTAGGTAAATAATAGGGAGTGATAAATTGTTAAATTTTGTTTTATTTGGTGAAGAGTGATAAGGGGTTAACATATCCAAAGCAAGATAGAAAGAAGAGGTGGGGAGGGGAATATGTGGCTACACGAGCACTCGGAAGGAATGCAGGGGAGGTGGGGAAAGATAGCGTTCAGGCCTCTAAGAAAACTCCTCCTCCTTCTCCGGCAGAAACAGACAGAATGAACACATCATCCTCTTCTCTTCCTGTGTCTTCTTAAAGAATGGAAACGTATGGCCTCAATTCCAACCCTTCCCTTTTCACTATTTCATTCCCTCCCTCCTTCCCTCCACTCGCATATATTTCCTTCTAACTACTGCTACTACTACGACTACTACCTTATCCTATCCATAGTCGCCTCCTCTCCAAAATAAAATCTCCGTTATCCATCTGTTATTAGTTAAAATTCAATCCTCATATCCACCGAGAGTACTCATCGAATCAATCAATCCATCCATCCAGCTATGAGTGTGTTTGAGAGTGTTAGTTGATTGGTAGCGCTCATCATGGATTTGAATTTGATTATGATATATATATATATATGTAGGAAATGTGGCGTCACAAATTGAGATAGATTGGAAACTGAAACCAATTGTTTATTAAGCAGCATTTTTAGGCGTATCAGCTAGTGTAATTCATATCGTTCCGGAGGAGGCGGGTGCGGACAAATGGCTCCGAAAGGAGGGAAAGCGAAGCCTCACAAGGCCAAGGGAGAAAAGAAGAAAAAAGAGGAGAAAGGTACCCACCTTCATCTTCATCTTCATTGTACAGTGCTTGCTTGCTTGTGCCATTGTGTCGTTGTGGTTATGATTGATTTGTTGTACATATATATAAATATGCATGTGTGGGGTTGTGGCAGTTCTGCCTACGGTGATAGAGGTGGAAGTGGAGACGCCCACCCACGCTCACATTACTCTCAAGGTTGGTTGCTTCCTCCCTTCCTTATAGAGCTGACTTGAGTTGAGCTGAGTTCTGTCATGAGAATTGAGTTGATTTTGTATTGACAAATATACAACATAGAATGTGGGATAACCAGAAATTTGAAAGCAGGGGATATCGACGGACAGGATACTGGACATAAGGAAGTTATTGGGAGTGCATGTGGAGACTTGCCACTTAACCAATTACTCCCTCTCCCACCAGGTACGGACTCTCTCTGTCTCTGTCTCTCTACTGTCTCTCTCTCTCGCTCAAAATATTAGTACTATTATTACTTGAATAAAATTAAAAAATATAAAAAAATTAGTTGAGGGCGTAGTAAATTAAATGAGCAGCAGCAGCAGAAGAAGAAGAAGAAGAAGAAGAAGAGTGAGTAGTGAGGCTGAGTGGTGGTGTTAAACTGTGTACGTGTGTTGGCAGGTGCGAGGTGCGCGGGTGAAGGACGCAGTTGAGATCGCCACTCTGAAGCCCTGCCACCTCACCATTCTCCAAGGTGCGTTCCTCCATTCATGACTTATCATCACATCTGAAAATGGATACTATGCATGACATGATGATGCTCTCACTCACACTCACCTTAATTTCCTAAATAATCATATATATCAGAGGATTACAGCGAGGAGCAGGCCGTCGCTCACCTCCGCCGACTGCTCGACATCGTCGCCTGCACCACTGCCTTCGGCGACCACAATGAACCGACGCCCAAGGCCGAGGATGCCCTGCCCGCCCAGAAGCTAGGTGCCTTGTGCCCGCCTCCCAGGCTGAGTCACTTCTACCGCTTCTTCTCCTTTTCCCATTTGACTCCTCCCATTCACTGTACGTCCTCCCCTCCCCTCTTTCTCTCCTTCCGACTCTCTCCCTTTCTCTCCTCCCATTTCACCCTTGGATTTGAATGCCTGCAGACATTCGGAGGTCTACTCGCCCCTTTCTTCATGACAAATCTGACCATGACTTCTTCCAGATTGATGTAAGCTCTGTCTGTCAACTCACTCATTTTACCGCTCTCTCAACTCTCCACTACTACTTGCTGCTAACTTTTCATTACGTACTTCATCTCTGCAGGTTCGGCTGTGCAGTGGGAAGCCCACAACCGTGGTTGCATCCCACCAAGGCTTCTATCCTGCCGGAAAGCCTGCCCTTCTTTCCCCCACCTTGGTTGCCCTGCTTCAGCAACTCAGTAGGCCTTTCGATACGGTAGGTTTCAATCCCATTGTGTTCCCCATATATGATCATCTTCCTTGCTCTTTTGTTATCGTCCGTCCGTCCGTCCTCTTACATTTCATGATCTCATGCATGTAATATATGCGTCCTCCTCAATTGTGTTTTACAGGCCTACAGAGCTCTCATGAAGGCTTTTACAGATCATAACAAGGTAAGTTAGTGAACCCTTGACTGTCATGACGGTTAGGCAATTGTAAGACATGAACGCCTCATGTTTTCTTTTCAGTTTGGCAATCTTCCTTATGGTTTCCGTGCAAATACATGGGTTGCTCCTCCCGTCGTTGCCGATAACCCATCTGTCTTCCCCCCTCTTCCCGTGGAAGACGAAAACTGGGGAGGAAGTGGGGGTGGCCAAGCAAGAGATCAAAAACATCAGCATCGCCAATGGGCCCGAGATTTCGCAATCTTGGCTGCCATGCCCTGCAAGACCACATACGAGAGGCAAACTAGAGATAGGAAAGCATTTCTTCTCCACAGTCTATTTGTCGACATTTCAGTTGTTAAAGCGGTTGACACTATCCAGAATCTTATCAAAACCAATCCCTGCACCCAAGATGTTGTGCATGAGGAACGAGTAGGCGATTTGTTGATTCGTGTCACAATGGATACGCCGGATGCAAGCTCCAAGTTAGATTGTAAGAATGATGGGAGCCGTGTTCTTGGATTGTCGGAAGAAGAGCTTGCTCGTAGGAATTTACTTAAAGGAATAACTGCTGATGAAAGTGCAACTGTTCATGTAAGTTGGTCTGCCTCCCTTCTGTATTGGTTCACTCACATTGTGACTTCTTCTAAGCTCACCCTATACTTTTTCAGGATACTTCCACATTAGGTGTAGTGGTTGTTAGGCATTGCGGCTACACTGCCATTGTGAAGGTTACAGGTGAATTGAATTGGGCGGGAAAGCCTGTTCCTGAGGACGTTCAAATTGAGGATCACCCTGAAGGTGGTGCTAATGCCTTGAATGTAAACAGGTAAGCATCAATCTCTTGTGCTGTGATATTAGTCATAAGTAGGAAAAATACTGCCAAATCTTATTTTCTTTGTTGTCTGAATGATTTCCCTTTTCTTCTTGCCTTCTGTTGTCAGTTTACGAATGCTTCTACACAAGCCGTCATCTCCTTCAGGTCAAAGGTCACGGAACCTTGATACTGAAGAGCAAGGCTCTGCAAGATCGTTGGTAAGAAAGGTTCTGGAAGAAAGTTTGACAAACTTGGAGGGAGAATCTGGGAAACATATGAGGCCAATAAGATGGGAGCTTGGTGCATGCTGGTTGCAACATTTACAAAATCAAGCTTCAGAAAAGACGGAGTCCAAGAAAAATGAGGAGACCAAGGTTGAGCCTCCTGTAAAAGGTCTTGGAAAGCAAGGAGGACTTTTGAAGGAAATTAAGAAGAAAATAGACGAAAAGTACAGCAAAAATGACAAAGACATTTCTACTGACAATAATAGTACTGGTAAAACAGATAGTGCCAACGAATTGGAGAGGGAGAAATTAGAGCAAGAGATGGAATGTATTTGGAGAAATCTGCTACCTGAAGTGGCATATGCACGACTTAAGGAATCAGAAACTGGTCTTCACCTTAAGGTTTGTTTGAATACTTAACTCCTTGCACAAAAGGGCATGGCATGAATGTGTTTCCATATCAAGGTGCTATCATTTCAGTTTCTCGAAGCTTGACTACAGCTATATTTCTGCTGTTTCATTTGATAGAAGGATATAATTGCAGTGATGCTTCCTCAATGTTGCAGTTCAAGGACCTTTAAATTGCTACAAAATATAATTACCATTCTGAATTTAGCTTTTTGTTATAATTGTTTGATGCGGATCATATAGCTTTATAAAGCAAGAGTTTCTCATATTTTCTGACTTCTCACATTCTGTATGTCAGTCACCGGATGAGCTGATAGATATGGCACATCAATACTATGGAGATACTGCCCTCCCAAAGCTGGTAGATGCTTTGTTCATACTGTTTTAGATTTTTCTGGGATGCTAAAATTCTGACATTTGAAGTATTTAGGTTGCAGATTTTGGCTCTCTTGAACTTTCCCCAGTTGATGGAAGAACACTAACAGATTTCATGCATACTCGAGGCTTGCGAATGTGCTCCTTAGGACGAGTGGTAATTTCAAAGCATTGTTATTCTTACTTCTTGATTTTGATAATACATGCATCATTTCACTCACTTCTACTACATACATAAGTAACATAACTCTAACCTCTGTGGATTGAAACCTTATGGAGAAAATCTTTGACAAAGAATTGACAAGACATGATGAATTTGGAGCAAAGAGTAGTCAATTAAGGTCACCCAAGCTTTAATTGTGTAAAGATCACTCTTAAAATTAAAGCCTTTCATCTGTTAGTGCACGAGTGATTTTCTAAATTATAATGGCAATCAAGGGATCCAAATTTGAGTTGGTGCTATTCAAATATATCAGCTTTGCTGTAAATGGCTATTGCACTTCATTTTCTGTGTCAAGATTTTTGTGAGCCCAAATATTTCACATCCACTTTTATGTTTGCTGCTCTCTACTCTGAAAATTAATCAGTTCCTATTTATTGACCTCCTTATTTCTGCTTTTGTAGGTTGAACTTGCAGATAAGCTCCCTCATGTGCAATCACTATGTGAACATGAAATGGTTATCAGGGCGTACAAGCATATACTACAAGCAGTTGTTGCAGCAGTTAGAAATGTTGCTGACTTGGCCGGTTCGATAGCAGCATGCCTAAATGTGTTGCTGGGCTCACCAACTGATTGTGCTGATCAAAACATAATGGATGATGACAAGCTTAAGCGGAAATGGATAGAAACATTTCTTTCCAAGAGATTTGGGTGGAAATGGAAGCATGAAGGCCATCAAGAACTGCGAAAGTTGGCCATTCTTCGTGGACTTTGCCACAAGGTATATCATGTTCTACGTCGGAAGAAACATGCACTGCTTTTTAAGATACTTATTCTTGCAGTTGTAATTTGTCATGTGTAACAGGTTGGATTAGAGCTTGTACCACGTGACTATGATATGGATTCCACGTCTCCGTTTAGGAAGACAGACATAATAGCAATGATACCAGTATATAAGGTATGAGAAAACAGGAAGATATGATTGCTGAAAATCTCTGAGGCAATGGTAGAAAATAGATTTCCTGAAAGTGTCTGTGACAATGACAATGATAGCATCTTATAGATTGAAATTGTTTTCTTACTTTTTGATTTCACCTGCAGCATGTTGCATGTTCCTCTGCTGATGGACGTACATTGTTGGAGTCATCCAAAACCTCATTGGACAAAGGGAAATTAGAAGACGCTGTAAACTATGGAACTAAGGTATTGAACAGAATCGCACTATATGGTTTTATATTAATCTAAGTCATCATCCTGCAAGCTGAATGCGTGTGTTTTGAGCGTATAGGCACTCTCCAAGCTTGTTGCAGTGTGTGGTCCTTACCATCGCATGACAGCTGGTGCATATAGTCTTCTTGCTGTTGTACTGTATCATACAGGAGACTTCAACCAGGTATGTCTACTGTTACAATGTTTAGATTTACTTGACCTACCTCAGCTTCTGTCCCCCTGGAAAGTTAGATATTGCACTCAAAATAGAAGAACTAGTTTAGCCTTTTACGACTTGAGGATTAAGAAGGTGGTGTTATTTCGGATTCTGTAGGCAACCATTTACCAGCAGAAGGCATTGGATATCAATGAAAGAGAACTTGGTCTTGACCATCCTGATACTATGAAAAGTTACGGGGATTTGGCTGTTTTCTACTATCGGCTTCAACATACAGAGTTAGCCTTGAAGTAAGTGATACCCTTTTGTTTCCAGACTCTGTGTTTGAAGATTATTCATCTATTCACCCCCATCAAGATTGAATTAAGGTAACATTTTGTGTGTTTGGTTATTAGGTACGTTAATCGGGCGTTGTATCTCTTACATCTAACCTGTGGCCCTTCCCACCCAAACACTGCTGCTACCTACATCAATGTAGCAATGATGGAAGAAGGGTTGGGAAATGTGCATGTTGCACTAAGGTTCCTTCATGAGGCGCTAAAATGCAACAAAAGACTACTTGGGGCCGATCACATCCAGGTAAAGCTAGTTCCTTTGAGCATGAAGTGGGTGTGTTGTTTATTAAAGCTAATTTCTTGGCCATCTAGCTTACTTGAACTTGAAGTCATCTAACTGATGGTATCTGCTCTTGTACAGACTGCAGCCAGCTACCATGCAATTGCCATTGCATTGTCTTTAATGGAAGCATACTCCTTGAGCGTTCAGCACGAGCAGACCACTCTTCAAATACTGCAGACAAAACTTGGCGTTGAAGATTTGCGGACACAGGTATAATCTGCACCCTTCACATTGTGGCTAGCAGTCATGGATTTACCAGCAATGTAGTGTAGGGCAAAGAAAATCACATCTGCGCTCTTTCTATTCACTATTCCAGGATGCGGCGGCATGGCTTGAATATTTCGAGTCCAAGGCCCTAGAGCAGCAAGAAGCGGCACGCAATGGTACGCCAAAAGCAGATGCATCTATATCCAGCAAAGGTCACTTGAGGTAAGCTTATCCTTCTTCCCTCTGGGGAAGCCATCATATTCATGCATATCTATCTGTAATAAAAAAGTGGGCATAGTTCAGATTTTTGTAAGGAGTGCTTAAAAATGATATGCTGAATAATAACCTGATGTCTCTAAACAGTGTATCAGACCTTCTTGACTATATAACCCCAGATGCACAACTTAAGGCAAGAGAAGCCCAGAGGAAGCAACCTCGAGCCAAGGTCATTACTTTCTGTTACTCTAATTCCTTCTTCTGCTTCCTTTTTTTTTCATTTGCTCTGCATTTAAATGATTTTAAGATATTAAGTTTGAGAGTTCTCCATCACAGGTTAAAGGCAAACCTGGCCAAACCGAGGAAACAGCCACAGATGAGTCGCAAAAGGATGAAGATTTAGTACAAAGTTCCGTGACAGAGAACAATCTTGACAAAGAAAACAAGTCTGAACCTCAGTTAACAGAATCTGTAGATGAACAACCGGTAGTCAATCCTACCGGCTCGTTGTTGCCTGAAAAAGTTCATGAACCTGATGTAGATGTAGATGTTAATTCTGATGAGGGATGGCAAGAAGCTGTTCCCAAAAACCGTTCAGCTACAGGGCGCAAGTCTTCTGGTCAGAAGAGACCAAGCTTGGCGAAAATCAATACTAATTTTATGAACCAGCAGCAGCCATCAAGGTACCGTGGAAAGCAGAACACAAACTTTTCATCTCCCAAAACAAGTGCAAATGATGCTGTTGTTTCCAGCCCTAACACAGCTGTGAAGAAGTTCGCCAAGAGTGCAAGCTTCAGCCAGAAGAACACTAACGCTGCCACCGCCTCCAATACAGGAACCGAGAAGCCGCGGAACCCAAAGTCTGCACCACCAAGCCCAGCTGTGGTTGAACCACTTTCAAAGCCAGTCTCAGTTGCAAGTAGGGTGAATGTCCAAACAACTGGCAAGCTTTTCTCCTACAAGGAGGTTGCCTTGGCTCCACCTGGTACTGTTGTGAAGCTGGTTGTGGAACACTCAGCAAGAGAAAACATCAGTGGCAAACAAAACAAGGCTGGTGGGGTAATCAAAAACGCTGGTGATAAATCAGCTGGATGTGACAAGGATGAGGTTTCAAAGGCTAAAACCCCCCAAGAAAACAAGGCTCAAGAACCTACAAACGGGGAACTAGCCGTCGAAACAAAGGAGACAAAGACTGACGTGACAAATGACAGTCAAGTCGAAGCTAAGGAATCCATGGAAAAGAAGAATGAAGTCAAGGAGACAAAAACGGAAGCTGAAAACATAAAAGCTGGGAATGAAGAGCTCATCGAGTCGAACTCTAGCAGTCCATCTTGTGAAGCAGATATAGGTTTGAATGTGACGAGCGTGGTCAGTGAAGGTGACTCATTGCCTTCACCGGTTGAAGACGGTAAAGAGGTAAACAAGAAACTTTCGGCGTCGGCTCCTCCGTTCAATCCATCAAGTGTCACAACTTTCGGGCCGCCGGGCTATAAGGATCACGTAGGAATACTCCCGCCACCGGTAAACGTGGCTCCCATGCTGCCAATGAGCCCGGTGAGGAGATCGCCTCATCAGTCAGCCACAGCCAGGGTCCCGTACGGGCCCCGCCTCTCGGGAGGAGTGGGGTACAACAGAACCGGAACGCGGGTCCCACGTGTCAAGCCCCCGCTCCTCCACAATGCGGACCCCACTCTCACCGTGGATACGAACAACCACTTGAGTCCTCCCCGGGTAATAATGAATCCTCATGCGGCAGAGTTCGTCCCCTGCCAGCCCTGGCTTTCCAACGGCTATATGGTCCCCGTTGCGCCATCAAACGGTTTCGCTCCTGCTGATGCTGCAGAATCGGATGTTGTGCCTGAATCTGCTGAACCGAGATCAGATGACACAAAGGAGGGCGTCAACGAACAAGGCAGTGAGGAGGCCTTGGCTGAACTGATTGATCCGGAGGGGGGAGAGGTCAGCTCTGAAAAACCTCCTCACCATGATAATGAAGAGAAGAATGTAGAGATTATTGAAGTAGAGCCATGTGTTGATAGTGCAGCTGAACAGAAGGATGCTAATGAGTCGGAGATCCCTGGAAAGCGCTGGGGAGATTACAGTGACGGTGAGCCTGACGTTGTAGAGGCTGTAAGCTGAAGAATGAATTGGTGAGAATCTTCCAGGAAGTAGGCTTTGGCTTGGCAAGATTTAAGGAGAGTTACAATATTCAAGCTATAATAAAGAATCGACGAGTCTTTTCCTGCAAACCCTGATGATGAAACGCATCATGGAGTTGTTTTGGTAATTCATGGAGTTGTTAATGTGGTGCAATTTGCCAAAAAAAAAACAAGTGGCATTCGGCTATTTCCAGGTTTAGTTCTTTTCCGCCCTTGAGTATGAGGGCATTTTGCTTTTCCTCTCGTTGTATGTTTCACCCTGATCTGATTTCTATAATCTTGTCGTATTCCCAATGCCTTTGTATTTCCAAGACTTTGGACATCCATCATTTGACTTAATCTGTATATGTTAAAAAACGACTATGTGTAATGTTCGTTATTTGCAGGGTAGTAATGATCTTGTAGGGATCTTGCTCGACCAATCATTCCATTGATATGTGTTACAAGTACAAATATTGACTTGTTGGGCATCACATTACAATATTGTATTTATTTTTATTTCTATTTTGATCAAAAAACGGACGAGTCCCTAGCACAGGGGGAGACTAAGCTCTCGAAAGACGAGAGAAAGTCAGACCCTCAGAGTTATCCAACGAATAAGGAAGAGAGTCCACATGAGGCTCGACAAGAAAATGACAATCAAGCGGGAAATTAAAAGCTAAACTAGCAAGGGAATTGGCGACGAACATCCGCACTCTCTCATGGACATTAATCCTCCACACCGTCTTGTACACATCTTTGTCCACCCACGAGCTACAATGAGTTTTGTGCCGTAAACCATAGGCCGAGGAAACCGAGTAATTGCCATTCACACTCGGTCTCCACACCAGCGTATCTTCCGCGTCCTCCACCAACCCAATCGCAGCCAAACGCAAGACCAAACTCTTGGGGAGCAGCCCCACTAATTCGATCCAATTCCAGCCACCATCCTCATTCCACCAACGCAAGGGCCTACTACATGAAACAATCCTCACCGATCCAAATATCGAGCCAAAAGTTAATCGTTCTTCCGTCCCAGACAATCCACTTCGCTCCTATATTAATCACTTGGGCGAAACCCTTTTTCATACTCTGCTAGATGTATGAGGAACCACCAAGGGTTGCTCCATCCTGGCGCACATACTTGGCCTTCAACGTTCTGCTCCAAAGACTCTATTCATCATGCAAGAATTGCCAACATAGCTTTCCAATTACTGCAAGATTTATGATTTTCATCGGCAGAATTTCAAGGCCACCAACCTTCTTCGGTTTACTAATCCTGTTCCAAGCAACAAGATGGAGCAACCCCTTATTTTTCATCTCCTTCTAATCATTTTTTTTACTTTTTTTTTCTCTTTTCTTTCTCATGTGACACATGTCAGAATGAGAATCAAAGACCAAAGTGTTATTTTGGTCTCGGTAAAAGCTCACTTTTCTTTCTCTCTTCATAATTGCCCTTTTTCCACCCTTTCATAATTGGTCTACCAATGTGCATACTCTAAAGGAACAAGGGTTTCCGGTTTCTTCATCCAATTTTGATATATATATTTTTATGATTATGTGTTTTTTTTATATCCGGTGTAGTTTTATTTAGAGAAATCATTTAGGATTGTCACTTCCCAACGTCTCTTCAATCTACTATTTGTAACTCTGTTACCACTTTTAGCTAATCAATGAAATATCCAAATCTTTTGATCTCAAACTATCTCAATTATCCTTTTATGTCACTAACTACCTTTAGATTGTTCCTTCTCTAATTTGTGTTTGATCTGTAGGTCAAGGACACCATTCTACGAGCTCATTGAAGCTCCGGGATTGGGTTTCATCCTAGTTCGTTTTTTTCCTGTTTCATTGGTATCAGAGTTGTCAAGGCTTTGTCGAATTCAAGTATGGAGAATGAACTCATAGAGTTCAAGAAATCCACAAAGCAAATATCATGAAACTTGCTCTTATAGTACCAAGAACATATGTACTAGCTTCACGCCCATCCATGAGCATGTGCAAATGGACCTACGAAATAGGGCTGCCAAATTTTAGGGGCCCCAAAAAGTTTTATCCATAATATATTAAAAATTACGAAATGAAATCAGAAACATCAATTAGCACAAGCGGCAAAGCAGCGTACATGTAGCACTCTACATACAAGTTCGAAACTTAGGGTGTCCAAAGTTGGACCTCAATTTTTTGTGGGGCCTGGAAGTGAATACAAAGGTGCTTGACTTTTTGTAAATGGTACTAGAGTATCTTTTTCGGTTGGAAGTGGAGCATCCGGTGCTACCTTTTATTATTATTTTAATTGAAATGTTGGAGCATCCGGTGAGCATCGTTGCTCCATTTGAGAATCCAAGCATCGGTGTTATTGCACTTATTGCTTCTTCTTTTCGCATCTCCTTGCCACACGTCACTATATGATTGGAAAACATAAAGGTTAACTTTTTGGAGTAGAATTAATTGGGTTAACTAGTATTAACCAAATAATTTTGTATATGTACACTTAATTAAATAAAAAAATATTTTTCCATAAATCTAGATTTTTTTTATACTACATGTGGATATTCAGTTTGACTATATTTGACTTAATTCAAAAACATTTGTACATTTTGGGTATATTTACCTCCAACAATATTAATCTTTTTTTGCTTATGGTACTTTTTGTTGAAATTGTATTGTTTGAGATTTGTGATATGAAATTTATTTTGGTAATTGACAATATATGGTATGTATAAGTTTTAAATAAAATAAAAAGGTATATTTACAATATAAGATAGCAATAATATGTAAATTGATATTTTTGAGTATTTTGGTAATTAAAAGTACAAGGTATATATATAAATTAATATAAAGTATAATTTTAATATAAAATGAAGGGGTATTATTTATAATTGAATATAAAGGGGAAAAAAGTAAATTTTGGAGTGCTAGAGATGCTATTGATAAAATGGTAAAATGGTATGGGATGCTTGGATGATGTGACAGAGAGAGAAAATGAAAAAATGGAGAAAATGTGTGATGCTAGAGGTGTTATAAAGATGTTCTTAGTGCTCCTAATGGAAAAAAATCAATGGATCCATAAGAATGACGGAGTGAAGTTACCGTTTTAGCTAATTAATTTTTAAAATATAAAAATTTTAATCTATTAAACAATAATGAAGAATAATTAAAATATTATCTATTAATTGATTGTTGTACAATTAGTTATTTAACATAACTTTGATGTTTGGAGGCCATTTATTTTTACTTATTTGAATTATACGGGTAAAATATATAATTATAAATTTTCATTTAAACAATTATTTTTAGTTTTCTTTTTTATACTTACATGCCTCTATATAATAAAACTGAATAATTTGAATTGCATAATTTAAATTGAATAATCATTGGAAATCCCACATTGAAAAATAAGAGAAGTAAATTGACAAATATATAGTACAAGGAATTACTCCACAAATAACCATATGGCTTGAGTTTGTATGGTAGGCTTAATTACATACACGACCTCCAGATTAGCAGTCCATCGAATGTTATCAATAATCATAAACAAACAATACGATTTATGGATCAATAAATTTTTTAGTTTTAAAAATTTATCAGTTGGAAATTAATAATTAATTTTTTTTAGTTTAGATACGCATCAACTTTTTGCATACGGCCCCATAAACCATTGGACGACCCTAAATAGCTTCTCCAAGATAATATATCTCTTAAATTTTATCACTTCTTACTCCTGCCCATATTATAATAGCTTCTTGCTCTCGGGCATCATATCAATGATCCCCGAGAGCAAGAAGCATTCCCAATGCCTTTGTATTTTCAAGACTTTGGACATCATCATTTGACTTAATCTGTATATGTTAAAAAAGACTATGTATAATGTTTGTTATTTATAGGGACTAATAATGATCCTATAGGGATCTTGCTCGGCCAAGCATTCCATTGGAATGTGTTAAAGGAATTAGGGCTTCCAGTTTGTTCATACGATTTAGATATATATATATATATATATTTAGTTATGATTACATGGTTTTTTTATATCCGGTGTAGTTTTATTTAGAGAAATCGTTTAGGATTGTTCCTTCCTCAAGTTGATCTCTTCAATCTACTATTTGTAGCTCTTTTACTGCTTTTAGCTAATCAATGAAATATCCAAATCTTCCGATCTCAAACTATCTCAATTATTGTTTTATGTCACTAACTACCTTTAGATTGTTCCTTCTCTAATTTGTGTTTGATCTCTAGGCCAAGGACACCATTCTACGAGCTCATTGAAACTCCTCAATTGGGTGGCATCCTAATTCGTTGTTTTCTTGTTTCATTGGTACCAGAGATGTCAATGCCTTGTCGAATTCAAGTATGGAGAATGAACTCGTAGAGTTCAAGAAATCCACAAAGTAGATATCATGAAGCTTGTTTTCATAGTACCAAGAATATACGTAGTAGCTTCAGGCCCGTCCATGAGCATGTGTAAATGGACCTACGGACTTAGGCTGGACTTCGAAAAGGTAGGGGCCACGGTCTCGCAATTTTAGGGGCCCAAAAGAATTTTATCCATAATATATTAAAAATTATGAAATGAATTCAGAAACATCAACTACCGCAAGAGGCAAAGCAGCCTACACGTAGCACTCTGCATACAAGTTCAAATCTTAGGGCGTGCAAAGTTGGACCTTAATTTTTTATGGGGCTTGGAAGTGAATACAAAGGTGGTTGACTTTTGGTAAATGGTCTTAGTGCTCTTAAAGAAAAAAAATCAATGGATTCATAATAGTTACGGAGTGAGGTCACCTTTTTAGACAAATAATTTTTAAAATATAAAACGTTTGCTTTATTAAACAATAATGAAGAATAATTAAAATACTATCAATTAATTGATTGTTGTACAATTAGTTATTCAACATAGCTTCAATGTTTGGAGGTCATTTTTTTTTATTTGAATTATACGGTAAAATATATAATTATAAATTTTCATTTCATCAATTATTTTTACTTTTCTTTTTATAGTTACACGACTCTATATAATAAAATTGAATAATTTAAATTGAATTATTATTGGAAATCCCACATTGAAAAATAAGAGAAGTAAATTGAATATTACATAATACATGGAGTTACTCCACCTATAACCATATGGTAGGCTTAATTACCTACACAGCCTCCAGATTAGCAGTCCATCGAATGTTATCAATAATCATGAACAAACAATAAAAAGAATCATTCAAGCATAGGTTAGAATAACTATGTATTAACAAATGTAATATAATCCTCTAGAACATTTCTTAATAGATTATATACCTTATGTGGTCGGTGAAAGTTGGAATTCATCTTAATAACATTTTATTGTCACTTTACTTCTAAACTTTGCATTTGTTGTAATGGCCAAAGGTACGGTGTGAAGATGTTCAATGGTAAAAATTTAAATTGTGTGAATTCTAAATACGTAGAAGAACAAGAACAATGCGGTCAAAATGTTTTCCCCACACAAACCGCCCCTTAACCTATAATAGAATGTACGTGAAACTATTTGAACCTTGTTGAGAATGAATCTATCCCCTGTCTGAAATAGTACTATAAACCACCTATCATATAAGTACATAGGTTAAATTTGTTGCCAATTGGCTACCTTTATGCACTTATGTGTGTCGTACCCCACCCCCCCACCCCTCCCCCCCAATTGACTTGCTTTATGGTATTAGAGCCAGGTTACGAGAATTTTAACTTCGAGCCTAAGTTGTAAATATAAAAGGATATAATTATATACAATAGGATACATATATTTTTAATATTTCCCCCTGAAATTCAATTTGGAGCATGAAGATCTAGCATGTCCAGCAATTGCATGAATGAAACAGAAACCATTGACGAACAAGAGGCTTAGTAAACATATCTAAAGGCTATTCAGATGTCCGAATATGAGAAGTAGTAAGTATGACTTTATTTCTATAATTGTTGACGAATAAAATGATAATCGATCTCGATGTACTTAGTCCGTTCGTGGAAAACGAATTAGCAAAATTATGTAACGTGACTTGATTGTCTGAAAACAAACGTATGGGACCAAAGTGTTCAATACAAAGGATCGCAACAAAGAATTAAACCATAATAACTCGGTGCAAACGAAAGCCATAGAACGTACTTAACTTTAGAAGAGCTACAAGAAACCGTATGTTGTTTCTTTGTCTTCTAAGAAATAGGAGAAGAAGCCAATACTAGATCGCTGAGTAAGGGGACAAGTAGTTTGCTCAATTAGAATCACAATAAGCAAAAATATGTAAGAAACTAGAGGTTGACAAAAAGGTCTTTGTCTTGGATGACTCTTAATGTACCTTAGAACGCGGATTATAGCATGACAATGGTCAAGTTTCGGAGCCTGGAGGAACTGAGCACACATGTGCACAACAAAGCTAATCTTAGGTCACAAAATAGCTAGATAATACAACATCGCACACGACGTCGTTAGTGATCTAAATGCTCAAACATGGCATTGGTAGACATGGCTAGATTATGATTCTGTTTCATCAAGAATTTGCAAGGCTTACTGGACAAAAGTCTAATCTCAGAAAGGATGTCTAGAGCATACTTGTTTGTGAAAGATAAATGCATCAAGAAGAGCAGGCGACCTCAAGTCCGATAAAGCATTTCAAGGTGCCAAGTTCTATTATGTAAAAGCAAGAACTTAGATACTACATAAAGGTAAAGATAGTAGACAAGCCATTGACAACAATCATCATATCATCAACATAAATGAGAACTTGCAACGACATTGTGGTGTGCTGAAAAATGATGAGAGAATGGCCAACCGGACTCACAAGTGAAAATACATAGTCATTTTCGTCACATTTTGCTCATTCATTATACATTCACATAAAAAATCACATGTGGTGCGATTAAGAGCATGCACATTCATATTCATCGAAACCGTAGAGTCATGTTATTTGTAAACACATAATCAAGGTAAGTGAAAATATACAGTCATTTATTACATTTTACATCCGCGAAAATGAAATATATTTTTTCTACACGCATGTGCAATCTCAACCATTTATATAATGCGAACAAGCCGACATGATTTATTCTCATTTTTCTCCTTAGATATCATTCTCACGTGATTGGTTTGTTCCATAATAAGGTTAGACTTTGATAGATAAAGCTATAAGTTCATATTTTAAGACAAAAAAAAAAGGATAAACGGGTGATTCTTTGAAATTATGATTAATGAAACTTCCAAATGTATGGACGAATTGAACACCACTCCCGCAAATGAGTAATTGTAAAACCTGTGTGGTCTTCATCTCCTTCATTTTACAAATAGATCATGCCATGCACCAAATTTTTATACTCCAAAGATCAGCCTCGGCAATATTACTCTGAATTTTGTCTCCATCTCCTTCATAAAAGTAATCAAAATTTATCACATGTTGACCTCCATTCCAACCTAAGCCAGCTTCATGTTGTGGATCTCAAGATTGGTCATATGCCTCCACAAGCTAGCAGAACAGTGGAAACAAAGTGCTCTAAGAGTCACTGAGTGAAATTGACGAACTCATTGCTGCGCCGGTGTCATCCAAATTAACCTCCACACCTTATGACCATCTTGTGCGTTGCTCCCATCCCTCGAGTTAGTCTTGTACAAGAGTAGGAAAAGGCATTTCTTATCAACTTCTCTTTGCTTTACTAGTTTGAATACTCGTTATGGAATATAAAAACATTTATAAAGTCACTTTCATGGGTCTACGGTGTGTTTCTTGCACCTAGATTTCTTTCTTTCTGTCGTAGTTGAAAACCAAAGGGGTCATTAGTTTCGTTCTTTACTATCCCTGAAAACGGACAAGAACATAGAATGCTGGACTTTATACGCAAGTTCTACAAGAATGACAAAACTTGTCTTCCTACCCATATCTACAAAGATCGAGACACACAACCATCACATAATACAACAAAGCTTCAAAGCAGTGATGCTTTGCCTTTCCCTTTAAGAAGGCAGCCCTGCAATTTCCACAATGGCTCTCAGGATCTACTAAGAATTGAGCCACTAGTTGCTACCAAATATGGCAATGTAAACAAAGGTGGACACATTACAAGTATATTTTGAGATGTTACAACGAACCAACATTGGTTCTGAATGAAGATGTTTACTCAAAAAATGTACACAACTCCGACCAAAATTTCAAGTTACAGAAGATGCAGAGCTAACTGTTGGCCAATTTTGCTTATGAAGGAGTTGGAGATTCCAAACTTTTTCTACAGTTGTCCCAGCCTTTCCTGTGAACCACAAAATCACCATCACATTATTGGCTGTCAATGGACTCAATGCCAAGCCAACAGAAAACATCTAATTTCTTTAATGGGGAATAATTCAGCCGTACCACCAATATCTTCACTAATTTCTTTGATTAGGGAACAAAACACCACTTCAATTTTATTAATCTTGTGAAGATTAGTAGAACAATTTGATTGTATTGTTATACTAGCATCACATGCAATCCAGTTTAACACCTTTTAGTCACTAACCTAACAGGTGGTAGATTTTATAGATCCTAAAGCTGGAACATATAGGGTCTTCTCAGTAGTTTGATCAATTATAAAAGGGCAAGCCTCTCGTTGCCATGTTGCATGTCAGGTATATGCGTGCAATGGTATGTGAAGAATAAATCAGAAAGTCATTCAAATGTGGAAAGTACAGAATATGCATGTACATACATACATATATATATTGCATTAATTTGTGCAATAGACCGGAATGATTAAATCCAAATGGACAACAAACCTGAAGCATCTGCATTAATTTTGGATGTTGCTCCAGCAGCTGACAAAGCTTATCTCGATCACTCAACAAGGACTGTCACAAAGAGCATTATAATCAGATACATTCACACAAAGGATTTACTCTGGTTATTACATCGCACATTATAATACATACCTGAATAGCCTCTGGACTACTAAAATATTGTTGCAATGTCATTGCAGAATCTTGTTGCACCTGGGGCGCTCCACTATTCTGCTGATGATTAGGTTGAAGCTGAGAGTGTTCTGCTTGCTGCTGAAGTGACGGTAGTTGTGAGTAGTTCTCTTGCCGCTGATGTTGATAGTACATTTGATATTGCTGTTGAACTTGAGATTGCTGTAGCAGTTGATGAGGTAATGTAATCCCTCCCTGCTCCAATTGTTGCAAACTCTGCAGTGTCTGTCTTTGATACTGCTGAGGTAGTTGTTGAGGAAAAGTAAGCTGTGGAGGCTGTAAAGGCTGCAACTGAGCAAGGGGGTGACCTGATTGAGAGGCTAGATTATTGGGAGAAATATTATCGAATGGCTGCTGAGATGGAATATTTCCATGCAATCCACTAGGGCCAGCAGATGGCCTATTGAAAGTATCAGTTGATCCTGAAAGAGATTGCTTGTTGCCAAAAGAAGAATTTCGTAACGGCACAGTAAACGGGTTTGCAGGAAAGGGTGGCGGCGTTGAAGGCAGCAAAGGTAGAGATCTTGTGGGGCCACCAGGGGAGGAGTGTGCTGTTCGTGGATATGATGTCTGAATGTTGTTAAATGCAGCCTGATGCTCTGATTGTACCTGTGAGTCAACAATCTCACATTTATCAGTCATGTTCCAGTGGAGTGTACAAGAACTTTATGGGTGGAGTTAAAAAGCCCTTAGTAAGCATATTAGAATAAATTGAAAGAAAAACATTAAATTGATATAGGGAGAGAAAAATGCAATAGCAACTGTTAAATTTTCACTTATCCATCAAGCTTTCTTTGAAACTCTACCCATATAGTCTCTTTCCAACTCTAATGTAACTAAACCCCACGTATCAACACAATTGATATGCTAAATCATTTACGGTGATATGCTTACATGATATGGAGCTCGAACAGAGTCAGGGGCCAGGGACCGTACTGGTATGACAGAAGGTGGTGGTGGTGTTGGAGGTAGTGGTGGTTGATGGTGTGGATAGAAACCAGGCGGACGCATCCTTGAATCAGCTGATGATAATTGTCCCTGTGCCGCTGAAGCAACATCAACACCCAAATTTGGAGCAGCAAGAGACGTTCTCTTCTCATCAAGCTGAAGATTATTGTACTTTTTATCAGAATTAATACTAGGTTCCCGATTCAGTGACATCTCGGGTCGTGATACTGACATTCTAGAAGAAAGTTCACTTTGAGCCTTGTTGTCATCCCGGTTTGATCCCACTGTTGTCCCCAAATCACTCTGACTTTCCTCAACTATAGACTTGGAAGGACTTCGCTCCCCTGCAGAAGATGCAGTGCTTTGTTGAACAATGTCATCAGCTTGAGGAAAAGGCAATTTATCATCAGGCTCTGGCTCCTCGACATCAAAGACTATATCTATACCATGTAGATCATCATCAAGATCAACTTTCATCTGCTTGGGTTTATTACTAGATTTCTCTGCCTTAGTTTCATTTGGAGAAGGAACAAGTTTTCCTTGGGATACAGTCTCTGAACCTGCCATGGCCACGGTATTTTGTCCCCTTTGTCTGGCAATGAATTCATCTACATGGATTGAAGGAGGCCTTCCACTAGAAGATCCTGTTCTCTGGACAGCAATAACATTAGAGTTGACTGTTCCATCATTTCTTTCCCTAGCAACATAGTCATCTACATGCATGGAAGGCGGTCTACTGGTGTTTGGCTTACGTTGCCTGAAGGTATCTCGTCTAGTAGGACCAGAAGAAGCTGCTGACATTCCTGAACCCCGTGAGAACACACTTGGAGCTTCATTAGGAGGGTTTTCGCCTCTACCATGCCTGCTCAATGCATCTGATGATGAAACTTTCCTTTTTCCAGGAGCAACTGCCTGAGACAATCTGTTGCGCAAGTTTTCAGGACAATCCCATTGAAACTCTTCTCCCAATTCTCCAATATACAAGTCATTCTGAGCTTTCCTGGAAAAGCTATCCCTGAAAAGCCGTTTCATTGTAGAATGTGAGAGATTGGTCGTTAGCAAGTTCATGGTCTTGCTAAAGCTATCATCCATCTGATCCATGTC
Source organism: Polygonum maritimum (assembly GCA_963924305.1). Classification (NCBI taxonomy): domain Eukaryota; kingdom Viridiplantae; phylum Streptophyta; class Magnoliopsida; order Caryophyllales; family Polygonaceae; genus Polygonum; species Polygonum maritimum. The sequence goes on along the minus strand of OZ002728.1, from coordinate 18,920,407 downwards.
AGTTTGCTCTTGCATCAACAACGAAAGCAACCTGGAAGATTCCAAAACCTTCACAGAAAAAAGGTTGAATAAGGTGACAGAAGACTACACAAACACCAACTTAGAAAATGTCAATAAGACACACCTGTTGCAAAGTCTTTTTTGTAACAGAATGAGGCAGGTCCTCATCACAAGTAAGCTTTGACTGCAATAATGTATGCATTTGGTGGATATACTTCATACGCTCCTGCTGCAAGGAATTTGCTCCACTTGAATCATAGCAAAGCCCAAACAGATACTTCAATGCATCAACCCTATCCTCATTAAACCTAGATAGAAATAATGAAATCATATTAAACAATAAAGATATGTCAAAAACCAGATAAAGGATATTGTTTAACTCGATTAAATACCCTACTAGATAAAATTAGCTAAAGCAAGTAGATGACTTTAGGGAATATTTGCTACGATTCTAGTAATCAGGTTGGAACCAAGAATTGCTCTCAAGTCTCAACATTGTATTTAGTCATTTTGTAGGAAACAACATATGGTTTAGAATTTCATCACCCCCCCCCCCCCCCCGGACAACCACCAACACTACCTCCTCCGCCATTAGGTTGTTTACCATTCTTAGTCCTCCACAAACCAAATCTTTAATGGCTCATTACCATATGAGAATATCAATTATGGGGATGGGAATGACCCAAATGACCCCTCATAACACTTGACTCCTTATGCCTCATAGAGGTCCAAACCTAAACCAATTCAAAAACAAAACTGAACAGACTGAACATGAAGCATTCACTATCCAAACAATATTCAATAAGTTAATGACAAGAGGAATCTGTCAAAAAATCCGTTCTCAAAGAATCAGGAGAAGGCAAAGATACCAAACAACATCATAAAAATGATACGATTCATATTCTCAGCAATAAATGCGAAAAAAGAATAGAATAGAATACATATATTCAACAGCATTTCCGTCATATGATGGTCAAATACATTTACAGTTAACTTTTTATGTTGTGACATTTGTGCAAGTTTCCTCGAGGATGTTCTAGGCTAAAACTTATGCTCCCCACTGCAGGCCCTTTGGTGGAAATTTGATCATTTGATTATCAAATTAAGCTTCACATACACTATATACAGAACTGAGATGTAACCTACCATTCAGCCAGAGAAAGAGGCAAACATACTAGAAACTTAGAATAGGTCTCACCTTCTCCCAACAATGCAAAACTTGAGAGCACCTAAGCATAGGGCATGAAGGGTTTCAATTGTATATTTCGACAAGCCATCCTTTTCGACTGATTTATACAAGCCCATCCAACAAAAAAGCAGAGGATGCTTGCTCCGATCAGAATGGCCAAAGCTATCGCTTGCATGAGCTTCAAGATCTCTTACAACTTGGTTACTATCTATTCCACTGGACTTGATATGCAGAGAAATTTCAAGTAAACCTCTCTGACCTTCAGCACAAAAGGCCAGTTCTCTGAATGCTCTTAAGCAAGCAGCCAATTCTTTTTCCGGAAGAATCTGGAAATTATATGAACAATGAAGAATGAAAGAGAAACCATCTGTCACAAAAGCGGACATTTTATACATATAAATACTTGTATTATATGATCAACTGACAGACAGACATATCGATCTGTACTCCCTCTTTTGAGTTGCTAGGTATACATCTACAATGTTACCCAAATTCTCTAGTATACTATATCATGTCATAAGAATAAGCAAAACAAAACAAGATGATACCTGACACAGCTTAAACAACTCTTGGAAAATCAGAGTAGAATCCTCGACATTCAACTTGCATTGCCTACGCAATAAACAATAAGGAATGTACTTCAGCTAGTGAAATCCGTTTTTTAATCACTTGTGATTTTTATACTTTATTAGCAGATTTTGTGAAGATGAGATACCCTTATTATTTTCTGAAATGTAACACAACCATTGCTCAAACCAAAATATTGACAAATTGAAGTAAACAAATAATAGCATCAAAGCCAGAACAATTTCAAGGTCTAAGCTTGCACAAAAATAAACCAATAACCATCTTCAATAGAAAAAAAAAACAGTAAGCATAACAAGTAGAAAAGTACTAAATTTACAAAGATCTGTAGATAACTTTGCACTGTATCAGCCCCCATTTCTAAACTACATTGCCAGTTATTCTACCACGTAAACAGCTTGCATATTTAATGCAGAAACAGAAGTTACAAACCTATCATAGGATCCAGTTTGTCGTCCAGCTGATCCAGAATCACAAATCAATGAAATAGATTTTATTGCTGGCAGGCAGCAAGAGAAGAAGCTGAACCCAGACTTGGTAAAGATTCTAACATCAGGGAACTGAGCCCCACCAACATAAGAACACCTCTGAAGAACTTTAATCAGCATTGGAACAGCACCCTCCTTTAAAAGTAATGTCTAATATTGAAGAAACGAGTGAGTGTGAGAAGAACATCAAGCTGTTGAAAATAAGAATGTGTAACATAATGCTGAATCTACCTTGGCAAGTGGATGCTCCAGCAAACAAGCAATAAAGTCAAGCAATTTGTAAACCTAAAAAATACAATATATCATGGGTCAGTTTATTGCTGAAAATAACTTGGCAAGTGGGAGTGCAACACCAAGAATCGTAGGACAATATTAGCACAATATCCATACATACAAAAGAGGGCGAATCAAACCAAAACAAACCTTATAAGTGTCAGTTTCTTCTGAAGAGAGAGGTTCATGCATATGATCAATAATCCATGATATAATGGGTCGCACCAGCATACCCGCAAGTTCGGCACTTTGACATGCTATACGAATTATATATACACGAATCACATCTTGCATGACTGACAAGGTCTGTTGAATAAGATAACCATCAGATTAAAAGAGCATTATAGTGAACAATATATATATATATATACATATATATATATATATATAATCATGTGATGGATATGAAACATACACTAGCAGCATAGCGTAATATAACTTGTGCAACTTTTTGAATATGTGGTGCCAGTTGAGAAATCAGCTGCTCCGAGTGTGCTGGCTCGAGGTACCAGTTAAGATCTCTCTCTTTGTATGGCCCCAAAATTGACCCAACAGCTACTGACCGAAGAGCTGTTAACATTGGCATCCCTTCCTTCCAGAGCCAAACGCCTTCTTCAGGAAAGAGATCATTCTATGGCAGAAGAGAAAAAGACACCATAAAATCCTTCATTTATTAATACATGACTCATATGCTAATTGAGTAAACCAGTTTAACACCAGAATCAATTTTCGAAGTAAAACATTACATCATTTTCAGACAGGAAACTGTGAACGCCAAAAAAGAAACTGAAATGCCACATACCATTAAGCAAAACAAGCTGCAGGCTTCCTTTGGGCCCACAGACAACAATGGCATAGTGTTAATATTGTCAAGAAGAGTATGGAAAAGACGCGGAGCCCAAGCAAGTGTAGGCCAAAACGCAAGAGATGATGCGATAAGATGGCAGACTGTTCCCAGAGAAAGTGCATACTCAGGATAGGTAGATGAGAGATCAGCAGCACAAGTGGCCAATTTTGGGCTGAAAATACCAACCTTATGGTCAAATGTTATTGAAATAAACTACAACTGTAAGCAAACTATAAGGAATGTTGAATGCCACCTTAATTCACGATGTAAATGCAGAAGAGCATTCATCAGTTTAGTATTTCTATGCTGCTCCTTCACATCCTGTTAAAAGAGAAGGATAAAGGATCCATTTCAATACAAGTGTTAAACATCAACGATAAACAATAGTATAGACGCAGACCATATTGTAAAAGCGTTTAATTGCCATAAATGAAAACTTCAATTCAAAGAAGAGTTCTCACAATTATTAGCAGTACTATTGATTGTTACATCCTGACACTGTTCACCAGGAGGTAAATGTAGCTAAATTCTCATACTTGGTTAGACAACAAGGGCCCCATTTGGTTAGCTGCATTATAATACATAATTGCATTATTTTTTTAGTGTTATAATCTTCCCAAAGTTCGGCGGCAAAATCTTATAATATGTTTTTTACATTGTGTTTGGTAGAGCAGGATATAAGTATTTCCTTATATTTTCATCTCCTCTCATTCACTTATCCCTATTCATTCTCATTTTCAGTCAGATCTAAAGAGCGACGAGCTATTGGTAGTGGACCGGTGGTTGGGTTTCAGATCTGGGCAAGAGAGTGGGTGGAATAGAGCTCTCTGGAGTGGCATGGCAACAAGAGCGGTTGTCGGCAATCAGCTGAGTCAAATGATAGTCCGAGATGACAAAGTCGGAGATAGATCAGGCAAAAACCAATACCCACCATCCTCTCTTTTTTCCTTACCAATTTCTGCAAATTTAGGTTTTCAATTTGGGAAGACTTTCTTTCTTTATACAATCAGATCTAGATCTAGTGTGTAAGGTAAAAGGAGCAGCGTCGGTGGTCGGTGTCAAAGGCAGGGGGCAATTGGCCGGTGGCTGGGGTATATCTTGGTTGAAAAAGGTGTATAAGAAGTTGGGTTTATGATAGGGAAATAATATTTTTATGGAATTTAAAGAATTATTTTTTGTAATCAGATGCATCCAAACACACATGAAGAATAGTGCTTCCTATAATACATAAACAAAAGTTTATAATATATAATGCATACGGACCCAAGGCTCCGTAAGTAAAAAAAAGGGCTCAACTTAAACTACACGGTTCTTGAAATTGGCAGAACTCATCAATCAACTCTTCAATATAAACCTTCGGGCAGAAGGGGAATAGGTTTGACCACTTCATAGAAAATCCATTACAGTATGCGACCAAAACAAAATTCTCAGGTCAGGGTGCAAGAGAGAACATCACTCTACCTAAGAACAGAACTTTCATACGAACAACCTCATAGCAATTGCTTCTCAAAGCATAAAACTCATGTGTCCTAAGCTGCTCATATCAGCATAGTTGTTAAGATGAGATATTTGTTTTACTTATATCTTATATAAATTCCCTCCCAATTTATTTTGGGACAAGGGTGCATACATGTAGACCCCAAGACCCCGTCTGTATCTTAAATGAATTAAAAGGGAAAAAAGTTTTGCTGATGTTGTTTCGATGGTGGGGAATGCTAATTTTCCATCGTTTCCAAACTGATAAATTCAGACGGATAATTTTTCATGAAGGTAAGAAGATCTCAACAATCATATTTTTGATCTACGATAGCCTGCTTGGTTAGAGTAGCTGAACTAGATAAACTAACGAAAATGTAATTTTAAACAAAATCAAAGACTGACTACTACTTACCTTTAGTTTCTTCAGCAGTTCTATAAGCAGCAGAAGTGTAGGAATTAAAATATCTAGAAGGTACTTCTCACGGTTGCGTTCCAGCAACAAATCTGAGGTAGAATTGGACTCTGTGCCTTCATCCACAAGGTAATCTGAATACAGAAAATATAGAACTCAAAAATCTGCTCAGAAACCATATAATGATATAAAACAAAAAAAATGCTGACAGCACTAACCCACAGATAATGTAGATCGTAGGATCAAAAAAGTGCATGAAGATTCTTAATGAGAACAAAATAAAACAATAAGTTTTCTGGCCCAATACTAGATAAAATCAAAGAGGAAAACTACTTTGTAAAGCTTCAAATGCTATGTAATAGCAAGGACTAAAATAAACCTTAATCCAATTTCATTGAGCCAAAAATAACAGTCTAATTAATCTTCTTTAACTCTGAAACTGTTGTTTGTAAACTGTACGAAAGCTCATCTACTCAATGCAAAAAGCCGTTGTACTTTTTCAAGGACAAAGTATGCCCAGAACCTTTTACCTAACCAATCCTGTAACAGCAATAAGCAAAAGGCAGGAGGGAAAAAAACATATCAAAGATTACCATTTTATTGAAAGAATATTGGAAATCATCTAGGCATGACAACATCACTTACCATAGTTATTGAAGGATCTTTCAAGCATTAGTTTGCAGTTGAGGAGGACAACATAGGCAACTTTCATACCACCTTCATCATAGATAACAGCAGCAACATCCTACACCAGTCAAATGCAGTAAAGATTTTAACCTTCTTATGTCAAAAAGGCAGGGAGTATCAAAAAACAGAACAGCGGAATGAAAGAATGCCCTCATTTTTGGATTATTGAAATCTTTAAACGCACATTTTTAACTAGAAAAAAAACAGGAACTTTCATACCGTATTTTCTGAAACAAAAGCCAGAATTCTTAGTGCCGTTGTCAATTGAGCAACTGCAGAATCACGAAGACCAACACCCTCAAAGGACTTATCGGAAACAAGTTTGCCTAGAAGATTTTCAACCACGTTTGCATCGGGATGATTCGACGAATCTCCTTCTGCATTCTCAATTTCCATAGAATCTGATACCAAAATGTTTGTTGAAGTTATATGAGCATCACCACCGGATGCTAGAACAGCAGTATAGTGTAAAAGCCCAAGAACCCCATTTTTATGATATACAACTCCAGCATCTATCCACTCCAAAAGTCGTGTTGGAGCATCCTTTCTATTAGACCCAGGAGAGGAAGAATGAAGGGCTCTATGGATTTCTGTTGCATAATCTATCCAAGAGCCAACTGAAGATGAAGTTGGATCCATAACAAGGGTCTCAAAGATCTCAGCAGCAGAATGAAAGATTGCAAGATTTAAAGGTGTCCCTGAGAATTAGCAAAGTTAACTTTACAGATGACAATAGAATAACTTTACAAATACAGAAGCAGTAGAAACTGACATACCTGAGCTCAAGGCAACTAACTCTGATTCTTTGGCAGAGCGCAATGCTTCAATCAATACCACAATGGCCTGAAGACGGAAGAATTCAATACTAGACAAGTGAGAAAATGTTGACACACAATCATGCCCACACAGCACTTCCAAACAGCAAACATAACTTCTAAAGAATTGTTAACTACTAACCTAAAGGGTCATTAGCATACTAATTAGGCCTGGGCATTGGTACTGGAAACAGAATTCCGGTAAATTTGATTTCTAAATTTGACCGGAAGATTGTCCACTCTGAACCGATTTTGGACTGGAAGATAGCTTTCATAAAATTTGATTTATATTTTTATAGGAAAATATATGTCAAACCATATTATCAAACATAATGTAAGACAGTTGAAAAATCCAAACAAGGCAAGTTAGACATGGAGATTTAGCATTATTAAAACTAAATACATGATTTATAGGCTACAGATTGGAAAACCATTTCAGGTCCCCAAATAGACGAGTTAGAATTCATTTAATATAATCAGTATAGAAATCTAGTGTTGTGAATTATATAACTTTGGAGCAGCCACGATAAGCCAAGACACCTAGACTGTAAAACGGCGCTTAATTTACAGAAATAAAAAGGCAAGCTTCTTTTTCCGTGCCTGCATATAGCCTACAACTGCATAAGAGGTTGCACATCAGGTTTATTAATTTTGATTGTTATTTAATTTCTTGATTTTGTAGTTAGCTTCTTTAAATTCCCACTTCCTAGTTTTTGGCATTTTCCCCACTTTCTCCGTTATATTAGCAATTATCTTGAGTTGTTATTATTTAGTTTTTATGAGTTGGTTATTCCATTCTCTATTACAAAAGGAGATCAGATTGCAATTGCGAGACTTGATGAATGAAATGAATTACAAATGAGGACTCCTCAAAATCAGCTAATTAGTGAGATGCTTGCTTTTCTGATTTTCTATCCATTTGATTTCGTTGTTAGGGTCCTAACAAACTTTCAGTACTGTACGTATGTCTGTACTTCTTCAATTATATATTTTCTGCAGCTAACATGTCGTACTCCTATACCTAAACCAAGGAAAAGATTATCCCTTGCCAGTGTATGTGCAAGCTAAGCCAGAAAGGTGAACTCAAAACATAACATGTCTGGTAATAGCCCCCGGGTGCAATTTTAGTGCTTTCGTGGGGAAATATTGCCTGATAACAAAATAACAATGACCGTCTAACAATTATAAACCGAAACCGGAAAAGATAACTGAAGACTATGAACTAAGTTAGTGATTTCAAAAGCAAAAGCAGCACATATCTGCGTTTTCTAGTTCTTCTGATAGATACAGCCTCCATCTACTACCCCCCCCCCCCACCCCAGACACACACACCCTGGTGGAATAAAAACAATTCTCCAATAGATCTACAATTACCAAGCAGGCAGGGTAGACACTTACACTCATGATTATAATAATAGCCATCCAAAAATGATGGTTAATACCTAATAAACTGGTTTGTGGAACTAAGGATGCATACTACTAATTTTAACAGCCACAACTTTTATTATGCCACATCTAAACAATAATTCCTACTACTCTAAATAGTAAATACAATGATGCTCACCTCGGAAAAATGGCCAATAGTCAACAAAGCTTGGCGCCCACAAGGAGTCCTGCATTTAGTCATATAACAATCAGAGTGGATTAGTATAGGAAATACAAAATTACAGTGAGATACGATTGATTCAAAAAAAAGTAATTTGATCATGCATGCATCCATTATCTATGAGAAAATAGCCTTATAAAAATCTGCACAAGAGGTACGAAGAAGTCCTTTTTAACATCCTAAGCATGTAGCCAAAGTGCAATTACCAAATATGTTAGACCATCTTCGTGAAATTATCAGCATCACATTTTTTATTGTTTCTTAACTGGACAATGAACAGAAATCTTGGAGGTAAAAGTACAACTTTAAGAATATAGACCAAAACCATGAAAACAGTTGTAATGCCAGCAATAATCTTAGTTCAAAACATAGAACATACAGAGCAAAACACATGTATGGATTATTGTTTTGATTGAATTTAAATCAGAAAGCCTTCAAGTACCAAAAACAAAAGCCAAAAGTTCAGTAATGAGTAAATTAATCAGTTACATCACATTGCTTGCCTTTACATATATACAGTCAGTAAATATACAATTGGGAAATTTTCACATGAAAACTCATACCTGGAAAGCGCACAAAGCTCCCAAAGTACCCAGAGAAGCTCTTCAGCATGCAGATCTGAGGTAATCAGACGTGCAATACCTTTTACCTGATTATGAAAGAAGCAAAATTCTTAAAAATCAGAAGTCATTCAAGTGTATGACTGATGGGTTGTCATAACAAAGACGACAATTGTGCTAAATAAAGTACAGACCACTCTCATTTGCATCTCCACGTTAGCTGCAACTTCTTGTGGGCGACAGAGAAACCCTTTGGATATTAATGTATATCCGTATCGAAGAGGAATGCATTCATCTTTATTCAAATTTTCAGTCTCATTCAATGCACACGTCATCAATGAGGAAAGTTCAGGATTATGCAGCAAGAAAACTAAACCTGCAAAATCCAATTAAAATTTGTAAGTCACCTGCATGAAATTGGATTAACATGTTTAAGGTAAGCAAAATGAAATTAAAGACCTGAGCGACTAAAAAGTAGCAGCAGAGTTGTAGCTTGAATTGACAACATGACATCGGCAAAAGCATCAAAGTAATGCCCCAATCCAGCCCGGATCTTTGATGAAGACAAGAGAGCAAGTGACAATGGAAGAAATCCCCTCTCCTATAAACGAACGGGAAAAGATTGTATCACTACATATTCCAAGTTAAAGTGAAAATGGGATAAGAATGCTAAGCCATGAAAGCCACCAAACACAAAATTGAACCATTTGAGTTCATTCCGTAAATTAAAAAAAACAGGCAACGCAAAGTTGTAGTAGAACAAAATTAGAGAAAGACTGAGCCTTCCAATTCATTAGTGAAATAATATAACCAAGTAAAACAGCTTCATCAGTCAATTTTAAGAAAAAGACAAACTCTATGAGCTCATCAGAAGAAGGAACAAAGTATAATAGGGAATCCACAATCCATCAGACAAGACAGATATGAGAAACAATGAAACAACATAGAAAGACCATACGGTCAACATATTTGTCTCATAAAAGTAATTTATAGCCAATTAGATTAAATAAAAACACTTTTTCTCTTACTGCAGACCTATGGACCAACTTCCCCTGCAACAAAAGTTGGTCAAAGCAAGACAGGAACAAAACTGATGTCAAAGTATAGCAGGACTTATATTTAAGAGTAATAAAGAGCGGTACTAAAAAACATTAGTAACTGAAACACTAAGGTGCAGTCAGACGCAAACAACATTCAAAGAATGGAAAGATATAAGTGCTGGGCAAGGATATGCATCAGGTTTCCGAGCAAAATAGATGGGCCCATAGGTGGATGTGAACACAAAAACAGAGTTGGTCAAAATACCTTCAGGAGTGACAACAAGTTTGAATCTATGTCCCGGTTCAAAAAGCAACAGCTTGAAGAAACAATCAATTTGCTAGTTGCCTTATAGGATAATAATCCATCAGTTTGTCCAACAAACAGTGTTCTGGTGGCAGATGCAACAGGAGAAAGATCCTCTACCAGCCTGAATGAGTTGGCCAATTTCTGCATTAACACTTTGTAGATAAGCTAAACATAAAAATGAATGTACAGGAGTAAAAAAAACACAAGCAGAGCAATCACCACCTCCAACAAAATAATATTGAAATAATGAAATGGAAATCCAACAGGTAGAGACTATAACGATACTTTATGCTTACCATTATCTTCTTAACTTGTGATCTAAGATTCATAAACACATCGCATGCTAGATGTGTAACCTTATTTGCACCAGATAGGTCTCTGAAGACAGAGAGCACTGCACACTGTCCCATAAAACAAATGAGAACTAGGAAAAGAAATTGTATTTAAGGGATTGAAGAAGATAAATTTACAGTAATTAACCTCATATCGTGACACAACTTCATATAAATGCAAGCGATGAAGGATATATGTTGCAAGAGAAGCAACATCATGGCCATGCTTGTGCATTAATAGTTTCAGCAACTGACTATAACCCTCGCTAACACCAGAAGGAACAGTTATATCTTCACGAGGCCACCAACCTAACAAGCCTTCACATCCAACAGAAAAGCGGGTAGCTTGCTCAAAAACACCAAGTACTGCCAGGGTACAAGCAGTAGAGCTATGCATCTCATCGCAAAGAAGACAGGCTACCTGCTTCATCCCCCCGCCATTAACAAAGTGAAAGCACCCTTCCTTTCCAGAGCATAATAGGAGTACTGAGCTCAGCCACAGCATTACAGTCTTACCCTGGAATGGTAAAAGTGTGAAATAGGCACTGAATAAGAGCACCCTTGACTGAATTATAAAAAATCAATACCCAAACCTTTGTACAAACAATGAGCCATCAGTGCATCACAATATTGAAACACAGACACACACCCAAAACACAGTTATTTTTCACAAGTGCCTGATATCAACTTAATTATCACTGTTCAAATCATGATGACCCGTTAAAAAATTAAAGTTTAACGTTAAGTGTATTATTATATAACTTAAAAAGCTACAAGAAGAATATCAAGCTATCACTTCATTTGCATCAAGAAAAGCACAACAATAGCATCAGCGACCTAACAATGGGAATCCACAATAAAGATAAGAATAACACCTAAAGGCGAAACAAAGATGTTTGCTAGTGAAGAACTGAAGAGCAGAGACTGGATCAGAGGATCCAGGATCCTCTCTCAAGTCTAACTCACCAAAATGAAATTTAAACAAGATGTCCTAAAAAGAAAGTATCATGGAAGGCAGAGCATTCCAAGCAAGTGATATAGTCTACAAAAACCCCAAAGACAGCATGAACCCCATGATAATTTGAATTAATAACAAAGATCCACCTTGTCAGAATTATATCATTACATATAAATAATTGATCGGTCAAAATTGAAATATAACATTCAAGACATACATGCAATGGACAACAAATGGGTTTTCCTTGTCAAATTTCGTATACATTATGGAGCTATGTATAGGCACACGTACCTGCGATAGTTGTGGATGTCTTACACATGGGTAGTCTCCATTGAACTTGAAGTGGTGGAATAATAAATCCACCAACTGTTTTGATGCAGCCAGCTCCGCATCTGATTCAAGAAAACTACTATCGAACAAAGAATCAGCACATATGGACCCTGCATCTTTAAGTTCTTTACAGTGGTCCAGAAGAGTCTTTCTACCCTCAACGAATATAAAATGAGGCTCCTTATCACCGCTAGCTGCTTTGAACTTTTGCACATCGATTCCAGTAGTAAGTGAATCCTCTTTGAAAAAAGAAGCTGCTAAAGAACAAACAGTAGCAACCACTGTATGGACAAAATCGCCTAGTTCTGAAACGTCCAAAATCTTAAAAACCAATTGTAGAAATTGCCTTATCTCAGTAGAAACATCAGACGCAGGAAGCAATGATGGCAATGCCTTCAAAGACAAAGCAGTATCCTCATCCTTTTGATTTCGTTCTTGCAATAGAGGAAGTAGGTCATCTAGCTTTGTCTCCGTAGATGATACAAGATTGGTCAAAGAACTATCTAAATCAAATTCTAAACTAAACTGCCCAAGATCCTCTGCAGTGTTTCCATATATGACTAAGCTTAGGCTACGGTAACTCCCTCTCACTACCAAATGGTTAGTTACAACTGCCTGCAGAAATTGGTTTTTTAGGCAATTATAAGCCAGCAAATACTTCGAAAAAGAGAGTATATAAGAATGATAAAAGTAAACAATAGAAAAAACAATATTGATGCATATTTAAGAATAAAGGAGGCATGTGATACTCTAGAAGAATGAAGCTATGCCGGTAGACTAACATTCATAAAAGAGTGAACATTCCGAATGCCAACCAACATTATCAAAACAAGGTTAAAAAAAAAGCTTTAACATCCTATGAATAGAATCAACAATCACTTATCCAAAGAATGGGATATCATTTGCATGCCAGCATATAATGTCCAATTGTAATTAAATTAACACATTGTAACAAATAAAGAAACATTATTCAAACAAATTTCGCAGGAATTCTTCAAATAAAGAATAAAGGTTGACGGTAGAAAACTATAGTTTTCCAGTATAGCAAACATGAGAGCACCAGCCAAGATCGCAAAGTAAAGATAGATTACCTCAACTTCTAGCACATTTGACGAAGAGTGAGAATATAGAAAAGGTTGACAAAGACGGCGAAACCTTGTATCACCTTCACATTGGACAAAAACTTCCAACGCAAATGATGGTGGTGATGTAGCTCTGAACAAGATAGGAGAATGAAAAAGAAGATTAACGGAAACACCAAAATAAAGAAAAAAAAAGACAAATCAAACATAGCAACAAGAACAATCATCCACAATGTAAATCACACGTGGATGAAAAATTGTTACACATCTGATAAACAATAAACAATAAACAATTTCTCAAAAGTTTTACTGTTACACCCCAAAAGTTAACAAACATGAGAACTGTCCTTAACCACTTCCAATGACAACAAAAAGAAAGAGATACGAGTAACATATAGAGAGATATCCATTTTCAACAGCATCTGCCTCATTTGTTTCAACTCTACTTCACAACTTTGAAACAGAACTAGAAAAAAGGAAGAAAAATCATCAACAAGTCCCATCAGTCACAAAATGTATAGGAGCTCCGATATCATCCTTGCACAACTAAGTTAAGCCCAGCCTTGCATAGACCTGTTGCCTTAACTAAGTAAAACATCGAACCATAGACCTGTTGCCTTAACGAGCATGCAAGTTTTGAAATTCACAGACCCCATAGAGTACTACCATTCAAGAACAGCAACCAAGTCAAACAATACATGACGGAAATGACATACCCAAGGAGTGTGACTGCAGAAGAAGCAGACGGGCCGTTCTGCTCCAGAAATTCACATGCAGTAATGACAACTGGATCCGCAAATATCACCTGAGTTAAACAAGATGAGTAGTAAATAAAAATGCATAGGTAACGCCAAAGTGTGTAAAACCCTAATGCGGTGCTTTTGACCGTCTGATCGGCTCAGACCTAAATAATTAAACCCTAATTGAATGGAAAAGCGCGGGGAATCCCTGTGTAGCAGCAGTAACAGGGGAGAAAATCAACCTACTCCAAGGAATCAATTTCTCGCAACAACAGAAATTCGAAAGAAAAAGCAGAGGTTCGTTGCACACAAAAATAGGTTTGGGAGAGAGGAAAAGGAACCTCGTCGACGTATTCGTCCAATTGAGGGTGCACAAAGGTTTGAGCGAAGAGAACGCAGGGCTCCGGTCGACCCATGGCAATGTACTACAAAGGTTCACTATGTAAGTAAGAGCGTATCATTAGATAAGCAATGGAGGAAAGAACTTGAACGGTTCGAATTGCTAGGGTTTATACCTGCAGGCCCCAGCGTGTGCAAGCGAGAGAGATTCGCCCTCTATGCTCCCTGAAAGAAGGAAGTGCTGGTGTTACCGGCGGTTGAGGCGGCGCCGCGACGGCGTTGAGAGAGAACTGATTACAATCACACCGAGAGCATAGAAGCAAGAACCCACAATATTTCTGGGTATTTCTGTGTATTTTTTTTAGCCAGACTCAAGGGAAAGAGCAGCTGGTTTTCACTGTTATCGGACTTTACTTTGAAAAACAAGATATATAATTAATTAATCTATTATCTATATTATCTATCTATTACTATATACTAAAGCGGAAGCAAATTCTGTCACCATATTGCGCCACATCACCCCCTTATTGAAAAAATCTATCTTATTAAATCTTGATTTTATCATATTCTTATAAATATTTAATTAAGATATTAGTTCTATCAATTTGAGTTGTTTAATTAATAATTCTATCCAAATATATAAATCTTTATCTTATCCTTATACTCACTTAATTAATATATATACCTATCATAAACCTTTTATTTACAAAAATATTTATTTTCATCATAATCATAATATTTTACCCATTTAATTAAATATCATATTAACTTTAAATAACTTTTCGTAATTTTATTATGCTATTTTTTAAATCATCAATGGTAGCAAATTTTACCACTATATTTAAAAAAAATATACATTCTATTAAAATAATATATTAAATATAAATTTACTATCATATCATATTAAAAAATATCAATAAAAAAGTACATGTTATATTTATCATATATATATATATATCAATAATATTTCATATTGATTACACTTTAGGAAAAAAAGATAGATTTCTTGATTAAGATAATAATTCGTTAACATTTTCATGACATATTTATATATTTGTTTTTTTTTCAAAAAACAATAACAGATATACGAGATAATTTGGTTTTCTATTTAACTTACTAAATATTATCTATATCTTTAATATATAATATATTAATCCGAGTTTTTATTTAAACTTATTGATCTTATTATATAAGTTAGTTTACATAATTTAATTTAGATGTCAAAAGATTTGTATCAATTGTACATAAAATGTGATAATGCATCTTATCTTATGTCATTCTTCCTCAATTATTTAAATATATGTTTATGTATGTATAAAATATATATATATATAAAATTTATTTATACATAATGATATACAAGAGTTATGTCATTTTATAATTCAAAAAATAAGCGTCAATTTAAAAAAATTACACATATGAAAATATTTGTAATTGTTATAGTAAATTCATACACAAAGAAATTAATAAATAAATAAATAACATCCCCGTACAAGGTACGGGTCATCTGCTAGTCGTTATCTAATTTATCTATCTATCTATACTACTTTTATAAAATGGAATCAATATCTTCATTAAAATGTAAATTATATGTCATTTTTATAATAAAATAATCAATTGGGTCTTATTTGCACAGTTATGACATCTATAATGGTAATTTTTTAAGTTAAAATAGATTAAAATTTTAATCTACAGTGCATAAATTTTAAGAATCCAACTTTCAGCCACTTATTTGGAGCCACAAAATCTGGGGTTTTTAAAACTGCTATTCAGATCTCCTTTGTACAATACTCCAACAGTCCAACATGCTTCTACGTAGGGATGCACATTTACCTCGCAGGGATGCCCCTAATAGGGCGGGGATTCTCCGACTTAGTGGGGAGTGGAACGGGGATGGGGATCGGATTTCAATTCCCCGATGGGGATGGGGCGGAGATGGGGAATCTATTATCCGCCCCGTTTAGTCCCCGATCCCGGTATTATTAATATATTATCTTTATATAATTATTTAATTTATATTACAACTATAGTCTATATGTAAAATATTATAAATTTTATTTTTATATAGGAAGTAAAATGTATAGGGATTTTACATGAATGATTTCTAATATAATTATGGTATTTAATATTTGAGTTTACCCATCTATATATGTTATAATGTAGATATATAGTTTAATTTTGCTTAGAATTTGTAAAAAAAAATTAGGAATGCTAAAAGTAATTAAGACCCTTTAGTAAAAAAAAAATCAATAAATGGGGCCCCGTTAACATATCCAAACCCGATGTCTATTCTCCGCCCCGCTCCCCGACGAGGATTAGATGGGGATGGGGCGGGGATGGGGGGACTAATAGGAGGTGGGGATGGGGATGGGAAATGCATTATCCTTCCCGCCCCGTCCCCATGTGCATCCCTACTTCTACATGCATTTTAGATACTAAAGCTACAATTCCCTTCTAAACAAATATTTTTAGTATTTTTATTTAGTTTTTGTCTATTCATAAACACCCATACATATATTTTGATTTTTCAAAAGATACATACAAAGTATAATAAATACATTGACTAAAAAAAGTATAATAAACACACAATGTGAGTTTTGTAAATTATACTCATGGAATAAATATATTATTAAATATTATATGTAATTTAACACATTATAAGGTTTTAAGCCATAAAATGAGTAAGGATATTATAAGACATTACATAATTGATATGAACTAAACAATTTAAGTAGAGATACATATTCAAATTATGCCTAAATCAAATGGTGTAGTTAGGTAAATAAAAATAGAAAGTAATAAAGCTATTGAAGTTTAAAGAATGAATTGGGATTATGGATTGTGTGAATAAAGTGAAGATGGGTTTTAAAATAAGATGTAGGAGTGAGAAAGAAGGTTTGGAGGAGTTAAGAATCCTCAATCTTATCCCGTAAAAAAATACTTAAAATTAACGAAAATCTATATCTATATCTACTATAATACAGTATAAAGCGGAACCCAAGTCTTTGTTAAAATTTGCGCCACGTCATCAACCCTGAATAAAATAATGATTTTATTTTTTGCATTGATTTTAAGAAAATAACTTATATATCTTCTTGATATCTTATCCAATTTCCTTATGTATACTTAATATCTTACTCAATTATATATCCTTATACGAATAAGGAAATTCAAGTGATTTTCTTTTATATTCTTTTAAAAAAATTCATATTAATTAGTATACATTTTTGTTATTATTGAATCTTGAAGAATAGAAAAAAAAATTCACATGTGTCAATATATAGTATATTCATTAATAATATAAATTTGAAAATTTGAATAGAATTATCTTAGAATTAAAACTGTATGAATAAAAGTATATATATAGGTCAATAGGTTCGGACTTTGGTCTATCGGATTTGGATTATAAGTTCCCGAGTTAAAAGCGTATTCGTATCAAAATTCGATCTCAAATCAGTTAATTCGGTTTTATATTTACATTACCCGTACATGGTACGGGGTTTGTACTAGTTACTATAGTATAAACCGAAGACAATATCTTTACAAAAATTTGTGTCACGTGTCATTTTTATAATAAAATAATCACGTGGACCCTCCTTTATACAAATCAGGTAGTTAGGATCTCATATAATCTTATCTTGTAAAAAAATGCTTAAAATTTATCAAAAATCATGAGTTCTCCCTTACCAATAATTAGTTGTAATTTTCTAATAAATATTATTATTTAATAAAATGTGATATTTATCATAAAGTATTTTTTGAACAAATCCAACTTATTTATATTATGAGTTGATCTACCATCATTGATAAATAAAAACACTAATCCTAATAGGAAATTTACCTTTGTAGATAGGAAATTAAAATGATATAGATATAGTATAATTTCATTTAAATCCGAATTTTATTTCAAGATTATAAAGATTAAGATAAAATCGGCAAATTCAATTATGGGATTATGTTTTCGGACTTATTCATAAATTTTGAAAGAAAATTCTAATTTTTTTAAAACAAATAATTAGACTATATCTACATTTCATAATTTCCTACTTGCTAATTTTAAATTTCTTATGTTTTCAAACAACCATTGAAGATAAAATAATGTAATAATCTTTAAAGCCATATCTATATCTATATCTAACGGATTAATTTCTATTTAACAATATACATATACTAGCTTAACCTGTCATGTCATGCACGACTATTTCACTTGAAAATATTAAAATAAAATTATATATTTTATAATCAAATATTTATATGGAAAATATTATATAAGTTTTTTTATATGGACATGTTTTTTATCTTTTAAAAAGAGTGATATTGTTTTTGAAGTTCATATAACTCAAATATATATATATATATAAGACATTTTTTTTTCACTCATTTATATATTTCTATAAAACCTAATTATAAAAATATAAATTGATAATTTACTTACAATTTTTATCATAGATTAATAACGACTATCATAAATGTAAATATAAGTAAAAAAATTCATCAACTGATGAATTGATAAAGTTTATAAAATGTTAATAGAAAATGTCAAAAACCACAAACTTACTTCTATTAAAGAAATAAGTTGAATCCAATATTCATAGATTTTTCATAATTTGTTTGTGAAAGATTTTTCCCTTTAATGATTTAAGAATTAATAATTGACAAAAGCTTTTTCATATAAGTAGATAAGAAGAAAGACAATAGGAAAACCCTATATAATGTGAATAATAAAAATTAGCTTTTTTTATATATGAGGTAGGGTCAAAATTAATGTGCTAGTTCAAAAACGACCACTTGTATGTTTGTATCAGGAAAATAAAGGGTGTTTGTATAACTTGAGAAAATTTGTGGGATTATTTTGTAAATAAGTAAAAATTATGAAAAAGATGTACGTTATCAAGATATAAATCGAAGTTATTATTTGTCTAAAAAAACAAATTTGATATCAAAATAGAAAAAAATCAAATATAATGGGTAAAAAAAATAGTGGATCAGGTAAATATAGAAAATAATTAACTTAAGCTTAAGAATGCTAAGTTTATTCAAGTAAATCAAATAATAAAGTAACAAAATTAGTATTTCTATTAAAAAAATAATTTAAACTTTATCTTAAAATTTTTTAAATTTAATTAAGTAAATCAAATATAATTAATTCATAGTAATTATATTTCGAAAATTCAAGATATATATTAGAATCATGTTTTTCAATTAAGTCATATATTAAAAAAGATAGTATATCTTACCAAAATTCAAAATTTTGAATATACCTTTTACATAAATAGATAATATAATTTTATCAAATTAATTGAGATACCACAAATAAACACTATTTTTTTTATCAAAAATATGGTGGTTCCAAAATCAACTTTAGAAAAGATAAGTGATATAATAAAAAGATAGAATATCTTACCAAAATTTAAAATTTTATTCATATCTTATATATAAATAGATAATAAGAAATATAATTAGATTAATTGAAATAACATAAATAAAAGCTATTTTTATCAAATATGCAATGGAGCCAGAATCAACGTGATGGCTCGAAAACGGTCGACTTTATAATATATATTGTATATGGATAGATAATATGCAATTTTTGGTGAAACATTTAGGTAGCATATATTATAGGTTATACAAAGATAAATATTAGGAAAAATCAAAGTGGTTGAAACACAACGTACAAACAACCTGGATAAAGATCAAAACACCAGCGGCATGTATAATTATAAGACACCAATTTTAACACTAGAATATGTCACGTATTTAATACAATAAATCTACGTAACATATATTAATATGGATAGATATTAGGATAATATTGATAGATAATATGTAGTTTTGGTTGAAAATTATATAATATGCAATTTTGGTTGAAAATTTACGTAGCATATATTAATATGGATAAATATTAGGATAATATGGATAGATACTGTGGATAGATAATTTTGGTTATTTTGGTTAAATATATGTATGGATAGATATTGTTGATAAGGTAGTGAATTAAAAGATTGAAAATTTACGTAGCAAAATTATGGTATTTAATTAAAAGGCTTTAAAAATTATTTTGGTTAAATATATGGTGGGGCCAGAATCAATGTGGTGGCTCGAAAACGGTCGGCTTTTATAATATATATTGATGATTATTTCCTATCGAAGAAATTCATGAAACATATCTATCTTAAATCGGGTTTATAATCACATTATCCGTACATAGTGCGGGGGTTAAACTAGTTATGAACTATCCCTTACCAAGAGTTAGTTGTAATCTTCTAATAAATATTACTGTTATTTAATAAAATGTGATATTTATAATAAATTAATTTTTGAACAAATCCAACTTATTTATATTATGAGTTGATTTACAACCATTGGTAAAAAACACTAATCACAATAGGAAGACACGTGTATATAATTTTATAATTTTAACGTGATCATTGGCGTAATGGCATTACATATCTATTTGGATGAGGAAATGTAATTTTAAAATTATAATTTGAGATGATGATTTTTGAAATAAAATTAGGATTTTTTAAAGCAATTAATTATACTATATTTATATTTCTTAATTTTCTACCTACTAAATTTAAATTTCATATTTCTGCAAACAACTATTAAAGATAAAGTAATCTGAAAAATCCATATCTATATCTATATCTAAAGGATTAATTTATATTTAACGATATACCAATACTATTTCATATCGAATAATTTTATGAAACATATCTATATTAAATCGAGTTTATAATTACATTAACCTCTAATTGCGTCACATCACCCTCTTTTTTAAAAAGTTCAAACAAATTTTTTTATCATATTGCATCAGATCACCGTCTTATTTAAAAACTTATCTTATTAGATCTTAGTTTTATCATATCATATAATTTTAATCTTATACATATTTAATTAAAATAGTAGTTTTATCTTATAATTTGAGTTTTATAATTAAAACTCTACCCTAATATAAATCTTAATCTTATACATTTTAATTAAAATAGTAGTTATATCTTAGATTTATAGTTGCATAATTAAAACTATATCTTAAAATATAAATCTCAATCTTATCATTATATGGTTACATATTTCGTTAATAAATTGATTTATCCTAAACTTGTATTTTAAACAAAATATTTTTACCCATTTACTTAAACTAGTTTAAACCCCGTACCATGTATGGGTAATGTGATTATAAATCCAATTTTTTGTGGTCATATTATAAATCCAATTTAATATAGATATGTAATGTCAATGATCATGTTAAAATTATAGGATCATATATATTTATCTTTGTATTATGATTAGTGTTTTTTTACCAATAGTAAATCAACTCATAATATAAATAAGTTGGATTTGTTTAAAAATTACTTTATGATAAATATCACGTTTTATTAAATAGTAATTTTTATGGGGAGATTTATACTAATTCTTGGTAAGTGATAATTTATAATTTTCGGGATAATTCATAATTTTTGGTTTAATCAATTTTTACGGGATAAGATTATATGAGATTTTAACTACCTAATTTGTATAAAGGAGGGCCCAACTAATTTTTTTATTATTGAAATGCCACGTGACGCAAATTTTTCTGAAGACATTGCCTCCGCTTTATACTAGTTTAACCCCCGTACCATGTACGGGTAATGCGATTATAAACCCAATTTAATTAGATATGTAACGTCAATGATCATGTTTTTAATATAGGATATATCATATTATATATATGTATTTTTGTATTATGATTAGTGTTTTTTTACCAAATAGTAAATCAACTCATAATATAAATAAGTTTGAATTGTTCAAAAAATACTTTACGATAAATATCATGTTTGATTAAATAATAATATTTATCAAAAGATTACAACTAATTCTTGGTAAGGAATAATTCATAATTTTCGGCAATTTTTACGGGATAAGATTATATAAGATTCTAACTACCTAATTTATATAGAAAAGTGCCCAACTGATTATTTTTATCAAATCATATATACTTATCTTTCTATTGTGATTAGTGTTTTTTTATATACACAAGGGCCCAGTTGATTATTTTATTACAGATATGACACGTGGCGCAATTTTCTGTGAAGACTTTGTCTCCGCTTTATACTATAGACAGTATAGATATTGTATTAATAATAAGTATTATTTTCGTAACTTTGTTCTAAAATTATCTAAAAATCATTAGTAGCAAATTCTAACACTATATTTACGTCATATATTTTTTTATTGAAATAATATATTAAATATTTTTTCTATCGTATCATGTTGAAATTCAATAATAATATGAATTAAAAGATTAGATGATATATTTGATAAATTTCTTATTAAGTTAATGATTCTGGTCAACAAATGGGAGCACCAAAACTCAAACATATAGTCCGTAAAAGCAAAAAAGGAACGAAAAAAAGGAGGAAGGGAAACCAAACCCTAGAGGAAGTCAACTCAAAAAATTACCAAAGCCGAGGCAAAGAAACCGACGCCGAGAGAGTTCAGGAAGGCGGAGGGAGTGAAACCGGACCAAGTTTGTTTTTTCAATGGAGTTGAAGAAGATAGATATGCAGATTGTGCTGCGCAATTGAGAGTTGAATATGCGTCTTCTATGAGGTTATTGGATGGAGACGAGAGAGCGGAATTGAAGAATATAAAGGATTTTCGTATATGGAAAAAATAAATCTATATGACAGTTTTCAAAATGGAAAATTTAAGATTTGATTTTTAAAAATCCCAACAAAATCTCTTGATTTCAATATTCACGCATGCATAATATTTCCAAGAGAAGGGCCCACTATTTTCTATCTCATCTCCACCATTACAGTAATTGCTTGTAATCTACTCCGTAGTTGATTAAAGTTGCACATCCGTTCTCTCTTTATTTAGGTGTTCTCTATAGAACCTAATACTATATATATATAGATTTATATGTAGTTGGGTTGACAAACATCCTTATAAGTAATACTAGAAGCTTGCCCGTCCGATGGACGGACAATTTCTTTCACCGTATTTTTCTGGAAGGTGAAAATTATAATCTCTGTCATAACACAATTTTGTTCTGATTAATAAATTATGTAAGTATTTTGTATTGAATTGCCCAAAAAATAGTAGAAAAAATAAATATAAAATAAGAAATAATTTTATTTGACTTTGTTAATTTCTTATGAGAATTATTTTAATAATACGGCTTTTCTATTATAATTAAGTTTTTAGCCGACTGAACATGTGTAGGGATTACTCTTTATAATTTTATAGACATTTTGGAGGAAGTTTAAATCGAAACCATATGGTTAACTCTTTAAGGCTTTACATTTTCGCTCAAAAACAAAAAATGACAAGGCTTTGCATTCAAGTTACAATATTATAACATGATAAATATGTATGTAAAAAATAAGATATAGTAGCATGCATTCGTAATCAATTACAAATAAAAAACAAACAAAAAAACAAAACAAAAAAACAAAACAAAAAAAGATAAAATATAAAAACATGCATTTATTTGACAAGGAAAACTGTGAAACTAATATTTTATTAACCATAAGATTATAAAAAATGATATTCTTGACCCGTTAGATCGACCCGAACCTTCCAGTAACATGTCATGATCCAATCCGGCTTGACCCGCTACCCAATTAACTCAAAAGTTTACCCAACCCGAACATCAAATAACCAAACTTGAACCCGACCGAACCGACCTATTTGACAACTTTATATAAAAGTACTTGACTTTTTTGGTACTTAAATGATACAAAATGTTAAATGTATTTAATTAAAGATGAATACTTGTGTTTTTTTGTATGAATTTAAGAATGTGTCGTAACAACAACAACAACATTTACCTAGGGAAATCCCACCAAGGTAGGATCAGGGGGTCAGGATGGGGGCATTGCAGACCTCGATGAAATGCGCCCAATACAACCCAAAGAATAGGAAACAAGACCACTTAACAACTCTACCGAAAAAACCTAAAACACAAAAAGACTTGAAAAAAAACTAGCTAATCTATTACCTTGATCTTTTCCTTCACATCTCCCTACACTGAGCCAAACCCTTTGAAATCCCTAACAAGGCGAAATCCTGCTTTATGTTGTCCATCCAACGCTTCTTCAGACGCCCTCTATCCCTTCGGCAAGCCCCTAAATTCAAATGCATGCTCACGCCTTCTTACCGTGGCATCCGGGCTCCGCCTCTGAACATGACCGGACCAACGCAATCTTGCTTCTCTAACCTTGTCTCCAATGCTAGCTACCCCGATCCGAGCTTGCCCCTAATCTCTTCATTTTTAATCTTATCCATCCGCATGTGCCCACACATCCATCTAAGCATTCTCATCTCTGCGATTACAAGTTTTTGTTCCTGAGCCTTCGTTGTCGGCCAACATTTGACACCATAGAGTATAATTGGCCTTATAACAGACCCGTAGAACTTTCTCTTAAGTTTGAGAGGAACTTTCTTGTCACACAAAACACATGAAGCCACTCTCCACTTCTGCTAACCCCTCTGAATGCGAGACCTAACATCTTCATCAATACACCCGTCGAACTGTAAAATAGAACCTAGATATTTGAAGGAATCCTTCTTCGTAATGACATCATCGCTCAACTGCACCTCACTTCTTAGCTCATCCTAAACCCTTTACCTTCTAACCTCTCGCTCCACACTTCCGATGTATATCTCACCCCCTCTCTAGAATCCTCCACCAAAACGACGTCATCTGTGAGCAGCATGCACCTTGGAGCCTCTTCCTAGATGCCCCTAGTCAGCACGTCCAACACTAGCGTGAACAAGAAGGGCGTGAGAGCTGAACCTTGATGAAGACTCATCCCCATTTCAAAATAATCTATATCCCCTCCTGGCATGCAAACACTCGTCCTCGACCGCTCATACATGTCTCGAATGATTCTGATCAAAGAACCCGGCACCTCTTTGGCTTCCAGACAATCCCAAATCAACTCTCTTGGTACCTTGTCATAAGCTTTCTCCAAGTCGACGAACACCATATGCAAATTTTTCTATCTTTCCCTGTGGGCCTCTATCAGCCTCCTTAACAAATGGATAACCTCTATAGACGATCGACCTGGCATAAAACCGAACTGGTTTTCCGACACTTGCACTAGCTGCCTCAGTCTCAGCTCATTTTCCTTCTCCCACACCTTCATTGTATGACTAAGAAGCTTTATACCCCTATAGTTATTACAGTGCTAAATATCCCCTTTGTTCTTGTATAACGAGATTAGCTTACTGTTCCTCCACTTTTCCGGCATCTTGGCTATCTTGAAGATAACATTGAAAAGCGCCGCTAGCCATTCCAAGACTCTCACGCCCAAACATTTCCAAATCTCAACTGGGATCTCATCCGGACCTATTGTCCTTTTTCTTGCCCATTTTGCGGATCACCTCACTGACTTCTTCCCTAGAATACCGCCTATAGAATACGTCATAA
Source organism: Polygonum maritimum (assembly GCA_963924305.1). Lineage (NCBI taxonomy): Eukaryota > Viridiplantae > Streptophyta > Magnoliopsida > Caryophyllales > Polygonaceae > Polygonum > Polygonum maritimum. The sequence goes on along the minus strand of OZ002728.1, from coordinate 18,894,916 downwards.
GTGAAAATTTTATATGTTTTATAGAAAAATATATGTAGATAGATAGATAAATAAATATTTGAGCGGTAATTGTTATTGGTTGTTAATATGTTTTAGAAATATTAAAATTTATGAGATTACAATATAATACAATGTGTTGAAATGTGGGTACAGAGGAGCATTTAATGGAGGATCATAAATGGACAAAATTTTCAAGTTTATATGTTTTATAGATAGATAGATATATACTAGCTATACCCCAGGCCTGGCCCTGGAAATGTTTAAATAAAAATGATGATATAGATTTATATACGATGTATGTATTAGTTTTTAAATAGTAAAAAGTTAATAGGACAATAATTAACCTAACAATTGTATATACAAAAGTATTTTAAATTAGAGTAGTCAAAATTCAACTCAGTTCAATAATCAATTCGAATCAATCGAAAATTTTATGGTTGAAACTCAATACATAAATTAGTAGGTCAATGAGATTTGGTATAATCAAACAATGGATAAGATACATTGTTGAATACGTTCTAATAAATCAAGAATATATTCATTAATAGTGTTGTCATGAATCATATTTTATTAAGAATATTTAATATTAAATTAAATTAAAAATTGTATGTAATTAGAAAAAAGTGATAAATTATTTATGAATACAAAAGTTATAGAAAAAATTTGTACATAAAAATAGATGAATAAATTGACTTAACGATAAAATTCTCCGTAACTATTTCAGATTTAGAAATATATAGTGAATTTAAATAACACCGTATTCGAACTTAGATGACTAAAATATTAATTATTATAGACCTGTTATTGGATAAGTGAATTTTAATTAATAACTATACAAGTGTTGTTACAAATCATATTTTAGTAAGAAGATTTGATATTTAATTTGATAAAAAGATTTGTATTGATTAGATAAGTTGATAAATTATTCGTGGATAGAAAATTTATATTGTATATCCGTAAATAAAAATAAGGTGGGTGCTGTTGAAACTCGGAAACTTACGAGGACGAATGTGATGATAGTAAACAAATTAACCAAGTGAACTGACGAAAAAGATCCTTAACGTGGTAGCAACGCAAGTGTTTAGTTTTGAGGCTTTTTCGTATTTAAAAAGTACAAGGATACCAGAGTACAAGTGTTTGGAAACTACCTCTCTTAACGTGGTCAATAATCGCGGTTTCAACAACTTTGGTCTTTTACTTGGAAAAAGTGTTGGTTCGCGAGGTTTTCGATCCCTTATTTTGTGTGCTAAGCCCACTATCTAGGACTTGGCGAAACCCTGATGTGGGACGGAAAACATCTTGTATACATGGTGCGCCCTTATTGGCCGCTAAGGGCGGCCAACGCGTTACCTTCATCTGCCGTCCACTAGGCCGGATGGGACGTCACCCACTTGATTGGATGGGACGTCGCCCACTTGACTGGATGAGACATCGCCCAATTGGACAAGACACCTCCCACTTGTGCATATATGTAGCGCGATGACGCCAATGACGGTGGTCTCTTGACTTGTAAGTTTTTAAATGGGATGGGTAGAGCTTTCGTGTCGTCAACACGATGGTGGATTTCTGACTATGAACACATCCCCATAGACCGACCCTCGTCTTTCTATGAGGAATAAGCGCCATGACCCTGGTGGTAAGCCGGAGCGTTCCCCGGGAAATGCTGATTAGGGGGGACAACGCGCTCGGGCCTTCCTGGCTAACCTCCTCGTATGTGGAGCTTTCGTTTGTGGAGCATTCCTCCACACACGGATACTGCGCATGCATGTACCCCTGGAAGGGAGCTGATTGGTGATAAGTGGGATTCCAGCCCGGCAGGGGTGTGGCTTGGGGCATCGCCAGCGGTGCTCCGTAGTAACACTACGGGGGTGGTTGCATCTCGAATGTCGCGCCACCCGCGTAGTACGCATGGTTGTTGTTCGCGTCCATGAAATCTTTTGCGGTTGACTTAGTGCCTACTTAGAGCAAGAAAATCCCCACTGACGGCGTCAATGTTGAAACTCGAAAACATAGGAGGAGAAAAGCGATGAGAGTAAACGAATTAACCAAGTGAAATGACGAAATAGATCCTTAACGTGGTAGGAACGTAAGTGTTTAGTTTTGAGGCTTATTCGTACTCAGAAAGTACAAGGATACCAGAGTACATGTGTTTGGGAACTATCTCTCTTAATGCGCTCAATAATCGTGGTTTCAACAACATTGATTTTTTACTTGGGAAAAGTATTGGTTCGCGAGGTTTTCTTTGACTTACTTCGGGTGCCAAACCCGCTATTTATACGTGAGTTCCTGGCTAGGACTTGGCGAAAGCCCGATGTGGGACGGAAAACATTTTGTATACGTGTCGCGCCCTTGTTGGCTGCAAAGGGCAGCCAACGCGTGACCTTCATCCGCCGTCCACTAGGTCGGATGGGACGTCGCCCACTTGACTGGATGGGACATCACCCACTTGGACAATACACCTCCCATTCGTAGTGCGATGACGACAACGACGGGGTCTCTTGACTTGTAAGTTTTTAAATGGAATGGGGTAGATCTTTCAAGCCGTCAACCCGGTGATGGATATTCTGAGTACCAACAGGTGGGATATAAAAATTTAATACCAAAATTATCCTTAACTGATTCAGGTTTAGAAGTACACTAGCATATGATCCGCACGATTTACGAGAGTGCTTTTGTCTTTATTATCTTGTATATGTATTCAAAATAATAATTACAAATACTATAATATGTCTAATTCTTTTAAAATGAAGCGTCTGTTTTAAATTATAAAATAAAAAGAACTCTCGTATATATAGTATTTATATATAGGTTTTGGTTCAAGTGATGACTAGTCTTATGGTAACGAAAACTACTTACGGTAAGGAGTAATCCTAGCTATCGATTCGATTTACCTCCTTAACATGTAATAGAGGGTCTAGTTTTTACGAAAACGATATTATTTTCTTTTCTGAAAAAAAACGTTAAAACACTTAAGTACGACAATTCAATTTTATATACAATATACTAAAATTTCATTTTACAAATACTATGAGTTCAACTTTCAATATTATATGGGTGAAATGTTTTGTTGTATGAGTTTAATTTTTAGTTCTTTCGACTTCATTTGTTATATAATTCGATTTTCACAAAAATGAAATTATTTTAATTTAATATTTTATTAATTCAAAAATATTTTTTTCTACACAATAGCAACTACGATGCACAGTGTCGGAACAAGGAATTTCACAAAGTGAGGTTAAATATACAACAACAACAACAACAACAACAACAACAACATCTACCTAGGGACTCCCGCAAAAGCACGATCTGGGGGGTCAGGGCAGGGGCATTCCAAACCTAGATGAAATGCGCCTAAAAACGACCCAAATGACACAGACCGGAACACTCAACAACCTACTCCGAAAAGTTTTAAAAAACCAGTAGCTAACCAAAACTACTACTAAGGCTAAAAGAAAGAAGAAGGAAAACGAATAAAGAATAAAAAGACTAAGCTATAACAATGTTATACAAGAGCAAGCCTACAAAGCGAGAAACTAACGGTCAACAAAAGAATATACGGCTCCACTTGGCTCCACCAGCAAGCTGTCTAGCTGTCTGCCACACTGATCTTCTCCCTCCAACTCTTCCTACAATGCGCCTACTCCTTTGAAATCCCTAAAAGCTTGAAATCCTATCTTATGTTGTCCATCTAGCGCTTCTTTGGACGGCCTCTATCCCTCCGGAAAGCACATAAATCCAAACGCTCACATCTCCTAACGGTTGCACTTGGGCTCCGCCTCTAGACATGACCGAACCAACGCAGTCTTGCTTCCCGCAGCTTGTCTTCTATATTAGTCACCCCTAGCTTGCCTCAGATTTCTTCATTCCTAATCCTGTCCATCCTCGTGTGGCCACACATCCACCGAAGCATCCTCATGCTCATCTCAGCAACTGCAAGTTTCTGATCTTGAGCCTTAGTCGACAGCCAACATTCTGCTCCATAGAGAATCGCAAGCCTTATAACAGATCTGTAAAGCTTTCCCTTAAGCTTGAGCGGAACCTTCTTATCACACAAAATCCTTGAAGCTGCCCTCCACTTTTGCCACCTTATCTGCATACGCGACTTAACATCCTCATCAATACACCCATCACTCTGCAGAACAAAACCCAGATACTTAAACTTGTCCTTCTCCGCAATGTCCTCCCCTCCCAACTGAACCTCACTCCTAAGCTCATTTTCCTGCCCAAAAATGAACTCGACATACTCCGTCTTGGATCGACTCAGTCTAAACCCCTTAGATTCCAGTCTCTCCCTCCAAGTGTGTAGTTTGCTATTAACTTCAGCTCTGGAATGCTCCACCAATATGATATCAACTACAAATAGCGTACACCTCGGAACCTCTCCCTGTATATCCCTAGTCTGTACATCCAACACTAGCGTGGACAGAAAGGGGCTCAGAGCTGAACCCTGATGAAGACCCATACCCACCTCAAAATACTCTGTATCCCGAATGAGGTTAAATATACAAAATACATAATTTTTTTGAACAACGCCATGGGAACAACTATGGTTGTCAATCGAATGGGTTGGGACGGGTTCGAGCCCAATCGTTTTAGAGTTCTTGCTGATCTGGATTTCAATTAAATCTGAATATTTTGACAATCGGTTTGAAGAATTTCGTGTTGAGGTTTCATTTAATTGAGTAAATTGAATTTTTGGTCAATTTCGATCAAGTTACTTAGATTTCAGGTTTACTCGAATTTTAATTTTGACCATATATTGAAGGATGATTTTTGTCCTAGCTTAATTACCTTTAACACTAAATATTTAGAGTAATTAAATTTAAGTTCAAAAATATAATTATAACAAATATTAATTATTATTATTTTTCAAAATAATGAATTTATTTAAGTATATTATATATATTTAATGTATCTAAATTATTTTATTAAATGATATTGTATTTTTCTACATATACATTATATATGACTATATGAGGGCTGTTTTGGGTAAATGGGCTGTTTTGGTGATAATAATGAGGTAAATAGGTCATGTGGTAAAATATTGAACTGAATAGGCCATTTGGTGACAACTACAAATATGTGCCACTGTGACATCACCGGCCGTCGCCAAACTTGTCATCACCAAACATGTCAACGTATATGAACTTGTCACCGCGTATAAAAAATTGTTCCACTCACGTACAAAAACCCCCCGTACAAAACCTTGTCATCCCGTTTAAAACTTGTCACCTCTTTAACTAGTAACATTAATAATGCATTCTAATTTGTCATCACGTACAAAAACTTGTCACCTTACCTAGAACCACCCCAAATTGCACTCAAACTCGTCATCCAAATTTATTAGTAAGCCTATGTGGGATTCGAACCCACATTATCACACGCTAAACACGTTGCTCTGCTATTTGAGCTAATAGGCTATGATTAAAAGTAATATATAGATATTTAGAATCACCTAGCAATCAAAGTTGTCATCAGCTATAAGGGATTGTCGCGTCGTACAAAAAAACATCACCAATCACAAAATGTGGTGACATGTAATCACCAATCAAAAAACCCTACATCACGTACAAATTTTGTCACCGCATAGAAAACTTAGTTGCATTAAACATGCCACCGCGTATAGATTTTGTCACCAAACTGAAAACTTGTCATCATGTATAGATTTTGACCCTAGATTTTGTTGACAAAACAGAAAACCTTAGATCACGTACAAAACTTGGTGATAGACAAAACATGTCACTGTTACAGATTTTGTTACGAACCTAAAAACTTGTCATCACGTACAGGTTTTGCCTATATTAGGCACCCTAGGCTCTAGTTTTAGAGAAGACTTGATTTTGGATAAAAACTCTTGTTCCTGACCATGTTTTGGCCATGGATTTTGGCCTTTAACCTTTGAATGAATTTCTTCTTAATGTTCTTGTTTTAAACTTGATTCATGAGTAATATCGAATCACCCTTGAGATTCGAGAGCAAGGTGTGTCAAATCCTTGTCCTTTAATCTCCTGGTTTGAGTTTCGAGTGTGGTGAGTCATATCCACACCCTAAACTCATCCATATCCAACTATCTTCATACTCCGCCCTCCATTTCTGAATTTTCATCCATTCCCGCGTCCACCCAAATCAAACCCCAAAAGAAACCTCTTGGAACATCCAATTCCCACGAAGTAAGAGAGCAACGAGGTGACCTTGCACTGTCTTCCCCAATTCGATCCTTACCAAGTTGTCCTTACATCAAGGACTCTCCTCACCGGAACCTACATAGATCCTAATAAAACAACTGTTATAGTAATACATAATGGACAAATATGAAGCATTGGATCTAAATATAATATAGGGACAAGAGATTCATCCTGTAGTTATAGGGAGCTGAAATTACGTTATCTATATGCATGATATAACACGTTATATGCATGATATAACACGTTATATGCATGATTTTAATATGTTATATGGTCTATTATTATGTTTAAATCTAATGGTCCATAACTATTCACAATGTAGCACTATAAATTAGTGTATCAATAGAACTTAATATTATATATGTATCAATAAATTAGTGTATCAATAGAACCTAATACTATATATATATAGAAAAGGTTTGCTAAAGAGTTTATTGTTCATAAAAAACCTTATTTGACAAGATAATGACTCAATTATAGAAACTTATATACATAGCATTGACATACAAATAACGTGATACACCATGTATGGACAAATAATATACGAAAAAATATTAATTCTTTTAGATGATATAAAAACTAATCAATAAGATCTTGTGCGATAGCACGACCCATCTACCTATTATATATGAGAAAAATCATAAAACCACCCCTATTTTAACTTGTTTGCACAAATTTACTCTTTACAAAAAGTTTCGTACAAAATTATCCTTTATTACAAACTAGCTTATGTTAGTCTCAAGCTAAGTATGGGATAAGGCTAAACAATTTTTATTGTTATAAAAAAATAAAAATAATTTTGTTTTGAGACCACTTAATTTATGTTTGGAAATATTCATATTTTTAAACGGCAACGTGGTAATTACCAAAAGTTGAGAAATTAAAAGGCTGATTGACCGAAAACCACCTGTATAATAGGCCATATTGCCCTAAACCACCCCTTCTATACCTATTTACCGAAAATCACCCGTATAAACTCTTCCGTTAAAAAACAACCACCTCAGCTCCACACTCCGTTAATTGACCGTTTACGCACGCGTGTAACGCGTATTTCTCTATCTATTTTTCTCTTTCCTTTGAAATTGTAAAATCAAAAAAGAATTAAAAAACATTCTCAATGACCCATTATCCTTCTTCTTCTAGCGTCCTTACCTCCAAATCCATGGCTAATCTTCTCCACCTCAACCATCTTCTCCAGTTTCATCATCATGAGTTTTTGAACTATTCTTCTTGCCTGCAATAAACTCCTCATAAGGCCCCATATATGGCAGCCTTTGCCACTCTATGACCTTCTCTCTAAAGCTCTTCTTCAACCTCATTCTAGAAGGAAACCCTTGCTTAAAGCTAAATTGCAACTCAGTTCTATCAACCTTTGAATCCTCCTTGCAACACTCGACAACTCTCCAATTCTCCACTATGACTGTAAAGTGGCCCTTGGGAAATTGTTGTACAAGCTTCAGGACATGGGTGTTAGGGGGTGTTCCTGGACGGATATCCGATCCGTTTAGTCTAAATGGATCGGATATTGCCGGGAAAAAATCTCAAAAGTGCTATCCATATCCGATCCGCATATACTCGGATATCCGGTCCGTTTATCTCGGATATCCGGTTTACCATTTGACATGAAATTTTTTAAAAATAAATAAATTTAAAACATGAAAATATTACACTAAGCTAAGAAAATATGTAATTTTATCGGATCGGATCGGATAACGTTCCGTCGGATTTTAGGGGTAAAATTCAATTCCATATCCGGTCCATTAACCGACTAATTTTCTCGGATCGGACCGGATTCGGATAATTTTCCGTTGGACTCGGATTTTTGTGGATCGGATCGTCGGATTGTCGGATCGGAATGAACGGATCGGATTTTTATGAACACCATTGGGTGTTAGGCTCAATTAAGTTAATCAGATTTTTTTTGATGAAACTAAAAACTCAATTAAGTTAATCAGATTGAACATCCAACATCTCAAATTAGGGTTCAGATTTCGATTGAACACTTGACCCAAAAAAAAAAGATTTCGATTGAACATCCAACATCTCAAATTAGGGTTTGGAGCCGACGGTTGAATCAAGTGCACATATGTTAGATCTGGAACTCGTTCGGGTCTTGGAGGCTCGTTCAGACGCTCACGAAGGGCGGATTGGGTGAGATGGCGATTCCTCACCAGGGGGTTGAGAGTAGAGGAGGAGCGGGAGGCTGCCATTGGTGGAGCGTTGGAGGTGGTGGGCGGGCTGAGACTGAGAAGGGTTGTGGAAGGACGACAGGAAGAAGTCGTCGTCGGTGAGGAACTCGGAGGGGAGTCGGAAATCGTCGATAGTGTCTGCCATTAGAGATAGCTTGAAACAGAGGAGGAAGAAGAGGAGCCGGAGGTGAGTTTGTTGTAGGTGTGAGCGGAGGATTTGAAGGAGCGAATAGATTGGATGTGGGGTTTGAGCATCGGCTGTGAAGAGGAGGAGGATGAAGTGGAGAGGGATGGTGTTAGAATAGGGGATTGTAGAGAAATTAGTTTTTTTTTTTAGAATTTTTTTTGATGAAATTATTTTTAGAATTTATAATTTCAAAAGAAAAGGAAAAGAAATATGAAAATTGGGTTGAAATGGTTAGATAAAGACGCGTCCCACGCGCGAGTGAACGTCTATTTAACGGATGACGGAAGGGTGTATAGGGGTGGTTTTCGGTAAATATGTATAGAAGGGGTGATTTAGGGCAATATGGCCTATTATATGGGTGGTTTTCGGTCAATCGGACAAATTAAAAACCCTAAGATGTGAATGGTGTAGTTACCAGAAGTTGAGAATAAAAAAGTGGCTGAAAAATAAGTTTGAGAGAGATTTAAAAAGGAGTGGTATGTGAAAGTTAAAAGAATTTGAAAATATTGAAAAATAGTTTTATTTTGGCAAATAAGAGGATAAACATGGAAAAAATGATAGAATGGGTGAATTTCCTTTGTAAATATGTTTCTTTCTTCCCTTTTCTTGTGTGTTTTGTCCCTTTTTAGCTTAGTTCCCGCATTTCTATGAGATTCGGAGACTATGCGCGTTTTGTGTATTTTTTAGGTGTTTTTGGCATGAATCAAGGATGTTTCGAAGGAGAATCGAGGAAGGAGCAAAGCAAGAGGCAAGAGAAAAGCCATGAAGAAGAGGTGGCCAGAGGACCGGATCGAGGTACAAGCAGCATCGGACCCGAGATCGATTTTCGACATCGGACCGACGTGCCCAGTACCTCGGGCCTGACATGCTTCCGTGTCGGTCCGAGTCGGTCGGAGGTTGGATTGGGCTCCAAGGCATGAAATTACAAACTACCACTTTTGCCCCTCTTCTATTAAGGCTCTCTTATCTTCTAATCTTGGGGGGATCACACACACACAAGACACTAATCACCTCACAAAGGCTCTAAGGGAGACTTGGAGAGCAAGGAGGAAGGAGAAGAGAAGGAGAAGAAGAGAAATCGGCCAAGGAGGAGATTGCTAGGGAATTGATAGTGAGTTTGGCTTTGTTGTTTTGATTTTGTGGATTTGGAAACCTTGAATTAGGATTTGTGGATTGCTTTTGCTTGGTTAATGAGATTTGGTGCTGATTTGAGATTGATGATTGGGATTGCTTTGCTTTGTGCTTTGTGCTTTGTTTGCTTTCTTCATTTTCCATATGGAGTAGATCTCCTTGATCTTGGGCTATGGGGGAAACCTCTAGCTAGGTTGGGTTTGAAACCCCAAATCCGTAAGCCTTGAGTGCTTGATCTAGGAACCCACTCTACATAGTGCTACAATTCCTTGCGAAAGCAAGGGATCAAGGGCTTGTGGTTCGCAAAGGTGAACGAAAGTGAGCAATTGCCCATCACTAGACCTTCATCGAAGGGGAATTCAATATCCCTATGGGTCGATGTGTAGAAGTGGTAGGAACGAGGTGAAAACTCTCGATCCTAAGAGGATCATCACTTATTGCTTGAATTGGGGTGGAAAAGCGCACATCTACTAGAGAAGGAACCCAAAAACCCAAGATCTGCCTTTTAGTTTCTGAGTTTGACATCCCCAGACATATCGGGCCCGACTTGATCTACGTCGGTCCCGACTTCCCTCTTGTCGCCAACATCGGGCCCGACGTGACCTTTGTGTCGGTCCCGGCTGTTTCCTTTGTTTTCCTTTGTTTTAACTTCTCTTTTCCAGTTTTCAAGTCTTTCGGCACATCAAACGAACAGAATTCCCGAGTGTTCGACACCCACCACGTGCTACAACGGGGTCGGGTTATAAATTGTATTCTCGAGACCCTCGCATCCACGAACGATCATATGTTTTCATACTAAGCATGGAAAAGATAAATAATTCGATATATTTAATAAGCATAAAAACTAATAAACTTGACAATAATTCTAGGTCCATTCTATTTCAAAATAAATTTGTTATGTCATACAAAATGGTAATACGTAACAATCGAATGAGATTGAAATAAATGTTTGTGATGATGTTTAAAGAGGGTAAAAGTGAAGTTGAAAAGGTTACGAAAGGTTAAAAATAAAGTATAGAAGGATTTTAAATGGAGATGGAAAAGTAAGGATTGATGGAAAAATAAATAAATAAATAAAATTGCTTGACAAAAATATTAAAGAAATTGTGACATGGTTGTGTTGAAGTCCGAAAACACCGATAGTAGTGTAATGCGATGAGAGCACAAGATTAGAACTCAACCGAGTCAACGGACGAAGAGATGGAAAATATCTGGTCGCTTGTAGTGTTTAACGCGATGAGGGTAGTGTTACGGATGGTTTTGTATTAGCTGTGGGATTACAACAGTAGACAGATATTCTCTATTGCGTTTAGCTGTATCGGGTTACAACAATGATCTTAGCTCGAGATCTAGTGTATGTGGTTCGCGAGGTCTTCGATCCCCGTTCTGGTGCATTGAGCTCGCTATTTATAGTTGAGGTTCGAGCCGAGTTGGAGCGGGATGTCGATGTGGGACGAGTGCCGCCCAGGTACGTGTCGCTCTACGGTTGGTTCCTGGGGCGGCGGCCGCGGAGCTGGCCAGTCAAAGGCCGGGATGGGACGTTGCCGCCCACCGCTCACGAGATGGGACGTTGCCGCCCACCCACTTGCGTGGATGGGACGGGGCGATGAGCGCAACCCCCGGGACCGGGCCTCCGTTTTGTAGGGAGTCTGCCTTGTAAGGAATCATTGATTTGGACAGCGGCCTATCCGATCGTGATGGCTGTAGAGCTTAGGGTTTGACGCCATCTTGAGAAGTCTATACTTGGTCATATTTTGTTTTGGTAGGGTATCTTAACGCGTTGACGGTTCCTGGTATCAACACAACCCCATGGACCGGGACTCAACGCCCTTTCGAGGACGGGTCCAAAAAAAGTACCCCGAACCGGACACGTGATGCGTGGAACGCGCTATCGTTTTGGAGACGGGCGAGCAAACGAGGGCGACGGGACGAGGAGCGTGGCGAAGGAAGCCGTTTTGCTTCACGGGCCGCCCGCTAGACGAAGCCCATATCTTCGTGGCCCGCTGGGATCCGAATAAAAGAGCGGTTCCGCTCTTCGTCTTCTTCACTTCGTCATTTCCAACTCCCAAAACGCCATTTCCGCTCTCGTTCTCGCCCGCTTGCCCTTGCTTTGCCGGAAACTGCCCGCTAGCGCCGCCGTCTACGTTTGCCCGCGCCTCCCCGTGATCGCAAAGTATGCTTTCTTTTTCTCCCTCCCTTCTCTTTTCCTCGCCCTCTTCTGTGTTTCTTTTCCTGGGTTGCCGGGGGTTTTTCTTTTGGGGGTTTTCGGGAAAAAGCCCTAATCTCAGCGGCGGCACCGCCGCTAGGCGTCGATGGAGTTCGGGGTGGTTTTCGCCGAGAAAACGCCCCGCTGGGGGGTGGGCTTGGGGTCTTCTGAGGCCTCCGGACGGCGGAGAGCCAGACGTCGTGGGAGGTCGGGGAAGACGCGCTTAGCGCGACGTCCCGTCCCATCAGCGTCCCGTCGCCTCGGCCTATTCCTGGAGATGCGTGTCGAGGACGGCGGAATGTTCTCCTGACACACATTTCGCGCGCCCCTAGGCCTGTTTTGACAGGGCTTCTTGCCCTATCGCGAAATGACACCTGCCCGTGGTTGGGGTACCGCGCTTTTTGTCTTTATTTGCTTCCTACACTTTGTCGCCTATGAGCATCATCGTTTACTGTGCATCTATCGCGCTATATGTTTCTTCATGCTTGTTTCTTTCCATGTACATTATCTCTTTTTTCCTTCCTCCAGGAGCCTCTTTGCTTCCGTGCCCTGGATTTGGGGTTTTCCAGCGACTCCTGCCCTTCAGGCGTGGATCGCGGTGATAGGGTAGCGAACTGGGACGACTTCTACGCCCCTGACCCCTCGTTTGAGTGCCGAGAGATGTCCGCGAGTGAATCTCAGAACGACTTTCGCGAGCCCGCCGGTTTAACCCAAAGCGACCCCACAACACTATCTGCCGCCCGCACAAAAAGCGAGTCCTCCTCGCGATCAATGGCGCGCTGCAAGCCCTACGACCCTCATGACGGGGCCCCTGACGACGAGGCGTCCACCTCTGGGACCGCGAGGAGCTTTCCCTCGCGATACCTAACGAGTGTCAGGGCGGAAGTACCTCGCTTCCGCCAGACAAGGCCCTCGCGCCTGGCGGACTATGAGAACCCGGCAACACTCGCCAGGGGTTGTGCCTCCATCCTTACCCTCGAGGAGCTGGATGAGATCGCGACGGGGTACCCCTGGCCAGCGGGGGTGGAGCTCCTGCTACCCGAGGATGGGGGTAACAGTTATGCCGCCTATGAGGCGGGCCATGTGGTCTACGCGGCGAGCCTTATCGCGGGTTTCAGGATCCCGCTGCCGAAATATGTTTCTCAATTCTTATTTGACCTTGAGCTTGCTCCTGCCTCGATGGCCCCCAACTGCTGGAGCTACATCGCGGCCTACCACCTGAGGTGCCTGGAGCTGAAGTATCCCCCCTCCGCGGGGCATTTGCAACAGATTCTTACGGTCAAAGCGGATACTAGGGGCATCGTGAACTTCAGCCTCACGCGCTGCAATCTTATCATTACTCCTTCCAACGTTGGTCCGCGGTGGAAGGAGAAATGGTTCATTGTGCACGATTTCCAGGGCGACGTCATGCTCCGCCCCCTAATTGCGGACAGGTTCCGCCCCCACAAACGCAAGCGCGGTGCCTCGAAGCAGGCCGCCGCGGTGAAGAAGGCCTTTGCCGCGCCTTCTAAAAGGGAACAGAGCGTCTGGCTAACGCAGGAACGCCTAGAGCGCGCGGGCCTCAGCCTGAGGCCGGCGCCGCCCCGGGTGGTCGAGATATCCTCGTCGGCCACCGCGTCCATGGTGCCCGAGGGCGAGGGTATTTTTTGTTGTTTTTTCTTTGAGACTTGGTTTTATTTCGACGCCTGTTTTCTTAGTACTTTGTACGCGTTTAGTCTAAATGTTCGTGACTTGTTTTTTGCAGACATGGATGTTTTTGACGTTCTCACCGGCAAATCCGCCCCGACAAACTCTGGCGCACCCTCTACTGCCAAACCCGGGGGCCAGAAGGGGGCCACCGCGAAGGGCACGCCCGGCCTAAAGGTGAAGGACGCCCCAGTAGACAATAGAGGCAAACGCGCGCTGGGGGATGCCCCGAAGCGCAAGGGTGCGGATGACGCGGTCCGTGCCGAGGGCGTAATTGCAAAGAAGTCCAAGCGGGACTTGGTCCGCGTTGAAGACCAACCTCCCGAGCCCGTCGCGAAGGGTCCTGCCCAGATCACGACGGGCGCCGACTCTTGCCGCCACTGGTCCCGAAGGGCCGAGGTGGCAGGTTTCGCCTGCGCCGGGCCGGCATGGGTACCTTCCAGGAGGCCAGTACCCCTACGAGGAAGAGAGGGAATGGTTCCGAACCCTCAACGCGGCAGAGATCGGAGGGGAGTGCATGAAGTACGGCCATATGGTATGCGGCCCCTTCGCTTTTTGGTCCCGACCCTTTATAACCTTTACTCGGGCTAAAAATATGCTTTTATTTGCAGGTCAACGCGTGGCTGAACTACCTCCCCGATCGTTTGTGCGAGGCGGAGGCCCAATTGGAGGAGGCGACCAAGGCCAAGGAGGCGGCCGAAACGACCCTCGCGGAGGTGCGCGCGCAAGCGGAGCAGGACGCGGCAGAGCTTAAGGCGGCCAAAGCCCAACTCGCTGCGACCAAAAAGGAGGTGGCGGGGCTCAAGGCAACGTCTGTGAAGCAGCGGCATCAATTGGAGGAGGCCCAAGCCAAGGCCGAGAACGCGGTGCCCGAGTTCCTCAAATCGCAAGAGTACATGGACCGTCGCGTTGATGATGCGAGAGCGGTCCAAGCTCTTAGTGCAGTCACCGCGGCTCTCCAGTATGTTGAGAGGTATAAGGTCAAGTACTTCGCCCCTGACCTCCATCGCAAAATGGGGGTCGTCTGGGAGGACGGAGTGGCGAAGCCGCCGCCGGACGTCGAGGGGGACGACGCGGAGGGTCATGATAATCCGGAGGGCCATGCCAATCCGGAGCTCCCCGCCGCCATCGATCCTGAGAACGAGAAAACCCATGAGGACCCCCCTCCCTCCGAGACCGCGGCCAATGCGAATGCCCCTAACGCCTGAAGCCTCACCTTTTTCTTTTTGTTTTTTGGTTTTCTAAGTTGACTGATATTACTCCTGGCCGTATGGGCCCAAACATTTGGTGTTTGCCGCGCTGTGGCTGTAATTGTATTTGACCTTAACGCGAAGTAGGCGTCCTAACTTTATTTGCCGCCACGCGGCATTGTGATTATTCTTTGTTCGTTTTCTTTTATCCTTTAAACTAAATCTTTGCGAAAACTCGCCGTACTCAACCCTGTGCCAAGCTTGGTGCGAGGACCGCGCTTGACACAAGGTTAAGGTAACTTAGGTTTTGCAAACACTCGCCGTACCCAACCCCATGCCAAGCTAGGTGCTAGGACCGCGCTTGACACTAGGTTAAGGTAACTTAGTTTTTGCAAACACTCGCCGTACCCAACCCCATGCCAAGCTAGGTGCTAGGACCGCGCTTGACACTAGGTTAAGGTAACTTAGGTTTTGCTCATGACCTTAGTGAAGTTTTTGATGTTTTAAGGCTTTATGCAACTACGAGGGGTGGAAACCGACTCGAGCGCGCCTAAGCGCATCACGCGCGTTAGCGGACAACCCCAAGTGAGGACGGCAACTCGGGTTTCCGTAACGATTGTAGAGTTTTTGATGTTTTAAGGCTTTATGCGACTGCGAGGGGTGGAACCCGACTCGAGCGCGCCTAAGCGCATCGCGCGCGTTAGCGGACAACCCCAAGCGAGGACGGCAACTCGGGTTTCCCTAACGATTGTGGAGTTTTTGATGTTTTAAGGCTTTATGCGACTGCGAGGGGTGGAACCCGACTCGAGCGCGCCTAAGCGCATCGCGCGCATTAGCGGACAACCCCAAGCGAGAACGGCAACTCGGGTTTCCCTAACGATTGTGGAGTTTTTGGTGTTTTAAGGCTTTATGCGACTGCGAGGGGTGGAACCCGACTCGAGCGCGCCTAAGCGCATCGCGCGCGTTGGCGGACGACCCCAAGCGAGGACGGCAACTCGGGTTTCTCTAACAATTGTGGAGTTTTTGATGTTTTAAGGCTTTATGCGACTACGAGGGGTGGAACCCGACTCGAGCGTGCCTAAGCGCATCGCGCGCGTTAGCGGACAACCCCAAGCGAGGACGACAACTCGGCGGCTTTCCGTAACGACAAATTCATTATTAGGACAGTGCACGGGGGTTGTCTCATTTTATTCATATGATAACTGGCAGATGAAAGACATTACAACCAACCACAACGCGGTGATAACCCTAGATTATTTACACATAGTATTTCTTGAGGCGTGCCTCATTCCATGTCTTGGCGAGAGTTTGTTTCGTCGTTGGATCTGTGAGTTTAAAAGTCCCCTGGACAACCTCCTTGGAAAGGAGGTAAGGTCCCTCCCACTTCGCGTCAAGCTTGCCCCCGTCGGCCCGTCGGAGGGCTAGATCGCCCTCCTTGATGCCGCGGGGCTTGATTCTCTTGTTGTAGTATGCCGCGGTCCTTCTCTTGTACTCGACTGAGCGCAGCTCCGCTTCCTCTCGGCGCTCATCGCGAAGGTACATTTCCACCTTTAGAGCCTCATCGTTCGTGAACTGGTCGTACCCCGCGACCCGCTCTGTGGGTAGCATGGCCTCGATGGGCACAACGGCGTCACTGCCGTAGGCCATCGCGAAAGGCGTTTCACCAGTTGCTCTGCGCGGGGTGGTGCGATTTGTCCACAAAACAAGTGGTAAAAGCTCGGCCCACCGGCCCTGTACGCCATCCAGCCTGCGCCGGAGGTCGTCGAGTATCCTCGTGTTAACATTCTCCACCAGTCCGTTGGACTGAGGGTGTGCAACCGAAGAAAACCTCAACTCTATGCTCAAACTCGCGCAAAAGTCTCGCGTCTCTTCACTGTCGAACTGGGGGCCGTGATCTGTCATTACCGCGATTGGGACGTCGAAACGACAAACCACATTTTTCCAGAGAAAGCCGCATACCTTCGCGCTTGTGATTCGTGCCATGGCCTCGGCCTCCACCCACTTGGTGTAGTAATCGACTAGGACCAGGATGAACTGCACCTGCCCGGCGGCTTTAGGGAAGGGACCTAGGATGTCCATGCCCCACATCGCGAACGGATAGGCCGGCTGGATGCCGCGCAGCTCTCGTGCCGGAGCGTGCTGGATGTTTTCGTAGCGCTGGCACTTGTCACACTTCTACACGTATGCCGCCGCATCGCGGCGCAGGGTAGGCCAATAGATCCCCATCTGGACTATTTTGTGGACAAGAGTCCGCCAGCCCGGATGGCCTCCACATATGCCCTCATGCACCTCCTCGAGGACCTCGAAGACGGTGGCCTCGTCCACGCAGAGCAGGTTGGGCTCCGCGTAGCCGCGGCGATACAACTTGTCGCCTTCGATGCAGTACCGCGCCGCTTTGAGCTTGAGTTTGCGCGCGCTCATGGCATTGTCCTGGGGCAACTCTCCGGTTTGGATATATCGGACTATGGGAGCCATCCACCCCTCCGTGGCCAGCGCGAACACTGCCTGAGTGACATCGCGTTGCATCTTCCTCTCGATTATGACCTTGTTGCCGACCTCAGGTGGGAGGGCCGAACCCATCTTGGCCAGTGCGTCGGCCTTGGCATTTGCCGCACGCGGTATGGACTCAATGGCAAAAGTCTCGAGGCAGGCAATCAACGCCTTGACCTTGGCGCGATATTGAGGAAAAAAACCTGTGGTACATTCGTACTGGCCACCGACCTGTCGCGCAACAAGCTCAGAATCCGTGAACACCCTTATCATTCGCGCGCCCACCAGCAGGGCCATCTCAATTCCCGCGATCACCGCCTCATACTCGGCCTCGTTGTTTGTGGCCTCGAAGCCGAAGTTGAGGGCATGTTCGGACGCGTAGGAAGGTCCCTCAAGGACCACCCCCGCACCCGACCCTAGGTCGTAGTGCGAGCCGCCCACAAAGACCCTCCACTCGTCGGGGCTCTCGTCTGTGTCGGGGAAGGTGACCTCCACCACAAAGTCGGCAAGGGCCTGCGCCTTGATCGCGGTCCTTGGGTGGTACAAGATGTCAAACTCCGACAACTCGACCGCCCACTTGGTCATTCTTCCCGACAACGCGGGCTGATGTAGGATTTGGCGCAGAGGAAGGTCCGATAGGACCTGGATGGGGTGCGCCTGGAAGTAGGGGCGCAACTTTCTTGCCGCCACCACAACGACCAGAGACATCTTCTCCGCGGGTGAGTAACGTTGTTCCGCCGGCTGGAGTACCCTGCTGGTGAAGTATACCGAGTAACTGAAGTCGCGGGTGAGGACCGCGCTGACCGTATGTTGGCTCACGGCGATGTACAACTGTAGGTCCTCACCCGGGATGGGCGGGGAGAGTGTTGGAAGATTGGCGAGGTAGACCTTCAGAGCCTGGAACGCGGTCTCCATCTCCTCTGTCCAGGTGAAGGTGGTGGTGCTCTTGAGACAGGAGAAGAAAGGGAGAGCGCGGTCCGACAACCTGGAGCAAAAACGGCCAAGATAATTTACTGCACCCGCCAATCGCTGGACTTCGTTGCGCGAAGCCGGCGAGCGCAGCTCCAACACCGCGGCAACCTTGGCGGGATTGACGTCTATGCCCCTCGCGCTGATCATGAAACCGAGGAACTTCCCCGATTTTACCCCGAAGACGCACTTCTCCGGGTTCAGACTCATTTGGTGGGCGCGCAGGGTTTGGAAAACCTCGGCCAGATCGGCCAGGTGCTCCTGCGCGCCGTGGCTCTTGACCACAATGTCGTCGACATAAGCCGAGACGCTGCGCTTCAACTGTCTCCGGAAGACATGATCCACCAGGCGTTGGAAAGTGACCCCGCGTTCTTCAAACCGAAGGGCATCACTCTGTAACAGAAAGTCCAGCGTTGAGTGATGAACGCGGTGGACTCCTGGTCTAGAGGATCCATGGCTATTTGATTGTAGCCAGAGTACGCGTCGAGGAAGCTCAGCGCGCTGTGACCGGCGGTGGAATCGACCAGATCATCAATGGACGGCAGGGGGTAGTTGTCCTTGGGACAGGCTTTGTTGAGGTCCTTGAAGTCGACACACATGCGCCACTTCCCGTTGGACTTTTTCACCAGCACGACATTGGAGAGCCATGTAGGATATTTGACCTCTCGGACGAAGTTGGCGCGCAGGAGCTTCTCGACGTCCTCATTAGCCGCACTAGCGTGCTCCTCATTGGTCTTCCGGCGTCTTTGACAGACGGGTCTGGACCCCGGGCTCACGCGGAGTGAATGGAGCGCCACCTCGGGAGGGACGCATTTCAGGTCCGTCGCCGTCCACGCGAACACGTCGCGAGAACGAGCCAGGAGACTTTATAGGCTTTCGGCGTCCGCTCCGGTCATGCAGTCCCCGACAAACAGTTTCTCGGTTGTGTCGGGGAAAGGGGTGATGGCGACCGTCTCGAAGTCACCGAGGGGTTCGCGCTCACGCTCCTGTCGCACGTCCAACTCCGCGCTGGACCCTCCCGCGATAATGTACGCGGCAGGGCGAGCGCGGGTTGACGTCTCATAGCACTTTCGTGCCTCAATCTGTTGGCCATGGGCGACGCCCACCCGGTCCTCGACGGGAAACTTCAAGACCAGGTGATAGATGGACGTGACGGCCTGGAACTTCATCAATGAAGTCCGTCCCATTATCGCGTTGTAGATGGAAGGGAGCCGGACGACAGTGAACTCGATAGGCTCAGTCCGGCGGGCGTCTTTACCGTCCCCCAGGGTCATATCCAGGGTGATCAATCCCGCGACATCGACCTCGTTGCCGGAGAAGCAAGTGAGCTTCCCAGCGTAAGGTAGGAGCATGGCAGGTGAAATGCCGAGTTGTGCGAACGCGTCATAGTACAGGATGTCCACCAACGCTCCCGTATCGACCATGATCCTCTTGACTATCTTGGTGGCGACGACCGCGTGCACCACCAGAGGATCTGTGTGCGGAGTGATGAGCTCGCGGGAATCGCTGGGTCGGAAGGTGATGTCGGCGTGAGGGACTCCCGCCGCGCCCAAGCTGTTGATGGAGCCGCCGGAGGTTGAAGCGCGAGCATAACGCTTCTTCTCCCCGCCGCTGGACCCCGCGAGGGTGGACCCCCCCCCCCCCCCGCGATGGTGTTGATGTAGAGGTTTGGGTCGTTCGGATTGACCCCTCCTCTCGCGGGCGCGGTACCGGCCAAAGTATTTGCCTGTGCCGGCTGACCACCGTCGTTGCGGGGCCCGAGGGCCGTGTTAGCCCCGGTGTATGGGTCGTTGTTGTTCGGCCCGTTGCCACCGCGGTTGTTGCGTGGCCCGCGGTATCCCTGATACCCGCGGCCACGACGGCTGATGGATCGTAAGTCAGTTAATGAGGGCGTCCTTAACTGGGTTAAGGGCGTCCTTTAGTGCAGCGGAAAATAGACTTAACAGAATACAAGATAAGTGGACACGAGTATTTATAGAGGAACCCCACTAAGACCAACTAGTCTTATGGGTAAACCTCTACCTCCGTTGGAGGATTTTCAATAGCCGTCCCTTATCTTATTAAGAGCGAGTCCTTACAACTTAGGCGAGTCGTTACACTTCTCTGAGCTAAGCGTCCGTCCTTAGCCTCACTAGTAACACTCCTTTCAACCTAACAAGTAACCTAACACTCTTAGCTATAAGGAAGCTATCACTCACGTCTCTCACGGTTCGTTGTGAGAGACAAACTACAACTCTAATTGATTTGTGGTTTTTTTTTGATTTGATGTGGTTGGACTTTCTTTCTCTTGCTTCAAGCTCACTTGATCTTCTTGATCTTCGTTCGTGTTCTTGAATGCTTCGGGAGAGCTTGAGAGAAAGTCTTCAAAGTCCACTCTTGCACACACATACCGCTATGCATACTCCTTGGAGAGTATTTATAGCGGAAGTGATTCTTGTCCTCTAGCGTCCTTTGAGACTTGGCAGGATCCTCGATCTTTGATCAACGGTGCGATGAGCGTCTTGAGGAGGTCAACTCTGTTGACGCTTGGGAAGCCTCCGCGTGGGTAGGGGACCATTGCTGGGAAAGCGACGTCTTTGGCATTGTCTACACGTGCCCAGACAAAGGAAGCTTCCTTCTGAGGACTAAGGCCGGACGATGATGTAATCATGTTGGGGCGGCCTTGATTTGAATTTGAACTTCGTCCGTATTTTGGCGCGCGTCCCTTCTTGATGAGGACTCCGTCCTATCTTGCGCAGGGACTTCGCCAATTACGTTTAGCTTTGGAAGTTCTGGTAACATGCGTCCCTACAGCATAGGGACTGCTGTTCACTTGTTGTCCTTTTCGCTCATGTGCGTCCACTGGACTTACCTGAGATCAAAACTTGGACAACTTATCAAATACATTTGAGTTTGTCATTATCAAAACAAGGGACGATTATTATTGGTTTAGATATTAACGACTGACGTCCTTAATATCGTCCCAACAATTTCCCCCTTTTTGATGATGACAAACTCTTTCAAATAATGCACACAGAAGTAAAGCTTTTAGCATGAGGAACTACACTTTGATTTTCTTTTCAGCTTAGATTGGCATGCAACACATTCTTTTAAGTGCGTTCTATTTTATTCCTAACTAACGACCTTTTGACTTGGCCGAAATTCCCCCTGAACACATGCTTTCTATGATAACTTAAGGACAATCGCATCTTTGCAAAACTATACTTCCCCCTTTTGGCATCATCGAAAAGGAGAACAAGTCGAAAAGCATGCAAGCACAAAGTCATAACTAAAGAAAGGTACGCTTAGACAAAATGAAGCACAAATGTAGTGAATGGCATTCAGAATGAGAAACGAGAACGTTCATTACAGACATTCACAACAAGTGTTCAAAACGGGGACAGCGTCCCATTGTCTTAACAAAAACTCAAGAAATGATAAATTGTTTCAGGGTTAGAGAAGGGGGAGGTGATCATTTTCTGGGACGCTTGCCAAGGGCTTTAAGGTGTTACTCCTGAAGATGGTTGTTCTGGGCAAGGAGCTCGTTGTTGCGCTCAAGAAGGTCTGTGTGGACGTGAAGTGTGTCGTGAACCTGCTGAATTAGATCAATCATTATGCACTGGTTCTCGATCATCATGCCCATCAGATACTTCGTAGAGTGCCTCTCAGCCTCATCAGGGACGCTCATACCATCGAGCTCGTCCTCGTCATCAGCAGCGTCCTTAGCTGGCGTCCCAACTACTTGGACATTTTCAGCTTCGTGATCTCCTTCTCCAGGTTCAGCAGCAGCAGCAGCTTGAGCTCTCCTCTCAGCTTTGGCTTTCCTTTCAGCCTCTTTCCGTTCCTTTTCCAATTGGCGCTTAACGGACGGAAGGGGCTCATCACACCTGAGTTTCCCAACTGGAGGGAGTGTAATTTGCCTGACGTCCCAATGAATGCCAAAGGAACGCTCTTGTTTAGGAGCATAGAGTCCCTGCTGCTTCAGAATTTGCTTGACCAAGCCGGGGAAAGGAAGAGAGTGCCTGCCTCCTGTGCACTTGCCCATGTGTTCCAAGATTACTCGGGGCAAGTTTATCGGCTTGCGTTCCAAGAAAGCGTCCAAGAGAATACTATCAGTGATCTGAACAATGGACTTCTACTCTTGGCGGGGGACGACCATGCGCACAATGAAGTGATGCGCAAGGACGCCCGTCTTGGTGAGGCAATGAGCAACTCTGTCCTTAGCAGCTGGCTGTCTCCCATTGAATATTCTGTTGAGGATTTCATCTTGGGAGAAACGGCCAAAGTTCTTGCACGGCAGATCGTGCAGAGCATCTTGCGGAGAAGGACGCAGGCCTAGCATTTTGCGGACGGTGCCCTCAGCAACTGAGTACTCGTCCCCATCGATTTCAAAAGTCCCCTGAGGCTTCCCGTTTACTTCTGTGATTTCGAACTTTGAGTAGAAACGGAGAACCTCATCAGGGGCAACATCAGCGGCCTCAGCGCCCAAGTGCGTCCAACCCTGGAACTCAAGAAGATCCAAGAACTCTTGGCGCTGGTTCTCTGCCAGAAACTCGGCGGTGAAGAGGAGCGGCGATAGGATTTTCTTGAAGCGTTTCTGCTTGGAGCCATTGCTCACGATCACTTCATCACCAGCATCTTCTTCATCTCCATCTCCCTCCTCTTCCTCAGGTTCCTCATCCTGGGGAGGGGCGTCCTCGTCATCGGAGGCTTCGTTCCGTTGTTCTTGGAACTCAACCATTGCAGTGTCCTCAGCTGTGGACGCCTGTTCTGTGGGAGGCGTGTCCACCGCTGGAGTCCTTGCCAAGGACTCTGTGGGAACGGATGGAGGAGACGTCCCTTGAACTTGAGCAGCTTCTTCGACGGCCGGAGCAGGCGGAGGAGGAGGAGGAGGTGAAGCTCTAGGGGGAGAGGGAGAGGGAGTGCGGAGCTTAGCTTTTGGGGGAGGAGCAGAGGAGGAGCTGGGCGGAACCACTGAGATCGGTTTCACCTTGAGCGGAGCAGAGGGAGGAGGCGGCAGAGTAGCAGGGGTAGCATCCTTGGCCTGGACCTGGACTTGTGGAGCGTCCTTGGCCTGGACTTGAGGAGCGTCCTCTACCCTTGGAGGAGGTGGAGGGAGTTGACGAAGGTCCTGCATACTCGCTTGGATCGCCTTCTCAACGGCTGCTTTCTCTGCTTGCTCTTGTTCTTGGCGCGCCTTCTCCTCTTTTGCCAGTTGAATTTCGGAGAGGCGAATGGCGGCCATTTCTTCATCCGTGACGCCCTCAAGCTGAGCAGAGGTCTTGAGGCGTCGTTTTGGGGCAGGAGGGGAGGAAGGGATTGGCTTTGGTGGGGAGGAGGAAGGGCCTTTAATTTGGAGCGATTTGGACGGAGGGGGAGAGGAAGGCCTTTTCCTTTTTTGAGAAGGGACGGAGCCCGTAGGAGCCACAACAAACTCCATTATATCAGGAAGTAGTTTGGCGAGCTCGTCCATGGTTCCACCAAAGGAGTCAGAAATGATTCCTGGCCCCATGAACGGTGGGTTGGTGTGATTGGTTTCTTGAAGGCGGGGCTTGACATATGTGATCATGAAGTAGTGGAGGAGGCGTTGGATTTTAGGAGGATGTTCGTGAGTGGACGCCCTAAGACAAATGTTGGCGAGCGTCCTAGGCTCCTTTTCAAGCCAGTCCTCAATGAGAGGGTCAAGGGGAGGACGGCGTTTGGGTTGAGAGGGGAGCCGGCCAATTGAGCCACTGTAAACAGAGGCTTTGGTGATATTTTCTGGCTCGGGCTCCGGTTTGAAGGGCTTCTCCAGAAATGAGAACCTCTTCGGCTGGGTTTTGGATTGAGAGCGGGATGGTTGTTTTTGTTGAGGAGGTTGGGAGCGAAGGGGTTGAGGAGGGGTGTTGGAGTGGCGGCGCTGGGTGCTTTGAGAGGAGGAATGGTGGCGAGGGGGTTCTTGTCGGCCGGAAGGTCTGCCTCTCGACTCCATTAATGACCGGCCTTTCACCGGAGGAGATCTCGAAGAGCTAGTGTTTTTCGCTGCCGACGAGGGTGAGGGATTCTTTGAGGCTCTTGTGTTGGCCATTTTTGAGATGGTTTAAATAGGGGAGGATTAGGGTTTGGAGAGAGATTTCGGGATTCGGTTGAAGATTTGGAAGATCTTTGAGATTTCTAAAAGTGTGCAAACAGCAGATGAGCGAAGAAAGGTTTTCGGAGTGCACAGGTGGGTATATATAGGAAGAAGACGAAGTTGGACGGTCAGGGGTAACAGGGTCTTTACACACAGCTTCCTCCACCCGCCTTCCCACACGTGGCTTTCTTCTTTGCTAAGGAATACAGCTGTTGAGCACTGTTTGCGCATATCCCGAGATTTTCGCTGACGATTCGTTAAAACGGTTTACCTTCCCAATTTCAACCATTCAAACTTCTCACAACTGCAAAGGACTCTGACCTGACGTCCTTTCAACACACAACACTACACAACACAGAACTGAACCACGGCGTCCCATTCACTGATCTCAACCTCTGTAATTAGAACTCTGTACAGACAACTCTCAGCTCTTAGCACGCGTCCCTTTGATCACTTAGAACCATTTTTGAAAATCAAGCAAGTACGTCCCGTAAAGGTGAAACAAGGAATGCTCATAGGACGCGTTTGCAAGATTCTCGGCTTGGGTAAGCTTAGAGTTCCCATCATTTCGGCTTATGATGAGGGTAGGGTGATCAGGGATACTCTTGATATGAAAAGCGAAATGAATACCATTCAAGGACACAAGCGAATACACATGTCTTAGACTAGCGTCCTTTAAAGATGACTTTAATGCATGACACACCTTAAAACAAGTTCTCAACAAGACATAGCCAATCATGGAGGGAATAATAGAACGGGACTTGATCATTTAAAAGTTATCATCCCCAAGAGCAACCGGAGGTGCTCGTAGGGACGTCTATCAAGTGCTTTTGTGAAAATATCGGCCACTTGGTCCTCAGTCCTAACATGATCCACTCTAATTAATCCAAGTTCAACATTATCACGAAGAAAGTGATGCCTTATGTGAATATGCTTCGTCCTAGAATGATGAACGGGATTTTTGGCAATACTTATAGCACTGGTGTTGTCACACAAGATAGGGATTGTGTTGAGGGACGTACCATAATCTTCAAGTTGGTAATTGATCCATAGGACTTGTGAGCAGCACGAAGCAGCAGCAACGTACTCAGCTTCCGCGGTTGATAGTGCCACGGAGTTTTGCTTTTTGGATCCCCAAGATACAAGGCATGAGCCAAGGAATTGTGCCATTCCTGAGGTGCTCTTCCTATCCACCACATGGCCAGCGTAATCTGCGTCAGAGTAAGCTACCAGGTTCAGGGACGTCCTTCTGGGATACCATAGACATAGGTCATCCCGTCCCTTGAGATATCTGAAGATTCTTTTGACCTCTTGCATATGGGACTCCTTTGGATTTGCTTGGAATCGAGCGCACAAGCATACAACGAACATGATGTCGGGACGACTTGCCGTAAGATATAGAAAGGACCCTATCATTCCTCTGTAGAGCTTTTGATCTACACTCTTGCCTTCTTCATCAGCATAGAGGCGAGTGTTTGGGGAGATGGGAGTATCAATGGGTTTTGAAGAGTTCATCCCATACTTCTCAAGCATTTCACGGATGTACTTTTGTTGATGAATCCGCGTCCCATCTTTGAGCTGAGTGATTTGGAGTCCCAAGAAGAAGTTGAGTTCTCCTATGAGGGACATCTCAATCTCACTACTCATCAAGTTCTTGAATTCCTCTACAAATTTCATGTTAGTGCTTCCAAAGACTATGTCATCGACATAGACTTGGACAATTAAGACATCTTTAAGAACTTTCTTTAAGAACAGGGTTTTATCAATGTTACCTCGTGTGTACCCGTTGGACAAGAGGAAGGACGCAAGCCTATCGTACCATGCACGAGGGGCTTGCTTGAGTCCATAGAGTGCCTTGTCCAAGAAGTACACATGATCTGGGTGATCAGCGTCCTCAAATCCTGGAGGTTGAGCGACGTACACTTCTTCTTTGAGCTTGCCGTTGAGAAAGGCTGTCTTGACGTCCATTTGAAAAAGCTTGAACCCTTTGTGAGCTGCAAAGGCGATGAGGAGGCGAATGGCTTCAATCCTGGCGACAGGAGCGAAGGTTTCATCATAATCAATCCCTTCCTCTTGCCTATAGCCTTGAGCCACAAGCCTTGCTTTGTTTCTTGACACGCGACCATTCTCATCAAGCTTGTTCCTGTAGACCCATCTCGTCCCTATTATGTTTTTGTTTCTCGGACGAGGGACGAGGGTCCAAACCTTATTACTTTCGAATTGATTAAGTTCCTCTTGCATGGCCTGAATCCAATCAGCGTCCTGGAGTGCTTCCTTTATGTTCTTAGGTTCAACCAAGGACACAAAGGCGTTGAAGGCACAGAATGCTATGTTAGCATTAAGGGACTGATTCACGGCTGATCTTGTTTGAACTCCTTTTGACATATCTGAGATGATTTGATCCGTTGAATGAAGTCTCGAAAGATGGGATCCCTTATGAGTATCGTCCCTTACAAGAGTACATCTAGGGTCCGTCCAATCAGATTCATCTGAGTCAAACCCGTCGTCTTCATTGAGAGTTTCATAGAGTTCCCCCTCAGGTTGAGCGTCTTCTTCTTGACGCTGTTCTCCTTGTAGGCTTGATTCAGCGACCTCATGTTGAGCTGGAGATTCACTTTGAGATGGAACTTCCTGAACAACACTGGGAACTTCTACTGAGACTTCTTCAGGATTTTGAGTAGCGTCCTTAGGAACATAGTATTTTCCAGAGGACCCGAAATCAACTTCATCATCGGAGTCATCCTGCTGCAGAGGAGATGAGCGTTCTTTCTTACTTGGTTTATCTTTGTGAGAAGAACTTTCTTTGAACACAACATGAATGCTCTCCTCAAGCTTTAGAGTTCGTTTATTGAAAACTCTATACGCTTTACTGGTGAGGGAGTATCCAAGGAATATGGCTTCGTCACTTCTTGCGTCAAACTTTCCAAGTCTTTCTTTATCATTGTTGTGAACAAAGCACTTGCATCCAAAGACTCTGAGATAGTCGATGCGAGGCTTTCTTCCATTCAGCAACTCATAGGACGTCTTCTTCAGCAAAGGACGGATCATGGCTCGATTGATAATGTAGCACGCTGTAGCAATAGCTTCAGCCCAGAAGTACTTGGGGACGCTATTGGCTAAGAGCATAGTCCTTGCCATATCCTCCAGCGTCCTATTCTTTCTTTCCACCACTCCATTTTGTTGAGGAGTCCTTGGAGCTGAGAAGTTGTGAGAGACTCCATGTTGATCACAGTAGGCCACGAACTCTGAGTTTTGAAACTCCGTCCCATGGTCTGATCTTATGGATTTGAGAGGCGTCTCAAGCGCAACTTCCACTTGTTTGATGAAGACTTTGAATGCGTTGAAGCAATCTGTTTTTGAAGCTAAGAAAAGAACCCAGGTGAATCGAGAAAAGTCATCTACAAGGACATAGATATACCTCTTTCCACCATAGCTTAACGTCTTCATTGGTCCACAAAGATCCATATGGAGAAGTTCCAAAGGTTTCTTTGTGCTGACATCGTTCTTTGACTTAAAGGACGTTCTTATCTGCTTCCCTTTGATACATGTTTCACACTGTTCAATTTTCTCAGGATCAATTTGGGGAAGACCTTTCACAAGATTTCTTTGATGAAGCTTGAGGATTGTGCCTGGTCCAGCATGGCCAAGTCGGCGATGCCAGAGGTCAGCGTCCTCCTTTGACACAGATAAGCACAACTCAGATTTTGGCTTGAACTCCTGATTGAAGATGTAGACATTGTTCTTTCGGACTCCTTTGAGGACGACTTTGTTGGATTTCTTGTTGATGACGAGGCACTCCTTTGAGTCAAATGTGACTAAGTTTTCACCTTGATCACACATTTGAGAGACGCTTAGGAGGTTGAAGCCAAGTCCTTCAACAAGGCTAACATTTGTCGCTTTGATAGACGGATTGAGAATAGCAGTTCCCGTACCTTTGATCTTTCCTTTGCCCTTGTTGCCAAACGAGATAGTTCCTCCCGTGGCGCTACTTTGGATAGAAGTGAGATGGATCTGGCTTCCTGTCATATGGTTTGAGGCGCCACTATCAATGATCCATGGGCGTCCCCTCACTTCCACCTGCCAAAACAAGGTTAGTGTATGGCGACCCAGGCAAGGTGTTCCTTACCTGGTTATTACAGAAATAGAACTCTGGTTCTGGCATGTAGTCACTTATATTCACATCATTTGAAATAGCATGCTTTCTGAAAGAACTCTTAGATCGTCTAGGACGTCTAGGGTTAGCCTTAGGGACGGACTTATCATTTTCAATGTTATTCCTAGCAGCTTTGCCACTTTCAATGTCGTTCTTCAGTTTCAGGCAATCATATTTGAAGTGATCTCCTTTTCCACAGTACCAACACGTCCTATAGTAAGTACCAAGGTAGTACTTCTTGTTGGGACGTTGGATTTTGTTCTTTTTCATCTTTTGAGGGTCACAAACTTTTGAACCTTCCCCCTTAGCAATCTTCTTATAGATCCTATGACTAGTGGAGTTAGTGTAATAGTCCCTTTGACCTTTCTCTCCACTCTCTAGGACTCGAATTCTTTCAAGAAGGTTCTTAGTCTTTTCCCTTTCTAATTCAAGTTCTGAGGTTTTGCTAGCCTCAAAGTCACTAGGGAGAGAGTTCCTAGTGTCAGACCCGTATCCTAGTCCTCTTTTGGCTGGGACAAACACCATTGGTTGAACTACCTCAGTTACCGGGCTCTTCCCTAACACTTTCACCTCTTCCCTAAGCTTAGCGTTCTCTAGCTTAAGGCACATCACTTCAGTTTTCAGGGATTTAACTTCGACATGCGAGGACTCTAGTTGTAACGAAACTGTAGCACAGTTCTCACATTCAACTAGCCTATTTTCACTTTCAAGTTCAAGTTCATCCATTCTATGTTGCATAACAACGCTTTCTTCCATGATTCTTTTAATGAGCTTAATAAGTTTGGTTTTGGAACAATTCTCTAAGGAGTTCATCATGGATTCACGAGTTACCTCTTGTTCCTTTTCAGAAGCGTCCTCTTCAAGGACTGGGGCGTCCTCTTCAAGGACTGGGGCGTCCTCCACAGCCATGTACGCCACTTGCTCATCATCTGAGGCGTCCTCTACGGCTATGTACGCCACTGGTCCTTCTGGTTCTTCATCATCAGAACTCACATTATCCCATGCGGCTTCGCACGCTCCCAAGAGAGCTTTCATCTTCATTTCTTTTGAGTTTAGTCCCGTAGTACACCTTTTAGCAAAGTGTCCTTTCTTGTTACATTTGTAGCAAGTAAGTTCCTTCATCTCTGCCTCTGTATACTTGGGACTCTCCTTTTTGTAAGGCATCTTGTGTTTCTTGGAATCTCTGGCCTTTTTACCCCATAAGCGAGCAACTTTGTGTAGAAGGGCAATCTCTTCCTCTTCTTCCAGCTGTTCCTTAGTCTTGCTTTCCTTTTCTTTCAAAGCTTGAGCACGCATCCTTTCACGATTCTCATTTTTATTTGCTTCCACCATTAGGGCAATATCTCTTTGGTGGCGCAGATACTCAGCGTACTCTGGAGTTGACGTCATCAAAGCAAGATCTGTCTGGGGGTTTCTAGCCAATTCAGCCATATCAGCTTCCCTTCTCGCTTCATAGCCTCTCAGCTTCCCATAGATCTCTTCCATATCCAGGGTTTTGTTGGCTGTGTTCTCCTTGAACGTAGTCCTATCAAAATTCCATTTTCCTGTAAGCCCATCAATGACTACTCCGACTCTGTTTCTCATTGAGACTTCAGCTTCTGGGATGCCTAAATTTCGCATCTTGGTCACAAGAGCTTCAAAGCGGTATGAGTAGTCCTTGACAGATTCGTTAGGAAGCATTCTGAAGGCATAGAACTCTCGTTTGATTTCAAGCTTGACGTCTTCCTTCATCTCTGCCGTACCCACATGGTACTTCTCAAGAGCTTCCCATTGTAGTTTGGCTGTTGCCAAATTGCTAACTCGGGTGGCGTCCCTTTCGCAGAGGGAAGCTTGAAGGAAGCATATAGCCTTAGCGTTTGTTTCCAAAAGCTTGAATTCGTCAGGACCCCACTCGTCCTCTTTGTCTTTCTTGTCATCAGGGATGGTAAGGTCACCCTTCATGATCACTCTCCAGCATTGATAATTCTGACTTCTGCAAAAGTTCTCGAAGCGGATCTTCCAGCGGTTGAAGTTGCCGTCCGTCAGACGAGGAGGCTTTACAAAAGAGATTCCAATAGGTTCCATGTCCATCTTGTACCTGCAACTCAACAAAAATCTAGAGCGCCTGCTCTAATACCAATTGATGGATCGTAAGTCAGTTAATGAGGGCGTCCTTAACTGGGTTAAGGGCGTCCTTTAGTGCAGCGGAAAATAGACTTAACAGAATACAAGATAAGTGGACACGAGTATTTATAGAGGAACCCCACTAAGACCAACTAGTCTTATGGGTAAACCTCTACCTCCGTTGGAGGATTTTCAATAGCCGTCCCTTATCTTATTAAGAGCGAGTCCTTACAACTTAGGCGAGTCGTTACACTTCTCTGAGCTAAGCGTCCGTCCTTAGCCTCACTAGTAACACTCCTTTCAACCTAACAAGTAACCTAACACTCTTAGCTATAAGGAAGCTATCACTCACGTCTCTCACGGTTCGTTGTGAGAGACAAACTACAACTCTAATTGATTTGTGGTTTTTTTTTGATTTGATGTGGTTGGACTTTCTTTCTCTTGCTTCAAGCTCACTTGATCTTCGTTCGTGTTCTTGAATGCTTCGGGAGAGCTTGAGAGAAAGTCTTCAAAGTCCACTCTTGCACACACATACCGCTATGCATACTCCTTGGAGAGTATTTATAGCGGAAGTGATTCTTGTCCTCTAGCGTCCTCTGAGACTTGGCAGGATCCTCGATCTTTGATCAACGGTGCGATGATCGTCTTGAGGAGGTCAACTCTGTTGACGCTTGGGAAGCCTCCGCGTGAGTAGGGGACCATTGCTGGGAAAGCGACGTCTTTGGCATTGTCTACACGTGCCCAGACAAAGGAAGCTTCCTTCTGAGGACTAAGGCCGGACGATGATGTAATCATGTTGGGGCGGCCTTGATTTGAATTTGAACTTCGTCCGTATTTTGGCGCGCGTCCCTTCTTGATGAGGACTCCGTCCTATCTTGCGCAGGGACTCCGCCAATTACGTTTAGCTTTTGAAGTTCTGGTAACATGCGTCCCTACAGCATAGGGACTGCTGTTCACTTGTTGTCCTTTTCGCTCATGTGCGTCCACTGGACTTACCTGAGATCAAAACTTGGACAACTTATCAAATACATTTGAGTTTGTCATTATCAAAACAAGGGACGATTATTATTGGTTTAGATATTAACGACTGACGTCCTTAATATCGTCCCAACAACGGCCTCCACCGCGGTTATGGCCGCCGCGCTGCCCACCCTGAGGCTTCATTGGTGTGGTGGACACGGTGAGAGCTTCCGGGGTGGTTTTGGCCTTGCCCTTCCCGCGATCCTGCGTAGGTTTCCCCGCCGCGTCCTCCGCGAAGACGCGTTTGGTGATGGCGTTGCAGGCGTCCTCGTAGGTGTGCAGGGTTTTCCCTCACATCTTGACTTTGAAGGTTCCGTCGCGGAGGTTGTGGATTAACATGTCGCGGGCGGAGGTGTCGTTGAGGTGAGGCACCTCCGACGCCGCGTTGACGAATCGGGTGAAGAAGGCTGCCAGGGTCTCCTCCTCTCCTTGTGTCACGGTCATGAGATCCTTCGTCGTCTTCATGCGCGTTCGAGACCCGCTAAAGTGGGACATGAACCGCCACGTTAGATCTTTAAAAGACGTGATGGAGCCCACTGGGAGGTTGGTGAACCACCTCATCCCGGCGGTCTTAAGGGTGGAGGGAAAGACCCGGCAATACATGGCGTCATTGTAGGTGTTGAACGTCATGTGGGTGAAAAACTGCCTGACGTGCTCTCTCGGGTCTTTCGTGCCGTCGAACTGTAGTGCTGTTGACGGCTTCTGGAACCCCTTTGGCATGGGTTCCTCTTGGATGAAGTCGGCGAAAAGGCTGCCGTAGGTGGTGCCGCGATCGTCAACCATCATGTTGCTTCGGGAGCCGGAGCGCGTGGATTGAGGCCGAGAGGTGGAGCGCCCTCGCGAGATGCTCATGTCCTCACTCGAGCTCCCTGGAGGCGGGGTGTGGTATGCCTGGCCCAGCCCGTAACCCGCGGCGTAAGCGGGTACATACGGCTGGTGGGGCATCGGGTGAGCACCCTGGCCGTGTTGCATGGGATATGCACCTTGGCCGTAGTGGTACGCGGGGGCGTAGCCTTGGAAGTGGGGGTTGCGAGGTGACAACGCGTTGGGAGCGTCCTGCTCCACCTCCTGCCCAGTCGAACTCCCGTTGGTGGTGGAGTATTCCTCCACGTAGGGCTCCTGCGCGGGTGCGTACTCTTGGTAGTACTGCGCGTGGACATACCCTTGGAAGGGGGCCTGTGGCTGGAAACCCTGTTGGAAACCCGGGTTCCACCCTGGCACGGCCTGTGGTTGCTACGTGGGCGGTGACCCGTAATACCACGGAGGTGGCGGCTGCATCCCGAAGGCCGCGCCGTCAGCGTAGTAAGCGTTGTTGTTGTTAGCGTCCATCACTCTACGTCGGTTGAAGCGGTGCCTGCTTAGTTTGAGGAGTTCCCCACGGATGGCGCCAATGTTGAAGTCCGAAAACACCGATAGTAGTGTAACGCGATGAGAGCACAAGATTAGAACTCAACCGAGTCAACGGACAAAGAGATAGAAAGTATCTGGTCGCTTGTAGTGTTTAACGCGATGAGGGTAGTGTTACGGATGGTTTTGTATTAGATGTGGGATTACAACAGTAGACAGATATTCTCTATCGCGTTTAGGTGTATCGGGTTACAACAATGATCTTAGCTCGAGATCTAGTGTATGTGGTTCGCGAGGTCTTCGATCCCCGTTCTGGTGCATTGAGCTCGCTATTTATAGTTGAGATTCGAGCCGAGTTGGAGCGGGATGTCGATGTGGGACGAGCGCCGCCCAGGTACGTGTCGCTCTACGGTTGGTTCCTGGGGCGGCGGCCGCGGAGCTGGCCAATCAAAGGCCGGGATGGGACGTTGCCGCCCACCGCTCACCTGATGGGACGTTGCCGCCCACCCACTTGCGTGGATGGGACGGGGCGATGAGCGCGGTGAGCGCAACCCCCGGGACCGGGCCTCCGTTTTGTAGGGAGTCTGCCTTGTAAGGAATCATTGATTTGGACAGCGGCGTATCCGATCGCGATGGCTGTAGAGCTTAGGGTTTGACGCCATCTTGAGAAATCTATACTTGGTCATATTTTGTTTTGGTAGGGTATCTTAACGCGTTGACGGTTCCTGGTATCAACAGGTTGAATATGAAAGTTTGAAATAAATGTATTAAAGACATAGTAAGATAAAAATCTAAGAGTGCTTATGGCTCTTGAATTCTGAAAAAATAAAAGACATTTAGCAACATGATATTTGGACTTGTATATAATTAATATATTATCTAAAGTTCTTGCTTTAATAAAAAATATGCATGTATATATATATATGTAGATTATGCTCCTTACAATTATTTTTTCCAATTAAATACCATAAATTTAAAAAAAGTTATAAATTGTAACATAAATTAATCGGTTAAATGTTATCCAATAGGTCATAAAATAAAATTTCTTATGTAATATAGCGTGCATAATTAGATCACTTATTTCACTTGAATAAATAAACTATTTGAAATGGAAATGTAGCATTGTTGGTAAATGTAAGAGATAAAGGAGATTACATACTCAACTTAATAATGAAAAGTACAAATAAAAAAGTAAGAGAATTTTGTGGAAAGAAATTAAAAGGAGTTTGTGGAAATTAAGAAAGGAGTGGATTGGAAAAAAAGAATGTGGAAGTTGAGAAATTGGAATTTAGAAGAGATAAGGGAAATAGAAAAACAATAATTAAAAATAGTTAAATATAAAAGGCATGAAGAAATAACATGTGGTGAAAGGAAATAACTTTAAAGATTTATGCTTTAAAGACATGAGATGATTAGTTGCACAAAATCACCACTTATTTATGATTATTTACAATGAACTACCCAAAATCCTACTTTATTAAATCATCCATTAGTATTTTTGCTAAATTTATTTGAGTAAATCATATAAATCGATAAAGATAATGACGAGACATATTTATAAAATCCCTAATTTTATTTGATGATTAGGATTAATCTTGTTGGTTGATTTTATATCATCCAACGAAAAGTAATAATACGAGAGATTTAAATTCAATGTTTGATTCACAGATCTTAATATCTTTAGTTTTAAAATATTCAATTGACATTATATTTGTTCAATTAAGAGGTTTATTTGTATATTATTGAATTATATAATATAAATGTAATCATATTAATATATGTTTATTTTAGTGTTTTTCTTTTTAACTTAAAAATATTGATCTAATTGGTCCATAATTTTTTCTTTACTATATTAAATTAAAGGGAAATTCCGTCTGGTACCCCCCAGTTTTGTGCTTTTCCGGATGGTGTCCTCGAAAAAAAACTTATTCTGGAATTACTCCTAAGTTTTTTTGTCCTAGTTCGTCCCGTAGCCTTTTACTCTACTCACCCCCGTTAAATTATGTTTTAGAAAAAAGACAAATTCTTATCGAAATCTAAAATACAAAACAAAACAGAAAAAGAATTTGGATGTCATCGTGACTGGCCCTCTCCGACATAACCACTCGATGTTGAGGTCGTTCTCCCTCCTCCTGATGTTGTCATGGTCAACGCCACTTTGCTCCCCTAATTGGAGACAAGCTGGTCAATTTCGGCCTCGAAACCCTAGCGCTCGTTGGATTACATGCCACCTATGTCCTCTCGAGCCAAACCCTCACCCTCCTCAACACCACCGACCTCAACCTCTTCCACTCCTCTGCCCTTGCCTCCTTCTTCCTTTCCAACCAAGACCCTCGAACCCTAATCATGGTAAGCATCAACAACTTGGCCCTGCACCTCATCAAGGCCCGCATCCAGGCCATCGATCAACCGGGTTGGAGGATCCAGAAGTTGTTGGGGGTGACGACGACGGTAGCTGTTAGGGCGGCACCGCTGAGGGTGAGGAGTTGGTGGGTGACCATGCGACTTTGGGTTAGGTACGCCGGTGGGAATTGGAGGTCCAAATTCTTTTTTTTTCTGCTTTTGAATTTTTTAAAATAATTTCTTTGTTCTTTTAAACATAATTTAACGGGGGTGGATGGGAGTAGATTAAAAGGGTACGGGACGAACTAGGACAAAAATTGAGGGGGAGATTGTCGAATAAGTTTTTTTAGAACACCATCCGGAAGAGAAAAATACTCGAGAGTATTAAGCAGAATTTCCCTAAATTAAATTAATTAGCAGTAGAAGACGTGAGTGGTTGCTCACAAATATTTGTAATTACTCCTCAGGTTAGCATGTGATAGCATTTCTAGGGCGTTATAAATGGTATCAAAGCCGACTTTGGGTTACAAGTTGACTTCGTCTGAAGGGCGGTCACTCGAACGAGGGGGCGGTCATTGGGCATTGACGAGGTCGTCAAGTGCTTAAGTGGAGGAGATCGTAACACCCCGATAATTTATAAGGGATTGCGGTACTCCCCATGCGAACAAGAGCTCTTTCTTTTCATAGATCGAGAGGTCAAAAGAACTGTGAAGTTAAGCATGTTAGGGCGAGAGTAGTACCAGGATGGGTGAGGAAGTCCTCATGTTGGTATGGGATAGCGCTTCTAGGGTTTCATCCTTACAGTCAACGTTGGACATGGCGACAAAGGTATGATTGACAAGTTGTAAGTTTTCTCGATCTGAGCCCCACAATGGACGCCAAACTGTTTTGGTCAAAAAGTGGATCTTCGAATCACACTTAAATAACCTAGATGAGGGCTAGATCGAGATTGAATGGAAAGCTACGAAAGCAATATAACTAAGAACATGATTATTATTGGGTGGAGACTGGAGAGTGATGTTCTTAAAAACACAATATTCACGTCCTTATATACAAGTTTTCTTCAAACGTTATTTCCTAACTAGTTTAACCCCCATACCATGTATGGGTAATTTGATTATAAATCCGATTTAATATAGATATGTTTCGTGAACTTCTACGATGAAATAAATAGGTATATTGTTAAATAGAAATTTTATTAAGCTAGGCTGTTCCATGTTACGTATATGTGTGTGGAAAAAATTGTGCATACCTCCTAGGTTTATATGTAGAACATAAAAGACCTTCCTAGGTGTTATATCTTTTTAAATAGGAATTGATATACATATATGTATATATTAGATAGATCTTCCTATAGATAATAGATCTTCCTAGGTGTTATATCTTCCTATCTATATTTTTATAGAAACTGATGTACGTATATTGTTATATAATATCATACACGTTAATATCTTCCTATTTATCGTAAGCATATTATGATATAGATCTATATGAATTATATATATATATTGTATTATATATATCATACACGTTAGATATATCATACACGTTATTTGAATTATATCATACACGTTAATATATGTTATATATTTATCTTAAGCATATTATGATAATTATATATATTTATCATATGAATTATATATATTTATCTTTCTATGATATAGATTTTCCTTTGTAGATATAGAAATTTTTATTAAATATTATGTCTTCCTATTGTGGCAATGATCGTATGAAAAATATATCTTCTATAAATATCTTCTTATATGTCCTTTAAAATTATCAAATCATATATATTTATCATTCTATTGTGATTAGTGTTTTTTTATATATGCAAGGGCCCGGTTGATTACTTTATTAAAGATATGACACGTGCCGCAATTTTTTGTGAAAACTTTGTCTCTGCTTTATACTATAGACAGTATAGATGCATTCAATTGCCCCAGATTGTAGCTCGTTTCCGTGGATTTAGCCTTCTTATCTCGCAACGTCTTTTAGTGCAATCTTCTGACAGATCTCTTGAGTCCGATGATCATTCATGCATCACACTGGACTTCATGGGCTCCGGGCTTTCGGAATTGGGGCCAACACCCTCCATGCGATACTTGACCCGTGAGACTTTAATAGTAGACATTATTTTATGAGAAAGAGTCATGTAAGAAGGAGTCTTACATTAGAAATAGGAATGAATCTACACCGTTGGATTATCCCATCACACTGTCACACGCGTCACGCGTGTATGAGCATTTTTGAAAAAAAAAGGTTGAACGAAGATGCGTCGTAATCTGGCAATCTTCCCCTCCCCAAAATCCTCCTCCGCCATTTCCAGACCTCCGTCCATCCCGTCGACCTTGCCACCTGCCACCTCCTTCGACCTCAGGCGCCGATTCTCGTCACAAATCCGAGATTTGACCTCCTCTGTGCATGGATTCTTCTTCCTCGTCGGTGTCGATTCGACCTCCTCCGACCTCAATCGGGCGCCGATTCTCCTGTTCCTCATCGGCGACGGCTTCTTCTTCGTTATCCGCGCCGATTCTCCTATTCCTCATGTTCTCCTTACACTCGCTTACCTCAACAGGTACGTAACTACATACTCTCTCTTTGTTCGCTCTCGCATCCCCAATTGTTCCCCTCTTGTTTCAAATTAGGTTTAGGATTACGAATTCAAATTAATTGAATGCTTAGATCCTTCAATTTTGCTTCCGTTTGTGGCTTCTGTATGCGAATTCATGAAAAAACGGAATCGGAATTCAATTAGGTTTAGGAACACGTTCGAGATGCTAGCGATGGTTCCGACTGATTCAGCGGTTCGTAGAAGATCTTGATTGCGCTTGAGATCTCGAATCCTGAAGTGTGGGGAAGAAGACCTCGTCGGGATCTCGAATCCGAAAGCTATACCATGTACAAGACCTCGTCGGGATTCGAACGACAAGTGTTATATGTTGTTGATTGATGGATTGAACAAGGCCAAGGATTTCGAGTCCGACATTCAAGTAATAGCACTTTTCTCTAGTGCTTGCAATAGAGTGATTCAATATCAGCTAAAGCTGAGAAATTGGAGGTTTGCTTTTGCTGTTTCAAGAAGATTCAGGAGTCCTCTTTTGCTTGGATATCCTTCAGGTAAAGTTAACATCTTTATTTCTAATACAAATCAAACCCTAGTTTCATTCCTAGTTTCTCTAAAGGACACTGAATTGAATTGTACATGACAAATGGTCTTCTGCTTATGATGTGAGATCAATTCTACTGTCTATATAGAGCCTTCTTGGAGGTATTATTATGTGAACTGTTTCTACATAAGTATTTGTCAATTTGATGTGCACTATTATGTCGAAGGGAACTGAAGTTATTCTTTGGGTGGTTGTTATTGTGATTGAAGAACCGAATATCAGCTCGCCACTAGACTCCCAAGCTGCTGCACTGTGGAGCAACCAAGAAGGTTGGTGTTTTTCAGGGCTGATGATCTTGAAACTTGTTCGATGCTTCTTTTGTGATTTAGACATTCAGTTGATGAGCGTTTTCGGGTGTTTTGTGTTGCAGTGTAAAGAAAGATGGTGGAGAAGCTGTACAAGCCACCGGTAGCGTGAAGATTTGAGGTTGTTGAATTCAGGCGTTGATTCGATTCGTGTAACCCCCCGTTTTTCTAACAAGGCGTTACTCAGTAGTAGACCTCACGAGGCACTACCAAGCTAGTTTGACAACTGAACAACTGGATCTTGCAACGCGGGCACGGCGAGAAAACAAGAAAACATCCAACTCGTACAATAAAAGAAATAGAATTTATAGTTTACAAACCAAAATGCTATGAATCAATCTCCAAGAACAACACCAGAATAACTTCTAATAACAACTCACCTAACAACAACTCCAAGCCCAACAACCTCTCCAACTCATGCTCTCTTAACAAACCAAAAACAAATAGTAAAAACTAGAACAACCCCAAAATCTACCATTGTGACACGCGCTGTCGCTCTGCCCATCACTTCGCCGAGGCTCGACCACTATCTGCTCACCTGAACTGAAAAATAGTTCCCCGAAGGGTCAGCTACTACCCTAACAAGCTAGACTAAGCACAGTAACCACAGGACATTTTAAAACCGTTTTGATTCTAAAGTCAGCAAACAAAAGTCCACAATCACACGCATAACTCTAAATCCAGTACTAGGTACAGTCAGTCACGCACATACCAGTTACTAACATAATCATAATCACAAGTTCACTTACGAACACATTCACAGAGACACATATTCACACATACGCACCATACTTGCACATACTTTCACTAATCCACACATTCGCATACCTTCACCATCCTGCTTTCACATCCGACCATTTCCACACAACGACATACACTTCTTCACATACACGCCCATACTCACACAAACATATACCTCCACTCACTGTCCTAGTGAGGGCGGAGCTACAACTTTCGTTGCGCCCCTAACCGGCAATGCAACCCTTCTCCACCATTGCACCCCGATTGGACGTACAACCCTTCTTCACCATTGCACGACCCCAGTCGATGCAACCCTTCATCTCCATTGCACCCGGGATTTCCTTTACATATTAATCTTAGCTTCCCAGAAGCCTCAGTCACACTGAAGTACACTCAACCACGTTTTCAACCATGAAGCATAGAGAAACAACGTTGCACATAATATCACACCATAGCAGAAATCATTTATAAAAATAATCAATCGGGACTAGTTCCCAAAACCAATCCTACAATCACAGCACACAGCCTAACAAGCTAGAATAAAACTGAGCAAGTCAAAAATCGACTTACCTGAAATATGGAGAATTTCCCACTTCAACCCGACAATTCAACTAGAATCACTGCGAGCTCCGACCCCTGAACCAAACCTGAACGAACCCGTACTGAACTTAATACGGGCTTACCGGCGACCACCGAAACGAAGGAAGACAGTTCAAACTCCGGCGGGGCTCCTTTGCGGCTCCGGATGAAGATGACGATCGATCCCCCAAGAAAGCTGCTCCTATTTGATAACTTCCCAAAAACTTACATTTGAAGCAAACCAAGTCGGCAAACAAAGTCGGCATCAAATTCCATTCTCAATCCCAAATTCCTCTTTATTGCAAATCTTGCCCATAAACTAAAATTAATTAATTTCACCCTCAAATACTTCCCCAGACTGAGTAGAAAGACTCGGAATCATTTACGGGCCCATAAACGGAACCGGATGGAACCGAATATTACATACCACCCCCCTTAAGAAAAGTTTCGTCCCGAAACTTAGTCAAAGAACGAACTCGAGAATCGAACCCAAACGAGACCTGAGGTCTCACAACCTAGTGGAATTGTCCATCTTTAAGCTAGCTTGCCTCAACACAACGATATCTTGCATCAACGACCATACAAAACCTCATAGGGTACTATCTTAATCGAGGAGTATCAACTGTTGTTATAGACAAACTTCACCAGCTACCACACAATCTCACATGATCCATAACTGTACACTCAAGCACATGATCCACCAAACCATGACGACATTCATAACAAATCCACATCACATCAAACTGCACACACACTGGCAACATTTGTTCCTCATTTTCAGCTAGCAGCTTCCACTACTCATTTTCCACTGGCAACCTCCGCTACCCATTTTTAAGATCCCATCAAACAATCATCAAAAGGCATTTCAAAATCGATCAGGATTAGATCTATAGCTTCAGTATTTATCTAAGATTCGACACAACCAACCATAATCACTTCCTCTAACACTCTCTTCTTTTCTCAACTTGCATCACCTGTTCCAAACAGACTCTTAGGTTCTTCAAATTCATAGCTCATGAGTTTTACACACCACTGCTATCGTTTCTTCTAGCATACAGTCTCCTAAACAGAACAAACTCTTCCCAGTCTAGGAGTAACCGAAGATGCCACTGATCAAAAACCATATCATCGATTCAATTTAGTCGATACAGGCTCTAACTAATAAACTCTTAGCCTTATCTATTCTCCATAAAATCCATTACCACACTCGTGGTCAACACGCTCTACGCAGCTATCCTTCAAACATCCTCTTCTCAAAATCATTAACTGCAAGTAAACCGCCCCTTAACCAAATCTAGCAAATTACTGCACTCCACTATGATCAATTAACTTAGTCATCAATTCAAGACAATTGATTCTCAATCTCATGGCAAGTTCCAGTTTTGCCCATACATACCTGATCTTCTTAGTCTAATCTTGATTCTTATAAACAAAACATAACCTCACATGCAGTTGAACTCGATATGTCTCCTCTTTCATCCAACAAGTCATTTTCCCGAGTATCCAATTTCAGCTTCACAATTTCGTCCAGACAGTAGGGAACCCGCTTGACCAGTTCTTATCCCCGGCTCAAATCCGCTAACCGCCATCTACTTTTCCCTAGACTCATGGTCGTAACAACTCCTCAAGAAACATTTTCCTAATGTTTTACCCCATAAACATGAGCGTCATAGTACTCCTACTCTTTAGCACCTCGGCTAATATTCTTACATCCATGTCAATCACCACTTGAGGTTCCACTGTTCAACTCAACTACTCCACTTCCAGTGGGTCTCATCTCCTACTAAATCACTTTTGAACTGAGTCATCTGGTTCTACATCATTATATTACTTAACAATTTCGTCTTAGTGACCTCAATCTTCAAGCATTAGCTGACACGGTGAAAATCCCTGAAGGACAATCCTTGCAGAAGACGCAACTTCAAGTACACACTACCCTCTTAATACGCAACGTCACGACTCTTATAGTACCAAAACTAAAGCACATCACAATCCCTTCCCAAACTTAACCTAAAAATTTAAACTTAACTTACCAACTACACGAAATCCTTCGGCTGATGGTGGCGAAGCCGCAACGTGTCACCTACCCCACCTAAATGCAACATGACTACCCAATAAAAACGTTTGAAAATACTGGCCAGATTTAGTTCAAGTTGGACCTCGTGTACGCTCGTTGGTCAGTTTCATGTGCCCTTATTGTCAACCTCGCTCTGATACCAATTTGTAACGCCCCGTTTTTCTAACAAGGCGTTACTCAGTAGTAGACCTCATGAGGCACTACCAAGCTAGTTTGACAACTGAACAACTGGATCTTGCAACGCGGGCACGGCGAGAAAACAAGAAAACATCCAACTCGTACAATAAAAGAAATAGAATTTATAGTTTACAAACCAAAATGCTATGAATCAATCCCCAAGAACAACACCAGAATAACTTCTAACAACAACTCAACTAACAACAACTCCAAGCCCAATAACCTCTCCAACTCATACTCTCTTAACAACACCAAAAACAAATAGTAAGAACTAGAACAACCCCAAAATCTACCATTGTGACATGCGCTGTCGCTCTGCCCACCACTTCGCCGAGGCTCGACCACGATCTGCTCACCTGAACTGAAAAATAGTTCCCCGAAGGGTCAGCTACTACCCTAACAAGCTAGACTAAGCACAGTAACCACAGGACGTTTTAAAACTGTTTTGATTCTAAAGTCAACAAACAAAAGTTCACAATCACACGCATAACTCTAAATCCAGTACTAGGTCCAGTCAGTCACGCACATACCAGTTACTAACATAATCATAATCACAAGTTCACTTACGCACACATTCACAGAGACAAATATTCACACATACGCACCATACTTGCACATACCTTCACTAATCCACACATTCGCATACCTTCACCATCCTGCTTTCACATCCGACCATTTCCACACAACGACATACACTTCTTCACATACACGCCCATACTCACACAAACATATACCTCCACTCACTGTCCTAGTGAGGGCGGAGCTACAACTTTCGTTGCGCCCCTAACCGGCAATGCAACCTTTCTCCACCATTGCACCCCGATTGGACGTACAACCCTTCTTTCACCATTGCACGTCCCCAGTCGATGCAACCCTTCATCTCCATTGCACCCGGGATTTCCTTTACATATTAATCTTAGCTTCCCAGAAGCCTCAGTCACACTGAAGTACACTCAACCACGTTTTCAACCAAGCATAGAGAAAACAACGTTGCACATAATATCACACCATAGCAGAAATCATTTATAAAAATAATCAATCGGGACTAGTTCCCAAAACCAATCCTACAATCACAGCACACAGCCTAACAAGCTAGAATAGAACTGAGCAAGTCGAAAATCGACTTACCTGGAATATGGAGAATTTCCCACTTCAACCCGACAATTCAACTAGAATCACTGCGAGCTCCGACCCCTGAACCAAACCTGAACGAACCCGTACTGAACTTAATTAAATCCGAATAGTCAGCCTCCTCTTAACTTTGGGTTGACCACCTACTTGTCTAAAACCAAATGCTTGCCCACTTAATTGTCGGTGGTCACAATCCACAATCTCCAATTTTCTTTTGATTCCATATTGACTTTTGACTAGTCAAAGCCTTGCCACCTCACCTTAGTCAACCCAAATTCCCTTCTTTGCTTCCCTTTCCTTCTTCAATTACCAAACTGAATTTTTCCTAACTCTGTAAATTTTGGATCTGCCAAACCACGCCCTTTACTCACCGAAGACCACACCTCCGACATCTCGCCCCGACCCGGACTCGTGCCCACCGGCGACTTCCCCCGACGACCCGGAACGAACCCCGACTTCGGCCTGTTCTCTCTTCCGCCTCAATCCCGAATCTGAAACCCACCTTCACCGGCCTCCTTGGCCCCGGATCTACAGACGCCGGCCCTTCCCGGTCGACTCTCGCCCAGCCCTCGACCGCCTCTGTCTCACGCCGCTCTGCCCAGCAGCCCTCGACCAACGACGCCCGAGTTCGACCCGATCGGGACAAAACAGAACTACCAACTTGAACGGGCTTACCGGCGACCACCAAAACGAAGGAAGACAGTTCAAACTCCGGCGAGGCTCCTTTGCGGCTCCGGATGAAGATGACGATCGATCCCCCAAGAAAGCTGCTCCTATTTGATAACTTCCCAAAAACTTACATTTGAAGCAAACCAAGTCGGCATCAAATTCCATTCTCAATCCCAAATTCCTCTTTATTGAAAATCTTGCCCATAAACTAAAATTAATTAATTTCACCCAAAAATACTTCCCACAGACTGAGTAGAAAGACTCGGAATCATTTACGGGCCCATAAACGGAACCGGATGGAACCGAATATTACAATTCGGGCATGAAGAGAGGGAGGGGGAGGTAGATTAATTGATTTAATCAGCAAAGAAGTTGATATTCATTCATAGTTCATACTTGTTGCTTTTCTTGTTCGGACTTTCCAACGTAGAGTTGTATGGATGTTGTCTTGCTGCTAATAACAGTGAAAGATGAATGGAAACATACATTGCTTTTGTGATATTATTTTCTTCTGCTAGCCGTTTGTTGAACTCCTACCTCCTCAATTATTGCGATTTTCTAAATTAAGCAGTTGCTAGCTGTTTGTTGAACGTTGTGCTCGTCAGCAGCTCGATCCGAGCCTGTGGCAAGCCCGACCCTGGCCGCAACCGATCCCGTGTCATCCTCACTGGCTTCAACGGCATGACATCGTAGCAGCGATTTGCCAACGCCCTCGGCTTCATTCACGAGTATGCCTTGGCTTCCTGCACCCAAGT
The DNA here is from genome assembly GCA_963924305.1 of Polygonum maritimum. Lineage (NCBI taxonomy): Eukaryota > Viridiplantae > Streptophyta > Magnoliopsida > Caryophyllales > Polygonaceae > Polygonum > Polygonum maritimum. Next base: position 18,850,025 of record OZ002728.1, on the reverse strand, counting down.
CCTCCAGCAGTAAAATGTCCATGGTGATGAGAATTAATTGGTTGAAGTTGTTTAAAGAGTAAAGAATGTGTTAATTTGTGTTGTGGATTATTTGTGTGTTTGCTACTATGCTGCTGTTAGTCGGATACGTCTGTTATTGATTATAGCCTCAACTATGATTGATTTGAATATTTGATCTGTTGTTGATCCGATAGATGGACATTTAATCTGGTTGGCTATTTATGAGTATGCGGGTTGTTGATCTTAAATTAATAAATGCTTAATTAGTTAAGTAATCAAATGTGAGTTTGATTGCGAGACTTTGGCCGCTCAACTGACATAGCATGACATGGAAAATAATGCGAGACTTTGATTATTTTGTAAACATTACTAAAAGTCAATTTCCATAATTACATTTGAACAAATTGATAATATAGTTGAACAAATATGGATGAATAAATTGACCATAGAGGTGAACAAATTCCAAAGAGTTAAACAAATTATACAAAGTTCGCCTGCTGTAAAATATGGATGAACGAATTGACCATAGAGTTGAACAAATTGACAATAGAGTTGAACAAATTGGTAATAGAGTTGAACAAATATGGATGAACAAATTGATCATAGAGTTGAACAAATTGACAATAGAGTTGAACAAATTGACAATAGAGTTGAACAAATTGACTATAAAGTTGAACAAATTGATAATAGAGTTGAACAAATATGATAAACAAATTGACCATAGAGTTGAACAAATTGACCATAGAGTTGAAAAAATTGGCAATAGAATTGAACAAATATTGATGAACAAATTGACCATAGAGTTAAGCTCATATTAATGAACAAATTGACCATAGAGATGACCAAATTGACCATAGAGTTGAACAAATTGGCAATAGAGTTGAACAAATTGACCTTAGAGGTGAACAAATTGTCGATAGAGTTGAACAAATTGACCTTAGAGGTGAACAAATTATACAAAGTTCAATTGTTGTAGATAGATGAATAAATTGACCATAGAGTTGAACAAATTGGCAATAGAGTTGAACAAATATGGATGCAAAAATTGATCATAGAGTTGAACAAATTGACCATAAAGTTGAACAAATGGACAATAGAGTTGAACAAATTGGCAATAGAGTTGAACAAATATTGATGAACAAATTAACCATAAAGGTGAACAAATTGTCATAGCGAAACAAATTATACGAACTTCGATTAGTATAAAATATGACATAGGTGCACAAATTGACCATAGAGTTGAACAAATAGGCCATAGAATTGAACAAATCGGTCATAAAATTGAACAAATTTTGGATGCGTGGTGACGGTTCACGGAAAACCCTTGCAACGCTTACACACCAATACAGCAAACTGATCAAAAGACGGAAGGAAGGAACAATCAATTGAACACGGAATTACAAAACGAATTCAAGCACAATTGGATTTGACAGGGAACATAGACCATCAACTTATCAAATTAACCTAAATCGACTTGTTCTTAGTAATTAATTATACTTTTAGGCTGAATCTGTCCTTTTCTTTCGTCTGCATAGTTATGTACAATGGTGATCAAATTTGCTGTAAATTGCACTCCCGTCTCAAACCGCTAATTCCACAAACGCCGCCGTACAAAAATCACAGCGAAAATGTGCGGATCTTGCCATGTACAACACACATCCGGGATCCGGATGCACAAGCAGAGAATCCCTATCAATCCAGACTCTAACCACAAATCTTCACAGAGCACGAACTCAAAAGAGAATCTGCTACGGCGGAGCACCAACAAACCTGTAACTAACTCACAGAAATCGCATCTTCCGCTCTGGACATGGCCGAGAGGCGGCTCGGCCGAGGCTGAAAAAAGCCACGCCGCCGCTGCTGGTGCGAGGACGGCCGGATCAGCGCCGACAACGCTCTCTTCACCCAATCGCCTTCAACTGTCCCGATCCAGACAAGCGAGTTCGTCATGGCGGACCGCCGGAGGTTCAATCGCATCGGAGAGCACGAAAAAAAAAAAAAAAAAACAAAAAAACCGCGAATAAAAAAACGTATTATACGTGAATAATTCGCGAATAATACGCCCGTGAGTTTTTGGGTTATTTTCTTCGCCCGTGATCGAGGGCTGTGATTCATTCTTATTTCCTACCGTAATATCCATTCCTATCGGATTCGGACCCTTATTTTATTATGTGAAAATCATTTTACTCGATCTCAGTATACTAGTTTAGGTGGTGATAATCTTGAACCGAAAAAGTCTTTTAAGATTGAAGGCCAAACACACGTCCATAATTAAATCTGATGTAGTTTGGTATAGAGAAACGAGACAAGGGGGGAACCGTGGCGCACTCGGCGGGGATCTGCCTTGCGAATGCCCCAAGCAAACACACATACGTAGCCACTGACCTTCTTCGTTCTCATCCCCTATTTCCACTCTCCCATTCATTACTAAAATAACTGATATACAAGTGGGAGTTAGGGTCAAGTGGACCATAAATTTAATGCGTTTAATGGAATTAATGCTATGGATCAGTTCAAGTTTAGCACACTAGCGGTTCATTTCGATCGAGTACACTGAAGTTAATTTTATGTTCAAACTTAGTACCCTAGTAGCTTAGTACCGGGGTATTGTATAGGGATAATGTTTTCAAATTAATTTTATATATAGAGTTTGATTTCGATGAAAACTTTTCTTATCCTATAAACTAAAAACGTGAACAAAATTCATAAATATGTGAACAATAGGAAGAAATATGTAAACAAAATCAGGTTTTTATTATGGATCATATTAATATATATAATAACAAAATTTTCTCAAAATCATTTGTTATTGATCAGATTACTACACATAGTAACACAAAATCACAAACATTTTTGGAGTTCACGTATTTCATGTTTTGTGTTCACATATATCTATTTCATGTTCACGTATTTCTATTTCATGTTCATGGTTTTTAGTTTGTAGGTTAAGAAAAGTTTTCATTTGATTCAAATCCTAATTTTAAATTACGTAATTTCAATGAATAACAGCTCTATCCAATCAAGTTAAAGGATTGACATACTTTATTTAATAAATAATATACTTATCTTATCATGTTATACACATATCAGCTAGGGTAAAACTATCATATAAATATTTTATTAATAGATTTATATTAATATTCTTTTATAAACTGAGTTCATGGAATTTATATTAGTAGATAGCATTGTTTTTATATATGTCTATTTTTATTATTTAAAATGCAAACATTATTTTCTTATTTTATCATATGTTTTTTCAATCCAAACATATATATTTGTTGATTTCCCTACATTAAAAATAATAGTTTGAGAGCACATTACAAAATAGCAAAAAAAAAAAACGGGGTAAAGATTTAAATAAAACATAATAACGTTTGATTTTTATATACATATAGATTTATTACGTATATATAATAATTTTTGTTTGCATATAGATATGTTACTTGCTCTTATAGTTGTATATTATAATATCATTATACCTTGATATTGGTATGTGAATGTGATAAACAAAAATTAATTTTGGTATCATATAGGTATGTTGCATAATCTTATATATTTACATTATTACATATCAATTTGCTCCTCAAATATGGTATGATAAATAAATTTAAAGGGACGATGTCACCTGATGTGGGGGAATTTGCTACCATTTTACTATAGAGTAGTAGCAAATCGCGTAATGTGGAAGAATTTGCTACCATTTTACTACTGCATATAGATGTGATTCTTGTCAATCTTTTTATTTCTTCCCCAAAATTTTGCAATTTAATTAAAAGGTAACTTAAAAAATATTTGAAAAATAAGTAAGTTATTTAACATAATTTGTGTTATAACATTCATTTACAAGTTGTAATGGTATATGATTATACTATTATTAAATTAATTACTGTATTATTTAACAAGATCTATTAAAGTACTATTACCCATACAAGTTTCTTTTTTCTAAAAGTTTTATGTAAATAGGTCATAACTAACCTATTTTTTAATTTCTGTCTTCATATAAAAATCCTATTAATTACAAATACATATATATATATATGTTAAATAAAAAATATTTCACTTGAGGTTTCATATCATATCACATATGAAATTTTAATTAATCAGCGATATTTTGAAATAAAATGATATTATTTTATCTATGATTTTTATTTAAGTCGTATTATATAAAATATAATCTTAAATTTGTTCTTAACATAAATCACACTTTTGGATAAAACACATTCGTAACGATTTTGTCTTAGAAAAGACGATGTTAATATCTAGTTTTTTTCCAAAAAATATTTTCTTATAAAATTTTCTCTTTTTATTTTTGCATGTTTCAATTCTGCATTTAGAAATAATTTTAGAATTTATCGCTGAATATGTTTAACATAACTATAATGATTTTTTATAAACTTATATTTAAAAGAGAATACAAAATAATGTAAATTTTATTACAAAAGCGTCCAAACGAGCATACTTTACTATTTGATAGTTTCAAAGGCATTTTTGCAACCTTTTTTAATGGGAGCGGAACGATCGCAAATTTGCCTTAATTTTTTTATGGCATCTAAGCAAACTTTTACTATATACTCTCATCCCACTCATGTAGGTTAGGTGCTCTACTTTTAGCGAGATTTTGGTCTCACAATCTACATTTTTTTTTATTAGGTAAGAATTGGAAGTCCCGCTTACGGGGGACGTCCTAGAGCATCCTTTCAGATGAGAAATAACAGTTCTTGGTGATTCCCAATGTGGTTGGTAGGGAGGTCATGACCCAATTTCGCGATTTTATCAGCCACGGTATCAAAAACCCGAGTCACATGCTTGATTTTGACTGACTCAAACTCGTGGAGGAAGCCCCAGATGTCCGAGATCAGTAAGTTAATCTGCCAAGAACATGTCCTCGTGCCCTTAGTGGCTTCAATCACCGTCAAATTATCGCCTTGAAGTTCGATCTTTTTGAATCCCAATTCTTTGGCCTTCCTCACCTCGTCTCGAAGTCCGAGTGCTTCAGTCTTAAGATTGAGTTATGGTCATATTTCCTAGCCCCCAAGGCAATCACTTCTGCATGTTGGTTCCATTTCAATTACTTCGTTTTGGCTTTCTCAGCTTCCTTTCATCCTTTTTCTCGTCTTCTGTGTACTACATAGCTCTCTTCCACTATGTCATTTGATTCCGTATGTGTTGAGGTATATTTGTGACTGCGTTACTTGGATCCTGTTGAAATATTTTTAAGTTTTTTTGATGCCATAGACACCACCAAATAGCAGCTAACTCTGTGAAGTCGGCTGTACCAATCAAGTGGTGTAATTCTGTTATCATATTGTTGGGTGTTTTGTCAGTGGTGTCATTATTCTGTATTACATCCGCTATTATTGGGTTAGCTTATTGGATTACACCCCGTGTGAATGGGCAATCAACGAGTAAGTGTTCGGTGTCTTCATCTGCTCCGTTGCACAAAATACATTCCTTAGGGACGACTAGCACTCATTTTGCTCCTAGTCTATCCTTGGTTGAGAGCCCATTCTACATGTATACGGGGTCTCACTTAGGCATGGCAATGGGTCGGGTCGGGGACGGGTGGACTACTTCCATCACCCGACCCGAATTCACCAACCGTGTACCCGAACCGACCCGAATACCCGAACGGTTGTACCCAAAACCGAACCACCCAAAAACCGTCGGGTTTCGGGTCGGGTGGGTGTTTTTTTCGGGTGTGTTTTTTTTCTGGGGTTTTACCGACCAAGCCGACCCCTAGGTCTGCACTCATACGACTTGCCCCTCACTCGACGAGAGCCTCGCCCGAACTCGCCGACCCTTCCCGACGCAACCCGACTCCTCACTCTGTTTTGTGACACCGCAGAACGGTGCTGGCGGCCCACACTCGCTCGAGCTCCACCGCAGACCGATTGCAAGGACGGCGTTCTCACGGTCACCGTCGCGAAGCTTCCCCCGCCGGAGCCGAAGAAGCCGAAGACCATCCAGGTCCAGGTCGCTTGAAATCGATTGAAACAGATCCGGGAAATTCAGATCTTGCGAGGATATGGCAGCGGAAATTCAGACCTTGGGCTAAAATCGATTGAACAGATATGGCAGCGGAAATTCAGATCTTGCGAGGATCGTTCAAGGCTTGATTGGAAATTCAGAATGAGATCTGGTTGCGGAAATGTAGATCAGGCTGTAGCTAGCGAAAATTCATCAACAAGATGAGGCAGCGAAAATTCAGATCTGGATTTGGAGCAAATTCAGATCTGAATAAAGTGCTTCATTTTGCTTTCGTTGAATTTAGTGATGAAGTTTGGAGATGGAGAAGATGTATATGTCCTGGATTTTCATTAAATTAATTAGTGTTAGAGGGGTGGTGTGGTGTACTAATTGCTTTCGTCCATGGCTTTTTTTTTTTTTTTTTTGTCGAAGTCCATGGCTTTTATTTTATTTTTATTTCTTTGACAATCGAAGGAAGTAGTACTGGAGCTTTACCAATTCATATGATCGGCTACTTTCCAATACTTAATAGGCAAGGTCCACTTGACACATATCCATACACGTATATATGTTATTATTATATATGAAAATGTTTTCGGCTCCGTTCCAAATGATCGGTAATGATACGGAGGTTAAAAGAAAAAAATACTTCTTCAATTTATTGAGTTAGTAAAATAAAATAGATGATACACATATATCTAGTATTATACGGTATAATTAGTTTATATATATATATAATATTTTGGTGTCACAAAATCACCCGGTCTAAATATAGGATAATTCTTAACACCATATATATTTTTTTTAGGCATATAAAATTTTTACCCAAATTTTAGCCCAAGGTCTCACAGTTGTGAATTTAATTTTTAACAAAAACAAAAGTAAATTGATTTTGCTTATTTTGAATTGCATCACCTTTTCTGTGTCCTACTATTAAATAAAGATTACTATCATAATCATCATTCAAAAATTTCTAGGGTTTAGGGTTTGGGGGTTTTAGGGTTTAGGGTTTAGGGTTTGGGGGGTAGGGTTTTAGGTTTTTAGGGTTTAGGGGGTTTCAGGGTTTTAGGCTTTTAGGGTTTAGGGGGTTTTAGGGTTTAGGGTTAAGGGTTTAGGGGGTTTTAGGGTTTAAGGTTTAGGGGGTTTTAGGATTCCAGGGTTTAGGGTTTATGTGTGTATGTATATTCATCGATATATTGATATCATTATGAAATTTAATAATTTTTCTTTATTTCCAAAAGAATAAATTGAAAGAATATAAATTCTTATTCATTATTAATGTATAAGATCATGCAAATATAAGAGATAATGTAATCATACAATATTTACGTGTGTATTGATCATCTATCTATTTCATTGTCTTTTCATTTGTCAAACATTAATTGATTGATTCTAAGATTGATGAATTGCTATTATATTTTTAAAACACACGATCAAATTATACAAACATAGTATATTATACCTCTTAATATCATTCCATACTATTTATCTAATCTCATAGTATATTATAACTCTTAATATCATTACATATATAAATATTTTTAGCCTCCGTTCTAAATGATCGGTAATGAAATGGATGTTAAAGAAGAAATGCTACTTCATTAAATATTAAAGAAATAATATATATTAGGGGATAAAAGTATTTAATTATATTAATTTTTAATATATAATTAAAGAATTCGGGTGAACGGGTCGGGTGAACGGGCGGGTGAACGGGTCGGGTCGGGTGGTTTAGAGGGGTCACCCGAACCCGAAACCGATCACCCGAAACCCGATTCCACCCGCATTTTATCGGTTTTTCACCCGTTTTTTCGGGTCGGTTAAGTCGGTTACCCATCGGGTGCGGGTGAAATTGCCAAGCCTAGTCTCACTCTCCTCTCCTTCCTTTTTTATTTTACCTTTTTTTTATATAGATTGCGAGATCAAAATCTCACTAAATAAGACAAATAGCATTTTTTTAGTCGAAAGACTTGGATGGATTTCATAACACGGTTTTTCTATTGTTTGTTCTAAGGGCACATGATAAACATATCAAAAATAGAAACTAAAACCATAAAAAGAAAATAGTAAACTTATCACAAAAAATATTAAAAAATCAAAAATTTAAGATTTGCAAAAAAATTTCATTATAGGTCTCTTGTCATATGCCGTTAGGACACATGATAGAGACGTCCTTTATGAAAAACCTTAAACTCGATAAAAATACTACGTAATTAAGTAGTGAATGATATGGATTAGATCTATAAAGACCTCAATGGGGATATGGATTAGTTTTGATGCTTAACTAGCTTGAAGGGAAGGGTGTACACAGTACACGTATTATCTGGAAGCTTCGAGGCACCAACACACCACGTCACGTGAATAAGTTTAATGCTTGGCTCGTCAAAGTCAAACGGAACCCCATCGACAACCGGATATGCATAACACCTACACACTCTTCCGCGATCCATTCTCAAATTAATTAATTAGTGCTGTTGAGTGTTGAGTACTTCTTAGGGCCCGTTTGGTACCCATATCTAGATATCAGGTATGGGTATAGGTATGACCGATACCCATACCCGGTGTTTGGAATTTTAGTATATCGATATCAATTGATATCTCTTGATATCTGGATTTCAATTCTTCAAGAGAGTTGATATACCAATATTTTGGGGTACATAGCCCATATCTCTTCTTCTTCTTACCGTCCTCCTACCCTCCTGTAACCTTGTTCCTCTCAGACCCACACTGCTCATCTCGTGAGACCACAACCAACCATCACATTGCTTAGGGCTCGTTTGGTATCGATAACTAGATTATTGTTCGTATCATGTATGAGACAAGATCGATTAAATTTTTAAATGTATTATTTAATTAATAAAAAAATGCATAATAATATTATTAAAAATTAATGTTGGATTATTAGTAGTTAAGAGTTCTAAGGACGTCTTTGGAAAGTCTCCCTATGCAGCGGAATAATACCGTGCGTAGCATGGAAAATCACATTAGTTACTTGATAAGTTTAAGAGCATTGAAAGATAGATTAAACTTCTCTTTACCAAAAAAATAGATGGATTAAACTTTCATGACATCGTACATCGTGTATATGTAAACTAAGAGAATAAGTATGAAAGGTTTTATCCTAAAATCAATTGATAATAGAAATTTCTGTCCCTAGTACTTATACAATAAGTGTTTTTTAGTCCCAATTTTAGAAGTGAGATAAGTTGTTTCAACACGTCACTGCAAGTGGCCGGATCAGCTAGCCTGACATAGTTGACACTTGGAGAATGTAACAGATGATGTATATTTCAATCTTTTTTTATAGTCGAAACCTACCTTAAGTTTGGGGGCATCTCATTCCTAGACCCAGATAAAGATAAGTTGCTAGGCATGTGGCCCTAATACCATATGAAACTTCTACAAACACGTATATATAAGCCCAAATCCCAATACATCTATCTATCTATCTATCTATACAACACTTAAAATTCTCTCCCTCTTGTCACATTAATGACTTCTCTCTAATTGTTTTTATTTTAATTTATTTTGTTTTGAGTGAATTATCTATCTCTACAACTATTAATATTCTTTTCCTTGTCAAATAAATGCATGCTTTAATTTTTAATTTTTATTTTTTTGTAATTGTTTATGAATGCATGCTACTATGTCTTATTTTTTTACATACATATATCATGTTATAATATTGTAACAATGTAAAGCCTTATCATTTTTTCTTTTTTGAGCGAAAATGTAAAGCCTAAAGAGCTAAACTTACACATGTTCATTCGGCTAAAAAGACTTAATTGTAATAGAAAAGCCATATTATCAAAATAATTCTCATAAGAAATTAATAAAATCAAATCAAATAATTTCATATTTTATATTTATTTTATCTACTATTTTTTTGGACAATTCAATACAAAATACTTACATAATTTATTAATTAGAACAAAATTGTGTTATGACGAAGATTATAATTTTCACCTTTCAAAAAAATACGGTGAAAGAACTTGTCCGTCCATCGGACGGGCAAGCTTTCTAGTACACTTAATAAGGTTGTTTTAAAAATAATTGACAATAGGAGGAGTAATGCATGCACTTATATAATAATAAAATATATTAGGCTTTTTTTACCGGAAACCACCCTTACAAACGCCATATTCTCCTAAACTACCCTTTCAATGTCTAATTACCGTAAACTACCCGTAATAGTACTTTGTTACTTCAATACCACCCGAACTCATTTTCCGTCCAAATTTCCGTTAAGTTATAAGAAAATACATTTTCCCTCCTTTTTATTATAGTTTAATCATTATTTGAAATAATTCTTTTCCTTTAGTTACTATAAATTTGTAATTTCAATATTTGTGATAGCATTTAACAAATATAAAATTTAATATTTGTGATAATCATCATTTATATGGAATTCAAAACTTATGATATATGAATAACATATTAATATCCTTATGAATAATTAATTAAATGAAGATTAGGGGTATTGGTAGTTTTGTAGATTAAGATTTCAATTTTAGATTTACTCGATCCGTGATCCACTCATTTATAAATCAATACTTTAAATAATTTATTATGGTTGGCGTATTAATACCCCTAATTGTCATTTGTTAAGTGTATATAAGTATATTTTTACATTATCATTATATTATAAATTGTCAACTCCATATACTTATTAGTTTTATGGTAATTAATATTATGATACATATTTATATTATAAAGTTGGTATACCCTAAAAGGAAAAAGTTAATAATTGATCAAAATGTAATAAAAATGAAGGGAAAAAATGATTTTTTAATGATTTAACGGAAAATTTGGACGGAAATCGTGTTTGGGTAGCATTGGGGTAACGAAAGTCTTATTACGGGTGGTTTCCGGTAATTAGGCATTGAAAGGGTGGTTTAGGAGAATATGACATATTGTAAGGGTGGTTTCCGGTAAAACAGCCTAATATTTTTGTTATCTCTAACTTTAGATGTGGGTTAGGTTATTCTCAACATCTGTACTTATCCTTCTAGTTTATATTTATTTTTGTAACTATATGACGTATATATGTATTATCAATTCATTTAAATTGCTTAATTACAAATACATTTAGTTGTATAACTAGGGACACCTAATCAAATAATGAAATCTTCAACAATCTATAAAACATATAAAATTGGAAATTTTCTTATTTATAACCCTCCATTAAATACTCGTCTTTACACAAATTTAAACACATCGTATTATATGATAATATCATAAAATTTAATATTTCTAAATCATATTAACAACCAATAACAATTACCGCCCAAATATGTATCTATCTATCTATCTGTCTATATATATATATATCTATGAAACATATAAAATTTTCATTTATGACACATTCTAAATTAAATTCACACAAAACACAAAGGTATTGATCTTTAATTAATATATTTAACACTTTATATCATTTAGATAAATAAAAGTCAATTACCTTCATATAAAGTTGTCAAACATGTCGGTCCAATCGGGTTCAAGTTCGATTATTTCATGTTCGGGTTGGGTACATCTTCGAGCCAATTGAGTAGCGGGTCAAGCCGGATCGGGTAATGACATGTTGCCGAGAGGTCTGTGTCGATCTAACGGGTCAAGAATATCAACTTTCTCTTTTATGATCTTATGGTTAATCAAATATTAGTTTCATAGTTTTTATAATAAAATATAATAATAATATTAAAAATAAATGTTAGATATTCTACATATATAATCAATCAGGTCACACACAATGAGTGCGGGCTGGATTCAAGTTTCAACTTTCGGGTTTGGTTTTTTCCTTTGCCTACTGGTTTTTGAGTCGTGTTTCACCCTATGGATCAGTTCGGTTTTACGGGTAAGGTTGAGTTATGATAGTCTTACCTTTATACATCTCCAGCTAATAAATTTTAGGTAAAATTATCTAAAATGAATTGGATTGATTTCATTGGATAATAAGTTCGATTTCACCAAAATAGTATGTACACAATATTCATAATTCTAGAAAGACGATAACTACCTATTGTTTTTATTCTTAAATTTTCAATTAGTAACAATCTAAGATAACAATAAAAATTAAAATTGGTTAAAATCCTAAATATAATGGGAATATTCACCATTATTTCCTATAAAAATAGGTAATTTGAAGAAAATAACAAAGAAGTTGAAATGGTGTAATCCATATTTAATGAGACAACTTAATGATCATAATTCTATTAGTTATTATTTAAATAAATAAGAATAAGATAAAAATGTAACCTCTCTTAGTCTTAAAAATTGATATTGATGAGAATGATGATGATTATTCTACAAAAATAATTAAGTTATAGTAAATAATATTAAATGGTAATTATCCTTTTACTTATATAGATCGATGTTTGCAACCAACTATATATATAGCAATTTTTTGCTAATTTAAGAGTTGGTTCATAAAAAAATTTTATTTGACAAGATAATGACTCCATCACATAGACTTATATACATAACACTGATATACAAATAACATTATACACAATATATGGATAAATAATATATAAAAAATATAAATTCTTTTAAATAATATAAAAAGTAATCAATATAAGATCCCTTACGATAGCATGAACGATCAATGTAGTAATTTCTAAAAACACTAGTTAACTCATTGGAAGAACTAACTCAAAGCATAATAATTTTGTCGTTTTCTAACATCGTTTTGGTAATAAATTAAAACGGAACCATACATGATGGAAACTGGTAAGCTAACAACCTAACCCCGGTTTTATTGTATTAACGAGTAAACACTCCATCTTACCCCATTAACTGTCGCTAGCTGTAGTTGTGAATGCCTTAAAATAATGGCTAAATAAACAAATAAATACTGTACATAGTATAATTAATTAATTGGAGTAATACAAAAAGTCACCGGCCTTGTCAAACCCTTTGCCATCATACTAGCGTCCAACAGTCGGTGGAATTCGATTCCTGATTCTCTCGTCTATTGCATTGGGTCAACACTCAACATGTATTTGCTTGATTAGTTAATTAACCACATTAATAATTAATTAATTAATTGTACGTCGTTCAGGATATGCATCAAATAATAAAATGCATATAGTAGTAGTACGTAGTTACAGCAATGAATTAAGATTCCTCCAAACCCTCCCAATATCACGTGCAAAACCACCACGTACGCATTTCTCTCTTAATTCCATGGAGCTAGCTCGGACTATAAATTCACCATGCATTCTCCCTACAAAGAATCAGACCCTAACTTCAAATAATACTCGATCGATTAATTCCCACGTACGTACACATGGCCACATCTTTAGCTGTTCTACTCAAATCGCTCGTCTTCCTCCTCCTCGTCCTCCTCTCCGGCGCCGCCCCTCCTCCTCCGCCCTCGAGGAACGCTGGCTTCCTGAGGTCGTCGTGCACGGCAACCACGTACCCGCGCCTCTGCTACGCCTCGCTCTCCAGCCAGCTGGGGTCCCAGATCCAGGCCAACCCCCGGTCGGTGGCCGCCAAGTCGCTGGGCGTGGCCCTCGCGGCCACCAAGGGCGCCTCGTCGTCGGCCTGGCACCTGCTCCGGGGCGGGCCCGGGCGCATGCCCCCCGCGGTGGCGGACTGCGCCATCCTCCTGGCGGACGCCTTCAAGCAGCTGCAGCGCTCGGTCTCCGCCATGGGCCCCCAGGGCGGGGGCGAGGAGGTGGGCGACGTGCAGACGTGGACCAGCGCCGCCCTCACCGACGACAACACCTGCATGGAGGAGATGATCGGCCTCCGCGACAAGGCCGGCAAGGTCCTCCGCCTCCGCCGCCAGGTCATGGACGCTTCCCAGCTCACCAGCAACGCCCTCGCCCTCGTCAACGGCTACGGCTCCTCCAGGAAACGCCCACGTCATCACCATCCTCACCAACGCCATGCCCGCCCTTAGCTTAATCATGAATTAATCATCATCATCCTCATCCTCATCCTCAATCAGTTCATCATATATGTTTTTGTAATCTACCTTTACCTTGGTTAAGTTCCAGCTTTGAGTACTACGTCGATCCATCTGCTAGCTGTACAAATTGTTAAGGCGTGTTTTTGTGATGGAACAAGTTTCAAGTGTATGTAACTTTATATTAACATCTTTTCGATCGTTTAATTTTGTAGCCTACTACTTTATTTACTTTTATGTGCCCTTTTTCCTTCCTCCATCATCTCTATTGCCTCAATTAAGCTAGGGAACTAAATTGTCAAGACGTACTATATATTATATGTATACATATCATATGATGGTTGAACCACTTGAATGTACATGGAAATTAACAAAAGTAATCAATCTAGCTTCCTCTACAGATTCGTGGGAGATCTCAAAGTAATTGATTAATATTTTAGGTCTTCGGATCCACGTACGTACGTAGCAGCTAGATAGAGATGCTAATCAATTGACAATATTATATGGTTTAGATTAGTGCGAATCATATTATTATAATACTGAATATACAGGGCTTGAATCGATACACACGGTGTTTCTCCGAGGTTTCCTTCGTCTTCTCACACGTTGTGTCATTTTTACTTATACTCCAGTACTGGATTGTGTAAGTTAGCCGACTTCATTGAAGCATCAGAGTAAAAAAAATAAACTGGACTCATGAGGCACGATATGCTTAAACCTTAAACTTTATAGCTAGCAACGTAGTGTCTTATTACAGAGGTCAAAATCATTTTGGAAGGTATTTGTTTTTTTTCTTTGACGAAGGTGAATATTAGACGTCTTATCTAAAATAGGATCAACATAGATCATCCTTACAAATGATTGTACTAAATTTCTTCAAGAAGTGAACAATGTCCGGACTTTGGGTTTCCGGCTGTTGGGATGGGGGACTACCCAGTCGAAAAGTGTTGTAGTTTTTGTAGAGATCGAAGAAATTAAAGTATCTGGCACGTTGTATCTTGCCAAAAAATCCGCAAGGCTGCATTAACGAAAACAGTGGAGGATCTTGACTTTTGAAAAGTTGCTTGAAATCCCAAAGGACCATCCAGATGCGCGTTATGCTATTTATGATCGTCAAATTATTGCCTTGATGAAGATTTTGTCAAGGCAGAGAATGGTCGCTTGCTTAACAACATCTAGAAGGGTATACGCCTCAGCTTCCAGCGTTGTACGGGTACGACACCGCCGTCGGGATAGGACAAGTACCTCTCCATTTGCAAAACGGAACACAAAGCTAGAAGGAAATTAAAAGAAACTGCCATCCAATTTTACCAAGGCATCAACATTTATTTTGTCCATCCAATCTCTAGCCTAAGCCAGGAAAGAGACTTTGGGCCTGACCTCTTGGGTGCTTTTTTTGACCCTGGCAAGCAGTAAATCCAAGTGGAGTATGTTTGGAAAATAACATTACTTAAGAATGCAAGGTCTTTGTGGTTTCATTACGAAAGACGATGGAGTTTCGAAGGATCATTATTTGCCTCCAAGCAAAAAAGAGTTACACAGAATATCAAAATACTTGCACGTCATATATACGAGTCTAGTTCGTATTAGTTCTGAAATCATAGTAAAAGATGAGAGGGGTTGAAACTTGGAATTTGTGCTCCACCTCCTACAAGAGCGAGGTAGTAAAGGGGCAGTGGAAAAATAGGTGGTTACAGTCCTCTTCAACATTGCCACAAAGTGCATGTTCAATCTTTTAGTAGTTGGAAGTCCATTACGAGCAAGCCTTCTAGAGAAAGGATTTGATCTTTACCCGGATCTTGAGGTGTCAGATCCAAGAACAATCAAAGTTATGGTGGGATCGAAGTTGGTGTAGAAGTTTCGTTGTTGTCCTGACCGAGAATGCCCCATCAGAAGCAGGAAATACTTTCATTTTAGGCAGTGGTGGAGCCGGCCAGAAGAAATTGGGAAGGGGTAAGGTTGTTGGTGATGAGGATTGTGATATAGGAAAATGTATTAATATTATTTGTATTATTTAAATAAATAAATATCCAAAATAAATGTCAATATATAGTGATAGGGTATTAATTAGTATTAATATGCTTATACAATGTAAGTAAAACATAAGCTAGTAGTATGTAACTTTTCTTCAACCAAAAAAAAGTAGTATGTAATTTTTTTTGATCAATTGTTGTATAACTATACTTGTATGAAAAGTACAAATAAATGCTCAAAAATTTTAATTATTGAATAAAAGATTAGTTACTTACATAAAAAAAATACTTTTACTTTGCATTATATAAACAACTGTTTAAATATTAACAAAAATTATTAGTAGTTTAAAATTACTCTCAATCACCATAATGAAGGTAGCTAGTAGTTTAATTTGTCATGTTTTAGCTGGAAAGTCTAATAAACAAAATGAAACAATAACAAAATTGAAGCACCCTTTAGGAAGAATCGAACATGGGACCAATCGAAGTAAGAAAGGAGTGGACAGTCTACCACTATACTTTTTTTATCGAAGCATTTTCATTATTTTCCCCTACTACTTTACTTGATATATAGTATTGAGAGAAGGAGAGAGTGGGTGACCACCCCCCTTCGCCCCCCTCCGCTCCGACCCTCACCACCAGAGGTGCTCTTAGAAATACAAACCGGAGACATCGAATCAGGCTTTATTTAATGCAATATAGTCGAAATATCTCTTAGTTGACATTACCTTATAGTATTAGGTTAATGTGGGTGCATCACCCAATAAATGTGCAAGATTATCACCAAATTCTAGGTGTTAGATTAATAGTAAATAGTCCAGATCACACTACAAGCACTAATTGCGGTTAATGTTGTCCCTACGATATAGCACAATCCGAGTTGATGACCAAAAGCTCAAGATTGGTTAGAGATCATTGTTGTTCTAGTCATCTAAAGGACTAATATTAAAATTTATTATGAGATTTTTCTTAATTAAGAATATTTTTTTAAGAGTTTATGACTCCTTCATGAGTTTTCTTTTCGATTCTTTCCCATGTAGCTTTTGTTGAACCGATAGAGCTTGTTATAAATACATCAAGCTATTATCTTTGGAATACAATACTGAAATAGTTGATTGCCTTAATTCTTCTCCTCCTCCTCTCTCGTCTTTTCTCCATCCTGGTTGTTTGGCCTTTTCACTTGTTATGTCCAAACTTGGTCAACAAATAATTGGTGCAACGCTCACCTTAGGGGTTCATATCACCCTACATATTCAATTATATTATATTATATATAATCTTGATATAAGACCAGTTTGTGAGAATCTTATTGAAGACCAATGTTTTCGAGGCCATCGTCGTAAGTCGTAGTTACAAAAAGCTCTTACGGAAAGGTCAGATAGAAAGCTCTAACGAAGAGCTCTAGCAGAAAGAAATGACGGATGTTTCCAAGAGTTCTAATTAGATCTTGAGACCTCCGGAAACCGCTTGTTATGTCCAACCTTGGTCAGCAAGTAATTGGTGCAACTCTCACCTTGAGGGTTCGTATCACACTACATATTCAATTATATTTAATCTTGATATAAGCATAACTCGTGAGAATCTTATTGAAGACCAATGTTTTCGAGGCCATGGTCGCAAGCCATAGTCACAAAAAGCTCTTACGGAAATGTCAGATTGAAAGCTCTAACGGAAAGCTCTAGAAGAAAGCAATGACAAACATTTCCAACAGTTCCAATGAGATCCTAAGATCTCCAGAAACCGCTTCATCAGCCACAGTTTCCTCAACATTGAAGAGTTATTTTCCAAAAAGAAGAAATCAAAAGTCCTATAAAAATACGATGACTTATTCTTTAACCTACTTTTTAGGGTTGTTTCTCTACACTTTCCTCTGATTTTATAACAATATAAATGACCTCTATCAGTTGTAAAAGCACCCGAGAATACCTCACATAGCATCAACCACAACAATAACAACAACAGTAGCAGCAGCAGCAACAACAACAACAGCAACAACAACCCAGTGTAATTTCCCTTAAGGGGAATCTAGGAAGTCACGATGGGGGCACCCTGGCTAATGCAAAGGGGGCGTCCAAAATACCCAACAAAAGAGCGCCAATACAAGTAAAGCAAAGCACAAAACAAGTCAAGGCCATAACTAAAGCAAACGACCCACCAAAGAACAAAGCACAAAACCAAACAGAACAAAGCACAAAACAAAAGCAAAGGCAAGGCCAAAAACTAAAGCTTGTTGATCAGAACATGAACTAGCCATCCATGATGCGAATCTTCTCCCTCGCTCCATCTATCCCTGCAAACTACTAGCTCTGACGAAATCCCCAAGTGGGTGACATCCTGCCTTATACTGTCCTTCCAGTGTTTCCTCGGTCGGTCCCTCCCTCTACAAATAACTTCCAAGTCCAAGCTTTCACCGCTGGACCGACTCCTCGGGATCCCGCCTTTGAATATACCCAAACCACCGCAGTCTCAATTCCCAAAGTTTATCATCTAGGTTGGTCACTCCCACCTTGCTCCTGATCGCTTTATTTCTAATTCTGTCCTACAGCATATGCCCGCTCATCCACCTCAACATCCTCATCTCGGCTACTAATAGCCTATGTTCTTGTGCCTTTGTTGTAGCCCAACACTTTGCCTCATAGAGTATGGTTAGTATGATCACCGTTCTGTAGAACTTTCCTTTTAGCTTTAGCGAAATCTTTCTATCGCACAAAACCCCCGACGTTGCACTCCACTTCTTCCAACCCCTTTCAATCTGATGCGTGTTGTCCTCATCGAAACTACCATTACTCTGTAAGACTGACCCCAAGTATCTAAATCTCTCTTTCCTTGGTACAACTTCCCCTCCTAGCAACACATCTCCACCATGGCTTGCCTCTTATTCGAACCTAAACACCACATATTCTGTCTTCGATCTGCTGAGTCTAAAATCCTTGGAGTCCAGCCTATCCCTCCAAACTTTTAGTCTGTTGTTGACACCAGTGTTGGACTCATCAATTAAAACAATATCATCTACGAATAACATACATTACAATATCTCTCCTTGAATATCCCTTGTTAGGGCATCCATCACCAACGTGAAAAGGAAAGGGCTCAGAGCTGACCCCTAGTGCAGTCCTGCCTCCACTTTAAAGTGAAAAGGAAAGGGCTCACATAACATTAACCACGACTTGTAGTTTTATTTCTCTCTCGTTCATAATTAATATCCCAAGTAGCTAAGATCGCCGTCGAGGACCACCGCTGTCTGGTAGGTTTCCGAGCATCGGCCCAAAGCTAAGGCATACAGATCCAAGATCTAAAACTATTGATTGTAATTTGTTCATCACTATCATCATCTCTACCACCACCACACCTGGCCAAAACTTAAGCCATCATCGTACCACCTAACTCATCTCCATTATATATTACAAGAACCGCGCCCACCATCTATATTGCCGCCACAACCACCCCCATCATCGCCATCCCACCCCACCACTTCCTCCACTACAAATCTACAATCATATAATCTATCATTATTACTATATTTAGTGTATATTATACTAATTTTTAGCATATATAATATTATGATTTTCTATGTCATGGTAATGTTTGAAAACACAATTAAAGTAGTTTTAAAATCTGAAGTTTCAAAACTTGAAAACTGAAAAAAACTAAAAGCTCATGGTTACCAAACATATCTTAAACGACAAAAAATTGACTCACGAGAGTGACCTAAGCGGTCATGCCAAATTTGAAGAGTGGTCTGTTCCCAAAGGTAGGCATGAGGTGGTGATGAAGCTATAGGAGGTAGGGGGAGCATCGGTTCAAAACTGAACCGAACCGGAAAAACCGAAACCAAAATTTGGGAATTTGGTGAACCGAATCGAAAATTCGGTTTGGTTTCGGTTCGGTTGTTGATAAATATAAGGTTTTTCTTTGAAAAAATTAAACCAAACAAAAAAACCGAAACCGATATTCCGAAACTTCTTGAGCCGAATACCAAACCGAACTCCGTCGGCTTCGGTTTAGTTCGGTTCGGTTCAATCAATTTTTTCGTTTTCGGTCCACCGATGCTCAACCCTAGTAGGAGGTGGTGGTGACAAGTGGTGTATCCCATTTCCAACGCTTCATTTGAGGAGTGTTTGCCTTGCTTGTCATTTACAAAGCAATAAGTTGGGTAAAAAAGTTATAGAGTCAACCACCTAAAACCACCCGTAAGATAGACCATATTCCACTTAACCACCCGGAATATCACTATTTATTTTTAACCATCCGTAAAAGACTCTCCATTAGCAAAACGCCACCTATGAAACCTTTTCGTTAAAAAACCCCGTTAAATCTCACTAAACATCTCTTTTACCCCTCATATCGGAGAAGCAACGAGATTTCAAGTTGAGCATTTAGTATAAATAGCGAGCTGCATGTAAGGGAAGGGTCAGAAACCCATCTTTAGCCCAAGATTACACTCTTAAACCAAACCTTGACTTGTTGAGAGATAACAAGAAGAGTGTGCATATCGTGAAGAAGATCATTGACACTTGTATCACACAACGCTAGTTAACCCCACAAAATACCTTTTCCTTGATCTTACATGTAATCCTTGCCTTGGATGAATAAAATATTATTTTTCCTTGTTATTCGCATTGTAATCTTTTTCGCCTTTCAACAAAGATTAGCATCCAAGATACTAAAAATAGTTTCCCAAGTAAAGTATGAATAATTAACTTAACTTGATGATGTGAGCAGCTAGATACTAAAAATAGTATCCCATTAATCTTTGGTTAACCGATCTTCGGTTATCCGAAGATTAACGAATTGATTAAGGTTTGTGATTTTAGTTAACGGGAATTATGATCAACCGAAGTCCAATTACCCGAAATTACGGTTAATCACGTTTGGATATCGATCGGTTAACCGAGATTAACGGCTTGATTAAAATTTATGACTTTAATTAACTGAAATTATGAAATCTACTATAGTACAGTATAAAGCGGAACCCAAGTCTTTGTTAAAATTTGCGCCACGTCATCAACCTTGAATAAAATAATGATTTTATTTTTTGTATTGATTTTCAAAAAATAACTTATATGTCTTCTTGATATCTTATCCAATTTCCTTATGTATACTTAATATCTTACTCAATTATACATCCTTATACGAATAAGGAAATTCAAATGATTTTATTTTATATTAGTTAAAAAAATTCTTATTAATTAGTATACATTTTTGTTATTATTGAATCTTGAAAAATAGTGAAAAAATTTGAATAGAACTATTTTAGAATTAAAATTGTATGAATAAAAGTACATATATAGGTCAATAGATTCGGACTTTGGTCTATCGGATTTGGATTGTAAGTTCCCGAGTTAAAAACATATTCATATCAAAATTCGATCCCAAATCGATTAATTTGATTTTATATTTACATTACCCGTACATGGTACGGGGTCTGTACTAGTTATGGTTAATCGGGTTTGGATAGCCCGAGTTCTAGGCGAGCAGTATGAAGTATGCGGCAATGAAAGTGAAGGGCAAAAATGAGGGAACCACTAGCCCGTCTTATCCCGTTGCTTGCCCGATAATCAACCATCCCCCACTCGAGCGTTGATACACCCTCCACGTCTTGTTATCTGCTTCCCCTCCCCATACATAATTTGTTCCTCTCCTATCCTCTCTCGTCCGCCCTACTATCTGCTCACTCTCACTGCTCCCGCCGACCGACGGCGACTGGAGGTTTGCGCTTACCCTATCTCTCGTCTCCTCTTCTCTTCTTGATTGTTGGAACTTTCTGCTGAAAACACGTATTGAATTGAGTGTAGCAGCGTGGTTGAAAGAAATTGCTGCTTTTGATGGTGTTCGTTCGTTTTTTGTGTTTACTGTACGTTTTCCTCCATTGTCGCTAACTCTGCATCGAATCTGTTGGTCATAGAAGTGATTACTGAGCGACATAGAGGTGGAGAGAGCAATCAGGATGGAGATGGCTATTGGGATTCACAGCCCTCTCTCCGTTTCCCTTTCCAGGGCCTCTAACCCTAGCTCCAAGGCGGCGGCTGCTCCTTGTGCTCTCTTTCCCAACCAATTCCTCGGTCGCAGCCTAACCGCACTTTCCCTATCCAAAACCTTATCCAATCCTTGCCGACCTCGTTTGCTTTCGAGCTCTGTCAAATGCTCTGTCTCTTCTGAAGCCGTGGATACTACTACTAAGCGTATGTTGTTAGTATTGCCTAATCCGCGTTCTTGTTCATTGGTCGGTCATATAGCAAACCAGACTCTGTATTTTGCCTGCTATACATGCTGAATTCTCTACTGGTCCGCTCAATATGTGCAGCAAAACAAGGCGGGGGGTTGATGAGGAGGGATGATATCAGAAACATAGCTATTGTGGCACACGTTGATCATGGCAAGACAACTCTTGTGGATGCGATGCTGAAACAAGCAAAGGTATCATTCATAGATATCAACTCTACCTTTTTATGTAGACTTACTAAGTACACCTCGGTGATGATCTGTTGATAAATTCTTGAGAAATTATTCCGTCTTAACCTCCTTGGTTAAGCAAACATGACTCACAAGTCTCTTGTAACCATATAAGAATGCGTATTGAAGTCATAGCTACTTCAGAATTTTTTTATGAACCACTATTAATATGATGAAAACTGTTTAATAAGTCACTGAAACTTCTTCTATCAAGGGCTAGGTAAATTAGGTTACATATGTTGGTCGGTTGGTGGTAACATGGTTTTGGGTGCAGAATTTGTACGCTATGTTCATGTCAATTTATCATAATATTTGCAAGTATGAAGGAAAAAATGTGGCATATATGTTTATAAATTTTTTATATTATTGTTATCTTGCTTTGGTCAAATCTTTGTGGCGATTCTAGTTGCTTGCATCTCTTATCTGTTCTTATTAATAACGCCTGTTTGCCACAATCTTGTGCAGGTGTTTCGTGATAATCAAGTTGTTCAAGAGAGGATAATGGACTCCAATGATCTTGAGAGGGAGAGAGGAATTACAATCCTGAGCAAAAACACTTCAATTACTTACAAAAACACAAAAATTAACATTATAGACACTCCTGGGCACTCCGATTTTGGAGGTGAAGTGGAACGTATACTGAATATGGTGGAAGGAGTTGTATTAGTGGTGAGCCTCTGTCTCTTGACCTGTTACATCCGTGATCAACTCTGACATTCTTGGCGTTTTTGTTTTTTTGCAACTGACACTATAATGGATGCTTCTATTTGTAGGTAGATTCTGTTGAGGGTCCAATGCCACAAACCAGATTTGTTTTGAAAAAGGCTCTTGAATTTGGACATGCAGTTGTAGTTGTGGTTAACAAGATAGACAGACCTTCTGCTCGTCCTGACTATGTCATCAATTCAACATTTGAACTTTTCATTGAACTTAATGCAACAGATGAACAGGTGCTTTTCTGACACATTATTCCATGCTTATGCAAACTGCAGATTATATGATATGTTGAAATATGTATTACTTCGGCTATTATCTGCTTGCTAATTGCTGCAGAGTGAAATATACTAATGCTCCTTATAATTCTTAAGTAATGGGGGTCATTATCTCATTGATCCATATGGTTTTTTTCCCCTTTGATTTGCAGTGTGATTTTCAAGTCATATATGCAAGTGGTATCAATGGAAAGGCTGGGCTATCACCTGAAAATTTGGCGGATGATCTTGGGCCACTTTTTGAGTCTATTATCAGATGCATTCCAGGATCACTTATTGATAAAGATGGCGATCTACAAATGCTTGTCAGTAGCTGTTTCATTACGAACAACATTTTTTTTTTGTATCCGTTAATGATGCTTGTTGATATCTTGGGATTGCTGTAAGCTATAAATAGACAATTCATGATCATCAGGTTTTTGAACTATAGTTATATTTTTGATGCAATTTTTATTCAAGCTAAGAGGCTATGAGCTAAATATATAGGAGCAAGAAAATAATAGAATTGAATAGTTATATTTCGGGATCCTAATTGATGTTTATCTTGATATCATTCCAGAGTGTTAATATGTGACTTTGCATATATGAATGAATCATAATTTTTGATCAATATGCTCTCTTAGGATGTTGCAAACAATCTCATGTTTGTTTGCTTGCTTTAAATTGATGTATAGGCTACAAATATAGAGTACGATGAGCATAAAGGAAAAATCGCTATTGGACGGCTGCATGCTGGAGTTCTGAAGAGGGGAATGGATGTACGGGTAAGTCTTAACAAATTATGGCTACTGAGCAATTTGATGAGTAAAGTTCATTTATTGAATTGAACAGTTATTTTATTTGACTTATATTCAACGTTTCAACTTTCTCTCTATTCCCACAGGAGGAAAGTTAGGCTATGTACTTGCACATACAGTTTGAGTGCTCTAAAAATTAATACTACCTTTTTTCTGTGAATCTCAGGTTTGCACATCTGAGGACTCATGCAGATTTGCAAAAGTAAATGAACTTTTTGTGTATGAGAAATTCAACCGGGTTCCTGTCGATAGTGTTGAAGCTGGAGATATATGTGCTGTCTCTGGGATATCTGATATTCAGGTTATAAATCCATATTTCCAGTACGTCAAACTTTTTGGCTGCTTTTGGAGCTGATCATAATTTCTCATTGTTTCAATTGTAGATTGGGGAGACAATAGCTGATAAAGCTACAGGGAAGCCTTTACCTGCAATAAGTGTTGAAGAACCAACTGTCAAAATGTCATTTTCCATTAATACTTCACCTTTTGTTGGCCGTGAGGTATGCTTCATGATACTAATTCACCAGATTTTCACAGTTTAATATTACTAAGGAGTTTTTTTACTATATTTTCCTGGGTCACTTGGAATATAAATCCATATATCTGAAAAGTGTTCAGCATTAATTGTTTTCAAGCTTGTTACTTGGATTATAATATGATTGGTTGCATGCTCTAATCCACATAGCACACCCTCTTCTTCAGGGAAAATATGTGACCAGCAGAAACCTCAGAGATAGGCTTTATCGCGAACTTGAAAGGAACTTGGCAATGAAAGTTGAAGATGGGGAAACATCTGATACATTTGTTGTCAGTGGTCGTGGAACATTGCACATTACTATATTAATAGAAAACATGTAAGCTACCATCTTGGAAATTTAATGCTCTATCCTTTAACCTTGTTTTTTTGTTTCTGATTCACTCATAAATGATTAACTGAATACTATTTTTACATTTAGGCGAAGGGAAGGATACGAGTTTATGGTTGGACCTCCAAAAGTCATCAATAAAAGGGTCAATGATAAGTTGTTTGAGCCTTTTGAGGTGATCCCCCCAACTGCTTTTCTGATGCTTTATTTTGTTCAGGCTTGTAGTGTTTCCTGTTGGTTTGATTACTGCTTGCTCACTATATATTGACAGGAAATGCAATTTTGATGAAGCTTATTAATATCTGTCTTGGTAGTACATTAGTTGGCTACTGCTTACTGTTGGTTTGGTTATGGTTACCACCATAGATGATGTAATATATTATCTGTGATGCATAATGTTCTGATGCCTCATCATTTTGAAGTTTTATTTCAGTCGTTGTGATTCTTAGAGTTCACTGGACTGTTCCATTTCCCTCTTTTGAAAGCATTTTTGGTCCTATCCAGATTGCTACAGTGGAAGTTCCTGAGGAACATATGGGATCTGTGGTTGAACTACTAGGGAAAAGACGGGGACTAATGTTTGATATGCATAATGTTGGGTTAGTATGCATTTCTATTCTATTTTCCATCCCCCAAATTTGACAATGTAACTATTCTCTTGTGGCATTCTATAATGACGCAGACTTTAATATGACTGTTTTACTAAATAGTTAGCTTATATGCTCTTTCCTGGTATTTATCTGTGGCTTTTTTTTCTACAGATCTGAGGGAACTACACTGTTGAGATATAAAATTCCAACTCGTGGACTTATTGGGGTGCGAAATGCAATTTTAACTGCTTCTCGTGGGACAGCAGTTCTAAACACAATATTTGATGCCTATGAACCTTGGGCTGGTGACATCAGCACTCGTGACCTAGGCTCATTGGTATGCTCTTTTTACGTTGGGATATAACTTGTGAAATTGCAAGGCAGTACTGAACATATTTAAATAGCAGCAGCCTCCTGATGAGCTTTGTTTATCTGTTCTTTTTTATCGAGATATGCTATGGTTTCAGGTTGCATTTGAAGATGGCACTACAACATCTTATGCTCTAGCTAGCTCACAGGAAAGGGGAAAGTTGTTTGTTAACCCTGGCACAGATGTATACAAGGGACAAATAGTAGGCATTCACCAGAGAACAGGTGACTTAGCACTCAATGTTTGCAAGAAAAAGGCTGCTACAAATGTTCGTTCCAACAAGGAGGTTTCAGGTCAGTGAACATTCTGTTAAAGAAAAAGAAAAGAAAAAAGAGGCCAGTTTAGGAAGAAGAGAACACAGTTCAACAAGTATATATCGTAGAAACTGCCTTTTCTTCACTTGCAGCATTGTATCTGCTAACTCCGGTCCTTTGTAAACTAACTCAATCCTTTTTTTAAACTAACTCAGATCTGTTAACACAGTTCAACAAGTATATCTGATAAGTGTTAACACAGTTCAACAAGTATATTTCGTAGAAACTGCCTTGTATATTAACTTAATCCTTATAACATCAATTTGTAACTTATCTGTTAACTCGGATCCTTTTGAATGTTTTGTACCTGTTGTTTTTTCCCATCTCTGCTAAAAAAGTAGATGCTGAGATTTAATTATATGCTAAATATATATCACAACTGTAGGTTTATTGACATTTCATTATTGATGTATGCAGTGGTTCTTGATACCCCATTGGATTACAGTCTGGATGATTGCATCGAGTACATTCAAGAAGATGAATTGGTGGAGGTGACTCCACAGAGTATCCGGATGTGCAAAAACCCAAAAGCTGGAAAGAAGACCAGATGAAAACTCAACCCACCTTTCTTGCTCTCTTCCATGACTTTTGGTTACGTGGCATCTGAAACATGATGTCCGTTAAACCAGTAAAAAACATGGTCCTTCATCAAAAAAAAGTAAAAAATATGGTCCTCCACATACACATTGGATTGGATATCTGCTAGTCTTGTTACTGCTAGTATATAGATGATCTCCATCGTAATATAGGAAGCTAGGCAATTTTAGCTTACGTTATACCTGGACGGAAGTACATGAAGAGATCTTGTTGTACCTGAGGGATAGGAAGATGTTGCTTTGAGAAATCTATTATGAAATATTCACTCGACTATTAGGCCATGTTAAGATTAAATATGTATACCCACTTTCTACAACCTCAATTTACCCTCAAATGCATGTCTATGAACTTACATTTCTTACTAGCATAGATGTTTGAAGATGAAGTATTGAATATGCAAAAGATTGGAGGTAATTTATACAAGTGTTTATAGCAGTAAGTGCCCCTAAAAAGGTTACTAATAGTACAAATGTCTCGATTTTGTTAGAGTTGTATTGATGCCATAAAATAAGAAACCTTGTCCAAAAAAAATGGCTTAAAACATATATAGCCGAACTTACGCAAATTTGTCACTTAGACACCTCACCTTTAATTTGGACCTATTGAGTACCTGAACTTATATTTTTTTGACCTCTTTAATTTGGACCTATTGAGTACCTGAACTTATATTTTTTTGACCTATTAAACACCTGTTTGCTGACTTGTGCAAAAAAATTTGCCACCATGGCGCCACATGTACACAATGTGTCTGCCACCTCATTACTTTTAATTTAAAAAAAAAGAAAAGCAATAAAAAAATACACTTATCAAATTAAAAGTTTTACAATTGTATCGGAGGGCTTCCGACCGACTTCGACGCGGCCCGTCCTCCGCGCCCTCGCCGGCACCTGTGACCGTGGACCTCCCCTACCATCTCCTCCGCTCGACCGCCGGACTGAGCGCAGTGGAGGAGACGAAGGTTTCTGCAGCCGGTGCGGACCCATACGTCCTTCTCCAGGCGGAGGTGGACGGCAATGTAAGGGCCCTCGATCCACATACGGGCAGACCTTCATTCAACTACGGAAAAAGCACAAAATAGAGTATATTGAAATGGATACTTTGTACACCTGTTTGGAGAAACGGGTTCGGATCCAGAGAGGGGAGACATCGAAGGGGATTTGGGTTTCGATGGATTGTTTGGAGAAGAGGTGGGTGGAGGGAAGAGACGACACCACTCGAACGTCCGATTGGAGAGTCCCTCAGAATGCGAGCGATGACAACGGCATCGAAAATCTGATTCCTCAACTGATTGAGCGCACCGGAGACGACGACGAGCAGAAACCTCCGGCGCTCCCTGGCCGCGGCCCCGTCGACGACCTCGTGCTCGCTCGCTTCGCACTCGACCCGCCTCACGCCGGCGCTCAGGCCACTAGCCCCGGCTTCCTCCTCCGAACTACTTTCTGGCCGGCGGCTTCCTCCTCCACTACGCTAAGGCCGGCGACTTCCTCCTCCACTGCGCTCAGTCCGGCGGCCGAGCGGAGGAGCTGGTTGGGGTGGTCCACGGTCACGGGTGCCGGCGTGGGCACGGAGGACGGCTGGTCAGAGTCGGTCGGAAGCCCTCCGATACAATTGTAAAACATTTTTAATTTGTTAGGTGTATTTTTTTATTGTTTTTTTTAAGATTAAAAATAATGAGGTGGCAATACATTGAGTACATGTGGCGCCGTGGTGGCAAATTTGTTTTACAAATCAGCAAAAAGATGTTCAATAGATAAAAAAAAATATAAGTTCAGGTACCCAATAAGTCCAAATCAAAGGTGGGCTAGATATGTTTTACAAATTTGCGTGGGGTGTCTAAGTGACAAATTTACGTAAATTCGGGGGCTAGATATGTTTTATGCAAAAAAAAAAATCAGTTAATGACTTGTGACTTATGAGAATGAAAAAAGGGGTAAGCCTTGTGAACTGTGTGATGCTTTAAACCCTCCAAATAAATCACCTTTTTAGGCTTTCAGGACACAAGAGCTAGGGAGAAGATTGCCACCATCAAGCTTCCACTTATACGTCGTTTTTAGAGCATCGGTTATGACTTATGAGGATGAAAATGACAAGGAGAAACCATCAACCTACATATATTACGTTGGTACCGTTATATTTCCGGACCAACCATGCCCAAGTATATTTTTCAGACTAATTAGAGTTTTCCCCTAGTACATCCCCAACCAAAATCACAAGGGGAAACCAAGCGTGTAGGTAGCACTAGCAACTAGCAAGCCTACAACTTACACCGTAGTTACAGATTCTGCTTATTAGAGCAGTCAGTCCATCATTACCTTGAGCACCTAATTTCAGACTAACCTATGCCATACTAAATCAGCGAGGGGTCCTATCCAAGAGTTAGGCATTAACTACAAAAGAAAAAACTTGACAAATGAGATGGATGGATGTTGTCACTTCCAGAGCTTGACAATCTTGTCATGGCTAGCAGATGCCACCAGTCCCATGGTGCTTGATACAGCCAATGCAGCTATCAGCCCCTCGTGCGCTGACAAAGCCATCGTCTTGTTCTCCTTCATGTTCCAAAGCTCCAGAGACTGCACATTGCAAGCGCACATGAATTCCTACGCTTATATGTGTATGTCTATTTGCTTTGAGACAGTCACAACAAATTGAGGGGAAATGATTGATTGAATGAATGTACCAAGTCACTTTCCTGGAAACAACCGATGATGAGCAAGGAGCTGTAGGTGGGATGAAAAGCACACGTATAGAACTTGTTACCGCTACAAACAAGCTCATGCACACACTCGCCTTCACTTCCTGACTGGAGAGACCACACTCTAACACAGTCCTCGCTCACAGATGCCAGCAGGTCCCCACAAGAATCCCAACACACTGAATGAATGGGTTTTGCATGTCCCTATAATACAGTACAATACACACCTCCCAATCATTTATATATATCCTCGACAAATATCCACTCTAAATCAAATGCCAAACAGCAAAGACATATATCTGATGCTGCCTAGAGGAAATGACAAAAGGCCGACCTGCAATCTGTGCTGGCAAGCCTGTGTTTCAACATCAAAGATAGATATCACATTTTCAGCAGCAGCAGCAACATATCTTCCGAGTCTTGGCTGGAACCTTATCTGGGTAGTTGCACCCTGCACAAACCAACTTCCATCATAACAGCTGATTTCTTATTTTTTAAGAAAAAATTGTATTGGACACAAAAATAGGGCAGCTTTTTGACATAGTTACAACAGGTTACTATCAACACTTGATTAATGAGTGGTTAAACGCAGTTTTCTTATAAAGGATCGTTTTGTACAGTTCACCCAAAGAAGGATATAACTGGGTAAGCTGAAAATATAAATAAACTACTTATAAGAGTACTAGTACGGTAACATCACATGTACCTTAAACACCCTGGAACAACTGCCATTGAGAATATTCCAATACCGGATCTCACCGTCCCCATCACAAGAGCAGACAAGATCGTCCTTTTTCGGGTGAAAATCTAATGACATGACTGATGAGGAATGCCCCGTAAAGTTCCGCAGTGAGTAGTCCGGCTGCATACTCCAGTCTACCATAGTTAGCAACGCATGAAGCATCTCCTAAACATATCACATTATAATTCTGAATTACGTAAAAATCAAAGCAAGGCTTATGGACTAACATGGTCAATATCCCAAACCCTGACGGTTTTATCAAACGATGAAGTTGCTAGACGCAGCCCACTTGAACTGAAGCGAACATCAGTTATCAGAGCTGAATGTTCTTCAAGCGTAGCCTTCGGCTTCAGGGTATCACTATACCACAACACCGCCTGCATAATGAAGTAGAAGCATGAGTTATATGACAAGAAATATCTGATCTTATTAGCCCTGAAGCTAGTATAATTCTCAATGCTTTATTACCTTTTTATCATGGCCACCACTAGCAAGAACTTTCCCATCTGATGAGAAATGGCAACAAACAACTTTGCAGGTGCTTGCACGGACAGAATTGATCTCTGCAAATGTGAATCCTGCACAATGGAAAAATGGTTTTGTTAGGATTTTTACAACCTTAATATGTTTTGATGAGAAAAAGGACACCATTGTACCACATGCCTTTGCCGAAATCAGAACCACCACCAACTACATTTCTAGGATCTGCATCATTATGGGACAAAAAAGATTCCCCGTTGTCATCAAGGGATCCATCCTCTACAAGGCGCCCTATATCAGCCTGCAATGCAAAAGTGTGAATCCTCTAAGACCTTGAGTGTAAGAACTCTCAAGTTGCATACAATATATTATCTGCACAATCCAAGGGTAGTTGTTGATTTGCAACTTGCAAGACGGTTTAGACTTTAACGGGTAGTTGGTTTGCAAGCATTTAGGGTTATGGGAGTGTTGCAGCAGTAGTATTAGAATATACTACCACATAAGAGTTTACTGCAGGGCCAAGATTTCAAGGTGCGCTTATAGAGTGATGAAATGCACTACAGAAAATGCTGCTGATCTATACAGATGAAGCAAAGTTAAGGAATTAAGAGGTGTGGTGTGGTTTGAGTTTGATGATGATGATGCAAGGATCTCCTTCGTGTATGGAGAGAAGAGACTTTTAAATTAATATCTTAAAAAGAGTCACAAACAGTAAGACTTTGTATGCAGTAAATGAGTTAGTTTATTTCTTGGGTAATTCACCCTTTGTATATAAATTCGGAAGCGAAAATCCCAAAACCCTAATCTCAAAACTGAAAAAAAAAACAATGATCAAAATAGAAAAATATAGCTAACTTGATAAAAAGTTTATATAACTTTAATAGAAATTATTTAGTAAAGCCACAACAACAGAAGGTGACAACATAATACCATTGTTATAGCACTGATGCATTATAAGCTGTGTAGCGAAAAATCAACCAAACAAAAATTAGAATAATACTGACCAGTTGGTTTGATGTTGATGCAAGATTGCCACCATTCTCAGACCCAAACATGAGAGTTGGTTTAGCAGAAGCGGTAGCATGTGCCAAAGTGGGTAAGGACAGCATGTCTCCAGGAGTATGGTTCGAAGGAGTTGAAGGCAATGACATCACATCTCCGGGCGTGTGGATTGAGGGTGTTGATGGTCCAGCTGTATTTGCAGTTCCTGAGCTATTTGCAGGTCCAGAAGATGACACAGGTTGTTTCCTCTTTCTCCCAGTCTGGTTTTTTGAAGCCTTCAGATGAATGGGATAAATAAACAATTTGCTTATAATGTATGGAGTTTAATAAGACTACTCAATGGACAGTTTAATCTGAAAAAAGATGCTTGATATTTTGAACATAATCCGAAATCTTCCAGCGTTGTACATAGTAAGGTATGTGACAATGTTATTCCCTGTTTACTTCCTCTGTCTTCCAGCATCATAGTAAGAAATGTGATGGTTTTGAGTATAACCTGAGATGTGACAGCATATTTTCCAGCCTCGTGGTAAGAAATGTGACTTTTAGCACAGATGAAGGAACAACGAATATAGATGCAGGCATGAAATAGTAGAAAAGAACAGACCTGATCATTTCCTCGAAAAGCATTTGGCAAGCTACCATCCATTGTCATACTGCTGTTGGGACCCATCTTGTCTATTGAATGGAGATTGTAACTTGGAATCTGATGCTGCTGAAAGTGCTGCTGATGGTTTTGCGGTTGCTGTTGCTGCAGTTGCGCCATTTTCAACTGCAGTTTAAAACCAATGATGGCAAAACAAGATCAGGTTGTGAAAAGCTCCATGCACTAAAAACAAAGCACAGTGCAGTCAGATACCTTAAACAGCATATCTGCATCTCCACGTGGGAAAGCAGAACAAGCAGCCTGTAAAGGTGACCCAACATTTGGAACGGTGCCACCAATGGAGTTTGCAAGGCCTTCCTTTCCAAGAGACGTCATCCTGTTGTTGAGAAGAGTCCGGAGTTTTCTGCTTTCGAAATCATTGGTGGCTGCTGATGTCATATTCTGTTGGGCAAACAGCAATTGTTGCTGATGCTGAGATGTTAGCATCTGAAGTTGGTGAAATGGCTGGGAGGCCTGCATAAAGGATTTCTGCTGCTGTAGAAGACCTGGACGTAGTTGATCTAGTCCCTATTTGATGCAACACATAAAAAAAAATAGGTTAGGAGAAAGGATCCTGGGCACATGGCTATATAAGTACTTCACTATGCCTTGCTTAAGGTTCTTGTAGGTTGTAGTAACAACAACCACTGCCCAAATTGCAATGAATATAAGGAGACTGAATAGTAATTCAATATCAAGACGACTTAACTGTTAGTGGCCATCCTTTCAAGGTTAAATTATTGCTACCTTGGCTTGATCCTGAAACAAGAGATACATGGAATCAGATGAAGCCTTCAAGTATAGTGTAATAATGTCATGAAAGATTACACTGAGCTACTATATATGCCTTGAATAATAGTTGAATTGCAATTTTACAAAGCTATTTAAGTTTAAATTATCAGAGCATGTAAGAGTACCAGGAACCCCTATCAATGATCCATCAGGAACAGGAGTCCTTGGGTTCAACATGGGATTGGCATCTGTCTTTATGTCCTGTTTAACAGAAATAACAAAAACTACTATAAGACCACAAATGGACATTGGGGACAGCTAAGACAAATAAATGATTATTCCATCTTACATTTGTCGATACTAGATGCTGCTGGGCCCGAGCTTGTATCTGCGGAGGCATGCCACCTGCTGTACCATGCAAAACTTGCCTGCATAAAGAATATGGATTTTTAAGAGATTTTCCTTGTAATAAACTTAGCTTCATATTCAAGATCATATACATTATATATACTGCACATACGGAACTATGAACTTCTGAACATCCAGGTCCCAAGAAACAAAGAAAAAAAGCTACCACCTACCCTGATGGCTGGCTAGCTGCAACAGACTTCAATATAGAAGCATGATTATGATCCAACATTTGACCCGCATTTTCACAAAATCTTTGCTGAAAAGAAAGTACAAGAAGAATTAAAACCCAGAATGCAAGAAATAAAAACATTAAGCCACAATCTAATTATTTAAAGACAAAAGAAAAGAAAAGTGGGCTATGCCTTGACAGCAGCCTCATCAAGAGGTTGACCAGGCAATTTGAGGCGCTCTTCATACATCTTAGTAGCCAAGACATTGGCAGTAGCAGAGGTCTGAGAAGTATTAGGATCATTCCCACCAAGACTATTAGGATTTCCATCAATAAGGTGGGCAGCATCCCTCCTCTGCTGCTGCTGTTGTTGTTGTTGCTGATGTTGTTGTTGTTGCTGCTGCTGCTGCCTCTGTTGCTGTTGTTGTTGAGCATGCCTTTGTAAGAGAAGCTGCTGCATCTGCATCTGCATGTGTTGATGTTGTTGTTGCTGCAATTGCTGTTGTGGTGACAGTTGTTGTTGTTGCTGCTGCTGCTGCTGGTCTCTTGCTTTCAACATCTGAGTTTAAAACTTCGGTTAGGCTCCACGAATATATTCCACATTTAAAAAGGAAAAGCTGCAGATGATAGTCTAGGATACGTTTGTGGATATTGAGGTTGAATTAGATCATGTTCAAACTCACTCACATTGCTAAAATGGTTAGAAGTAAGGATAAGCCGTCCAAAATTTCACAGATGAAGTCAACCAAGACATGTCTAAGAAGTGCAACACTATCCATCTAAGACCACTTGTTTCATTGAGCAACTAATCTTTATATTAAATAAAAGGAGTTCAGGTAGTAGTCTTATTTGCAGGTGCACACATAAAGGAGACCACCCTCTCTCAGGATTCGGGAATATAACCCTGTCATGCGTTTCTTCAGATAGGCCACCAAAAAAAGGAACTTGCTTTTACTGTTTTACAGTTCTTCTTGAATGCGTTTATGAGAATTTATAAAAACTATGAGTATTCTGTAGTTTCCATGATCATAACATACAGGTAAAAAAATGAAATACTACTAGAGAGAACTAGACAAGAATGATATGCACAGATATTAACCATTATAAAGTCCTGGGCCACAATATACCGGTAAAAACTATGTAGTTTCCATGAAGCTATCACCTTTATCAGGTGAAGTATCAAGTCTTGGGCCACTATATATTTAGAAAAATTCCATAAGCAAATTGCAAACAATTCTGGCTAACCTCAACGTATGATGCAGCAACTTCTGAGTGCTTCTCATTGTTCCTAGCAATAAATATATCCCAAAACACAGACCACCACTCGAAAAGGAAACCGCCAGGTGCATCAATTGCTGGGAAAAATAAAACCATTTCGTAATCGAATTAAGAAAACCAAAAAATGTATGCAAACACATAAGCTGCTCCTTCAAATACCAGGCTAAGATTTAATCATACCAACTGGGTCTGATGAAACTTTGCCCTCAGCTTGAAAAGCCTGAGCTGTAGCCTTTAGATCTCTTTTCACTAGATAGTCATGTATATACACATCCAGCCTGATTCCAGTACACAACATTCATCATGGAGTTAGAAAAGAACCCAGCTTGACACAATAAACACACCATAGTAGCAACAGTAACAGCAAAAATAGAATCAACAACATGAACCTCAAAATTGCTGAACAAAACACATTAGCATTGTCGTGACATACAAAGTGCTCAAGATCTTGAAGCTAACAGACTTACCCACAAAGCCAATGACACAAAAACTAACAAATACCCACAAAATCAAGGGTACCCACAAGCCTAATCAAGAGATGGATGCAAACTCAGAAGTGCCCAGCAAAACTCAAATGTGAGCACTCACATGTCCAAGTACACAAAGTCAGCAAAAGAGAGAAACTTTGAGAGGAAAAACAACAAAAGGAAAAAGTATAGCTTACATTTTATCAGCTTCCCAGTTAGTCTGAGACATCTTCTCCTCCACGGGAACTCCAAACACAAAGAAGCAAACTACAATGTCATCACCCTCTTAAAACAAGCAATGAAACCCTTGAAAAGGTGGGAGCTTGCTTGTTTTTATCAGAGAAAATGAAAATCCAGCACAGTAAAGACAATAAAAGGAAGATGGTCCGATGGATAAAGGACAAACAAAGGTAAGAGAAAAACACTCACCTGGGCCTAATTAGAAGCACAGCCTCTTCTTGGTCACAGTTTTGAACAGGCATAAAAAAAATACTCATACTCCAATATTAAACGTATTAAACTATTGCGAGTTTATTTATTCCTATATTAAATGCAGAGCTAGAGTTGTTTAGGATTTCAGGGTCCAGACACACGTGGAGACTCCCGAAAAACATTTCCTATACTGGACTTCAGTTTCGGCAATCCCTTTCTATCTGCCCTCCCGTATTCCCCTTTGGACAATATGACGTCATTTTTGTCCAAAAGGGTAAACGTTCAATGACGGATTTATCCTCCGGTGTTTTCGAAATTACTTGTAGTATTTTGTTAGTTTACAACTTTACATGGATAGAATAGTCAATTCAAACTGAAAGGTACCCTTCAATTCTATGGGCCTCGTGTAGACTGGACAAGACCCGGCCTATAAGCTCGGTCCATATGCTTAATAATCCAAAATTTTGAAGATTTTTGAAAAGGCCAATACTTTATACACGCCAAATTTTGACCTAAACCCTCAAGCTTCACGGTACATCGCCATTCATGAAGCTTCGATCCTTCTCAAATACAACTTTTGTTTTGACAGATGTGTTCCTCTCATCCATACCTTCAATTTGATATATTATAATCTCAATTCTGACACCCGAGTACAAAGCTATAAACGTTTGAATATTAGCGTAAAATAAATTCGAGATAAGTTTGGTTCACTTTTAAACTCAAATTGGATTGGCCTAAACCCTAAACCTAAACCGAACCATAACCAAAACCAACAGTTAGGCTCATTAAAGGTTCGGATTAGGGTTGAGCCAAGGGTGAATCGCCAAACCGGGACCGGAGCATATTTGAAAAAAAATATGTCGGGGGATAGAATCGCCGGTGAGCATACTACAATTCTAATTTGGAGAACATTTGAAGAATTAGTTCAACTAGACATGCTTCGATTCTAGTTTGTGTTATCCCAAAACCGTTAAATCAAAGATTTCAAACTATTCAATTCATTAAGTTATTTAATATATTTTAGGAAAATTAACGTTTATTTAGGTTTTATGATTTATTTTTTAATATTTTGAATTTTGAGTTGGCACTTTAAATTTATAAAGATGGTACATTATTTTTATTATTCAGAGTTTTAACTTTATATAGAATATTGCTTTTCAAAAAATTGAAATGTCTTCAAATCGGCCAATATCGAAATTAGATCGGATCTAGAAACCAAGAACCCGAAACCGTGAGTTTTGAAATCGGGTCCATATCTAATTAGAAACCCTACCTTAAGCTTTAACTTATAACATGCATCTAATATCCTAACCATTAACCCTAATCACCTTAAGCTTAATCTTAAACCTACCCTGAATAAATGGTATGTAAAAAGTAAATTGCTTTAGAGTGTGCCAGTCAATCGAACCGGCAATTCTGGTTCGGAAACCGCCGATTATACTTTGGGCTTAGGCCCAAATTAGCACACTCTCAGTTTTTCGCCTCCGGTTTTGACCGAGTATAGGCCGGTTTCAATTTTATTTTTGTATACCCTAGAATAATAGTCCGACTTTGACTCAGTGTACCAAAGCGGAGATTATGACTAAGTTATTCGGGTCGCGATTTTCCAACAGGACCGTCCAGACTAAGTTGATTTGATTAGCCGAAATAACTGATCGTTTCATCGGTTAGAAACCGTTGATTTGCCCGGTTAACCGGATATTTCATCATGTCAGCATATATTTTTTTAAGTATATACAAACCAGCAGTTTGGTCCTAGTTTGAACCAATCGGTTTTGAACAGGCCAAACCACTGGTTTCGCGGTTCACCCTTTGACCCAACCTTAACCCAATTGACCTAGTTTGATTTTGGTTTCGGTTCCGATCTAGTTTAGGTTAAAGTTTGGGTTGATCCAGTATATACTATATATTAAAGTTGTGCATTTTTAAGCATTCGCGTTAATTTTGGCTCCACTTCATATTAAGTTAATTAAATTAACTATATTTTGACAATTTTATGTCCTTATCAATTTAATCATGGGAAAATCAAATATATTTATCTAATTCCTACCTACTAATATCAAAATAAAATCTTTAATCTATCATAATATTATCTATATCTATACAATCTATCAAGATAATATAAAATTTATATTTATATATTTTATCAATATAATATCAGTATTCTATTTTAAAAAATATTTATATTGACTCTTAAGGAATTGTAAGTATTCATAGGTATATTGAAGCAATTCGACTATAAATACTTCGTTAACTAAAAAAGATTTTATAATTACCTAGATGGAATAAATGATTATGACCACAAAATCATCATAAATATTCGTAGTACGAAAATACTTACTATTTATTCTCTAAACTTGTTATGTTTTCATATGCAAAGTACAATATCTTAGGTATGTTTATGTGACAAATCAAAAAATAATATTAGGAGAAATGTACAAATTAGAAAATATACTACGATCACAAGATATATGGCAAAAACAAGTTAATCGGATTAAATATAATAATAGTACTAAAAATAATTATGGTGTATTTTAATAGTAAATGAAATTAATCGTGCATAAATTCCATTTTATAATGTATATAAAAATAAGAGAAAATTGCACTAACTACCCGTTAAATAGGACAACAACAACATATACTAAGGGAACTCCTGCAAAAGCAGGATCTAGGGGGTCAGGACGGGGGCATTTCAAACCTAGATGAAATGCGCCCAAAAACGACCCAAAGACCGGAACACTTAATACCCTACTCCAAAAAGTTTAGAAACCAACAACTAACCAAAACTACTACGAAGACTAAAAGAAAGAAGAAAGGAAACGAATAAAGAATAAAAAACTAAGCAATAACAAAGTTATACAAGAGCAAGCCCATAAAGCGAGAAACTGACGGTCAACAAAAGAATGACGGCTCCACTTGGCTCCACCAGCAAGCTTACTAGCTGTCTACCACGCTGATCTTCTCCCTCCAACTCTTCCTGCATTGCGCCAACTCCTCTGAAATCCCTAAAAGCCTGAAATCCTGTCTTATGTTGTCCATCCAACACTTCTTCGGACGGCCTTTATCCCTCCGGTAAGCCCCTAAATCCAACCGCTCGCATCCCCTAACTGTTGCGTCTGGACTCCGCCTTTGGACATGACCGAACCAACGCAGTCTTGCTTCCCGCAGTTTATCTTCTATACTAGCCACCCCGAACTTGCCTCGGATCTCTTCATTCCTAATCCTGTCCATCCTCGTGTTGGCCACACATCCACCTAAGCATCCTCGTCTCTGCGACTGCAAGTTTCTACTCTTGAGCCTTAGTCGTCGGCCAACATTCTACTCCATAGAGAATCGCAAGCCTTATAACAGATCTGTAGAACTTTCCCTTAAGCTTGAGCGGGACCTTCTTATCACACAGAACCCCTGAAGCTGCCCTCCACTTTTTCCACCCACTTTGAATACGCGACCTAACATCCTCATCAATACACCCATCACTCTGCAAAACTGAACCCAGATACTTAAACTTGTCTTTCTGCGTAATGTCCTCCTCTCCCAGCCGAACCTCACTCCTAGGCTCATTATCCCGACCAAAATTGAACTCGACATACTCCGTTTTGGATCGACTGAGTCTAACACCTGTGATACACGAATTTACAATTAACTCGACATACACCCGTTAAATAGGAGAATTTACAATTAACCACCTGTTATACGTGAATTTGTTTTAAACCACCCAAAACTGCAATTCCGTTAACAAATAGTCACCCATGGTTCGATTCCGTTTGATTTGCCATTAGAATTTGTTTTACCTTTTCTTTTTAATCTAATGATGGGCCCCTCCCCTTTC
This sequence comes from Polygonum maritimum, assembly GCA_963924305.1. Taxonomy (NCBI): domain Eukaryota; kingdom Viridiplantae; phylum Streptophyta; class Magnoliopsida; order Caryophyllales; family Polygonaceae; genus Polygonum; species Polygonum maritimum. Next base: position 18,810,308 of record OZ002728.1, on the reverse strand, counting down.
CTTCTACCTTCCGCCTAATTCCCCCTATTCCAGATCTGAGTTACGTCGGCGGGAACCCAATACCCCCAACGACCCGAAGCTGCCCTCGACGCCTCTCTCTCTCTCTCTCTCTCTCTCTCTCTCTCTCTCTCTCTCGCCCGGTCCTACCTGCGACCGCCAACACCCCGACCACCGAGACCCACTCCGCCCTGCCCTCACTCACCCTCGCCAGCCCAGATCTGCCGGCCGACACCATCACTCGCCGGCCTGCCCTTGGCTGCCCTCACCTCACAGATCCTTCGATTTTCCCTTCACCGCATTCCAGATCCGCCTCCTCGGCTGCCCAAGAACAAATTGATGAACGACGACCGCCGAAATCGCAGATTAATTCAATCAATTTGCGCGGTAGTCGTTGGTGTGGGTTGCCGGCATTGAGCAGGGTCGATGTCGGGTGTTGGGTCAGCGATTGCAGTAGTCATTGGATCTGGCCGGCGTCGAACGTGGGAATTCTGGTGGGTTCGTGGTCGGTGGAAAGAGGTCGAACGAGAGCGGAGGGGCGAGTAGGGAGGTCGGTGAGCGTGGCGGATCTGGGATTCGGGAAATCGGAAGGTAGAAGAAGAGAGGGAGTCGGGAAGGCTGACGGTCGACATCTTAGATCCACAAAGAAGGAAGAAGGAAGTCGGGAGAAGCGGGGTCGCCGTTGGGTTGGCTGGAGCACTAAAGTCCAGATCTGGCAAGTATGGTGTTAGGTGAAGGAAAGCACCATGAAGGAGGAGGTCAAGGAGGATGGTGTTTTGATTTTTTTTTTTTAATTTTTTTGGTTAAAAATGCCCAAATTAGCTGGGTAACATGTGTAATATCCGGAAAAAAAAAAAGTTTTTAGAAATAATTTGTTTCGAAATTATTCGGCAATACTTCTCTGAAACCGAAATTAGAATGCAATTTAGGCAAAATTTAATTTTATTGCCTAGAACATATGAGTGGTGATACTAAACTATTGGGGTTAGATGAATAAAACAGGGACCAACGAGATTTATAAACTGTTAATTAAAGTTTTTATTTTTGATTTTTTTTTGGGTTAATATGGGAATGGATAAATACCCAATAACCCCTCTTTATCGGTGTTATCTCTATTTCGCTCCGTTCCATTTCTTTTACCCTCACTTGTCCTATATGCATGCCGTTTACTTCCCATTACTTGCCACCTGCTCCTGTATTTCCCTTCTTCCTTATCTTTTCTTTCCCTAGCCTCTTTCTTTATCTAGTTTACCTCTAATTCATTACAGGCTCCCCTCTCTTTTCCTTCCAAACATCAACTCAGCAACCCTCTCTCTCTCATATTTTATTTCTCTGATCGGTGCTCCAAAATCATCAAGGGACCCTTAGATCCGTCGACGATCGAGGCAATTAAGTTAAGCCAAGCTCGAGGGAACCGACGTTTCCACTCTTAAACCGACCTCCAGTGGGCTTTCCACCTCGATCAGATCAGCTTTGTAAGATCCTTTTAGGTCCTTGTTTGGAAATTTTTCTTACATGTTTATCCGTAAGCTTAAAATTCTGGGTTTAGTAATTCCTGTCAAACTCCGGTATAAGCACTTCCTGTACAAAGTCTTACTTGGCTAGATTTTTGGTTATATATAGAAGAAGAAGATCGAAGAAAAGAAGCGGAAGAACTCAGAGTAGTGCTTGAAATTGATTAATATAGACAAAACCCATTTTTATGTACTTGCATGATGATGATGATGTGCTTCTTATCCGTGCAAATGGAATTTCAGTAGCAACCCATTATGGCTAATTTGGGTTAGTACCCACTTAATTATGAATGATTTGTTTAACTATAAAGAAAAAGAGGAAATGGGAAAGTGGGTCTTTGCTGTTCAGTTCACACCTGTAAATCTGCATGAAGCCTTCAAGAATATATAGTTTTGTAGTAGGATGCAGGTTGTGTAAGTAGTGAATGCTTTGGGCCAATTTGAGCCAAGTTAATAACATGTGCTTGGTGAATGAGCTAAGTTTATTTTAGTTAGGTTTTGTTATCGGGGGAAGGTCTAACCGGAATTGGTTTAGCATATAACAAATATATATGTATACACGCAAAACTAATGAATATATATACTTGGGGGTTTCATTATATATATGTACGCGTGTATATATAAAATTTAAAATAAAAGGTTTAAGCGATTCATTATATATTTTATTATCGGTAAAGATGTTCTATTTATTTATTTTTCTCTTCCCCTAGATCCGATCCACTTTCGTGTTAAGTTCTTAGAAGTTATTGCTTACCTTTCCGGTACTAAACTTCAAATGGATAAAAGAGGTCGTCGAGATCCCGTTACTTTCGGTCATCAACCAATCTTAACTCCTAAATCCGATATCTTAGCAATCCCAGGCAAGTGGATTGGTTCCTTTTTGTCTTAATTATTTATGATTATGGAATGTCGTATATTCCTGTATGTTATCTTGATGTAGGTGATATATGATAATGTTTAATATATATATCTATGTCAGTATATATGTGTATATATATATATATATGTGTGTGTATAGTTATATGTTGTCATTGCTTTGTAAGAAATAAATTTGGATGTTAGTGTTGGAGACTAGTTGTTGTTGGTTGCGCTATGCTAGAACATAACTTTAGTTATTAGGTACAGCCTTGTTTGTCATTACGTCTCCATTGAAATGTCGTTTTGATTCGAATGGATATAGATAGAATCTTATTCTACGGATTTTGCTTGGAATATCAATCCATATCCTAGCATTCGCTCCAAAGCGAATTTCTTTCGCGTACTCCATCGGATGTAGTCAATATTCAAATCATAGGATGACCTCTCTTGGTAATGTCCTGCAGGAAGATGCTCCTTGTATTCTTCCATCGGTTAGGATGTTTTTACCTAACCTATCCACCGGTTAGGATGTTTTTACCCTAACATATCCACCGGTTAGGATGTTTTTACCCTAACATATCGGTACTTGACGGTGTCAGTCCTTGTATTCTTCCATCGGTTAGGATGTTTTTACCCTAACCTATCCACCGGTTAGGATGTTTTTACCCTAACATATCGGTACTTATAGGACGGTGTCAGTCCTTGTATTCTTCCATCGGTTAGGATGTTTTTACCCTAACACATCCATCGGTTAGGATGTTTTTACCCTAACACCTGCATCGGTTAGGATGTTTTTACCCTAACACATCAATCGGTTAGGATGTTTTTACCCTAACATATCGATACTTATAGAACGGTATCAGTCCTTGTATTCTTCCACCAGTTAGGACGTATTCTTTTATCAACTAGGACGTTTGTTTTTTCCCTAGCACATGAGTATACAAATGAAGATATCGGGCCTCACTTGCCTTCGATTGGTTAGAATGTTATTCCCTCTCTTATCGTTCCCTTATTGGAACATGTTGATTCTCGATTTGGTAGCTATGTTAACTTAGTAAATTAGGACGCCCTCGTTGCTCGACGAGAGTCACATTGTCTAATTAAACAAGTTATTATGGCGTTATTCGAGTAGTGCTTATGGCACTCTGGTTCATCTAGCTAGCGAAGCTTAGCTCGTATTCTGAATGCGAATCCTCAGTAGGAATTGATTTAGTAGAGACCACGGAATCGAATGTAGAAGGACCATTCGTCATGCTTAGCTCATAATCGGTAAATACTTCGTCTTTTCTTAGAAGTTTCAAGACGACACATTGGGATGTGTCCTATGAAGCTGAAACTTGTATTCTCCAACTCTCATGGCTATACTTGTTGATCATGGAACCCCTAGTCATTAGCCATTCAAAGTTCAGCTCAGCGTGTTGATCCATTTTATTCAGGAACCAATCGTCCTCTCCACTTGCTAGTCTATTTTAGACTAACCCTTCCATTTGACTCGTTTTTTTTGCATGGTTGTCTGGTGTGTTTCATGGACTTTCAACACATCAGAATCTGGAGGAAGTGAACAAACTAAGAGGTTGAAGATTGGATGCTGAGGAGTCTGTCAATTCTTAAAGGATAAAGGAGAAGTACGTTGAAGTGAAGACGGTCATCCACAACGTGAATCACTCTTTTGCTCTTTTAATGTATATTAAGACTTCGTCAAACTGGCTGAGTTCAAATTATACTGTTGTTCGTATCTATTTTGAATGCACTTTGTAAAGGCCTGGGTAGTCTCGGGTTGGTTAAACCCGGGATTGCTGGCGGTAATGCTCTCTTAGTAAGTAGAGGGTGTTACAGAAGTGGTATCATAGCTAAAAGTGTCAAAGCCTTTCTTCACTATCTTCGTCTTGTATAGAATTATGGAAATTCTATACTAACTTCGTTCGTTACTCATTCGCAGAAAATGGTCAACACTAGAAATACCAATCAAACTCCTTGAGCAAGTGGCCCAACTGGAAGTCACGAGGAAGTGGAAGAATCTGGAGTTGGTAATATAAGAAACCAAGCACCTGGAGAGGTTGTCTTGGACGATGCTACGACTGAGGCAATAAGACAACTGATCTTGCAAACTTTACAAGGCATACTCCCAACAGTCCAACCTGTATCTCATGAAGTAGTTGAGCGTGACCATGTTGAGAATGTTATAGTGGCGAATGCTCCAGTCCCTCACCTAACTCAAAATGAGAGATTCACTCAAGCAATTAAGGCGTTTACAGCAATGAGACCTGAGACATATGATGGCTCGGGTGAGCCTGTCAACATTATGTACTGGTTTCTTCATCTTGAGCAATTGATGGAAAATATCTCTTGCACGGAAATAGAGAAAGTGCGTATTGCTTCCTTACAGCTAAAGGGGGCAGCAACTGAGTGGTGGAGAAGTTCAGGATTGTCTAGTCATCCCAACCTTAATTGGGATATGTTTAAGAACAAGATGCTCGTAAGATTCTTTTCTGCTGGTATGAGGAAAGAAAAAGAAAGGGAGTTTCAAAATCCCCAGATTGAGGGACTGAAGATACCTGAATTGGCCACTAAGTTTAACCATCTTTTACAGTATGCAGGCCCTGAGATCTCTACTGAGGAACAAAAGATTGAAAGGTTTTATGATTGGTTGCGCCCTGAAATGCAACCTTTAATGGTACATTGTAAGTGTGACACTCTGGAACAGTATGTGGATGTTGCTTATAGACTTGAGCTGTCTTTGGATCAATCCGAGAAAAAGATAGAGAAAGAGGGTCAATTTTCCCAACAAGGTCCTAGGTTTAGTGGTTTTAAGAGGCCGGCGCCTCCTCAACAATTTGAAAAGTCGAAGCGAACAAACATTGACTCAAATTTAAGAGGATCAACTCATGAAAAAGGAACTACTTCACATTTAAGGAGTTATAGCGACCGCGTAACCTGTCACAATTGTGGACAACACGGACACTACAATAGGAACTGTCCAAAGTCAAAGACGAAGTGCTTTGCTTGTGGAAAAGAGGGTCACATGCGAGATTACTGCCGACAGACTCGTAGTGATTTGACTTGACCCTTGTGATATAGTTTCTCGGGAAGGAATTTCAAATACAACTTCAGTGAAGAACAAGGCACAAAGCAAAGAAAATGTGTTTTGATATTGTCTGGCTTAGGACAAGATGTACTAGCCAAACACGCTTGATAGCCAATAGTATTAGTTACAACTTTTTGCTTTAAGGGTTGAAGCATATATGTTTCTAGCCTGGATTTTCTTGCATACAATCTAAGTACATTACTTGCCTAGTTAAAAACTATGTTTGGTTCATGTTGATAACATATGGTAACTTTTATAATATATCTATGCGCTTTTGTGTCAAACCTCATTACACTTGATAGTATATCTATGCTCTTTTACCCTTAAGGATCTATGGGTAATCAGTCCTCTGGTCAGTATAAAGAGAAATCACCCGTGAACGCTCCCTTGTACACCTTATGTGACTCAGTAGTGTCGTTCAATCAAATAGTTAGAATCTTCCTATTTTGAAGGGATTTATGCTATTATGTTGTTAATCCTTGTTAGTACTCCTGTTTAGATTACTACTTTTGTTAAACCCGTGCTAAATTATATCATGTGAAAGTAGTTTGAATGTTAGTGGAAGTTAAGACGTACTATCTATTAGTATATGACTACTGTGTATTGTAGCTAAATGCATCTCTCTGTACCTATATGAATCAGTCGGGTAGATTCAAAAAGAAAAAAAACATTGGTAATATCGATAATGTGCTTTGTCTTTTACACTGATCATGTAAAAGACAAAATACATTAGAGAGTTTTGCAGATATTATTTCCCATCTTGATCACATGGTGAAATAGGATCGCGAGCTCTAATGCAATTTTTTTTGAAATAGGATAAATGAGTAGGTACTCTCTATGTTAGGACCCAATTGGAGTACTATTATAAGGCCCATATGTTCTTAACTCTTGTGTTCTTATGTAAATGAGTTCTTTTAGACATTGGTTATCGTCTCTAGAACCAAGGGTATTTTCTAGTAAGGAGAAAAGCCTTCAAGGATGACAATTCTTACCTTAGATGATATTGAGAAATTCTTTAAGGGGGTACTTAAGAAATATATCACATCCGAGGTTGTCCTTCTGTCATAGCCTTTTTCTTTGCACCGCTTGTTCCTATCCTCTAGTTTCGGGGACGAAACTATTTTTAGGGGGTACTAATGTAATATCCGGAAAAAAAAATGTTTTTAGAAATAATTTGTTTCGAAATTATTCGGCAATACTTCTCTGAAACCGAAATTAGAATGCAATTTGTGCAAAATTTAATTTTATTGCCTAGAACATATGAGTGGTGATACTAAACTATTGGGGTTAGATGAATAAAATAGGGACCAACGAGATTTATAAACTGTTAATTAAAGTTTTTATTTTTGATTTTTTTTTTGGGTTAATATGGGAATGGATAAATACCCAATAACCCCTCTTTATCGGTGTTATCTCTATTTCGCTCCGTTCCATTTCTTTTACCCTCACTTGTCCTATATGCATGCCGTTTACTTCCCATTACTTGCCACCTGCTCCTGTATTTCCCTTCTTCCTTATCTTTTCTTTCCCTAGCCTCTTTCTTTATCTAGTTTACCTCTAATTCATTACAGGCTCCCCTCTCTTTTCCTTCCAAACATCAACTCAGCAACCCTCTCTCTCTCATATTTTATTTCTCTGATCGGTGCTCCAAAATCATCAAGGGACCCTTAGATCCGTCGACGATCGAGGCAATTAAGTTAAGCCAAGCTCGAGGGAACCGACGTTTCCACTCTTAAACCGACCTCCAGTGGGCTTTCCACCTCGATCAGATCAGCTTTGTAAGATCCTTTTAGGTCCTTGTTTGGAAATTTTTCTTACATGTTTATCCGTAAGCTTAAAATTCTGGGTTTAGTAATTCCTGTCAAACTCCGGTATAAGCACTTCCTGTACAAAGTCTTACTTGGCTAGATTTTTGGTTATATATAGAAGAAGAAGATCGAAGAAAAGAAGCGGAAGAACTCAGAGTAGTGCTTGAAATTGATTAATATAGACAAAACCCATTTTTATGTACTTGCATGATGATGATGATGTGCTTCTTATCCGTGCAAATGGAATTTCAGTAGCAACCCATTATGGCTAATTTGGGTTAGTACCCACTTAATTATGAATGATTTGTTTAACTATAAAGAAAAAGAGGAAATGGGAAAGTGGGTCTTTGCTGTTCAGTTCACACCTGTAAATCTGCATGAAGCCTTCAAGAATATATAGTTTTGTAGTAGGATGCAGGTTGTGTAAGTAGTGAATGCTTTGGGCCAATTTGAGCCAAGTTAATAACATGTGCTTGGTGAATGAGCTAAGTTTATTTTAGTTAGGTTTTGTTATCGGGGGAAGGTCTAACCGGAATTGGTTTAGCATATAACAAATATATATGTATACACGCAAAACTAATGAATATATATACTTGGGGGTTTCATTATATATATGTACGCGTGTATATATAAAATTTAAAATAAAAGGTTTAAGCGATTCATTATATATTTTATTATCGGTAAAGATGTTCTATTTATTTATTTTTCTCTTCCCCTAGATCCGATCCACTTTCGTGTTAAGTTCTTAGAAGTTATTGCTTACCTTTCCGGTACTAAACTTCAAATGGATAAAGAGGTCGTCGAGATCCCGCTACTTTCGGTCATCAACCAATCTTAACTCCTAAATCCGATATCTTAGCAATCCCAGGCAAGTGGATTGGTTCCTTTCTGTCTTAATTATTCATGATTATGGAATGTCGTATATTCCTGTATGTTATCTTGATGTAGGTGATATATGATAATGTTTAATATATATATCTATGTCAGTATATATGTGTATATATATATATGTGTGTATAGTTATATGTTGTCATTGCTTTGTAAGAAATAAATTTGGATGTTAGTGTTGGAGACTAGTTGTTGTTGGTTGCGCTATGCTAGAACATAACTTTAGTTATTAGGTACAGCCTTGTTTGTCATTACGTCTCCATTGAAATGTCGTTTTGATTCGAATGGATATAGATAGAATCTTATTCTACGGATTTTGCTTGGAATATCAATCCATATCCTAGCATTCGCTCCAAAGCGAATTTCTTTCGCGTACTCCATCGGATGTAGTCAATATTCAAATCATAGGATGACCTCTCTTGGTAATGTCCTGCAGGAAGATGCTCCTTGTATTCTTCCATCGGTTAGGATGTTTTTACCTAACCTATCCACCGGTTAGGATGTTTTTACCCTAACATATCCACCGGTTAGGATGTTTTTACCCTAACATATCGGTACTTGACGGTGTCAGTCCTTGTATTCTTCCATCGGTTAGGATGTTTTTACCCTAACCTATCCACCGGTTAGGATGTTTTTACCCTAACATATCGGTACTTATAGGACGGTGTCAGTCCTTGTATTCTTCCATCGGTTAGGATGTTTTTACCCTAACACATCCATCGGTTAGGATGTTTTTACCCTAACACCTGCATCGGTTAGGATGTTTTTACCCTAACACATCAATCGGTTAGGATGTTTTTACCCTAACATATCGATACTTATAGAACGGTATCAGTCCTTGTATTCTTCCACCAGTTAGGACGTATTCTTTTATCAACTAGGACGTTTTTTTTTTCCCTAGCACATGAGTATACAAATGAAGATATCGGGCCTCACTTGCCTTCGATTGATTAGAATGTTATTCCCTCTCTTATCGTTCCCTTATTGGAACATGTTGATTCTCGATTTGGTAGCTATGTTAACTTAGTAAATTAGGACGCCCTCGTTGCTCGACGAGAGTCACGTTGTCTAATTAAACAAGTTATTATGGCGTTATTCGAGTAGTGCTTATGGCACTCTGGTTCATCTAGCTAGCGAAGCTTAGCTCGTATTCTGAATGCGAATCCTCAGTAGGAATTGATTTAGTAGAGACCACGGAATCGAATGTAGAAGGACCATTGTAGCTCATAATCGGTAAATACTTCGTCTTTTCTTAGAAGTTTCAAGACGACACATTGGGATGTGTCCTATGAAGTTGAAACTTGTATTCTCCGACTCTCATGGCTATACTTGTTGATCATGGAACCCCTAGTCATTAGCCATTCAAAGTTCAGCTCAGCGTGTTGATCCATTTTATTCAGGAACCAATCGTCCTCTCCACTTGCTAGTCTATTTTAGACTAACCCTTCCATTTGACTCGTTTTTTTTGCATGGTTGTCTGGTGTGTTTCGTGGACTTTCAACACATCAGAATCTGGAGGAAGTGAACAAACTAAGAGGTTGAAGATTGGATGCTGAGGAGTCTGTCAATTCTTAAAGGATAAAGGAGAAGTACGTTGAAGTGAAGACGGTCATCCACAACGTGAATCACTCTTTTGCTCTTTTAATGTATATTAAGACTTCGTCAAACTGGGTGAGTTCAAATTATACTGTTGTTCGTATCTATTTTGAATGCACTTTGTAAAGGCCTGGGTAGTCTCGGGTTGGTTAAACCCGGGATTGCTGGCGGTAATGCTCTCTTAGTAAGTAGAGGGTGTTACAACATGTAAATATTTGGAACAGTTGTGGGCAAAGTAGTAATTGTCAACGATCTAATGACATTTTTGACGGAATAACGTCATGGGTGGCTATTTGTTAACGGAATCGAAGTTTTGGGTAGTTTGAAAACAAATTCGTGTATAACGGGTGATTAAGTGTAAATTCGCCTATTTAACGGGTGGTTTAGTGCAATTTTCTCTAAAAATAATCTTAGTATTGAGACATGGTCGTACATGATACTATGCGATAAACTAGTTTGCATTTTAAAATGAAAAAAACGCATATCTAGCTTACGCGAATACTTCAAACATCCATAACTTTTTATTCGGGTCTCAGAATTGGGCTTATAATATACCAAATCGAAGGTATCGACTAGAGGAACACATCTGTCAAAACAAAATTTGTATTGGTGAAGGATCGCGCTTCATGATACGTGGTGCATTGTGAAGCGTGAAGTTTCGTGAATGGTGACATGTCGTGAAACTTGAAGCTTTGTGTAGTTTGAAGCTTCGTGAAGCTTGAGTTTTAAGGTGCGCCGAACAAATTTTTTTGTATGTATAAAGATTTCCCATAATAAAAATGTATAATTATATATGCACTTTTAAAGTTAGAAATATGACATTGAGTTAGTATTCATAGATCATATGTAAATTAATATATTATGTTCTTTATATTTGAAAAGAGTTATCAGATAAACGTCATGTCATAAACTTAAAACATCGAATTTGAGTTTGTTCTATATAGGATCATGTCATTAAAATTAACCAATTAACTAATTCTAAGTGTGGTAGTTTTCACAATGCTTATCAAATTTGAATAAATTATATAGCTAATTTACAACACTTATATCATATATAAATTAATATATTCTAAATTCTATTGGATAAAAATACAACTCAGAATCGGATCACAAGTAGTTTTACCCATTCCAACTTTCTACTCCCGATTTTTTTTCTTTCAGCACACTCGATTTTTTCACTATACGCCAAGGGTCGATTTAATAAACATTCTTATAATGTAAATGGTAATTCGTAAGGCCTCATAAAGTGATTGACACATAACATAACATATGGATACTTACAATACAAGGAAAATTGAATATATACCAAATGCACCAGATTACAGTCATTCCCCATCCCATAACCGCCATACCGGTGTAGATACATTTGAAACAACATGACATTTTCTGGGAGTATCTTATTATACAGCCTTACTAACCAGAGATATAAAGTCATAATATGAAGTATGTTGTATTACAATCACCACTCTGGACCATGTACAGAAAGAACTTGAAGCTAATTCTAATCCAATCCCTTGTGCGGTGTCGTGGAACTTCCAGATATAATATTTAGAAGCCTGCTCATACCTGCGTCTGTTGGGATTAGAGGTTCCGAAGATTGAGTCGTGTGAGGAGGAAGTGCCAAAGCTGCCTGTCTTTCTCTGTGGGATGCCCAAGTCACCATGTACAATCCAGCTATTATAAGCATACCTCCAAACACACTACAACATTCCAAGAAGAAGCACACTAAATGAGGCACAAGACTTGAATACTATGCAAAATAGAACGATGTGGTTAAAGATCAAAAGGACGACGAGTCTCTCATGTATAAAACATGCATCATTTTTCTTGTTTCTTTACGCTACCATAAATAAAGCCTGGATTTTACACACCCGTTAACATATCCCACCCTATTCTTCTTAACATCTTCAATCACAGGAGACGCAGTGTGATTAGAAACTTGAGCTTATCATATCCATTAACATATCGAACCTTTTCTATATTATTATAAACACTTTCAATCACATGGTAAATCACAGTCTTGTGATCTCCTCTTGTTGATTCTGGTTACTTATTTATTTTCCGGCCATACTATTATATACAAGTAATTGTTGACCAAGGAGGAGTTTAGGGCCAAACCTTCCCAAGAAAACAGGGCTTCCAAGAAAGATTAATGATAGGAAAGCAGATGCTGCTGGTTGTACTGGATTGTAAAGAGCAACCAGAGCAGGTCCCAGTATCTTATTGGACCATGTAAGAACTCCATAATTGAAGGCAGATGCTATGATTCCCTGGGAATACATGTATGTTAAGTACATCATCAAATTTCTATTGGATTGAAGATTTTTGAGGTTGAAACCACTGGCAACCATAACATAATTCAACCAAAGACAATCAAGAACCAGTGATAAAGAAATGTAGTCGATCATACAAAAATCGGATATACTTGAAAGAAAAAGAGGTAGCAGACAGAGATTGCACACTTCAGACCTGAATCTGATAGCACATTAGATTTGAATTGGATCACAAGATAACTCCATACCATGAATTTCAATACAAGTCGAATAATCTACTTCATTTACAAACCAGCAATTTTTAAAATGAAAGGCATACTCCGCATTTCATACCTGTTCAGTTAATCTGCATTAAATTTATGCAGTATTGATGGTTTCACAGACTACAGATAAGCTGTCCCTTTATTTGATTATGTATTATATCTTGGAGTTCATATAATGGAAGCTAGGAAAGCATACCCACAGAGGGCCTAGAGCATAGGTACATACATATCCGCCACATAAGACCCAAGAAATGTGACCGACATTAAAAAAAAGAAGAATATCCCCATCTTGTAGATACTCCTTATTTAAGGTCTATGTACAGGCTTAAACCAAACTAAGATTTGTCTTTATTAATAGCAATACCGCCAAGATTCTGATGCCAATCGCAAGCATTGACCATAATTGCACCTCTATCATTATTTTGAATAGGAAATAATGTACTTATTAAAATAAAATATATAGTCTTTGAGGTACAAAAGGTGGCAAATGAAAGACTCTTATATAAGAATATAAAATGAACAACTGAAAGTAAGAAAATCAAAGCATAATACTGATGTGGTGATTTTCAAGGGAACTAAAACTCACAGCATATAAAACAGCAAACAACTCTGATTGTGTCAGCCTCCAGCCGGTTGAATCATTGGTCATGAACAGTGCGGACATTACCATAAGCGCAGCACCAAAAAAGTATGAATATGCTGTGACTGACAGACTGGCCGGATATTTTTTCAAAAGAGGAGCCTGACACAATTTGCAAGTATAATTATATATATATAATATATATAAAAAGGCAACACAAGAAAGATGTATATTTATTTTGAGTGGAGCTCAATCACTTCACAGTTGGGCGTTGAGTGTATTGGGGATTAGTTAAACATAATGGGGAAGACAGAGTGTACTATCCATCAGAAGCAAAGCACGGAATGCCACAGCACTTAATGTTCTATGTAACCGACTCATATTAAAGTCATAAAGCACTGGTTTTCAATAAAGAATCAGTGGCCTTGATGATCGTCCCTTTGTATATACATCTAATGAGATCACACTGAAACATGTTTTGTGTGTGTGGACATGAGGTTTCATTTCTCTCTTTCTTTTGTTCAAGAACACTAGTACACACTGCAAGTAGATGCACAAACACTTTCAAGCTTAGGAACCTAGGCGATAAAAGAAAAAACCCAGGGCAAATCCAGTAAGCCACCAAAAGATCCACGCGTTCATTAGCCTATTACCCTAGGGCTATTTTCTTTGCTAACAAATTATAAGATACTCAGCATGCCAAATGAAGGACTCATCCCATTATCAATTATACAACTGTGCTCTCTCTGATGGTCTGTTAGAGAGCATAATTGCATAAATAATAGGGCTCACCCCAGTTTGAGTCTACCATTCCTTCCTCACAGCCTTAACTACCACATTTCTTGTCACCATTCCTTTTCCATCCCATTAGGAATAGTCTTTTCAAAATGTCTTTTACAACAAACAAAAGGAATAAGCATATCCAAAAGCCAAACATTAATAACCTTGCTACATCTATTACTACAATTCTGAATCAGACCATCAAGGCTCAAATCAACAAGTATAAGAAAGTCAGCATACCTGGATAGCCAGGTACATGGCCATGCACATGCAGTTCCCTATTAGACATAGTACACCAATGTGCCACTGGTCAAGTCCATATTCCAAAAGATTGGCAAGAAACCATCCTGCCGGCTCTGGCTGTGCCTTGGCACTAATACCATTTAGTGTAAAATCTAAATGTTGAGATCCAAATACAATTGGTCCTTTATATACAACCATTAATATTGCACCAGAAACACAAGTAAGTGTACCCACGACCTTCATTTGCCCTTCTATTCTGAGCAAATTCACGGTTTCTGTGCTGCAAGAACAAAAATGGATTTGACAACATGAAACAAAGGAAGTTAAAATGAAAGATGATGTGAATACGTAGAGAAATGTTTGTCAAACTAACCCCATAACTGCAGCCAGGAGAAATGTGAACACTGGAATTGAGGGCTGTGTTGCTGCAGCATAAGTTGGATTTGTGTAGCTGAGACCGAAGAGAAATAAAAGCTGGTTTCTGAATATCCTACGCAGACGTCAGTTTTGAAAATCAGTCCTGGTTATATTAGTACAAATATCCTTAAAATGAAAAAGAAAAATCAAGAGGAAGTGAGAATTAATGCATCATACATACCCTGTTAGCCCAAGAAAGAAAAATGTAATCAAGATCTTCATCGTCATTGGTGGTCGAGCTCGCCTACAACCAAGAAACAATAGAGCTATTCATTTGAGATCTGAAATGCGACTCTGGTTAAGAGAAATAACTAGACTGATGTTAATTGATTTGAGCATGTGGAATTACAACTAATACTGTATAGCAATGTGTTGTAATACCGATATACTATCACGGGAAATGAAAGCTCCCTAGAGGCTAGGATTACGCTTGAAAAGGAATAGATCATCAATTGCAATTTGCAAAAGTAGAGCAGGATGGATATCGATTATTAGACAGGATGATTGAATGATCTGATGCTATAAAAACAGCAGCTTTGTGTATCTGGAACACGAGGTTGTTAAACAGAAAAGAGGAATGGGTTCAGAAGGGGTAGAGGAGACTGACTTCTCACGGGCGTAAGCGAGAGGGGCGAGAATGGAGAGAGCGATGAGGTCGCGGAAGACGCAGAAGACCATCTGATTGACGCCCACATTCAGAGCCACTTTGGTGATCACATGGTACCCTCCGTAGCAAACCTGTACCAGAACCATGGCGGCGTGAGCTTTCAACTCATCGCCTCCGCCTCCGGTGAGCGCCATCTCTACTCTCTTCGATCTGGATCCAGGGAATCCGAGACAGAGAGCAAGGATGGTGAACTTAAGAGTGGGGAGCAAGGAAGGAGTTGGTTGACTGGCCAATTTCCGAAGCTATCTTGTTTCAGACGACTCCATTACCAAACCCTGTTGAGGAGGATGAAACTTGCTCTTCCTCTTCGGACTTTTTCTTGTCCCTTTACTTCTCTTCCCCATTTTCATCTCGCGTTTCCACGTTTGTTGCAAGGTTGAATGATACAGTAGATCAAAATTTTGATTATAAACTTTTCGGAATAAAAAAATTGTTTATACAATAAAAAAAAATTAGAAAGGAGAAAACTATAACATTTAGAATTGGTTAATTAAGTTAATTTTAGTGATATGACCTATATAGACAAAAATTCAGATTTGATGGTGATATATTAATATATATATAATCTATAGATACTATGGAGTATAACTTAATGTCATATTTTTAACTTTAAAATTGCATATGTATGGTTATTTATGTTTGTTGTACATAAAATGACCAACAAACAAACAAACAAATGTTCGACTTCTTGATCTATGGGGCATTTGGTACATTGAATTAGTTTCCTTATATAAAAATATTTGGGTATGAAATCATATAATTTGCATAAAATATTAAACTTTTAGACGTGAATTAATTTTAATTTGATTTTCTATATAATAACAACAAACAAACAAATGTATGTAGTTGATTTTAGATCAATGTCTATACTATATACGTTACAAATCAATTAATTGTTGCTACTTAATTGTTTTTGGAATTCAATGCATATTAAAATAGGTTCATATGGCAGGAAAATTTAATGAAAACTTTATGGTTTATACAATGTTGAACATTAATTTCATTTTGATCATCAACTTTATATGTTTATAGATAGATAAATTGTAATTTTCAACTTTATATGTTTATAGATAGATTTAACGTTGAGCACTCAAGCTTAGGCAATTGGCACTCCTAAATCAATATGGCTAGTCAAAATTGTAGACTTCATATCAGGATTCAGGAGTCATTGAACCAAATAGGACAGAAGTTTACAAAGACTAAACAGCACAAAAAAAGACTCAGGATTCTGTCTTTACAAGAGAGAGAAACAATATGAAAGATATGACTTTATAATCAGTACATACATGGCGGTTTTGTTCACAACAATTGATAGATATTTGCAAGTGTATAAGATGTTTTTCTACGTCATTTCTTCCATTGAGGCAACCTCTGAACTACAACCTGAAAATAAGCATCAGTAGACTTTTAACTGGAAATATTTGTATTACATAGGACTCATATGAGTTGTTGCATCCATGGCGACTACAAAAGGTGGAGAGATTGATGACCTCAAAGAAGAGGGAAAGAATCAATCACAGATGACATACCTTGCCTGAATTTTCTTTGTTTCCAACAATGGTTTGGCAAGCCAGCCTCCAAGATTCCGGTTTCTGAAATCAGTCAGGTTTTATTTCTTTATTAGAAGAAACCTTGAGAATTGCAGTTACTCCAAGAATCAGTGAAACAGCATTCACCCAAAACCTCAAGAACTCACAAGTCATTTATACAGTTGTTAATGCAATCTGTATGTCAATCTACTTCATTGAACAAAAACTCAGCAACTCCACACAAACGATAACTATGAACCACATCACTTGATACGAACAAGGGCGAGTTTACTTGCCTTGTTCAAATACCGCAGCTCGGTATTTGTTCTTTCATTCAGAAGATCCTTGCCATCCAGAATCTGCGAAGTGGCAACATAATGCATTTTGATTAGAACTAGTACCGATTATATGGTGAAGAACAAAAAGTTAAGCTAACTCAAATTACTATTCCAAAGCATAAAAATGGCCATGGATCAGCTGTACGATTCATGGTATAATCAGCAGACCAGCATTCACTTGAGTGCACAGCAAATAGAGGCCTTTTCATCCCTGAGCTGTGACAGTTGACTTGGTGGAAAGGAATTACCTCAACGATGCAAGTGCCACAGCTTCCGCCACCTCCGCAATTCATCACCTTTCCCTGAAGATCAGGATTCATACGTGAGCCCAAATTGATCAGGTATTTATGAGCACCAATTCGTCTAATTACAAAAAAACTGTGTGTGGAGACTGGAGAGACTTACATACGTTGCATAAAGCTCAATCTTGTTGTCGTTCATGATGCTCCTGAGCAGCTTCTCACCACTGGCCGCCTTGGCTTTCTCCGCCGGATACCTACCGTCGCTCTCCGGTTTCGGCTGCAAATCCCGTTTCCAGATCAGAATGGGGAGCATATCTATATAGAAATTGGAATCAATTGTTAGGAAATGGAAATGGAAATGGGATTACGTACTCCGATGAACTCAAGCTCGATTTCAGGTTTGTGTGTCTCCGGCGGGGCAGAAGAGGAGGCGTAGCTGAGCCGCCTACGGTCGGAGGGAAATGGGGCGAGGCCGGAGTTTCTTCCCCTCGCAAGTACCGGGAAAACGGGCGACACGTGCAAGGAACCCATCCCCTTCTCCCTCCCAAGAATGATGATGATGATGATAGCGTGTGGCTTTCAAGTTGTGGATGGGGAGAGAGCGAGTGAGTGTCCGGCTATACCTGCGTTCGGTTCCCGTTGATCCTTAATTTGCAAGACTAAAGAATTATTAAAAAACAATCTTTACTTCAAAAACAATCCTTAACTTCAATGATTTTAATTTGTAATTTTTTAATTATATCCTACAAAAAAATTGTTTAGAAACCTAAATTATATTTAAAAATTATAAAAAAAATACCAATTATATTTGTTATAGAATAATATTATGATTTTATAGTGATTTTTTGCTGAAATGAAAAGACCACGTTTTATTAAATTAGATAGAAAACCTTATACACATAGATTTAGTCTAGATATTTTTTAACAAAACCCAAATTATATTAAAAAATTATTTAAAAAATCCAAATTATATTTCAAATATATATTATATGTGTTAAAAAATTATTTTCAGAAATTACTTTCCGGATTTTATGTTGATTTTTTGTTCAAATGAAAAATTCACGTTTTATTAAATTACATAGAAAATCCTATACATATAGATTTAGTCTAGATCTTTTATTTAAAAATACTTAAGTTACATTTAAAAATTACAAAAAAAATCCGAATTATATTTCAAACATATATTATATTTGTTAAAAAATAATCTCATAATTATATTTTTGAAAGTACTTTCCGATTTAATCTTAATTTTTCTTTGAGTGAAAAAAGTCATATTTTATTAAACAATAATATTCATTTTTTGGGTGGAAAAACAATTATATTTATTAGAAGATTATTCCTTATTAAATAAAGGAGGATATAATAGATTATTTTATTATAAATATGACGCGTGGCAAATACTTTTGTAAAGACAATGACTCCGTTTTTATACTATAGACTATAGATGTAATTTTTTGTTCAAATAAAAAGTTCACGTCTTATTAAATTACATAGAAAATCCTATGCATATAGATTTAGTCTAGATCTTTTGTTTAATAAAACCCAAGTTATATTTAAAAATTACAACAAAATCTGAATTATATTTCAGACATATATTATATTTGTTAAAAAATAATTTTATAGTTATATTTTAGAAATTACTTTCCAATTTTATCTTAATTTTTCTTTGAGTGACAAAAGTCATATTTCATTAAACAATATATTCATTTTTTGATGGAAAAACAGTAATATTTATTAGAAGATTATTCCTTATTATATAAAGGAAGATATACTAGATTATTTTATTATAAATATGACACGTGGCAAATTCTTTGCCAACTTCTTTGTAAAGACAATGGCTCCGTGTTTATATTATTATAGTAGTATAGATGTGTCTATGAATTTAGTACAGAAGATGTGTCTATGAATTTAGTACAGTGATTAAACTAGTTACATGTTAAAAATCAATCTCACGTCAAAACTTGATATCGAATTAATTAAAGATCGGATTTATATTTACCCTAATCAATTAAGTCAAAACTTGATATGGTATTCGCACTGGTTATTAGTAATTATTTTTAACGACTTACAAATACGGTTGCATAAATCAGGAAAATACCCATCCTCCTCCAAATGGCTAAAAATAACGCTCCATGCCAATCGCTGTAGCTTGCATGTTGAGAATGACGGGAAGAGCAGCAGAAGAATCCCGATGGCTAATGGACTACATTATAGCAATGAAGACGAGAGAAAGCACAACAGAATTTTAGAGTTATGGGAAAATATACTATCCCCCAAATGGGCTAACAAATCCATGTTCAAATCTAAAGGAATGCATACTAATCAGACATTTTTCTTCTTCTTGCCACGCCTTGTGTCATTCTTTGCACCTGTGCCATCGTTTTGCTTACTGACCGACCCTTCTTGAGCACTACACATCTGCGACTTGAGCTTAAACCCGAGCTTCTTCGACACGCTTCCCCACGCAGAACCGCCCTTGACACGGCCCAGCTTCCCAATCTCATTCTTCATATTAGAGCATTCCTTCTCTAGCTCCGACACTCGTATCCTCATGCTGTCCATCCCGACCTTCAGCACCTGATTCTCTCTCACAGTGGAGGGCCCCGCTGCCACCCCGCCTCCTCCTAGCTGCCTGGAGGTGTCAAGATTCTCCGATACTAAGAAGCAGCCGGCGATTGAGTTCCTCAACTGAAGCTGCTCGAAGAACAGAACTTGGACTATGACTCGGAGAGGCAGCCTCTCGTTTTGTGCGGCATGGGTGCATGCTTCTAAGGACAGCTTCTGGCAATCCATGAGCCTACACAGCTGGTCCCTCTCCGTCTCGGTTAACCATGGATGAGACTGCAGTGATCATAATCGTCAAAGTGGGGACTCAGTTACCCATTCATTGCAAGTACGTCTTTGTTCAGTTGTGTCAAACTCTTTTAGAGACTATTTAAGAGAAAAAAAAAAAAAGTACCTTTAGATAGATGTCAATTGCTCGATAGAGGCCGTCATCCAACAACCTAGCATACTCAGGGACCGCGGCAGCAAGGGCCTGAAACTTCGGTAGTTTCAAATTGATATCAGGCGCAACCTCTGCTAAGTACCCGTCAATCAGCTTTGCTACCATAGTGACTGGTGTCAACAAGGGCGAGCCCATCAGTTGACCATCATCAGTAGGGCATGGCGAAGCTCCACCACTGACCTGATCCATTTCCAAGAAGTGTTCAAGAATCCTTTGCACACATTCGACATTGTACAGCGTTTCCATTGAATACGTGAAGTTGGGCATCAGCAGATCGTCTAGGGAAGCTTGGTCGAGCTGCATTCCGATTCTCTTTTCAAGGTTCGAGATGCAAGTGGGGCCCACATGGAGAATCATTGCTGTTCGAAGAAGACCGAATAGGAACTTTGCTGATACCAGACCTTTTTGAATTGGAATTAATTCGTCAACCACTTCGATTAAATGCTTCTGCTCTTCCTCGGTAAGTATAGTGCCCGAAGACGAAGATGGCATCCGAGCATTAGAATCATTTGAAACATGACGACGATGAAGCCCGGGAATGTACTTATTGGCATAGTAAGCAACTGACCCGGAGATGAACTCGGGATTTATGCCATTAGATCCCATGGCTGATATCAACTGTTTAAAAAGATGTAAACTCAACACTGATGCATCATCATACCACCAATCTGAACTCAAGCTCTTCGGTCTAGCACCAGTACTTATTCCATTCCACAAGACACCACCACCGGGGCTTTGCATGGGCCCAGTCCGCTCCGTTACGGGCCATCCAAATAAGTCAGGGTCGGTGCTTGCTTTGGCAGCCAATGTCTCAATGCACTTCTTGGTAATATCGAGTTCATCAGCATGGAGTAGGATTTCGTTGCAAGAGTGAAGCGCTTTTAGTGAATCTTTCCAGCTTCTAAGAACGACTTGGTTAAGAAATATTTCTGTCTGTGAGATTAGATTCCCTTCGCCATACTCCTCGGTCATTTCAAGGTGCTCAGCCGCGCATCTTAGATGTACAACATTGGAAGCGGTGAGTTCGAGTTTGACACCGTAGCAAAACTTCGCAACGAGTTCGAATGCTTTGGCCTCTCCGGGGAGATCTGTTATTCTTATCACACGGGCATCTTCATCTCCCGCCTCAGATGCCTTTGCAATCAGTTTCTCCATAACCCCACTTCTTGAAAGCAAAGGAAACTGCATTAGAGAACATCTATATGTCAAGAAAAGTAAGTAAAAGAAAAGGAAAAAATACTTGAGAAGATCAGACAGCATTAGAAGAAATCGATACGTCATAGCTAGGTTTCCAAGCTATATATAAAATAGGACACCTGTTCTAGAAGGAAAGATGTGATGGTCACAACTTAGAATAAGAAGAGCTAGATGGCTATGAAGCATAAAATTCGGATCCTTTAAAGTCACATTGAATGTAGAAGGATGGGATCAAGTCGACAAAATTGCAAGAGTAATGCAAAACACAAAAGAGGTACGAGAAGAAGAATCCAACAAGTACTAAGCAGATCTGTCACCTTGTGGAGATGGAAGGACATCTCTCCAACCTCAACAACAATGTCGCTAGGAAGGCCAGTTGTACAGAACCTGCAATAACGTAGAAAATGAAGGGTAAAACTCCTGTAAGTGAATGAACATATACATACAATCAGATGAAGTCGAAATGGGCCATTGAATAAGCCACTGTATGAAATAGCATAATTGAAACTAAAAGGTCTTCATAGAGCTATGTGAATCGGAGTTTGGACACCTTTTTCAAATGGTAGTGATAAACTGATTTCAACCGACTAATTATGTGAACTTAATATGTACCATTGCCCCAGGACTAATGTACTATGCTGATACAATCCACTTTCAAGAAGACTGTTGAATGTCTACACCAATTGTTATTTTGAGTCCCTCTGATTAGGCAAAGGGTCTGTTTGTTTCCGTTGGAACAACCATAAGATCAACTGATCAAGCATAATGTTTCTCCAGGGCTTGTTTGTCAAACAAAGCACCGCACCAAGCTCAAAACCTAATGGGCCTAAAAACAGAATATATCTCCCTCGTTCACATTCTAGATTTCATTATTGAAGAAATGAATAACAAAAATTAGCAGTATTTGATCTGACTATAGAAGCTAGTGAAGAGGATGCAAGATGTGGAAACATACCAAGCTTGCCCTTGTTTCTGGAAGGCATCAGTTTTGGAACCCAACTTCACACACGCCATTTTCGACCCACTTCAACAATGGAGCTTCAGTCGCAGATCTATTTCAGAAACAGAAGATCAGAAGTTGCTTTTACAAAACCCTATTACAGGCAATTTCACACAGCCAAAGGGGAAAAGGACAGCTTAAACTTACCGGAGAGCTCTATAGTCAGATGAAGCAAAAGCCCAAACCCTCAAAAGCTTTAAGCACCCATCAAATTCAAAATGTAGCTAATTTCATGCAATTTTCACCCAAATTAGTAACTGCCCATCGCAGAGAAGCACAAGATTCACCAGATTGGTCTTAATCTGTAAACGAAGAGAGTCCCATTGGAGGATAAAAAGGGGAATCAGTCTAGTGTCTACTTAGTTGAAGAAAGAAACAAAAAAGAGAAGAAGAAGAAGAAGAAACAAATCCCAAATCGAAGTGTGGGTTTGGAATCAAAATACCCAGTTGGTGTTGACGTTGTCGTTGGGTTTCCGAGGAGCAAGTGCACAACATTCCAAAGTCCACCTCATATGGGCACATGAGAGCGAAGGGACCAAAAACCACATCATTTCATTACTCAATAATCCACCATTAAAGTAAAGGAAAAGGGGGTTTCCAATGCTGTTTTTATTATTTTCAATTTCAAATATGATAGGGGCAGAGGAGAAGCCGAAGGAAGAAACTCCCGAGACATGCGTATTAATGAATGATGGTCGAGCAATGAAAATATTCGTAAGAGAAGGGACGGAGTCTGTAAAAGTCGTGATGAGCAAGTGGGGTCATTGCCTTGAACAATCCTCATGTCGTCTTTTCTTCTTTCTTGAGACCATCGTCGATTCCATTAACTTGCTGCAAACGCCATTTGCATTAATTAGGTTTTCAACCGATACTTTGTAAACCGGGTTCTTGAACAAAGGGGGTTTATACAAATTTTTTTTTTATTGTGGAGCTACTGGCTCGAAAAAGTCAAAATATGGTCACCTATACGTACAAGTAGACCTGTCACTCGGATTGGATCGGTTCACTTCGGGTTCGGGTTGAGTTCTACTGTTCTAGTTTAGGTCAATCGGATTACAGGTCAAACTAGGTCGGGTCACTGCGGGTTTTTGGGTCGGATTGGTTCAACCCAATGTATCAAGAGTATCAATTTTTTTACCAAAATTTAAATGAAATACTATTTACCTAATAAAATATTATTTTTAAATATTTTAATAATAAAATATAACATAATTTTCAATATAAATTTTATATATTGTAATATAATTTAAACAATAAAAAAATCGGGTTCGGGTTTAACCCAACGCCAACGGAATCGGGTTTCAATCGGGTCGGGTTGAAACTAGGTCACGGATCTAAATTTTCAGGTTGAAACCCAAAAACTTCGGGTCAGGTCGGGTCGGGTTTGCGGGTCGGGTCAACTTTTGATAGGTCTAGTTACAAGGATAGACTAAATCATCACGACGGATGATCTTTAAAAAATCAAACAACAAGGATTCTCGACTGAACAAGCACCTTGACTAAGTTACAAACAAATTAAATGCGGAAAGAGAAGAAGAGAACGGTGGGATGACTGTATTAAGGCTTTGAAGATTAACGGGTCTTCTTGCAAGGAAATCAGCAACAACATTAGATTCCCTGAAATAATGATAAAATAAAACACAGGGGATTACCGAAATAAAATTCCTGATATCATCTAAAATTGAATGTAATCCCAAGGGACATTCTAGAGCCATTATAAAGAGTTAATAACAATTAAATTATCACCTTCAATGATTAATTTATTAATTTGGGAACAGTTAATATTTTGAAGTGTTTGTAATAAGGAGGAAGCCTCAGTGATACATGATTGTCAACGTCGATAGCCACAATCTCGGATGCGGAAGCCACTAGATGAAACGTTGTTGCAGGATCGAATCGTTTCGCCTACTGCCCTTGCTCAATATCGATTGCACCTTAGAAGAGATAGACTCGCCCTTGGATTGGATTTACCAACAAGGGTTGAAACCTTGATTGTATATAGGAACGACTGCCTAGGGGACTTGCGTCCTCTCGGCCACCTGCGATAATGCACACGAGAACAAACAAATTTAGTTGGATTCAATTCACGATTACTAAGGAATTTATGTAAATTAACTTGAGAATTTTTCATGCAATTGTTAAATTGAAAGAATAGAAAAACGAGAGAAAGAGAAGAGAGTGCGAGAGAGGGTTGCGAGCAAGATGGTGCGAGGGAGAGAAGTGTGTTCGAGCAACACAACTTCTCTTGGTGCCTGATGATGATGATCGGCCGGGGAAGCAATAGAACACGAATTTTTTTGTGTTAAGTCTCCCAGGAAATCAACTTCAATAAATCAATTTCCAAGGACTCAAAACTGATTTTTCATTGAATTATTCAAGGGTTTATATAGACAAAGTTACGGTCAAATTCTATCTTTTCTAACAAGATATCCTAAGATAGAATTTGCCAAAAGATATGGAATTATTAAAAAGATATAAAAAAAGATCTATCTAAGATAAGGAAATAACAAACTAACTATTACACATATCTTCTAGGGATCTTGGCTAACTCCTTAGGCTGCAAGGCAAGTTCCCCACATGGAGAGAGAAGCCCCCTAAACGCCCACGCGGAAAGAGAAATTAAGCTAGGGGCACAACTTGTGGGCAGCTGGGGCACATCTAGGGCACGGCCCGTGGGCAGCTGGGGCACATCTGGGGCACGACCTACATCCTTAGAAAATACAAAAATAAAGACAAGTGCCCAAATCTCAAAATAATTTCTAATTCTAAGAAATTCAAATAATGGTAATCTAAGGCCATCATGCAAATAACCCCTGCATGTGAATATCATTAACGCACATGCGCATCCTTCATTTTCAAATGGTGGCTTGATGATGGTTGATGAACAAGATGAATATTTTTCAAGACCATTTTATACTTGAATGCTCAATCTCTATGGAATGTTCGTGGTCTTCCTTGGTGAGAAATTCTTCTTAATGACTCTTTAACCTTAGCCATATTTCGATCCCTATCACTCAGCTTGGACTATTGACATAGACGGTAGCCGCTGACGACCAACCGACAAAATAGCTCCAGAGTGATTACGTAAGATAAACCCGGCATGGGTTGTGTCATTATGTAGTTTAGATGCGTCAAAAATGAGTTTGGACCATTGAAGAGGCGGGTTTATACAATCTTGACTTGCTTGGAGACTTGGAGTGTAATTCATCAATTTGTTGGGAATTTATGGGACTCGACCGCTCACACTATATGCTCAACTAGTTTTCCCTTTCGCTCTTATATAAATTACATGTGGAATCGCCATGTGAAAATTACTCTGAATTCCTTAGGCATCTCCAATGGTATGCCGAAGGCCATTTTTTCTTTGGCCTACCAAAATGGGAATATTCTATGATAGATTGTGTTTTAGCCTACGGATAAAAATTGGCACTCCCACCGTAGGCCAAGATTATAGGCTAAAATTTAAAATTTTGACTCTAACGGCTAGTTTTACTCGCTTACTATATATTTTCCGGTATAACATATTCAAAAATAATGACTACAAACAATTTGAATAATATTATTAAATTTTATTTCAAACAATATTATTATAATAAATATGAATAACTGCTAAATTTTTCCAAAAAATATCATTATAATAATTTTGAACGACAACTATATTTCAAAAAATACTATTATAATAAATCTGAATAACGACTCTATTTCAAAAAAAGTATTATTATAATAATTTTGAATAAGAACTATATTTTAAAAAAATATTATTATAATAATTGTGAATAACGACTATATTTCAATTTTATATTATTATACTAATTGTGAATAACTACTATATTTCAAAAAAATCTATAAATACATGTATACCATCTCCTTCATTTTCATCTCATCATTTTCCCTCATCAATTTCTATTTTCACATCTCTCACTTTCATTTCACTACGACAATGGATCCATCTCAAATACCATCCTCTTCTTTATCCTTAAATGGAACTTTTGAATTCTATAATTCTGTATTAGCTTAATTTGATGAAGAGGAAAATATGTTTCTTGGTATGTATGCTAACAACAATATATTTTTGGCAGATCATTTCAACAATAAAGAGGATGATGTGCAATCCACAAGGAGAGGTGCAATTCCTGTCCACGTAACTATCCATCGTGATCGAGAAGTTGTTGCACATACTTTGTTCATGGATTGCACACTTGTATACTATAAAATGCATACTCGTATAAAATCAAACTATTTATGCACACTCTTTACTATGAATTGCACACTCGTATACCATAAAATGCAACTTCTTTAATACGAATTACGCACTCGTACTATAAAGTGCATACTTATTCATATCAAAGTGAAATATCATATTAGTACTAAATTATAAATTTATTTACCTACTAATGAATCGTCACAATGAGACCATTACAATAAATAATTTTCTATAACCAAATATATTATACATAATGCACATATATAACATATTAAGTAAACTAGATTCAATTTTGTCAATAAAAATGTGTGAGCCCCACAATTTCCACCTACAAAAATGAAAGCCAAATTTCGCCTTCAAAAATGGTAGGCTATATTTCTTTTGGAAAAATATGTATTTGGCAGGGATGCTCAAAGGTCCAGGCGACCCGTAACCCGGATCGACCCAACCCGTAAATTATGGGTCGAGTGCCCGGTCCGTAAATTACGGCTCGGGTCACGGGTCACCTTTTTTAAAGTTTACGGGTTACAAGTTAGGTACAAGATGATCCGCCGGGTTACGGGTTGACTCGCAAGGCCCGTAAATACTTTTTACAAGTTGATATTATCGGTCTTTCAGTCTTGATTTTGGATGAAAGACGAATATAAATGTTTTTTTAATATTTAACACATTATTTGATTTAAGATAGTAAAAGAAAAATATTCCATAATAAAACTGTAACACCCCGTCATTCTGACAAGGCGTTACTCGGTAGTAGACCTCACGAGGCACTACCAAGCTGGTTCGACAACAGACATTCGGATCTTGCAACGCGGGCACGGCGAGAAAACATAGGAAACATCCAACTTGTATTTCAATGAAATAACAATTAAAATTTAAAACAAGTTAACATGTTGTTGGATCGTAAGTCAGTTAATGAGGGCGTCCTTAACTGGGTTAAGGGCGTCCTTTAGTGCAGCGGAAAATAGACTTAACAGAGTACAAGATAAGTGGACACGAGTATTTATAGAGGAACCCCACTAAGACCAACTAGTCTTATGGGTAAACCTCTACCTCCGTTGGAGGATTTTCAATAGCCGTCCCTTATCTTATTAAGAGCGAGTCCTTACAACTTAGGCGAGTCGTTACACTTCTCTGAGCTAAGCGTCCGTCCTTAGCCTCACTAGTAACACTCCTTTCAACCTAACAAGTAACCTAACACTCTTAGCTATAAGGAAGCTATCACTCACGTCTCTCACGGTTCGTTGTGAGAGACAAACTACAACTCTAATTGATTTGTGGTTTGTTTTGGATTTGATGTGGTTGGACTTTCTTTCTCTTGCTTCAAGCTCACTTGATCTTCTTGATCTTCGTTCGTGTTCTTGAATGCTTCGGGAGAGCTTGAGAGAAAGTCTTCAAAGTCCACTCTTGCACCCACATGCCGCTATGCATACTCCTTGGAGAGTATTTATAGCGGAAGTGATTCTTGTCCTCTAGCGTCCTCTGAGACTTGGCAGGATCCTCGATCTTTGATCAACGGTGCGATGAGCGTCTTGAGGAAGTCAACTCTGTTGACGCTTGGGAAGCCTCCGCGTGGGTAGGGGACCATTGCTGGGAAAGCGACGTCTTTGGCATTGTCTACATGTGCCTAGACAAAGGAAGCTTCCTTCTGAGGACTAAGGCCGGACGATGATGTAATCATGTTGGGGCGGCCTTGATTTGAATTTGAACTTCGTCCGTATTTTGGCGCGCGTCCCTTCTTGATGAGGACTCCGTCCTATCTTGCGCAGGGACTCCGCCAATTACGTTTAGCTTTGGAAGTTCTGGTAACATGCGTCCCTACAGCATAGGGACTGTTGTTCACTTGTTGTCCTTTTCGCTCATGTGCGTCCACTGGACTTACCTGAGATCAAAACTTGGACAACTTATCAAATACATTTGAGTTTGTCATTATCAAAACAAGGGACGATTATTATTGGTTTAGATATTAACGACTGACGTCCTTAATATCGTCCCAACAATTTCCCCCTTTTTGATGATGACAAACTCTTTCAAATAATGCACACAGAAGTAAAGCTTTTAGCATGAGAAACTACACTTTGATTTTCTTTTCAGCTTAGATTGGCATGCAACACATTCTTTTAAGTGCGTTCTATTTTATTCCTAACTAACGACCTTTTGACTTGATCGAAATTCCCCCTGAACACATGCTTTCTATGATAACTTAAGGACAATCGCATCTCTGCAAAACTATACTTCCCCCTTTTGGCATCATCGAAAAGGAGAACAAGTCGAAAAGCATGCAAGCACAAAGTCATAACTAAAGAAAGGTACGCTTAGACAAAATGAAGCACAAATGTAGTGAATGACATTCAGAATGAGAAACGAGAACGTTCATTACAGACATTCACAACAAGTGTTCAAAACGGGGACAACGTCCCATTGTCTTAACAAAAACTCAAGAAATGATAAATTGTTTCAGGGTTAGAGAAGGGGGAGGTGATCATTTTCTGGGACGCTTGCCAAGGGCTTTGAGGTGTTGCTCCTGAAGATGGTTGTTCTGGGCAAGGAGCTCGTTGTTGCGCTCAAGAAGGTCTGTGTGGACGTGAAGTGTGTCGTGAACCTGCTGAATTAGATCAATCATTATGCACTGGTTCTCGATCATCATGCCCATCAGATACTTCGTAGAGTGCCTCTCAGCCTCATCAGGGACGCTCATACCATCGAGCTCGTCGTCGTCATTAGCAGCGTCCTCAGTTGGCGTCCCAACTACTTGGACATTTTCAGCTTCGTGATCTCCTTCTCCAGGTTCAGCAGCAGCAGCAGCTTGAGCTCTCCTCTCAGCTTTGGCTTTCCTTTCAGCCTCTTTCCGTTCCTTTTCCAGTTGGCGCTTAACGGACGGAAGGGGCTCATCACACCTGAGTTTCCCAACTGGAGGGAGTGTAATTTGCCTGACGTCCCAATGAATGCCAAAGGAACGCTCTTGTTTAGGAGCATAGAGTCCCTGCTGCTTCAGAATTTGCTTGACCAAGCCGGGGAAAGGAAGAGAGTGCCTGCCTCCTGTGCACTTGCCCATGTGTTCCAAGATTACTCGGGGCAAGTTTATCGGCTTGCGTTCCAAGAAAGCGTCCAAGAGAATACTATCAGTGATCTGAACAATGGACTTCTTCTCTTGGCGGGGGACGACCATGCGCACAATGAAGTGATGCGCAAGGACGCCCGTCTTGGTGAGGCAATGAGCAACTCTGTCCTTAGTAGCTGGCTGTCTCCCATTGAATATTCTGTTGAGGATTTCATCTTGGGAGAAACGGCCAAAGTTCTTGCACGGCAGATCGTGCAGAGCATCTTGCGGAGAAGGACGCAGGCCTAGCATTTTGCGGACGGTGCCCTCAGCAACTGAGTACTCGTCCCCATCGATTTCAAAAGTCCCCTGAGGCTTCCCGTTTACTTCTGTGATTTCGAACTTTGAGTAGAAACGGAGAACCTCATCAGGGTCAACATCAGCGGCCTCAGCGCCCAAGTGCGTCCAACCCTGGAACTCAAGAAGATCCAAGAACTCTTGGCGCTGGTTCTCTGCCAGAAACTCGGCGGTGAAGAGGAGCGGCGATAGGATTTTCTTGAAGCGTTTCTGCTTGGAGCCATTGCTCACGATCACTTCATCACCAGCATCTTCTTCATCTCCATCTCCCTCCTCTTCCTCAGGTTCCTCATCCTGGGGAGGGGTGTCCTCGTCATCGGAGGCTTCGTTCCGTTGTTCTTGGAACTCAACCATTGCAGTGTCCTCAGCTGTGGACGCCTGTTCTGTGGGAGGCGCGTCCACCGCTGGAGTCCTTGCCAAGGACTCTGTGGGAACGGATGGAGGAGACGTCCCTTGAACTTGAGCAGCTTCTTCGACGGCCGGAGCAAGCGGAGGAGGAGGAGGAGGTGAAGCTCTAGGGGGAGAGGGAGAGGGAGTGCGGAGCTTAGCTTTTGGGGGGGGAGCAGAGGAGGAGCTGGGCGGAACCACTGAGATCGGTTTCACCTTGAGCGGAGCAGAGGGAGGAGGCGGCAGAGTAGCAGGGGCAGCATCCTTGGCCTGGACCTGGACTTGTGGAGCGTCCTTGGCCTGGACTTGAGGAGCGTCCTCTACCCTTGGAGGAGGAGGAGGGAGTTGACGAAGGTCCTGCATACTCGCTTGGATCGCCTTCTCAACGGCTGCTTTCTCTGCTTGCTCTTGTTCTTGGCGCGCCTTCTCCTCTTTTGCCAGTTGAATTTCGGAGAGGCGAATGGCGGCCATTTCTTCATCCATGACGCCCTCAAGCTGAGCAGAGGACTTGAGGCGTCGTTTTGGGGCAGGAGGGGAGGAAGGGATTGGCTTTGGTGGGGAGGAGGAAGGGCCTTTAATTTGGAGCGATTTGGACGGAGGGGGAGAGGAAGGCCTTTTCCTTTTTTGAGAAGGGACGGAGCCCGTAGGAGCCACAACAAACTCCATTATATCAGGAAGTAGTTTGGCGAGCTCGTCCACGGTTCCACCAAAGGAGTCAGAAATGATTCCTGGCCCCATGAACGGTGGGTTGGTGTGATTGGTTTCTTGAAGGCGGGGCTTGACATATGTGATCATGAAGTAGTGGAGGAGGCGTTGGATTTTAGGAGGATGTTCGTGAGTGGACGCCCTAAGACAAATGTTGGCGAGCGTCCTAGGCTCCTTTTCAAGCCAGTCCTCAATGAGAGGGTCAAGGGGAGGACGGCGTTTGGGTTGAGAGGGGAGCCGGCCGATTGAGCCACTGTAAACAGAGGCTTTGGTGATATTTTCTGGCTCAGGCTCGGGTTTGAAGGGCTTCTCCAGAAATGAGAACCTCTTCGGCTGGGTTTTGGATTGAGAGCGGGATGGTTGTTTTTGTTGAGAAGGTTGGGAGCGAAGGGGTTGAGGAGGGGTGTTGGAGTGGCGGCGCTGGGTGCTTTGAGAGGAGGAATGGTGGCGAGGGGGTTCTTGTCGGCCAGAAGGTCTGCCTCTCGACTCCATTAATGACCGGCCTTTCACCGGAGGAGATCTCGAAGAGCTAGTGTTTTTCGCTGCCGACGAGGGTGAGGGATTCTTTGAGGCTCTTGTGTTGGCCATTTTTGAGATGGTTTAAATAGGGGAGGATTTGGGTTTGGAGAGAGATTTCTAAAAGTGTGCAAACAGCAGATGAGCGAAGAAAGGTTTTCGGAGTGCACAGATGGGTATATATAGGAAGAAGACGAAGTTGGATGGTCAGGGGTAACAGGGTCTTTACACACAGCTTCCTCCACCCGCCTTCCCACACGTGGCTTTCTTCTTTGCTAAGGAATACAGCTGTTGATCACTGTTTGCGCATATCCCGAGATTTTCGCTGACGATTCGTTAAAACGGTTTACCTTCCCAATTTCAACCATTCAAACTTCTCACAACTGCAAAGGACTCTGACCTGACGTCCTTTCAACACACAACACTACACAACACAGAACTGAACCACGGCGTCCCATTCACTGATCTCAACCTCTATAATTAGAACTCTGTACAGACAACTCTCAGCTCTTAGCACGCGTCCCTTTGATCACTTAGAACCATTTTTGAAAATCAAGCAAGTACGTCCCGTAAAGGTGAAACAAGGAATGCTCATAGGACGCGTTTGCAAGATTCTCGGCTTGGGTAAGCTTAGAGTTCCCATCATTTCGGCTTATGATGAGGGTAGGGTGATCAGGGATACTCTTGAGATGAAAAGCGAAATGAATACCATTCAAGGACACAAGCGAGTACACATATCTTAGACTAGCGTCCTTTAAAGATGACTTTAATGCATGACACACCTTAAAACAAGTTCTCAACAAGACATAGCCAATCATGGAGGGAATAATAGAACGGGACTTGATCATTTAAAAGTTATCATCCCCAAGAGCAACCGGAGGTGCTCGTAGGGACGTCTATCAAGTGCTTTTGTGAAAATATCGGCCACTTGGTCCTCAGTCCTAACATGATCCACTCTAATTAATCCAAGTTCAACATTATCACGAAGAAAGTGATGCCTTATGTGAAAATGCTTCGTACTAGAATGATGAACGGGATTTTTGGCAATACTTATAGCACTGGTGTTGTCACACAAGATAGGGACTGTGTTGAGGGACGTACCATAATCTTCAAGTTGGTACTTGATCCATAGGACTTGTGAGCAGCACGAAGCAGCAGCAACGTACTCAGCTTCCGCGGTTGATAGTGCCACGGAGTTTTGCTTTTTGGATCCCCAAGATACAAGGCATGAGCCAAGGAATTGTGCCATTCCTGAGGTGCTCTTCCTATCCACCACATGGCCAGCGTAATCTGCGTCAGAGTAAGCTACCAGGTTCAGGGACGTCCTTCTGGGATACCATAGACATAGGTCATCCCGTCCCTTGAGATATCTGAAGATTCTTTTGACCTCTTGCATATGGGACTCCTTTGGATTTGCTTGGAATCGAGCGCACAAGCATACAGCGAACATGATGTCGGGACGACTTGCCGTAAGATATAGCAAGGACCCTATCATTCCTCTGTAGAGCTTTTGATCTACACTCTTGCCTTCTTCATCAGCATAGAGGCTAGTGTTTGGGGAGATGGGAGTATCAATGGGTTTTGAAGAGTTCATCCCATACTTCTCAAGCATTTCACGGATGTACTTTTGTTGATGAATCCGCGTCCCATCTTTGAGCTGAGTGATTTGGAGTCCCAAGAAGAAGTTGAGTTCTCCTATGAGGGACATCTCAAACTCACTACTCATCAAGTTCTTGAATTCCTCTACAAATTTCATGTTAGTGCTTCCAAAGACTATGTCATCAACATAGACTTGGACAATTAAGACATCTTTAAGAACTTTCTTTAAGAACAGGGTTTTATCAATGTTACCTCGTGTGTACCCGTTGGACAAGAGGAAGGACGCAAGCCTATCGTACCATGCACGAGGGGCTTGCTTGAGTCCATAGAGTGCCTTGTCCAAGAAGTACACATGATCTGGGTGATCAGCGTCCTCAAATCCTGGAGGTTGAGCGACGTACACTTCTTCTTTGAGCTTGCCGTTGAGAAAGGCTGTCTTGACGTCCATTTGAAAAAGCTTGAACCCTTTGTGAGCGGCAAAGGTGATGAGGAGGCGAATGGCTTCAATCCTGGCGACAGGAGCGAAGGTTTCATCATAATCAATCCCTTCCTCTTGCCTATAGCCTTGAGCCACAAGCCTTGCTTTGTTTCTTGACACGCGACCATTCTCATCAAGCTTGTTCCTGTAGACCCATCTCGTCCCTATTATGTTTTTGTTTCTCGGACGAGGGACGAGGGTCCAAACCTTATTACTTTCGAATTGATTAAGTTCCTCTTGCATGGCCTGAATCCAATCAGCGTCCTGGAGTGCTTCCTTTATGTTCTTAGGTTCAACCAAGGACACAAAGGCGTTGAAGGCACAAAACGCTATGTTAGCATTAAGGGACTGATTCACGGCTGATCTTGTTTGAACTCCTTTTGACATATCTGAGATGATTTGATCCGTTGAATGAAGTCTCGAAAGATGGGATCCCTTATGAGTATCGTCCCTTACAGGAGTACATCTAGGGTCCGTCCAATCAGATTCATCTGAGTCAAACCCATCGTCTTCATTGAGAGTTTCATAGAGTTCCCCCTCAGGTTGAGCGTCTTCTTCTTGACGCTGTTCTCCTTGTAGGCTTGATTCAGCGACCTCATGTTGAGCTGGAGATTCACTTTGAGATGGAACTTCCTGAACAACACTGGGAACTTCTACTGAGACTTCTTCAGGATTTTGAGTAGCGTCCTTAGGAACATAGTATTTTCCAGAGGACCCGAAATCAACTTCATCATCGGAGTCATCCTGCTGCAGAGGAGATGAGCGTTCTTTCTTACTTGGTTTATCTTTGTGAGAAGAACTTTCTTTGAACACAACATGAATGCTCTCCTCAAGCTTTAGAGTTCGTTTATTGAAAACTCTATACGCTTTACTGGTGAGGGAGTATCCAAGGAATATGGCTTCGTCACTTCTTGCGTCAAACTTTCCAAGTCTTTCTTTATCATTGTTGTGAACAAAGCACTTGCATCCAAAGACTCTGAGATAGTCGATGCGATGCTTTCTTCCATTCAGCAACTCATAGGACGTCTTCTTCAGCAAAGGACGGATCATGGCTCGATTGATAATGTAGCACGCTGTAGCAATAGCTTCAGCCCAGAAGTACTTGGGGACGCTATTGGCTAAGAGCATAGTCCTTGCCATATCCTCCAGCGTCCTATTCTTTCTTTCCACCACTCCATTTTGTTGAGGAGTCCTTGGAGCTGAGAAGTTGTGAGAGACTCCATGTTGATCACAGTAGGCCACGAACTCTGAGTTTTGAAACTCCGTCCCATGGTCTGATCTTATGGATTTGAGAGGCGTCTCAAGCGCAACTTCCACTTGTTTGATGAAGACTTTGAATGCGTTGAAGCAATCTGTTTTTGAAGCTAAGAAAAGAACCCAGGTGAATCGAGAAAAGTCATCTACAAGGACATAGATATACCTCTTTCCACCATAGCTTAACGTCTTCATTGGTCCACAAAGATCCATATGGAGAAGTTCCAAAGGTTTCTTTGTGCTGACATCGTTCTTTGACTTAAAGGACGTTCTTGTCTGCTTCCCTTTGATACATGCTTCACACTGTTCAATTTTCTCAGGATCAATTTGGGGAAGACCTTTCACAAGATTTCTTTGATGAAGCTTGAGGATTGTGCTTGGTCCAGCATGGCCAAGTCGGCGATGCCAGAGGTCAGCGTCCTCCTTTGACACAGATAAGCACAACTCAGATTTTGGCTTGAACTCCTGATTGAAGATGTAGACATTGTTCTTTCGGACTCCTTTGAGGACGACTTTGTTGGATTTCTTGTTGATGACGAGGCACTCCTTTGAGTCAAATGTGACTAAGTTTTCACCTTGATCACACATTTGAGAGACGCTTAAGAGGTTGAAGCCAAGTCCTTCAACAAGGCTAACATTTGTCGCTTTGATAGACGGATTGAGAATAGCAGTTCCCGTCCCTTTGATCTTTCCTTTGCCCTTGTTGCCAAACGAGACAGTTCCTCCCGTGGCGCTACTTTGGATAGAAGTGAGATGGATCTGGCTTCCTGTCATATGGTTTGAGGCGCCACTATCAATGATCCATGGGCGTCCCCTCACTTCCACCTGCCAAAACAAGGTTAGTGTATGGCGACCCAGGCAAGGTGTTCCTTACCTGGTTCGTTACAGAAATAGAACTCTGGTTCTGGCATGTAGTCACTTATATTCACATCATTTGAAATAGCATGCTTTCTAAAAGAATTCTTAGATCGTCTAGGACGTCTAGGGTTAGCCTTGGGGACGGATTTATCATTTTCAATGTTATTCCTAGCAGCTTTGCCACTTTCAATGTCGTTCTTCAGTTTCAGGCAATCATATTTGAAGTGATCTCCTTTTCCACAGTACCAACACGTCCTATAGTAAGTACCAAGGTAGTACTTCTTGTTGGGACGTTGGATTTTGTTCTTTTTCATCTTTTGAGGGTCACAAACTTTTGAACCTTCCCCCTTAGCAATCTTCTTATAGATCCTATGACTAGTGGAGTTAGTGTAATAGTCCCTTTGACCTTTCTCTCCACTCTCTAGGACTCAAATTCTTTCAAGAAGGTTCTTGGTCTTTTCCCTTTCTAATTCAAGTTCTGAGGTTTTGCTAGCCTCAAAGTCACTAGGGAGAGAGTTCCTAGTGTCAGACTCGTATCCTAGTCCTCTTTTGGTTGGGACAAACACCATTGGTTGAACTACCTCAGTTACCGGGCTCTTCCCTAACACTTTCACCTCTTCCCTAAGCTTAGCGTTCTCTAGCTTAAGGCACATCACTTCAGTTTTCAGGGATTTAACTTCGACATACGAGGACTCTAGTTGTAACGAAACTGTAGCACAGTTCTCACATTCAACTAGCCTATTTTCACTTTCAAGTTCAAGTTCATCCATTCTATGTTGCATAACAACGCTTTCTTCCATGATTCTTTTAATGAGCTTAATAAGTTTGGTTTTGGAACAATTCTCTAAGGAGTTCATCATGGATTCACGAGTTACCTCTTGTTCCTTTTCAGAAGCGTCCTCTTCAAGGACTGGGGCGTCCTCCACAGCCATGTACGCCACTTGCTCATCATCTGAGGCGTCCTCTACGGCTATGTACGCCACTGGTCCTTCTGGTTCTTCATCATCAGAACTCACATTATCCCATGCGGCTTCGCACGCTCCCAAGAGAGCTTTCATCTTCATTTCTTTTGAGTTTAGTCCCGTAGTACACCTTTTAGCAAAGTGTCCTTTCTTGTTACATTTGTAGCAAGTAAGTTCCTTCATCTCTGCCTCTGTATACTTGGGAATCTCCTTTTTGTAAGGCATCTTGTGTTTCTTGGAATCTCTGGCCTTTTTACCCCGTAAGCGAGCAACTTTGTGTAGAAAGACAATCTCTTCCTCTTCTTCCAGCTGTTCCTTAGTCTTGCTTTCCTTTTCTTTCAAAGCTTGAGCACGCATCCTTTCACGATTCTCATTTTTATTTGCTTCCACCATTAGGGCAATATCTCTTTGGTGGCGCAGATACTCAGCGTACTCTGGAGTTGACGTCATCAAGGCGAGATCTGTCTGGGGGTTTCTAGCCAATTCAGCCATATCAGCTTCCCTTCTCGCTTCATAGCCTCTCAGCTTCCCATAGATCTCTTCCATATCTAGGGTTTTGTTGGCTGTGTTCTCCTTGAACGTAGTCCTATCAAAATTCCATTTTCCTGTAAGCCCATCAATGACTACTCCGACTCTGTTTCTCATTGAGACTTCAGCTTCTGGGATGCCTAAATTTCGCATCTTGGTCACAAGAGCTTCAAAGCGGTATGAGTAGTCCTTGACAGATTCGTTAGGAAGCATTCTGAAGGCATAGAACTCTCGTTTGATTTCAAGTTTGACGTCTTCCTTCATCTCTGCCGTACCCACATGGTACTTCTCAAGAGCTTCCCATTGTAGTTTGGCTGTTGCCAAATTGCTAACTCGGGTGGCGTCCCTTTCGCAGAGGGACGCTTGAAGGAAGCATATAGCCTTAGCGTTTGTTTCCAAAAGCTTGAATTCGTCAGGACTCCACTCGTCCTCTTTGTCTTTCTTGTCATCAGGGATGGTAAGGTCACCCTTCATGATCACTCTCCAGCATTGATAATTCTGACTTCTGCAAAAGTTCTCGAAGCGGATCTTCCAGCGGTTGAAGTTGCCGTCCGTCAGACGAGGAGGCTTTACAAAAGAGATTCCAATAGGTTCCATGTCCATCTTGTACCTGCAACTCAACAAAAATCTAGAGCGCCTGCTCTGATACCAATTGTTGGATCGTAAGTCAGTTAATGAGGGCGTCCTTAACTGGGTTAAGGGCGTCCTTTAGTGCAGCGGAAAATAGACTTAACAGAATACAAGATAAGTGGACACGAGTATTTATAGAGGAACCCCACTAAGACCAACTAGTCTTATGGGTAAACCTCTACCTCCGTTGGAGGATTTTCAATAGCCGTCCCTTATCTTATTAAGAGCGAGTCCTTACAACTTAGGCGAGTCGTTACACTTCTCTGAGCTAAGCGTCCGTCCTTAGCCTCACTAGTAACACTCCTTTCAACCTAACAAGTAACCTAACACTCTTAGCTATAAGGAAGCTATCACTCACGTCTCTCACGGTTCGTTGTGAGAGACAAACTACAACTCTAATTGATTTGTGGTTTGTTTTGGATTTGATGTGGTTGGACTTTCTTTCTCTTGCTTCAAGCTCACTTGATCTTCTTGATCTTCGTTCGTGTTCTTGAATGCTTCGGGAGAGCTTGAGAGAAAGTCTTCAAAGTCCACTCTTGCACCCACATGCCGCTATGCATACTCCTTGGAGAGTATTTATAGCGGAAGTGATTCTTGTCCTCTAGCGTCCTCTGAGACTTGGCAGGATCCTCGATCTTTGATCAACGGTGCGATGAGCGTCTTGAGGAAGTCAACTCTGTTGACGCTTGGGAAGCCTCCGCGTGGGTAGGGGACCATTGCTGGGAAAGCGACGTCTTTGGCATTGTCTACATGTGCCTAGACAAAGGAAGCTTCCTTCTGAGGACTAAGGCCGGACGATGATGTAATCATGTTGGGGCGGCCTTGATTTGAATTTGAACTTCGTCCGTATTTTGGCGCGCGTCCCTTCTTGATGAGGACTCCGTCCTATCTTGCGCAGGGACTCCGCCAATTACGTTTAGCTTTGGAAGTTCTGGTAACATGCGTCCCTACAGCATAGGGACTGCTGTTCACTTGTTGTCCTTTTCGCTCATGTGCGTCCACTGGACTTACCTGAGATCAAAACTTGGACAACTTATCAAATACATTTGAGTTTGTCATTATCAAAACAAGGGACGATTATTATTGGTTTAGATATTAACGACTAACGTCCTTAATATCGTCCCAACACATGTACTAATCCCCAAGAACAAATCCAAATTCAAATACTCAAATTCCACAACTTATCCTAAAAGACAAACATCTACAAGTTCACTAAATATAATCCAAAGCCAAATAATGATAGAAACGAGCAATAATAATAATAACACCCAACCCCAACACTATGACACGCGCTACTACTCCGTACCACCATTGCGCCGAGGCTCGATCACGGGATCCTGATTACCTGGAATGAAAAATAGTTCCCCGAGGGGTCAGATCCTATCCTAACTAGTCAGAATCAACATGGAAGTTACGAGACGTTTCAAAACAGTTTTACTACGGTCAGCAAACAAGTCCGCAATCACACACATATCTCTAGTCCAGTCCTACATCCAGTTAGTCACTCAATCAATTCCACATAAAACACGCAATCAAAGGCTCTACCTATGGTATGGGCACTGCATCAACACCACATACCTTACTCTACCTATGCTGCAGCTCTGCATCAACACTGCAAGCGACAACCGTCCATTCCATCACAACCATCCACAATAAACCATCCATCCTCATTCCAACCGTCCATCCCATCACAACCATCCACAATCAGCCTCCACTGGAGCGCTGCCCAACATAGAGAAAATAAAGACGAAAATATGTGTATATAGATAACAACTTTCAAAACGGGTTTTCAAAATCATTTACACATAGCACACATACCAAAACATTTTAAAAGATCGATCGGGACTAGTTCCCAAAACCAATCCCACAACTACCACGCAACCCTAACAGGCTAGAACAGGACTGAGCAAGTCGAAATTCGACTTACCTGAAAGACGAAGAAACTTCGCTACAAATGAGGAGTGATAACGGTCCGGAAGGGTCAAACGCCTAGGAACGATAATAAACTTTATTAATTACATTCTTTGATTAAGGCAATTATTATTATCTAAAATAATTTATGAAGACCCGAAAAATCCACCATCGGACCCGACTTAACCACTTTTGATCGATCCTCTTCTTTAAATCTTTTTACCCTTCCTACCCCATAATTAATTACACCAGCCGGTCAACCTTTTTGATCAGCCCCACTTAAGGCCCCAAATTACTTTTCCCTTCTTCTTCTACGCCATCCACATTCCACACAAATCTTCTACTTGCCCCCACAATGTACACCCACCACGACTTCCAATCTCCCTTCATGGATAATTACCCGCACTTATGCACTAGACCAGAACACCGCAAGTCCGCACCAGACCATAACCCCGCTCCTCCGGCCACAATCTGACTCCACTCACTCTCACACACACCCCAGCAGGCAGGCACGAAGCTAATCCCCGCAGCCCCGACCCACGCTCGACCCGACAACCACTGCTCGACCCCTCCTTAAGCTACGCCCGCACCGCGAGAAGGCTAGAGGGTGAAGCTTACCAGCAACCAACCTGACGACGACGGCGGCAATCTGTGGGGCGACGGACCTCCGGTGATGACGATTGTCGGCTTGAAGAGAAGGCAAAAGAGGAGGACTTGCGATGAGTAATGACCGGCTACATTTGGAATTGGGAAAGAAGGAAAGAGATCGACTTACTGAAGGCTGGAGATCCAAGGAGGAGCAGCCTAGCAATTGACAGAGAATGAACGACGACACTACTCGATCGGCAAGGCGGAGCACTAGATTAATTAGGCTAAAGACTAATCACTATATATAGCTTAGGGTTTTGATCCGAGATTAATTCCAATTAGTTATTTAGGTGGATTCGTATATATCCATCACTTGATAAGCCCATATTTTTTTTATTATTAATTTAATTTCTAATGAATTAGTTTATAATCTTTAGCTAACTTGATGGCTAATTAATGACTTTCCTAAGATAAGTTTTTATTTTTATACTTGACGAACAAGATAAAATTAATTACATGACTATATTTTTAATTTGCGGATCAAAGAACGGGACCAGGTAAAACCGAGTATTACAAAAACGAGTCAAATGGGTTAAAAATGACCAAAATGACCCATTTGACTTATTTGACCAAGTCAAACAGATCAAACGGGTCGACCCGTAACCTAACCCGTAAATACGGGTTACGGGTCGGGTCACGGGTCAAGTTTTTTTTAATTACGAGTCATCGAGTCGACCCGTAATCCGGGTGACGGGTCAGGTCGGGTCGGGTCGACCCGTTGAGCAACCCTAGTATTTGGCCTACCATGGGTGCACATGGTAGGCCAAATTTGGCTATTTAGCCTACGGTGGAAGATGGCCGACCATCTCCCACCTTAGGGTATAGGGCACATTTTTTTAGTCTATCAAATGCGGGAATATATCCATTTGATGTCATTTTACCCTAAGCCTAAAAAATTATACTCCCACCGTTGGCCAAACTTTCTAGGCTAAAATTATAAGTATTTAATACTAACTGCTAGTTTTACTCTTCCGCTATGTATTTTCCGCTATTAACATATTCCAAAACAACGACTAGTGTGAATAATTATCATTATATTTTATTTAAAAAATTATTATTATAATAGTTGTGAATAACGGCTATTTTTTCAAAAAAATATTATTATATTGAATAGCGGCTATATTTCAAAATTGTATTATTATAATAATTAGGAATAACGATTATATTTCAAAATTTTATTATTATAATAATTATGAATAACGATTATATTTCAAAAAATATTATTATAATAAATGTGAATAACGGATATATTTAAAAAAAAAGTCTATAAATACATGTATATCATCTCTTTCATTTTCATCACTTCACTTTCATTGAATCTCGATTTTCACCTCTCTCTCCCTTTCATTACACTACTACAATGGATCCATCTCAAATACCATCATCTACTTTGTTCTCAAATGGAACTTTTGAATTTTATAATTCTTTATTAGCTTCGTTTGAAGAGGAGGAAAATATGTTGCTTGGTGTGTATGCTAACAACAATATGCTTTTGGCGGAACATTTCAACGATGAAGAGGATGATGCTCAATCCACAAGGAGAGGTGCAATTCCTGGCCACATAACTATTCACCGTGATCGAGAAGCTGCCGCACATACTTTGTTCATGGATTATTTTGCTGAAGTCCATCGATTTCCAAAGGTAAAATTTCGTAGACGCTTCCATATGCATGAAAGTTTATTTTATCGCATTATTGAGGCAGTAAAGGCTCATGATAACTATTTTATGCAACAACGTGATGGATTGGGTAGACTTGGGTTGTCATCCCTTGTAAAATTCACTGCTTGTTTTTGAATGTTGGCATATGGTGCATCGGCTGATTCACTTGGTGAATACTTGAAAATTGTTGAATCTACGACACTTAGATGCTTGCAAAAGTTTTGTCGTGCTATTTTAGAGGTCTTTTCAGAGAGATATCTCAGAAGGCCAACAGCTAATGACGTTGTCAGACTCCTTTATATTGGTGAGGAACATGGATTCCCCGGAATGTTAAGAAGCTTAGATTGCATGCATTGGAAGTGGAAAAATTGTCCATCAGCCTGCATAGGTGCCTATGCCAGATGTAGTGGCTCACCAACAATTATTCTTGAAGCAGTTGTTGGTTATGATCTTTGGATATGGCATGCATATTTTGGCTTACTGGGCTCTAACATCAATGTTTTGGAAGCATCCAATATATTTGCGGAGCTTGCTGCAGGTAAATCACCTCCGTGCACATATTTTATTAAGGATAAACAATATGATATTGGCTATTAATTACTTAGCCGATGGCATATATATTCCAAGTGGTCTACACTTGTCTAAACTATCCATGATCCACACGGGAGGGAAAACAATTTTTTGCCACAAAACAAGAGTCATGTAGAAAAGATGTTGAACGTGTTTTTGGTGTTCTCCAATCACGTTGGGCAATTATCAAGAAACCGACACGTTTGTGGAAAAAAACGTGTTCTACATGGGTACGTGTATCATCATGCATAATATGATCATTGAGGATGAGCATGATCTATCAACACCCATTAGGGAATTTAATCGTGCACCTAGTCCTACCGTTGAACTAGTAGATACTGAAGATCAACGATTTACTCAGTTTTTGGCTCGAAATAGGCAGATCAAAGACAAGAAAGCTTATTTTGAACTACGAGATGCGTTGATTGATCATTTATGGCATCGTCATGGTAGAGATGAAGCTTGAATTATCTAATGTTGGTTGTATTAATTCATGTGTTGTATTCCTTGGATTATGCGTTTTTTTCTAATGTTGGTTGTTTTAATTCATGTGTTGTATTCCGTAGATTATGTATTTCTTTTCTAATGTTGGTTGTTTTAATTCATGTGTTGTATTCTTAAATTATGCATTTTCCGTGTATTATATAATTTGAACCACATGAGATAAGATTGCATTCGTTCTAAGTCGTTAGATCAGATTACATGAATACATATCCTAACACACACACACCAATATGAATCAAAAGTGGCACACGTATCAATCTTATCCAATGAGATAAGATTGCATTTGTTTTGAGTCGTTTGATCAGATTACATGAATAGACATCTACTAGCACACATATCAATATGATTTCAAAAGTGGCACATTTATCATCTTATCCAATGAGATAAGATTGCATTTCGATCTGGGTCGTTAGATCAGATCACATGAATACATCTATATCGTTAAATTTTATTAGTATTCATTATAAATATCATACTTCTTCTATATTCCATTCCACAATACCTAATACAACCAATCCTTTTATTATTTCAATGTATTCTTATAGTGGGGTCCAGCTTATACACAAGATGAAGATGTGCAATTGTGCCATTTTTATATGTTTCTCAATGTCCAATTAATAGTGTTAACCAAAAAAAGGATGCATTGAGGGAGAGAGTTGCTCATGCATACAACAAAGACAAAAAAGGAGAGAGGATTTAGACTGGAATGTCGCTCCAAAGTCGATTCTCTGATTTATGCTTACCAATAAGTAAGCTTTGTGGTCGTATTCGACAAGTTGAGCACCAGAATCCAAGTGGTGCATCTGAAGAATGGATCGTAAGTACTCTTTGAACTATGAATTTGCTTTTTCATTTTAATCTTCAAACACAACATATTAGTTTTGTTTTCATTCTCTAGTTGAAGAAAGCAAAAGAGTCCCTCCAAGATGATCCGACTTTCAAGAGGAAAAAGTTTCAGTTTGATCATGTGTGGCCAACTTTGAAAAATGCGGAAAAATCGTTGGATAATGTTGGCCCACAAACTGCTAGACCGTGAAGGAGGAAGGATTCATCTGAAGGTTCTCAGGTAGGTTCTCGCACATCAGGGCCATCTGAAACTCCATCATTTTGTGTTGATTTAGATGAAGATGAGCAAGAGTACATCAATGATGAACTTGCTTCACAAGAGCGTCCCATAAGAATGAAGATGGAAAAGGCGGGAAGGAAAGTTGATGAGGAAAAGAAAAAGGGATATGAAAAGATCCTAGCCGACAACCAAGCAATAAAAGAGATGCTTGAGAAAAACATGGTAGAGAAAGCAAGATTTGTCTCCAAGATGGAGTATTACACCTCCAATAAGCTGGATATCCAATGCCAGCATGATGAAGATAAAATCATGCTCACGAGCCTTGATTCTATTACAGATCCAATGAATCGTGAATTCTTAAAGATGAGAAAGAACGAAATCATGCAGAGAAAAGCTCGTGAGTCACAACCACCTCCTACATTTGTTTACGACAATGTTAGTAATTTGAACCAATTTCAAAGTGGTTATGAGGCTAACTTTCACTATGGAAATTTCGATAGTACATTTGGATTTGGAGGAAGTGGTGGGTATGAAGGACCTTCATATGTAGGAGGAAGTAATAAAAGTGGTCGATCAAAGAGGAATGATGATGGTTACGACGACAATGATGCTAATCTTCCAGAATATTAGTTTATGCTTATGTTAAATTTGGATTTATCTTATGTTGTTTTTATGTTATT
This sequence comes from Polygonum maritimum, assembly GCA_963924305.1. Classification (NCBI taxonomy): domain Eukaryota; kingdom Viridiplantae; phylum Streptophyta; class Magnoliopsida; order Caryophyllales; family Polygonaceae; genus Polygonum; species Polygonum maritimum. The sequence continues at coordinate 18,765,469 of OZ002728.1, read as the reverse complement.
GCATTTCATTTTGTAGTACTCTTTTTTCCCAGCTTGAAATTTATTTTCAAGTATGGTTTTTAACGAGACTATTAATAAACTAGTTTATTTACGTACAAAATAATATTCCGTATATGTATATATATTAAATATTAGGCTCGTATGAAACATTGTAACGAGACCATCACAATGATATAAATTTATAATTAAAAACATTTAAATAGTATGCTTTTATAATATTTTAATTAATTTGTACACATTAAATTAAAACCAAAAACTTAAAAAATGTGAAAGGGCCCGCCATGAAAGGGTGGGACCCATTCATTTAGCCTAGCAATAAGAAGGCCATATTTGGCCTCAAAAATACGTAGACCATTTTTATTTTATTGGGGAATGGTTATATGGTCTAGGGTGGGGGAAGGTGATAGGGTATATTTGACAATCTAGCCTAGGGTGGGAGATGCTGTTATAAGGGAATCATATCCCGTCCTTATCCATTGTTTGTTTAGCATAAGAAGAAAGATGATTCACATTCAACAAAAGGGGTTTATACAAATAGAAACCATATGAAAAAATTATTGAAATCTTCATACTAGATCTACACTCCGAAGGTGGCACTTGATTTCTTCTGCCGTAGGTAGATCTACACTCTATTCAATTAGAGCAAAGTTGTTGCGCGCAAAATCGTAAACTGTCAACGGTCAAGGTGATCTGTTTCCAGAATGATGTATACTTCCCTACTAGATCGAGTACTTGGGTTTCAAATATGATGTCGAGGGAAATTACTAATGTAAATAGAATAAAGACTTTGCGCATTTCAGTCCCACAGATTTCGGTTTCCAAATCAAATGCATAACTCCTTGTAATTTATAACTGAAATGATTTGAACTTCACGAGTGTAAAAGCATTTAAACATCGACAAGTACATATAAGAGAATACTTGACGATGACTATTATCCGAAAACACGAACAGGTCTTGTATCCGTTTCTCTCGGGGGGGGGGCGATGATATGATTTCGGGGTCTACTTGTATAGTAATCATTTGAACATCAATTAGCTTATTTCCAATATGATTCAACTCCTAATCTAAAGCGGGTATTCTTTAATCCTCACCCATCATAGACTGTAATACCACTAAAGTCGATCTTACCTTTACACTATAAACATATGCATGTAACAAAGAAGCATTCCTCGAACACTCAGCGCCCTCGCACCTCTTCTGCATGCGAAAATGGCCTTCGGCATAGTGGACATGTGCTGAACCTCTAGAAATATGCATCCGCACACTATGCATGGAAGAAATGGTGCAGGTTGGCATTCTTTTTATGTACTGGTCGTTGACCAAAAACTCGCAACAAATCGCACAAATGTCGGCCTCTTCATTTTGTCCGATCCTCAAACGTGTGGGTCGGACCCTCCTCTCTTGGTAGACTCCAGGAGCTGCATGCATGGCATGGAGGTAATGATACGCCAAGCATGCGGCGCATCCCGTAAAGATCATAAGGAGGCACGAGTACAAAAAAACAAGATCGTCTGCACAACAAATAAATATTGAACCATTGGAAAATGAAGAGGGATCAAACAATGCTTGAAACTTAATGAATAATAGGACCAATGTATAACTAACAGGATCAACGATCAACTAACCTTGCTGGGAACTCCATATCTGATGACTGTATTTCATTAACGCAGTTCGGCAATATTGTTGCAGCAACAATATATATAGTAATAAAATGAAAGATCTACTTCGTCTTTGTATATACATTATATATAATTCTTGTAAATGCATGACCTGAATGTCTTGCTATAACACTCTCATTCCTTTCAAACTCCATCATTGAACAAACCAATTATCTAGAATTACATCATTCAAGTCAATAAAACTAACCGATTCAAAGTGTTACAACTTTCACAATACTTATCGGATCCAAATAAATTATGTATTTAATTTGTCATTGATATCCTTTGTAAATTAATATGTTCTGAAAAATTTATTTGAAACATTCTTGAGTCTTAAGTTACAACTTTCACAATACTTATCGGATTCAAATAAATTATGTATTTAATTTGTAATAACTTTATCCTTTGTAAATTAATATGTTTTGAATTTTATTTGAAAAGTTTCCGGACAAGGTCTAGGGTCATAACTAGTTTTATTCTCTTTTCAAAGGCTTATAAGATTTTTTAGGGTCTTTCTCATAAATAATGCGATCTCCTCGGAGATTCAAACACGTCGGATCCCTCTAAACATGCATCCGCACACTCTGCATAGAAGAAATGGGTGCAGGTTGGCATTCTTTTTATCTACTGGTCGTTGACAGAAAACCCGCAACAAATCGCACAAATGTCGGCCTCTTCATTTTGTCCGACCCTCAAACGTCAGTGTCAGACCCTCCTCTCTCGGTAGACTCCAAAAGCTGCATTCCTGGCCTGGACGTAATGATACGCCAGGTATGCGGCGCATCCCGTAAAGATCATGAGGAGGCATGAGGACTAAAAAACAAGATCGTCTACACAACAAATAAATATTGAACCATTGGAGAATGAAGAGGGGTCAAACAATGCTTGATACTTAATGAATTATAATAGGACCAACGTATAACTAACAAGATCAACGATGAACCAACCTTGTTGGGAACTCCATATCTGATGACTGTATTTCATTGTCGTAGTTCGGCAATAATCTTCGGTGTGTTATCTATGGTTTTTATAAGCGTTGAGTAATGAAGATATTGAGTAATCAACAATTGTCTTCGGTGTTTTCTTTTGTTTTTGTAAGCGTGAGTAATGAAGATAATGAGTAATGACTAGACTAATGACGGTGAGTAATTTCAACTATACATATTATTATTGTTGAAGCTCGAAAATCTCAAACTAAATACGGAAAAATATTATTACAAACTCTCGATTCTTTCGGCGCGTTAAAAACCGGCTCTTCTTACTTTGAGCATTCCCACCTCGCGCGTTTTATTTTATTCTCTTTTCAGAGGCTTATAAGAGTTTTTAGGGTCTATCCCATAAATAATGCGATCTCCTCAGAGATTCAAGCACGTCGGATCCCTGGAAACATGCATTCGCACATTCTACATGGAAGAAATGGGTGCAGGTTGGCATTCTTTTTATGTACTGGTCGTTGACCAGAAATTCGCAGCAAATCGCACAAATGTGGACCTCTTCATTTTGTTCGACCCTCAAACGTGTGGCTCGGACCCTCCTCTCTCGGTAGACTCTAGGAGCTGCATGCTTGACATTGACATAATGATACGTTAGGTATGCGGCGCATCCCGTAATCATCATGAGGAGGAACGAACACAAAAAAACAAGATCCTCTGCACAACAAATAAATATTGAACCATTGGAAAATGAAGAGGGAGAAAACAATGCTTGAAACGTAATAAATAATAGGACCAACGTATAACTAACAGGATCAACGATCAACTAACCCTGTTGGGAACTCCATATCTGATGACTGTATTTCATTGTCGCAGTTCGGCAATAATCTTCGGTGTGTTATCTATGGTTTTTGTAAGCGTTGAGTGATGAAGATAATGAGTAATCAGCAATTGTCTTCGGTGTTTTGTTTTGTTTTTGTAAGGGTTAGTAATGAAGATAATGTGTAATGACTAGACTAAAGACGGTGAGTAATTTCAGCTATACATATTATTATTGTTGAAGCCCGAAAATCTCAAACAAAATACTGGAAAAAATTATTACAAACTCTCGGGTGTTTCGGCACCTAAGAACCGGCACTTCTTACTTTCAGCTCTTCCACCCCCCGCGTTTTATTTTATTCTCTTTTCAGAGGCTTATAAGATTTTTTAGGATCTTTCCCATAAATAATGCGATCGCCTCAGAAATTCAAGCACGTCGGATCCTTGGAAACATGCATCCGCACACTCTACATGGAAGAAATGGGTGCATGTTGGCATTCTTTTTATCTACTGGTCGTTGACCAAACACTCGCAACAAATCGCACAAATGTCGGCCTCTTCATTTTGTCCGACCCTCAAACGTGTGGGTCGGACCCTCCTCTTTTGGTAGACTCCACGAGCTGCGTGTCGGGCCTGGACGTAATGATATGCTAGGTATGCGGCGCATCCCGTAAAGATAATGAGGAGGCACGAGCAGAAAAAAACAAGATCGTCTGCACAACAAAGAAATATTGAACCATTGGAAAATGAAGAGGGATCAAACAATTCTTGAAACTTAATGAATAATAGGACCAACGTATAACTAACATGATCAACGATAAACTAACCTTGTTGGGAACTCCATATCTGATGAATGTATTTCATTGTCGCAGTTCGGCAATAATCTTCAGTGTGTTATCTATGGTTTTTGTAAGCGTTGAGTAATGAAGATAATGAGTAATCGACAATTGTCTTTGGTGTTTACTTTTGTTTTTGTAAGGGTGAGTAATGAAGATAATGTGTAATGCTATACTAATGACGGTGAGTAATTTCAATTATAGATATTATTATTGTTGAAGCCCGAAAATCTCAAACTAAACATGGGACAAAATTATTACAAATTCTCGGGTCTTCGGCGCGCTAAAAACCGGCTCTTCTTACTTTGAGCTCTTCCAAACCCCGAGTTTTATTTAATTCTCTTTTTAGAGGCTTATAAGATTTTTTAGGATCTTTCCCATAAATAATGCGATCTCCTCGGAGATTTAAATACGTCGGATCCCTGGAAACATGCATCCGCACACTATGCATGGAAGAAATGGATGCAGGTTAACATTCTTTTTATGTACTGGTCGTTGACCAAATATTCGCAGCAAATCGCACAAATGTCGGCCACTTCATTTTGTCCGACCCTCAAACGTGTGGGTCGGACCCTCCTCTCTCGATAGACTCTAGGAACTACATGCTTGACCTGGACGTAATGATACACCATCTATGCGGCGCATCCTGTAAAGATCATGAGGAGGCACGAGCACAAAAAAACAAGATCGTCTGCACAACAAATAAATATTGAACCATTGGAAAATGAAGAGGGATCAAACAATGATTGAAACTTAATAAATAATAGGACCAACGAATAACTAACAAGATCAATGATCAACTAACCTTGTTGGGAACTCCATATCTGATGACTGTATTTCATTGTCGCAGTTCGGCAATAATTTTCGGTGTGTTATCTATGGTTTTTGTAAGCGTTGAGCAATGAAGATAATGAGTAATCGGCAATTGTCTTCGGTGTTTTCTTTTGTTTTTGTAAGGGTGAGTAATGAAGATAATGTGTAATGACTATACTAATGACAGTGAGTAATTTCAACTGTACATATTATTATTGTTGAAGCCCGAAAATCTAAAACTAAATACGGGACAAAATTATTACAAACTCTCGGGTCTTTCGACGCGCTAAAAACCGGCTCTTCTTACTTTGAGCACTTCCACCCCCCGAGTTTTATTTAATTCTCTTTTCAGAGGCTTATAAGATTTTTTAGCATCTTTCCCATAAATAGTGCGATCTCCTCGGAGATTCAAGCACGTCAGATCCCTGGAAACATGCATCCGCACACTCTAATGGAAGAAATGGGTGCATGTTGGCTTTCTTTTTATCTACTGGTCGTTGACCAAACACTCCCAGCAAATCGCACAAATGTCGGCCTCTTCATTTTGTCCGACCCTCAAACGTGTAGGTCGGATCCTCCTCTCTCGGTAGACTCCCGGAGCTGCATGCCGGGCCTGGCGTAATGAGATGCTAGGTATGCAACACATCCCGTAAAGATAATGAGGAGGCACGAGCAGAAAAAAACAAGATAGTCTGCACAACAAAGAAATATTGAACCATTGGAAAATGAAGAGGGATCAAACAATGTTTGAAACTTAATGAATAATAGGACCAATGTATAACTAACAGGATCAACGATCAACTAACCTTGTTGGGAACACCATATCTGATGACTGTATTTCATTGTCGCAGTTCGGCAATAATCTTCGGTGTGTTATCTATGGTTTTTGTAAGCGTTCAGTGATGTAGATAATGAGTAATCGGCAATTGTCTTCGGTGTTTTGTTTTGTTTTTGTAAGGGTTAGTAATGAAGATAATATGTAATGACTAGACTAATGACGGTGAGTAATTTCAACTATACATATTATTATTATTGAAGCCCGAAAATCTCAAACAAAATACGGGAAAAAATTATTACAAACTCTCGGGTCTTTCGGCACGCTAGAAACTGGCTCTTCTTACTTTGAGCTCTTTCACCCCCAGCGTTTTATTTTATTCTCTTTTCAGAGGCTTATAAGATTTTTTAGGATCTTTCCCATAAATAGTGCAATCTTGGAGATTCAAGCACGTCGGATCCCTAGAAACATGCATCCGCACACTCTAATGGAAGAAATGGGTGCAGGTTGACATTTTTTTTATGTACTGGTCGTTGACCAAAAACTCGTAGCAAATCGCACAAATGTCGGCCTCTTCATTTTGTCCGACCCTCAAACGTGTGGGTCGGACCCTCCTCTCTCGGTAGACTCCAAGAGCTGCATGCCGGGCCTGGACGTAATGATACGCCAGGTATGCGGCGCATCCCGTAAAGATCATGAGGAGGCACGAGCAGAAAAAAACAAGATCGTCTGCACAACAAATAAATATTGAACCATTGGAAAATGAAGAGGGGTCAAACAATGCTTGAAACTTAATGAATAATAGGACCAACATATAACTAACAAGATCAACGATCAACTAACCTTGTTGGAACTCCATATCTGATGACTGTATTTCATTGTTGCAGTTCGGCAATAATCTTCGGTGTGTTATCTATGGTTTTTGTAAGCGTTGAGTAATGAAGATAATGAGTAATTGGCATTTGTCTTTTGTGTTTTCTTTTGTTTTTGTAAGCGTGAGTAATGAAGATAATGAGTAATGACTAGACTAATGACGGTGAGTAATTTCAACTATACATATTATTATTGTTGAAGCCCGAAAATCTCAAACTAAATACGGGACAAAATTATTACAAACTTTCGGGTCTTTCGGCGCGCTAAAAACCGGCTGTTTTTACTTTGAGCTCTCCCACCCCCCGCGTTTATTTTATTCTCTTTTCAGAGGCTTATAAGATTTTTTAGGGTCTTTCTCATAAATAGTGCGATCTTCTCGGAGATTCAAACACGTTGGATCCCGTACAACGAGAACATGTCTCGATCCCGGTCTTTTTACCGATCCCATTCCGTTCCACTCGTCCCCCTATATATAACATTTAGGGAGCTTGATTTTCTTCATTGTACCAATGTGTTGTACACATTACTTACTCGGTAAGTATGTGCTAGTGGATCATGTGAAGTGTTGAAATAGTCAACAAAAGAGGGTTGAAATGCAGCAAACTTCATTCAGACCCGTTCTTGACATATTAGGGGCCCTGAGCGAAAAAAAGATAAGGGCCCTTGTTATATAGAAATTTATCCATTTGAATTGATTGTAAAGTAACATTTATCAAATGTTCTATACTACGCATGATAAGCTTTACTATTTTTTTACCTCGTATGATTTATTTTTATTAGTGCCAAAATAACTTCTGTTATACTGCTATTATTATTATTATTATTATTATTATTATTATTATTATTATTCTCAACTATAGTTTATGAATAGTGTATGTTAATTGGGTTTTGCACATGTTTTTAAAAGTATAGTAATACCATAATATTACATAATTTTATCAAAAATACTACTACATGATGTCCAGTTTGGGATACATGTAGACCTGTCAAATGCTGACCCAACCCGACCCGAAATTTCTGGGTTTCAACCCGAAAATTTGAACCCGAAACCCAGTTTGAACCCGAACCCGGTAAACCCGAAAATGTCTGGGTTAGGGTCTGGTCAAACCCGCTGGGTCAAGAAATCTATAAGGCGGAAAACTTATTTTAGAATACACTCTAATATAGTGAAATGACAGATTAACGGGTAATTGTGCACCTAAAGGTTTTAATTATATTACAATATATATAATTTATTTTTGAAAATTATGATATATTTATTATTAAAATATTTAAAAATAATATTTTGTAATAATATTTTATTATTTAAATAATATTTTATTTAAATGTTGGTCAAGAAATTGATACTCTTGACTCGTTGGGTTGATCCGACCCGACCCAAAAACCCAAAGCGACCCGACCCAGTTTGACCCGTAACCCGATTGACCCGAACCCGCCCGACCCGACCCGATTGACAGGTCTAGATACATGCATGCACCCATGAGTTTATTATTACAAAGATTTATAAAATAAGATAAAATTTACTTAAATTAACTTAAAAGATCCCTATTATAATTATCCAAAAGGGCCATTTTTTGATAGAGTGCATAAAGCCTTAATGAATTTTACTAATACTATTTGTTGGATAAAATTTTATTAATCTTAATTAATTAAATAAATCAAACTCCATCGTAAGATGTGGAGCCACCTAGTAATAACTAAGAACATAAATCAAAATTAATCTAGATAAGAAAAGGGCCCATAAATTAGTTGAATGGAGTGAAAAAAAAATACTTATCTAGTTGAGAAGAGGGCCCATAGATTCATTGAATAGAGTGAAGTAAAACAAATTAACCTATAGGAAAAGGGGCCCATAAATGTTTTTAATTGAGTAAATTTATAAAAAATGCTGCAAAGTTTGCTCGAAAATAGGGGCCTTTCCAAAGAGCATTAGCTCTTCAACCATTAAGCCAACCTGGAAATTATATATATACTTCACCTTTTTTGTAATATTATGTTTCAAAGCCCAAAAATTTTCGGGCTCTTGGCCATCGCTCAGCCTGCCCTTGCCCCTAGGCTGGACCTGACCTCATTCATACGTACACATATTGCATTTCAGCTTGAACATGCATGCACAATTTTATGATCATATGTTTGCTATATAGTGAGTATTCCACATATATAATTCTTGTACACATGCCTTAATTTCACGTACGAGGCATGCGTAGCCTTGTCGTATTTCGTTTGTTTCGAGTCTCGTTGACCGAATACCCTTACTATTATTTATCTAGCGCACCAACGCGGTGAAAGATTCGAGTATCAACAATTATAAACTAAAATACAAATATACACATTATCATATACTTGAGAAACTAAACTTATATAATAATCTTGCCCGAAAAACAAGCACTACGTACGGGACGGGGCTAATACAAACTTTCGGGCCTCTCGGCACCAGAAACTGGCTCATATAAGTCTGAGCTCTCCCACCCTCCGCTTATTAGTTTATTCTAGGGATGTCAATGGGGTGGGTTCGGGTTGGGGGATACCCTCCCATCTCAATACCCGTTTAAAAAGATATTCCCCGTACCCATCCCCATACCCATCGGATAATAAAACTTGTACCCGACCATGTTTGTACCCGTCGGGTCCCCAACCCCATCAGGGATTCCCCGTACCCACCACATCAATTCACGTAACAAACTTCCAACAACAAATACAACAAAATAACATTTCAAATTAACTAGTTATATGTGACAAATAACTAATAAAAAGTATTCGACCAAAAAAATAACTGATGAAAAATTGACAAAATAACATTTCAAGCTTCCCCACTGTCCCCCGACGGGGATTCCCCATGGGTCACCCGATGGGGTCGGGGAATGGGGCGGTAACATCTATCCCCGTACCCGTATCCATACCCATGCGGGTGTTCATTTTGTCCCCCATTTCATCCCCTTCCCCACTAAAATCCCCCCATCCCCATGATGGGGATTCCCCGCCCCATTGACATCCCTACACTTTATTGTCTTTTCGGAGGCTTATTAGTTTATTCTCTTTTCGGAGGCTTATGAAAATATATCCCGTAGATAGTGCGATCTCCTCGGAGAATCAAACACGTCAGGCCCGTCCTCCAAGAACAAGTCCCGGGCTCGAGCCCCGTTTTTCGGTCCTTCGCAATGTCTGGTGCCCCTCTCCTTATATAGGGAAAGAGAGGTGCTAGCTTGGAGCAAGACTTCTGACGTGGGATAGGATAGGGTGGAGGGAACGAGTTCACATCACAAAGGGGGGTTAGCGCGCTGACGACACAAAGGGAGCAAGCAAATGAGAGTCAGCGCCTTGACGACACAAAGGGGCCAGAGCGCTGACAGCAGAAAGGGGGTCAGAGCGCTGACGGCACAAGGCCACGCTCATGGCACAAAGGGGGCCAGAGCGATCACCGCACAAAGGGGAGTCAGCGCGCTCACGATACAGGGGGTGATGGGGCCACGGGCCAAGGCCACGATCCATGACCGCGATGAGGCCGCAGGCCCAGGCTGCGAGCCAAGGCCACAGGCCGTGATGGGGCCACGGGCCAAGGCCACACACAAGGGCCCTTGTAGCGCTTGACCACCCTTATTTTTGGATACGGTTGTCAACCCTCGCTATCGATTTATATGGAGCACTAACATTGATCAATTTGATAAAGTTCATTTATTTATAAATGAAGTATAAAAAATATATTATCAAATACATCTATAAATTAACTTGATTTATTATTTTAATAAAATTGATAGATCTAAAATTATTGAACTAACTAAGATACTCCTATTAAACGTGTTAATTGAGCCGGTTTAGCCGGTTTGGGTTCAATTGTTTAAGGTTTGGTTTGCTATGAGTATAACTCAATGGAAAAACTAGTTAAACTAGGTCGAGTTATGAAAGATTTTTGCACGAGTCCAGTTTGACCAATATGTCAATAATATCAATTTTAAAATTTATATCTAAATTATAATAATTTTATCAAATAACAATATATATATGAAAATGAACACAATTATTTCATCACGTTGCCTGAACACATCAATGCATAACACAAAATCCTATCAATACACACTAAAATCACATATAGTAAATCAAAGAACTTTTGTGGAATGAACACTCACAAAATGTTGGTCAAGCAATACATGTTATGATCATATTGGTCCCTTGTCACAAACAATACACAACACTCCCTTCCTAATTATATGAAGCTTCAAAAGTAGCTTAAAATTTCTGCTTTATGTATCAACATGGTCCCAATCGACAGGCCCCCCGTCTTCAAAGTTGTAATCCGGTTGTTGAAGCCTGTTTCGACCCAGCCTGCTCATCATTGCAAGCCCTGAACATGGGAAACACAGTCATATATAAGAGCAGATCCTCGGAAGAATCAAAACATGCATTCTCACAGTCAGTGTGCAAAAGCGTAATCTTCATAAATTGTCCCGTTAAATTCAAACTATTGACAATGTGTAGTTGATACCTTCAACCACTTTGAAGAGAGACGACCACCATCTATCCCTAGAAACATGGTACTGCTCGAGCGAGTCCTCGATATCTTTGTCATGATTTCCTTGGAGAACATCTTGAAGGGTGATGACGGCATCCTTGGTCCTCTTGAGTATGTTTTCGTCGTCAATGATCTCCATCTGATGAAGATCATTTTGCGATGAAGTTAGACTTGCAGCAAGAGCAAGCTGTGCAGCAGCCGCCCATCTAGCAGACGCCAACCACCGCCTTTGCCCGTCCTCCTCGTTCATCTTCGCCTTGTTTTCTCTGCCTTCAAGCGCGAGGCTACGCAGATACTGAGCGTTTGCGGAGCCCGTGCTCTGAACCATCTTAGAGAATGCACTTTCTTCGTTTAACAGAAGTCTATCCGGAGTGTCGTACTCCAACACCTGTGAGGAATCATAACTTGTTGTACTCATCATGAATGATATGCATACAGTTTACAAGTATTGCAAAATTCAAACCATGGAAGATTTGATAATTCAAGATAATTCATTTTACATAGTGTAGTCCAAACATATCCTAAGAAGGGAAATAGTATGAAAGCAAAACCATACCCGGCCAGAGTCAAGTAGGAGGATACGGTCACAGTCAATGATAGTATTGAGTCGATGTGCAATGACAAGCATGGTACATGATTTGAATTCCTCCCTTATAGTTTTTTGAATAAGAGCATCCGTCCTCACATCGACAGCTGCTGTTGCTTCATCAAGGACCAGGATTTTTGATCTTCGAAGCAATGCCCTTGCAAGACTCAGTAATTGTCGCTGTCCAACGCTGAAGTTTTCCCCAGCTTCTGATACCTGCAATTGGATGTGACGATGAAATTGATCAGCAAAAGGAAACCAACTTTTCTTTTGGAACCTTTTTCTAACCCTGTCACAAACATCACTTTTTTCACCACTGTAAACTAATCACAAAAAAATTACAGATATTGGCCTTGTAAAGTATTTCAAGAAGGTCTATCTGCAAAGGCTACCACCAAATAAAAGAGACAACTACACCCTTATCTTTACACAAAAGTAGCAAGATGTTACCATTGAGTTTTCAATTAGCAGTTTTGAAGTGTATCCCTTTTCCTACAACACTCGGTAACCAATCTTAAACTATCATAACTCACAATTAGCTTCCTTTTTTGTAGCTGAAACTTTCGAAAAGTTGTTTCTAAACATCTGTTTTTTTTGTTAAAACTACAATCAATATCACAGAAAACATGATACTGGTTTGATGACCTTACCCCTGGGTCATAAAAAGGGAAAATTCTAAGTTGTTTCTAAATCTGCTTTTAGTAAAAACAAAATTCGATATGAAAGAAAACATGATAGATGATTTGATGACTTCACCCCTAACTCATAAAACTAACAATAAAAATAAAACCGTATGACCTCTAGGACAATACAAATGAAAGGAAACAATAGAGTCTAATTAACAGCATACCTGGGCATCAAGACCAAGGGGATTCCTTCTAATGGCCTCCTTTAGATGGGCCCTCTCTAGAGCTTCCCAGAGGTTAGCATCATTGTGTTCGCTAAATGGATCCAGGTTGAATCTCACACTTCCTGTGGTATACAAGTGTTGAAGTATCAAGTGAAGTCTTATGATAAAAAAATTATAACCCACTGATTACCACATGAATCTTATACATTAAGGTAAAAATGAACAAGTACCTGAGAACAAGACTGGTGCTTGAGGTATAATACCAAGAACTTTTCTAAGGTCGGTAAGTCCAAATTTTGCAATGTCATAGCCATCAATCACTATCCTTCCCCTTTCGAGTTCTACTATACGAAACAAAGCATTCAACATACTTGATTTTCCCGCACCTGTACGTCCAACAATTCCTACCTTATCACTAGGAGGCACCGAAAACGAGAGACCATGTAGAACCGGAGGAAGCTCGGATCGATATCGTAGTACAACATCCTCAAACTTCATAGATCCCGAAGACGGCCAAGCTGGAGGCGGTCGGTTGTCTTCAATGACAGCTGGTGCCTCAGATGGCAAATCCACATATGTACCCACCCGTTCCACAGAATTCAGATTGTTCTCAGCTATACTTGCAAGCCTTAAAACAGCGGTTAATAAGCTTGTAATGTTTAGAGCATAGCTGAGAAGTAGTCCCATTGTTGAGGCGAAAGCCGCTTGGTTTTCCGCCCTCCCATTCTGCATTACTGCAAATGTGGCTGTTACCCATATCATGAGGCCACCTAATGTTTCTAGACGGATTCCAAGCCAACGGTTTCCACCCATGGTGACAAGGGTGAATCTAATATTGTTATCCATTGACTTCCCATTCATGTTTGACATTCGATCATAGGCCTTGTATGCACGGATAGTGGACAACCCGTTAAGTGCTTCACTGAATTGGGCATATACGGGGGACCTGCTTATTGAGTCCAAACGTTTTACCTCACGAGCAGTGCTCTACCACACGTGAAAAGTCAAGGGTTGATGTTAGACTCATAAGAAATTGTAAGAATCTCACAATCAGCAGGATAAATTCAAGATAATTCAATTCTGGAATATGTATTCATTAGCCAAAACATAATTTACACCACAAGCACACAAAAGAGATTTATAGATGCAAAGAAGGATACATAGGGTACCAGGCTAAAGGAAGAAGAGATATATCTAGAGCTAATCAATACTTGGTTGTCACGTAATTAGTAAGCCAGCTTGTCAAATGACTAACATGTGACTTCGTAATTATCATTCTACAGTAGGATTTCGAAGGCTATGGTTCTACATCAGTCAATTACTTTAAAAAGTGGCTATGCATTTGGTATCTAAAGTGTAAAAGTGGTTCATACCTGATAGTACAGATAAGCTGCATAAAATAAGCCGAGAAGAGGCAATATGGCCCAAAGTGACATGGTGCTCACAATTCCTATCAACACAAAAGTTGAAAGAAGCTGTGACATTTGACTCAAAAACATATTGGCATATGTTGCTACACTGCGATCTATGTCACCAAGATCCTTGGCAAATCGGTTAATGATGCGTCCAAGTGGGTTTGTGTGGAAGAAAAGCATGGGAGCTCTTAATATTGAGTTGAGCATAGCATCATGAAGCCTTTTGGCAGCGTAAAGACTTGAAGTGATCAACCAGTATGAATTTGTCAAGGCCACCAGAACCTGTTACGAATGATATACATTAATTTCTAGATTCCAATCTAGTCTCAGTAGAATGCATTTGCAAGAGCATCTTCTTGTAGAATTAAGCTAAATGAAAGAACAAGACTACAAGCGCAATCAAGATGTACCTGTCCAAATGAGAACAGTGCATAAATTAAATTATAGAAGCCCGTTCCATACTTCTTGGGAACACTTTGATCTGTCCAGTAACTCAACCATGTACTACTTGATATTCGCAAAGTTTCAGTTAATATGTAGCACATGAGAAGTATCAAGACCACCCACCAGCCTCCCAATGCATTCTTATACCTACAAAAAAAGACAATCTATTACAGAGCAAATCAAGTAATATTCTACAAGTACAATGACAAAGAAGAGAGTTCCAAATGCAAAAGAATACATTTACGAGGGAAAAGAAAAATGGTGTTCATAATGCAAAGCGGAATGTTGCTACATACCTCAGAAGAACATTCCAACTAACAACTCCAGTTTCTCGCTCTTCTTGCTTTATGAGAATAGATTTGCCTTCTTTTGATTTCTGAATGCCGTTAGCAGCTTTAGCTGCATCATTTACCACCCCATTAACCACAAGTGCAGAGGCGATTTGATCACTATTCTCAGGTTGCTGGACTTCCTCAACATATTCTTCCATTTTTCCAGCATTTTCCATCAATTTTTGGAACATCGGACCATTATTGGAAAGTTCCTCAAAAGTGCCCTCTTCTTTGATCATGCCATCATGTACTAAGATAATTCTATCAACCTGTGACAGAAAGTGTAGCTGGTTTGTGACAAGCACCCTAGTCTTGCCTCTTAGTTCCTCCTTAATACATTTCTCGAAAACCTGAAAGAAACCATTCCATTCTGAGTAAAATCTGTTAACTTAATGATAAAATCATTCGATTATACAAATTAATAGGGCTGGGAACCGGTCCAGGACCGGACCGGACCGGGACTGGGAACTCGAAAAAGTGTGGACCGGGGACCGGACCGGGAACATCCGGTCCGGTCCGGTCCTAGACAGGATAGGACCGGATTGGACCGGATCCTTATTTAAAAACAATAAATATTTTTTTTATATTAAAAAAATTATAATATAGTTAAAGAAATCATATATGATTAATGAAAAATATTTTATTATTAAGTACATAATATAAATATGAAACTTAAATATTAAAAATAAACTATATAACATTAAAATTAATATAATTTTTATTAAATTTTTTTAAAAATCCGGTCCGGACCGGACCGGGACCAGGACCGGGAACCTCCAATATCATGGACCGGGGACCGGACCGGGAACCTCCCGGTCCGGTCCGGTCCAAAAATCTGGTCCGGACCGGATTTTGCACAGCCCTACAAATTTAAATGCAAAAAAAAGATGCAAGTGATGAAAGTACTATAGCAAGTAGCTTTGTTAATGCATGGAAGCAATATCGATCTGTTGTTGAAGAAACATTTGGATAAAGTTATCTTGTCAGTAATAAATAAATAAATAGACAGATATTGGGGATAAAATGGTCAACAACGTACATTGTGATTTGTGATCAATACTGAAATAATGCTACCACTGTTAATTTAGAATGTCCTTTTGGCATCATACTGTTGTTAGAAAAAATTGACATTTTTTAGATTTTTGAGGAAAAAGTCATTGTCGTAGCTTGCAATTGAAATTTTATAGCATTGTTTTTGCTATTAAAACCAGTGATGTGGGTTTTTGTCATGTAACTTCTTTTATTCATTGCCTCTAAAGAGGTTTTTCCTTGAATGTAGGAATCCATAACCTGCCAAAGGCTAAAATAACCCTCATAAGTGAGCACTTGTTGAATGGGGGGAGTCTAATTTATAAGGAGTAAACGGTCATTGTTTACCTGTCGCCCAACGTGTGCATCTAAGGCACTTAGAGGGTCATCAAACATGTAAACATCTGAATTAGAATAAACAGCCCTAGCCATGGATACTCTCTGCTTTTGACCACCACTGATGTTTACTCCTCGTTCCCCAATCTCAGTGAGATCACCACCCTTAGAGTACAAAACTTGAATTAGAAAACAACATTCTTCTTAGGTAAACACGAAAAACTGCAATATATAAACGAGCTTTATTTAGCCAAAATAAAAAACTTACAGGGAGTAAATCAAGGTCATGCCGCAGGGCTGTCACGTTTATTGCCCTGTCATATCTTGCCGGTTCAAAGACTGATCCAAATAATATGTTATCTCGGACCTACAAAAGCAATGTATATATAAGTACAGGCAAACCTCACCATAATGGGCTTTAGGGATCTGCAACTTACAGTAGCATTGTAAATCCAGGAAACTTGTGGAACATATGCCACTGATCCTCTTATGACTAAGCTCGCATCTGATGATGTAGGAGGGCACTCTCCAAGCATTGCAGATATTAGTGATGTTTTTCCTTCTCCTGTACTGCCTACAATGGCAACCAGTGTTCCTACTGGTATGTCCAAATTGACATCGGATATCGTAGGTTTTTCTTGCTGCAATTGGAAAAAAGAACAAGAATTTCCATGCATTAACATTTTTGGTGGACATATAAACTTCTTGCTGCAATTGCAAAAGAAACTATACCTTGTTTCACACATAACTTTGTTTCCAAGATTAAAAAATGATATCTAAATGGCATGATGTGAGGTAATTGATACAGATTCATGAGAACAATAAAGTGGCCAAGGGGAAATTAACTAGAAAAACCCTATAAAGTTAACCTTGGATTCCCATGAAAAGCTTCCATTTCTTATTGAGATGGCTGGAACTTCTGGTTCAATAGGTGGGTTTGGTAGAAGAACTCTCTCCTCAGCCAGCAATAATTCCTCTAGGCGCTTAAGGGATACATTAGCATTCACAACCTGTCATGATTTGACAGCATGACAAGTTAGGATAACATTTTGAGCATTCTATGAATTTGCTCTGGAAAAAAATGACTGCAGATGAGAGAAAATGTTACAACACCTGAGTGATGATGTTGGGAAGCATAAAAAGAGGAAACCGCAACACTGCAAATAGAGAGAGTGAAGTGAATGCCCTTGCAGGCGTCAAATCTCCTCCAAGCAAGGAGAACATTGCAAAGGAAACCACAGTCACAAATACTGGTAGACTATTGAGTATGAAAGTATTCAACTGCAAAAAAAAAACCAAAAAAAAAGATAGGATTAGCAGTATAAATACCCACTGGCCCGACATAGAAGACTCCAGTGTAGACTGTGAAGGGGCCAAAGCAACAGAGGTCAGTAATGCAAACATCATTTCGGTGTGTTGGAGCTTGTAAGTTCACATTTTTAAAGAGATTGCACGCTTTTAATTGTATACAGTTGTAAATTCATTGGATCAATTTAATACATTTTCATGGAAACTTTTGTTGATGTGGAAATATAAATGTGATAACTACTTTGGGAAATAACTGAAAGAGGAATGTATATTTGATTGCTTTTCCATACCGCTCCTAGTAGTTGGGACTTGCGGAACCAGGATAATTCTTCGGACCGGACACTTTGAACCTTTGACTGAAAACTATTCTCCCATGCATAGCATCTAGAGGTTTCAGCAGAAAGAAGCTGTGTTCAGCATTGGCTATTCCTCAAAAGTTCAAAAATAAGATGGTTTCATAAGACAAATAAAATAGAAACATACTTAACGGTATCCATGGCAGCCAAAATTTCATTCATGAGGCCAATTCTCTTGTCAGTGCGCTGCAAGCCCTCCTTAGAAAACTTCTGCATTTTGCTGATAACATATGTCTGTTCCAATGGGTCATGCAAAATTCTCAAAATTCTAATATGTTGAGGAAAAGTGAAGAAACTGTAAAATTCCACTGTGTTGCATGATATTGCACCCAAATGATCAGTTTCTTTTCTCTAGCAAACTGCTGAGAAACTGTAACAACTAGTCATAGACCTAACTTTCCCTCTCAATGTACTAAAACTTTCTTGTACCTTTATTCACTCCCAGATTCCTGTCTCACTCATAGTTTTCTCATATCTTCTCCTTTCATACTTTGATTTAAAGATCATATACGAGTTTACCCGAGAAAAAAAAATACCACATAAGCAAATGCAGAGCTTTTCTATTACCATGCAACAAATATCATGCAATAAAATGAAAAGCAAATAACGATGTGCCTACACGCATACAAAAAATTGTTGTACCTGCACTGGGAACAGAAGAACCAACAACAAAGCACCCACAATTGCTGCTGCTCCAAGCTCCGTGTAAAGGAGAACCATAGCAACAGTGATACGGAAAGGAGCTGACCATAATGTGTGTAGTGATTGGCATATTTGCTGTAAATAAGCAAGATATGGTCATTCACAAGAAGACTTATCCACTTCTTAATGTAGAAGCATTTGTTGAAGTGAACCAATACACATTCAGAATAAAGTTTCTCATATTGTCACAAGTGTACCATATCTTCGTATATATTCCAGTCTAAAGCAAGTATTTACAGAGCGATGGATAAGTCATAGAAGAACACAAAGACAAGGTCAAATTATGTGAAAATAAAAGCAAGCACGAAGAAAAAACAACCCGGACACAATATTATGACCAGCTCAGCAGCCCTTAAAATGTCAATTTCTCTATCTAATCAAGCAAATGATGATTATTATCCTAAGAAGAAAGCGTGCAGACAGCAACATCATGAATACCGAAAATGCTATATCTGCTCTGTGAAATTTATTTGGATGCAAAGATACATGCCTGAAGTGCTTCAGCATCAGTTGTCATCAAGTTGGTTATTTTGCCAGAAGCGAACTTTCTAAGACTCTCATGGGTCAGCCTCAAGGATTTACGAAATACAGCTGCAACCTGTAGCATCAAGCCACCATATGGATCAGTAATTTTTGTTTATGATACATCAAAAGCTTTATAGAGATTTGAAGACAGTTATCCAGTATCACTACGATTACATTTAGGCCAACTCATTCTTACCGTGATTTTCATAATTAAAAATCTACAATTATAGAAGAAACAAGTTTACCAGGGTCGATCTCAACCGGAAACCAACACGCATGACATTTTGGAAGTATTGAGCTTCACATAGCACCCCCAGTGACTGAATCAAGAAAACAACAGTAAAGTCAACCATTCAATAAAAATGAGATTTCTCTACAATTTCAACAATACGTGAAGGGTTATCACAGGATGAATTTTCTTTAGAGGATGCCATAATGTCAGTGCCACACAGACAAGATGTGCACAACTTTCAAGCTCAAGTAACCCTATAAAAGACAATGTACATGTACAATAAATATATAGATGATGAAAAAACTTATAACTTAATGCGATAAGTTAATGATAAGGAGAAATCTACATATTAAAACATATGATAATTAGATTCTCTTCCAATCAGAAGAAACAACCAGGGCCCCAGAGAAAAAGTAAGACAACAGTGAGCTAAAAATATTCAATGATATTGTCAAAATTTAAATAGGACAAGATTTCATTGGCAACTAAGTAGTACATAGGTTTAACAATATATCAATAGCCCTTCAATGAGTAGGTGTCTTTGATTTGTAATTGCTTATTCCAACCCTCCACCCCAAGCTAGATGCAATTTGAAAGATTTATACCATAGCTTTTGTCAAATATATTACACAGATGGTTTAAATCATTATTGTTGATATTCTTCTCAAACATGGACACTAGTACTGAAGTGAGCCGAGCATTTCTCTAAAAATGGATAGTAAATGCACAAAGGTAGGCAACAGTAGTTAGCACTATCCTAGACACATGATTATTATGCAAGTTGTATTATAAAACAGCCGATCTAACAAGGATAAAAAAGACAAAAAAGCAAGTAATATAAACTCTTACCACTCCTACAAAAATGGAAAATGCATAAACGTAACCAATCCATGCTGGGTCTCCACGTTGCATAGACTGCACATATATCAATAGATAACATAAGAAAGCAGTGGTACACTAGGAAAACAAATCAGATTCATTGGTCCAGAGAACAAAATTTTCAATAAAGTTTGCCAAAATACTTTAAAGCAAGAGACTTGGGAAGACTAATGGCGATATAAGGACCAATCTGATATAAGTAACGAGAAACAACTCCATCCAATTCTATAATTCAGTAAACTGTTCTACTGGGATCCTCAACCAATAAACAGGCGACATGTATGGGTCTCTTCTGTTGCTTGTATTGTATGCAGTACTTGGTATATGACACATTTCAGAATTTATCGTAGACACAAATAATGGGAGAATTATTGAATGTAATTGTGTAGTGTGTACCTATCGATAACCTAGCTTAGACTGTAAAAATAAAAATAAGGACTCTGTTCAAAGAGCACTCCCCCTATCATTTCTTAGGGAAAAAAAGATCATGAGCTGAAGGTAGAGAAACAAACCTGAAGGAGACTGTTTAATAACAGTGGCCCAACAAATTGCGAAAGATCATTGCCAATCTAAAATGCGATAGAGGAAAAATGATCAGAAACTTTATAAAAACCAACAATCCATTAATTTTTAGGAATTGTCCAGCAAAAACTACAATCCAATTGCAAAACTATTAAGTACATAGGAAGATTATGTATTGCACACCTATGACCAAAAATGAATGATGTCAAACTGACAAGTGATCATTGACTATCTTAAGTAATAATTTAGGCTACTCGCCATTGCTAATTTCTTTTATCATGCTAAAATCCTGATTAAGTGAAAAAGGTATTTAGGTCTATACTATAACTGCTACCAAAGTTTATGTACAGAACAGATTTGAGCCAGCATTTTAACAGATTATTTTCACATTAAATCAAAGAGATAAGAATCGATAGAAACAATATTGTCTTCTTTCATCTGCATAATTTCTTGTACTGCTGTGTATTTGCGGGAGGAACATAATTAAAAGATAATAGTTAAACCATTCTCTAAACTGAAAGGAAAATGTCTAACCTTCCAAAAGCCTCCCCACCAAAACCTATAACAGATGAGATTAACAAATGAACATTATAAACATCTAATTGAAGATTGCAAAACATTATTTCAACATGGAGAGCCATCAAGGAAAATCAACTCCATCGTCATACCTCCCACCAAGGCTACTATTTAATGCTCTTAACAGCCATGGCTTTTGTTTCCTTGATTCCTCAACCCAACACCTTTGGAAACTACAAGAAACATTAATCAATGACATCATAAAAGTGTGTTTAGGTGCACAAGAGAGCATGCACAAAAAAGAATTAATAACATACTTGCTATACAATGTTTCAGTCCGATCCCACGTATCTAACTTCCAAACATCTTTCTCTGTCAGTGGTCTCTTATACCCTAGCTTCATCAGTGGATTCATCCATGAAAAGAAGATCTCTGATGCAAGACAACAGAACATTGTAGGATCAGCTAACAAATGCAAGGAGAAAGATAGTTTATATACATACATACATATATGTGTGTGCGTGTGTGTGTGCGTGTGTGTGCGTGTGTGTGTGCGTGTGTGTGCGTGTGTGTGCGTGTGCGTGTGCGTGTGTGTGTGTGCGTGCGCGTGTGTGTGTGTTTGACCATAGACTTGAATCATTCTAAAAATGAACTCCGACATAAGCTAGAATGAATGCAACTTCTTTTCCGACAGAATGTACTCAGAGTTTAAAGAAGTAGATACTCTTGTCAAGTGACCAAAATGGGAAATAGTATACTTACTAGAAAATATGCTGACATGCCTTTCAGGACAAATTTGCTCCCCTCCAGGAAGCTCCTCATACTCAGTATTATCAACTAATTCATCACTCAGTGGAGAATAGCCTGGATCCGGATCCAAACTTGGAATGTAGACAAGCAGTAGCACTCCAAACAAACCCTAAAGCAGAAAAATAAATTTGCAATTAGTCTGGGAATGGACTCCCCATAAATATAGAAACATGTAAGATACAAAAACCAATTGTTGTTTAGTTCTAGGAGCCACTGCTGTTGCACACTGTGCAAAACTACATGCACATGTCAGTTCCTACAGAGAAAAACAAAAGTTCACAACAAAACCAAGTCTCAAAGGCTCAGTATACCACGCAAAATACATAGGGAAAATTGCCCATGACCATGTTCATTTATGAGGCTTACACAAATGATTATTAACTTTAACTAGTACTTCTACGTCTAGGCACCTTGAAAAAAATCTCAAAATGTTCATCCTTCAATTTTTCTAAAAAGGTTCATTTCTCAGTCCGAGCCATCATTGTTTCACTTCTCAAGTCTAAGAATCATTAGGGAAGATTCGATTTTGCGGGTATTTAACTTCACTTTGTCCAATGACATGCTTTTCAAAGTAAGATAAACAAACACTATTGGACATTCTGGAGAAGATGTTGGGATAAAATTTAATTTGTAATGTTGAGCTCAACATTCTACTCATGCCTTGGAGAACAAATTCACTAAATGGTGCATGTTGTGTTTACTACAGCTGGATGCAAGAAGTAACATTGGCATTTGTAGATACTGCTTATTGAATCAGTAGAATAATACAGAAGTACAACTACTTGTTGGTAAAAAAAAGTACAACCACTTCATATTTTGTTAAGATTACACAAGAGAGGGAACTTTTGTCCAATCTCCTTTCCTATGAACCTTTATTAAAACTAATTTATATCATTTTCAGGACCTTATTAAAAAGCTTGTCATCAGCCTTCATATAAGCAAACACTGAACTGATGTTCCCAAAAACACCTCAATCTTGGCAGCATAGCGTACTCAAGCTTTCCCACAAGGTTTGAAACACGCAAGATAGCTCAAAATAAAGCTATTATTTCGAAGTGTAAAATTTTATGAGATGGAAGAACAAACCTGGATGAGCACTTCACTGATGTATAGATGTAGAACAAAACTGTAAGACATAATAACAAGTATATTAATTTCTAAGACAAAAAGCATTTTTCTATGCATATAAGGTATAACAATCTAATACTCATCGAGGTAACATTTCAAGCAATTCTCATAAGTCATGACAACAGGATTGTACTAAATGGGAAAATATAATGGACATACAGTTACACAAAGAGCAGAAAACAATACCTGGCATACAACTCCTTGGCTGAAAGTACAAGGTTTAGCACAACAGCATCACCTACCAAAGCATAAACAACTCCAAACCTGACAAACCATCTAAAATCTCGAACATAGACTTTAGTTTCCACAAGAGTCATGACCAGCACAGAACACCAAGCAAGAGCCTCAATGATCAGTGAAACCGTCTGGAACAAGGAAACAATAGTTCATAAATAAATTTTTTTTGATCAAAAGTTCATAAGTAATTTGTTGGCTCAAAATAGACATTGCTAAATTGGGTCCACAAATCATGTTGATGGATATTTTTTACAATGTTGGTTCATGTTGTTGTGTTATAAGCAGCCAAACATCAGCTAAAGATCTATGTGCTTCACACTTTAACTGCCATCCTTGATCTAAATTTGAATTGAGGAAATTGGGTGTTTCAAGTCAAAAGGAAAGATCCAACAATAATCATGTATATTATTAAGCATATTTCCGTTGCATGGGAGCTCAAGCAATAGCATATTAACTCATTAGTGGCTAAAAATTATACTTCCTAGGAGATTATTAGTCATTTCTTCTTCTCGAGAAGCATATTCTTAAATCATTATGAATAGTTGTAGTCAGCATGCTTCGAAGTGTTGCATAGATTCTAATGTGGCACTTTGACAGAAGAATGAAACAAACAAAAGTTTCAAAGATTTTCATATCCTTTCTCATATATAGTTCACAACTTCACATTACTTTATAGCTGTCTATTCCACATAATTTGTCACAAGCAACTAAGAAAGATGGATATTAGGGATGATGACATAAGTGAAGTAATATCCACATGTCAGTCAATAGATAATCAAGCTTGGGTCAAATTATTTTCCGAGGATACCAATCACCACAAGGATTGAAAAGAAGAGGAAAACTCAGGATCCCTAAGCCTAACATGATTAATTTGATTTTTCAAACTAATGCATACAGGTTTTTTTATTTTAAAGAAGCCATATTCATCACACAGAATATACTTCCGTCTTGGTCTCGAGACTACAAAAGAATACCAATGATATAGCACTACCCTTCACCATTAGGTAGAGCCTCGTTAACCTTGATTCTATACCTTACATGACTAAAATACTCTGATAGCTGCATCTTTGATGCAAATGACTATCAATACACACAAAGCTGATAATACAGGCCACGGTACAAAGTGATAGATTAATAACTAACATACACAAGGGTGAAGTTGAGTTTCCACATTACGTCGACAAGGTTTCATGCTTCTTATCAATCAAAAACGGGAAGCATAAACATAAGAAGAGGAATGACAAACCTCATATGGTGCTAGACCACCCTGCCCATCAAGATTAAATGCTGAAATACCCATGACCAGTCTGAATAAAGGCTCAGCTGTACAATATGCAGCTAACACAGCCAGCATATAGTTATAGTATTTTGACCTCAAGCAGAACCTGGGTGCCTTGAAATTCTTTTTAGTTAACCATATACGGTACAGGCTGAGGCCTATGAGAACCAAATGTGATATGCAGATGACAAATGAGTCAACTGCACATGGTGTGTAAGCGCCAAATGCATTTTGGACCAGCTTTGCCCATGCGCTATTTGCCTCCGGCTGACAATACCACTCCAACGGATCAAAAGCCATGGCTTGCTACCCTTTTCACAGCACCAATTGATCGATCATGCCCGGAACTCAAACACTCTTCTATTCTCTGGCTACAAATACAGAGCCTGTAAATCAAGCATAGAGCAAATTAATTCAGTCAGTAAAAAGAGGGGGGGCGGGGAGGTAAAAGATAACCAAAGAATTATTCTCCTATTCAAACAAACTGTAGGGAATTTATGAAGACACGAACATAGAGTTGCTTGACAACATATACTCTTCACAAAGATACACCTAGATTGATTAATTCTCATTTAGAAAGAATACGTAATATATAGACTTCAGATGCACACAACAGGATATCTATAAGCCATATCCGGACAAATTGAGATCTCCCATCATCAGGGACCCAAAAAAATTCCATGATAAAGCAAGAAGAGGAAAACAGAAACGAAGGAGCCAACTTGAACTTATTCACACACTACCTTTAAAGCAACTACAACTACCAATGTTTTTTATAAGTCCTCATTCTCCAATTTCTTCTTAATTGATCAAGCACACAAGCTATAGCATCAGGGGAGAATACATACTAGAGTGAATAGGTTGGGGTGAGGAAAATTCATTACAATACTATGGTGGGTAAATGAAAAGGACGAAGAACTGTAACAATGATCTCCCTTGTTTCCATTCGATTAGGCAATAAGCAAAAGTAGTACAGAAGCAAAGTCAACCGTGATAGCAGAGTAAACCCTTTTCATTAAACCACCAATCCGTGACAGGCAAAACAAAAAAAAAAAGAAATGAATGAATGTAGCAGGCCAAACTTTTCAGAAGCAATGATCACAGCAGGAGAGGCAGATAGTACAGCAACTCTTGCTTTCTTTCTTTCTTTCTGGTAATCAGAAGGATCCAGAAGAATGTGAGGGAGGACGAGCAAAAAACAAGTTCACCTTAATTTCCCCCCTGGGTTAGGGAATGAAGGTGTTTGAAGAAATTGAAATACAGGAGGGCGAGCAAAAACAAAGTCTCCGTCTCTGAGGTTTGATTCTCTTGCTACACATTGGCATTGTGTATTAGTATAAGCTTCTTATTATTTTATTATTGAACAAAGTAGCAAGACCCATTTGACATTTCGTTCAGAGGAATTGTCAGGCGTCACCGCTTACGATGTCCATTAATTTATTGGCCACCAACGGCAAATTGCAAGAAAAGAGAGAACGGATTAAACTAACATATCTGGTACTACTTTGAGCACCAGTTGAAGTAGCGCGCGTACCATGGTGAATATTCCCCGGTAGAGGGTGAGGCAGTTACACCGAAACGTGAAACGGCGAAACGTCAAACCCGAAACGTGAAACGGCGAAACGTCAATCCTAAAATTTAGTAAGAAACGAAACAGCACCAACGACGCCGTTTGAAGCGGTCCCTCCCTTCCTCAATTAAATTGGGTTTTCAGTCTCCTCCTATCTCCATAGCCGCTGAGCTTCGCCCCATCCCGCTCGGAGTCGCCGCCCCATCCCGGCCTGCAAGAACCCAACTCATCTAGGTCTAAAGGTTCTTTTTTATTTCTAAAAAAACACCACAAACGTTTCCAAAAGTGCCAGAAACGCCCCAGAAACGTTTCGTTCCTTATTTTTGCAGTCAACGAAACGTTGACCGTTTCAGGAAGTCTGAAACGCGTTTCACTGGCGTTTCCTCGCGTTTCGCCGTAACAGGCGTTTCAGAAACGCTTCAGAGGTCAAAAAAAAAAACGTTTCCGGGTAACAGCTCCACAGAGTTGTAGGCTGAGCTCCACCGAATCACATACTCCTTTACATTGGGCTGTGTGGTTCGTTTTGTTTTGGTGCTCATCACTTTTTATTTATTTATTTTGGGTTCATGTTCATCAATCTTAAGATGTTGATCGAGATGGTGGAATGCGAGCTGTCCACTGACAATTCTTTTTATAGAAAAGAATGTTATGCCTAAGTAGATCTAGACTACATAATGTTATGAATAATATATAATAAGTAAGAACACCCGTAGCTTTATCTATCAAAGTAGGTATGAAAAAAAATCATTTCCCAACATAGCCATTTTTGCCTAAACACCCGTTTACATATTTCACTCGTAACTTACTACGACTCTCGTACCATGTACGGTAAATAAAAGTAAACTCGACTTAATCAATTCGGGATCGAATTTTGACCCGAGCCTTTTTTTAATCGAGAATGTATAATTCAAGCCCGATAGACCCAAGTTCCGACATATTAACTTATATATGTATTTTATTTTGTATATTTTTTATTATAAAATCTATTATTTTAATTAATTATGTAGAATCTTCATGAAAATGTAAAAATCAATTTTACCTAAAAGAAAAAAACATTTAAATGAAATTTATATTTTCATATCAAATTAAGTAAGATACTGTATTAAATATCACCTTTTCTATTGATTGTAGCAAGATTTGCTATTGATTTATATTAGGAAAATAAATTTACCTATCAAAATTGGATAAGATATTAAGTAGCTATAAATGTTAGTTACGACTTACCATGGCTAAAATTAATCATTATTTTATTCAGCATCGATACGTGGCGTAAATAACATTTTTTATTCAACGTTGATGAGTTGGCACAAATTTTAACAAAGATATAGGTTTTGCTTTATACTGCATTATAGTACATATAACTTACGCTTATATATAAACTATTTATAAAAGTAAATGAATTAATAAGATTATATACCTAAATTATTTAATTTTTTGTATAAAATTTTTTAGTTCGGGTCAAAGGGAGAGACACATTCTCTTATATGTATGATAATAAAACGTTGTCTCGGTCAATTAGCGTCTTATTAATAGAAAAACTATATCATCTCACATTAATGTGTATTTATGTATTTAATTTCCAGTATCACATTTCTATTAATAAGACGCTAACCGACATGGACAATGCCTTGATCATACATATTAGAGCATGCGTCTCTCCCTTTGACCCGAAATAAAAAAAAATACAAAAAAATTAATTAAATCATTTAGAAATATAATCTAATTAATTCATTTACTTTTATAAATATTGTATATATAAATGTAAGTTATATTACGGGTGAAATATACAAGTAAGATATAAAAAAATCAATGAGAGAGATGCTGTCCGGAATAGCGGCTCTATACCTGCCCAAGGAAAGACGCTAGCAAGTGTAGCCTGTTTGAGCCAAAGTGCCTATGCTGGGAGGCCTATTTTGATAAATAAAAGTTTAAATCTGCTCATTTCTGGAAAAAAATTCAATGGTGTGGAGTATCATTAATAGATAACACCTAATAAGAAAAATATACAAGACAATCCTAGAAAAATAACGATAAAGTTTGGACTTATAAGTGAAGTATTCAAATATTGTTAATGTAGTAAGTTCTTTACTAATTCAAACTAGCCTAACTCACACATTAACAAAAAAACTCGAGTCTAGGCCTTAGGAATAAAATATTAGAGAATGGAATCAAATCAAATCCCTCGAGTTTGGACCTTGTGTTATTAATGAGCGAAGTTGCATACTTATACAAGAGAGAAGATCAATCAAACCCATCAGAAGCTACATACTTATACAAGAGTAAGATCAATCAAATCCCTCGGATTAAGGAGGTGATTAAGTGCTACAATATTGAGTATATAGTATAAAAGGCAAGACACAATAGAATAAGATAAGTTTCTAAACAATATTATTATGATGCCCCCTCAAGCAAGATGTCCGAAGGGAAAGTCCGAGCTTGTTAACCAGAGAGTCAAACTTGGGACGGAGCAATGGTTTTGTGAGTATTGTCAACAAGCTCATTAATAAACACAAGCTTGATTCCATTCTCTAATATGGTATCAGAACAGGCAGTCTGGGCCCTTTTCTTTAAGTGTTAACTAGGCGGATCCAGTTGCACTTGAGGGGGTGTGTTGTGAAATAATACA
Organism: Polygonum maritimum; assembly: GCA_963924305.1. NCBI lineage: Eukaryota > Viridiplantae > Streptophyta > Magnoliopsida > Caryophyllales > Polygonaceae > Polygonum > Polygonum maritimum. Next base: position 18,736,573 of record OZ002728.1, on the reverse strand, counting down.
AAAACATCCCACATTTGAAGTTGGAGACAAAATTGTTTAGTATATAAGATGGTCGGTTACTCCTCCTATCGCCAACTGGTTTTAGAATGGAACCCCACCGGGTTTGTATCTGGGTCACCCACACGTCTAATATAAAACAATTTTAAAATTTGTAAGGGTGAGTCGTACCTCCTTAATTTATCTTATCTACTAGTAAATATATAACCCTTGTGATTGACGCATCAACTCACTGGTTAAGCACTCATAGGTGTACCATGAGGTCACGGGTCAAGACTCCAGGACGGTGGTTTGCTAATATTATATATAAATGAGGAAATTACAAAAAAACCACCAGTTAAATACCCATACTATTACTAATAACCACCCCTTATTGGCGACTTTATTTTAAACCACCCACAAATTGAAAATCGTTAACAAATAGCCACCAAAATCATTGTTCCGTCAAAAATTCCGTTAACTCGTGCTTTTACCGTTTTGCCCTCAACTATTCATCCGTCTTCTTCCTCAACCCATTTTGACCAACTTTGACCACAAACCAATTTCTCTTAACGGTTCGAGACCCCACCCTCTGTTCTCACGAGATACATGACCTACATAATTTTACCCAAATTTGAGATCGACCCAGATGAAATCATCGGATTTGAGACCGACCCAATTGATAAAGAACTCAACTTCACCTTGCAAGAAAGTGAGCAGTAGAGAAATGAGAGTTGAAGGCATCAATCACAGGTCAGGAAGAGATTACCAGAAGCTTTAATGGGGCGAGAATGCACTCTCTGGTTTATGAAAACAACTTTTGCACCATTGTTCATGTAAGACTGGAAAAGAGATGTCTGATTTCAACTTCGGAAAACAGAAACAAGATAGAGATTGAAGAATATTGAGATTCTAACCTGAACAAAAGAGCAATCCATCAGCTTCTCACCGTCTTCCATGCGAATAACGTCATGGTAAACGTATCTTCTGATCTAGAAAAACAGAGTGAAAAAATTGAAAAGGGGGAATTGGAATTTCATCATTTTCATGGGGTATTTAAGGATGAGGAAATCAGACCTGGAGAAGACGGTGAGAATGGTGGGGAGACAAACAATGAGAACAAACAACAATTGAGCAATCTAAACAGAGCACGTTCTTGTCATTCTTCCTCGCAATCTCATGGAGGAGGCATGGCTGGAAGAATTTCTCGCCCAATAGCACCTTCATCCACCTAGGAATCTGCGATTCAAGCTCCTGCAAATAAAAAATCGCAATCAATTGAACGGAAAAGTAGCTGAAATTCGCCTAATTGGAAAAACAAAGCAAGATGAAAGAACCCACCATTTTTCTACTGAAATTTGAAATTGGGGAAGAAGAGGGAGAAGGAGAAGATGGATGGATTGGGAAATGGTCAAAATTGGTTTGTGGTCAAAGTTGGTCAAAAATGGGTTGAGAAAGAAGGCGGATGAACAGTTGAGGGCAACGGTAAAAGCGCACGAGTTAACGGAATTTTTGACGGAACAATGATTTGGGTGGCTATTTGTTAATGATTTTCAATATGTGGGTGGTTTAAAATAAAGTCGCCAATAAGGGGTGATTATTAGTAATATGAGGTATTTAACGGGTGGTTTTTTGTCATTTCTTCTATATAAATTGATTAAAATTATAAAATAACATAATCAGTACAAAAAAGTGGTTAGTTTATTACTTTTATACCTTATATAGTACACACGTATTATATCGTTTTATCACTTATATACTTATTATACCACATAAATTATTATTATTTAATTATCTAACATATAATATGGACCGGATCGGGTAAGCTCCACCTGGACGGGCCAATACAATTATCCAAGCTTGGAAATTTGGGTGGGCTAGCTCATATTTGCTCGGAATCAACGATTATCGACGATAAGGAGAGAACCATTCACTTTCCTTAGTTTGACAAGTTGAAATTCCTACAGAGATGGTATCCTCGGTTTCACGAAATGTGTTTCTTCGTCGACAATTAGAGGGCAGTTGCAACACTACCCAACTTTCACGCACAGAAGATATACAGAATGTGTTTCTTCCTTGGTACCTCTTTTTTATCCTTCACAAAAACATCAACTTTTTCTACTGTTCACGATTCATAGGCGATTTTCTACTGTTCACGTTTTCTTCACAAAAACGTCAACTTTTTCAATCGTTATTCCCTATGCGTTCTGCCGATTGGCTCTCACGTGGACTTGCACCTCTCATCTCCGGTTCCCCTCCGACAAGGATGCACACCTCGTGCCCCTTGGACCATGTAGGGTGGTATCCTTTCGAACCACGCTGACTTTGGAGGCCCGGTGGGTGTTCTCTCTCGTCGAGGGTTTTGCTTGCTTTTCTTGTTGCCAATTGTGTTCTGTTCTCAAGTTCGACTTGTTGTTTGTTTCTTCTGGTCATGGAACTCACCCCCTACTCCGTCCATCTTGTTGGTGGCGTGTGGTGGTGGTTTTCATCAAGACCTAGGTCAGCTTTTGGAATTTATTCCATTGGAAAAAACAAGAAATCTGCTTCGGTTGGGCATGGTGGTTCGACCGCCAAGTTGTCCAAGGTCCAAGCTTCGTCTTCTCCGATTGAAGTAGCTACTGTTTCCACCATGCAAAATCAGACCTTTCCTTCAAAGCTAAGTACTGTGGCTCGAGTTAGTGAATTCCACTAATCAAGTTGCTGTTATGGCTATTAGCAATGATTTAATTAATCAGTCGATGGCAAGTGTAATTGGATTACAACTTGAAGGTGATGCTCATCACTCCCGTGATACCCTATCTGATGAAGATATTGATCTTAATGAAGACGATTTTCCTCCTCTTCCCCCTAGTTCGATCACTAGTTCGTCGATTGTGGCCTCTCCCCACGTTTCTGATTCTTGCGTTCAGCCCAAGGTACCTCCTATCGACCCTAATGTTATTTCTAGCAACATAAACTCTATTTCGTCCAATGCTAATGCTCTGCCTATTTGTGTGGATGCTCCTGCTGCTATTGGATCGAATATTGAGGCCCTTGTCGCCCTGACAGCTCCTGCTCAAATTTTTGAGACTGATTCGGCCAACTTTACACCTGCTGTGGGTGTTGTTGTGCCACCAAAAGAAGCTCCTACTCTGGCTCCTGACTTTAATGCCACTATGGCTGGTGTACCTGCTCATACCAATATTAATGCTTTCAATGTGGCTAGAAATCATGCTCCTAATGCCCAGAATGTGCCTATGGGGCCTGCTGCTGGGGATGGTCAACCACGTCCAAATGCTTGGGCGAAAAAATCAGACAAGGTGTTCATAAATTTGGGGCTTGGAGGCAAGCTTGAGTATACGCCTCCCACATCTAATCGAGTTGCTATCAAATGCTCAGACGCCATTCCTAAACACACAATATGGGGATGGTCTTTACTTGGTCAGTATGTGGGCTATCTTCCTAGCAACTTTATATATGATCAATGAATTGAAGAAGTCTTGGGATGTGAGATCTAAATTCAGAGAAAAGGAGGGGTGTCTTATATTCACCTTTGAATCAGAAGCGGATCAAATCAAGGTGCTTCAAGGAGGCCCTTATCTTATTCATAACCGACCTCTTATTCTCAAACATATACCTGACAAGTTTGCTTTCAATCGTAAGGATGTCGCCACCATACCGCTTTGGGTTCGTATCTATGGTTTAGCCAATGAATTTTGGTTATCTTCTATCCTTGGTCTAGTGGCCTCTCAAGTGGGGAAACGATTGTACATGGACCCCGTCACTAATGGGCGTAAAAGAGGTGCGTATGCTCGTGCTTTAATTGAAATAAATTTTGCTCAAACTATTACTCGTGAATCTGCTCTTGATTTTGATGATGGTATTTCTTTGCAATGCACATATCTCATCGAGAACGAGCCTATGTACTGCCCTTGTTGATGCTCCTTTGGCCATGAGGGTTCTAAATGCTCTTTCAATGAGAAGAGGGCTTCGGCTGGTGTGAATTCTAAGAAGGGTGTTCCTTCTTCCAACAATAATGATCAAACTGAGAATGCTCAATCTGAGAATGCCCCAGCTGCTGTTGGAAATGATGTGGCCGATCCAGTTGCTAGTGTGGCTCCTACTTCTTGTCAAGCTGTTGAGAAGGGTTCTTTGCCTTCTAGTACATCTTCGGCCAATCCTACTCCTACAGTTCTGGCCACTAATATTGCAAGCTCTAGTGCTATTCCTAAGCCTAAGATGAAGGCGAAATATTGGAGGAAGAAGGGTAGCAAAGTCAAGGAAATTCAAGCTTAACTGATTGTAGCCCCTTTGGATCCTATTCGGAAAAATTCAAAGGAGTCTCTCAATACCAAGGTGACTTCTTCTTCTAGTGGAGAGGAGACTAGTGAAAATGAAGCTCCTAGTGAGAGTGATGTGGGAATTGAATAGAACCTTGATGCTTCTTCGTCCGTGGAGGAGCTGGACACTTTGGACAGTGATCATGATCGCTGGCCCCTTGCGGTTGAGATCGGGCATGAGATTGATGTGGAGGCTTCTTTTGAAACTGTGAGATCGATCTAGGTCAGAAAAACGCAAGGATAGAAAGGCTAAATCCATGAAGGATGCCCCTGTTGTAGGCCTTAAGGCTATCCCGAAGTGGCCTCAATCTCATGTGCAAACTGGATCGACCAAGAATGCTCATCCTAATGCTAGACCGAGCCCTTCTATTTCTGCTAAGGCTCGCGCAAGCCGACCCAAGAGGGGTTCCAAATGAGGTGCATCTCTTGGAACCTTCGGGGATTATGTCATCCCTGGAAACAAAACGGCGTTAGCAAGGTAATCCGTAATTTTGATGCTAAGGTTTGTGGTATTTTGGAGACCAAGTGCGGTGGTTACGATATGAAAATGCTTGTTAGTCGTATGGTTCCGGGATGGGATTTTACTACTAATTTTCAGTTGGATGCCCGTGCTAGGATTCTTGTCGTTTGGGATCCTATTTTTATTGATATGAATATTGTCAATATGTCTAAACAACACATCGGGTGCATCGTTCGGTGCAAGACTTCCGGTGTGTCTTTTGGTGTTTGTTTTGTCTATGGCCTTCATACGGTCATGGATCGTAGGAGTATTTGGACTTTGGTGGGAGGGATACTCAATACTCATGCTCTGTCGTGGCTCGTCCAAGGTGATTTCAATTGTGTTATGGCAGATGGTGAGAGAATCAATGGGGATCCGATTACTATGTATGAGTCCCGGGATATGGTGGACGCTTGGCAACGTTTGGGCCTCCTGGATGCGCCGTGCACGTTTAGCAACCACTTTACATGGACCAATCACACTATTTGGAGCAGGATTGATCGGATATTGGTAAATCTTGCTTGGCCTAATACTCCTTTCCATTATGTTGATAATTTTCCCGATATGTGGAACTTGTCAGACCATAAGCCAGGGATTGTCTCTTTGTGCAAGCCGTCGGGTCTAGGGAAGAATTTGTTCAAGTTCTTTAATATGTGGGCCGAGCACCCTAATTTCAATGATTGTGTCCGCGAGGGGTGGGTGAGCAACACTAGAGGCACGTATTAGTTTCGGTTGTGCAAATTTCTTAGTGGTTTGAAGCCGCCTCTTAAGAACCTCAACAAAGTGGAGTTTGCTCATATCTCTCGGAGGGCTAAGGAGGCTAATATTGATCTTGCTAGTTCTCTTGAGCGACTTCGGTCCAATATTGATTGTCAAGACGCTAGAAGAGGTGTGGAGCAAGCAAAACGCAAAGCCTATGACGCCGAGGAAAGCTTGTTGCGTCAACAAGCTAAGTCTAAATATATTTTCAATAGTGATCGACGCTCCAAATATTTTAATGCTTTGATGAGGGCTAATGGGCGTTGTAGCATTATCTCTTCTATCATCTCGCCACTTGGCTCTTTACTTGATACCAAGCCAGAAATTGCTTGTGCTTTTGTTGATTATTTCAAGGGCCTCATCGGTACGTCTTATGCCGTCTCTTTGCCTAGCCCGGGGTTCTTTGCCACCGGCTCTTCTCTTGACACGGTTGAGTGTGCCGCTCTTGTGGCGCCGGTTTCTATTCGTGAGATCAAGAGTGCTCTCCATTCTATTAGTGACGACAAGTCGCCCGGGCCCGATGGGTTTAATGCTAAATTTTACAAGGCAACTTGGGATATTACCGGGCTTGAGCTATGTGCGGCTGTCAAGGAATTTTTCGTCAGTGGTAAGCTCCTTTGACAACTTAATCATTCCATTATTGCTCTTGTGCCAAAAGTGGACAGCCCCTCCTTGCTTGAACACTTTCGTCCCATTTCTCTTTGCAATGTGGTGTACAAGATCATAACTAAGCTCATGACCAATCGGCTCTCTAAATGCTTAGATAAGCTTATTGATCCGGCTCAAAATGCCTTGTCAAAGGTCGCTTGATGTCGGATAACATATTTTTTGTGCAAGAGTTGCTCCGAAGATATAATGTCAAGAGGGACACGAGACGGTGTTTTCTTAATGTGGATCTTGTCAAGGCTTATGATACTATTTCCTGGGAGTTCCCTAGGTTTGCCTTGGGTCATCTTGGCTTCCCAGATAGGTTCATTGGCTGGGCTATGGAGTGTGTTTTCTTCGCTTCTTATTCGGTCAAGGTTAACAAGAATGTCCACGGTTTTTTTCATGGAAAACGTGGCCTACGACAAGGTGATCCTCTCTCACCTTTGTTGTTCGTTATATGCATGGATTCTTGTCAAGGTTAATTAAGGCCAAGACTGCCCGATCCGCGTTCAGTTTTCATCAAAACTGTCTTAGTATTCGGCTCTTGCACATTATGTTCGCGGATGATGTTGTGTTTTTCTGTCGTGGAGATCTTGCTTCTCTCAAAATCCTTGTTGATTGCTTGGACAAGTTTCAGCTCATGTCTGGTTTGGCCGTTAACTTGAGTAAATCGGCTATCTTTTTAGCGTCGGTTCCGGATGATTAAAGACAGGCACTTGTTTCTCTTACCGGATTCAAGGAGGGTGAGTTCCTGTTCCGCTATATTAGTATCCCGATCAGCCCAAATAAGCTTCAGGTTATGCACTATAACCCTGTCCTTGATAAGATTGGTGACTTGCTTAACGCTTGGGATAAGAAATCAATCTCGTTTGTGGGTCGGAGGGAGCTGATTGCTTCGGTAATTCAAGGTGTTGCGGGCTTCTAGTTAGGCATTTTACCGGTCCCTTCTACGGTGGTCTTGTGTCTTGAAGCTATATGCCGTGACTTCTTGTGGAAGAGACCGAGAATTCGGTGGGATAATGTGTGCTTGCCTTGAATCGAGGGAGGCCTCGGACACCGGTACGTGGAATTCTTCCTTCTTAATTGAGCTTTTTTGGCATATTTTGGATAAGAGGGATTGTCTTTGGGTCCGGTGGGTGCACCACAAGTTTCTTGGTGTGAATGATGTGTTCGGTTCGGCTGAGCATCGTCGTGATTCTTCCTTGATCAAGAACATTCTTCAAGCCCGGGACCTTGTTTCCAACCGTTTTGGTGATGCTACTTGTGGGGTGATGCTACTTGTGTCTAGAATGTTATGCGCTCTTGGTGTGTAGGTGGGCATTTCATTGTCTCTAAAGCCTATGACTCCATTCGGAGATGAGCTAGTGTCATTAGATGGTCCAAAGAAGTTTGGAAACCACACAATACTCCGAAGCATGCATTTATTTTGTGACTTGCTCACCTCGGCAAACTATCTACTTATGACCGGTTTATCTTCTTGGATGTGAATCTGGGGTGCCGGCTGTGTGGCCATGACTTGGAGTCTCGATCACGCACACCTCTTCTTTGATGTTTCTTACTCTAAGGCTATTTGGAGTGAAATCCAAGTGAAGTTCTTCATCCTAACCCAGGTTTGTTCCATTCCGATCGCCCTTAGGTGGCTGCGGCTTTCTAGGAGGTCTAGGCGTGCCCTTCGGGCCACTCCGCGGGATTGCCTCGACTTTGCTCGGTGCTATGCTTTTTCCTCTTTTGTTTATTATATTTTGCATGCGAGGAATGCGAAGATTTTTGACGACAACTTCATGCCTATTCTTGTCGTCGCTCGGCTTATCACGTCTAATGTTATCCGACTTCTCCATGCTAAGTTTCCATCCATATATGTTTGTAATCTCTGATTTTTGTCTTGTTCTTGGATGGTGTTTTTGTGGTGGTTTGGACTGTTTTTAGGTTGCTTGTTTGTTTGGCGTTTGTGCCTTGTGTGGATGTTCATGGATGCGCCGCTTGGAGGGCCTGTGTGCTCGTCCTTAGGTGTTTTTTTTGTAGCTTTGTCCCGTGTTGTGTGGCCTAAGTGTCGTGCTTGGTTGTTGTGTGTATACCATTAGGATGGCCTGTGCGCCGCTCCTTAGGTACGCTCGGTTTGTGGTTTGTTTTCTCGGTTTTTGTGGCCCTCGTGCCACCCGGAATTTTCGTCTCTAATGGGTGGTCTGCGTACCATCCCGTTAAGACTCCGCCGGTTATTTTCCTCCCCTTAAAAGAATTAAAGGGGGAGGTTTTTCATAATCGAATTAAAAGCTTTTAAGCAAAAAAAAGAAGAAGATATACAGTAGAAGTAGAGCTTGACAGCTTGTACCTCATCGTCAAACTCGATCTCAGCCACTGTCAATTGAGCGATTATGATGCTGATGTCATTCTTAGAGTTTCTAACATGAATAGAATTCTTCCTAAACTAACATTATAAAATTAATACTTCTTGAAAATATTTGTTCTATTAAGATATCATACAAATTAATTGGGTTGTTTAAGTCAAGTCATGTTCAATCGTTTGAAGTTCGGCTCACTATATATGAGTTCAACTCAATCGAATTACTAATTAAGTCGAGTCGAGTGAGGTCGATTTGATCAATAGATCAATAATGTTATTTCTTTATATTATGATAATTATTAAAAAATATAAACACCAAAATTAAACAAAATTTATTTTAAAATTAAAACTAAAAATATATTAATAAAAATACATAATATTAGGTCAATAGATTCGTAGTTTAATCTGTCGGTTTTGGGTTATACAATATCGAATAAAAAACGGGTTTGGACCAAAATTCGATTATATTGGATTTATATTCACAATATTAGTATATGCAATAATCAGTAATCACCTAGTGGCTACTGGCTGGTGCTACTTCATCAAAATTACTACTCCCTCCGTTTCACAATAAGTGTCGTTTTAGCACTTAAAATTTGTTTCATAATATGTGTCGTTTTAGGTTTTCAAAGTGATTTATTAAGGGTAATAATGATAATTTTTATTGGAATGTGTATTTGTTGACTAAAGTTGTTCATTCATTGGCCAAAAAAATGTAATGAGTGGTGAGATTAAGAAAAAGTTGTAAGTTTTAAAGTGAATGATTGCTTTTCTTAAAAACTGTGCTGAGAGCTAAAACGACACTTATTGTGAAACGGAGGGAGTATGTAGTAAATACAGTAATTAATAAAATATATGAATTTTGAAAAAGAAGGTTTTCCGTCCATCGAAAACACCACACACACTCAGTGCCTGCAATAATCGATGCCATCCCGACTATCGAGTAGCATGAACACAAACTTGAAACTGTTCAGAAAACAAAAATAGGAAAAACAAAGTTGGAGAAGATGAAGATATTCGTCAAGACACTGAAGGATACCCACTTTGAGATGGATGTGAAGCCAGAAGATACGGTTTGTCTGTCTGTCGATTTCTCACTTATTGATTCCGGGCTGGAGTAATTTTTTACTTTTGCACTGAAGCTTATTCCTGGTGTGACAGTGTTAGGGTTGTGAAAATAGTCGCTCGCTTTGTTGGGTTTTCTTTAATTTTGCGATTCTCTGCTATGTGAGATAGACATGTTGCATTCTCTTACGAATCGATGTTGTGTGGGGGTAGTTGGTTGCTTGTAAATTGTAATTGTAATCGTGCTCTTGTAAATTCTTGTTGGCTGCTAACATTGTTTAACTGCTCATGGTTAGGTGAGCTTTATGATCCTTGGCCATGCTTGTGCTGATAATTGGTAGAATTGTCTTCTAAGGGTGTTAGCCTTGTGTGGTGTAGTAATTAACTAATAATCCTGTTAAGTGTCAATGTACTGCCCTATCAATTTCACATTATCTGTGATGGTACTTCGTGAGTGGTTTGAATTTTCTTAACTTTGGTATGTTAAAATTCTTTTCAGCATCAGTGGATCACTAATGATGCTGCAGCATCTGGAAACTAGTGATTCTTGGCACAGTATTTTAGTTGAATTGAGCTTCAAGCTCCTTCCATGGCGAAGGCTCAGGGAGAGTAGTGGGAAAACAAGAGTTAAAAGAGTCATTTTCATGAATTTGAAATTTAGTTTCATTGCCTAATAAGACTTATGTAATGAATAAACTAACCAAGTATTGAGCTGAACCACCAAATATACTGAACAAGCTTTAGCTTATGAATCATGAGATTAGAATATTATCAGACTGGCCTGAAATTATGTTAGAGAGTTCAGTTATTGCTCCTTTTCCATTACCGTATTACCTTACAATATCTGCAACTTATTATTGGCGGTCTGTTAACTCGTACACAAGTCTTTCTCTCACATGCTCTTCGGTTTTTCATTCTGCTGTTTTTGTGTATTGCAGTAATTTATTTTTCGTGTAATTATAGGTTGCTGATGTGAAGAAAAACATCGAAACTCTTCAAGGTCCCCATAACTGTCCTGCTGCAAAGCAATTGCTTATATACAAAGGGAACGTTCTGGAAAATGACACCACTTTGCAAGATAACAAAGTTGTTGAAAATAGTTTCATCGTCATCGTTTTAACAAAGGTCATTCCTTTTCCTGTCTTTTTCATATATTTTGAATTCTGGGAAGTTTGGATTTGGGGGATATTAAATTATTAGAGTGAGTTCAATGTCTTAAGAAATTCTAGCATATCTAGCATTCTAGCTTTCTGGAGGATCTTATCACTTCATTTGTATGGCTGTGTTTGAAATTACTTCATATATCAGTGCTGTACTAATGATTGATTTTCTTTCTTTTTTTGAATAATCTTTTTCTGACTTCATTCTCATTTTAGAAATGAAGACATGAGAGCAACGTTTGTTGGTCATATGCCTCCCTATAGACTGTACATTGCATCGATTTGTTTTTGCCCAATGCTTCTGATTAAGTTTTTCTCTCTGTATCTGTTGCTTTAATAAGATATTCGCATCAAGATAGTGCTAATTCTACTTAGATAATGGCTATATCTTTTTTTTTGCTAGCAATACATTTTAAACAGTTGCCCTTTTTTTGATATTGAATATACGCTCCCGCCTATTTCTGCTTGGCCTGATAATAGCTCTTTTTATCTTTTTTTATCAGACCAAGGGTTCAAATGATGAAGGGTCCTCATTATCAGCATCACCAGCAGCTAAGGTAAAAATAGTTTTTGAGCCTATGATTTGAATTTTTGGTTCCTCTTTTTTCTGTCTGTTCTAATGAGAACTTTATATTAGGCTAAAGATTCACCTGATGATGGATCCTCCATTTCTACAGCACCAACAGTCAAGGTAAAAATTGTTTTGAGGTATTTAGTATGGTAAAATTTCTTCACATGTTTGATTCTCTATTTATCTCAGGATACCCCTTTTCTTGTAATATTTGAATGTTCAACTTTTTTGCATCCAAAGGTCATCTGAATGAGCAAGTCTTGTGATTCTCATTATATTGCTTGAGATCATAGTCCCATGAAAATTAAAAACTGAGATAGATGCAGTATATTTTTATCTGAGCCACAACTTCATGCTTCTGATTGTTATGTTTGGTTTCCTTTCCTCTTCAGATCAAATGAACCTAGATTTTTGTGAAATTTTGTCCTTGTTTGAAAGTTCTTATCCTCAGCAGTCAACACTCAATGGCCATAAACTGTTCATTTTCTACACTTGTCCAATTTTGCAACTCCTTTTTAACTAATGGTTCACGTTGCTTTTCTTTCATATCTGCTGGATTAATTGATATTGCATGGGATCCATATCCATAATCTTTTCATTTTCATGTCATTCGTTATCATATTATTACACTAGGTGATGAGGGCGGAATGCATTGTAAATTATATATCTGATGTACTTATAAGTGCCCTATCATCTACTTCATGTGTCATGGTGGTGGATACGTCAGGATTAGGATTAATAATATCTGATCTAATTGGCTATCATCAATTGCTTTTGCTTTTATGAAATCATGACAACCTCTAAACAATCTCGAGTTCTTGGTTATTAGGCTCCTACAAACTGATAATGCTTTTTTTGTTGCTCAGGTCCCGAAATCTACACCGTTGGCAGCTCCATCTCCAGTACAAGCTCCTGTATCACCAGCAGCTCTGTGAGTGTGAACTTGCTGTTTTTTTTGTAATGTTTTGTTCTCATTCCTCAAACTCTTTTCGCGTTTTCTGTTAAGTTTGGCTTCTTCCCCAGCACTGCTGTTATTTCTATTTAAGTACCCCAAAAATTGAACAGCCCTGCACCTACTCCCACTGTTGCCTCTGATCTACCTTCTGCATTTGCTCCCGCACCTGCTCCAGCAGCTCCAGCTTCGCCATCTGTGTGAGCTTCTTTTTTACACATACATATTGTATTGTGAAGTGAAGATGATTGTTAGATATAACTTCTGCCTAGGTGTTAAAATTGTCATGCTCTTTGTTTTCCTCCTATAAAGGTCAGAAACCGGTGCACATCGTCAGGGGGTATCAACTGATGCTGTTTCCAACTTCAACCATACAGTAGAGCAAATCCTTGATATGGGTGGAGGTACATGGGATAGAGATACTGTTCTCCGAGCGCTTCAAGCTGCAGATGGTAGCCCTGAGAGTGCTGTTGAATACTTGTATTCAGTGAGTGTACTTGTTTTTCTGCCTTCAATGATTTAAACATATCTTCTCAATACCCTCCAGCTTGATACATGTCTACAAAATCTTTCAAATACCCACTGCAAGTGCTTAATATATCCGACAATGCACTTGTACTATATATTAGGGTGTTCCTGAACAAGCTGGTGTCCCATCAGTTCTACCTTCAAGTGGCCCCAATGCAAACCTCCAAGATATCTTCCCTCGGGTAATGAGTCTTCCATTATAGATGTTTGACAGCTAGATGATTGAGGAAGAATATTTGTTGGGTTTACCTTGCTTTTAGCAACAGGGTTTTCCCAGGGCAGGTTCAAGTGCTGGGGGAGCCGGTGTTCTTGATTTCTTGCGCCATAGTCCTAAAGTATGGTATCCTTCCACACTTCTTATCGTTTGTAAAATCATTAGCTATGATAAACTGAAATTATCTGTTGCAGTTTCAAGCCTTGCGAGCTGTAGTTCAAGCAAATCCCCAAATGCTCGAGGTCTGCTCTTCCTGCATGTTCTTGTTAGTAGTGTAATCTTATTATGACGTAGAGAGCTTCTCTCCTATTCAGCTGGATGTATATATTTATCATAAGCTATCGGATTTTGTGTGATTTATTTCTATTTTTATGTGGGACAGCCGATGCTTCAAGAGCTAGGGAAGCAAAATCCTCAGGTGGTGAGGCTTATCCAGGAGCACCATGCTGAGTTCCTTCGTTTAGTCAATGAACCTATTGAAGGTGGAGAAGAGTAAGAGACTCACAATAAGGATGCTCTACTTTCAGCATTATGAAATTTGATGTTGGATGTTCCTTTATAGAAATGTATAACTTGGTTAACTTTCTGAATTGTATATAGCAGGAATGTACTTGGACAATTTGGTAGACCTATGCCACAGGCAATACAAGTTACACCTGCAGAGCATGAAGCAATTAAAAGGGTAATATTCTCTTAGGCTGATCCCAACCCCTCCAATCCTCTTTGCCAGATTTAATGGCCCCTTTGAGAAATCTGATTGATATCAAGTTGTTGATCTCAACTTTTATTCTCTTTGATTGAATTGGTGTAGCTTGAAGTGATGGGTTTTGATAGAGCAACTGTATTAGAAGTATACTTCGCGTGCAACAAAAATGAGGGGTTAGCAGCGAACTACCTTCTGGACCACCTGCACGAGTTCGAAGACTGAGAAAGCATTGTAGATGGTGCAGTCTCGGGGCCCCTGCCTTGCCTGGAAGCTACAGGTTTCTGTGTAATTGTATAACAAAACACCAATATATTACTGAACAACAGATTCCCAATCGTTTGCTAACAAATTATAGTACGCCTACCGAAAAGGAAAAATTTTGACATAAATGAAACTTAGCCGAGGGTCTCCATTGACCCAACCCCCGAGTAACTTTGTTGATATTTTGGTATAGCACCACTTGCACTCGATGAACTCCGAACTCAATTCAATCACCATGGTAATGACTCTTCCAAGGATCAGCCTTGGGAGAGAAGTACCCGAGAACTTTTGATTAGGGCGAGACAAATAAGACTCCAGCTCCAACTCCACCAAGAGGGGACAGAAGATTTGGGTCGCCACCGTAGTGTTGTGAACTAGTTTCCCGATCCAAATCTTCTGCCCCATAAACACGTCCCATTGCTTTTGATTGGTTGAAAGTTTAGAATTAATAATTTTTTTGCATTTTTTAAAGTCTCAATATAACATTTCGACCAATTAAAAACAATAGGACGTGTTTATGTGACAGAAGATTTGGATCGCTAATTTCCGGTGGTACATATTCAGCTTGCATGGGATAATACTTTTGTGGGCCCCAAGATGAAAGATATGATGCGAGAGATCGTGTTTATCATCCAAAGGCGTTTCCACTTTGAGGTTTCTGTTAGAGATGTTATTGTTGCGGATTCGGACCCATTGGCCAACTTTATGTCCGATGTGAGATGCTAAGCAGATTTGACTGAGTACTCGCCATCCCTAGATCAATTAGGTGTTGATCTAGCACAAGGATCATGTCATATATGACGGTAAAGTTTTCCTAACGATGTCCTTATCCCCAGCATCTCACAATCCGCTTAGAGAATGGCAACTGTCGCTCTACAGACTTGAACCTATGACCTCATAATATATCATGAGGCTCCAAACCACTAAGTCGATGCGCCATGCGCAAATGACCATCACACATTGTATAAACAAATCGCATGTGTTCGTTTGTTTTGAACTCATAAAATCGTTTTTCTCATACCATGTTATAAGTCTTACCTTTGTTGCTTTTTTATTTTCTTTTCTCTGTTTTTTTATTATTTTATTTTGTCTAGTTAACAAGTTTCATTTTGATCTCTCGATTTAATGGGCATGACCGATATTTCAATTTATTTATTTTGATCTTTTCCAACAAAAAAATGGTTTTAGGTGTAACTATAATATCATCGTTATTTTTAACCTCTTACTCACTCGAAGGAGAGCGTATATCACAAAAATGGCCACATCAACGAATAAGTTTATATTTTTTGGGTCGGACGAATAAGTACTTAAGTTTGTATATTGCTAAGTGTTAAATCAAATATTTTTCAAAAGAAATGTCAATAAAAAAAATTGACCAAGTTGCAAAACATTATCATACCATGAACTTATAAAAGCATGTGCAATGGGAGTTGCTTATATAGGGTTCTTAAGGTTCTTAATTATTACTATAATTTTTTTCTCCTTTTAACATCATACAAGCACCTATTTTTTATCCCACTCCAATAGATAAACCCTCTAAGTACTTATAAGCACCCAAACATAGAAATAAAATTGTTTAGTTGAATGACATGTGGCAAAATATAAGTGCTTAAGATAGTAGAACCCCATCATCAAACCCCTTAGATACCTCTAAGAGCATCCGTATTAGGGATTTTATGATGGGTTTCATGCATAAAACAAAGAGTGAAATTCCATTCTTGAGTTTCATCTGCCAAAACAATGTAATTGGATTTCATAGAGAGAGAGTATAAGGGGGAGGCCAATAAGAGTGTGACAAGTGACTCTCCACTCTAGTCCACTTTTTGGCTAATTTAACTTAAGTTAGTATTTAGCTATTTAGGCTTATTTTAAATTAATAATAAAAAAATTTATACCATAAGTAATATTTTTTTTATCTATCCATAAATACCAATTTTGTAAATATTTGATTCAATTTAAAATTCAGTTATTTTTTTGGGTTGATTATGGGTAAACAAACACATATTAATCACTTTTTAAAATAACTCGTGGTTTTAACTTATAAAAATTATATTAGATGCATAAATTTTTATCTAATTTGTTTTTCACCAATTTTATATATATATACATAAAATTGGTGTAATATATATATATATATACACATATCCATTTTAATTTGCATCAATTTTTAAAATTAATTGTATCTACCTTATCATTAAAAGAGTTAAAGCACCCAAATACACAATTTTGTGAAATTCATCGACCCTATTTTAAAAGGGTCAATATATCTATCATACTATTTTATTATTTTTTTGGTTTCATCTACCCTAACTTTTTTGCTATGAATATGTATGAGATTCTCAAATCTAAAACACACTCAAACTTTCAACAATTTATCTCTTCCCACTCTTTCAACCCTAGATTATCACAATTTTGATCATGGATTCAGGTAATAATCCTCCATCAAGTTTTCCACAAAATTGGCACCCAAATTTACTACCCAATTTGCAACCAAACCTTCAACAAAATCACCCTCAAAATTTTCAACCGATGCTCTATCCTAACTAACCAAATCAAAACCTCCAAGCACAAATCCAACAAAATTATCCTCCACCATCTGACCCTCAATTCCAACCAAATCATTGGCAACAACTCTTATATGGGCAAGCTTCCTAAACCTTTGGCGAGCCTCAACAATCACCAATTTTATTAGGCTCCGATGAAAAAATGTGCTCGTTGAGCCGGAAGATGAACCTCTATACAACACTCAACCAGAAGGTTCTTGCGGTCGTGGAGCTCGATATGGTGGTCGTAGATCCCGTGGTGGTAGTGCAGCTCGTGGTGGTGGATCCAATCGTTCAAACAGTGTCTCTTCCAATGAGCGAGACTTTACTAAGGGATTACCCTGGAGTGAGGATGATGAATTGCGCCTAGTGAGTTCCTGGCTCAATACAAGCAAAAACATCATCATAAACACACAACAAACGAGAAATCATTTTTGGAAGCGAATTCAGGAGTACTACAACAACTAGAAACCCACCAACCAGTGTCGAACGTGGAAGTCGTGTAAGTCTAAATGGACTAGACTTAGTGCTTTTGTATTTAAATTTGGAACCGAATATCGGAATGCCGAGAGCATGAGAAGAAGTGGCCAGTCAGATGATGATGCTATGAACTGTGCTCAAGAGTTGTTTTATAATCAAACTGGCCACCAATTCTCTAAAATCAAGTATTGGGAAGTTTTGAAGGAGCAAAGATGGAAGGCTCAATACTTTGAGCAGAGCTCCGGAACTGGAAGCTCAAAGAGATCGAGGGCAGAATCAGCTAAAGGCGATACTTCAAGTCCTAATACACCAATAAGTAGTTATGATGATGAAGGCCTTGTTGAGTGCTCAATCAAAATTAAAGCTGCTAAGAGAGGAAGAGCAAAAGGAGCATCCTCGTCATCCTAATTGAGTGCAGATATTGAGCTTTCAACGCGTATGTCAGAGGCATCGTTGTAGTTGGCTAGTGAAGAGTTGCAGTTGAAGAAGATGAACCTACTTTACAAATTGGCTAGTGAAGAAAACCTCAATCTTGCAAAAGAAAAATGATGCGTAAATTGTAGAAGGACTTGCGTTTGGAGCAGTGAAGCTCATAAAGGGCATCTTTATTTTCATGTTTTATTTCCATGTGCAATGCTTTGTGTTTTTAACTTTCATTATATGTAGTTTGTGTTTAAGGGTGTATGTTTAACAATTTCGTTCTTGTTTGTATGATGCTTAAATGTAATCGATGTTTAAGTCAATGTAATTGCTAATTTGTGTTTGAATATTGGTTGGATTATGAAATCAATTCAAATCAATTTCCAAAAAGTCAAACCAAATTCTGAAAAGCAATTCAAAGCAACTGAAAAGCAAATTTTGAAAAGCAACTCAAACTTTTGAAAAGCAAATTCTGAAAAAGAAAAAGCATTTTCTAAAAAACAATTCAAGGTATTAGCATTCATATGGTTCTATTCTTGCGAAATTCATCTACCTTAGTTTGAAAGTAGTTGTATCAACCATATTTATTACTTTCATCTACCCTAGTTTGAAAAGTAGTTGTATCTACCTATTTTTTACTTACATCTACCGTAGATTTTTGTTATATATATGTATCAATTCCCTTCAATAATTTGCATTCAAACTCACAACTCTTCCTTATCTATTTCTATTGCCTTCTTAAGTTCAATTACCAATTCTCATCATTCACAAAATGTCTTGTACCAATAGCTCTAAGTCCGACAATGAGTCCCCTGATAAAATCAATTTCAATTTCATTACCAACAACTTCAAATCAATCTTCAACGCCGCATAGCAGCTGCACAAGAAGAGGTAAAAGGTTAAAGAAACCGATGTTGTCGAAGATTCATTGAAAGAGGAAGGGAAGAAGGGAACACAAGACTATATGCCCATTACTTCAGCGATACACAAATGATCATTTCCGAAGAAGGTTTCGAATGCGCAAGTCCATTTTTATGCGCATTGTTGACCAACTGTCAGCCGAGATGTCGTACTTTCAAAAAAGAACCAAATATAACCGGTAGGCTTGGTTAGTCTACACTACAAAAATGTACCGCTGCAATTTGCATGCTGGCCTATGAACTTGTTGTAAATGCTTGTGATGATTATGTTCGTATTGGTGAGGCCACTGCAAGAAAATCCTTGTGCCAGTTTGTTGATGGAGTGATTAATTTCTTCGGTGAAGAGTACATGCGGCAACCAAACTCCAACGACAATGAACGCGTACTAAGTGTAGGCGAGTCTCAAGGATTTCCCGGCATGTTGGGTAGCATCGATTGTATGCATTGGAGGTGAAAGAATTGCCCAACTGTATGGAAAGGGATATATGGTCGTGGAGATCATGATGGTCCAACAATTATCCTAGAAGTTGTTGCATCATACGACACTTGGATTTTGGCACGTTTTCTTTGGCACACCAGGTACGTGCAATGATATTAACACTCTTGCTCGATCACCTGTTTTTGATGATGTTCCACAAGGTGTAGCTCCAAATGTAAACTTCACCGTCAATGGACACGAGTACAACATGGGATATTATCTCGCCGATGGTATTTACACCTCGTGGACTACATTTGTCCAATCCATCACCCTCCCTTAAGGGCCGAAGGCAAAACTATTTGCCCAACAACAAGAGCGTGGGCGCAAAGATGTCGAGAGGGTATTCGGAGTATTGCAAAGCAGATTCAAAATAATTCGAGACCCGACATTATCGTGGCAACCTAATTACATTGGAAAGCTAATGAAAGCTTGCATCATCATTCACAACATGATTGTAGAAGATGAAAGAGATGGAACCATCCCAACGGGTATGTCGTTCTTCAATATGACGGGGAACGTGAAGAACTAGAAGAAGTTCTTTTGCCTAGAGATAATAATGTCAATAACTACATCGAGCGTAGGTATCGTCTCCAGAATCAGAATACACACCACCAACTTAAAGCGGACTTGGCGGAGCACGTTTGGGAAGCACACATGGGTGATTAGAATGACGACGGTGAGGATGATGATGATGGAGATTCTGAAGAAGATGATGAGATGATGATGAATGATGTTGTGTTTACAATTATGTATATTGCTTCGTTATTAATTTAATGTATTTTTGTATGTGTTTTGATTAATGTTGTGTTTGATATTAATATATTATGGTTTTGTTAATGATGACGGAGAAGATTATGATTGTTCGTTATCGGCATACTTTAAAATTTAGTTTAATTTTTTTGAAATTAAAAACATATTTTTACAAACCCAAAACTCAAAAATATAACAAAATTAGCCAAATTGTAATTTGTTTAATTAATACTTACAATTAATAAATGAAGGATATAGTTGTAATTGTGTATAGATAAATTAATTGTTGTTGGGGAATGAGAATAGTAGAAAAATGGGTTTCCTGGATTTTATGGGTTACATTTATATTTGAGTGAGTTTTATGAAATGAAATAGAGAGAGTAAAAGATGATGTGGAAAAGAGAGAAAGAAAAAAAGTAGGTATTTTTGTGGGTTTTATGGATTCTACCGGATTCAGCAATACAGATCATTTAATAAACCCCATTGTACATGCGCCAAGGCATATAGGTTCACAACATGAACCTGCAGTTTATAATTTTTCAAAATGTCACTTTGATTGACAATTTGGTGTTGACTCGACCATATCAACTTGCCAAAGAAAGTTCAAAACCGGTTTAGTTGAAACCAAAACCTATTAGATTGACATGATTTGCTAAATTTACAAAACAAGTAAACCTCATTAAATATTAAAATAAATAAAAATGATTATTTCATTATTAATTACTTTAATTATCATAAAAAGAGTACTTTCCGGTGGCTTATCCTGAACCTGGAAATAACCGACTCGAGTTGAACCCAATTGATCTAAACCCATTTCAACCTGAATTGAAGCCAAGTGTTTCAACTGACTTAAAGATACAAGCCTTTATAGAAAGAGAATAATCCTTTTTTTTTATATAAGGTAAGAATTAGGTGCCCCGATTACGGGGGACGACCTAGAGCATCCTTACGGATGAGAACAAGAAGTTCTTGATGATTCGCAATGTGATCAATAGGGAGGTCATGGTCCAGTTTTGCGATTTTATCGGCCACGGAATTGAAAACCCTATTCACATGCTTGATCTTAACTGACTCAAACTCATGGAGGAACGTTCAAATGTCCGAGATCAGTAAGTCGATCTGCTAAGGGCATTTTCTCGTGCCCTTAGTTGCTTCTATGACCGTCAAATTGTCCCCTTCTATTTCAATTTTCTTGTATCCGAGTTGTCTGGCTTGCCTAATTCCGTCTCGTAGCCCGAGGGCTTCCATCATTAGAATCGAATTATGGTCATATTTCTTAACCCCCATGTCGATTACTTCTGCTTTGTGGTTTCTCAAAATGAATCCCACTGAAGCGGACTCATCATTGAGATTAGATCCATCAAAATTCAGTTTAATGAATCTATTATCTGGTTTTCCCCATATAACCTTTTTAGTCTTTTGTCTTTGGTATTTCGGTTTCCTTCCTTCTTCTTCCTCGCTTTCCGTGTATTTGCTTGTCCTTTTCCAACTCATGAGTTGGTTCCTGATATGTTGAGGCATGTTTGTGATTGTGCTACTTGGGTCTTATTGGAATAATCCTTTTTGATATATGTCATTTATTTTGTTGTGGGTTATCTTTTAGCTTTAAAATCTAAGATTAATTATCAAATCTAAGATATTTAAGTCATTCCAATCTAATATATGTCAATTAATGGCCTTGTTAATGTAGGTGAACTACTTGATAACTTTGAAAATGCATCCAAGAACATAAGATTGATAAAGGAATGTGGTGTTACTATTATGCAAGATATAGATTGTACCATTATGAAGAACATTCCTTCTCTAGGAGGGCATTCATTTGATTACATTGTGTTCAATTTTCTACTTGCGGGCGTCCATAGGTTGGAGAAGGATATGAAAGTCATTGAGTAAGTGATCCATTTAGCCTTCTAATTTATTAAGCAAATTTTTTTTGTTAAAGTGCCTCACACGTTTTTGATAAATAAATTATTTTAATATGTTTGTAGGGCACATAAGCAACTTGCTTCATCATTTTTCACAAATGCAATTGAGGTGTTGACAAAAAAAGGTGAAATCCATGTGTCTCACTTCACTAGACATCCATATGATTTGTGGGATTTTTGGAGGTTTTAGAAAGATTCAACAAGTTGAAGCTATAGAAGGAGGCCTCCATATGATTTGTGGGATTTGAAGGGTTTAACAAAAGTGAACAAGTTGGAGCTATTAGAGAAAATTGAATTCAACCGAGATTGGTATAAGAGTTATGAAAGTGAGAGGACAATTGACCCTAAAGCCGATCTTCCGTTTTATCATAAAAGTATCTTTACCTCTATCTTCATTAGGGGAGATGAGTAGATATATGTTTAGGTTTTATTATGTGTTCATCTTTCTCGTTCCATGTTCACTAACCACCTTGTATATGGTGGTAGGCTATCAATGATACATTGATTCAGCTTATAAGATTAGTGTCTTCCATTTTCCATTTATACATTGTCACATGTTAGCACATTATCACATGTAATCACAAATTCTAAACTCTAAACCTTTCACCCCAAAACCTAATTTGATACTTAATAGAAAGAGAATAATCCTCTATGATATATGTTATTTATTATGTGGTGTGTTATCTTTTAGCTTTAAAATCTAAGATTAATTACCAAATGTAAGATATTTAAGTCATTCAAAAATAATATATGTCAATTAATGGCCTTGTTAATGTAGGTGAACTACTTCATAACTTTGAAAATGCATCCAAGAACATAAGATTGATAAAGGAATGTGGTGCTGCCATTATGCATGGCATAGATTCTATATACCATTATGAAAGACATTCCTTGTTTGAGAGAACATGCATTTGATTGCATCGTGTTCAATTTTCTACATGCCGGTATACATGGTGGAGAAAGATATGAAAGTCATCAAGTAAGTGATCCATTAGCCTTCTAATTTATTAAGCAAGTTTTTTAATCCTAAAGTGTCTAATATGTTTTTGATAATTATAATATTTTAATATGTTTGTAGGGAACATAACCGACTTGTTTCATCATTTTTTTACAAATGCAATTGACAATTTTCCACATGCCGGTGTACATGGATTGGAGAAAGATACGAGAGTTATCAAGTAAGTGATCCATTAGCCTTCTAATTTATTAAGCAATTTTTTATTCCTAAAGTGCCTTACATGTTTTTGATAATTATAATATTTTAATATGTTTGTAAGGTACATAAGCAACTTGTTTCATCATTTTTTGCAAATGCAATTGAGATGTTGGCAACAAGAGGTGAAATTCACATGTCTCACTTCAATAGATCTCTATATGATTTGTGGGATTTGGAGGGCTTAGCAAAAGACATACAACAAGTTGAAGCTATTGGAGAAAATTGAATTCAACCAAGATTGGTACATGGGCTATAAAGTAAGAGGGCATTTGGTCCTAAAGCCGATCTCCCGTTTCATCATAAAATGCATTTACTTTTATCTTTGTTAGGAAAGATGATATACGTTTAGGTTTTATTATGTAATCATCTTTCTCGTACCATGTTTATGAACCACCTTGTATGGTGCATGGTAGGATTTCAATGGTACATTGATTTAGCTCATAAGAGTCTTCCATTTTCCATTTATGTTTGTTTCATGCTTTTTAGCAAAACCCGTTAGGCTCCTCGGAGCATAAGCGTTGCTTCCACATGAATGTTATATACCAACCAACACCCTCATCAATCTAATCTCATACTTAATTTATCCACTTTAGCTTGCATCCGTATCTTCTCTAAACTTTGAATTTTCCTTGTGCCACATGTTTTCTCTTTCTGAAGTGACTCGACATGGACGACGATAATTTGTACTTTGGGTTAAAGTGGAGAGAACACCATTCATCTCACTGCAAGGATATAGCCTTGGAAGCAATCCTCACTCGAGCCTAGAATGAGGATGGAGTTTGTTTTTGCGTTGGAGAAGAGTTGTTGTTGTGAAGATGGAAGAGTTTGGATGTAGAGGTAGTTATTGCTCTTGAGGATGAAGGTGGATGGATGGGTATTGAAGATGAAGATGGATGTTTGCAATTGTCATTCTTGATTGAAGAAGAGGAGGTCAGATATCGACCCAATTGGAAAAACTTACATATCATTCTCACATGGTCCATTCACAATATATTATAAAGAGAAACCCAAGATCTAGCTTCACAAAACTTCGTGCCACGTAGCACAAATTATAGTAAAATAATCAATTCAATATTCTTAACTAGATTCCATAATATTTATTAAATATGATTTTTTCTATATCTATACGCCACGTAGCAAAAATTTGCACCACATAGCACAAATATAATAAAATAATCAATTCAAAAATTGGCGCCATGTAGCACAAATATAATATTATATTAATAAAAACATGATCCTTTCTATATCAATGCTAGATAATATCCTTAAACAATATCCATAAACAAGCTATAATATCCTTAAATAATATATTTCAACAAAGTTACGAGACCTATTAAATAAAGTAATATCTTATATATTGGATGTAGATCAAATAATAATATATTATTAAAAATATCAAAATATTATTATAGTAAATGTTTATTAAGGTAGGTGAATTTTATCGATAGTTTGTTTTAATGATTTAAAAAAATTTACTTTATCTAATAATATTTATTAAATAAAAATCATCTATTTATTTTGGGAGTTTATCATATATCAAATATCTTTATATTTTATAAATTACTTTAATAAAAATTTTGTTCAATAGTTAAACTTTGTAGATAAAATATATTTCTTATTGATGCCCGTACATTTTATGGGGTCAAACTAGTTGATTTTTATCTTTATAATTTTTAAAATGTAAAAAGAAAAACCATAAAAAATAGGCTATAACTTTTGTTAATCTAAAGTATTAATTTTTAAAAGAAGTTTAAATGTATCTAATCATCGAATAAAAACAAGAGTAACTTTTCATTAGCGGGTAGTGGTACTTATTCCTCTCTTACCCCATGTTCATATCATCTCAAGCTACCCAACTTAATTACATAGCAGAACTCAGTCTTCACAAAGTTTTGCACCACATGGCCCAAATATAATGAAAAAAACATTCAATTCTCTTTTATAACATCAATTGTGATCTTTTAATCGAAATGTATACTACTATAGTATAAGGCAGATTCAAATTCAATGTCTTCACACAAATTTGCGCTGCGTGTCATTTCTATAATAAAATAATCAGTCAGGTCTTCCTTTATACAAATTAGGTAGTTAGAATCTCATATAATCTTATCCCGTAAAAAATTTTTAAATATTACCGAAAATTATGAATTATCCCATACCAAGAATTAGTTGTAATCTTTTGATAAATATTATTATTTAATAAAACATGATATTTATCATAGTAATTTTTGAACAAATCCAACTTATTTATATTATGAGTTGATTTACTATTGGTAAAAAAACACTAATCACAACATGAAGATAAATATATATGATCCTATGATTTTAACGTGATCACTGACTTTACATATCTATATTGAATTGGGTTTATAATCACATTACCGTACATGGTATGGGAGTTAAACTAGTTATCTTATAAAACGTGATCTTGCACTCTTTTATAATAATACAAGTTGTGATCTTTTAACAAATACTAGTTTTACCTGTCGCGCTGTGTAGGGCCCGCCAATGACTTTGAGAGGCCCCGTGCGTAAATACGATCCTCCCACTCTAAAACCGGGTTATTATCAATTTAAACGTTTTGGTAATTTTATTAATAAATGTATGGATTCCCTATAGTACCGTAGACCGTAGTTGATCATCATTAAACTATATTAATAATTTTTATTCTAATATTACAACTATATAAAGAGGAAAAAAACTAATAAAATCTAATAAATAAATATCTTATCCCTACAACTAAAGTATAGGTGAAAAATAAGATGAGGCTTGAATCATGAGAAAGAAAAATATATAGAAGTCTTTTTATTTTTTAAAATACATTAAAATCTAGAATTAGGACCTATACTTATAGATTCAGACATGTAGTTTTTAAATATGATTTATTTTTATAAAGTACCTTGAAATCAGTATTTAGGGCATATACTATATAAAATTGAAACTTGTTTTGTTAAAATAAAATAAAAATCAAACTTGTACTTATTTTAATATGTAGTCCAAAAAAGTTTAAAGCATAAAATAAAAAAAATTTTAATTTTCGCATTCCCAGATAGCTAAATCGATCAGATGAAGAACTTGTACTTATTTTAATATGCAGCCAAAAAAAATTTAAACAATTTGATCTTTGGGTGGGAGGAAACTCACACGGGCTTTCAAAACCACTACACCACATTTAATCTCATTAACCTAAGGGAGTTGTCTATTTATTTGTGACAAAATTTTATTTGTAACACCCCGTCTTTTTGACAAGGCGTTACTCGGTAGTAGACCTCACGAGGCACTACCAAGCTGGTTCGACAACAGACATTCGGATCTTGCAACGCGGGCACGGCGAAAAAAACATAGAAAACATCCAACTTGTATTTGAATAAAATAACAAATATAATTTTGAACAAGTTAACATGCACTAATCCCCAAACAAATCAAAATTCAAATTCGCAAATTTCAAAACTCATCCTAAAAGACAAACATCTGCAAGTTCATTCAATATAATCCAAAGTCGAATAACGATAGAGCTAGCAATAATATTAACACCCAACCCCAACACTATGACACGCGCTACTGCTCCGTACCACCATTTCGCCGAGGCTCAGTCACGGGATTCTGATTACCTGGAATGAAAAATAGTTCCCCGAGGGGTCAGATCCTATCCTATCAAGTCAGAATCAACATGGAAGTTACAAGACGTTTCAAAACCGTTTTTCCAAGGTCAGCAAACAAGTCCGCAATCGCACACATATCTCTAGTCCAGTCCTAGGTCCAGTTAGTCACTCAATCAATTCCACATAAAACACGCAATCCGAAACTCTACCTATGGTATGGGCACTGCCTCAACACCGCATACCTTACGCTACCTATGCTGCAGCCCTGCCTCAACACTGCACGCGACAACCGTCCATCCCATCACAACCGTCCACAATAAACCATCCATCCTCATTCCAACCGTCCATCCCATCACAACCATCCACAATCAGCCTCCACTGGAGCGCCGCCCAACATAGAGAAAACGACGACGAAAGTATACGTATATATATAGAACAACTTTCAAAAACCAATTTCCAAAACGATTCACATATAGCACACATATCCAAAACATTTTCAAAGATCGATCGGGACTAGTTCCCAAAACCAATCCTATAACAACCACGCAACCCTAACAGACTAGAACAGGATTGAGCAAGTCGAAATTCGACTTACCTGAAGGACGAAGAAATTCCGCTACGAATGAGGGATGATAACGGTCTAGAAAAATTATTCACCTAGAAATGATAATTAATTCTATTATCAGCATCCTTATATTAAGACGTTTATTTTTGATAAAAGAATTGTAAGGACCCGGAGAAACCCAAAACCGGACCCGACTAACGCCCATAAAAATCTAACCCGCTACTAAATAGCCTAACATCCTCCACCACCACACTGGTCAAACCTTTGACCAACCCCACTTTCGCTTATGCCGAACACCACCTTTAATATTATTTTACTCTTCTTCATCTTTCCTCCTCCTTTTTTTTCTTAATCTAATTCCCTCTTCATATCTCCTGGCCCCTCCTATCAATCCAAATTCCATTTACTTATTTCATGACCATTGCTAAGTATATTTCCCTTCTATGAGTACTCATCCCCGGCAACTTCCACTTTCTTATTTGGATGAACAGGCCCCCCGACCACCCTCACAACTCTTGTTTTTCTATCTTTCTCTTATTCAACTATGGTGTGTATGACAACCTCTCGTCCGAAAACCGATCACACCTTTCTTATTTTCCCTTCCAACTACACCTCTCTCCTACTCGATCACACACGCTCTTCCCTAACCCCTTCTACAAGCGAACCCTCGATCGCAACCACCCGAGACATAACCGGTAGGGAGGACAAGAAGAAAGGAGGCTCGAATAAATGCGGCGCTTACCGACTAACCATGCCGGTGCGATGAAGCATGATCAACCACGGCTCGGCGACTCATTGGTGCATCGAATACGTCAGGTGAGGGATGACGACGGCGCCGCGGCAGAAGAAAGCAAACGACGAGGCTGATGGAGGAATTCCACGGCGGCACAAGACTTGGGAGCGAAGGGTATAATCACGCACGATCGGCCCATATATATATTAGGTTTGGATGGGTAACTCGATATCTTTTAATTGACGGGTTAGTTAATTAATTAATTTTTTTTTACAAGTTTAATTAACTTGGGCTAAATATTATATATATCTTGCTATTGTTCTAAATTATTTTTACTTAAGCGAAAAGACTTTCAGTAACTATAAGACCCAGGGTAACTTGCGGGTCAAGGAACGAGACCGGATATCACATTATAGGACCCGAGGCCCCACATCAAATGAAGGTCCATGCACGATAATTTGATTTTAAAATATTAAATTATAATTAGATATTTTATTATCGAATATGGATACGGAAAAATATAATATAAGCTTTAATGTATGAACATGTTTAGAAAAAGAGTGACGTTGTGTTTGAATTTCGTATAACTTACAAAAATACATTAAAAACATAATATTTGTACTTGATTACATTTTGTTTTCTAAAACCTTATAATAAGAATCTAAATTTATGTACCACTATTTAATATTAAGATAATATCTTAATGTGTTTATTTAAGTAAATCAAATAATATATTCTGATATCTTTATATGTTATGATGTTTGATAATATCTTTATACCCAATAATATATCTTAACAAAATTATTTGAATATCAATCTAAAAATTTTAATGAGTAAACTTCTAAGTTATTTAAGTATACATAAAGTCAAATATCGATGTTTAAACTACACCTAAAGGTGTTGATAAAGATACCATGTTAGTGCAAGGTAATCCTACATATCCAAGACACCTAAAAGACTTATCAAATTTGAATATTAAAATAGCCCATTATTGATATGAGCATATAAAATGTGTTATGGTATAACATATAATTGACATAATAATATTATAAAATAAAAATATCGATGATTCTTACGCACCCGTTTTTTAGTTTTCGCACCCACCTTGCGCGCATCCTCGGTTCGCGCGAAGCCTCGTTTCGCGCAAGGGTAAAAACATAATCTCGAAAACGAGGCGGAAGAAGCGGCGCGTCACATAGGCAGGCGAGCGCGAGGGCAAGCTGCGTGCGACCTAGGGTTTCCAGGGTTCGCATTGGGCGCGAGGGCTCGTTGTGCGCTGGCGCGAGGGCTCGTTGTGCGCCACTGGTCGGCATCGCCGCCGCCGCCG
This sequence comes from Polygonum maritimum, assembly GCA_963924305.1. Classification (NCBI taxonomy): domain Eukaryota; kingdom Viridiplantae; phylum Streptophyta; class Magnoliopsida; order Caryophyllales; family Polygonaceae; genus Polygonum; species Polygonum maritimum. The sequence goes on along the minus strand of OZ002728.1, from coordinate 18,707,615 downwards.
AGGCTCCGACGAGAGGTTTAAGGAAGAGGAAGCGATTTCGGATTGTAAACGGTCGTTTGACGCATCATTGTTACGGTACTAAATCAACCTCAACCGAAAACCAAAGTAGTCTAAAACATGAATTGAGTACTAAATCGAACTAGCTAGCTTGGTTACGATTAGGTTCGGTTCTTTTCGGTTTGTTGAAACCGATGAACAACCCTACCTCGTGCACAGGCTCGTTGCGCGGCAGAACGACTAGGTCAAATTTGGCAATGGACGATAATACCCGACACCAAACGAAAATTTTCAGACCCAAACGACGCTCCACCACACCGCTGCCACAGCGCGACGGCCACCCAATCGGCAACACTCCACATATATAAATATAAAAAATGATTTTTTCTTAAAATAAATTAATTTTTTAAAATTCAAATTGGTCTGAATCGACAAAGCGATAGTCGAACATGATGAAGAACCGAAACTAAGGAATCGAACTCGGATTGAGCCTATGGGCCCATTAGCCCCAATACGATTCAAAGCTAATAGAACTCTCGATCCAAAACAACGTTCATAAAAGAGTAAGAACATAAACCGAAACGATTGTCGAACTTCATGAAGAACCGAAACTATGGAATCGAACTCGAATTGGGCCTAATGGGCCCATAGACCCAAATTCAAGTTCGATTCCTTAGTTTCGGTACTTCGTCATGTTCGACTATCGTTTTGGTTTATGTTCTTACTCTTTTATAAACATTCGCTTAGATCAAGAAATCTATTTGGTTTGGATCGTATTGGGCTTAATGGGCCCATAGGCCTAACTCGAGTTCAACTCCTTAGTTTCGGTACTTCATCATGTTCGACTATCGTTTTGGTTTATGTTCTTACTCTTTTATAAACATTCGCTTAGATCGAGAAATCTATTCGATTTGGATCGTATTGGGTTCGATTCCTTAGTTTCGATACTTCATCATGTTCGACTATCGTTTTGGTTTATTTTCTTACTCTTTTATAAACATTCGCTTGGATCGAGAAATCTATTCGGTTTGGATAGTATTGGGCCTAATGGGCCCATAGGCCTAACTCGAGTTCGATTCCTTAGATTCGGTACTTCATCATGTTCGACTATCGCTTCGGTTTATGTTATTACTCTTTTATAAACATTCGCTTAGATCGAGAGTTCTATTCGGTTTGGGTTCTTACACTTTTATGAATGTTGTCTTGGATCGAGAGTTCTATTCGGTTTGGATCGTACTGGGCCTAATGGGCCCATAGGCCCAATTCGAGTTCGATTCCTTAGTTTCGGTTCTTCATCAAGTTCAAATATTGTTTCGGTTTATGTTCTTATTCTTTTATGAACGTTGCATTGGATCGAGAGTTCTATTCGGTTTGGATCGTATTGGGCCTATGGGCCCATAGGCCCAATTCGAGTTCGATTCCTTAGTTTCGGTTCTTCATCAAGTTCAACTATTGTTTCGGTTTATGTTCTTACTCTTTTATGAACGTTGCATTGGATCGAGAGTTCTATTCGGTTTGGATTGTATTGGGCCTAATGGGCCCATACGCCTAACTCGAGTTCGGGCCTTAAATTCGATTCTTCATCGTGTTCGTGTATCGTTTTGGTTTATGTTCTTACTAGCTAGGTTGTGCAATATTAGATCGGACCGGAGTATCCGGTCCGGTCGCGGTCCTTTATGATTCCGGGTTCCGCTCGGGTCTGGTCCAAACCCGGAATGGACCAGAATATATTATTATTTATAAAAAGTACATATATTAATATGATTATAGATTATTTATAATAAATTTTATTTATAAAATGTATTTAAATTACATGTAAACCTATTAAAAAATAAAATCTATTAATAAAATATTTTTTAATATAAAAATCAAAAAAAATTCAATTAAATATATTATATTGTATTAAAAAAATGAAACCAGTTTGACTCGGACCGGACCGGGATTCCGAGTCCAGTCCGGTCCATGTCTGTGAAAATTCGGGTCAAGCGGACCCGACCCCGATGATTTGTAAATAGAAAACTGACCCGTGGTTCGACCCGTTTTTCCGGTCCGTAACCCATATCCATAACTTAAATATTTTAAAATATTAAAAGTAAACTTTGAAAAAAACTATTACAAATATAATATGCATTGTTTGCAAATGGACTTCAAAATTTCATTGTCCAAATATCAAGCACATATGCATTAAGCTTCACTAGAGTATGTGTTTTATACTAGCATTCGGCTTTGAGATTTAGTCAAAACTCAACGTGGGAAAGTTAGTGATGGAGCATTGACTTTCTCCCCATCCCACATTCCCATCCCACATCGAAATTTTGAAAAGGGGGAAAGAGCTTATTATTATAAAAGGCTAGACATAAGGAGATACTTGAGTGTATTTATTTGGGCTTTTATTTCGCTAAAGGCCCATATTAATAGGCATGGCAATTTCACCCGCACCCGATGGGTACCCGTTTCATCCGACCCGAAAAAACGGGTGAAAACCCGAAAAAAGACGGGTTGAAGTCGGGTTTTGGGTGATGCGGGTGATAGGTCGGGTCGGGTTCGGGTGAAGGTCCATCCACCCATAACCCGACCCGATAACCCGACCCAATAACCCGACCCGATAACCCGACTTAAATTTTTATATATATATTCCATTGGTACCTTTTACTCATTAAATTAATTATGTTTTAACAAGAAAATATACATATTTTTTAAGATTAAAATATGTTAAAATAATATCTATGATTCATATATATTTAGTATCATAATTTGTATGAAGTGTAATTATAAAATAGATGAAAAATAATGGAGAAATTTTATCGCTTATAAAAAGTGTGAAAGGTATAATTTCATTTTCTATTATAATTATAAAGTTTTATATGACAATGACCATGATTGAAATATATGATCAATTTGTGACTTTGTATTATAATAAAAGTTTATGATAAGTAATTTGTAAATATCTTACTTTATCTTATATTGTTGATGGATCTTTTAGTTGTTTATGGTCTTATGGACAATGATCGATTATTTCGATGAGTTGACTAAACAAATTAATACGGAGTACTAGAGTAGTATGTTTTATTATCTTCAACTAGCTTAGCTTCACACTAGTAAAATGTATGGATAACTATGGTAAATTTACTAAGTATATTTGGTGAGAAATTATATCTACAAGTTCACTTATTTGAGCAAAAGTTTAATTAGAATAATGTATAGAGTATTATAAAAATGTTGTTGCTGGAGTGGCTGGACAATGGACTTGGTGTTTTTTTTCCTAAGAACAGACTTGGTGTTTTTTTTAGACTAGACTTGATGTTTTATTTGAGAAATGAGAACAGACTTGGTGTGATTGTGTTGAACAGCTTGTCCTGGACTAGTGGACTTATATCTGACTAATTTGAGTATTATGCTTATTAGTTTATTTGAAAAAATTAAATTAAAATTCATGTTATACTAGGTATATACCACCCGAAACACCACCCGACCCACCCGTTAATATAGGGTGGATTGGGTTTGGGTGATCCATGCTAACAGGTCGGGTCGGGTTTGGGTGGGGAAAATTATATAACGGGTCGGGTTTGGAAATGGTCCATCCACCCGAAACCCGACTCATTGCCACCTCTACATATTAAAACAAAGGCCCATAATTAAAACTAAACTTTGTTCTTATAAGGCTGGGAAAAAAAGGGCCATATTCGGGAAATTGACCCACATTTCGAGGGTAACCTGGGCGGCACAAAAACCGAGGTGCGCACCCAGGGCTCATAATGACTATTTTGCCCTTGCACGAGCCCTAATTACATAGGGCTTAGATGCGCGTAAATTTATGTATAATTACAAACTTTTCTGAGTGCACGTTGAAACAGCCTATTCAAATGCTGATATATTATTACCTCCAATGATGAACCTGCAGTTTATAATTTTTCAAAAGTCCCAATTGCTTAGCAACCCATCAGGCATCAGCATACCTTGGTTCATCATTCGTTGATTTTGAGCTGCACTCTGATAGCCGCTGCATCACCTTCGACCATCGCAGCCCTACCACCACCTTCATATCCGACAAACAACCTTGGGGTTACACCTTGTCTTCCTATCAGCTTCCTAATTCCTATACCGCCCACTGCCAACATAAACATCAGACCCCATTTCAGTTTCGCAAATTTTACTGGGCATTCACTTGGGTATCGTCAGGAGATAACTGTGTTTCCCGCTGAGAATGTTTCTGTTTGTTCGAGTTGAATTAAGAGTCTCTACGACCTGAACAGTCTGTGGTCCTTGTAGTGTGGGCAATTGCGAGCTGCAAGAATGTTCAAGTTCTCTTCTTTGTCGTACAAGTTAGCCAAGTCTCCTACTCATTCGTGCGTGAACAAGGGCTTTAAGCATTCACCAGGAAGATGGCATTGTTGCCTTTATAGCTCCAAGCCCGGGGAGAATACTTCCCAACCAATCGGTAATTCTTCTTCTTCTTCTCTAACATCTTGATGATCCACGCCCTATGATTCTGTTCTTATATGTTGCATCTGCTTTCAAGAATTTCCCCCTTTAGTAAACCAAGGTTGATACTTGATACCTAGTGACTTCTTGTCCATCAAAATTGTGGGTGCAGTTGATAATATGGAAAGTAGTATTTACAATATCCTCACCGTTGAGCGCTGGGAGTCACTGAACCACATGAAGTATAGGCTGGCCTCACTTAAACCTGTTCATGGTAGATTGGCGCTGAAATTTCTTAAGTGGATCATAAAACAGCCAGGGTTGACCCCAGATCACATTACCTATTTGTACTGCATTACTGTTCATGTTCTGGTTCGGGCTCGAATGTACCACGGCGCTAAACCAATCCTGAAGCGTGTGATACAGATGGCAGGTGTTTGTCCACAATCTGTTTTCAGGGCTCTTATGGGTACGTACCGACTTTGCAGTTCAAACCCTTCAGTGTTTGACCTCTTAGCTAGGGTTTATTTGAGAGGGGGTTTGATTCAAGGAGCTTTGGATACATTTCACTTTGCGGGCTGCCAGGGCTTCAAACTCTCAGTTTTCACTTGCAACATGATTTTGTCTTCCATGGTGAAAAAGCAGATGGTTGGCTTTGCTTGGTCGTTTTTAAGGGAGATGCTTGATTTGGGAATTTGTCCGAATGTTTGTACCTTTAACGTGCTGTTAAATGTTTTATGCAAAGAAGGGAAGCTTAAGATGGCTAGAAATATTCTCGCAAAGATGGAAGAGGCTGGCTATGCTCCTAATGTGGTTAGTTATAATACATTGCTCAATTGGTACTGTAAGAAGGACAGATATAAATCTGCCTCTCAGCTAATGGACCACATGGCTTGTAAAGGTATTGAAGCAGATGTTTTAACATATAATATGCTTATAGACAGTCTTTGTAGAAACAGTAAGAGTGCTAAAGGTTATCTATTGCTGAAAAAGATGAGGAAGAAGATGCTGCTGCCAAATGAGGTCACCTATAACACTCTTATTAATGGTTTTGTAAAGGAGGGTGAGGTTGGTGTTGCACATAAGGTTTTTGAGGAAATGCTGATGTCTAATCTGATTCCAAACTCTATTACTTATAACACTTTGCTTGATGGATATTGTTCCGAAGGTGAGTTCCACCAAGCTTATGAAATTATATCTGGAATGGAAGCAGCTGGAGTGACACCTACTGAAGTCAGTTATGGTGCCATGCTGAATGGGTTATGCAAACATTCTAAGTTTGATATGGCAAGAAGTTTAATTGAGAGGATGAGAGAGAAGGGCATGCGAGTTAACCTTAATATGTACACAATGATGATGGATGGTTTATGCAAGGCTGGTATGCTTATAGATGCTGTAGAACTGCTGGATGCAATGTCCAATACTGGAGTGCTTCCTGATGAAATTACATATTCAGTTCTCATCAGTGGATGCTGCAGAGCAGGCAAGATGAGTAGTTTGAGGGAGATTTTGTGTAAGATGTACAAAGATGGCATCCACCCTAACGCCATTGTTTATTCAACATTGATCCACTTTTGGTCTAAGCAGGGGAATATTGCAGCAGCATTGAAGGGTTATAGATCCATGTGTATGAGCAAACACACCGTTGATATTTCTACATGTAACACATTAGTTGCATCATTTTGTAAGAGTAAGCAGGTGGAAGAAGCAGAGGGTTTTGTGAACCACATGAATAATGTCGGTATTGTTCCGAACTCTGTGACCTTTGATTGTATGATAGATGGATATGCATCTATGGGCAATGCTGTGAAAGCTTTTTGCTTGTTTGAGGACATGATTGAACATGGAAACCAACCGAGCCATTTTACTTATACTGGTATGCTGAAAGGAATATGCAGGAGTGGGAATTTGAGAGAAGGAAAAACATTTTTTCACCTAATGCAGAATATTCCAGGGGCTTTGGATTCTGTTGCTTACAATACATGGCTTGCTGCATTGTGTAAATTTGGTAGGTTGAATGAGGCAGTGAGTCTTTATGATGAAATGATTAGGAACAATATGAAGCCTGACAGCTATACATTTTCTAGTCTTTTTAGTGGGTTCTGTAGAAAGGGAAAAGTGGCGGTGGCCATTCTTCTATTGAGCGATTTATCAGAGAGGGGCATCACTAATTCTTGCCAAGTCATGAAAACGTGTTTGATTGATGGTTTGGTTAAGGCTGGTCATGTAAAGGCTGCTTCCTATGTATATGAAGAGATGGTGAATGAAAACATCCACATTGATGCCGCAGCTTCTAATGCAATTATGAATGGATATTGTAGAAGGGGTCTTACAGAAAGGGCAACTGAAGTGTTTACGACATTGGACAGAAACTTCAGCTCCAATTTAGCATCATACAATATCCTCTTGCACAGCTATGCTAAGAGGCAAGACTTGTCAATGTGCTTTAGATTGTACAAGGAGCTGGTGAAAAGAGGATATCAACCTGATGAATTAACTTATCATGCTCTGGTTCTTTTGTTTTGCCAATTGCATGTTGTTGAACTTGGAGTGAAGTTTATTAGAAAGATGATAGTGCATGGTGATCTACCTTACTTGTCAACTTTTAACTTGATGATTAGAACATGCTGTGAGACTGATAAGATGCAGAATGCCTTTGATTTGATTAATATCATGAGCATCAAAGGTATCTTGCCTAATAGAGATACTTATAATGCTTTGATAATTGGGCTCAATAGGAATTCTGCCTCTGCTTATGCTATGACATCTTCGCCCCATAGGAAGTCTGTGTTTCAGTATTCTTTCATTGTTTTGCAAGAAATGATGGCAAATGGCTACACTCCTGAAATTGCACAATTTGTGACATTGATGAATGGAATGCTCAGAGTAGGAGATGTAGCTGGGGCATTTAAAGTCAAAGATGAGATGACGAGCCTCGGTGTAACAACTCATGAATTAGCCGAGAGTGCAATGATTAGAGGATTGGTGCGCTGCAGGAAGGTTGATGATGCATTATTAGTTCTTGATTGCATGCTTCGGATGCGACTTATTCCAACTATAGCTACATTCACAACTTTAATGCACGGGCTTTGCAAAGAAGCGAAGCTGGCAGAGGCTTTGAAGATGAGGGGAATCATGGAACAGTGTGGTCTGGAACTTGATGTAGTTTCTTACAATGTTCTCATTTCTGGTCATTGTGCCGCTGGTGATGTCAATGCTGCTCTTAAATTGTACGAGGAGATGAAACACAGAAGACTTTGGGCAAACAGTACAACTTACAGTGTACTTATTAAAGCAGTAGTAGGTAGGAAATCCATATCAGGCTGTGAAGCATTGGCTATGGATCTAAAGGAGAGAGGATTTATACCATTTGAGGTTGCAATCACAAAAGAAATGCCTGCTCAGTTGATGGCTGCCCTTGAAAAGTTCAAGTTCTTGAGGGTCAAAGGAAAAAAGTGAAGCTCATATGTTGGAAATAGAAACTTGGCTGAATGCGGTTGGAGATTGATATGATCTCTTTCATTGTCTGGGCTAGACATGTCTTCCGATGATATTTTCCTGATATAAAATTCAGTTCCAAATCTCAGACAATAATGCTAAATTATGGAACTTATCAACAACACCGGAACCGATGTTGAAGCACGTGCTGGTTTATAGTATGGTATCTTGGCACCAAGCACAAGGATGAGATATGCCTTAGATCATTCAAGGCAGGTTCATGTTGAACTACTTAAGGTTGGTGCATTTTTTCTATCTGTTATAGTTGCATGTGTTTTAGAACTGCTTTAATAGATAAGATGCATCATAAAACCCATCAACTTTTGCAAATAGTGTGTTAGTCTTGTTGTATTGAGGTCAGAATACTTTAGGTCATGTGTTCCCATCCCCCTTCCCATTTTACCACTTTCTCCCTCCTTGAACGCAAGTAATATTGTCTTCTGCTGCACTGGTATCGAACTTTACATGTGGTGCCAAACTTCCATTTCAGTGATTCCAAGGAACAGCTTCTGTCAAATTAGGATTGGATGCCATTTGCATGCATTCCTTGGTCCACATTATAAAAGGTACTTTATTTGTTTTATTGTATCTATCATCTTACAGGTTTCGTGTTGTATACAAATTCAAGTGTGTAGTATGTGGAGGGTGGCAATGCTACCTTCCAATTGTAACTCCTAGTTGAACCCTTAGGACGTGTCTCATAGTAGAGGATCCAATGTGAAGAGTCCATGCATATTTATACAGCTAAATGTAGTACGGGTGTTATCTCTGAGATTTCCTTTTCCCTATTTTCCCCCTAAAATGGTTGTAGATTCATTGTTCTGGAAAAAGATAAGCTTTACTAAAAAACTGTATCTGTGCTGGTAAGTGCTAATCAACTGAAATAATTGAAATTGTAATGGACTATGTGATTAACCCCCTAGGTTCAATAAATTAACAGTTTGTTAGTAGATAGTGTTTTGGACTTCATATTAATTTATCAGTTCAACTACCTTATTACTTACTTCTGTGTTAAACTAGTCACTGAATGATCTTCCTATCACTCTTGCTACAAATTTGAAGTGAGAAATTTATTTTGGGGAAAGGAGTGTAATATTGGTTATGAAGACATATAGTGAAAAATATCTTTTATCTAAATGCTTCTTTCTTGGCATTGCCTCAAAACAATACAAAACTTTGGAGTCTTTCTTTCTTGAATAATTACATAACCATATTTGCATTCTTCATTTTCACATTCTTGGTTGTTTCTTTCTTGAATAATTACACATGAAGGAATAAACTTGAACAGATGGAAATGTGAAAACAATATTTCAATCTTGTTTTGATAGCAGCTGTTCACTGAACTTGATAGCAGCTGAACTGAAAGACTCGTATTCTGTGCTACTAGGACGGCCAAGACTTGAACTATAAAAGAAGTGCTTGAAAAGCCAAGAAAAGGCGTGAGCATGTATAAGGAAAATGGTCAGCTGTTCTACTAATGGTTTACTTGACTGTTTTATTTCAAATGATGAATATCTGTGCTCGTTTACATACCGTTGGTTTTAATTCGACAGATGTGATCTCCTTGGTTCGAGACTCGGTTTCTGGTTGACTGGGGTGGTTTGCTGGGGATTCAGTCAAGGCGACGGGAAAAGGGCACGTCGGCAGGCTTGGTGTCGATTAGGCATGACAACTTATGTGTGGTCTTGAAGGAGAGTTGTTATTTGTATTCTTGTTTACTCAAAAAGGATGTTTAATCTTAGACATAGATTAAGCTTTGTGATCTTTAGATACACGATATACTGCTGTATATATCAACTCTTTTCGATATAGAATCCCAGAGATCATCAGTTACTCTTTGGAGTTCTTTCAAGAGATTTGAATTTGCATCTACATGATTCCCCCTAAAACATGTCTGAATCATAGAAGCTCGTACTCAAACAAGCCTTGTAAGAGATAATTTGAATCATTTGATGTTCATTGAGATGGAACAGGCTTATTTCTGGATCTTCCTGTCAAATCTGAAAAATGGGTAGTCACACATAGTACATAATAGATGATATACACTCCACCAAAAAAGTAAGAGAAAAAAACAGACGTCCCACTTGGTTTTTATGAAATCTTTAGGCCTTGCATAAGAAGGCTGAAAAATGGGTAGCCACACAATGTTTCAATTGGCTCCACACACACACATACAATGATTTGGACGCAATACGGGCTTAAAATGAATGTATTATACGAGCTGTCTTCAAATGATTTGGAGCAATAAGAAATTCCATAATTGCATAATTTTCTTAGCACCAACACCAAGTAATGGGATTGATGCACTTCAATTGGCAATGTTCCGTTCCTTACCAAATGGTCCAAATCCATACCTCATATAAAAAAAGACCATTTCAATTGCTTAATCAAGCAATACTCCCACTTCCATATGCTAAAAGCATCAATCCGGCATTTCAAACAGACTTCTAACATCAGTTTTACTTTATAATAAGAGGCTCCTTCTATAGATTAAATACACATTTGAAACAAACGTTATCTTAAATCATGCATTGCATAGGTTGCAATGTGTAGCCAGAAATACAATTCAGAACCCATATGTTGCTAGCAGCTTTAGATCCTGATGTTTTTGCAAGTGCTTCAGCTTCCGCTTGTCTGCCCATCAAAATCATATCTTTCTTTGTATCATTCTTATCAGGAAGCTCCAGGCAGTAAACTACAATTGTTGAGGGCAGAGACTTGTCTCTCGGCTGATCCTCCACGATGGGTTTCCGGTGCAATACGGTGCCACCAGCGGATATAATGAGGTCATGTAAATAACCCTTGTATGAAGGCTCAAAATCTCCTGTTAAATAGAACCTAAACCCGGCAAAAATCTTCGGTTTCTGCAAGGCATATAAAAATGTTACCTAATAAAACTACTCAATAATATTCACAGTATCATAACTCAAGGCTCAAGCCACAAATATGCTTCTAGAACACGTGTAAAAAAGACACCTTATTCTCAAGTCTTAGTCTTCCAAGTCTAGGACCACCCTTGATTCCATGAGTGTCAACACCTATTTCGTATGTAGATTCCTCAACTACTTTTCTAGCATTCAAGCAGGCTTTAATCCCTGCAACCACAAAGAAGATTGTCAGCAGAATGAGAAATCGCTCTAGCTTGAGATAAAATAGTATTAGATTATTAGTTACTAACATTCAATACTCAGTATCCATTTGCCCTCCATGATTCCCATTAAAACTTTGAGAGTTCTTTTGCAAGCTCCGTTTTCATCTGTTGAAGCAATGATGTGTGTCACACTAGTATTCCAATTTTTGGACATGGCAGCTCCTGATAGCCTTTTGAATTCAGTGACAATTTCCTACAGTTGTAACAACCGACAGAAAAAAAAAAAAAAAAGGTCAGAACAGCTCATATGAATGCTTGTTGAAACCTAGAAAGAATCAGAATTCAGTATATTAGTGAAACTACAAAAGTTACCTTCTCTCCTGTTGTAAGAGCTGAGCAGCAAAGATGTAGCTTGTCAGAGCTACCATGAGAAGCCCACAATTTTCTATGCGTACTGTAGTTGATAGCAGCTTGAGATTGTGTGCTGCCAACATACATAAAAGTTAGTGGGATTCGCCTAATATCTTTTTCCCCCTCAAAATTTACATTCGTAGAAGAAACATCTGATCTTTGCATATTCATGATTGATAATAGTTATAGTAGTAGTAGTAGTAGTAGTAGTAGTAGTAGTACTAAAGCACATACCTTTTTGAATTGTTTCTTTTCACTTGAGATTCAGATTGTTCATCCGGAAGCTTTGAGGAGGCATGGAGAGGGCAAAGCATGACAAAGTTATCCTGTTGGAGGTTCCCGAGACAATAAGATCGTTACAACTCACAAACCTTACTCTAAAGAGCTTCTACCACATTAATAACGCTAAAAATGCATGCTTACAGTATCCCATCGGCTTTGTCTAAGACGCTTTGCACATGGAATATGAAAACTTCTTCGGCAACTCTTATCATAACATCCAAGAGCTGCACCTTTTTCCCCACACAAGCTGCACTTTATTCTACGACTTCTAGTTAATTCTGCTTCAAGATTGACTGCAATATCATCTTGAAAGTACACATTTGGGGCCCTGGAAAGATGAGGTCAAAGTCATCACACAGGAAATGAATCTGATAAGGCCAGCATTGATGGCAGTGTTTCTCAGGTAGATGACTTGGAAGATGCTCAATCAATCAACTTCAGTTCAATGCTTAGAGGGTAAGTGCTAGTACATAAAAGGCTAAAGAGAAAGGCAATGCTGAACATAAATTATTTTATTTGTTCAGTTTGAAGAATGTTATACCACTCCGTGCAGCTTTTGTGTGAGTAGACGATGCCGGATCCTCCAATTAAATCAGATGAAACTGGCTTGCCCTCTAAATACTTAATCATCTCCCCAGAAAGCTGCAGGGTTCAATAAAAGATGCAATGACTACAATACAAAGAGAGGCAAAGATTTCATAATAAATATAATTAAAATACAGAATGAAGAAACCCAAACCTCAGTCTCCTCGGCTGAATGACAGAACCCACATACACTTCTATTTGACTTTGAATGACATTTGCGCACTACATTCCCCGCATTCATGGAATGACGTGAACCCATAGGATCTGCAGATTCAGCATGAATATCCACATTGACATCACCTTGCTTGTCTGTTAAGCCACCATCTTTTGAAACATCCACCTTTCTCTTGCATTTCACCTCTTGACATTTTCTGAGTTTTCTGCCTGTGGAGGATGATGCACTATGGTTTTCCACTCTCATTACGGATTCCTTCTCTCTCAGAACTTCAGTAAATAATTTAGGTAGCTCTGACAGTCTACCTTCGCATTCTTGCTGTTGACAAGATGGAACTTCGATTTGATCAAGTTTAGAATAATTTGACTTCGGCAGTCTTGATTTTGCTTGCATTTTTATGTGGTGTTGATCGCTCCTGGAGTTCATCCTGTCCCTCAAAGTCATACCCTTTGCATGCTCTTGTTCTGCACAAGATGAAGTAGGCAACTTTCCATGATCTGATACAGTTCCACAGCCTGGGTCTTCAGCATCATCTTTTTGTTGACTTTTCTTAGTAAGATTACTACGGTTTTTTATCCTGCCATTCCTAGTTCTCTTCTGTGATTGTCTAGACTCATTCGATTTGTCAAGCAGTGTCATTTTATAGTCGTTAAAAAACCCACCACTCTTTGCATGACTCTTTTCAGGAGAGTTGAGTTCATCATAACTATCTAAAATTACTGGTCCATCAGTACCACCTTCTGAAGATACTCCTGATACCTTATTGGGACCTCTCATATTGTCTTCTGATGGCGCCTGAATAGTTTCATAATCATTCTAATTAGCAGAATAAGAGAAAAACAGTGTGAAATACAACAGAGGAAGGGCTGAAATGACAGGCGAACAATGAATTGCTTTTATAAAATAAATTAGTGGAAATAATATGTACCTGGTTCCTAATAGGAGTAAAGCAAAGTTCAGGAGAGCAGGCTCTTTGAGTCCGTTCAAACATGTCATGGTCAAATAAATCTGTTACACCGTTTTTTCTACTCACACATTCCTATTCAAGAAGAAAAGTGAATTCTATTATGACATGAAATAAACATGTAGAAAAGTTTCCGAATTGAAATCATCAGCATAAAAATTCAAAACAATAGCCATCTTTATGCACCAATTATGTCTGATATTGGTAGTTAATGACAATCGCAGAGCTGCATAATTACCCCCAGTGTTATTTCATCCGGGATGTCATCATCAGAGTCCTTGATGTCACTGAAGTTGGGAATATTTACTGGTGTTAGTGTTAGATGTTCAATATCAGTTGCCTGACTTAAATTCTCTGCATCTTCTTCTCTCAGCCAGAACAAGGGTTTGAGTAAGTGGCTGCTATTTCCATTCAAAGATGAGCAATTGTTGGGTACTTGTGAATTTAGCACACAGTTCATTGGCTCCCCTTCAGGTTCCGAAGTCACCAAATGCATGGGAGTTTCAGGAAGAGGAGATTTTGGCACTTGCACCCTTTTGTTGGTGCGAAAGGATGGTCTGACTGATTTCGTGCCAGAACCCTTCAATTTTGTTTTTGATGTTTTTCCTGGACATTTTCCTTTAATCACAGTCCTCTTTGCACATGTTCTGGTTCTGCCAAACTTCGTATTGCTAGTATTTGATCCTCCTTCAGCCTCCTTTTCTTCATCTGTAGTAATCAAGCAAGAAGACAAAGATAAGTAAACAGTCTGGTTTACAAATCCAGTCCATAAGAACACAAATAAAAGCAGTACAGTAGAGAGATGAGGAACAGCATTGACATGGATGACTGAGCAAAGAAAGTGAGAAGTTTTGAAGCTTGTTTATCTATAAGCATCCAGGGTTGAAGGTGTAGCAAAATCATAAGAGTGATTACAAATTGCACACATATAAAAAAAATAAAAGTGTTTATCCATGAGTTATGTCGTATCACCTGAACTTTCGGTCGTTTGAGTAACAAACATGTTGATCCCCAAAGCACTCTCCATGCTCTTGTAAATGTGCACCAAATTCTCCATGTGAGGAGCAGGACGAACCTCTACAAGCAAAGCCGGAAACATGCTCATACATGCAGTTACATTTGGCATAGATCAAGCTTATACAACTAGTTTGAGGGAGAATATAGCACAAGTTCTTAAGTCAAACAAGCTCATGCATATAAATCGCCAACGGTACGGTTAACCATGAGATGAAAAATCACATAACCACAAACCTCGACGAGTAGATGGCACTTTACACACAGGGCAACTGGAATCCGATTTCATGGACTTGCGAATACACGAGCTATGAATGAAGATTTGTATACATCAGCTTCAGCAGCAAACATATGAGCCTAATAATAGGAAGGAAATCCACACAAACCGAAACAATTGAGGCTAATACGAAGAGCTTACTTGCAGAACACATGGTTGCAAGTGAGAGAGACTGCCGAGTCGAACAAACTCAGGCTGCAAAAGAAAAATGGAGAGTCAAGCAAGCAAACAAACAAAAAGGAAAAGGAGAGTTGAGGGAAATTAGGGTTAAGGGGAGAGGGGCGTACCAGATAGGGCATTTGAGTTCCCTGCCCATTCTCTCGAGGTGCGAAGCGTCCGCCATTGGAAGATCAGGAGAATTCGAGAGGGGATTGTGAGGAAGAGAAATCTAGAGAGAGTGAGGGTTTGGAATGGTGATGGTTTTAAGGAGAAGAAGCTTGTAGAGGAAGGAGGATAAAAGAGGGGAAAGCGGGCAATTTGAATTTTCCCTTCTTTTTTGGGCATTGCAGCCCGCGCGAAGCGTTGCAGAGCGCCACTGATACGAGTAGACCCGGCAAAATTTGACCCGACCCGAAAAACCGACCTGACCCGCCCAAAATTTTTTGGGTCATAACCCGAAAAAGTAAATCCGAAACCCGATTTTAACCGAACCCGATGACCCGAGAAATTTCTGGGTCAAACCCGTTGGGTTTTGGTTAACCCGTTGGGTCGAACGAAAAACGGGAATTGTGAAAAAATTTCACACATTGTTGGGTTTGATTGTAATGATTTGTCTTCCTCTCGTCATTAGCGGAACTTGACTCCAATTAATTGATTAAACGATGATTCTTTATAAAGAAAATCGACTCGAGTAATTGATTTTGAGCATGAAATATACCAATTGATTAAAGATGTAAAGTGTCTTTTAAATTGATGTATATTTCTCAAGGTTTGAATGTTTTTTGCTTTGATGAACTAG
The DNA here is from genome assembly GCA_963924305.1 of Polygonum maritimum. Taxonomy (NCBI): domain Eukaryota; kingdom Viridiplantae; phylum Streptophyta; class Magnoliopsida; order Caryophyllales; family Polygonaceae; genus Polygonum; species Polygonum maritimum. Next base: position 18,691,941 of record OZ002728.1, on the reverse strand, counting down.
AGTCTAAGTTATGAATTGATTCGTAAAGTTGTTCTAGGTTACATTAATGTTTATAGTTTTATCAAAGTTGAAATATGTAAAAATTGAGAAATGTTATACTTTTAAAATGTGTAAATTACAAGCTTCTTGTTCTAGTATGATATATGCATACAAGAACTCTAGGATTTAAGTTTTCATACAAATTACTTTCTATGAATTTCACGTGTTCGTTTTTTTCTTCATAATCAATTTTGAATCTCTAGGATTTGAACTTTAAGGTTAATCATTTCTTATTGAAATTCTTCTAGAGAATACCATGAATGTGAAATTGGAACTTTTTTTTTTTTTTTTTTTGATACAGGAAAGAGATTAGGCTACAAAGAAAACTATCCTATAGCATCCTTGCGGATGAGGTCCCGAAGGACCGGATCGGAACCCAAAGTAGTCGGTGACACACGACGAAACGAGTCTGCAATGAAATCAGCAACTGAGTTGGCTTCCCTGAAGATATGTCTGATGCCCCAACTCTGAAATTGACCCAGCAGATACTGAATGTCCGCACGCATGATCTCCACCTCCCACGGACAGCTCCAATCACCCAACACTGCATTAACGACCTGCAGGTTGTCACCTTCAATAAGCAGACGGGGAATGCCAAGGCGAATGGCCTCCAAAATCCCCTGCCGAAGCGCAAAGGCTTCAGAAAAGACGACGGAACGACGGCCGAGAAACCCACCATCCAGCACGACGGGGACCCCTTCCGAATTCCTAATGACAAAACCAAAAGACGAGATGCCTTCAGAGTTAACCGCACCGTCAAAGTTGAGTTTACAAAAGTTTGTAGAGGGTGTTGTCCATCTGGAGCAAACCCTTCTTTTAGGAGTGGTACTTCTCCGGTTGTTACGATCCTTGTTCTTTGCCGCCATTGCATTTGTCTAATCATTTATCTGTTTCTTAGCAAATTCTACTGTTGTCGTTGGGCTTGATTGGACATTGTTGCTCTGGTCGAAAACACTCTTGTTCCGGAGGAACCACGCACTCCACCAAAGGGTTACAACAGTTTCAAATTGAGATTTCGAGATTTTATCTCTGATTTTGTGTATGTATTTTATAGGGTGACGGTCATCATAAACAATACTTCTTAGTTTTCGTTTAAGATCTCGGTCAAGGAGATCATACGCCTGGTTTATGTGATTACATTCCAGGAAGAGGTGAAAGGCGTCTTCATTTGTGCTGTTACAGAACGTGCAACCTTGAGGGACTGCAATGTGATTAAGAGCGAGCCTTGACTTAGTGGGCAACCCATTGCGGCACATTTTCCATAAGAAATTCTTGTGTTTAGGGGGAACGTGAAGTTTCCATATCCAATCAAGATTGATTGTGGGACTTCTTTTCTTATCCTGAATCCATTTCATGGTAGCATTCGTGGAGAACCAACGATTTCTACTTGGTCGCCAGTATAGTCTGTCGGTAATATTGTTAAGAGGTAATACGATTTTACAGACTTCGTCCACCTCGTCGGGTTTGAGGACATGTCTCAGCTTTTCAATGTCCCAGGATTTATCATCCTTTATATAGTTGCTAACACTTTCGTCCTCGTCCCATGTGGGCAGATTATAAGGTGTGGGTTTAAGCACCCCATCAGTTACCCAAGTGTCTTTCCAGAAACGTATTGTTTTACCATCGCCAACTTGCCATGAAAGTCCGGTCAGAAAACCTTCCCGTAGGCTCATTAGTTTAGTCCATTGCCATGATGTGTTACACTGTTTTTTATAATTCCAAAGGTTAGAGGATTTTAGGTATTTTTCGTTGACTATTTTGACCCAAAGATTGTCCGGATCTGCAATGAGTTTCCACAACAACTTCATCTGGAGTGCTTGGTTCATATCTTGAGTTTTAGCAATCCCAAGTCCACCATGGTTAGTAGGTCTACAAATAGAGTTCCAACTAATGAGTGGTTTATATCCACTTTGTTTATTCCAGAAGAAATTCCGGTTGATTTTATCTAGCTCTTCGTGGGTAGCTTTTGGAAGGTAGAATGATTGCATTAGGTAGTTTGGTTGAGCTGACAGATTTGCCTTGATGAGAGTTTTCCTCCCTTCTTGTGAAAGGGTGTTCGCTTTCCATTTAGCGAGGTGGTCTCTTGTTCTAGAAGGTAAAGCGTTGAAAGTATTTTTGGTGACCCGTTCGTTAATAAGAGGGCAACCCAAATACTTATCAAGCGCATTTGTATTCATAATGTGTAGAGTTTGTTTGATTTGATTTTTGGTTTGGGTTGTTATGTTTCTAGTTGTTTGGAATGCTGATTTGTGGAAGTTTACTTTCTGTCCTGACGCATTGCAATAGTCATCGATTATATTTCTTATATTCTGACAAGATTGGTGTGTTGCTTTGGCAAAAATAATGATATCATCAGCGTAAGCTAGGAAGGGGATCTTAGTACCCCCTCTGGATATTTGGATACCAATTCCGCTTTTCGGATTCATACTTGCCTGCTGTAATTGTCTTGCCAGCACCTCAGCTGCCAGAACAAACAGGTAGGGGGATAGGGGGTCACCTTGACGGATACCTTTGGCAGGTTTGAACTGGTCTGTTGGGCCGTTGTTCACTAGCACTGAGAATGATACAGTATCAACACATTCTCTGATCCACCCAACGAATTTTGAGTGGAAACCAAGTGTCTTTAAAACGTGGTTGAGGAATTCCCAACTCACGCGATCGTAGGCTTTTTCCATGTCAAGTTTGATCGCAACCCAACCTCCAAGTCCTTTTTTCTTCCTGAACGAGTGTAGGATTTCATGAGCAATCAGAGTATTGTCATGGATACTTCTATTCTCGATGAACGCGGATTGCATAGGGTGAATAAGCTTACCCATAACTTTTTTCAGTCTGGCAGTTAGGATTTTTGAAATGACTTTGTATATAGTGTTACAGAGGCTGATAGGCCTATAATGGTTCGTTGAAGTTGGGTTCTCACATTTTGGGAGGAGTGTTATGAACGTATGGTTAATTTGTTTAAGCATCTTGCCCGAGTGAAAGAAACTCTTCACTGCTTTAGTGACATCTGGACCAACGATGTGCCAGTACTTCTTGTAGAAACAAGCCGTCATACCGTCAGGGCCTGGGGACTTATCCTCCTCTATACTAAACATCGCTGTTTTAATCTCAGTGTTTGTGACCAGTTTCGTCAAATCTGAATTATCTTCCACGGACACTTCCGGGTTCCAATTATGCGTGAGTTCCAGCATTTTATTTTTATTAATGTAATTGCCTTGGAATCTGGCCTGAAAGTCTTTCTGGATTTCGCGCTTGATATTTCCCAGTCCAGTTATGAAAGTACCTTCATTGGTAGTGATTTCTCGAATGGTGGTCTTATTTCTTCTCCCGCTTGCAATGCGATGGAAATATTTTGTATTTCTGTCGTTGAGCTGAATATGGTTGTTTTTTCCTCTTTGCTTCCAGTATGTGTATTGGAACTGGATCAAGCATTCCCTTTTTCTGGAGAGTCTGTTATTCTTCTGAATGAGGGAGTGGTTACTGTTCTCAATAATCTGTTTTTGAACTTCTAGTAGGTCTTCATTAACCTTTTTAAATTGCTCGAAAATGTTTCCAAATGTAGTTCTATTCCACATTTTGGCTTTTGTTTTGAGCAATTGGGTTTTTTTAACAAGTTTAAACATATGCGATCCTTGAGGGTTATACCTCCAAGCTTGTTTGACAATATTTTGGAAGTCATTCCGGGATGTCCACATTGCTTCAAATTTAAACGGACGAGCTTTGACAGGTTCTCCAGTAGGGATATCAATAGAGATAGGGCAGTGATCTGAAGAGGAGAAACTATGATTTTTGGTGGACAAAACAGGGAACCATTCAAGCACTTGGTCGCTCACTAGAACACGATCAAGTTTTTCCAATGTATTGTTGTCCAGTTCTTTAGAGCGTCTCCATGTGAAGAGATTACCGAAGGTAGGAATGTCCACGAGGTTGCAATCACTTTTAAAATTAAGTAATCGATCAAATCTTGATGCGGAAGGGATGACCCCGCCACGTTTTTCGTTAGGGTTTTGGATCTCGTTCAGGTCACCCATTACAATATAAGGAGTAGTAAGTTGGGTTATGAATCCCTTAAGCTTCTCCCAAAACGCGTCTTTATCTTGTACCCTTGGTGGGGCATATGTAAAGATGATCGTTATCTCCTTATGATTTTCTAAGTTAACATATTTCAAGGCTATGAACCGCTCATCTTTATGGATAGTTGTGACTGATTCGTTTAGCAGCTGGTGGTTTTTCCAGACGATCAATAGATCGTCCGACATTCCCGCTGACGGGATAAACTCGAATGCGTCAAATCCCGCCGCGGTCCACCTTTGGAGGGCAGGGAGTTGTTGGCATTTAATCTCTAATAACGCTATTAATTGGAATTGTTCTATTTTGCAGAGAGCATTGATTTCTGTCCATCTGTTGGGTTTTTTCAAACCGCGACAATTCCATGAGCATATCTTCATATACAACCCTTATTGTTTGGGCTTTTGACCTTTGGTTCCTTTTGTGATTTGTGTATTGTTTGAAATTGGATTTGGATCCAGATTTGCTGGTTTTTGGCAGTGACCAAGCGACTATGTTTGACACATGCTACAGGGAAGCATGCTAGTGGTCGAGGTAGGTACATCAGAATAGTAGAACCCCCGGCCATTTTTAAATGGACAGTTATATAATAGAAAGGGCATCCTGAGACTCCCATAGTTAATTTAAGTCGGTGGAACTCTCGACGTCCTCTCCACTTGCTTTTACTATATTTAGTATAGCCACTTTTGGGCTGCTTTTGATATCTGCCATCATGTATACAAGTTGATTTGGGTGTGAACCCATTAGCGGTTATGCAACACCTCCCTATTGACTTTTTGATTGGGTTTGTAATCCCATAAAGTGATCTTATATATAGATCAATGCTTATAATGACTTGCTGGTTTATTCCAGGATCACGAAGGCAACTTTTGCTCATGTATTTATCCGTGAACCAACGGAAGGAAAACACGGCTACAACAAATACAGAGACGATATCAGACCCCTTAAAGCTAGGAGACCATAACTGGCTGAAAAATCTATATATACTAATCCACGCACGGTAGGAGGAGTTAAAAGCTCCATAGACAGATTGAATGTAAATTCTACAATTGACCGCAATAGTTACAAACATAGCCTTACATATCCTATCCAACCACTTCCAAGCAAACGCCAAGCAATGGCACACACAGAGATAAATACGGTTACAAAACACCAACCAGAATTTATACCCATGATGCAGATTAAGATACATACAAAAGGGTCGATTCCTCCCAATAGCATTAAGCGAAAAGGCATTGAGTTTGTCAAAGAAACGACAATCAAGACTTCTAGTGAAAGTCCAAGGCGAGAGCCAGACGAAGGCCTTGTAAAGCCAAACAAAGATGTACACACGAGAGCTACTCATATCAACACAACTACAAGTAATTCTGGCATACACCACGTTGCAGTTAAGAAAGTAAAAAATGGCACCGATAACATACCAGACAAGCCACGCGAATCTGAACGATCGATAACACCTTTCACTCTGCGAAATGTTGGGAAGACACCAACCATTTTGACGGTACAGCCCGATGCCCTTCAGGAATAGGCGAGCATGATCAAGACCAGAGAATGGACACCTATCAGCAAGGAGGACCCAAACCCTTCTTCTCTTGCTACCGTCTGAGGCTTCCATGTAGCTATCCTCAGAATTTCCAGCCGCGTTCTCTGGGTCGATGTTTACAGCTGCGCAGAAAGCTTTATGAACTTCGGAATCTCCATCCAGAGGCTCCGCTTCCTCACTGTTTTGACCGCCATGGTTGAAACCTTCAACTTCAGCCTCCAGGAATTCTTCATCCTCAATAATCTCTCCAACTTCTACCTTCTCCTGCTTACTATTTTCATCAATGCCCATAGGAGGAAGGGCATCCACGGTAGCAATTTCATTCGTTGACACCTTAGGAGGGTGCTCCTCCACTTTCTCATCCGAGACCACCTTGCCAGCTCCCTCCTCAACATTGACATTCTCCTTCAGCCCTGCGCCTCCCTAACCGGCACCCACATCAGTGGGAATGAGATAGATGACAGGAATAGAGCTTTTGTGTTGAGGTTCCGACTTGTTTGGAAGGGGAGTTTTAACTCTCGAGCTGTCTTTTCCTAGATCAGGGTTCACTGAGTTCGTCCACCTATCAGCTTCACTGTTTTTGTGACCATCGTTTTGCATCCCTTCTTGCCGGTTCTTGGGCTGCAAAAACGAAGTCGCCTTCCGGTCAGGGCATTGGTAGAACAGGTGTGAAATTGGAACTTGTTTTTGTTGTTTTTGTGCTACTCATCCCACTTAGTCTAGCACATGATTGATTACAAAAATCTTGTTAAAATAGTTAGATATCATATTATGATTAAATATTTGTAATAGTACAAAGACAAAGTATAACTTTTGTATTCAAAATCTAAATCCTTACATATAGGTGTAAATTAAATTATATTATAACTTTATAAGTAAATAAGTGAGTCATGAATTAATATCAACAAAAAAAATAATAGATAAATTTGAAAAATAAATTTGAAAAATCAGGTTCTTTAACCCGTTGGGTTGACCCGAACCCGCAACAAACCCGTAGTGACCCGACCCGTTTGGACCCGTTAAAATTGTGACCCGAAATGACCCGACCTGGTGTTGACCCGAACCCGATTACCGAAACCCGAACCCGACCTGATTGACAGGTCTAGATACGAGCATTAAATATGACCCAGCCCCAGTTCACTATAATACTAAATAGTAGCGGTTGGGTATATGCACGACACGAGTCTTTCTTTTATGATCACCGTGGTCATAGCTCTTTGACAAGAGATTTTGAAGCCATTTATCGTGGCATTCTCCGTATTCTGATCGAGGGTAACTGTTTGCAGCTAGTCAATGTCATTCTTGGTGACTGACAATGCGCATGGGAGATTAAGTAGATACATGCAGATATTCATTGCTTGTTTGGCCGTCATGTGTCTTCCATCCCTCTTATAGTTGATCTGTTTCTTTGATACCTCATCCGTATGGATGCTCTAAGAAAGTCTTTTGTCTCTTAAGTAGATTTCTTTAATTCATTTCCTTATCAAAAGAAAGACTCGTTCAGTTCCTCAACCGAGAATTAGATGGTGGCGTCTGTCAGAATCGAACGTTCAGAGACTCCGCGAAGGAATTGTTGGGGAAGCGGATGCAAAGGGAGCTTGGTAGGTAAGGGACGATGTCAATGAGATGTGGGGGAAAATGGCAGAGTGCATTCGGAGAGGAGTGTGTGAGGTGTTGGGGATGTCACGAGGCATTTCGGGTAACGGAAAGGCAGTAGCTTGGTGGAACGACGAGATCTAGGAAAAGGTTAAGCAGAAGCAACTCGCCTAAAAAGCGTGGGTGCATAGTTCAGAACCAGAGAGGATGTCATGATTAGCAGAGTACAAGGTAGCAAAGAAGGCTGCCAAGAGAATAGTGGCGATCGCTAAAGAGAAAGCGTTTGAGAACATGTATACGGCTTTGTATAAAAAAAAGGGGGAGAATGAGTTTTGTACAAGTGGGCAAAAGCGAGGTAAAGAAGAAGCAGAGATGATACGGGGTGGCTCGATCTTCCAACACTCGACACAAACAAACAAGAACAAGATGCAATGTAGTTAGATTTAGGTGGGAAATGAAGCCACAAGAAATAAATCAACAAGAAACAAGAAGAACAAGGAAACTAAAGGAAAGATGAAGAATAACCTTCAAATTCGAGGCAAGACACAAGGGATCTAAAGTCCCAAGCACCAATACCACCCAAATGAAGACCTTCTTCCTACAACTTGACACAAGAGGATCAAATGCCTCAAGAACCAAGAGGATGCATTGTGAATGTGTAGTAGACACCAAATCTATGGAGAAATGACATAAACATTACAAACCAAGCTTCAAATTACAAGATCCACTAAAGAACCAAGCAACTCTTAAAGGGAGGAAAAGGGTTTTTCTGTTCATAATGGCAAATCTGATCTCTACAATAGCAAGACATGCTATTTATATGTCCAAAATGCTAGAAATGAAATAAGGCCCATAATTGTCTTAAAATGCCACAAATGACCCAAATAAAATAAAGTGCAAGATAAGTGCCCAAAAGGGCGTGCCTAGGCATTGGCTTCTCCTTGACCCTGAACTAGGTACATGATCAATGGCGCTTGAGGTGGTGTGGATGTCTTGAACAAGGCCTTACAATATAACACTAACCCGGCCAAATCATCTTGCAACTTCTTGGCTTTAGACCGAGTCATGGGTCCATCGTCCATGAGTGGAACTTACACATCCTTGATTGATGGTCCCTCATCATCCTCCCCTTCTTGAAGAGGATTCGACCTCGAATCATGATCTTTTTCTACAGCTAGGTAGGGGATCAAATCAGCCACGTTGAAGGTGGCACTAACTCCATAATCTCTGGGCAACTCTACCTTGTAAGCATTGTCGCCAATCCTTTGCAACACCTTGAATGGACCATCTTCTCTTGGGGATAGCTTGGAGTTGCGTTGTTGGGAAATCTTTCTTTCCTTAAATGCACCTAAACCAAGTCCCCGGGCTGGAAAATCACTTGTCTTCGCCCCTTATTGTTCCTATTTGCATTGTACTCGGCCTTTTGCACTGCCTTGCCTTTGTCCTCTCATGCAACTCCTTGATAAACTCAACTTGCTTACCTACACCAAGCTCTCCTTCTCCTACATAGGATATGGGGTAAGATCAAAAGGGGTTAGCGGGTTAGTTCCATAAACACACTCAAATGGGGTCAAGCCCATGGATGAGTGAACAACCCTATTGTTGTAATAACCGAGATTTTCAAACCAACTATTATGAAATTATGGTTGCATCATTTTTTCTCTTTGATATTACTAATTAATTAATTGAATATCTATTTAATATAACTATTTTTAAATATATGAAAAAAGAAAAGAAAAGAGAAAAGCAAACTTGGGGGACCGATGGGGTAATATTATAAATTGGGTTAAAAAAACCCTTTTCATGTGTTATTGGTCTAAGTTAACCAATTTGCTCACCATTCACGTGCAATGCTCTTAAATTATATTTCACCTTAATTACTTTTCTTGGTCCCCTCCTTTTACCTACACAATGTGGGCATCCCCACTTCTAGGGCTGAGCATCGGTTTAAAACCGAACCAAACCGATAAAAACCGAACCGAACCATAAACCGAAATTGGGAATATGTTAAACTGAAAACTAAACCGAAATACATTGGTTCGGTTTCTGTTTTTGTCGGTTCGATTTCGGTTAAAACCGAAAAAACCACAAGTTTCCCCATTTTGTATGACCGAATCGAATGAAATTTTCAAACCGAAATTTTCAAGTGAAATCGAAACAGAAATACGAGGTTGAAAATCGAAACCACAAGCTCTGGAAATTTGCTTTTGGGGAGGAAAAGAGTTGAACAAAAAAAAAGGCTCTAAGCTACTGAGAGAGTTCACGGAGGAAATTTGCTTTCTTCCTCCGTGAACAATACGAGGTTGTAATCTTAGAACTATTTTGATTTCAATTTCTATTTTTTTTGCATGGTTATTTTCTGGTAAACACATAAACTCGATGAAGAACCTACGGATCTAGCCGAGACCCGATCCGTTGGATCGTTTCGATTTGGCCAAGAACATGGGTTTAGAGTCCATTGAAGTGTTGGTGATTTTAGTGTCATCAGTGATTGATCCCTGAGGAATTGGTGATATGGTTCCTGAGGGATCAATGGCCATTTAGTATTATCGGGATTCATGCGACTTTATGAGGTCTCATATAGGTTATCACAAGTTTGGGGGTGTGGAGTATACGCTTGTGTAAGTATATTTGGGATCTAGTGGGAATAATAAGGATTAGTTACTCTGGGATCAGTAGTTCAAAGAACAAGAGTTTTGGTTGACTAGTACCTACGGGATCAGTCATTTAGCGGTTTGAATATTGGTCACGTGGGTTAACTGCCAATATAACCGTTGTATAACTGCTTGAGTAACTTCCTTTTATCATTGGTTTCAGATGGGCTTCGTGTCTCTCCAAGAGAGAGCCGTTGGAGGTGAAGGATCAGCGGTAACCGTTGGTAACCGCCCTAATAACCGCCCATAACTTGTAAAAACCGCTCCCAATGTTTTCCTACGGCCTATATAAGGGTGAAAGGAAGATAGGATCGTGTTGGCTTGTTGGTTACAAAATCTCTCTCAAGATTCAACATAGTCGAAGTCATACATCCATCAATACATCATTCTATAGTTTGATCCTTACCATAAGCCTTGGAAAGGATCAGCAGATTTGTTTTATCTCACTTCAGATTTTGTGGATTCCCTAAGGCTTATAAGGGGCAAAATACTGATTTCGGAAAGTGTTTACACGACTCAAATCTTATCCGAAGACAGACATCATTGATTGTTCCCCAGGTGTTCTGCATTGAAGTGAAGACGGATAAACAAACGCAGTAGCGCTCGCTGGATCAACGCAGTGATCAACACCAGAATCCAACAATCGAAATCAGTATTTTCTTGATCAATGACGTCTGTGTATGAGATGACAATCGGGTTGAAATTGAAAGGGATCAATGGTACTTTGATCATCCTACAAAAGAACCCAAGATCCGATGGATATTGATCCATGTTTTCTCAAGTTTGATTTTGAGAAAGAAAAGATTTTGGTCTTGATATTATTCTGAAGAATGATATGTAATGGTGGATTTTAAGCCATGTATGATCCTATGATCATGTGATAAGAAAATCACATGTATGGAAGTGTTTTGAACACAAGTCCATGTTTTCTTGTTACTTCGTAATGAGAATGGTTTAGTGTGATATCTAAGGGTGTGATAATCATTTAAAAGAGATTATTGTATGATTATGTAAGGCCAAATGGGTTTTTGGATCAAACTAATTTTCGGCTGAATGTTCGAAATTCGGATGAATGTTCCCGAGAAGGGATCGATGGATGTTGTTCCCTAAAAGAGAATGTTTAGGGAATGTGTTTGTTTTGTTATCCAAAACAGAATAAGTCCATTTTATTGATTGATTTATGATTAGACAATGATAAGGAATGACTATTTGCATTGATATGTTGTATGACTTCATGTAAGTCAAAGGGTAACAACGATAATGGTATCTACACCATTGTTCCCTCGATGGAAACTGATAGTTTATCAAAGATAAACTGAAATTGGATAATATTCCTCAAAAGGGGGAGGTTTCCTAATGAGTCTACTATACCTCGTGTGTAGATTACTCATGTTTAAATTCAGATTACTCAATAGGAGTCTACTGTTCCTGTTGGACAGATTACTCTCTTGAGTCTACTGGTTAAGGACCTACTGTGTTTCACAGTTTGGCTTTTCGACTCTATTGTTCCCATACAGATTAGTCGGTTTTATTTCATTTTGTTGATGTATTTTGTTTGAGTTTTATACTTACATTTAATTAATTGCAGGTTAATGATGAAGCAATTAGACATGTTTAAGGTTCATAACCTTGTTCGGATCAACAATGGTGATAATTGCACACTACTGCAAGGTTGATCTCATAGGATCAAGGAAATTTGTTCTACATTTATTTTCCTAAAAGGGAAATGAAGAAAATGTCAATTTTGACATGCTTGTGCTTGAAAAAAATGCATAAGATGACATATTGATCTTTGGAACGGATCAAGGACAAGTAAATCTTGTGAAGCAATTTTGTCATCACAACTCTCCATGAAAGACATGGGAGAGGTTAATGTTATATATCTTAGGGATTAAGATAAAAGGGGAGGAAAGATGAGTTTTGTCTTGATCCCAGTGTCATTACATTAAGAAAGTGTTGGGAGACGAGGTTGAGGGATCAATGTTCCTAGATAGGACTGGAAACATGTCCTTCGGGATCGATGTCTTTTGACATGAACGATTGTTTCTTACATAGAAATGTGTCCCTCATTTCTTGGTTTCTCTCATGAATTTTAGATTGTAGATTATGCTAATGGGGCATGATGGTATCTCAGCTCAAGCTGTTTACGAGTTAATACACCATGTTAATTGGTGTGATACGTACTCGACTACTTAAGAAGGACCATGATGTGTGGTCTTGGCAATGCCATTATTTCCTTGGATATAAAGGAAATGTTGAATGCAAGTTGGATCAAGTTTAAGAATTGTTCCTTGAAAAGTGGATGGATATTTCTACTTGGGATCTGATGTCTCTCATTTTGGTGGTATTTTAGTAGTTAATTTATCTTGTAAATATGTGTTTTTCATTCCCTTCTTTGTTAGCTTTTGTTCTTTCTTAGCTTAGTTCCCGATTTTCTTTGAGATTCGGAAACTATGCGAGTTTGCTTTGTTTTGTAGGAAAAATGGCAAGAATGAGGACGTTTTGGAGGAGCATTTCAAGTAGGAGCTAAGCAAGGAAGCCAAGGGTGGATGAGCCATGCTAAGAATGAAGTGGAACTAAAGGAAACCCACGAAGAAGACAAGGATCGAGGCCCAGGACCGAGCACCACCACGTCGGGCCCGAGATCGAGCAGCCAGAGACCAGGACCGACGTTCCCAACGTCGGGCCCGATGTTGCCCCGTGTCGATCCGAGTCGGCAATGGAGTGGATTGTTCCCTAAGGCATATTTTTAGCAACTTTCCACATTTGCCCCTTTCTAAATTGGGAATTCCTTGGTCCCCAATCCAAGGAGTAGGATAATTAGAGGTCATTAGTGATCATTTGAAAAGGGGGGGGGGGGAGCAAGAGTTAACACACACCACACCCAAATCACTCTCTAAAAGGCTCAAGGAAGACTTGGAGAGCAAGGAGAAGAGAGGAGAAGGAAAAGAAGAGGAGATCGGTGGCCTAGAGAGGAGGATTTGTGAGTTTTGTACTTTGTTTTGCTTTGATCTAGTAGAATTGAGACTTGGATCTTGTTGACACTTTGAGATTTGAATGCAATTGGAGTTTGGTTTGATGTTGATGATTGAGATTTGCTTGATTTCCCTTTTGATTATGTTTTTCTCTTACCATATGGAGTAAATTCCATAGTCTTGGGCTATGGGGGAGTCCCCTAGCTAGGATTGGGTAGAAAACCCCAATTCCATAGCCTTGAGTGCTTGATTTGTGAATCCTCTCTTCATTGAGCTTCAATTCTCTTGTGGAAACAAGAGATCTAGGGCTTGTGTTTGGTAAGAGTACGCCGTGAGCAATCTCGATCCCATCACAAGTTCCTAGCATCGAAGGTGAGTGAAAACTCCCTTGGGTCGAGGTGTAGAGTGGAGGGATCCGGGGCTAGCAACCTCGATCTCACAAGGATCAAACACTTATTGGTTGAATTGGGGAAGAATATCCAAGTCTAGTTAGGGGAGGTACCCAAAAACCCAAGACCGATCTACTTATTTGTGCAAGACAGAGTTACCCAGCAAGTCGGGCCCAGCATAGTGTGCGTCGGTCCCGGCCATACTCGACCTCGATCCACCCTCGGACCGAAGTGACCAGTGTCGGTCCGAGGCGATCTCCCTTGTTTTCCTTTGTTTTGCCTTTCTTTCATCCCTTTTTAGTCTTTTCGGGTACTCTCGACGCATGAACTCCCGTGTGTTCGACACCCTACCTCTTTACTACAATTGAGGTTCGGTTTTATAAATTTAAATTGTGAGACCCTTCGATCCCGGACCGATCAGAATTTTGGCGCCGTTGCCGGGGAGTTCTACTTGTTTGAGGTACCCTCTTAGTTGAGTCTTTGATTTGGTAGTGATTTGGGTGAGGGACTAGCCCAAACCCCATGTTTGTTTTGATTCGGTTTTTGTTTGTGTCTTTGGTTGTAGGTGCATGCGAGCTAGTTCCGTCCGAGGAACCCTTGAGCTCGACTTTGTGTGTGACCCGGAGAGTATTCTAAGGCAAGCCCGAAAGAGGAAGAGGATGGCGGACCAAGCCCGAGATGAGGAAGTCGAAAGGATGAGAGCCGACATGGCTCGAATGCAACTTGAAATGGCGAACCGAGATGCCGAGGCCCGTAGAGAGAGAGAGAGCAAAGGATGAGATTGGAGGCTCAAATCAACACCCAACCCCGGAATGCTAGACAATACATGCATCCGGAGTTGAAGGTGCCCGAGCCGGCCATCGTCTTGCCGGAGGTGTCAAAGAACTTTGAGATCAAAACTCAATTCATCTCACTCATCAAGAGAGAGCAATTCCAAGGGAGACCGAATGAGTGCCCGATCGAGCATGTGAAGCAATTCAAAGATCTTTGTGAGACCATCTCGACGGACGACGAGACACTTAAGTACGTGCTACTCAAAGCCTTCAAGTGGTCTTTGGGAGGCAAAGCTTTGCATTGGTTGGAGAGCCAAGCACCTCGTTCTATTACATCATGGAGGGCTCTCAACGACTCATTCTTGATGAAGTTCTTTCCGCCCACCAAGACGACGGAGATTAGAAGGAAGATTGCTAGCTTTCAACAAGGAGCTCACGAGCCACTTTTCGAGGCATGGGACCGGTTCAAGGAGATGTTGAGGGCATGTCCAACGCATGGGCAACAACCCTATGTCCTTCAAGACATTTTCTTCCAAGGAATCAACCCCGCCACCAAGGATAAATTGAACCTTCATACCGATTGTGGGTTCATTGACTTGCCTCCGGAGCAAGCATGGGAGTTGCTAGACAAGCTCTCGGATTATGAGGCCATGTATGGAGTCAATCAAGTGAGCAAGGAAGTGAGAGTCCATGGAGACGGTCCGAAGAGGCTCTATGATCCCAAAAGTGAAGAGGTGGACAAAGATGTGAAGATCCAATTCTTGGAGAATGAGTTGAACAAGATGAAGAGGCTCTATCACCAAAAGCAAAACACAAGAGCATGTGAAGAGTGTGGTTCTTTGAAGCATGGAGCACAAGAGTGCCCAAATGAGCGCCAAGTTCGATTGGCCGAGCAAATTGAAGAGGCCAACTATGTTCAAAGGAACTTCGGAGGGAGAACTAATTTCAACAATGGAGGAAGGTGGAACCAAGGTCAAGCTAGTGGCTACAACAACAACTTCAACCAACACGAGCCAAGGGCCCAACCACCACCATACCGACCTCCGGGATTCTATGAGCAAACACCACAATGGGCTCAAGATTTGAAGAATCAAGTCACCAACATAGAGACCCAATTCAAGGAGTTTGGTGTGTGGAGAAGACAAGCGGACAACCAATTTGTTCACATGGCAAATCAACTTCCAAGAGAAGAAGGGAGACTCCCGGGCCGACCCGAGGAGAATCCCCGTGCACAACAACAACAAAACAAAGTTCGCGCCATAGGATTGAGGAGTGGACGGAGTTTGCCCGAGCCACGAGTTCCAAGAGCAAGAGAAGAAAGTCGGACCGAGGTACCCAACACCTCGGGC
Organism: Polygonum maritimum; assembly: GCA_963924305.1. NCBI lineage: Eukaryota > Viridiplantae > Streptophyta > Magnoliopsida > Caryophyllales > Polygonaceae > Polygonum > Polygonum maritimum. The sequence continues at coordinate 18,676,558 of OZ002728.1, read as the reverse complement.
CTGACGTGCCCAGACATCGATCCAGAAGACGGAGGAGGTCCCCTGAGTAGGACCGAGGTGGAACCCAAGCGGGCCCGACATGCCCTGAAGTCGGCCCGAGTTACCTAGATGCACTCTGCCCCCGGTCCGAGATGCTTGACGTCGGTCCCGACGTCGATCCTAAGTCGGTCCAGGCTAAGATCGTTGAGAAAGAGAAAGATCGATCCAAGGAGGTGGATCCAAGCAAGAAGCAAGGTGCTACAACTCTTCCATATCCTATGAAGAAGCCCAAGGAGGTTGCTGAGGGCAAGTTCAAGCGGTTCTTGAAGCTCTTACAAGGCTTGAACATCATCATTCCATTCACCGATGCTCTAAGTGAGATGCCATCTTATGCAAAGTTTTTGAAGGAAATTTTGAGCAAGAAAAGGTCAATTGTTGAGATGCAAGATGAGGTGAAGATCTTGGAGCTACCTCAAAAGCTAGGTGATCCCGGAAGATTTGCCATCACCGTGGGGATTGGATCCCAACAATTCAAGGCTCTTTGTGATTTAGGAGCAAGCATATCGGTTATGCCCATGAGCATATGGAGAAGGGCTAACCTCGGAGATATGGAACCGGTTGATATGAGTCTTACTATGGCCGATGGTTCATCAACAAAGGCCACCGGAATTTTAGATGACGTCCCGGTTAGAGTTGGAAGATACTTTGTGCCCGATGATTTCGTGATCTTAGACATGAAAGAAGATCCGATGGTGCCCATTATTCTTGGAAGGCCGTTTCTAGCTACGGCGGGTGCCAAGTTTGATGTGAGGAATGGGAAAGTCACTTTCGAGATTGGCGAGAAAAAGGTGGAGTTCCATTTCAACAAAGCCCTAAACGAACCGGATACATTGGCGATTTTGAAGCTAGAGGAAAGTGCCAAGCGCAAGAGAGAGGAGTTGGAACCCACAAGAGAGGAAGAAGCACCATTGAGAGAACATGACATGGTCAATGTTCAAGTTCATGAAGAGTCAAGAAGTGGAGACCGCCCGAGAAGCCATGAAGAGTATCCTAATCTATATCCTTTTGATGTGGGAGATTCTTACATTTGTCTAAGTGATTTGAAAGAGGATTTAGAGGATGACTACCTTTGCTTGAGTGATTTGCAAGAAGACTTGAGTTATAATGTCATAGAGTCCCCTAGAAATTCTTTAGACTTTTGTGATGTAGGTGATGAAGAGCAAGTCAAGAAGATGCAAGAGATGCCAACCTACACTTTGGAGGACAAAGGAGAATTTGGAGGCCACTCTTTCATCAAACACAAATGGTGGTACTTTGGCTATGAGAATTGTGGAGGTGCATATGACAAGGAGGATCAATTCACCGTTTTTCACCCTCCTTGAAGGGTAGAGGTTAGAAGTCAAGCTAGTGACTTAAAAGAAGCGCTCCTCGGGAGGCAACCCGGGTTTAGTAGATTTATTTTCGTAGTTTTTAGTTTGTTTTTTTCTTTGCCTTAGCATAGATTCTTTCTAATCTCTTCTCTAGCATGTATTTTGTGGATATATGTGTTATGTGAGCTAGATGATTATGTGTGGTATTTGTGGAAATGATGCAATGACTTGTGGGTAGAAAATACCAAGCCGAGGGAATTTTAGGAAACAAAACCGGGTAGGACCGAGGTACCCAGAACCTCGGGCCCGAGGTCCCAACGTCGGTCCAAGCTAGCCGACCCATTTTGGACTTGATTTTGATGGAAATTCCTATTTTACCCTTCTGACCTACCTTTGTCTTCTACCCCATTTAAGCCCCCTTTCCCTTACCTAACACCCATTACCTCCATAACTACCTTCCCAAAATACCAATCCCTTCAAAAACTCCAAATTCGATCCCTATCTCCCACCATACTCGAACCTCAAGCCATCTCACCACAAGATCTCGATCCAACCCCTAGCATCCTCAAGCATCGATCCTCAAGCCAAAATCCCAACCAAAATCCCATAGATCTTCATCCCTCTTCTAGATCTAGAAGAGAAATTTGGGTTCTAAGAATTTGTTTGCTAGAAGTCTTTGATTCTTCAATATTTGGTATGTGAATCTCAAATCTCTACTTGATTCTTTGTGAATTTCATGCTTACATTGCTAGATTTGAGATATGCCATGATTGAGTGAGCTTGGACCTTGAGCATCCATGGTGATTTGCATGCATTGTGAAATTTGTGCTTGATTGTTGCTAAATCCCACTTAGAACTTCGATTGGTGAAGAGAATTGGTAGATTTTGAGTTTTAGGAACATGATAGTGTGTTTTATGGGTGTTTCGAAGTAGAGAAGTCGGATTACAGTCGGACCGAGGTACCCAAAACCTCGGACCGATGTTGCATGTCGGTCCATAGACTCGGACCGAGGTCCACAACCTCGGACCCGATGTCTTTTGCATGTCGGTCCTATGCTTTTCAAGTTTCTCTTGTGTGAATTTAAGGATTCATGAGCTTGAATGTTGGTTATAGCATGTTTATCATGATGTATCTTGTAGCTTGACCATTGATATGTGATCCTTTGTTCATGCATGATTGAATTTTGTGGATTGAGTGAGTTAAGAACAAGTATGGGGTCATCTCTTTGCATGATGAGTTGTTTGTTGTGGAAGCTTGTGCTCTTGTTGTGATTGTATAGATTTTATCTTGGAGTTCTTTGCTTTGATTATGTAGGAACCATGTCTACCCGAGCATCTTCTTCAAGGATGGAGAAATCAACAAGAAAGTCCAAGAAGTCATCCCAGAGAGTCCAAAGGATGGACGATGTGCGCTTTGAGGATGAGGATGTGGCTAGAGAGTATGAGCGTCTCATGGGTCTATCTCACCACACTCGGTGGTTAGATTGGGAGTCATTTCAAAAGATGAGCATGGATGAGGCTCTTGCTCGGTGCTATAACAACATTGGGCTCAATGTCTCGCTAAGGTGGAACAATACTCATTATCCCGCCTTGACATCCGAGTTCATGGCGTCGTTCAAGTGCACCTATGAAGGGGTCGAGAGTGAAGGCATGATCTCTTTCCAAATGGGCAACGAGTTGCATGAGGTCTCTCTCCGGAACATGGCGAACTACTTTGGGTTCCCATTTACGAGAGAGGAGGCCTTTGTTGATAATGAGAAGGTGGACTACCTTTGGAAGTTCGTAGCCGGGAAGAGTGAGATGAGGAAGGGCGCATCGACAAATGAGATAACCAACCCACTCTTCCGAGTTATGATCCGAGCCTTGGGTTGTTCTATCTTTGCTAGGCACGAATTGAGCAAGCCGATGAAGGAAGAGGCTATGCTACTCTATGAGATGTTGTTTGAGAATAAGAAGCCGATGAACCTCACATGGGAATGGGTGAAGATGGTGAGGGATTTCCAAAGCTCTTCATGGATCTATTTTGGAGGCATGATAGCTCGTTTGGCTCATCGTCTTGAGGTGGATTTGTCTACCTACACACCGGCCCCAAATGGTGTAGAGTTCATGGACGTCAAGTATTTCAAGAAGGCCAACATTGTTAAGGAAAAGCTAGTGACCGGCGCCTCTACTTACCTAGCCCCACACTCCAACATCAACAATGTGCACGTTCCCTTAGGACCTCGACTCTTCGACCTCACTTGCTACTACAATTGGTACCAAGTATGGGCGGGGAATGTCAATCCTTATGGAGAGCCGGAGGGGACACTTGAGGTTAGGAGACGAGCACAACACATTCGTTTCACTACTCCTCAAGCTTCCCCGGACACCGAAGAAGAGGAGCCCAACCGATATGAGTTCGTAAGGAGAGATGACATGGATGTGGACTTGCCTAGAGGTGAAGAAGAAGAAGAAGAAGGTGGTTACCACAATTTGCTCACCGACCACGCCCCAACACTCTTGGACCGAGGTACAAGCAACGTCGGGCCCGACAACCACCAACGTCGGTCCGATGCATACTTGCCCGATCCGGTCCCGAGCCGATTTGAGAGGGGTGAGGGAAGTGGAGCACATCAAGCACCACCAAGCTATGGCGGGTATGAGGGGTATGCCCAATGGTATGGGCCCGGAATGGTGTTCCCCGAGCCAAACCAATCGGTGGACATGAACTTCTTGGCCAACCAAATGGCGCATCTCCAACTTCAACAATCAACAATGCTTCAAGAGGCACACCACATCAACCTTCAACAACAAAACCTCAACTTCCAACAACAACAACTTTTCCACCACCAAGAAGACTTCCAAGAGCAATTTGACGAGGTGAACCGCAACATCGCCTACATGAGACGTGATGTGGATGACTTGCGAGCGGCCGAGGATCAAAGATGGAGCGTCCAAGAGAGTTTTAATGAATGGATGACCGGGAACTTCTCTTCCCGTCAAGATCAATGGATGCCTCCCGCCCCACAAATCCAAACGCCAAGTCAAGACCCTTTCCACGACCAAGTGTATGAGCGTGAGCGGCAAGCAAGGCTTCAAAGGAGACGCCGCGGTCCACCTCCGAACTAAACCTCAACGTGCCATTCAAGAATAAGGAAAATTGTGAGCTTTCTCTACTCTTCTCTTTACTTTTGAGTTTTGATTTCTTTTGATGAGGACATCAAAATTTTAAGTATGGGGTGAGTTAGTAGCTCATAGTTCCATGTGTAGTTTCTTGTGTTTGTGTTTGTTTTGTTTATGGGATGTTTCATTTTGGGTTAGTGGAATGAAGTGATGCATGAATGATGATTGAATTTGATGGCATGAATGGATGAGTTTGTTTCTTGTTTGAGAAAATTTTTGCAAAAAATCATAAAAATTTGAAAAATTGTGTTAAAAACAACAAAAAGATTTTGTTTTTGGATTAGGAATTCCCTTCTTAGATGTCCATATGAAGGCTAATGATGATGTGAGCATGTAAATTCCTTTGCATATTTTTGGATAGTTTAGCCTCAAAATGGATGTTGTTTTTGATGTGATATGATGTCTTGCATGTTTTTATTGAGCACATGAGTTCTAGGATGAGTTTTGATGCAACTAAGCTAGAGTGAACCTTGTGAGATTATTTTTGGCCATTTTAGGGATCTTTGTTCATATTTGCATATCCCTCATTTTCTTGTGTGAATAGCTCATGCATGCTTAGTAAAACTTGCTATTGAGGTGTTTATCTATTTTCCAAGACCAATATGAGAATTGTTCTATGCATTGTCACATTGATTTGAACTTTATTTCATTTAGTCACAAAATGTTCCATATCCTACCTTGAAGATAAACCGTTGTTTGTAGCCCCGTTTTAGCCTTAGACCTTTGTTTGAAACTCCTCAAAAATGTGATTCCTAGCTTATATGACTTAACCCTTTTGGGATTGGACTTTAGTGAGTGGTTTTGGAAGAATATTTGGAGAGTTGAGATTCTCTTTGGTGAAGGGCAAGAAAAGGAGTTATAACCCAAGTGGGTAGTGCATCTTTGTGAAAAGAAGGAAAGAAAAGTTGGAAAAAAAGTAGTGGATTGAAAGCAAAGTGCTTAAGTGAAGAGAAATGGGTACCGACCGAGTTCAAAGTGACCTCGGGCCCGATGTGAGTTCAAAGTCGGTCCAGTGCAAAAATAAGTGAAAAAAGTGTGAAAAATCCAACAAAAAGTGTAGTGCAAAGATGAAGTGGAATGTTTAGTGAAGAGTGGGTTGAAAAAAAGAGAAGAAAGAAAATCAAAGTCTTTTGGATGTGTGAAGTTGAAAGTGGAATAATTTGGTGAAGTTGGTGAGAGACTAGAAAGTTTAATCCCCATTGTAAGCACCACAAGACCAAAATGATTCCTACCTTGAGAAATACCAAAAGCCCCATTACAACCCGGCCGAATGGAACCTCTTTGAGGACCTCCATTGAGCCAAGTTCATATTCTTTGTGTGCATTGTAATAGGCATCTCTAGGTGGAGGACTTGGTGATATTAGCTTCAATAGTAAAGTCTTTACTTGCATGATTGTTGAGTATGAGTGTTCATTGCTAAACCGAAACACATGATGAGTGATACACATTTTCATGTCCCTAAAGTGAGGCTTTGTTGCATTAGACTATATTCCTTGAACACTTGATCATGTGTGATGATATAATCTTGCTTGAATGTCTATCACTTGTTCTTACTTGTGTTTTTCAAAAGAGGCTTTACTTGAAGATTGTGCTTCGGTCTTGCTTTCATTGTTATTGCTTGAGGACAAGCAAGTTTAAGTATGGGGTATTCTGATGTCTCTCATTTTGGTGGTATTTTAGTAGTTAATTTCTCTTGTAAATATGTGTTTTTCATTCCCTTCTTTGTTAGCTTTTGTTCTTTCTTAGCTTAGTTCCCGGTTTTCTTTGAGATTCGGAAACTATGCGAGTTTGCTTTGTTTTGTAGGAAAAATGGAAAGAATGAGGACGTTTTGGAGGAGCATTTCAAGTAGGAGCTAAGCAAGGAAGCCAAGGAGTGGATGAGCCATGCTAAGAATGAAGTGGAACTAAAGGAAACCCAAGAAGAAGACAAGGATCGAGGCCCAGGACCGAGCACCACCACGTCGGGCCCGAGATCGAGCAGCCAGAGACCAGGACCGACGCTCCCAATGTCGGGCCCGATGTTGCCCCGTGTCGATCCGAGTCGGCAATGGAGTGGATTGTTCCCCAAGGCATATTTTTAGCAACTTTCCACATTTGCCCCTTTCTAAATTGGGAATTCCTTGGTCCCCAATCCAAGGAGTAGGATAATTAGAGGTGATTAGTGATCATTTGAAAAAGGGGGGGAGCAAGAGTTAACACACACCACACCCAAATCACTCTCTAAAAGGCTCAAGGAAGACTTGGAGAGCAAGGAGAAGAGAGGAGAAGGAAGAGAAGAGGAGATCGGTGGCCTAGAGAGGAGGATTTGTGAGTTTTGTACTTTGTTTTGCTTTGATCTAGTAGAATTGAGACTTGGATCTTGTTGACACTTTGAGATTTGAATGCAATTGGAGTTTGGTTTGATGTTGATGATTGAGATTTGCTTGATTTCCCTTTTGATTATGTTTTTCTCTTACCATATGGAGTAGATTCCATAGTCTTGGGCTATGGGGGAGTCCCCTAGCTAGGATTGGGTAGAAAACCCCAATTCCATAGCCTTGAGTGCTTGATTTGTGAATCCTCTCTTCATTGAGCTTCAATTCTCTTGTGGAAACAAGAGATCTAGGGCTTGTGTTTGGTAAGAGTAAGCGTGAGCAATCTCGATCCCATCACAAGTTCCTAGCATCGAAGGTGAGTGAAAACTCCCTTGGGTCGAGGTGTAGAGTGGAGGGATCCGGGGCTAGCAACCTCGATCTCACAAGGATCAAACACTTATTGGTTGAATTGGGGAAGAATATCCAAGTCTAGTTAGGGGAGGTACCCAAAAACCCAAGACCGATCTACTTATTTGAGCAAGACCGAGTTACCCAGCAAGTCGGGCCCGACATAGTGTGCGTCGGTCCCGGCCAAACTCGACCTCGATCCACCCTCGGACCGAAGTGACCAGTGTCGATCCGAGGCGATCTCCCTTGTTTTCCTTTGTTTTGCCTTTCTTTCATCCCTTTTTAGTCTTTTCGGGTACTCTCGACGCACGAACTCCCGTGTGTTCGACACCCTACCTCTTTACTACAATTGAGGTTCGGTTTTATAAATTTAAATTGTGAGACCCTCCGATCCCGGACCGATCAGGATCAGTTCCAAATCCTAGATTGTGGAAAAGGATCTAGCATTTTGATTTGACAATGGGGTCGAAGCTGGTAGTGTGAGTTGTATCCTGGATTGAGGTAACAACTATGTACGTAAATCTACCATGATTCGTGAATGCCGAAACTGATTTCAACTATGTGAACATAGTAACTTTGGCCAGAGGGGATCGATCATGCTTGTTGATACCAGGTCGCGTCTTTTATGTGAGGTATCGCATGGTTCAAGGATTCATGACACATAGTGTGATTTTGGTTGGCTGAATCAGTGGAAAACAAGGTTGGCTGATCACTTGACGAAGTTGTTGGTCCTAAGGGGATGAGAATGAAAGACCCGCATAGCTTTCTAGGGGTGGGACACCCAATTCCTACCTAATGAAAATTAGGACAGAATTCAATGTGGAAAGCCCATTTCTAGAAACTGTGAGCACAATGAATCAATCCCCAATGCGTGCTCTGTCCTACAGGATCAGAGGTTGAAGATTCTATCTTCTTGATAGTTCCTTTGAAAAAGTACAATGTAGGTGTACGACTAAAGGATCTACCTATGCGGACGTGGAGTTTTTGGTCGCTCCATGAAGCTTGGGTTGGCTTCACATACGTTCATGAATGGATAAGGACTCAAGGACCATTAATGGAGTCAAGTTAGACTATAGAAGTGTATAGTAACTTATGTGTGTGTTATCTTTATGCATCTAAAGAGGTTGATTGGTTCAATCTTTAAGACACCATGATTCCGAGGTGTATGAAATGTGTAATTACACTAAGACACAAATTCAATCGTCACGACATTTGTGTTTATGCATGAGTTTGGGATGAAGACTTGCTTATTTTGTGAATCAAGGATTACACTAAAATGGGGGAGGATTGTTGGTGATTTTAGTGTCATCAGTGATTGATCCCTCAGGAATCGGTAATATGGTTCCTGAGGGATCAATGGCCATTTAGTGTTATCGGGTTTTTTTTACTTTATGAGGCCTCATATAGCTTATCACAAGTTTAGGGGTGTGGAGTACACACTTGTATAAGTATATTTGGGATCTAGAGGGAATAATAAGGATTAGTTACTCTAGGATCAATAGTTCAAAGAACAAGAGTTCTGGTTGACTGGTACCTACGGGATCAGTCATTTAGCGGTTTGAATATTGGTCACGTGGGTTAACTGCCAATATAACCGTTGTATAACTGCTTGAGTAACTTCCTTTTATCATTGGTTTCAGATGGGCCACATGTCTCTCCAAGAGAGAGCCGTTGGAGGCGGAGGATCAGCGGTAACCACTGGTAACCGCCCTAATAACCGCCCATAACTTGTAAAAACCGCTCCCAATGTTTTCCTACGGCCTATATAAGGACGAAAGCAAGATAGGGTTGTGTTGGCTTGTTGGTTACAGAATCTCTCTCAAGATTCAACATAGTCGAAGTCATACATCCATCAATACATCATTCTATAGTTCGATCCTTACCATAAGCCTTGGAAAGGATCAACAGATTTGTTTTATCTCACTTCAGATTTTGTGGATTCTCTAAGGCTTATAAGGGGCAAAATACTGATTTCCGAAAGTGTTTACACGACTCAAATCTTATCCGAAGACAGACATCATTGATTGTTCCCAGGTGTTCTGCATTGAAGTGAAGACGGATCAACAGATGCAGCAGCGCTCGCTGGATCAACGTAGGGATCAACACCAGAATCCAACATAAAGTGCATGCATGTTAATTTTGTTTAATTGGCTCTCTTTCGGTCCAATGAAGGATCAACTCGGGCATCTCGGCACAAGCGAGCCCGATGGTCGGTGCATGCGAGAGATCCGGATCCTGGGCTATTTTGTTCTCCTTCGGGGTGCCACACCAAGATCTATTTTAGCATATATAACAATCTGCATGTTGGATTTTCCGGGTTTTTAAAACTTAAAATTTGGGACTTTAGTGTTGATAATCTGATCTAGGCTTTGAGGCCATTTTTTTAATTGGGTAATTTATCTCATTCATGCAAATCACTATTTGAGATGGATGAGAAAACGTCAATGAGATAATTAACAAAGTTGTTAACAAACTATACCCTGGTACTAATTAATTAAGTCTTAATTGCGGTTAAAATTATAAAGTGGGAGAATGAGTGTTGTATCTTGCAGCAAAAGGTGGTATTAGCTAGTAGCTAACCTCCTAGACTTACATGCATGTCTAGTCACACATCACTCTCTTTCTTTTTGCCTTTTTACTTTTCTAATTTGGATGACTTGTAAAATCGCATGGGTAATGTGTTAATGACTTCCTTTTCTAATGTAGTAGCTAACCTCCTAAACTTACCTTTTGTTATACTTTGGTTCCAAATGTGTTAATGACAAGCTACTGATTTGAGAAAAATCGCATGGGTGCAACTAAAAAGTGGGTTGAAAGAATAATGATAAAACAAAGAAAAGAAGATCACTTTGTTTATCTACTTTTACGCATGTATGAAAAAATTGAAATAAGCTAACTAGTGAACTAGGTGGTGGGATAACTTATAGTATATAGTTAAGTTGCCTCGTTAAGATGGGTAATGTTAATCGCATGTGAGGATACTTTATAACCTTGCATGCTTATAAATTAAAATAGCGATCGAATTGGAAATAATTTTGGGTAATCCATTCAGGCTTGGAACTACCTTCCCGAAAGTGTGAGTATAACACATTTAGTTTTTTTCTTAAAAACAAGTAATTTTATTATAAGTCATAAGATTTTCAAAGACCATATGTTTCCTCGGTTTTGGAGTCGGAAATCTCATAATTACATTCGTAGTTCAAAAACATTAAAGCTCATCGGTTTACTCTCTTGTTTCCGGTACTCAATCTGTCGTTGGACACAAACGTCGGTTCAAGTCCAAATAGTCAGGCCCCTCAATGATAGTCTTAGCTGAAACTTCTGCTCTCGCTAAGATAAGACAAGTGGATGGTTCTTATGCACTTTATATATTAAATGAGATCTGTATCCATTTAATATTTCGTAATTTCGTTGGGAACTGATATGCATGCTATAATATGATATAAGCATGAATATAGGTTGTTAGTATTAATGACTATTTGTTATATATATTATACCTGTCGTAGCTACTGTTATTATTATGGATGCAGTTTCATTATTGCTAGTGGCATGCTCTTGTTATACTACAATAGAATTGTTATAGGTCCGAATTCGTGCGATCTGTATATTGGATGAACCTCGATGGAGATGTTGGATGTGCTAGGATAGCACTAGGAGCGGAAGTTGTCGGCTTGATATAACGTCTCTCTAAAAGATATATGCTAGGGCGTATCAATATTGGAGTTCTAGTATTTAGGGTCATGACTCTTCTCTTCTCCCGGCTTGGAGTGAGCAATCGTGCTTTGTACTTGTTGAGCCTTGCGTTCTTCTTACGCTTAAGATTCGATCATGGAGTCACTATTTTTTCTCTGATCTTGGCCGTACTTGGCACCTTAAAAGTTATGAACCTATCTACAACTTTTGCAACCTTATAAGATAAGTGTGATATGCACCGTAATTAAGAAGTCAGGACGAATAGTCGTTCTCGGTCCGTTAGAGTTAGTCTGCGGAGAGTTCTTAATCTCGAATGTGTTATAAGTAGTTCCCAACACCGTTCTCATATCCCTCTAGATAAGAACCACATCTGGGGCTAGTCACTAAATAGTGAGGTCTTAGCACATAAAATATGCATTCCACATTTCTTATTCTTCCTTATGACGAGTCACTGACTATCGAGCCATCGTTCGGTTTTTATTCGATATACGATGCTGATACCGTTCAGTTTCTATCGTTTGAACCAATTGCTTCCCCCATTTGCTTAGTCTTTTGTTAGACTAACCCGACCACCTTATTCAATTGCATGGCCGGCTGGTGTGCACCGTCTCCTATACGACACATCAAGACCTTCAAGGATAGTCATCCGCGATGAATGATTCAGCTTGAAGAACCCGAGCGCCAAAGTTGCAGTACTTGGCGATCTATGTGTCATTAGACTCCAAGGATAGATTTTCTCTACTCTTATCCTTTAGCAGTCGTACTATGTAACTAGGGCAATGTCTTTAGTTTTCCGCGAATTGTCGTATGTTGTTGTAATAAACCGCTTTCTACCTTCGGTTGTTAATATATGTAATGATAACCTTATTACTATATGATGCTATAATATGCGTTTCCGATAAGTTGAATTACACTTGACTAGAGCTTGAGTAGTCATGGGTTGGTCAAACCCGAGAATACTGGCGGTAATACTCCCATATTTCGGGGGCGTTACAATTGTAAGCAAATTCTACTTGAGGCAAACAATCTTCCCAAAGTTTCAAGTTTTTCCTAACGATAGCAGTAAGGATGGTAGTTAAAGTCTTATTAGTCACCTCGGTTTCGCCATCGGTTTGAGGATGACTAGAAGTATAAAACAACTTAACCACATTGCAAGCATCATCGGTCTTATGACAAGCTATGAAGAGTGGCATCTTGGAAAACCGATCAACTACCACAAAGATGGAATCTCTACCCCTTCTAGTCCTGGGCAAGCCAACTATAAAGTCCATGATAATGTCCTCCCAAGGTGCATTTGGAATGCGCAAAGGGCTATACAAACCATGGGGCATCAATCTAGCTTTGGCCTTTAAACACTCTAAGCAACGTTGAATGAGGTGCTCAACATCCCTAAGCATATGGGGCCAAAAGAAATGAGTATGTAGCATGTGATATGTTTTATCTCTACCAAAATGTCTCATTAAAGCGCCCTTATGGGCTTCCTCTACAAGCAACAACCTCAGGGAAACATCTAGGTATGCACACTTTATCAACTTTGAAAAGGAATCCATCATGCAAACAGAACTTGTTATAAGCACCCTTTTCAACACATGCTTTATAAATTGTTAGATCGTAAGTCGGTAGAACGGGCGTCCTTAACCGAGTTAAGGGCGTCCTTAAATGCAGCGGAATAAAATGACTTAAATAGGAAAACGAATAAGATAATGGACACAATGATTTATAGAACCACCCCACTAAGACCAACTAGTCTTATGGGTAAACCTCTACCTCCGTTGGAGGATTTTCGAATAGCCGTCCTTATCTTATTCAGAGAGAGTCCTTACAACTTATAGGCGAGACGTTACAATTCTTTGAGCTAAGCGTGCGTCCTTAGTCTCACTAGTAACTCTCCTTTCAGCCTAACAAGTAACCTAACTCTCTTAACTATAAGGTAGCTAAACACTCACGTCTCTCACAATACGTCGTGAGAGACAAACTAACTTTCTAGCACTTTGTGATTTGTTTTGGATTTGATGTGGTTGGACTTTTCTTCTCTCGCTTCAAGCTCACTTGATCTTCTTCATCTTCGTTCTTGAACTTGAATGCCTTGGGAGTGAGCTCGAGAGAAAACCTTCAAAGTCCACACCACTATGCATGACCCTTGGGGGGTATTTATAGTTGTAGTGGCTTTTGTCCTGTAACGTCGTCTGAAGCTTCTGCAGGATCCGTCGTCTTCCTTCAACAGTGCGATTTGCATCTTGAGGAAGTCAACTCTGTTGACGCTTGGGAATCCTCCGCGTGGTCAGGGGACCATCTTCTAGAAAGCGACATCTTTGGAAGTGTTCACACGTGCCCGGACATAGGAAGCTTCCTTCTAAGGACTACGGCCGATTATGATGTAATCATGTTGGGGCGGTGATTCAGGTTATTTTGTATGGGTTAACTCTTAGATTTTAGGATATTATTGAGAGTGTTTAGGTTAGGTTGAAGCATTATTGTAATACGAAGACCGAAGACACGAGATGTGAAGAATCAAGAGCTCTTAGAGCTGAATTGAAGAAGAGTTCGCCACTGCATGGATTGCGCGGTTGCGTTGTCTATGACACGGTCGCGGTGGTGTAAGGCGACGATGATGAAGACCCGTGAAGGCCGCGGTCGCGTTGTGTATGACGCGGTCGCGGTAGCAGCCGACTCAGCCAAAGCCAAGTGTAGACTGCCGCGGGCGCGGCCAAGGCGGCGCGGTCGCGGTGCGTGCCAAATCCGAGACGGACGAAATCCTGTCTTTTCTATCTTGTTTCCTTTCTTATCTTTTTGTTTCCTTTCTTATCTATCTCGAAGAGCTTGTTCTTTGGGCTATTTAAGGAGGAGTTTCTTTAGGTTTTAGATACATTCTATCTCATCTCTCTGAATTGTAATCAATTGTTCTTTCAATAAAGATTTGTGTTTTCTTTGTAATGGAGAACTAATCTCCCTTGGAGTTTATTCAATCAAGCAAGCTTTGTTATGAAGTTGTGAAATTCTGGTAACTTCTTTGTCCCTAGGTCTTTATTGATACTCTTGTGCTTCATCCCATGATCTTTGTTTGATTATATGAGCCTGATCAACGTGTTTAATTATCGTAGATTTATTGTTTGAATTAGGATTGGTTGTTGTCTATGCATCTTTCCTATTTCTCGAAACAACTCTATTCTAGGACCGTGGACTAGTTTAGGGAAGAGTATTCAATTGTTAAGTTGTGCATGAGACTCGTAGCTTGATTGTATGATTTGATTTCCTAATATCCTTGAGTGTATTGCATGATTTGAATTAAGCGTCCTTGTTCATATCATAGTTTTGCTAGGACCGTGGACTAGCGAATAATCAAGATAAGGATTGGAATTGACCTAGGCGTATAAAGAAGTGGATGAATTCATGATCAACGGATTAATAAAGTTGAATTGATTGAATGAACTCTACTTATTAACTTTGATTGAAATCTTTCTTAAAACCCCCTTTGGTTACTTTGCATGAAAACCATTAAAATCTAATTAAGAAACTGATTCCTTTGGGTTCGACCCCGTACTTGCTTACTATACTTGTGTGTGTGTGCATGTTTGGGTTTTATCTTTGATTTTGGCACAACGACTTTAGCCGAGTCAAATTCTAGCGCCGTTGCCGGGAAATCTTTGTTCTTGATTGATTTTCGTGTGTTTTTCGGTTTTGTGCCAGAGCCGCGACCGCGGCCACCTCGGCGCGCCCGCGGTTCGGGCCCAGAAACCTCAATTGGGTCCGGACCTATCATATGGTCCGTACCCGGTCTACTAATACTTCTCCTGTTCGCTTTGATCCAGAAATTGATAGGACTCTTCGGAAGATAAGGAGTGCTCCCAGAGCTTCTGCGTCCTACGATCTTCTAGAACCCCTCTCTCTTTGATTCTGAACCAGAAGAAGTCATGGCGGAACAAACTATTCGCCAACTCACTGCGCCCGATCTCCAACAATAGCAACTGGCTGTTCAGTTCTCCGATCTCGGGGAGGGCATCAAGTTCGAGCTCAAGTCCGGGCTAATCCACCACTTACCCAAATTCCACGGGTTGAGTGGTGATGACCCGAACAAGCATCTAACGGAGTTCCACGCTGTATGTGTGAGCATGAAGCCGACGGATGTCAAGGAGGATCAAATCAAGCTCCGAGCTTTTCCCTTCTCTTTGGAGGACTCCGCCAAGGAATGGCTCCTTTATTTGGTGCCAGGCTCTATCACTACTTGGGCGCCCATGAAGAAAGCTTTTCTAGAGAAGTACTTCCCTGCTTCCAAACAAACCTCTATCAAGAAGCAGCTCAGCAGTTTAGAGCAAGGGGAGGACGAGAACCTCTATGACTATTATGAGCGCTACAAGAGGCTCATCGCTAGTTGTCCCTACCATGGCTATCTTGCCAAGGACCTCATCTGCTATATTATTGAGAGACTCTGCGACAATGACAAGAGACTTGTGAATGCATCTTGTGGAGGCAGTTACGAGAACTTGACTCCCGCAAGAGCATTTGAGAAAGTGGAGATCTTGGCTGAGCAGGCTCGCAATCAGCGATCAAGGTCCAACGTGATGGATCGTAAGTCAGTTAATGAGGGCGTCCTTAACTGGGTTAAGGGCGTCCTTTAGTGCAGCGGAAAATAGACTTAACAGAATACAAGATAAGTGGACACGAGTATTTATAGAGGAACCCCACTAAGACCAACTAGTCTTATGGGTAAACCTCTACCTCCGTTGGAGGATTTTCAATAGCCGTCCCTTATCTTATTAAGAGCGAGTCCTTACAACTTAGGCGAGTCGTTACACTTTTCTGAGCTAAGCGTCCGTCCTTAGCCTCACTAGTAACACTCCTTTCAACCTAACAAGTAACCTAACACTCTTAGCTATAAGGAAGCTATCACTCACGTCTCTCACGGTTCGTTGTGAGAGACAAACTACAACTCTAATTGATTTGTGGTTTGTTTTGGATTTGATGTGGTTGGACTTTCTTTCTCTTGCTTCAAGCTCACTTGATCTTCTTGATCTTCGTTCGTGTTCTTGAATGCTTCGGGAGAGCTTGAGAGAAAGTCTTCAAAGTCCACTCTTGCACACACATGCCGCTATGCATACTCCTTGGAGAGTATTTATAGCGGAAGTGATTCTTGTCCTCTAGCGTCCTCTGAGACTTGGTAGGATCCTCGATCTTTGATCAACGGTGCGATGAGCGTCTTGAGGAGGTCAACTCTGTTGACGCTTGGGAAGCCTCCGCGTGGGTAGGGGACCATTGCTGGGAAAGCGACGTCTTTGGCATTGTCTACACGTGCCCAGACAAAGGAAGCTTCCTTCTGAGGACTAAGGCCGGACGATGATGTAATCATGTTGGGGCGGCCTTGATTTGAATTTGAACTTCGTCCGTATTTTGGCGCGCGTCCCTTCTTGATGAGGACTCCGTCCTATCTTGCGCAGGGACTCCGCCAATTACGTTTAGCTTTGGAAGTTCTGGTAACATGCGTCCCTACAGCATAGGGACTGATGTTCACTTGTTGTCCTTTTCGCTCATGTGCGTCCACTGGACTTACCTGAGATCAAAACTTGGACAACTTATCAAATACATTTGAGTTTGTCATTATCAAAACAAGGGACGATTATTATTGGTTTAGATATTAACGACTGACGTCCTTAATATCGTCCCAACAATTTCCCCCTTTTTGATGATGACAAACTCTTTCAAATAATGCACACAGAAGTAAAGCTTTTAGCATGAGGAACTACACTTTGATTTTCTTTTCAGCTTAGATTGGCATGCAACACATTCTTTTAAGTGCGTTCTATTTTATTCCTAACTAACGACCTTTTGACTTGGCCGAAATTCCCCCTGAACACATGCTTTCTATGATAACTTAAGGACAATCGCATCTCTGCAAAACTATACTTCCCCCTTTTGGCATCATCGAAAAGGAGAACAAGTCGAAAAGCATGCAAGCACAAAGTCATAACTAAAGAAAGGTACGCTTAGACAAAATGAAGCACAAATGTAGTGAATGGCATTCAGAATGAGAAACGAGAACGTTCATTACAGACATTCACAACAAGTGCTCAAAACGGGGACAGCGTCCCATTGTCTTAACAAAAACTCAAGAAATGATAAATTGTTTCAGGGTTAGAGAAGGGGGAGGTGATCATTTTCTGGGACGCTTGCCAAGGGCTTTGAGGTGTTGCTCCTGAAGATGGTTGTTCTGGGCAAGGAGCTCGTTGTTGCGCTCAAGAAGGTCTGTGTGGACGTGAAGTGTGTCGTGAACCTGCTGAATTAGATCAATCGTTATGCACTGGTTCTCGATCATCATGCCCATCAGATACTTCGTAGAGTGCCTCTCAGCCTCATCAGGGACGCTCATACCATCGAGCTTGTCCTCGTCATCAGCAGCGTCCTCAGCTGGCGTCCCAACTACTTGGACATTTTCAGCTTCGTGATCTCCTTCTCCAGGTTCAGCAGCAGCAGCAGCTTGAGCTCTCCTCTCAGCTTTGGCTTTCCTTTCAGCCTCTTTCCGTTCCTTTTCCAGTTGGCGCTTAACGGACGGAAGGGGCTCATCACACCTGAGTTTCCCAACTGGAGGGAGTGTAATTTGCCTGACGTCCCAATGAATGCCAAAGGAACGCTCTTGTTTAGGAGCATAGAGTCCCTACTGCTTCAGAATTTGCTTGACCAAGCCGGGGAAAGGAAGAGAGTGCCTGCCTCCTGTGCACTTGCCCATGTGTTCCAAGATTACTCGGGGCAAGTTTATCGGCTTGCGTTCCAAGAAAGCGTCCAAGAGAATACTATCAGTGATCTGAACAATGGACTTCTTCTCTTGGCGGGGGACGACCATGCGCACAATGAAGTGATGCGCAAGGACGCCCGTCTTGGTGAGGCAATGAGCAACTCTGTCCTTAGCACCTGGCTGTCTCCCATTGAATATTCTGTTGAGGATTTCATCTTGGGAGAAACGGCCAAAGTTCTTGCACGGCAGATCGTGCAGAGCATCTTGCGGAGAAGGACGCAGGCCTAGCATTTTGCGGACGGTGCCCTCAGCAACTGAGTACTCGTCCCCATCGATTTCAAAAGTCCCCTGAGGCTTCCCGTTTACTTCTGTGATTTCGAACTTTGAGTAGAAACGGAGAACCTCATCAGGGTCAACATCAGCGGCCTCAGCGCCCAAGTGCGTCCAACCCTGGAACTCAAGAAGATCCAAGAACTCTTGGCGCTGGTTCTCTGCCAGAAACTCGGCGGTGAAGAGGAGCGGCGATAGGATTTTCTTGAAGCGTTTCTGCTTGGAGCCATTGCTCACGATCACTTCATCACCACCATCTTCTTCATCTCCATCTCCCTCCTCTTCCTCAGGTTCCTCATCCTGGGGAGGGGCGTCCTCGTCATCGGAGGCTTCGTTCCGTTGTTCTTGGAACTCAACCATTGCAGTGTCCTCAGCTGTGGACGCCTGTTCTGTGGGAGGCGCGTCCACCGCTGGAGTCCTTGCCAAGGACTCTGTGGGAACGGATGGAGGAGACGTCCCTTGAACTTGAGCAGCTTCTTCGACGGCCGGAGCAGGCGGAGGAGGAGGAGGAGGAGAAGCTCTAGGGGGAGAGGGAGAGGGAGTGCGGAGCTTAGCTTTTGGGGGAGGAGCAGAGGAGGAGCTGGGCGGAACCACTGAGATCGGTTTCACCTTGAGCGGAGCAGAGGGAGGAGGCGGCAGAGTAGCAGGGGTAGCATCCTTGGCCTGGACCTGGACTTGTGGAGCGTCCTTGGCCTGGACTTGAGGAGCGTCCTCTACCCTTGGAGGAGGTGGAGGGAGTTGACGAAGGTCCTGCATACTCGCTTGGATCGCCTTCTCAACGGCTGCTTTCTCTGCTTGCTCTTGCTCTTGGCGCGCCTTCTCCTCTTTTGCCAGTTGAATTTCGGAGAGGCGAATGGCGGCCATTTCTTCATCCGTGACGCCCTCAAGCTGAGCAGAGGTCTTGAGGCGTCGTTTTGGGGCAGGAGGAGGGGAGGAAGGGATTGGCTTTGGTGGGGAGGAGGAAGGGCCTTTAATTTGGAGCGATTTGGACGGAGGGGGAGAGGAAGGCCTTTTCCTTTTTTGAGAAGGGACGGAGCCCGTAGGAGCCACAACAAACTCCATTATATCAGGAAGTAGTTTGGCGAGCTCGTCCACGGTTCCACCAAATGAGTCAGAAATGATTCCTGGCCCCATGAACGGTGGGTTAGTGTGATTGGTTTCTTGAAGGCGGGGCTTGACATATGTGATCATGAAGTAGTGGAGGAGGCGTTGGATTTTAGGAGGATGTTCGTGAGTGGACGCCCTAAGACAAATGTTGGCGAGCGTCCTAGGCTCCTTTTCAAGCCAGTCCTCAATGAGAGGGTCAAGGGGAGGACGGCGTTTGGGTTGAGAGGGGAGCCGGCCAATTGAGCCACTGTAAACAGAGGCTTTGGTGATATTTTCTGGCTCAGGCTCGGGTTTGAAGGGCTTCTCCAGAAATGAGAACCTCTTCGGCTTGGTTTTGGATTGAGAGCGGGATGGTTGTTTTTGTTGAGGAGGTTGGGAGCGAAGGGGTTGAGGAGGGGTGTTGGAGTGGCGGCGCTGGGTGCTTTGAGAGGAGGAATGGTGGCGAGGGGGTTCTTGTCGGCCGGAAGGTCTGCCTCTCGACTCCATTAATGACCGGCCTTTCACCGGAGGAGATCTCGAAGAGCTAGTGTTTTTCGCTGCCGACGAGGGTGAGGGATTCTTTGAGGCTCTTGTGTTGGCCATTTTTGAGATGGTTTAAATAGGGGAGGATTAGGGTTTGGAGAGAGATTTCGGGATTCGGTTGAAGATTTGGAAGATCTTTGAGATTTCTAAAAGTGTGCAAACAGCAGATGAGCGAAGAAAGGTTTTCGGAGTGCACAGGTGGGTATATATAGGAAGAAGACGAAGTTGGACGGTCAGGGGTAACAGGGTCTTTACACACAGCTTCCTCCACCCGCCTTCCCACACGTGGCTTTCTTCTTTGCTAAGGAATACAGCTGTTGAGCACTGTTTGCGCATATCCCGAGATTTTCGCTGACGATTCGCTAAAACGGTTTACCTTCCCAATTTCAACCATTCAAACTTCTCACAACTGCAAAGGACTCTGACCTGACGTCCTTTCAACACACAACACTACACAACACAGAATTGAACCACGGCGTCCCATTCACTGATCTCAACCTCTGTAATTAGAACTCTGTACAGACAACTCTCAGCTCTTAGCACGCGTCCCTTTGATCACTTAGAACCATTTTTGAAAATCAAGCAAGTACGTCCCGTAAAGGTGAAACAAGGAATGCTTATAGGACGCGTTTGCAAGATTCTCGGCTTGGGTAAGCTTAGAGTTCCCATCATTTCGGCTTATGATGAGGGTAGGGTGATCAGGGATACTCTTGAGATGAAAAGCGAAATGAATACCATTCAAGGACACAAGCGAATACACATATCTTAGACTAGCGTCCTTTAAAGATGACTTTAATGCATGACACACCTTAAAACAAGTTCTCAACAAGACATAGCCAATCATGGAGGGAATAATAGAACGGGACTTGATCATTTAAAAGTTATCATCCCCAAGAGCAACCGGAGGTGCTCGTAGGGACGTCTATCAAGTGCTTTTGTGAAAATATCGGCCACTTGGTCCTCAGTCCTAACATGATCCACTCTAATTAATCCAAGTTCAACATTATCACGAAGAAAGTGATGCCTTATGTGAATATGCTTCGTCCTAGAATGATGAACGGGATTTTTGGCAATACTTATAGCACTGGTGTTGTCACACAAGATAGGGACTGTGTTGAGGGACGTACCATAATCTTCAAGTTGGTACTTGATCCATAGGACTTGTGAGCAGCACGAAGCAGCAGCAACGTACTCAGCTTCCGCGGTTGATAGTGCCACGGAGTTTTGCTTTTTGGATCCCCAAGATACAAGGCATGAGCCAAGGAATTGTGCCATTCCTGAGGTGCTCTTCCTATCCACCACATGGCCAGCGTAATCTGCGTCAGAGTAAGCTACCAGGTTCAGGGACGTCCTTCTGGGATACCATAGACATAGGTCATCCCGTCCCTTGAGATATCTGAAGATTCTTTTGACCTCTTGCATATGGGACTCCTTTGGATTTGCTTGGAATCGAGCGCACAAGCATACAGCGAACATGATGTCGGGACGACTTGCCGTAAGATATAGCAAGGACCCTATCATTCCTCTGTAGAGCTTTTGATCTACACTCTTGCCTTCTTCATCAGCATAGAGGCGAGTGTTTGGGGAGATGGGAGTATCAATGGGTTTTGAAGAGTTCATCCCATACTTCTCAAGCATTTCACGGATGTACTTTTGTTGATGAATCCGCGTCCCATCTTTGAGCTGAGTGATTTGGAGTCCCAAGAAGAAGTTGAGTTCTCCTATGAGGGACATCTCAAACTCACTACTCATCAAGTTCTTGAATTCCTCTACAAATTTCATGTTAGTGCTTCCAAAGACTATGTCATCGACATAGACTTGGACAATTAAGACATCTTTAAGAACTTTCTTTAAGAACAGGGTTTTATCAATGTTACCTCGTGTGTACCCGTTGGACAAGAGGAAGGATGCAAACCTATCGTACCATGCACGAGGGGCTTGCTTGAGTCCATAGAGTGCCTTATCCAAGAAGTACACATGATCTGGGTGATCAGCGTCCTCAAATCCTGGAGGTTGAGCGACGTACACTTCTTCTTTGAGCTTGCCGTTGAGAAAGGCTGTCTTGACGTCCATTTGAAAAAGCTTGAACCCTTTGTGAGCAGCAAAGGCGATGAGGAGGCGAATGGCTTCAATCCTGGCGACAGGAGCGAAGGTTTCATCATAATCAATCCCTTCCTCTTGCCTATAGCCTTGAGCCACAAGCCTTGCTTTGTTTCTTGACACGCGACCATTCTCATCAAGCTTGTTCCTGTAGACCCATCTCGTCCCTATTATGTTTTTGTTTCTCGGACGAGGGACGAGGGTCCAAACCTTATTTCTTTCGAATTGATTAAGTTCCTCTTGCATGGCCTGAATCCAATCAGCGTCCTGGAGTGCTTCCTTTATGTTCTTAGGTTCAACCAAGGACACAAAGGCGTTGAAGGCACAGAACGCTATGTTAGCATTAAGGGACTGATTCACGGCTGATCTTGTTTGAACTCCTTTTGACATATCTGAGATGATTTGATCCGTTGAATGAAGTCTCGAAAGATGGGATCCCTTATGAGTATCGTCCCTTACAGGAGTACATCTAGGGTCCGTCCAATCAGATTCATCTGAGTCAAACCCGTCGTCTTCATTGAGAGTTTCATAGAGTTCCCCCTCAGGTTGAGCGTCCTCTTCTTGACGCTGTTCTCCTTGTAGGCTTGATTCAGCGACCTCATGTTGAGCTGGAGATTCACTTTGAGATGGAACTTCCTGAACAACACTGGGAACTTCTACTGAGACTTCTTCAGGATTTTGAGTAGCGTCCTTAGGAACATAGTATTTTCCAGAGGACCCGAAATCAACTTCATCATCGGAGTCATCCTGCTGCAGAGGAGATGAGCGTTCTTTCTTACTTGGTTTATCTTTGTGAGAAGAACTTTCTTTGAACACAACATGAATGCTCTCCTCAAGCTTTAGAGTTCGTTTATTAAAAACTCTATACGCTTTACTGGTGAGGGAGTATCCAAGGAATATGGCTTCGTCACTTCTTGCGTCAAACTTTCCAAGTCTTTCTTTATCATTGTTGTGAACAAAGCACTTGCATCCAAAGACTCTGAGATAGTCGATGCGAGGCTTTCTTCCATTCAGCAACTCATAGGACGTCTTCTTCAGCAAAGGACGGATCATGGCTCGATTGATAATGTAGCACGCTGTAGTAATAGCTTCAGCCCAGAAGTACTTGGGGACGCTATTGGCTAAGAGCATAGTCCTTGCCATATCCTCCAGCGTCCTATTCTTTCTTTCCACCACTCCATTTTGTTGAGGAGTCCTTGGAGCTGAGAAGTTGTGAGAGACTCCATGTTGATCACAGTAGGCCACGAACTCTGAGTTTTGAAACTCCGTCCCATGGTCTGATCTTATGGATTTGAGAGGCGTCTCAAGCGCAACTTCCACTTGTTTGATGAAGACTTTGAATGCGTTGAAGCAATCTGTTTTTGAAGCTAAGAAAAGAACCCAGGTGAATCGAGAAAAGTCATCTACAAGGACATAGATATACCTCTTTCCACCATAGCTTAACGTCTTCATTGGTCCACAAAGATCCATATGGAGAAGTTCCAGAGGTTTCTTTGTGCTGACATCGTTCTTTGACTTAAAGGACGTTCTTGTCTACTTCCCTTTGATACATGCTTCACACTGTTCAATTTTCTCAGGATCAATTTGGGGAAGACCTTTCACAAGATTTCTTTGATGAAGCTTGAGGATTGTGCTCGGTCCAGCATGGCCAAGTCGGCGATGCCAGAGGTCAGCGTCCTCCTTTGACACAGATAAGCACAACTCAGATTTTGGCTTGAACTCCTGATTGAAGATGTAGACATTGTTCTTTCGGACTCCTTTGAGGACGACTTTGTTGGATTTCTTGTTGATGACGAGGCACTCCTTTGAGTCAAATGTGACTAAGTTTTCACCTTGATCACACATTTGAGAGACGCTTAGGAGGTTGAAGCCAAGTCCTTCAACAAGGCTAACATTTGTCGCTTTGATAGACGGATTGAGAATAGCAGTTCCCGTCCCTTTGATCTTTCCTTTGCCCTTGTTGCCAAACGAGACAGTTCCTCCCGTGGCGCTACTTTGGATAGAAGTGAGATGGATCTGGCTTCCTGTCATATGGTTTGAGGCGCCACTATCAATGATCCATGGGCGTCCCCTCACTTCCACCTGCCAAAACAAGGTTAGTGTATGGCGACCCAGGCAAGGTGTTCCTTACCTGGTTCGTTACAGAAATAGAACTCTGGTTCTGGCATGTAGTCACTTATATTCACATCATTTGAAATAGCATGCTTTCTGAAAGAACTCTTAGATCGTCTAGGACGTCTAGGGTTAGCCTTAGGGACGGACTTATCATTTTCAATGTTATTCCTAGCAGCTTTGCCACTTTCAATGTCGTTCTTCAGTTTCAGGCAATCATATTTGAAGTGATCTCCTTTTCCACAGTACCAACACGTCCTATAGTAAGTACCAAGGTAGTACTTCTTGTTGGGACGTTGGATTTTGTTCTTTTTCATCTTTTGAGGGTTACAAACTTTTGAACCTTCCCCCTTAGCAATCTTCTTATAGATCCTATGACTAGTGGAGTTAGTGTAATAGTCCCTTTGACCTTTCTCTCCACTCTCTAGGACTCGAATTCTTTCAAGAAGGTTCTTGGTCTTTTCCCTTTCTAATTCAAGTTCTGAGGTTTTGCTAGCCTCAAAGTCACTAGGGAGAGAGTTCCTAGTGTCAGACTCGTATCCTAGTCCTCTTTTGGCTGGGACAAACACCATTGGTTGAACTACCTCAGTTACCGGGCTCTTCCCTAACACTTTCACCTCTTCCCTAAGCTTAGCGTTCTCTAGCTTAAGGCACATCACTTCAGTTTTCAGGGATTTAACTTCGACATACGAGGACTCTAGTTGTAACGAAACTGTAGCACAGTTCTCACATTCAACTAGCCTATTTTCACTTTCAAGTTCAAGTTCATCCATTCTATGTTGCATAACAACGCTTTCTTCCATGATTCTTTTAATGAGCTTAATAAGTTTGGTTTTGGAACAATTCTCTAAGGAGTTCATCATGGATTCACGAGTTACCTCTTGTTCCTTTTCAGAAGCGTCCTCTTCAAGGACTGGGGCGTCCTCCACAGCCATGTACGCCACTTGCTCATCATCTGAGGCGTCCTCTACGGCTATGTACGCCACTGGTCCTTCTGGTTCTTCATCATCAGAACTCACATTATCCCATGCGGCTTCGCACGCTCCCAAGAGAGCTTTCATCTTCATTTCTTTTGAGTTTAGTCCCGTAGTACACCTTTTAGCAAAGTGTCCTTTCTTGTTACATTTGTAGCAAGTAAGTTCCTTCATCTCTGCCTCTGTATACTTGGGACTCTCCTTTTTGTAAGGCATCTTGTGTTTCTTGGAATCTCTGGCCTTTTTACCCCATAAGCGAGCAACTTTGTGTAGAAAGACAATCTCTTCCTCTTCTTCCAGCTGTTCCTTAGTCTTGCTTTCCTTTTCTTTCAAAGCTTGAGCACGCATCCTTTCACGATTCTCATTTTTATTTGCTTCCACCATTAGGGCAATATCTCTTTGGTGGCGCAGATACTCAGCGTACTCTGGAGTTGACGTCATCAAGGCGAGATCTGTCTGGGGGTTTCTAGCCAATTCAGCCATATCAGCTTCCCTTCTCGCTTCATAGCCTCTCAGCTTCCCATAGATCTCTTCCATATCCAGGGTTTTGTTGGCTGTGTTCTCCTTGAACGTAGTCCTATCAAAATTCCATTTTCCTGTAAGCCCATCAATGACTACTCCGACTCTGTTTCTCATTGAGACTTCAGCTTCTGGGATGCCTAAATTTCGCATCTTGGTCACAAGAGCTTCAAAGCGGTATGAGTAGTCCTTGACAGATTCGTTAGGAAGCATTCTGAAGGCATAGAACTCTCGTTTGATTTCAAGTTTGACGTCTTCCTTCATCTCTGCCGTACCCACATGGTACTTCTCAAGAGCTTCCCATTGTAGTTTGGCTGTTGCCAAATTGCTAACTCGGGTGGCGTCCCTTTCGCAGAGGGACGCTTGAAGGAAGCATATAGCCTTAGCGTTTGTTTCCAAAAGCTTGAATTCGTCAGGACTCCACTCGTCCTCTTTGTCTTTCTTGTCATCAGGGATGGTAAGGTCACCCTTCATGATCACTCTCCAGCATTGATAATTCTGACTTCTGCAAAAGTTCTCGAAGCGGATCTTCCAGCGGTTGAAGTTGCCGTCCGTCAGACGAGGAGGCTTTACAAAAGAGATTCCAATAGGTTCCATGTCCATCTTGTACCTGCAACTCAACAAAAATCTAGAGCGCCTGCTCTGATACCAATTGTTGGATCGTAAGTCAGTTAATGAGGGCGTCCTTAACTGGGTTAAGGGCGTCCTTTAGTGCAGCGGAAAATAGACTTAACAGAATACAAGATAAGTGGACACGAGTATTTATAGAGGAACCCCACTAAGACCAACTAGTCTTATGGGTAAACCTCTACCTCCGTTGGAGGATTTTCAATAGCCGTCCCTTATCTTATTAAGAGCGAGTCCTTACAACTTAGGCGAGTCGTTACACTTCTCTGAGCTAAGCGTCCGTCCTTAGCCTCACTAGTAACACTCCTTTCAACCTAACAAGTAACCTAACACTCTTAGCTATAAGGAAGCTATCACTCACGTCTCTCACGGTTCGTTGTGAGAGACAAACTACAACTCTAATTGATTTGTGGTTTGTTTTGGATTTGATGTGGTTGGACTTTCTTTCTCTTGCTTCAAGCTCACTTGATCTTCTTGATCTTCGTTCGTGTTCTTGAATGCTTCGGGAGAGCTTGAGAGAAAGTCTTCAAAGTCCACTCTTGCACACACATGCCGCTATGCATACTCCTTGGAGAGTATTTATAGCGGAAGTGATTCTTGTCCTCTAGTGTCCTCTGAGACTTGGCAGGATCCTCGATCTTTGATCAACGGTGCGATGAGCGTCTTGAGGAGGTCAACTCTGTTGACGCTTGGGAAGCCTCCGCGTGGGTAGGGGACCATTGCTGGGAAAGAGACGTCTTTGGCATTGTCTACACGTGCCCAGACAAAGGAAGCTTCCTTCTGAGGACTAAGGCCGGACGATGATGTAATCATGTTGGGGCGGCCTTGATTTGAATTTGAACTTCGTCCGTATTTTGGCGCGCGTCCCTTCTTGATGAGGACTCCGTCCTATCTTGCGCAGGGACTCCGCCAATTACGTTTAGCTTTGGAAGTTCTGGTAACATGCGTCCCTACACGCATAGGGACTGCTGTTCACTTGTTGTCCTTTTCGCTCATGTGCGTCCACTGGACTTACCTGAGATCAAAACTTGGACAACTTATCAAATACATTTGAGTTTGTCATTATCAAAACAAGGGACGATTATTATTGGTTTAGATATTAACGACTAACGTCCTTAATATCGTCCCAACACAACGTGAGGTCCGTTAGTGTGGTGAATGAGTCCCTCAATGCTGAAGTAAAGGAACTCAAGGATCTCATGAAGCAACTGCTCACAAAGAAGACGGCTCAACAAGTCAATGCTTGCGGTCTGTGCTATGATGCGAGCCACCACACCGACTAGTGCCCTACGATCCAGGAGACCGAGGCGTCGGTGAACGCTGTCGGTAATTATGGTGCGCCCCGGCCCCGGAACGACCCTTTCTCCAACACCTACAATCCGGGGTGGGCAAACCATCCTAACTTCCGGTGGAACAATCAACAACAGCAGGAGCCACCACCACAACAGCAGCAGTTCGCTCCTCAGCTGCTGTAAAGAATCTTGAGACTCAGCTGAGCCAACTCGCTACCATGATCAACAGGCTCGAGTCTAAGGATTCCGGGAAACTCCCTTCTCAACCGCTCAACCATAAAGAAACTGTGAGTGCCATGAACTTGAGGAGCGGTAGAGCATTGGCGAGTCGGGAACTACCCTCTGGAGGTATTCCGGGACCGCGTTCCCCAGGCCGCGACCGCGCCGGCCCGACAGAAGAAGATGAACAAGGCTCTGTTGAAATTCCGCGACTACGCTCCCCACACCGCGCCCGCGGAAATCCAACAGAGACTTTGGAGTCCAAGACGGAGGAAGTGACGCGACCGTGGAGCCCCCGACGCGACCGCGGTATTGATGCAGAGAAGAACTTCGAGGTGTTGCTCGATTACACCTTCAAGAACTATTCACCACCGCGCCCGTGCTCCCCTAGACGCGACCGCGCCACAACACCCGAGGAGGATGACGGGTATGTTGCACCACCACTTCCACCCTTGAGCTCTCTCAAGCCGTCTCCTCCTTTCTCAGAAGCACTCAAAGACACGAGCAAACCGGCACTGGACAAGGAACTCTTCGAGACCTTCGCCAATTGCCAGGTAAATGTTCCTCTCTTAAATCTCATTCAAGGTGTTCCTCGTTTTGCTAAATTCATGAAAGAGCTTTGCACAATAAAAAGGAAAAATAGGTCTAAACCTAGAATTGAAAAAGTAGCTCTTGTGGAAAAGACTGATGATAGCAAAACTGAGGCGTGTAATTCACTACTCCAGAAGCAATTACTAAAAAAATGTGGAGACCCAGGAAGATTCACCGTCCTTGTCACGATAGGAGAAACCAGAATTGAGCATGCTATGCTAGATCTAGGTGCATCCATTAATGTCCTTCCAGCTTGCATATATGATAGGTTAAGCCTTGGTCCTTTGAAATATTCGGATATTGTTATTGAATTGGCTGACCATTCTAATGTGCGCCCGAAAGGGTTAGTGGAGGATGTTTTTGTGCAGGTCGATGGTCTCATCTTTCCTGCAAATTTCTATGTTATGGAGATTGGTGAAGGGCGTTACGACCCGGTTTTTTTACTTGGTCGCCCATTCATGAAAACCGCGAGGACGGTTATTGATGTTGCCAATGGCTTACTTTCCATATGTCATGATGGCAATGAGGTCCAGATTCACATTGATGAGGACCCTTATTGAGCGTATCCACGTCGAGCTAACGACGTTAAACAAAAGCGCTGCTTGGGAGGTAACCCAAGGATTAGTTAGATTGTTTTCTCTTCTTAGCTTAGGATTTGATTCGTTTTTCAAGCTAACATGCAGGTACTAGGTCCGAAAGGACAGCCTGGTGTGATACCGCGACCGCGCCGCACCAGCTGCGCTCGCGGTGGATCACCAGTGCGCCCCGACGAACAGGTACTAGCCCGTGCTCGCGGCAACCATACTGCGTTTCGGTTTTAGCTCGTTTCTTTATTTTGGAAAAAATAGAAAGAAAAAAATTTTGAGAAAAAAATAGAAAAAGAAAAAAAAAGGACTTTTTGGTCCCATTCTATCTCTATATCTTTCATCTATCTATATCCATTATTCTCCATCTTCTATCTTTCCACCTTCTATTTCTTTTCTTTCCATCCACCTTTGTACTTCCATTCTTGTGGCTATGTGTAAAGCCTAAGTATGGGGGAGCTTTGTTCCCTTGAAAGTTCTCTTCTCCACGGCTCGAGTTTGAGTATTATTCCATCTTCTCAGAGACGAGCCAAGATACGAAGGTTGTTTGCACATCACATTGTTCGAGACGAAGTCAAGACCTCGTCCCTGCATGAGTGCCGCGACCGCTCCACATCAGCCGCGACCGCGGTGGCCACCAACCCCTGACTTCTTCTCTCTGCCGTGTTACCGCGACCGCGCTCACCGATCCGCGCCCGCGGTATGCCTACAGAACGGGATTTCAAGGTTCCTTTTCGTCCATTCTTCTACCACCATTGAAGAGTTCTTCCATTCCACCCCTCTTCATCGTTTGTGAGTCTTCTGATATACCTTTCTTCCTTGCTTCTATCCTTTCTCTTAGCTTCATTGAGGACAATGAAGGATTTAAGTATGGGGGAGGGAGTACTCGCATTCTCTTATCCTAGTTAGCTTAGTTAGTGATTTGCTTCAGATTTTTGATTTTCGTCTTTTCGTGGAGCACTTGCACCATACTTTTTGCAAAATAAAGAAAGAAAGAAAAAGATAGAAAAAGCCGTAAAAAGATTGAAAAAAGGCATATAAATCCTCTTGTAAAAAGATTGAAAAAAGGCATATAAAAAGAAAAAGATAGAAAAAGCTTTGTTATGAAGTTGTGAAATTCTGGTAACTTCTTTATCCCTAGGTCTTTATTGATACTCTTGTGCTTCATCCCATGATCTTTGTTTGATTATATGAGCCTGATCAACTTGTTTAATTATCTTATATCTATTGTTTGAATTAGGATTGGTTGTTGTTTATGCATCTTTCCTATTTCTCGAAACAACTCTATTCTTGAGTGTATTGCATGATTTGAATTAAGTGTCCTTGTTCATATCATAGTTTTGCTAAGACCGTGAACAAGCGAATAATCAAGATAAGGATTGGAATTGACCTAGGCATATAAAGAAGTGGATGAATTCATGATCAACGGATTAATAAAGTGGAATTGATTGAATGAACTCTACTCGTTAACTTTGATTGAAATCTTTCTCAAAACCCCCTTTGGTTACTTTGTATGAAAACCATTAAAATCTAATTAAGAAACTAATTCCT
This sequence comes from Polygonum maritimum, assembly GCA_963924305.1. Lineage (NCBI taxonomy): Eukaryota > Viridiplantae > Streptophyta > Magnoliopsida > Caryophyllales > Polygonaceae > Polygonum > Polygonum maritimum. The sequence continues at coordinate 18,646,400 of OZ002728.1, read as the reverse complement.
TTGGGTTCGACCCCGTACTTGCTTACTATACTTGTGTGTGTGCATGTTTGGGTTTTATCTTTGATTTTGGCACAACGACTTTAGCCGAGTCAGGCGGCCTTGGTTTGAATTTTGAACTTCTGTCGTATTTTGGCACGCGTCCCTGCTCGATGAGGACGCCGTCCTATCTCGCAGGGACTCCATTCTTTTGTTCAGCTTTGGAAGTTCTGATGGAGTGCGTCCCTACTACTTAGGGACTTTCATTCACTTGTTGTCCTTTTCACTCATGAGCGTCCTCTGGACTTACCTGAGATCAACACTTGGACAACTATTAAATACCATTGAGTTTGTCATTATCAAAACTAGGGACGATCATTATTGGTTAGATATTAATGACTAGCGTCCTTAATATCGCCCCAACAATTTCCCCCTTTTTGATGATGATAAACTCTTTAAACAATGCGCACAAACATAAAGCTTTTAGCATGAAGAACTACACTCTAGCGATCTTGGACGAAGATTAGCATGCAAACCAGTTAGTGCTTCCAAATACTATGTCATCGACATAGACTTGGACAATCAAAACATCTTTAAGAACTTTCTTTAAAAACAGGGTTTTGTCAATGTTACCTCGGGTGTACCCGTTTGACAAGAGAGGACGCAAACCTATCATACCAAGCACGAGGGACTTGCTTGAGTCCGTAGAGCGCCTTGTTCAGGAAGTACACATGATCGGGGTAATCAGCGTTCTCAAAACCAGGGGGTTAAGCAATGTATACCTCTTCGTTAAGCTTGCCATTGAGGAAGGCAGTCTTGATATCCATTTAAAATAGCTTGAACCACTTGTGAGCGGCGAATGCAATGAGAAGACGTATGGCCTCAATTCTAGCAACAGGGGCAAAGGTCTCATCGTAGTCGATCCCTTCCTCTTGCCTATAGCCTTGAGCCACAAGCCTTGCTTTGTTCCTTGAAACTCTGCCACTCTCATCAAGCTTGTTTCGATAGACCCACCTCGTCCCTATAATGTTTCTTTCAAATCCAATCAGCGTCCTAAAGTGCTTCCTTTATGTTTTTAGGTTCAATTAAGGACACAAAGGCATTGAATGCACAGAACGCCATGTTAGCACTTTGGGATTGATTTGCAGCTGATCTGGTTTGGACTCCCTTTGAAGTATCCGAGATGATTTGGTCTGTTGGATGATATCTTGAAAGGTTGGATCCTCTATGGGTGGCGTCCCTTCCAAGAGTACTCCTAGGATCCGTCCAATCAGAATCATCGGAGTCGAAACCGTCTTCTTCACCAATAGGCTCAGTGTGTTCCCCCTCAGAATGGGCGTCCACACTTTGCCTTTGTTGTCCTTGTTGACTAGACTCAGCGGCATCCACTTGGTTTAGCGACCAAGTTTGGGAGGGCTCTTGCTGCTCACTAGGGACTCCCATAGAAACTTCGTCACGATTTTCAGGGGCGTTCCTAGGAACATAGTATTTTCCAGAGGACCAGCTTGGTTCTTCTTCATCGTCCTTAGGAGAGGGACGATGTTCTTTCTTACTTGAATCTTTCTTGTGAGATGAATTCTCCTTGAATACCACATGATGACTTTCCTCAAGCTTAAAAGTCCTTTTGTTGAAGACTCTATAGGCTTTGCTTGTGAGGGAGTATCCAAGAAATATTCCTTCATCGCTCCTAGCATCGAACTTGCCGATGTTGTCTTTGCCGATGTTGTGGATGAAACATTTACACCCAAAGACTTTGAGGTGAGAAATGTTAGGCTTTCTACCATTGAGCAGCTCATAGGACGTCTTCTTTAGCAAGGGACAAATCATAGCTCGATTGATGATATAAGTTGTTGTGGCAACGGCTTCGGCCCAAAAGTGTTTGGGGACGCCGCTTGCCAAGAGCATCGTCCTTGCCATATCCTCCAGCGTCCTATTCTTTCTTTCAACAACGCCATTTTGTTGAGGAGTTCTTGGAGAAGAGAAGTTGTGGGAGACTCCTTGTTGGTCACATAAATCTAGGAACTCTGAGTTTTTGAACTCCGTCTCATGATCTGACCTTAGAGCTTTTAGCCGCGTCCCCAGAGCAACTTCTACTTGCTTGATGAAGATCTTAAACATCTGGAAGGCCTCTACTTTTGACACCAAGAAAATAACCCAGGTGAATCTAGAAAAATCATCCACAATAACGTACATGTATGATACAGACTATTTTGTATGGGTTAACTCTTGTATTTTGAGGTGTTATTGAGAGTGTTTAGGTTAGTTTTGAGCGTTATTTTAATACGAAGACTGAAGAATCAAGAGTTGAAGAGCTTAAAGACGAAGATTCGCCACTGCATGGATGCCGCGGTCGCGTTGTCTATGACGCGGGCGCGGTGGCGTGAAGAGACGAACCCTTGAAGACCCATGAAGGCCGCGGTCGCGCTGTCGGTGGCGCGGTCGCGGTAGAAGCCGACTCAGCCTTTGACTTTCGGAGACCGCCGCGGGCGCGGTGGTGATGCCGCGGTCGCGGTGCCGGCCGACTTCGAGACGGGCAAAATTCTATCGTTTCTATCTTGTTTCCTTTCTTATCTTTCGGTTTCCTTTCTTATCTAACTCGAAGTGGGTGTTCTTTGGGCTATTTAAGGGGAACCTTTCTAGGTTTTTAGGGATCATTCATTCACTTGTCAATCAATTGTTATTTCAATAAAGATTGGAGCTTTCATTGTAATGGAGAACTAACTCTCTCTTTGAGTTTATTCGATCAAAGAAGCTTTATTATGAAGTTGTGATATTCTGGTAAATTCTTTATCCCTAGGTCTTTATTGATACTCTTGTGCTTAATCCCATGATCTATGTTTGATTTTATGAGCCTGATCAACTTGTTTGATTGACTTAGATCTATTGTTTGATTTAGGATTGGTTGTTGTCTATGCATCTTTCCTATTTCTTGAAACAACTCTACTCTAGGACCGTGGACTAGTTTAGGGAAGAGTATTCAATGGTTTAATTGTGCATGAGACTCGTAGCTTGATTGCGTGATTTGATTTCCTAATATCCCTGTTCTCTATGCTAATTCTAGGTTAAGCGTCCTTGCCTAGGGTTATAGAATTGCTTGGACCGTGGACTTGCGATTGCTTATGATCGGGATTGGAATTGACCTAGGCATATGAAGAAGTGGATGAATTCATGATCAACTGATTAATAAAGTGGAATTGATTGGATAAAACTCTACTTGATAACTTTGATTGAAAACAACTTTCAAAACCCCCCTTTTTGAAAACACTAAAATCTGACTAGAAACTGATTCTCTTGGGTTTGACCCCTTGCTTGCTCACTATACTGATTATTTGCATGTTTGGGATTTATTTTTGATAAGTGAACAACGACTTTGCCCGAGTCAATGTACCTCTTTCCACCATAGCTTTGAGTTTTCATGGGTCCACACAAATCCGAATGAAGGAGTTTCAGTGGCTTCTTTATGCTCACTTAATTTTTGGATTTGAAGGACGATCTTGTTTGCCTCCCCTTAATGCAAGCTTCGCATTGTTCAATTTGTTCTGGATCAATTCGGGGAAGTCCTCTCACAAACTCTTGTTGATGAAGTTTGAAAATCGTGCTAGGTCCAGCATGTCGAAGGCGACGATGCCAGAGATCGGCTTCCACAGCAGAAACGGACAAACACAACTTGGAAGCTGGCTTGAACTTTTGGTTGAAGATGTAGACATTGTTTTGACAAATTCCCTTGAGAATGACTTGGTTTGTTTTCTTGTTGATGACAAGGCACTCCTTCGAATCAAATGTGACTAGGTTTTCATCTTGATCACAAATTTGAGAGACTAAGGAGGTTGAAGCCAAGTCCCTCAACTAGACTAACATTGGACGCTTTAATGGACTGATTTAATTTTGCAATGCCCATCCATTTGATTCTTCCTTTGCCCTTGTTGTCAAACGAGACAGTTCCTCCCGTGCCACTAGATTGGATAGAAGTGAGATGGATCTCGCTTCCTGTCATATGATTTTAGGCGCCACTATCAATGATCCACGGGCTTCCTCTCACTTCCACCTGAAAAAGAGAGTTAGTTCTTTGCGACCCAGGCAAGGTGACCCTTACCTGGTTCGTTATAGGGATACATCTCTCTCATAGGCAAATAATCATACACATTCATATCAATTGTCTTTCTAGCATGCTTCTTAGAGGACTGAATTTTAGCATTTGGCACACTAGCATGCGTCCTATCAGCAAATCTTGGCTTAGCGTTCTTACCACTACTTCTAGCTTTTCTTCCATTCTCAAGATCATCTTTTAACTTAGCACACTCATACTGGTAGTGTCCACCTTTACCACAATGCCAGCACGTCCTATAGTAGTTTCCAAGATAATACTTCTTGTTAGGGCGTTGAATTTTGTTCTCTTCCATTTTCTTTGGATCACACACCTTAGACCCTTCTCCCTTAGCAATTTTCTTGTAAATCTTGTGACTAGTGGAGTTAGTATAGTAGTCCATCTTTCCCAATTCACCACTCTCAAGGACTCTTATGCGTTCTTCTAGGTTCCTGGTCTTATCTCTTTCAAGTTCTAGCTCTGTTGTTTTACTAGCTTCAAAATCACTGGGAAGGGAGTTCTTTGAGCTAGACTCATACCCCAGTCCTTTCTTGGCCGGAACAAAAACAACAAGTTTAAAGGTTTCGGCCACATGACTCTTTCCTAGAACTTTAACTTCATCCCTAAGATTGGTGTTCTCTAGCTTGAGACACACGATTTGAGTTTTACGGGATTTTGCTTCTTCAAGAGAGGACTCTAGTTGAAAAGACATTGTGTTGCAATTCTCACACTCAACAACGATATCTTTAGATTCAAGTTTATCAAGCCTTTCTTTCATGGAGTAGCTTTCTTTCATTATTTTAGCAATGAGTTTTATCAACTTGGGCTTAGAACAATTTTCGAGAGAGTTGATTAAGGACTCATGTGTTACCTCTTGTTCGGCTTCTGAGGCGTCCATGGGAGAGTCTAGAGCGTCCTCCATTGCCATGTAAGCAACTTGGTTGGACGGCTCTTCATCATCTGAATCGATGTCGTCCCATGCAGCCTCATAAGCGCCAATTAGAGCTTTCTTCTTGATTTCTTTTGATGAGAGTCCTGTATTGCAATTCTTGGCGAAGTGACCCTTCCTGTTACACTTGTAACATGTTATTTCCTTCATTTCAGCATCCGAAAGCTTGAGACTCTCCTTTTTGTAAGGCATCTTCATCCTTGGGACTTTTCCTCTTTTGGCCCATGATCTAAGAGTTTTGTGCAAGAGTGCTATCTCATCTTCTTCAGCAATCTATTGCTCTGACTTCCCTTGACGTTCTGTCAAGGCTTGAAGACGAAGATTGTCTCGATGCTCTGGCCTCAAGCATCAAGGCTAGTTCCTTCCATCGTTAATGATACTTAACATGCTCTTGCGTCCCAGCTTCAAGCTATTTCATTTTGTGGGTTTTTTCCCATCTCAAGCAAGTCTTGATTCATTCTAGCTTCATACCCTTTCAGCTTTCCATAAATTTCTTCCATGGATAGTCCTTTATTGGCTTGGTTTTCCTTGAAGGTCATCCTATCAAAGTTCCATACTCCCGTGAGACCATCGATCAACACTTGAACCTTCATTCTTAGAGTGATCTCCGTTTCGGTGACACCCAAATTCTTCAATTTGGGCAACAGTCCTTTAAAGCGGAAGGAGTAGTCAGTGATGGTCTCATTTGGAAGCATCTTGAATTTGTAGAAGTCCCTTTTTGCTTCCAGTTGGACGTCATCCTTCATTTCAGGCGTCCCAACATGGTACTTCTCAAGTGCTTCCCACTGGAGCTTGGCGGTTGACAGGTTACTCACACGAGTAGCGTCCCTTTCACAAAGGGACATCTGTAGGAAACAGATAGCCTTGCCATTTGTCTCAATGAGTTTGAACTCATCAGCACCCCATTCGTTCTTCTTTCCTTCCTTGGTAGGAGGAACTTTAAGGTCTCCATTCCTTATCACCATCCAACATTGATAATTTTGACTCCGCACGAAGTTCTCAAATCTGATTTTCCATCTGTTGAAGTTCCCGTCCGTGAGGCGAGTAGGCTTCACGCTCGAGATACCTATAGGTTCCATATCCATGTTTCCTACAACTCAAACGAAATCTAGAGCGCTTGCTCTGATACCAATTGTTGGATCGTAAGTCAGTAGAACGGGCGTCCTTAACAGAGTTAAGGGCGTCCTTAAATGCAGCGGAATAAAATGACTTAAATAGGAAAACGAATAAGATAATGAACACAATGATTTATAGAGGAACCCCATTAAGACCAACTAGTCTTATGGGTAAACCTCTACCTCCGTTGGAGGATTTTCGAATAGCCATCCTTATCTTATTCAGAGAGAGTCCTTACAACTTATAGGCGAGACGTTACAATTCTCTGAGCTAAGCGTGTGTCCTTAGTCTCACTAGTAACTCTCCTTTCAGCCTAATAAGTAACCTAACTCTCTTAGCTATAAGGTAGCTAAACACTCACGTCTCTCACAATACGTCGTGAGAGACAACCTAACTTTCTAACACTTTGTGATTTGTTTTGGATTTGATGTGGTTGGACTTTTCTTCTCTCGCTTCAAGCTCACTTGATCTTCTTGATCTTCGTTCTTGAACTTGAATGCCTTGGGAGTGAGCTCGAGAGAAAACCTTCAAAGTCCACACCGCTATGCATAACCCTTGGGGGGTATTTATAGCGGTAGTGGCTTTTGTCCTGTAGCGTCCTCTGAAGCTTCTGCAGGATCCGTCGTCTTCCTTCGACGGTGCGATTTGCATCTTGAGGAAGTCAACTCTATTGACGCTTGGGAAGCCTCCGCGTGGTCAGGGGACCATCTTCTGGAAAGCGACATCTTTGGAAGTGTTCACACGTGCCCAGACATAGGAAGCTTCCTTTTGAGGACTATAGCCGATTATGATGTAATCATGTTGGGGCGGCCTTGGTTTGAATTTTGAACTTTTGTTGTATTTTGGCGCGCGTCCCTACTTGATGAGGACGCCGTCCTATCTCGTAGGGACTCCATTATTTTGTTCAACTTTGGAAGTTCTGATGGAGTGCGTCCCTACTACTTAGGGACTCTCATTCACTTGTTGTCCTTTTCACTCATGAGGTCCTCTGGACTTACCTGAGATCAACACTTAGACAACTATTAAATACCATTGATTTTGTCATTATCAAAACTAGGGACGATCATTATTGGTCAGATATTAATGACTAGCGTCCTTAATATCGTCCCAACATAAACATCACCAAAATCGGCATCATTCACATACAACTCCTTACTATAGACAAATCCTAGCACTTTGGAGTCTAATGTGGTTATTAGAACATATCTTCTTGAAAGAGCATATCAGCCACAACATTTTCTTTTCGCTTTTTTTATACTTGATAACATATGAGAATGTTTCAATGAATTCCATCCATCTACCATGCCTCCTATCCAATTTTTCTTGACTCTTAAATTGTTTTAACCTTTCATGGTCAATTCTCAAAATAAACTCATGAGGCCAAAGGTAATGTTGCCATGTCTTAAGAACTCTAAACAAAGCATGCAATTCCCTATCATAGGTAGAGTAATTAAGAGATGCACCATTTAATTTTTCAGAAAAGAAGGCAATAGGCTTACCTTCTTGCATCAAGACGCCTCCGATCCCAATTCCACTTGCATCACAATCAACTTCAAAGGGCTTGCTAACATTGGGCAATGCAAGGAGAGGGGCTTGTGTTAGCCGCAATTTCAGTTCATTGAAGGCTCTCTCTTGTGCTCTTCCCCACTCAAATGTGCTCCTCTTCTTGGTGATCTCGGTCAATGGCGCGGCTATGGAGCTGAATCTTTAACAAATCGTTGGTAGAAACTAGCCACGCCATGGAAGCTTCACACTTCTCCAATGGATGTGGGGCTTGGCCAATCGATTATGGCCTTGATCGTTCCTTCATCCACCTTGAGTACCTCGGTTGTCACTACAAAACCAAGAAAAGTGACAGAATCAGTGCACAACTCACACTTCTTTAGATTGGCATACAAGCGCTCTAAACGAAGTGTAGAGAGAACTTCACTTAGGTGGTCTTCATGCTCTTCTAGGGACCTTCTATAGATTAGTATATCATCAAAATACACTACAACAAACTTCCATATGAACTTCCTAAGCACATGATTCATTAGTCTCATAAAAGTACATGGTGCATTAGTTAGTCCAAATGGCATTACAAGCCATTCATAAAGCCCAAACTTAGTCTTAAAGGCTATTTTCATTCATCCCCTTCCCTCATCCTAATTTGGTGGTACCCCACTCTTTAAATCAATTTTAGAAAACATGCAAGCACCATGTAGTTCATCTAACATATCATTTGGGCGGGGAATGAGGTGCATATACTTGACCATTACGTTGTTAATAGCCCTACAACCGACACACCTCCTTCATGTGTTATCTTTCTTAGGCACTAACAACACCGGGATAGCACAAGGACTTAGACTCTCTCGCACATAGCCTTTGCCCAACAACTCTTGGACTTGTTTTTGAACCTCATGTGTTTCTTTTGAGTTCATCCTATAGGCTGGCCTATTTGGCAAAGTGTCCCCAAGAATGAGATCAATTTGATGCTCGATTCCTTTAACTGGGGGTAGGCCATGTGGGATCTCTTCGGGGAACACATCTCGGTATTCCTCAATTAGTCCTAAAATACGAGGAGGTAAGGTTGCCTTCAACTTGTCACTCATGAGAGAAAGTTCCTTACAAAGCATCATGAGTGTAGTGGCATCATCGCAATAGTCATCAAAGTACTCCTTTCATGACGCCAAAAGGGTTGTGGAGGGGGTTGGTGCATTGCTCCTCTTCCTCCTTGTTACTAGCCTCCTTTGTCTTTCCTTTCTTCATCTCATACTCCTCGGCAACCTGCAAAGGAGTCATAGGTTTGAGCACGATTTGTTTGCCATTAAAAGCAAAAGTATGGCGGTTAGTGTATCCATCATGCATGGCATGCCTATCATATTGCCAAGGGCGGCCAAGAAGTATATGACATGCTTGCATAAGCACAACATCACATAAAATTGTATCAACATAAGGCCCTAGCTTCAATGACACATTAACTTGCTTAGTCACTCTTAGCTCTCCACAATCATTCATCCAATGTAACCTATATCGACGAGGATGCACACTAGTTGACAATTGCAATTTCTTAACCATTTCAATAGTAGCTATGCTGCAGCAACTGCCACCATCTATAATCACATTACACACTGTATTTTTAACCAAACATCTGGTATGGAATAGGTTTTCACGCTGGTTATCTTCACATTGAGTAGGCATAGCATGCAAATTTCTCCTAGCAATCAAGCATTCACCATGTTCAAATTCAACAACATTTTCATCATCACAAGCAATATCATCATGGTTCATGTCAACATGCAGATTTGTAGCCTTATTACCATCATCATCACATTCGGAAGCCGGCTTATATTGCCCTAAGTTGTTAGTTGGCATGTTTCTTATATTAGGACAATCCTTCATCATATGCCCTCTACCATGACATTTAAAACACACAATATCTCTAGTACGAGTAGAAGGGTTAGAGGTACTCCCTTTGGTGTGGCTAGCCGAATCATTCTTGGCACCTTGTGTTGAGCTATTGTTTGGAGCACTTGGTGCTCCCCTTCTTTGGCCAGAATTCATCCCACTTGAAGCTCCTTGGCCTCCATTGCTTTTGTATGTTCTAGACTCCTTGTTGTGGGGGCTTGATCCACGTGAATCTCTCCATTGTTGGGGCTGATTTCCCATGGCCCTTCCACCTTGATTCCTAGCCTTAGCTTTCCTTTCAATCTTAATAGCTAAATGCAACAAACTAGTCATAGAATCATATGGATAAAGATCAATTTCATTGGCTAAGCTAGGTTGTAAAACTTTTAAGAAACCTAGCCATTGTGGTATCATCATCTTTCACCACATTGGCTCTTACCATTGCCACTTGCATGGCATTGAAGGTCTCTTCTACACTCATGGCCCCTTTCTCAAATTCTCCAATCTTTGCCTAAGCTCTCGGGAGTGGTGTTGTGGCACGAATCTTGTTCTCATCAAGGCGCGCATTTGTTCCCATGTGTCCATGGCTGGGTCCAAGTTCCTTCTTCTCTCCTTCACCAAATTACCCCACCAAATGAGGGCATAACCGGTGAATTCAAGGGATGCTAACTGGATCTTCTTGAACTCGAGAAAGTTATGGCAACTCCAAATTTGCTCAATCTTGGTCTCCCATTCCATGTAGGCATCAGGGTCAGACGTTCCCTTCAAATGATGGAATCTTGACCTTGATCTTGCCTATGTGCCTATGTCATCTTGCTCACGGCTCTCGTTGCCTCCTTTGGCGCCAATCTCGGTCATCTCTCCTTGGTAAACGCTCCCAATTGCCCTCCTCTTGATACTCATCTTCCGACTCATACTCTTCCCTCCTTGGCTCCCTAAAATCTAAAAAAGCATGATAATCATTAGTGCGTTCATGTCTCTCCCTATTTGGACGGGAAGGCTAATGGGAATTCTTTGTCCACAAGTTCTAGGAGCAATAGGATGGAGATCTTCCCTGATTTGTGAGGTGTGGGCTGCAGTGGGTGGAGGTGGCAAGGGTTGCTCGGTTTGTGGGATGTTTTGGGGCTGTGGAGAAGGAGTTACCAACTGTGGCACTCGAGTTTCCAAGGGAACTAGGCGTTGTGTGAGGATACTCACATTGTTATGCAAGGCCCTAAGCATAGAGAAGACTTCCGGAGTGACCGGTTCGGACTCATTAGATCGATCTTCCTCCTAAGACATGATCAACACTTAAACAAGAAAACAAGTTAGGTTAGTGTAATCTAAACCAAACTCAGCTTCCCAAGTGTTTCCCAAGTGTTTAACCTCTCTTGTCAAGTGATTGAGCTTGTTGTTTCAATTTGTGTTGAGTATGTCAAAACCCAATATGATCAAAGTGCTAACACACAATAACACTTAAGAAAGGTAATCACAAGGTTCTCAGCTGAGATGAAGTACAAGTTGGGCAAGACTCAAAAACACAACTCACGGAGAGATGAAAAACAAAGAAATTGAACAATCCTAAGGGATTCTAGAAATTGCACCTTATTTGATTCAAGACAAGTATGTGTGAGCCTCAATTGTGATTCCAAGGAAAGGGTAGAGGTGTGGCTAGCTTCAAAAGGAAGGTGGGTTAGAGGTCTCCTCAAACAAACAAGAATACAATACAATGAATTTTAACACTACTTAGCACAAAACAGTGTAAATTCTGATTTTTTTTTTTAATTTTAGAATTCTTTTCTTTTCTTTTTTTTTAGATAAAAATCATAAATGCTTGCTAAAATAATATACTAACAAAAGGTGCAAATTTGAAAAATGATGGTTAAGTGTGCTAACAAGGTGGGCAAAAGGGTGGGGCTAAAGATGGAGTGAGGGTTTGGGGTTGATGGGACCTTAGCCTAGCCTTAGAAAGCAGCCCCCAAGGTTTCCAATTTGGTCTTGGGAAAGGAGGATGGATTGGAGAAAGGAAAAGCCCAATGAGATAGCTTTTACCAAAAATGGCAAAACACACTTTGTCCAGAATTTGGATTTTGGTATTTTTGTTGAGCTGACTTTATAGGGGACTTTGGGGCACATTTTTGGCTGGTTAAAGGGGTTGAATTTGTCTTTTGGAAAGGTGAGATGATGGGGCTAATGACAGGTTATATGCACAAGTTGAACCAAAAATGGTTAACCCCTTTTTGCAAGAGATGTTGGAATTGCCATTTTGGGTGCAACCCTCAACAACTCATCAATAGCTGGTTTCAAAGGTTGGTATGAAGGTTTTGTTGTTGGTGTTAATGGAGGTGAAGTCACAATCTCAGCAACTACACAGCACAAGACTCAAATCAACAAGAAAAGGTGAGAATGCAATACCAAAGCCAAGGGATGTGCTTGGTTGACTTCTTCTTTTTGTGGTTTTCTTATAATGGACTTCAAAAGCTGAAATGGAAGGTCGTTGTTGGTAAACCTAGCTGTTCTGATACCAATTTGATACGGGGTGGCCCAATCTTCCAATACTCGACACAAACAAGCAAGAACAAGATGCAATGGAGTTAGATCTAGGTGGGAAATGAAAGCACAAGAAAGAAATCACACAAGAAAAAAGAAGAACAAGTAAACTAAAGGATAGATGAAGAATAACCTTCAAATTCGAGGCAAGACACAAGGGATCTAAAGTCTCAAGCACCAATACCACCCAAATGAAGACCCTTCATCCTACAACTTGACACAAGAGGATCAAATGCCTTAAGCACCAAGAGGATGCATTGTGAGTGTGTAGTAGACACCAAATCTATGGAGAAATGGCATAAACCAACACAAACCAAGCTTGAAATCACAAGATCCACTCAAGAACCAACCAACTCTCAAAGGGAGGAAAAGGGTTTTTGTGTTCTCATAATGGAAAATTTGATCTCTACAATAGCAAGACATGCTATTTATATGTCCAAAATGCTAGGAAATGAAATAAGCCCCACAATTGTCTTAAAATGCCACAGTTGTCTTGATGTATTTTATGTTCTTGTGTTGTTTGTTTGCCAAAGTCTTTGCCTTGTTTTTAATAAAATTTGACCATTTGGGAAAAAAAAAATAAAGTGCAAGATAAGTGCCCAAAAGGGCGTGCCTAGGCATTGGCTTCTCTTTGACCTTGAACTAGGCACATGACCAATGGCGCTTGAGATGGTGTGGATATCTTGAACAAGGCCTTACAATATAGCACTAACCCGGCCAAATCGGTTTGCAACTTCTTGGCTTTAGACCGTCATGGGTCCATCGTCCATGAGTGGAACTTGCACATCCTTGCTTGATGGTCCCTCGTCAAAAGACATTGACAAGGTGAAGTGTGTTGAGGACGAGGATGGTCGGGTTTTAGTGGATGACCTTCATATCAGACAGCGGTGGGAGAGGTATTCCAGAGAGCTTTTAAATGAGGGTTGTGGGGTGGAGGGGAGTCGACCGGAGCATTCCAGTCGAGAAAACCAAGAAAATTCCTCCTGCTCCCACAGTCGTTTCTCTAAAGAGGAAATAAGGGGTGTGATCTAATTGATGGGTAACAAGAGAGCAATAGAGCCAGATGAAATCCCGATGGAAGTTTGGAAGTGCTGGGAGAAAGGGGCCTAGAGTGGTTAGCAACCCTATTTAACGTTATTTCCAAGTCAACCAAAATGGCCGAAGAGTGGAGGCTAAATAAGTTAATCCCGGTTTATAAGAACAAGCGAGATGTGCAACAGTGCAGCAACTACAGAGGTATTAAGTTGCTTAGTCATACAATGGAAGTATGGGAAAAAGTGATCGAGTTGCGGTTGAGGAGGCTAGTCAAGGTGTCAGAAAATCAATTTGGTTTCATACCCGAGAGGTCGTCTATGGAAGTTATTCATCGTTTGAGGAGGCTGATAGATTAGTTTAGAGAGGAAGAAAAATTCGCACATGGTTTTCATCGACTTGGAGAAAGATTATGACAAGGTACCGAGGGAATTGATTTGGAATTCCTTGGCAGCAAAGGGAGTGGCATGCATGTTCACAAGAGTAGTCAGAGACATGTACGAGAGCTCTATGACCAGTGTGTGCTCCCTAGGTGAGGATATTGAGTACTTTAAGGTGGAGACAGGACTGCACCAGGGGTCAGCTCTAAGCCCTTTCCTTTTCACGTTGGTGATGGACCTGCTATCAAGGGATATTCAGGGAGAGATACCGTGGTGTATGTTATTCGCAGACAATATTGTTTTGGTTGATGAGTCCAAAGCTGGTGTCAACAGCAGACTTGAAGTTTGGAGGGATAGGTTGGAGTCCAAGGGTTTTAGATTGAGCAGATCCAAGACAGAATATGTGGTGTTTAGGTTCGGACAAGAGGCAGGCCTAAGTAGAGATGTGTTGCTAGGAGGGGAAGTTGTCCCAAGAAAAGAGAGCTTCAAATACTTGGGGTCAGTCTTACAGAGTAATGGTAGTTTCAACGAGGACATCACGCATCGGATCCAAATGGGTTGCCAGAAGTGGAGGGCAACGTTGGGGGTTTTGTGCGACAGAAAGATTCCGCTAAAGCTTAAAGGAAAGCTCTACAGAACGGTGATCAGACCAACCCTACTCTATTGGGCAGAGTGCTGGGCTACCACGAAGGCACAAGAACAGAGGTTATTAGTAGCCGAGATGAGGATGTTGAGGTGGATGAGAGGACATACGTTGATGGACAGAATCAGAAATGAAGTGATCAAGAGCAGGGTGGGAGTGGCTAGCCTAGAGGATAAACTTTGGGAATCGAGACTGCGGTGGTTTGGGCATATTCAAAGGCGGGGTCCCGAAGAGCCGGTCCGGCAGTGTGAAAGCCTAGACTTGGGAGTTATTTGCAAAGGTAGGGGCCGAAGAAACGCTAGAAGGACAATATACGGTAGGATGTCACCCACTTAGGGATTTCGTCAGAGCTAGCAGTTTGCAGGGGTAGATGGAGGGAGAAGATTCGCGTCATGGTTGGTTAGTTCATGTTCCGATCAACAAGTTTTAGTTTTTGGCCTTGCCTTTGCTTTTGTTTTGTGCTTTGTTCAGTTTGGTTTTGTACTTTGTGCTTTGGTGGGTCGTTTGCTTTAATTATGACCTTGACTTGTTTTGTACTTTGTTTTACTTGTATTGGCCCTTTTCAGTTGGATTTTTTTGACGTCCCCCTCTACTTCAAGGGTGCCCCATCATGACCCCTCATATTCCCCGTAAGGGGAATTACACTGGGTTATTGTTGTCGTCGTCGTCTATGAACATTGTTTAGGAATTCTTTCCTATACAGTTACTTATTTCGCAGAATGGACATGCGCAAGTGGATCTCATTATTTTGTGTAGTTTATCATTTCAACCCGTGTAGTTTATCATTTCAACTTCATAATACTTGTTTTCGTGGGTGCCGATGTATTAGGGTGATATGTCAGTTTTGATGTTCTCCTATCAAGATCGAACACGCGAGGTTTCTCAAAATAACAATTAGCAGCTGATATTCATGGGCTTACAAGGCTTCTTGCGCTCTTTGACCACCAACGTAAAATTTAGATCCACTGTTTGACCAAAGGTTCAAGAACCCAATAAAAACATGTTTTGGTCTCCTCGACATTAGTGTTTTCATTCCAATTTGTTTTGTTCAGATTACGTTTACTGACCACACAAGGAGGTATTTTGCAAGCTTGTTTTCCATTGTTCAATGAGATAAAGATAAAATCCATACAGGAGTCAGAGAGAGCAAAGGAGGTATTCCGTTAAGAATCAGTCAGCCATGAGAAGAAAGATACAGACTTTTCATGAATCAAAACCAAAGATACAGGCTTCTCATACCCGGGTCAAGGATTGCTCCCCGAAGCAGTTGACGCAGACGCCAACACATCTCCAGCAGGTCCCCCACAGTCCCTACCAAAATGCCCAGATTCCACGAGCGAGAGTGCCCTTTTCCATGGTAGCCTGATGGGGGCTTGGCTTCAGAAGAAAGAGAGCAACCAGCTCCCAGCTGAGCTAACAGTAAGAGAAAGGAGCTTCAAGACTCCATTGAAGTTTTTTTCTATCTAAATTTAAGTACCGGCAGTTTTCCCAAATTATTACGAAATCGCACAAATAGGCTTATAAGAAGAAACCAAAATTTAAAAACGAAAAAATAAAAGTTGAAGGAAAAACAAAAGCTGGTACATGGCCTGGAAATGGAAAGTGCAGGATTAGGTAACACAAAAAATTCGAAGTACGAGAAAAGAAAAGATGTTCTCTGCCAATAGCAATGTGCTTTGGGAGGAAACTGACAAAGCATCAGGCTTGCATCAGAATTACTCGCCAACAGTCAGGCCGAACCCAAACTTGTAGTCTTTCTTCTTATGATCAATCTGTCACGTAAGCCAATTGAAAATATATTTAGGCAAAGATAGAGACATGATAGGACTTTCCAAAAGGATTCATATAGCCGTTACAACAAATGTTATCAATTCAAGATCAGACAAACCAATTATGAACTAGGTATAGACAAAAGAAAAGACGTTTTAAGAGGATGGAGCTCAGTCATGTTCAATAATTTCTAGACTGGAAAGAGTGGAGAATGAACCAGTACAGATAAAAGGTCATCAAGTCAAACTAAAGCTTACCTCGGCAGAAAGAATAAAGTTGAGACCCATATTGAGTCTCTCTTCTAGGAATGCAGACGTGCATCCATTTGAATCTATCTTGCCTCTCAGACGCGACTGCAACAAAATCAACAAAATAATAAAATTAAAAGTTTTTTAAAAGTACTGCCACTCTACTTGATTGTGTGCACATGTTGGCCTATTTGCGCTTTTTTTTTAATATTTTTTCATTACAGCTCGAGTATCCGATTTATAACATTATCAAAACGACCCTATAGTAATTTTCTTGTACATTATATTCAGCTGAAATTATGGTGATTGATTTCAGATGGATTTTAGTAAGCTTACACAGCTTGATCACAAAATGTTATCTGTTAACACAAAAAAGGAAAAAGAAAACTTATGTGACCCCGTAATCAAGTGATGAAAATCACAAGACAGCACTGTCTGGACAAATTCTTTATATCAAAGTTGTAACACTTGTGGATTTTTTAAAAGAATACATTTGTTATGAACATGAGAAATGCAAACCATACGGACACGATGTGAAATTTCCCAATTTGAATATAGTGGAATGACAATAACTCTGTTAGAAAAGAAAGTTGTATATGCACTAGCTTTTTTATTATTAAATGATAAATATTGTAAAGTAGTGAATATACCTGACGAAGTATATAATCATAGCCAACACTGGTTGTGACCTCCTTTGACAAGTAGTTGTACATGAGATCTGTTGCTAGAGAAACCTAAGTGGATGCAACTTGTGTCAGTATCACTCAGATCAATGCATTTGAAGTTAAAGATTGCACAGCAGTATGGAATCACGTACCTTTTCAGATACCTTCTGAACATAGCAGAGTGCAAGCATTCCAGTACTAGCAACCTGCCCTGTAGCCACCTACATATTCGGATACAGAGTCACAGTAAGATTAAGGGGAAAAAAAGGTTTGCATGCATGGTATTAAATTATTGATACTGCTACATATATTACAGAACTGCCCAGTCCTTCACTCATAACCAAAAAACTAAATTGTGAAGTACTCTAGTGAAGAAATATTTATAGAATCGTGACAGTATGTAAGAGATCATGCCACTTGCAGAGGAGAAGTTTTGTTTGTTTAAATGCAGATCTTGTAAAGTTTGAAGCAATTAGTATAAATTCTGAACAAGCTCCCCATGTTCATAACTAAATACATGGTGGGTTTAAGAATAGTAATCATGCCCAGCTAATTCCAACAACCGATTAGATTTATGAAAATAAATATGCATGCAAGCAGTATAGTAACCAGTGCCTATAAGCAAGAAGTAAAAAAAAGTAGTCTTGGAAAAATAGACAGCAATAAAATAAAGTGCCTGTAACATTTTGATGGCCTAAAATGCTGAATTTGTAGATTCCTATCTTCCACTAGATTCTTTGCACCTCTAATGTTAACACATACCACTGGTTTCCACTATATTTCACTAACGATAAAAATCAAGTTTTCAGAAAAAGAATGAAATTCAATAAGGATTTTCTATGTACCATAATAGCCGCAAACATTGTAGTATACCTATACAGCATAGGACACATGACTTTACTTCACTTGTGGCTTCTTATAAGAGTACCCACATCGGTGGGATTTTAACATTACAATAGATTAGATCTCTAATGTACAGTGCCAAACTTATTAAACTAACTTCCAGTCTCTATATAAGAGACCCGTTAGTACTTCAATGTTTCCACTGTTTTGCACTAATTGTGTCTTCTTATAAGCATATGCAGGAATATACTTTACTAATTCACGTGTGACCATAAGATTATATTCTAAAAGAGAATATGAAGGGAAAATTTTAATTAGCAGATTCAACTGACCATCTTGTTTGTGCAGTACCGAGCAGCATATCCAACACCAGACTTTCTCTGCTGTCCAGCCCAGAATACTTCACCACCCAGAGAAAAATGAGGGGTCACACTCTGCAAGATGCTCACAAAGTCAGAATGCATTACCCAAATGCATCTGCATCGGATGAATGATCTTAGAAAATGAAGTTAAGATGGAGAAAATTAACAGAAAAGGGCTTTGACATTATTCTATACTCAGTGTTCCTAAATATACAATTAGCCCTTCTCCTCCATTGCAATTAATAAACTGACAGAATTCAGAACCAAATGTTAATATAAAAACAAAAAGTATACCTGTATGTAGTTGGCCCCAAATAATGCACCGCTACCCATCTGAAATTGCGCTCTATAATCTCTGCCCTAGAAAGATAGAGAGACAAAGAGATAAGGTAGGTAGTAGATATAAGCACACACACATTGAGAGAGAGAGAGAGAGAGGGAGAGAGAGAGAGAGAGAGAGGGAGAGAGAGAGAGAGAGAGAGAGAGAGAGAGAGAGAGAGAGGGAGAGAGAGAGAGAGAGAGAGAGAGAGAGAGAGAGAGAGAGAGAGAGGTGATACTAAACAACAATCGGAAAAGGTGCAAGTTAGCATCTATCTGAATGCATATATATGTCATATGAAGTGTTTGTTGGGTGCAGGAAATACAGAAAGAATAGCATCATTCAATATGATTGATCACACGTCAAAAGTGATTGACACATTGAGAAATTCCCTTATTGAAGCAACCAGACCACATGCAAACAAGAGAATCATTCCAGGAGTAGTAAAGCAAAGAGATAGAGGGTGCAAAGGGGGTTGACAAGAAAGAGGAGAGGAATAGGAGATAAACATTCCATCATATGTGTCTCATTGAAAACAAAGTGATAAGAAGAAAGATTACCTTACGAGTCAAAACAAATTAGATTCATGAGAGTAGAAAAGTTCATTCACAGCAATTGCGTGGAAAATGGTGGAAATACCACACTAGTTAGACTTCAAAATTCATGATAATCTTTCTTCTTGGAGACTTCAGAGATTACAAAAAATACAAGTACTGTATGCTAGAATAAGGATACTAAGAGATTTCCTAGTGAGATTTGAATGACATTGTCATGCACAATTACAGCGAACTATGAAGGCTGCAACAGTAGTCTAGCAGAACAGAAAATGTCCAATGTTCCACCAGCAACATACACAAGCCACAAAGCCGCAGTGAAGGAAAAAAATAGAATCGAAGATCATGCTAAATAATATCTGCACACAAATATACGTTAGATGAAACTGAAAACAGCTCGAGAAATCCTACCTTGTAATCAAAGGTAGCCATACCATTAGACATGTGTGGCTCACTTGTAAGCTGTGAAAAAAAGCAGCAAGTCATCAAACTACAATACATATCGGTTCATACAGGGGATATAAACCAGTGAAACGTTACCTAGTGTATCTAAATTTTATACCTGGGCATTACCCTTCAAAGCAAGATTGTCAGTCAGGTCACATTTAAGTCTTGCATTTAGCCTCCCATCAGTCATTAGCCTCCCAATAAGTATCAACTGCAATGCAGGAACAGGGAGAATAAGCGCTACAATGAGTAGGTTAAATTAATTCCATATCATCATCATCATCATCAAGAGTGATGAAGAAAGTCCCCATGTGTCTACCTTTGGGTCTAAGAAGTTTGCACCAAATTCATAATGAGCAGTAGGGATCTTGATTGCTTCAGAAGATTGAGATGGAATTTCGGTTGGCCCCATGAGCACACTGATAAAATTCTCCCAAAAAAATTTGGGCGGTGTGTTAATTTCAAAAACAAACTACAAATCACTACTAGATCTCAAAGACCCCAAATCCTTAAGTACCTGTGGCTAAGAGCAAACTTTGGGTTAAGCATCTTTGTAAAGTCAAATCGCATCCCCTCAAACAGCTCTGGCTTCAAGGACACTGCAACCAATAAACCAAGAGCCCCCAAAGGTTATCATGCCATAGTTCATTACGCACGCGCATGGAAATCTTAAACCCTGCTCCAACTCCTTTGAAATAAAGGAAAAAGAGACTTATTTTTCAGAGCATTGGTAAACCCAGAAGAGGTTCTACGTCAATTGCACTGTGGTAAGCTCAGTGAAACAAAAAGTGGCACAGCCGAGAAAGACAAAACAGAAAACAGATGAAAAAGATCAAAACTTGCATTCTAAGATCGCAACCGAAACTACAATCCGAAAAAGACACCAGCTTGCTAGACTGAACATTCAATACGGCTATGAACGAAGCCCAAAAATCTGAAAGAGAGAAGGAAAGCTACTGAACTGAGGGCTTCGCGATGGATCTCTTCGTACGGGATAGGGCAAGGTAGGTTGGAGTAATCAACTTTCTCTTCAACATTGGCCGATTCCTTGGTCCCCATCGCTGCTCCTGGAGGTAATTCTGCCATTATCAGCGCTCCAAAACCCTAATCGACAAACCCTTCTCTCTGTCACCCTGACTCGAGCTCGATAGTCTAGAAATCTAGCAGCGTACAAACAACTAACGGCGAAGAGTTACACAACTTGGAGAAAAAGAACTCGACCAAAAACTTGGAGAAAAAGAAAAGAGGGGCAAAGCTGGATTCGGGGTTTAGAGGAGGGTTTTGGAGCGGAGATCCGAAGATGATATATGGTGCTTGTTTTTAGGGTTGGAAGTCAGATAAATATTACACAGCAATCCTTATTTTATGTTATTTATAGTTATTCCCTATATCTTTTGCTAATTACAAAAAGCCTAGGAAAGATTTAAAATATTTAAAATATTGTTCTAAATTAATGAGTAGTCGCTTTTAATTTTTTTTTTGTCTTTTGTAGTGGTTTGTAAAATTCATAAGTAGTCGCTTTTAATTTTCAATTGTTAAAATATTCAAATCAATTTTAAGCTTTTGAAACTCTAGATTTTAAAATTACTAGTTGTATTTTAAAATTTATTTTTGGATATATAACAAATAGAATATTAATGTGAAATATATAATAAAAGTTTTTTAATTTTTTTTCATCGAATATTAGAAGTTTTTAATTGTTAAATGATTGACTGAGAATATGTTATTATGCAAATCACGTACTTGTATATATAATCAATAAAATACATTATTGTGCAATTTATATTTACTTATATTTTAGTATGCGAAACACCAACTTGATATACCCAAATTAAACATGTAGTTATTTTAATCATAATATATTATGAACAATATTTTACCTCTATATGTATGAATAGACCAAAAAAATATCTTATTAAAATATAATATATTTCAAAGATCATAATATTCTGAATCTTAAAAATAGTTGGTATAGAAAATAAAAAAATTTCTAGACGAAAAAGATTATTTTTCAGATTTGTAGTACCGCACGTATGAGATTATAAAAATATATAACATATTCTTATTATAGAACAATTTAGTAAATAAAAATTTACTTACTTTTTCATCCTCAAAATTTGTCTGTAATGGTTAATATATATCATTGCCTTTATTATCACAATTTTGAGACATTATAAGTCAATATAATATAAAATGAGATGTTTTAATTGGTTATTTTGGTTTGATCTTATTTTTTTATTTTAATACTATAATTTACTAGTATGAGATATAATTACTATGAATTGTTATTAAAATTATAAAGTCTTATATAATATTGTGAAAAAATAATGGAGAAACTTTATATTTTATAAAAAGTGTGAAAGATATAATTTCAATTTCTATTAAAATTATAAAGTCTTATATAATATTGTGCATTTGTGATATAATCAAAACCTATGATGAGTAACTTGAAAATATCTTAAATATCTTACTTAATCTTATATTGTTGATGGATCTTTTAGTTTTTGATGGACAACGATGGATTATTTGAATGACTAAACAAATTAATACGGAGTACTATTTTTTCAAATTTTCAACTAGTTTAACCCGAAATTCCACCCGACCCACTCAGTCCATCGATAATATAGGATGGATTGGATTCGGGTGACCATGCCGACGGGTCGGGTCGGGTTCGGGTGGGAAAAATTGTAATGCGGGTCAGGTTTGGAACGGTTCACCCACCCAAAACCTGACTCATTGCCATCTCGGATTCCCTTGACCTTTTCTTCATCAACTTTGAGCCCTTCCCTACTCATAACAAAGCCATTAAAAACGTGATCCGAAAAAAAGTGGCATTTCTTAAAGTTAACAAATAGGCGCTCCTTTCTTAAAACTTCTAACACTTACCCAAGGTGCTCGATGTGTGAACGAAGGTTGCGGCTATAAATAAGTGTGACATCAAAATAAACAACTATGAACTTACCTAGAAATGGGCAAAGGACATGGTTCATCAAGCTCATGAATGTGTTAAGCACATTGGTCAACCCGAAAGGCATGACCAACCATTCGTAGAGAACACGTGCTTGGTTTTGAACTCTATCTTCCACCCATCGCGCTCCTTCATTTGGATTTGACAATACCCACTTTTTAGGCCGATCTTGGAGAAGGCACTAGCTCTATGGTGCTCATCTAGCATATCATCAAGCCTCGAAATAAGGTGGCGATATTTGATGGTCCTGTTGTTGATTGCTTGACAACGAACACTCATTCGCCACGTCCCATCCTTTCTTGGACACATGAATCACTGGGACGGCACATGGGTTGAGGTTTTTTTCGGACATAACCTTTGTCAAGGAGATCTTAGAGTTGACATTGTAGCTCATTTATCTCCTCGAGACTTGAACGGTAAGCATACCAATTTGGAAGTGATGCGCTCGAAATGAGGTCTATTTGGTGCTCTATTTTTCGTATAGAAGGTAACCCACTTGGCATCTCCTCTTAAGATCATCATAGTCTTGTAAGAGATGAGCAATAGGTGAGGGAATATCTTGAGAAGAAATTAAAGATTCATGATGGCATGGACTACTTCCTTAGGCTTGGCTACAAGAATACTTTGGAAGTGCCCTCGTCACCTCTGGGGTTGTTTCTAGCGACAATATGTAGCCAAAGATTTGTACTTTGAGGATATGAATGTGTTTGAGTGAGGAGAGAGTCAAGGGATTGCCTTGAATAGGCATCCCTATTTAATTATAGTTTTTCAAAGGATCAAAAAGGTATTTAGGTGTAATGCATGTGGCGTGAACGAGCCACAACCATTATAAGGCACCAGAGGAGCAGGGGAGCAGTGACACAAAGAAAAACCACCAAAGCCAAAACCATAAGCCATCCACAACAATTGTGTCTTGTTGCCCCACTTGTGTCTATCGAAACCCGCGACCACGACATGGGAACCCGCAATCGCGGTCCCAGCACTAGGGCGTCTTCAGCCGAGATTAAGGAGGTTGTTGTGGTAGAAACGGCATAACTTTCTTGATACTTGATAATTGGCATTTTAGCCACCTTAATACCGATCAAAGTAATCCTAGCTACCAAACTAGTAATGTAGTAGGGAAGCAAGGGTCGATCCCACATAGACTCGTGATTTCAGTTTTTATTGTTATGCTACTTAGAAAATGGGGTTTTTGAGATTAATCTATCAAATACTAAAATAACAAACAAAGCAAATTAAGATTGTCCAACAAGTATGATGAAGATATCCAACTAGTTTATATTCATTGTAGAAGTGAATGTTGATCATCGATTATCATTATTCCAATTGCACCTTAACAATCTATTGTGAGCCTCTTAATAACCCAACTTCATGGAATTAATTAAGACTTTCAAACTTCAATATTAGGTATTAATCAGACTGGACTTCACAACCCCAATCACCAAAAATCAAGAAAATCCTAACTAAACATTCCCTAAGATACTACCTAACATGTGTCTATCAAATTCCCCCATACACGAACCTTGTCCTTAAGTAAGAAATCAAATCAAATCACACCACAACTAGCAAACCAAGTATCCATCTCAATATCAATCCACACTTCTAAAAATAAGTTAAACCTTGACTAAGACATCATTGCATACATGTATAGGAGAAGCTTTCAAAAATTAAATCATTCACTTCGACCAAAAAAAAATTTTAAATCATTCATCCATTCTAGACCTCACTAAGATAACGTGTCTTTTCACTCTCACTCAAGTATTTAAGGATATGTGTTTCAGTCAAAATCAACTTTGAAGGCTAGAATACTATAAGCTTGTATCAACATTCTAATTCTCCACTATGAATGACTAAATACACAACAACAATCATGAGAACTTTCAAGGGTTGTAATGGGGCCAGGGTATAAATAAGTAGGTAGGGAAACATTTGGTCCTTTTGTGGTGCTAAAAATTTGAGAACTAGAGCTAGCAAAAACTCAAAGTACAAAAAACCACCATCAACTTCACATACTACTAACTTATTTCACCTTCTCTCATCACTTTTCTTCACTTCAACTCTTGTCATTCATTTCTCTCATATTTTTTTCTTTTCATTCCATAAGATTTTTTATCTTTCCTTTTCAGCTCCTTATCTTTTTTCTTTCTTTCAACACACCATTCTTCCTTTTTTTTCTTTCAAATCATCCTCATAATACCACAAACAACAACTCTAGCTAAAATCCTAGTTTCGGATGGGTACGGTCAAGCTTATATCAACTAGGAAGTATTTTTGTAGAGCTACAAAATAAGGCTATTAGGCTAAAAAACGGGGTTATCAAAACAAGGGTTAATGTAAGGTAGATAAGGATAATACAAGCTAATGAACATGCCTCAATCATCTTAATCTCATGCATTAAAATCATATAATGTAGCCTTGAAAAAAAGTCTCAATGTAAGTTCTAAAGCTAGGCAATCAAAGTGATACACTAAAGAAATAAGATGGAAAGATGCAATAAAAGACTCAAAATAATCTCACAAGACATATATGTTTGGAATTTAAAAAACAACTCAAATTTTCAACTTCATATGTGACTCGGCTAAAGTCGTTGTGCCAAAATCAAAGATAAAAACCCAAATTCACAAACTAGTATAGCATGCAAGTAAGGGCTCGAACCCAAGAGAATGTAGTGTTCCTATGCAAATCAGTTCAATCACAAAGTACACAATCAGGGGGATTTCAGAAACTAGTACATTGTCTCGCGCCGAGTAATGTTAACGGCCTCCACCCACACTACCCGTATCTAAGGCATCCTCCAACCAATCTCCGTTCCACACACACTTCTAACCCCCGGCCGAGTCCCTATTAGAGCACTCGCCAAAACATTTTTATACTGTTTTGAAGGGGCTCTCCTTGTCATACGACCATGCCTCAAAAGTCCCATTCTCCTCGAAAATCCAAGGACAAGGCCGTATCGGTAGATGCCAGCACACAGAAAACACGTGAAAAACTTTTCATACGATAAAACCCTTTTGAAAACCAGTTGCACACATATCACACATGCAATCACACACTCATATATACATATATATAAACAAAATAGTTTATTAAAAATAATATTCTAGGGACTAATTCCCCAAAACCAATCCTACCAACACAACACGAAATCTAACAAGAATTAAATAGAGTCGAACAAGTCGCAAAACGACTTACCTCAATGCAAAACCTCCAACGAATTCTCAAGACAATTAATGAGGACAACTACAAATATACGGCGATGGTGTGGGTGAATTCTAGCGGCACAAAGAAGACAATGGACGAAGAGGCACGAAGTATTTGAAGAAGGGCGTTCGATCGAATACCCAAAACAAATACAATACCCAAAACAAAGTAGTTGAAGAAGGGCTAATTAAAAAGAAAAAAAATCTTATCTTTCTTCAAAAGATAAGTTAGGAGGGATTTGATTAGATTTTACCTATACGTACTTGACTAATAATAAAGCTTGGTTTAAGGTTAGAGATCTATCAGCATTTTTATTTAAATATTTTTAAGGCCAAATTACTTACTATCCAATCCCGAAGTCACTTATAAGTCAAGAAATGAAAAATCGGAACGGAACCAGATATTACATACTACCCCCCTTAAGAAAAGTTTTGTCCCGAAACTTACCCAAAAACAAACGAGAATTAGGGGAAATTCGAAAATGGAATCGTCCCGACACCCGAGATCTCACACCCTCTCCTCCTTAAAGAGGTTCGCCCTCGAACCTAATTCGAAGCTAGGAATACTGTCACAAGTACATGGTCAAATAAGATCAAATAAGCTTGGACACCTACGATCAAACTAATCTTGTACCAAACGAGAGTCAAACAAACATATCAACTATAAAAATTATCTAGTCAAACAAAATATGAATAGTATAACTTAGCTAGTAGCACAAAATAGGAATTTAACTCTAAATCATTGTTATAGAAATTAACCACGAAACAACAATGCATTAAAAGAAAGTCAAACAAAATCGATGTCAAATCAAAGGAAATGCCAACACAGAGAAATGAACTCAGGCCACTACACTTTAACTAATAATCTAAGGTCGATAATATAGGAAACACCCCAGACACAACCAACGAAATAACAATCAAAACAATGGACCAAGTCAACAATCAAATCCTAGTTCTCTACCTCTAATCTATGGAACTCTAGGATGATAACTACCTACTATATGTACTCGAATCTATTCAACAAAATCTTTATAGTTTGCTCTAAGAGATTCGCTTCAACGGTGTTGGTGATGGAGGTGCGACGTGTCATTTACCCCAAATGAAAATGATTAAAAACACCGTCCGGTATTAGTTCAAGTTGGACCTTGAGTACACTCGTTGTTCAGTTCCTTATGTTCTTGTTGCGAACCTAGCTCCGATACCAATTTGTAACATCCCGTCTTTAAACCGGGGCATTACTCGGTAGTAGACCTCACGAGGCGCTACCAAACTAGTTCGATAACAAAACATCCGGATCTTGCAACGCGGGCACGATGAGAAAACATTGAAAAACATCTAACTTGTATTACTAAATAAAACTTTTACAAAACAATTCATGATCCCAACCCAACACAAGACTAACAATTACGAACTTCCCCAAACCCCAAGCACATTAACTAACAACTTACGATATGAAACTATACAAGATAACTCAAACAATAACATGAACTAAAATAACAACAAGCCTTCCTAAAAACCCAAACCATTCTATGACACGCATCGCCGCTTCGCACCACCAATCCGCTAAGTCCCTACGCGGATTCCTGAATACCTAGAGTGTGAAACATAGTTCCCCAAGGGGTCACCTACTATCCTAATCCAAGTCAGAAAACATACGATACTAGTAGAACGTTTCAAAACGAGTTTCTTAGGGTCAGCAAACAAGTCCGCAATCACACACATAGCTCTAGTCCAATCCTAAGTTGAGTTAGTCACACTTTCACACACACACACACACTTACTTTACACACTTTACACACTATACACACACGGTCTTGCGCCGAGTAGTGTTATCGGCCTCCACCGTTCACTATCTCGCGCCGAGTAGTGTTATCGGCCTCCACCGTACACTGTCTCGCGCCGAGTAGTGTTATCGGCCTCCACCCACACTACCCGCATCTAAGGCATCCTTCAACCAATCTCCGTTCCACACACACTTCTAACCCCCGGTTGAGTCCCTACTAGAGCACTCGTCAAAATATTTTTATAAATTTTGAAGGGGCTCTCCTTGCCATACGACCATGCCTCAAAAGTCCCCTTCTCCTCGAAAATCCAAGGACAAGGCCGCACCGGTAGATGCCAGCACACAGAAAAAAATGTGAAAAACTTTTCATACGATAAAACCCTTTTGAAAACCAGTTGCACACATATCACACATACAATCACACACTCATATATACATATTTATATATAAACAAAATAGTTTATTAAAAATAATATTCTAGGGACTAATTCTCCAAAACCAATACTACCAACACAACACGAAATCTCACAAGAATTGAATAGAGTCGAGTAAGTCGCAGAACGACTTACCTCAACGCAAAACCTCCAACAAATACTCAAGACAATTAATGAGTACAACTACAAATATCCGGCGATGGTGTGGGTGAATTCTAGCGGCACAAAGAAGACAATGGATGAAGAGGCACGAAGTATTTGAAGAAGGGCATTCGATCGAATACCCAAAACAAATACGATACCTAAAACAAAGTAGTTGAAGAAGGGCTAATAAAAATGAAAAAAAAATCTTATCTTTCTTCAAAAGATAAGTTAGGAGGGATTTGATTAGATTTTACCTATACGTACTTGACTAATAATAAAGCTTGTTTTAAGGTTAGAGATCTATCAACATTTTAATTTATATATTTTTAAGGCCAATATACTTACTATCCAGACCCGAAATAACTTACAAGTCAAGACATGGAAATCGGAACGGAACCGGATATTACAAATGCCCTTGACAAACTGTCAAAATCTTGCGAACATATCTCACAAAAGCCTAAGTAGCACACAAATAAACAAATAAAATCCAAACGAGTCTCCGACAACGTCGCCAATTTGATAACCGATATTTTAGACGCCTTAATACCGATTAAAATAATCCTAACTACTCAACTAATAATGTAGTAGGGAAGCAAGGGTCGATCCCACAAAGACTTGTGATTTCAGTGGTTATTGTTATGCTACTTAGAAAATGGGGGTTTTGAGATTAATCTATCAACTACTAAATAAACAAACAAAGCAAATTAAGATTGTAAAACAAGTATGATAAAGATATCCAACCAGTATTATATCCATTGTAGAAGTGAATGTTGATCATCGATTATCATTATTCCAATTGCACCTTAACCAATTTATTGTGAACCTCTGATTGTAGAATTAATTAAGACTTTCAAACTTCAATATTAGTTACTAATCTGATCGGACTTCACGACCCTAATCATCAAACAACCTAAGAGACCTCCTCCAATGCTTCGGCTTCACCTCCTCTACACTTGTTGTGTTCACATCTACAATCAGAAACCACAACAAAGTGTAGACATCCGAATCTTTCTAGCAAACTAACAAAACTAACCAAAACTAAACCAAAAACGAAGACAATCCTAACTAAACATGCTATAAGATACTACCTAACATGTGTCCAATACTCAACCAAATTGGCTAGAATTTTTAGGGATGAAAATAGACTTCCATATACTAGTAGGCGTTGGAATCACTCGTTTCGGAGCTCTAACAAAAGTTAAAAGAATTTTTGAAGTTTAGAACTTCGTTAGCGTCGTCCAACTTTACTTGGGAATTCCGGAGGTCTCGACCACTTCTTTTAACATTCAGAAGATGAAATTAACTCCTAATCTGAAGGAGAATGCCTTAATCTATTTCATAAAATTTACAGATATTACAGTTTTGGTCATATGGCAAGATTATCCTTGCGAATCCCTCCATGAACCTTTTGTAGTAGTACCCAACTAGACCGAGAAGGCTATGAATGTCCTTGATATTTTGAGGTTGAGCCCATTCAAATACTGCCTGGATTTTTCGGGATCCACCATTACTTCGTCGATGACGTGACCTAGGAAAGTGACATCTTTCAACCACAAGTCACACGTCGATAAATTAGCATACAATTGATTATGTATCAAAATCTATAACATTATTCTTAAGTGTTCCTCGTGTTTATCTTTACTCATCGAGTAAAATGAAATGTCGTATATATAAATGACGATGATTTGGTTGAGGTATGATACACGACAACCAATGGCTTGCTACTAGATGTCTTGTACTGATGATTCTTGGATCTAGATATCACAACAAGGTATAAGATACTCGAACTCTCATCTCCAACACACTCGAACAATGTTTGAAAAATACTTAAGAAACTCGAACAAGACGTGAAGGCATGAGCTTGAAGTGCAATGAAGTAGAAATACAACTTTGATTTGAAATAACAACTTGAAGTGAAAGACCATAAACTAAAGCAAAAAGACACAAAATTAAACTAAAGCAAAAAGGCACGAAATTAAACTAAAGCAAAAAGGCACGAAATTAAACTAAAGAAAGCTAAATTAAGCTTGAAATCAAAACAAACCACACATTGTCAATCCAACGTCAAAAACTAACACAAGTCACTAGTTTTCAATGGCGCAAGAGAGAAAACCAATCTAGGTTTTCTCTCAATCTCACGCTGTTGTGAATGCATTATTCTAAGCCTATTTATAATAGTTGAATGCCACAATAACTCTCATAAAGTATGATAAGAAGGTTAGAAAAGATTAAAAAAAAAATATTCCTAAAATAAAATACCAAAAGAGTATAAGACAAGTCCGAAGGGCACATCATAAGACTAATAAATTAAGAAACTCAACTCTAACAACCTCTTTGGATGGTGGGATTTGGGGGGGGGGAAGGGGGAGGGGGGTTAAGGGAAAGGAAGTGAAGGGGGTTATTTTCTCATGTTTGGCTAATTTTAAGCATGAGATTAGGTAGGACTTTAATAGAAAGTGTAGGAAAATTTGATGGGATTTGAATGGAATATGAAAGGAAAACAAATCTCACCAAATTGGTGAGGACACTTCAATATGGTAGTGATACTAATTTCCCTTCACTTTCCCACTTGATTACCAAACACGAGAATGAATTTCCTGTCTCTCATTCATACACCCAACAATATTTAGTTTAAGAAGTTTTGCTCACATGATATTGATTAAACATATAACATTAAGTTTTTTGAATTCTTTTTAAAAAATATTACAATTATGATGTTTGTACAAGCAAATTAGTTTTTTATAACAAGCTTTAAACTATATAATGGATGTAGATATATATTAACCTACAGTCAAAAAAAAGTCTTTCAAGAAAATTTACATCTAAAAATATTAAAGAGTAAATATAATGAAGATTTCTTTCAAAAAAAACTATGATAATGAATAAATACTAGGTCAATGCCAAACTAAATTCTTATACACAATCAGAAAATATCCCCCCCCCCTCCCTCCCTCTCTAACAATAATCAATTTATAACTTTATTTAAGGATTTTCACATTGACAATTGATTTAAGATAAAAAACAATTCTAAATTGTCATTATATTGGGTCGTGTACTTGTGTTGACAAAGCTATTTACTTTTAATATGGAGCTTTTCCAAATTTTTATTGAGGAATTTAAAAAAGTTTTTTTTTTTTATAAAATCGGGTGTTCTTTCCTGGTTGGGTTTGGAATCCGCACAGGATTTTATAAAAATCTGCTCCATTCTGTGCGGTTATAAATCCACACAAATAGGAATGCGCAACACAGACTCAGGAGTGCACAGACGAACGACCGGAAAGTATGGCAACCTCAATTTTGAGGAGTTCCAATTGAAGTTCCCCGGCGACCGGACATGGACGAAAATCGATGTTTTGGACGAGCAGATGAAGGATAGGGAAGTTTTGTTCAGAGGTCGTGTGGATGGCATCAAATGAGCTTTTGAATCACGCTTTGTGATGGTGAGAGAGTTGGGATACCGAGTAAAGTGTGTGGTGAAGCTAGATAATGCTAGAGTTAGCCTTGACATAGTGGAATTCGCGTCTACTCTTACTAGGGAGCTCATCGTGGTTATGGAAGGTTTTGTTTCCACAACTCTTGAGTCCATCGTAGGCACTTTTGAGGCGGTAATTTTCTGTCTTCTCTCAACTGATTTGGTCTTTGGTTGATGATATTAATGTGCTTCTTTGATCTTGATTTGAGTATAATGGCAATGGATCCAAAATCTTTGATGATTTCGTAACCGTTGGATTTCCCCTCTTTCTTCAACTAAATAATCTGGACTATTGTTTAGCTTTTTACCGAGTATGAAGGTAATTAGTGAAAAGTCTTCCATGGTTTATCAATTGTTAGATTTATACTCTTATCTAAAACTTGTTAAATCTTGATTTTTACTGCTACTACAAAACTTTAGATCAGATGTAATGAGTTGACAATCTTGATGATTTCTACGATAATTTTTTGATAAGGTTTCTATGCATGTTGAAGTGGATTAGTTGATTAAATATTAGCCAATTTTCAATTTCCAAATGTTAAATACTGCTTTAGGTTTTGGTTTCCTTTTTCAGTAGGTTGAAGTGCAAGTTCGTTTGATTTATTGTGTACAACGGGTTATGCCTGATCTTCCTTTTATAGTTGAGGCTGCATCGAGGAGTGAGCTTAATATTGAAGAATTTTTAAAGGTTGCGAAATAAAGTAGAAATGGTTTGTTTCATGCTCTTACTTAGATATGAATTGAGATTAATGCACTTTCTACACTTAATGATATAGGGCAACCCACTTTTTTAACCTATACACTCCTATGCTTCATGCAATTTGCACTAGCTCATGTTACTGAACGTGTTTTTGAGATTAGTTATGTTTAGAGAGCAGAGCGCTCCTCCGTAGGTTGGACTTTGAATAATTTTATAAGTCTTTGTGTTAATATGGAGATGGATGCACAATACTCAGAGGTTTTAAATGATTTCTCTTTATTAGTCACATATACAATCAACATATGGTTAGGAGGTCCTTACAAGATTTTTGTTTTCATTCATTCTATATGATAACATACAATATAGTACTACGGCCCTCCGGTTCATAATAAGTATCGTGTTAGCACTTAAAAATTGATTGATATTAGTGGTGATGCTCGTGTATACGCAAGGGGCAAACTTTTTAGATAGAGATAATATTTCTAAAAGTTTGGATTAAACCAATGATTTATGTAACTCGGTAAATATGTTTATCATTGGCTTAAAAAAGTTCATATAATGTTTGTGGTGATAGATAACATAAAACTTAAGATTGAGGAAATGAAAAGGAGAAAATGAATTATGATAGTATGAGTAAGGAGATTTGAACCTATAATTAATGAGGAATTAGTAACTACTCCAACCACTATGCTATACATGTTTTTTATTTGTTTTGCCATACTAATTATATAGGGAGTTTGTTGTGAACATAGTTAAGCAATAAATGGTGGCAAAACCCAATCTCATAGGTATATACAATTTCCAAATATTAAATACTGCTTTAGGTTTTGGTTTCTTTTTTCAGTAAGTTGAAGTGCAAGTTCGTTTGATTTATTGTGTACAACGGGTTATGCCTGATCTTCCTTTTATAGTTGAGGCTGCATCGAGGAGTGAGCTTGATATTGAAGAACTTTTAAAGGTTGCGAAATAAAGTAGAAATGGTTTGTTTCATGCTCTTACTTAGATATGAATTGAGATTAATGCACTTTCTGCACTTAATGATATAGAGCAACCCACTTTTTTAACCCATACACTCCTATGCTTCATGCAATTTGCACTAGCTCATGTTACTGAACGTGTTTTTGAGATTAGGTATGTTTAGAGAGCGGAGCGCTCCTCCGTTGGTTGGACTTTGAATAATTTTATAAGTCTTTGTGTTGATATGGAGATGCATGCACAATACTTAGAGGTTTTAAATGATTTCTCTTTATTAGTCACATATATAGACAACATGTGATCAGGGGGTCCTTACAAGATTTTTGTTTTCATTCATTCTATATGATAACATACAATATAGTACTCCGGCCCTCCGGTTCATAATAAGTATCGTGTTAGCACTTAAAAATTGATTGATATTAGTGGTGATGCTCGTGTATACGCACGGGGCAAACTTTTTAGATGGAGATTATATTTCTAAAAGTTTGGATCAAACCAATGATTTATGTAACTCGGTAAATATGTTTATCATTGGTTTAAAAAAGTTCATATAATGTTTGTGGTGATAGATAACATAAAACTTAAGATTGAGGAAATGAAAAGGAGAAAATGAATTATGATAGTATGAGTAAGGAGATTTGAACCTATAATTAATGAGGGATTAGTAACTACTCCAACCGCTATGCTATAAATGTTTTTTTATTTGTTTTGCCATACTAATTATATAGGGAGTTTTTTGTGAACGTAGTTAAGCAATAAATGCTGGCAAAACCCAATCTCATAGGTATATACAATTTCCAAATATTAAATACTGCTTTAGGTTTTGGTTTCCTTTTTCAGTAGGTTGAAGTGCAAGTTTGTTTGATTTATTGTGTACAACGGGTTATGCCTGATCTAACTTTTATAGTTGAGGCTGCATCGAGGAGTGAGCTTGATATTGAAGAACTTTTAAAGGTTGCGAAATAAAGTAGAAATGGTTTGTTTCATGCTCTTACTTAGATATGAATTGAGATTAATGCACTTTCTGCACTTAATGATATAGGGCAACCCACTTTTTTAACCCATACACTCCTATGCTTCATGCAATTTGCACTAGTTCATGTTACTGAACGTGTTTTTGAGATTAGTTATGTTTAGAGAGCGGAGCGCTCCTCCGTTGGTTGGACTTTGAATAATTTTATAAGTCTTTGTGTTGATATGGAGATGCATGCACAATACTTAGAGGTTTTAAATAATTTCTCTTTATTAGTCACATATACAGTCAACTTGTGATCAGGGGGTCCTTACAAGATTTTTGTTTTCATTCATTCTATATGATAACAT
Source organism: Polygonum maritimum (assembly GCA_963924305.1). Classification (NCBI taxonomy): domain Eukaryota; kingdom Viridiplantae; phylum Streptophyta; class Magnoliopsida; order Caryophyllales; family Polygonaceae; genus Polygonum; species Polygonum maritimum. The sequence continues at coordinate 18,612,097 of OZ002728.1, read as the reverse complement.
ACAATATAGTACTCCGGCCCTCCGGTTCATAATAAGTATCATGTTAGCACTTAAAAATTGATTGATATTAGTGGTGATGCTCGTGTATACGCATGGGGCAAACTTTTTAGATGGAGATAATATTTCTAAAAGTTTGTATTAAACCAATGATTTATGTAACTCAGTAAATATGTTTATCATTGGTTTAAAAAAGTTCATATAATGTTTGTGGTGATAGATAACATAAAACTTAAGAATGAGGAAATGAAAAGGAGAAAATGAATTATGATAGTATGAGTAAGGAGATTTGAACTTATAATTAATGAGGGATTAGTAACTACTCCAACCGCTATGCTATACATGTTTTTTTATTTGTGTTGCCATACTAATTATATAGGGAGTTTTTTGTGAACGTAGTTAAGCAATAAATGGTGGTAAAACCTAATTTTAGAGGTATATATATACTAGCAATCAGGCTCATGCATATGCACGAGTTCATATTATAAACAGCTTTTACATATAGAATTTTGAAATAATTCTATTGACCTATATATGTACTTTTATTAATACAATGTTAAGTTTGAAATAATTCTATTCAATTTTACATATTTATATTATTATTAATATACTATTGACATATGTGAAAGTTACTTTTCAAGATTTAATAATGACAAAAACCTATACTAGTTAATAAGGAAAAATTGTTAAGATATAAAAAATCACTCGATTTGTATTCATAAAAGGATACAATTTTACATCCTGACCCCCCAAATCTTGTGGATGTGGGATTCCCCTGGGTAAATGTTGTTGTTGTTGTTGTTGTTAGGAAAAAAATATTAAGATATCAAGAATTGGGTAAGATATTAAGATATTAAGATATTAAGTATATGGGTTATTTTAAAAGTAGATATATGGGTAAGATATCAAGTATATTAAGATATCAAGAATTGGGAAAAAAATATATGTAAGGAAATTGGATAAGATATCAAGTAGATATATGGGTTATTTTAAAAGAACCCCCTGACCACATATTGATTGTATAGTTTGGTCTTCCAACCGGGGTCGGGGACGACCCATGGAAGCTCGCATAGAAATTCCTCCATGACGTCAAGCGCTACTATTGGGATGATCCTTACTTGTTCAAGCAAGGGAGTGATTATATTTTTAGACGTTGTGTTCCGGACGACGAGATCGAGGGAGTTATCCGTCATTGCCACACTCTTCCGACGGGCGGCCATGCTAAGGGATTCAAAACCACCGCGAAGATTCTTCAAACTGGATTCTATTGGCCTACTATCTTCAAAGATGTGCAAGCCTACGTGACCACATGTGACGAATGCCAAAGATCGGGAAACATTACATGGAGAAACGAGAACCCGCTCACCGGAATCTTGGAGGTTGAGCTCTTTGATGTATGGGGATAGACTTTATAGGACCCTTCCCCTCTTTGGGTCCCTACAAGTACATACTCGTAGCGGTTGACTATGTCTCCAAGTGGGTCGAGGCCATAGCCACAAGGACGAATGGTGCACGAGTGGTGGCCAAGTTCATGAAGACCAACATCTTTCCCCACTTTGGTGTGCCCCGAGTTCTTATAAGTGATGGTGGTTCACATTTCATTGAGAGGAGCTTTGAAGCTCTTTTGACCAAGTATGGGGTGTCTCACAAGGTGGCCACACCTTATCATCCTCAAACTAGTGGTCAAGTGGAGGTCTCTAACTGGCAAATCAAGAGTATTCTAGAGAAAACGATGTCCCGCTCAAGAAAAGATTGGTCTTCCAAGCTTGATGATGCTTTGTGGGCGTACCGCACCGCCTACAAGACTCCACTCCGCACCACCCCTTTCAATCTAGTATATGGCAAGTCGTGTCACTTGCCCGTGGAGCTCGATCATAAGGCTCTATGGGATCTCAAGGAGCTTAACATTAACCTCGACGCGGCCGGAGCAAAACGTTTCATGGACTTGCAAGAGCTAGAGGAATTGAGGCTCAATGCATATGAGAACTCAAAGATCTACAAGGAGAGGACCAAAAGGTGGCATAATAGGAAGCTTGTGCTCAAAACCATCAAAGCCAGTGATCAAGTTCTCCTCTTCAATTCTAGGATCCACCTCTTTCCCGGGAAGTTGAGGACTCGATGGAGTGGACCATTCACGGTTCATCACATATACTTGCACGGAGCGACCGATTCATAGACAATAATGGTGGACTTTTTAAGGTCAACGGCCATCGCTTGAAGAAGTATTATGCAAAGGTGGAGCCCGATGAAGAAATCCGAGCCACATGGGCTCTCACTACCTCCGACTAATGAAGTACTTCTCGTCTAGCTCAAAGACGTTAAAGAAAGCGCTTTTCGGGAGGCAACCCGTATTTCCCTTTTTCTTTTTATTTTTGGATTTAGTTTTTATTTAGCTTAGCTTAATTTGATTTTTCTTAGTCTAGACTAGATAGGTAGTTTGTCTTGCATATCCACTAACCTTTTGTAGGAACCCGAGGCAACGGAAAGGCATAAGAGGATCGGGACGAGAATACGAAGCGGTGGGATGCTCTCAGGAGGAGGTCGACTGCGACCCCCTGGTGGTCGGCGGCGACCCATTCCTGGTGAAGGTAACAATTTTGAAAAATTGTGGGAAATTACAAGTAAGTCCCTGAATTTTTGTTTACACCTTTTATTCTTCCCCCACCTTCTTTCTCAGCTCCTCCCTCGACCTAGCAGCTCATATTCACGAACTTGCCTCCCTAAAACTCCCAAAAGCTCTCCTTCACTCCATTGCTCACCAACCACTAGATCTACCCTCCATTCTTCACAAATCCACCTAAATCCTTCCTAATCTCTCTATTTCTACCCAAAACCACTTCAAAGAAGCCAGATTTTCGACCCTCCCACACCAAGAACCCAGGACCCCGACCTCTCTAGACCTCGGCTCCAACCTAATTTTTGCTTGCATTCTACTTATTCATCACTTATTTGGTATGTTCTTCTACTCCCTTACTCATATATTCAAGTTTACTTGACTAATTTTGAGTTTTTAGTTGAAAATCTAGGTTTTGGGTGATTTTAAGTTTGAATGTGAAAATTTAGGCTACATATGCTTAGATCTATATGTTTGGGTGATGATTATTGGTCTTTGGGATGATTTCTTGCCTAATCTATGGTTATTTGGCTGATTTTGGGTCAATAGAATTTTTCTAGGATTTTTGGTAGCCATTAAAGGGTATTTGTTGAATTTTTTCGTGAGCATGTAATTTGCAGGAGGTTGGCGCCGACCACCCCTTGGTCGGCTGCAACCATCAACTGAGGTTCAAAATTTATGTGTTGGTTTGGCGCGTACTTGTTCCTATGCGAGCTTCCATGGGTTGTCCCCGACCCCGGTTGCCTCGTAATCTTGTTGATAGCATGCTTATTGAGTTGTCTTTGCCATGATTTGAGTGGATTGAGCATGAGTTTTCCCATTACTTGCATATGTTTCATGATTATACATGCTTGGTTGCGAATTTTCATATGCCATTAAAAGTGTGTGTTTATTGCAAGTATGGGGTGACTCTTTGGTGATGTTTTGTGTGTCTCTTATGTGGTGTTTGGGATATTTGAGTTGGAAATTATCTTGGAAGCTTCATGGTTTTGTAGGACAATGGCATCTTCTTCAAGGGCAAGCAAAAAGCAAAAGAAGGGCAAGAGCGTGGCGGAGCCGGTGATGGATGAGGTGATAATTCATGATGAGGCACAAATGGCACTATATGGCGCGTTAAGGACGGGTAATGTCGCGGTTCGCTCTTACAATCAAGAAGCGCACGAAAAGTTTCATGTGCATGCGGCGATGATGGAGGCGTTTCAATTGCTCGGCGTCGTAGAACTACTCCAAGAGCCTATCCAAATGCATTACCCGGCCCTTACTTGTGAGTTCGTAGCCACTCTCATGATAGATCACCTTGACAAGGCGGCCTTCCACAAGACAAGGATCACTTTCCAACTTGGTGGGGTCACACATACCATCTCCATCAACAAGCTCAACAAGGTACTTGGCTTCCCCACAACACAAGGAGCCTACACCTTGGCGGACTTCCCCATCAAGAAAATGTGGTCCTACATCACCGGCAAAGGAGATTCTTCAAGCACCCCACTCGCTCGTGATATTGTCAACACGGTCTTTCGGGTGATTTTGCGTGACCTCGGCGCCTCCATTTGGTGCAAGTTCGAGCTCTCCCGCCCCACCTTGCGGGAGCTCGCATGCTTATCCTCCATCCTCTTCACCAACACTCCAAGCATGAACTTCGCCTATGAGTTCGTCACCAACGTCATCAATCAAAGAAAGAAGCCAAAGCATACTTTTTGTGGTTGGATGGTCAGCGTTCTTGCTCAAACCCTCAAAGTCGACTTCAATCTCTACACTCCCAAGCATGTGATCCCCATGGATACCAAGTACTACGACAATGCTAATGTTCTTGTGTGGAAAGTCGGCACCGGCCTCTTCAACAAATTCACTACTAGCGACGGTATCACCCATAAGGTGAAGCTTGATGAAGAAAATTGTGAGTTGCTCTACCTCTTCAATTGGTACGATGTGTGGGCTCCTTCACCTTCTCCTTTCTCTCCTCTTCTCTTGGCGGATGAGAACATAAGGCAACAACCAAGTCGGTTCCGGAGGCGTGTCCCAAACCCACCACATCCGGACCAACCAAGGCCAAGACGACTAAGAAGACGTTCTCAGGAGGGGGTCGGCAGCGACCAAGCTGAGGTCGGTGGCGACCAATTCCAGCAAGGTGGTCCTTCTCAGCAGGAGGTCGGCGGCGAGCACCTGGGGGTCGGCGGCGAGAGAGGGCATGGTGGTGGCGATCCATTGGACTACACAATGGGCTCCCACGCCAAGATGGTTCCGTACTTCTCCAATCCTTATGGGTTCGAATGGTCCGGAGGTCCTCAATTTGGTCCTCAAGCTGGCGGTTCTAACTCCCAAGCTCTACCCGAGATCAATGCTCTCAATGCCAAGATGGACGCCCTTGGTCTTCAACAACATAATATGTATGCTTCTCTCAACAACCACCACACCGAAAGCATGGCTTACTACCAATGGCTCACTACCAAGAGGTGACTCAGAATCTCAACACTTTCCGGAACAACTACAATGAAGACCGACGAGCTCAATTCGAGTACAATGCTTGGCTCACTCAAAAGATGTTCCCGGACTCTCCATTCCCTCAACCTCCTCCAAGGTGAATCTTCTCCAACACTGCTCCAAATCCAAGTATGTTTATCTTTTCCCTCTCTTTACTTCTTAAATCAATGGGGACATTGATGTTTTAAGTATGGGGTGGTTAGGGGAAAATACTTGTTTGTGTGTGTGCGTTTTTGCATGTTGTTTGTGTGTGCCTAAGCATGATTGAGTCTTTTCTTTTTGATTTTTATGATGGAAAAATGCCTCTTCTAAGATGTCCTAGGATAGTGATTCCTTACTTCATCATATAATTCCTTATAACTTGCTTTTTAAGATTGCCTACCATGGATTTGTTTTTTTTTTATTAATTTTGAGCATATAATTAACATTGAGCATGCACAATTCTAAGTAAAAGTAATCCAACAAAATTTGAACCTAAGTGAGATATTTTTGGCCACAAGGAATGTATGTTTTATTCCTTGACTTTTCATGTGTGATTTTTGCTCTTCCATATGCATTCACCACTTGACAATGGCATGCTTAGTCTTAATTTGAAACCACTGGAGACATATTCATTACTTGTTAGATCAAATGATATTGAACTTATTTTCATTAGCCTTTTCTTTCCTTTTCATCCTACCTATGCATGATCCCTTGATTTGTAGCCCCTTGTTTGAGCTTGAGCCTTCTTTCTAGCTCCACAAAAGTATCCTAGCCATTATAAGCTTGACCCCATTAAATCCGGGAATTAGGACTTAGAATGGATTGTGATGTTGTTGTGGATGAGGGGGTGAGGATGAAGTGATTGTGAAGGTGGAGATAAAAGGAGTTGTCTTAAGAAAGGAATGGAAAAAGAAGTAGTTTTGGCTCGAAATAGCACAAGTGAAGTAGTAAAGAAGTCTCAGTTGAGGGTCGGATCCTACCCCTAGGAGGTCTCAGCCGACCCAATTCAGTGAAGGAAAGCTCTCAGTTATAGGTCGAGGCCGACCTATATAAGGTCGCAGGCGACCCTCCTCTGAGCAAGAAAAGTTGTCGTGGAAAAAAAAAGAGAGAGCAAAAGAAGTGAAAAAAAAAAAGAGTAGTGTGAATAAGTGCTAGAGCCAAGATCTTCTACATAAGAAGAAAGACAAGAAAAAGGAGTAAGTGAAGTGAAGTGAAGTGAGCTTTGAAAGATTAAGTGTTTGGTGTTTGGAGGAAGAAAGATGAGTTGGTTAAGTTGTTGTTAAGAATTCTAGGAGTCTAGGTTCCCGGATTTGTTAGCACCATAAGACCAAATTATTCCCCACCCTTTGAAATACTGAGCCTCATTACAACCCGGCCGAATGAAACTTCTTTGAAGTCTTCATTGAGCCACCCTAAGTTCTTTTGATGATTTAACTTGTTTTGATTTCTTCGGTGGAGAATTTTGAATATAATTTCCATTGACTATGAGGTTTTGTATTTGGGATTGAGATTGAGTGCATATTGATATACCCTAAACACTTGAGAGTGAGTGAAAGACATTATCCTTGTGAGGTTGGATTGTTATTGCTTAGAATATATACATGTGTGCTATGATATTGAAGTTGTTTGCTCATCATTCTATATTGTGCTTTACCTTTTTCTTAAAGGCATTCTTGGGCTTGTTATTTGGTATTGATGCATGTGAGTTATTGCTTGAGGACAAGCAAGTCTAAGTATGGGGTGTTTTGATGTCATGCTTTTTAGTTAGTTTTCATAGGTTGTTTTCTAGGTTGTTTTGCATATTTTCCTATTTGTTCGTGTGTCTTGCATGAGATTTCAACTCTCTTTCGAGGGTTGGAGTCGTTTGTTTTTGCATTTGTGTTTTGTAGGTGTTTGCAGCGTTTAGGAGGAATTTTCGAGCTATTTGGAGCATTCTAGAGATAACGGTGTTGCGGTGTTCGTAGTGAAATCAAGTGGAGTCTTTTCAAGGATTTCAAGGATGGATCTTCAAGCTAAAAAGTGTCTTAAAAGTAGCTACAAGAAGTCTAAAAGGAACCCAAGAAACATCGAGAAAGAAACCCCGAAAGAAGGATAAGCAATGGGGCAAGTTCGAGCGAAAACAAGAAGAATACAAGTGTGCTCAGTGGGAGGTCGGCTCCAACCCACCCTAGATCGGCAACGACCTACCCATACATGGAAAGTGAAGGTCGGCCTCGACCCCTCCATGGTCGGCCCCGACCCTACCAAATCCGAGCGTGGACGAAACCTTGCCGCCCAAGTTATTGATCTTTTGGGTGTTTTATTTATGGATAGGGGTTGTTTCCTTTTTAGATCTCTTGTATCTCTATATAAAGGGTCTTAGGGAGCCTTTTCTTTCATTCATTCACATATCATCACACATTAAGAGAGAAGGAGGAGGGTTTGGAGAGGGATTTGCAAGACAAGTTGAGAGATTTCTAGGAAGGTTGAGGATTGCTTAAGTTGTAAGTTGGATTCTCTTTTTAATTCAAGTTGTCTGCCTTTTATCATGTATTCTTCTTCTCTTATGTTGAATGTTTGCATGATGAAGTGTGAGTAGTCCTCTTTTCTAGGGTTGGGGTGTAACACAACATAAGCATGCATAATAAAACTTGAATCTTTGATCCATGCTTAACCCTTTAATCTCTATCCTTTAATCCAACTTGTATGCTTAATTCCTTGATGAAAGTTAAGGCATGTTCTTATTTGCAATTAAATTGAAAAAGGAAATTGTGAATTTGAATAACAATTCGGGTTTAAAAACGAAAGTTAAAACCTTTAGAATACAAGTAGGATTGCATGTCAACCTCTTCATGAAAGTTGAGATTTTGATGTGTCTATTTGTGGCGAAAATCATCATGAGATTAATTGGTTGAGTTGATTATTGATTGTTGTTTAAAAGCATGTTTATGTTGTGGTAAAACCTTGTCCCTAGATATTTTCCCCATATTTTTATCTCGTTAAAATTCGTACCCAGATAGGTCGTCCCCTACCCCCTATAGGTCGGCTGCGACCTACCTCTGAGACTTGTGTTTTGTTTTGTTCGTTGTTCAGTTGTGGGTCGAGCACGACCTGTCTAAGGTCGTGTGCGACCATTGTCTGAGTGTGATTGTTTGCTTTGTTTTGCTTTGCTTTGCTTTGTTTTCTTAGTTTTGATTGCTAGACTTAGTTCTTCTTTCTCCCATGGAACGATCCTGACTTCGCTATACCTGGCGGGGTCTTGACAAATTTATTTGTTCAAGAATAAACCCTTTAACAAACTGCTATTCATTTAAGTGTGTTTTGTTATGTAGTTTTTCAAGAATGGCGACGAAGTACATATGGATGAAGTTTGATGACATTGACAATGTTGTCTTTTCATTGTAGTTTATATTCCAAAAGATAGATATACTTATTCAAATCCATTGTAGTATTTATTCGAGATGTAACAATCGTTATTTTTAGGGGGATTTGCGGATTTGCCCCACCTAGAAAAACGGTTTGCGGATTAACCCCTTAAAACGAAATAATAGTGAAGCATGTTGTTTTGGGCTATTTTGCAATAAAATTTACATTATTTTGTATTTTATTTTAAATATAAGTTTATTAAAATCATTATAATTACATTAAAATTATTTAGCCATAAATTCTAGAAATTCATTTTAAATACATAATTGAAAAATAGAAAAAGGAAAAAGAAAATATAAAATAAGAAAATATTTTGAAAAAAAAAATTGGAAAAAATTAAGATATTGTGGAAGATATGGTTAAGATTTGTATCTAATAATATTGTGAAACATATATGCATATGTATCATTATTATCGTCATTTCCATATATATGCATGATTTTCGAAGATTATTCTAGTTCTGCGCTATGGGTGAGATACATCCTGTCACCCTCAGTAAGCATCCTGTTGTTGAAGTCCGAAAATCTCGAACTAAATACGGGACAGAATTATTAAACTCTCGGGCCTTTCGGCGCGCTAGAAACCGGCTCGTCTTACTTCGAGCTCTCCCAGCCCCTGCGTATTATTTTATTCTCTTTTCGGAGGCTTATAAGACTTTTTTAAGATCTTTCCCGTAAAATAGTGCTAACTCCTCGGAGACTCAAACACATCGGGACCCGTCCTTCGAGAACACGTCTCGGGATAGGCTTTTTCCGATCCCTTAAACCTCTGCCTTGTACCACCTATATATAGAAAATGGAGGAGCTTGTTTACCTCCAATTTGTCGATGTGGGATGGCCTCATTTCCACCAAGTAGCTCACAAGCTACTAATTACTTACTTAGACACATCATTAGCCAATGTGGCATCATGGGCACTTAACTTCCTTTGAAGTTTGAAAAGTCAACAATATAAAAGCCTCCGTTGCAACTTTGCCTCCGTGACGTGTACGCTTATTCATTTTAGTTATTCGTGTACTTAGCGCGTTTAAAAGCGTGCTTAGCGCGTTAAGAGTATGCTTAGCGCGTTAAAAGTGTGCTTAGCGCCTTAATCTTTTATGTCGATATTATCATCTCGTGCACCAACGCGGTGACAATTCCGGGTATCAACACCTGTCATACACAACAAAATATTCTGTCATCCTTTTGTAAAATACTACCATTATTTCGAAGCTAAGGTTTTCGAAGATTGTTCGAGTTTTATGCTATGGGTGAGGTTCATCCTGTCACCCTCCGTATCCATCCTGTCATACACAAAACAACATCCTGTCACACTCTGTAAAATATTATCATTGTTTTCCCGTTAAAAACATGTCTCGTTTCTTCTAAAAAACATTGATTTTTCTCATCTTTCACTGAAATTTATTTCTAATTACAAAATTGAAAAATACAAAAAAATAAGATATAAAATAAGAAAATATTTTTGAAAATTAAGAGTTTTTTGAAACAATGAGATATGATTTTGGAAGTTAGGGTTCATCACAAAACTAGGGTTTTAAAGATTGTTCGATTTCTGCGCTATGGGTGAGATGCATCTTGTCGCTCTCACTAGAACATTTATCATCCACAACAAATTCTCCTGTCACCCTTCTGTACAATACTATCGTTATTTTCGCGTTAAAAACATGTCGTTTTTCTTCTAAAAAACATTGATTATTCTCATCTTTCACTAAAATTTATTTCTATATACATAATTGAAAAATAAAAAAGAAAAAGAATGAGATATTGTTGAAGATATGGTTAATATTTTTATCCAATAATATTGTGAAACATATATGCATGTGTATCGTTATTATCGCCGTTTTCGTCTATATGCATGATTTTTGAAGCTAGGGTTTTCGAAGATTATTCAATTTTTGCGCTATGGATAAGATTCATCTTGTCACATTTAGTAAATATCTTGTCATACACAACGAAATATCCTGTCTCCCTTCTGTAAAATACTATCATTTTTTTCGTGCTAAAATCATGTCGGGTTTCTTCTAAAAAACATTGATTTTTCTCATCTTTCAAAATTTATTTCTAAATACAAAATTGGAAAATAAAAAAAATAAAGAAAATATAAAACAAGAAAATATTTCTGAAAAATTAAGATTTTTGGAAACAATGAGATATTGTGGAAGATATGGTAGAAGATATTGTGAAAGATATTTTGTGAAATATGAAGCACAAATACAAGTGGATCGTCATTATCTTCGTTTCAAATTTGATCGTTATTATCTTCGTGTCATCACAAAGTATTCGAGAGTTGTTTGAGTTCTCGCTATAGGTACGATTTATCCTGTCATCCTCACTACTGAACCTGTCATGCACTATTAATATCTTGTCACCCTTCTGTAAATTACTATCATTGTGTTCTTGCTTAGAACATGTCTTCCTTGCTCTGAAAAAACATTGATAAAAGACACGAAATCTAAGAGATTATTTGCCTTTTTTTGTAATATTTTCAATTTTTCTTTTAATTTTCAAAAAGGATAGATAAAAAACGAAATCTTGTTTTAACATTAAATTATTTATAAAATCTTTTAGTTTATATATATTTTCAAATTTGGATAAAAAATAAAGTTCGTTACAATATTTTATTTTTCAAAAAAATATTAATTTTCGTTTTTTTTTCTAAAATATTTCGTTTTTTATTTTATTTGATAAAAATTAGTCATTTTGGGCATGAATGTAATATTTTTAGGCATTATCGTAATATTTTTAGGCATTTTTGCAAATCAAACAAAAAAAAGGTCATATTTGCAAACTGATTATCAAACAGGGGCATTTAGTACTAATTCCTCTTATTTTTATCTTATTCAATGTATTACATTTACATATTCAAGCTTCGTATAAGATTCTTATTTTTGCTGTCTAATTATTGAACTTATAACGAATTGATTTTCACTGTAAAACAAGTAATTATTCAACCCTAATAAAGTAAACAATAAAACATGTTCAACAATATCATTTTTCAAATCATCATACCGAGTTATTCGAACGTTGACTAGTAGATATTCCATTAGTCCATGGTTTTCTAGTGATTTTGAATTTTTACGTAAAATGAATTATTTTTTCTAAAAATCTTCTCATCTTTATCAATTCCTAAATCGATGCAACTTCCATATTTGAAAAAGGAAAAACGTGAATTGTTTTTTTCAAAATCCATTAAATTTAGTAACTTCCTAATTTTCCTAGAATTTTACCCATAACCGTATATTTAGCAATTTCTCTTCCTAATTTTCCTCACCTCAAATCCCTATAATTAAGGAATTTTCCAATTAAGAAGCCACGATCTAATAAATTCCCTCCCCTCACAAATTTCATCCTATTATGCACCCTCCTTATCTCCCGTTGATTTGGTTTGATCTAACGCCCCCTATTATGCCTCACGTTGCACCTTAATACCCATCTCACCTCAGCGTCCCCTATTTTAAAAAAATATAATGTAAAAAAATAAAATTATTATTTTGTTCATGATTGATGACTTGACGCAAATTTCAACAAACACTTGAGTTCTACTTTATACTGCATTATAGTAGATATTCAGTATTATTTCCTATCAAAATTGATAATTTGAAGAAAATAAAAAAGAAGTTGAAATAATGTAAACCATATTAAATGAGACTACTGAATGGTTATAATTCTATTAATTATTTTTCAAAATACATAGTACAGAGTAATAAGATAAGAAAATGTAACCTATCTTAGCCTTAAAAATTGATATAATGAGAATGATGCTTATTATCTACAAAAAAAAATTAAATTATAGTAAATGATATTAAATAATAATTCTCCTTTTACTTACAAAGACCAAGTAGAGGTGAGAGAATTGGCTTGGATGGTGACCAAAGATGGCTAAAGCTATACCCGATTCTATGATAATACGAGAGATTTGAACTCGATGCCATCACTACGTCATGATAAATGACCCAAAGCTCCTCTCTCAACGTTGTACATGCGTAGGCCGGTGCAAAGTGAAAGCTTTGAGGACACTGTTCGAGTTATCCCGAGTGAGACCTCCTCCACTAATAGGGTCGTTGATACGCTCTAGTTTGTATGTGTTAACTCTTATATTTTAGGGCTTTAGTGAGTGTGTTTAAGTTAGAGTTTGTGCGTAATTGTAATATGAAGGCCAAAGACACAAAGATTTGAAGATACAAGAGTTTTTCGTGCTAAGTTCAAGAGAAGTTCACCACTGTCCAAGATCCGCAGGTGCGGTGTCTGAGCCGCGGTCGCGATGAAGAAAAGGTGACGTCGATCCAATCCCGAGAAGGCCGCAGGTGCGCCGCTTTGGCCGCAGCCACGGTAGAAGCCGACCTAGACAGTCCGAAGAGAGACCCGCCGCGGGCGCGGTGGTGTCCGGATCCCAGCGGAGCGAGATTTTTCTATCTTGTTTCCTTTTCTATCTTTTGCCTCTTTCCTTGTATATCTCGGGGAGCTTGTTCCTTGGGTCTATATAAGGAGGAGCCTGTCTTAGGTTTTAGATACCTCTTATCATCTTGACATTCCTCAATATTAGTATTCTTGCTTTCTTTGTAATGGAGAACTAATCTCCTTTGGAGTTTATTCAATCAAGGAAGCTTTATTATGAAGTCGTGAAATTCTGGTAACTTCTTTATCCTTAGGTCTTTATTGATACTCTTGTGCTTCATCCCATGATCTTTGTTTGATTATATGAGCCTGATCAACTTGTCTAATTGGCTTAGATCTATCGTTTGAATTAGGATTGGTTGTTGTCTATGCATCTTTCCTGTTTTCGAAACAACTCTATTGTAGGACCGTGGACTAGATTAGGGAAGAGTATTCAATGGTTGTTTTATGCATGAGACTCGTATCTTGATTGCATGATTCAATTTCCTATTATCCTTGTGTTTATTGCATAACTTGAATTAAGCGTCCTTGTTCATATCATAGTTTTGCTAGGACCGTGGACTAACGAATAATTAAGATAAGGATTGGAATTGACCTAGGAATATAAAGAAGTGGATGAATTGATGATCGATGAATTAATAAAGTGGAAATGATTGGATGAACTCTTCCTGCTAATCTTGATTGAAAACCTCTTTTCAAACCCCCTTTTGCTTTGTTTGGATGTTCGAACTAAAATCAATATAAGAAACTGATTCTCTTGGGTTCGACCCCTCACTTACTTGCTATACTTTGCTTGTCTTGTTTGGGTTATTATCTTTGATTTGGGGACAATGACTTTGCCCGAGTCAAATTTTGGCGCCGTTGCCGGGGAATCCGTTTTCTTGTTTGATTTTTGTTTGTTCTCGGTCCCTATGCCAGAACCGCGCCCGCGGCCCCCTCGGCGTGCCCGCGATTCGAGCCCAGAACCATCCTTTGGGTGCGGACCTGTCTTATGGTCCGTACTCGGTCTACTAATACTTCTCCTGTTCGCTTTGACCCAGAAATTGACAGGACTCTTCGGAAGATAAGGAGTGCTCCTAGAGCTTCTGCATCCTATAATCTTTTAGCCACCCCCCCTCTCTCTGATTCTGAACCAGAGGAAGCTATGGCGGATCAAACTATTCGCCAGTTGACCGCGCCCAATCTACAACAACAGCAGTTGGTTGTTCAGTTCCCCGATCTTGGGGAGGGCGTGAAGTTCGAGCTCAAGTCCGGGCTCATCCATCACTTACCTACCTTCCACGGGTTGAGTGGTGAGGACCTGAACAAGCATCTTACGGAGTTCCATGCCATGTGTGTGAGCATGAAGCCAACCGACGTCACGGAGGATCAAATAAAGCTTCGAGTTTTCCCTTTTTCGTTGGCGGACTCCGCTAAAGAATGGCTCCTTTATTTGGTGCCGGGCTCGATCACTACTTGGGCCGAGATGAAGAAGGCCTTTCTAGAGAAGTACTTCCCTGCTTCCAAACAAACATCTATCAAGAAGCAGCTCAACAGTTTGGAGCAAGGGGAGGACGAAAATCTCTATGACTATTATGAGCGCTACAAGAGGCTCATCGCTAGTTGTCCCTACCATGGCTATCTTGCCAAGGACCGCGTCTGCTATATTATTGAGGGACATTGCGATGCTAATAAACGCCTTGTGAATGCATCATGTGGAGGCATTTACGAGAACTTGACACCCACACAAGCGTTTGAGAAGATAGAGATTCTAACTGAGCAGGCTCGCAATCAGCGAGCACGGAGTAATGTGAGGTCTGTGAATGTGGTGAACAAGTCCCTGAATGCTGAAGTAAGGGAACTCAACGATCTTATGAAGCAGTTGCTCGTGAAGAAGGGTGCACAGCAGGTGAACGCATGTGGGCTATGTTATAATGCAAGCCACCACACCGACCAATTCCCCACGATCTAGGAGCCCGAGGCATCGGTGAACGCCGCTGGGAACTATGGTGCGCCCTGCCGCCGGAATGATCCCTTCTCCAACACCTACAATCCGGGGTGGGCAAACCATCCCAACTTTTAGTGGAGTAACCAACAGCAGCAAGATCCACCACAACAACAGCAGCAGTATGCTCCTCAAGGCCAACAACAACAATTTCGGCCCAATAACTATGCCCCGAAAGCCCTTGCACCGTCTCCGCACGACAATGCTATCAATGCTCTCATCAAGGAGAATCAAGAGACGAGAGCTGCTGTGAAGAATCTTGAGACTCAGCTGAGTCAGCATGCCACCATGATCAACATGCTCAAGTCTATGGACTCCGGAAAACTCCCTTCTGAACCTCTCAATCACAAAGAGAATGTGAGTTCCATGCAATTGAGGAGCGGTAGAGCCATTGTAAGTCGAGAGCCACCTTCTGATGCAATTCCGCGCCCGCGCCCCTCTGGCCGCACCTGCGGAAATCATGTAGAACTTGAGGAGCAGGTCTTTGTCGAGAATCCGCACCTGCGCTCACCAAACCGCACATGCAGAAACTCGATAGAACCTTCGGAGTCGTCTTCAAACGAAGAGCCGCGCCTGCAGAGCCCACGCCGAACCCGCGGAAATCATGCAGGAGCGGATTTCGAGGTGTTGTTTGACCATGCCTTCAAGAACTACCGAGCCCATCCACGCCCGCGCTCCCCTGACTGCACCCGCGGTACCACTCTAGCGGAAGATGACGGTTATATTGCACTGAAGCTCCCACCTCTTAGCTCCCTCAAGCCATCTCCTCCTTTCCCGGAAGCACTTCAAGATACGAGGAAGCCTACCCATTACAAGGAACTCTTCGAGACCTTCGCCAATTATCAAGTTAATGTTCCTCTTCTCAATATCATTTAAGGAATCCCTCGGTTTGCTAAATTCATGAAAGATCTATGCACCATTAAAAGAAAACAAAGGTCTAAGTCTAAAACTGAAAAGGTAGCTCTAGTTGAAAAGACTAAGGATAGCAATACCGAAATAGTTAATTCACTTCTCCAAAAACAATTGCCTAAAAAATGTGGAGACCCAGGTAGATTTACCGTCCTTGTCACTATAGGAGAAACCAAAATTGAGCATGCTATGCTAGATTTAGGAGCTTCTATCAATGTCCTTCCAACTTGCATCTATGAGAAGGTAGGTCTAGGTCCATTATAAGACATTGATATTTCTATTGAATTGGTTGACCGCTCTAATGTGCACCCAAAAGGGTTAGTGGAGGATGTTCTAGTGCAGGTCGATGGTTTGATTTTCCCTGCAGATTTTTACATGATGGAGATAGGTGAAGGGCGCTACGACCCGGTTCTCTTACTTGGTCGCCCATTCATGAAAACCGCCAGGACGGTTATAGATGTTGCCAACGGTTTACTTTCCATATCTCACGGTGGCAACGAGGTCCGATTCCACATTGATGAGGACCCATTTTAAGCGTATTCACGTCGAGCCAACGACGTTAAACAAAAGCGCTGCTTGGGAGACAACCCAAGGATCAGATAGATTGTTTTTCCATTCTTAGCTTAGGATTTGACTCGTTTTCGAGTTCACATGCAGGTACTAGGTCCGAAAGGACATCCTGGTGCAAAACCGTGCCCACGCCACCTCGGCCGCGCCCGCGGTGGACCACCAGTGACGCCCCGACGAGCAGGTACTAGGCCGTGCTCGCGGCAACCATACTTTGTCTCGGTTTTTGCTCGTCTTTATTATGAAAAACAAATTGAAAAAAGAGGACTATTTGGTCCACTCTATCTCTATATTTTTCATCCTTCTATGTCATTCTATTCCATCGTCTATCTTTCCACCCCTCCTATTTCTTTTCTTTTCATTCACCTTTAGAGTTCCATTCTTTTGGCTATGTGCAAAAGCCTAAGTATGGGGGAGCTTTGTTCCCCCGAGTTCCATCATCTTCATGGCTCGAGTTCAAGTATTCATCCATCTTCTCAAGAGACGAGCCAAGATACTACGGTATTTGCACATCCACACATTGTTCGAGACAAAGTCACAAGCACCTCACTGCTCGATGACCGCACCAGCCGCGCCCGTGGTGGTCCACCCGATGCTGACTTCTGCTCTCTGCCTTGTGCCATCTACAACGCACCTGCGGTTTGCCATCAGAACGGTATTCCGAGTTCCTTTCTTCCATTCTTTCTACACCCTTGAAGAGTTCTTCCATTCCACATCTCTTCTTCGTTTGTGAGCCTTCTGATATACCTTTCTCCTTGCTTCTATCCTTTCTAATGAACAGGTGCGTTGTTGTGAGGGAGTACTCGCCTTCACTTATCCTAGTTAGTGTAGTTAGAGATTTGCTTCAGATTTTGGATTTTCTTCTTTTCATGGAGCACTTGCACCATTCTTTTTGCATAATAAAGAAAGATTGAAAAAAGATAGAAAAAGCCATTAAGAAATTTGAAAAAGGCATAAAAATCCTCGGATGAGTCGAAAACCCGAAAGGGCGGCTCAAGTAATAAGTAGGTAACCTGGACCAGCATTAGGTTGGGGTAATATGAGGTTCATAAGAGTTGTGAGTGTTTGTGGGCACACCTTTTGAAAAATGAAAAGAGCGGTTAGGTGAAAACCCGAAAGGGCGCCTAAGCAGAATTGAGCGGTAAAAATTCGAGTGATTAAGATCATTCTTGCTTGAGGACTATGGGGCTTACACTTTAGATATTTGGGTAGATCCTAGGTTGCTCTACACTTTTTAGAGCTTGAGTGTTATATCATTATTGTGAGGTGTGTGTTTGAGCTTCATTGTTTTATGCTCATAATTTCTCTATTTTTGCGTTCGGGTTGAGAGTTGAGTGTTTTTGTCTTCCCTTGTATTTCCTGAGATCTTAGATGTGTTGTCTTGCTATATTTACTTTGAGCTTACTCGAGGACGAGCAAGATCTACGTATGGGGGAATTTGATACACTCTAGTTTGTATGTGTTAACTCTTATATTTTAGGGCTTTAGTGAGTGTGATTAGGTTAGAGTTTGTGCGTAATTGTAATATGAAAGCTGAAGACACAAAGATTTGAAGATACGAGAGTTTTCCATGCTAAGTTCAAGAGAAGTTCACCACTGTCCGAGCCACGGTCGCGGTGAAGAAGAGGTGACGTCGATCCATTCCCGAGAAGGCCGCAGCCGCGGTAGAGGCCGACCTAGCCAATCCGAAGAGAGACCCGCCGCGGGCGCGGTGGTGGCTGGATCCGAGCTAAGTGAGATTTTTCTATCTTGTTTCATTTTCTATCTTTTGCCTCTTTCCGTGTATATCTCGGGGAGCCTGTTCCTTGGGTCTATATAAGGAGGAACCTGCCTTAGGTTTTGGATACTTCTTATCATCTTGACATTCCTCAACATTAGTATTCCTACTTTCTTTGTAATGGAGAACTAATCTCCTTTGGAGTTTATTCAATCAAGGAAGCTTTATTATGAAGTCGTGAAATTCCGGTAACTTCTTTATCCTTAGGTCTTTATCGATACTCTTGTGCTTCCTCCAATGATCTTTGTTTGATTATATGAGCCTGATCAACTTGTCTAATTGCCTTAGATCTATCGTTTGAATTAGGATTGGTTGTTGTCTATGCATCTTTCCTGTTCTCGAAACAACTCTATTCTAGGACCGTGGACTAGATTAGGGAAGAGTATTCAATGGTTGTTTTGTGCATGAGACTCGTATCTTGATTTCATGATTCAATTTCCTATTATCCTTGTGTTTATTGCATGATTTGAACTAAGCGTCCTTGTTCATATCATAGTTTTGCTAGGACCATGGACTAGCGAATAATTAAGATAAGGATTGGAATTGAACTAGGAATATAAAGAAGTGGATGAATTGATGATCGATGAATTAATAAAGTGGAAATGATTGGATGAGCTCTGCCTGCTAATCTTGATTGAAAACCTCTCTTCAAACCCCCTTTTGCCTTGTTTGCATGTTCGAACTAAAATCAATATAAGAAACTTATTCTCTTGGGTTCGACCCTTACTTACTTGCTATACTTTGCTTGTCTTGTTGGGGTTATTATCTACATTATTCTTAACCCAACTCGCAAGCGGAGGTGTCCAAACACGCATTTGATTGGGTTGAGCTGAATTAATGCCTAGAGTTATTCTTGTGCCAACTGCTGCATAAGTTTGAGCTGAATGGAAGGCTTCTGTAGTAGATACCACCAAGGAAGAGAGGCCATGTAATATACGCAAAGTTTATAAAATGGATCATGAAATTCTCCTTAATTTTATGACTCAACCTTGTCTTTGGAACGACAAGAGAAAGGGCGAAGGTCACCTACTAACCGCGTAACGTTGGATAACGCTAAACGCAACCCTCAAATTCAAAAATTGATAAAACCTTCATTAGATCTTCGAATCAAGTGATTCCAAAGCCTAATGGTGGATAAAGGAGTCTAGTTTCATCCCTTAAGATTTGAGGAAATTCCGATAAGTATCCAGAACGTTATGCCAATTTTACCAAAACATTGCTCAGTCCCGGGAGGGTAGCGACCACCGCCACAAGGGCCGCGACCGCCGCTGGGCAGCGGGCGCTGCTATGAAACTGGCGGGTGCCGCTATGAAACTAGCGGGCGCCGCTTTGCTGCAGACGCAAGTGGCTCGACAGGACGTTTTCTTTGTGGGCGCCGTGATTTTGGTTGCTGCTATAGTTTTGCTTAGAGATCAATCCTAACACCTTTACACAATGTCAACTTCATCAATGTCAACTACATTTGGATCTTATTGATTGAAGTCAAGCTATTTTGGATTATTAGAGGGGTTTTGGAACCCTATAAATAGGGGTTGGGGGTGATGGAAGAAATCATCCAAAATCCTCTTCTCTCCCTCTGAAATCTCTCTCTCTCTCAATATAAAGTAGAAGCATAGATCTTGCTACTGTTGGCACCGGTTTCTCAAGAGGTGCTCGGAATCGATCGGAGGAAGCTTGCGAAATCCCGCCGTCGACACACACGCAGGCAGCGACCGCCGCCAAGGGGCAGCGCCCGCCGCCTTGAAGGAAGCGACCGCCGCCAGGAGCCTTTGCTCACGTCTTGATACGGCCGTGTTATAGCAGTTGCTCGGGTCGTTCCTATCTTTTGCCTTGCATTTTTCCTTGCCTTAGGCCTAGTTATGTGCCTTGCTAGCTGTTGGACCCAAGACTAGAGGCACACTCTAGCCCAAATTCCTTGGACATATCTAGACAGGCCCCCGAGAAATAGGCAGCCCGAGGAAGTCAGCCGGCTGTTACATGAAACATTCCATCATATTGAAGAAAATCTTATCATATCTAGAGAAAATATTCTATCTATTGTATCATATCTATCTAGTTTATCTTGTAACGGTATATCTTTAAGACCCCTATATATACATAGAGGGGGTCACACATTGTACTATCTACATACACACGCATATATACATAAATACAATCGGATACATCTGAGTTCAATACAATTTTCGCATTCTTTCAACTTGATTCTTGAGTTCGTATTGCTTAGTTCAAGCCCGATCTAGGCTAAGGGGTCACCAATCTTGTTTGGTTGATTTCTAGCGCTAACAGTTTGGCGCCTACCGTGGGGCACAGAATTTGGCAAATCAAGAACAAAGAGTCGCTTGTTGATCAAGTTCCCGGCCAAAACAATGTCGGAATCCGGAGAAATAGTGACAAATCCAAACGACACAGACAACTCCCAACACGAGGAACGGCAATCGTGGTCAAACACTGGATTCACCAAGATCTAGGATCGACAAGTCTACGTAGTTGACAATCGGGATCGACATCCTGATTGGTTCAAAAAGAAGACCTTGGGGATGGTGGACTTCCCCCTCAATCCAATTACTTATGTTCAGATGATTAAAGCTAATAGGGGGCAAAGCATGAATTGTTCGATTGCACGCTAATGGAGAAATTCTCATTTAAGATCGAGACTTTTGGAAAATTGGAATGCTAATTTTGTTGGAAAATTCAACAATGACGTGGACCAAGCAATTGGATTTCGCTAACTGGGAGCTCTTCCCTTCGGTTTAAAAAAAAGAGCAATTGGATTCCGTTGCCTCTTCCGATATGATGCTCCGTCAAAAACGACGAGTGCGGGGGTGAAGGCTCGACGCCAGCGAGTGATTCAATTTCACGCTGACCACCATGCTTCATCATTCTCCGTCAGTTTCTTGAGGTTCGAAATCGGTTGCCGACACACAACCGGCCACAGCCACCACCGACGTCCTCAATCGCAACCGCCGATTCAACCGACGCCCAACACGGGTTTCGCCCACGACGAAGACGAGCGGCCCAAGATCGCTTACGACCAGTTTTCCAGCGAAGATTCCGATCGCCTCTCTCGACGAATCCTGCGGTGATGGTTTGACAGCATCATCGTGCGCAACGGGAGGAAGCGGTAATCTGGTTCAGAGCCGTCGACTCGAAGCCCTAGCCTCCGACTTCCACCACCGTCGCTGCTCGGTTAGAGGCGGCAATCTGCGCTCAGGTTGCACTTGCACCGCCGGAACTCCGACGACCATCACGACGGCGACTAACGCCGGTAACGGTGCATCGGTTTTTCTCTGGGGTCCGGATTCAAAAAGGCGAATGCTTGACCATCTAGATGGTTCTTCGAGGGCGACCCAAACACCTACCCGGAAACGCGATCAAGAAGAGGTCGTCGGGGCGGAACCCCACCAACATCAAAGCTCGATGAAGAAGACTCGTACCCATCGATGCCTTGGAACCTATGACTCGGCCGAGGACGCCGCCAAGGCCTACGACTCCACAGCTTGCAACCTCCACACCACCATTATGTATGATGAGGTATTAGTAGTTAATTAACAATTTCTTCACACAAACCTGTCCGAGGTAACGATCCGGATATGGGTTTATCTTCGTACGTACATACGGAGTATATAATATATAGACATATCGTGAAAATCAAATCTTCATGCTTTTGATTAGTTTTGAAGTTTCAATATCATTATTCCTTTGATCCATTTATTACATTGCTTTGTGAGTGTTGAGTATTGTAGCTCTCCATACCGTCCTATCCCGATCAGCATGCAGGGGTAAAAGGCTCGACTACAACGAGTCCATATCTGCCTATTTAAAGTCTGTTCAGGAGAACACTAGCTAGCACATTCTCTCAGGAAGTTGGACCATGCTCTCAACTTTTAACCTTGCTTTATTAATTTATTATTATGGATTATACACATAATCTCCCTCTCTCCTTTACCTAGCCTGTTTAGCTAGATTATTCCACTATCTTGTCTCTTAATTATATCCTCCTACATCGGTTAATCTTCACTTGTCCAAGTTGTACATAAGCCGGAATGGTTGAATGATTCCCGGAAGACAGATCGTGCCGCTAATTTCCAACCCAGATGACCCTTCTGGAATCCGGGCAGACATTGCCAGAATACGCACGAAAACTCGCACGAGTTCTCAGGTCCATAAGCAACCTACACTAGGCATTACTGCCACAAAGATCACAAAAATTTCTTATCGATAGAAATTTAACAATTTACCGCTTAGACGCGAATGAACACTAACCAAACGCGTTAAACAAGGCACTTGCCACGTAGCAAGCAATGGCCTAAGTTCAACATAGACAAATTCGTTGCACAGACACGCACGACCGTAATCACATAAGTCGACTACGCCCTTATCGGGTGAAAAAGCTCTAGAGCATACTCAAATTCGGTAACCACTATTGCGGGACGCCACATCACACTTACATCCTGAGTACAGTTCTAGTCTGTGCTCATGGAAACATTCTCAGAACGTGCTCAAACCATGGTTAGTAAACCATGAATGGGCTTTGACAATCAAACACAAACCCGGTCAGGGGTTCACACTCGTCCATTCAACGAACACATACATCGTTCAAGTAAATGCAAACACATTTCTCTAGATACGATCTCTAAGAACATGACTTGTCTCCTCTAAACACAAGGGGTACTGAGCCTACAAACGCTCACATTTTGGAATAAACTGACTACGATAAGCCTCTAGTCACCTAATTTCCCTTCACCAGACACATTTATTAGTATTATTTCTAGATATCACCTCTAGAGATATACTCACCTTCACGTTGACCAAACACTAGGTCACCTACACAGTTTCTAAGACATAAGCTCTCAATCTAAGATATATACCTTCAGTTTCTCAAGCACCGCCTTTGCATGACAACGAGTGTAAGCTCTTGGTTTGTGACTTTAGCTAAGTCTATGCTATGAGCTAACGACTTCGATCAGGTTAACGCCTGATGCTCACGGTTATCGTCAAGTTAACATGCCCAAGGCTACACAACTTCGATCACACCAACGCTGGCGGCAAGAAGCTTTGGTCAAGTCCGTGCCTATAGCTGACGACTTCGGTAGAGTCCATGCCTCTAGTAAACACTTCTGTCTTGTAAAAGTCTGCTGGCCAGAAATTGGATCGCTTATATCAGCAGATAACTCTTGCAAATAGTGAAGCATCCAATCAAAGGCTTGAAATTCATCTCACTCGTCTCATCGCTTCAACGACCAAGATGAATTTGGGGTATTGTTGGACCCAAGACTAGAGGCACACTCTAGCCCAAATTCCGTGGACGTATCTAGACAGGCCCCCGAGAAATAGGCAGCCCGAGGAAGTCAGCCAGCTGTTACATGAAACATTCCACCATATTGAAGAAAATCTTATCATATCTAGAGAAAATATTCTATCTATTGTATCATATCTATCTAGTCTATCTTGTAACGGTATATCTTTAAGACCCCTATATATACATAGAGGGGGTCACACATTGTACTATCTACATACACACGCATATATACATAAATACAATCGGATACATCCGAGTTCAATACAATTATCGCATTCTTTCAACTTGATTATTGAGTTCGTATTGCTTAGTTCAAGCCCGATCTAGGCTAAGGGGTCACCAATCTTGTTTGGTTGATTTCTAGCGCTAACACTAGCCTCTACTCCACGCCTCGATTAGCGTTCTTAAGATCGTCTTAAAGCAAGTGGATGGTTCTCCTTTTCCTTACTCGATAATCGTGAAATTGTTTTCTGTTATCAAAGTAATCATTAAGAACAAACTTGTTTGCTAATAATTTGATTATGATTATTATGCTTAGAAATAATGACCAATGTTATTATTTATTATTATTATCGAATGCTAGACTTGGACTTAGGTCTCCGATGATGTGTGGCCTTTGATTGTTTCAAGTCTCTTTTCGAGACTTTGCTCTGGATTAGCTTAAGATAGGGATTGTCGGTTTAGTGATTCACTGTCTCTTTATAACGTATTAGGAGGTATATTTAGCTATCGGCTCTTGATACTGGGTCATGACTCTGTCTTTCTCCGAATAGAGAGGCTAACACTCTTGCAAAGTGCTGAGGACTATGTTCCTTACTTTGGTTTGCCCCTCATTAGGGCTTGTCTATCTCTAAAAGTCACTAAGTGAAGTGCAATTATTTATAACTAATGAAAGATTAGTGCTTCGTGCATAGTAATCAATGAACGCTGGGTGATTAGTACAACTTGGAAAATCACTCCGGGTCCACATTATTGACAATCGCCTATCCAATCTGAATGCATGACTCGAGTTGTTAAAATGCCTATAAAATGGCAAGATGGGTTCAGGTGTATAAGTGTCCTTGTGGCCACCTCCCTATCGGCATCTTAGATTTATGATGAGGTTGATACGATTCGATTTATGTTGGATGCTTTTCAAACTCTCGAATGATTAAGTTCCCAACAAATCAATAAACACATTTCTTTCTTAGGCGTTATTTCCTAATAACGTCCTATTGCCGAGGAAGTTCTATCTTCTCTCATTACCCTTAGTACACCGTGTCAAACACTTAAACTTTGAGAAATTAATATTAGAAAGATTTGATAATTCTTAAATTTGAATTTTTTTTCGATCTTTTTGTCCGATGGATTTATTATTTTTGAAGGGTTTGATTTTCATACTTAGTACAATTATGATCTGCTTCCAAGACAAAGATTAACAAAATTGATATTTTAATACCTTAGCATAAGGAGTTAAAAACTTAATATCTTTAAAAGGGTAATTATCCTTATTATAAAGATACAGTATTATAAATGTGATTTTTTATAAGAAGCTTTATAAATTTTATTATGCTGAACATAATCAAATATATACTGTTGATTTTGGGGATCCTCCAAGAATTATCTCGTCAGACCCTTGTGAACCTCTAAGGAATTTTTTAGAATTTTCCTCGTACATGGACCCTTTTCCTGTCTTTTTTGTGGCTATCTGCTTAGAGAACTTCCATACTTTTTTTTCCAACCAAGTACCATGTCTTTTATGGGCCAAGGAGGGGTGGTTATGCAAGGGGGAAGAGGCGGTTACATAGGCGGTTGAGAGAGTTTGCTTTTTTCTTGATTAAAGGAGTTGGTTACATCTTCAAACAAGAACAAACTTCCCCTTTTAATGATAGAAGGGATCGACTGTAATTAGAGTTGTCAAAACCTGATCCGACTGGAAAAGTCAATCCGAACCGACCGAAAATTTTAGGGTTGAAACTCGACCCGAATAGTAGTGAGCAAAGGAAAAAACCGAACCTGATTAGCCCGAACCCGGTTGGGTTGAAACCCGAACCACACCCGACCGACCCGATTTTTTATATATATGTAGAATAAACATATTTTCTTTTAAATATTGTAATATATTTTATTATAAAAGCTATTATAAATAAAATATTATTATAAAAATTAATTAAAACTAATATGTATTATTAAATATTATTACTTAATCGTAATATTATTTTAATAATCATTAAAAATTCAAACTCTTGACCTATTAGGTCGACCCGAACCCATATAATAACCTGTCAAGAACCGACCCGACTTGACCTGTAACTCGATTGACCCGAACTCGCACTCAATTCGAACCCGAATCCATATGACCTGACCCGTTTGACACCTCTAGCTCTAATCTTTAATACGCAGTCCGAGGATTTCTCTAAGAGAGAGCCAAGGATCTAGCTCAAACAAGCCAAAGGAGCTGGCTAGGTTCAACTCAAAGTTGGGCCTCAAATCAGTCCAAGCAAGGCTTGTGTGTGCAGCCCAACCAAGGCCCATGGAATATTGTATCATTAAAATACGTATATCTTGTTTTGAGATGATGTAATCTTTTTATTAGTATATTTATTGGGATTTCTATATGATATGGTAGTAGACCTATAATTAAAATAAAGAAGCTAAAAGTACATTATGACTTACATGAATAAATAAGTTACGTTAATTTTTTTTAAATAGATCTACTTATTAAACGGTTATAATGATAAGATTGAGATTTATATATTAGGATAAAACTATCGTGAAACAATTCAAAATCTAAAATAGAACAAATTATTAAATTAAATATGTATAAAATTAATATTATATCTAGATAAAGATAATATTAAACAAGATAAAAAAATTTAATGGAGGGGGTGATGTAGTGCAATGCAATCGTAAAAGTTTTCTATCTCTTCAGTATATAGTAATGATTATTTATTTAATAGGGTTTAGGGTTTATGATGGAATAAGATAGTTGTCCAACTAAATTGAGCATAAATAATTTGTTTTTGAAATTGAAATTATTTATTTGGGAATTAACTTTAATTATTTTAGGAATTGATTTGATTAGAAAAGAATGATGGCATATTTAGCATTAACAACTTTTATAGGACATGAAATGTTAAAACACTACAAGTAAAACTAAAAATAAAACTAAAAAAAGTTGTTTAAGTAAATTAAGCATAAATCATTTAATTTGGATATTGACATTATTTACTTGGCAATTGACCTTATTTATTTTGGAAATTTATGCAATTTAGATATAATGAAGGCATATTTACCATTAAAACCTTTTTTTGGAACATGAAATCCGATTGTAAGGTAAGGCTTAAGATAGATTATGGTTAATGGTTAGGATATTATGTAAGTTATAAGTTAAAGGCTTAAAGTAGGGTTTGTTCTTGGACATGGATCCGATTGTAAAACTGGCTGTTCCGGATTACCGGTTTCTAGATCCGGTCTAATTTCGATATTGTCCGATTTGAAGACATGAGATCCCGCGTCTGCGGGACTACCTGGGTAAATGTTGTTGTTGTTGTTGTCCGATTTGAAGACATGGTCAAAATTTTTTTTAAGACAATATTCTATATAAACTTAAAAATCTGATAAAAAAATTAAAAAGTTAATTATCAAACCCTAAATCAAATTTTAGTGGCTTACATCATAACTATAGACTAAAGCGGAGGTTATAAATAATATTTAGCACGATACATGTCATCTCCTCGTTGAACCGCATCATCCATCTTTCTTAAATAATTTAATTTGTTTAATTGGTTGAAATTTCATTGTAGACCCCACATTAGATTTCTTCTTATTTACTAATTTCCATTTTAATTATTTTCATAAAAAAACAATCTATCCAAATCTATGTATAGATAATATTAGGAGTAGTACGTAGATGACAATATTATGAGTAGTATGTATGCTATATGTTGATGATAATTATTTTCATTTTAACTCAAGAGATTTATGGTGCATAGTAATCATCGTAACTATATCGTCTTTTGGTTTTGTTATTAGGAATTCGGAGGGGGTTCCCGTCGTGCTGGATGGTGGGTTTCTTGGCCGTCGCTCCGTGGTGTTTTCTGAAGCCTTTGCGCTTCGGCAGGGGATTATGGAGGCTTTTCGCCTTGGCATTCCCCGTCTTCTTATTGAAGGTGACAACCTGCAGGTCGTTAATGCAGTGTTGGGTGATTGGAGCTGTCCGTGGGAGGTGGAGATTATGCGTGCGGACATTCAGTATCTGCTGGGTCAGTTTCAGAGTTGGGGCATCAGACATATTTTCAGGGAAACCAACTCAGTAGCTGATTTTATTGCTGACTCGTTTCGCCGTGTGCCATCGACGACTTTGGGTTCCGATCCGGTCCTTCGGGACCTCATCCGCCAGGATGCTATATGATAGTTTTCTGTGTAAAGCTAGCCTAATCTCTTTCCTGTATCAAAAAAAAAAATCATCGTAACTATATACTAAACAGAGATTAAAAATAATAATTATCACAAGACGTGTCAACTCTTCATTGGATCGCATCACTCATCTTTAATAAAACAATTTAATTAGCTGAAATTTCGTTGGTGACCCCACATTTGAAATTTTCTTATCTATTGATTTTTATTTTAGTTTCTTCCAAACAGAAAAGTAAACTTTAAATTTTATACATAATTTTTCTAGAAATCTTCTTATCTACTAATTTCCATTTTGATTTTTTCCAAAAATAATTAAACTTAAAATTTTATACATAATTTTTGTAGAATTCTTATCTACTAATTTTAATTTCAATTCAATCTTAATTTTTTAAATAAAATTTTACCTTCATCAAAATCTTAATTTCAATTCAATTCCTTTTATTAGCCAAATATAGATTATTTTAATAAAAAACTTAATTTCCAACAAATCCAACCACATAACCATTTTATCAAATTAATTTGATTTGTCGATTGCTCATTTTTTGTTAGTTAAAATTTTTATTGTAGATCCTCCATATAAATAAATTATATATATATATACATACATTTAATTCAATTGATTTTCCCCCAAAATAAAAATAAAATAAAAATATTAATTATACAATAGAGATACTTATTGATAAAAACAAATATTTAGTCCTTATATGACAAAATTATAATACTACAAATATTTATCCAATTAAAAGAATGTATTATAATATAAATGTAGCATTAAAATAAATCCAAAAAGAAACAAATTATATAAAATAATATGTACAAGATTTTATATCAAACTATAAATAATTACATACTGTAAAATTTAAGCAAGTTTTTAATTTAATCAAATCGTGCCTTCAAGACACGGGGACTAATACTGCTAGTAAACGTTTTCAAGTAGTAAAGCGAGTGATACAAAATTTGTGGAGCATATGGTTAATTAGTAGGTGGTTTCTCCTCACCACATCTCTAAGATGAGAAACGTAGATTTGTAGTTTTTTTTTTTTTTTTTTTTTTTTTGAAACAGGTAAGAATTCAGAGCACCAAACAGGCTTGGTGGTCCGAAAGGCCATAAGAAAATGGCAGCCAAAAAATGGCTAACAGACTCATTAAAAACTACAGACAAGGATGAATAAAAAGGAGTACAAATGCCTGAAAAGACAGAACAATGACAAATTCGGATTGGGGAGAGTAAAGCACTAAAAAGTACCGCTGGCAGCAGATCAACCTCAAACAGGCTGTGCAAACTGGACCACTGACGTTCCCTCCACCGAAATGAAGGATCTTCAGAAGCCTCAAACACCAAAGGACCTGGCCCAGCTAACTCAGTTCAATACCAAACTTAGTTCCGACTCTTCAGACAAAAGTACATACAAAGAGACGCAATCCATCCTGCCTAACAAAATTAATTCAAGGACATAAAACTAAATAAAAAAACCAAGACCCTTGGCAAGCAAGGAACTAGTGTCAGCTTCCATGCCAACTTGCCATGGATTGCGGTCCACGCTTTCAATTTAAGTATATATATACTCTATTTTTTTTCTTTTTTTCCTCTCTTTTTTTTTTTTGGATTCCTATTGACGGATCCGGGATCCGGTGGCGGTACCACGCGAACTCCGACGAATCAATCAAGAGCAACGGCTGGCGGCATCACCCGAGATTGGTGGTGGAAGGGAGATCCGGCTGTGGGAGAGGGCGAGGTTCGGAACCGACAAAATAGGTCCGGTGATTCTAGATCCGGATTTTGGGGTCTGGAAGGCGATGGATTTGGCGCTAGAGAAAGCACCCAGATCGGGTCTGTCGACGGTCGAGTCGGAAGCCCAAAGGCGGTGGAAGGCCATGTGGTGGGGCTGCGGTATGCCTTGGGGTGGGGGCGGCGATGGAACCTTGTTGTATGACGGCGGCGGAGCCATAGGGTGAGGCGGCGGTGGAGCCATAGGCTTGGGCGGCAGTGGAGCCTTCTCGGCGAAATTGTTGGCCTTCTCGGCCTGCTCCATCGCGCTCTAAATCTATAGAGACGGTAGAGGAGCGTTTGGCCTTTGATTTATCAAGATTAGGCCAGATTCTTTGATTTATCAAGATTAGGCCAGATTTCTCTTGAAATTGAAGGCTAGGGTTTCGAAAGAAACGTAGATTTGTAGTTCCGCATGCATGCATGCACGTGTTAAGATGATAAGGTTAAGGTAGTTGGTGAATTGTGATGAGTGGGAATTGGCCGCTCGTAATCGTAGACAAGATTCGCTAGCTGTTATTCAATTCCACAGAACAATATTTGCTCTGTTCGTACGTATGTAAATCAAACTAGGTACAAAACAGTGAAAAGATTGAAAAACGAGGGCCCCCAACGTTAATTATGATCGAATAAAACATTTGCTAATTCCCTTCAATGGCCAGAAACATTAAAGCCCAAAACTTGATTAATTGAGCACGTTTTTTATGTTCGATCTATCGTCGGTGGACGTGAATAAGGAAGGACCACCAACCATATATGCATGCTATATATATATATATATGGTTTACATTTTGAGCAAAAAACGCACTTAATTTTTTTTTGAGCAAAAAACGCACTTAATTAATTATGAGATATATATATGCAAGATTTCTACTCCAGCCGGCCAATAGATTTGTTGGTCAGCCCGTGATAGGTTGGTCGAGCGAATATTCGAATCTAAATCACCAGCCCAAGCTCACATCGATCACTCACATATATCCATTGTTAATTTCCTTAGCTTTTGTTATCGCCATGAGCTAGATGGATATTCCAATACATATATATTGTCGGTGGTAGATCTAGCTAGAGGTGTATACATCGATCCTAAAAGTCTAAATAATAGCCTCAACTGAGCCATGAAATTCACTAGCTAAATGATGGACTACGTACGTACTAATCTCTTAGATGGAATACGCATTAATAAACCGGCGGTTAAGATGTGTGTGCTATCTTCTTTTTTAGGACTTTGAAGGCTTTATAGTCTCTGAGCAAAGTAGGAAGGCAGGCATTGTAGAGAATAAAGGTAATTAAAAGAACCTTTCATGGTGTTTTCCCATCTAGAAAGAACATTTAGTTTAAAGACCCTGAAAAATAGAACCCTGATCAATAACTTGAGCAATTGTCTGCTATGGCTATTGCAGCCCAACATAGCAGTGCTTCCCTAAACCTTGAACCCACCATGGTTGAGGAAACCTTTAGGGGTGGTGTTCATAAGAACCAAAACATTGCCCCTAGCTACAATAAGACATGATAATGCCAAAGGAAATTTTAAGTTTATTATGACAGTTTTTTTGGCAAATCTGTATGAGATCAAGAACCATGGTGATAGGTATAATTGTTGTCAACCGTGTGAATGTCATTTTTGTGACAAATATAAGGATAATTGTTTGGCCCTTGGTCTGTCATAGGTCTTACCCTATGATATTAGGAAGTATAACAAAGACAAAGAGTATATTGTGAACTTCTTTTAGACACCAGAGGTGCGATGTTATTAGAATCTCGACTCAATCCTACGATTCTAACGATTCTACGATCCAAAAGTCATAAATCGATCCACGATCCTAAGTAGGATATTATAAAACTAGGATCTTAAATGATTTAACATAAGATTCTAATTGGATTTTGATTTTACACACGACTCTAACGATATTTGCTAGCTGTTATTCGATTCCACAGAACAATATTTGCTCTGTTCGTACGTATGTAAATCAAACTAGGTACAAAACAGTGAAAAGATTGAAAAACGAGGGCCCCCAACGTTAATTATGATCGAATAAAACATTTGCTAATTCCCTTCAATGGCCAGAAACATTAAAGCCCAAAACTTGATTAATTGAGCACGTTTTTTATGTTCGATCTATCGTCGGTGGACGTGAATAAGGAAGGACCACCAACCATATATGCATGCTATATATATATATGGTTTACATTTTGAGCAAAAAACGCACTTAATTTTTTTTTGAGCAAAAAACGCACTTAATTAATTATGAGATATATATATGCAAGATTTCTACTCCAGCCGGCCAATAGATTTGTTGGTCAGCCCGTGATAGGTTGGTCGAGCGAATATTCGAATCTAAATCACCAGCCCAAGCTCACATCGATCACTCACATATATCCATTGTTAATTTCCTTAGCTTTTGTTATCGCCATGAGCTAGATGGATATTCCAATACATATATATTGTCGGTGGTAGATCTAGCTAGAGGTGTATACATCGATCCTAAAAGTCTAAATAATAGCCTCAACTGAGCCATGAAATTCACTAGCTAAATGATGGACTACGTACGTACTAATCTCTTAGATGGAATACGCATTAATAAACCGGCGGTTAAGATGTGTGTGCTATCTTCTTTTTTATGACTTTGAAGGCTTTATAGTCTCTGAGCAAAGTAGGAAGGCAGGCATTGTAGAGAATAAAGGTAATTAAAAGAACCTTTCATGGTGTTTTCCCATCTAGAAAGAACATTTAGTTTAAAGACCCTGAAAAATAGAACCCTGATCAATAACTTGAGCAATTATCTGCTATGGCTATTGCAGCCCAACATAGCAGTGCTTCCCTAAACCTTGAACCCACCATGGTTGAGGAAACCTTTAGGGGTGGTGTTCATAAGAACCAAAACATTGCCCCTAGCTACAATAAGACATGATAATGCCAAAGGAAATTTTAAGTTTATTATGACAGTTTTTTTGGCAAATCTGTATGAGATCAAGAACCATGATGATAGGTATAATTGTTGTCAACCGTGTGAATGTCATTTTTGTGACAAATATAAGGATAATTGTTTGGCCCTTAGTCTGTCATAGGTCTTACCCTATGATATTAGGAAGTATAACAAAGACAAAGAGTATATTGTGAACTTCTTTTAGACACCAGAGGTGCGATGTTATTAGAATCTCGACTCAATCCTACGATTCTAACGATTCTACGATCCAAAAGTCATAAATCGATCCACGATCCTAAGTAGGATATTATAAAACTAGGATCTTAAATGATTTAACATAAGATTCTAATTGGATTTTGATTTTACACACGACTCTAACGATTTTACAACGATTCTAACGATCCTACAAGCGATTCTTGCGACCCCAAACAATCACTATTATATCTATATTGCCTATAGTATAAAGTGGAGACAATGTCTTCACAAAAGTTTGCGTCACTTGTCATTTTAACCCGTCGAACCCTTCTTTATACAAATTAGGTAGTTAGAATCTCATATAATCTTATCCCGTAAAAATTGCTTAAAATTTACCAAAAAATTATGAATTATCCCGAAAATTATGAATTATCACTTACCAAGAATTAGTTATAATCTTCTGATAATTTATATTATGAGTTGATTTACTATTGGTAAAAAAACAATAACACAATACGAAGATAAATATATATGATTCTATAATTGTATCGTGATCATTGGCATTACATATCTATATTAAAGTGAATTTATAATTCCATACCCGTACATGGTACGGGGGTTAAACTAATTTATATATTATTACTAAGCTCAAAGTTTATGTCTCTTTTCCATTAAATTATTAACCCGATTCATCTTAAAATATTTTTACTCATCAAATTAATTATGTTTATAAAATTTCAGAGTTTATATATAAGAAAATATACAATATATTAGGTTATCGTATAGTTTTTAGTTATAATGTAGGATCTTACGATCCTAACGATCCGATTCTACGATCCGATCCTGCTACCCCCTTCCGATCCGACCCAAGGATCCCGATTCTGACAACTATGCAGAGGTGTATGCATGAACATCTTTGACTGGTTGTAGAATGTTTCTTTGAGTTGCATAATGCTTGCAGGATATTGGTCATACTTTGTTTGTGCAATTAGTGACTATTGTTTCTGTGAGTAGGTAAATTGATCGCCATTAATATTTTCTCTATCTTCCGTCATAAAGGTATTTTTATTTATTATGATTTTTATCTTTAAATTATTTTCTTAAAAATAAAGCGGCGGTTAAGCAGTTATGATGGAAGGTTCTATCTTATTTAATAAGATAGAATTATCGCTGGATTGGGTAGCAAGCCTATCGCTTGCTTAGTGATAGAATTTTCATCTCCCAACTCTTTCTATTCCATTATAAATACATGTCTTCGCCATGTGTGGAGAGGTAATTTGCAACTTGCATCTTCTCGCTTTTTCTCACAATTATCGTCCTTTACCCTCGGCATTCGACTCGAACAATTGTTCTTCTGACTTAGGCATCAGAGGTGGATCAGGAGTTCTCCACCCCCTTTGTGCATTGTTTTGTAGGATTCTAGGTCATTGAAGGAGGAGAGCAAAGGTGAAAGAAAGAGCAATCAATTAGTGCATTCAAGGCAAATTTTTATGCACTTACAGTTTCTATAGAAGTGCTTGACAATTCTTACTATTTGCTATCGTTGTTTGAGGTGAACAATATATGCTACAATATTTGGAAAAGTGAAACTCTTTATTTGAATTGCCTTAGGATACCTATAATGGTAGGAAAAAAAATCAAGAAGTTGAGTATACCCGACAACACAACAACTTATGTTGAAAACATATAGTGAAAGAATTTATAAACGAATGGAATATGAACGAACTTGCAAAAATCCTCCCGCTAGAGATCTTTTAATGAATTGGAAACATATTATTACCATGAAATGAAACATGAGAGAAGCTTTATTGTGCACCTAGCAATAACGATGGTTCTCAATGACTTGGGCTATAGACCTACTTACGAAAACTCAACACCAAAACTCGAAACCCAATAGTTGGATTTGAAAACTTGACACAAGTGAAAAACTTCTTATGGAAAATGGATGCAAACGGTCTGTCAACAAAATCTATACGAAACGAAAAACATGTACCAACCCCTCTTGGATGTTTTAATGTGAAAGTGTCTCAATAAAGATTTTATTCACCTAATGATTGAATGCCCAGACACCATTAGAATCATGAACAAAATCAACCCCAAAGTCGGAAATGTATTATGAGCCACAAACATATATAGCTTATAAAACACCTAATGATTGAATGCCCACAAACATTAGGAACACGAGACTTTATTAAACTAGCAACAATATGGTAATGCATATGACAACAAAGAAATAAAACTAGTACTTCAAAAAGAATCAAAAGATTTCATACATGATCTAGATAAATACATCCTATCCCAAATTCTACAATGGAAGAGAGTCAAAGAATGGGAAGAAAATGAACAAAAAGTTCCGAAAATTACACATGTTGGAATAAGAAGAAGAATTAGACCAAAAACTTGGAAAAACCCACAAAGGGGATGGTTTAAGCTTAGCATTGATGGATCATAGCTAGAAACTAGACCTGCATCGTTTGGTTTTGTATAGAGGACCACTCTGGAAATGTACTAAGTATGAGATCAACACATAATGAATATGACTCTGTAGTACAGATTTAAGTCCACACGCTAAGAGAATGAATTAAAGAAGCAATACAAAGGGGATTACGGAAACTAAAAATTTGAGACAATAAGTATCCGGTGTGTGATCGACTATATATTGTAATGTTATGGCCGATAAAATAACTAAAATGGGACACATGTACTCAATCACTCACATCACCATCATTCCAGAGCATAACGTCCTTATCCATCTGGATGCTCTAGATCGACCCCCGTAAGGGAGCCCGTCCAATTCTTTCATATTTCGAAAAAAAATGGGTTGGATTGAACGGGTTTTCAAACAAGTCGAGTACGTTGACTTACAAGTCAATTATATCGAACTTTTTATGATTATTAAAATAATATTTTCTTTATATATACTATTATTATTTAACAATAACGCAATACTATTGAATATCATTTTTACATTTACTACTAAATTTGTCAACCCTAAACTAGTACTCAGTCGAATTAAGTTTATTTCTAGTTATATGGTTTAAAAGTTTCCGATTTTAACAGTAAAATTTAGGATCCAATAGGATTTTTTTGGTTGAGTAGGTTGCAATAGGATTATGGGTTTGACAGCTCTATAAAATGCATATGAATTATATGAAGATGGTGGAGATGGTGGAGCCCATCGTACAGCACATTAATAAAATTTGTAACGTACACACGTTCCCCATTCGCCACGGGATTAACTGTGATCAATATTTTTTTTTGTCGACAAAATTTAGGACGAGGAGATGGCCAGTCCAAGGTCAGAAAACACCCAAGGGCTCAAGTAGCTCTTATAAGGGAATTTGCATATTTCTCTTCTCAAGGTGTGATCACGATTTTTTTCTTTTGGTCAACAAAATTTAGGGCGAGGGGATGGTGCCTCAGTCCAAGGTCAGGGAAGGCCGATGCTAATATGATTGGATGTTTTGTTTTTACTGCATATTCATACAATAAATGTGTGTGGAATCACGGATATAGCTCTCGTGCTCATAGACGGACATAGGGGGGCATGCTTGGGCCCGTGTCCCCCTCCCGTTGGGTTTATTATCAATATTTATATTAAATATTAGGTTAAATACGAATATATTTTCAATTAATTTGCATTAAAATGACATGAAATTCAACTAGTCTAGATGGTCTATGGTTCAATTTTGTTTTCATCCAACCAAGTTTCAATTCCTCGGAGCATCATTTTGTTTTTTATTCACATTTAATGTATTTCTCTCCAGTTTTTTTCTATAAATTAGCCTTTTTTAGCATAAATTAGATGTCATACATAATATAATTTTATTTGATTAAAAAGGAACTATTTTTTACTATTTAAAAGTATTGCATAACTAAATTTATCGACTATTCTTGATTTATTGAATCTCCTAGAGAAATTTTACCCTCCTTTAATTTAATTTTGCGTCCGTCATTGAATCGTGTTGTCTATATATATATGGTTACATGTCCCGCGTGAAAATTTGCATCCTTTTCACGCATTTCTAGCTCTCATTGGCTACGATACACAATATACATCCATTGCCTTGTAACATATATAGTTACATTTTTTTTTTGATCAGAACATATATAGTTACATAAACACGCACCACACCAAACTCAAATAATGGACGGCACCATGCACTACGATCAAAACCAAAATGGCAACGATCGATGTAATGAACTTGAGTACGGGAGGGCCAATGTGAAAGACAAATCTTACATTTGGCCGTCCCTTATTGTGATTGCAACATACAATGATATGATTTTTTTTTTTTGGTAGAAACATACAATGATATGATTAACAACAAGATATATTGAGAAATTGAATATGCAATGTCACTACACTGCGCTGCCATTGAGGCACACCTTGAGGCGATGCGCCAACAGGTGAAGAGCGTGTTCCCTTATGACCTTCCAAGCGAAGTCCACGTGGTGGCGCTCCGTAAGCGGACCCCCAACCGCCAATCGCATAACATACACCCCACCAACAACGGTGTGCGTCATGTACACCTTTCCGGATGCATTGACCGACTCAAGAAGATCCTTGTTCATCTCGTTGATTGCCCCCTCCTCCACGTATTTTTGATGGCCCAACAGCGCCTTCGGTGCCACACGAAAGCACACCATGGAGAGGCACCTTGGGACCACGGCCTCGAACATGGCGTCTTGTGCCACGAGGGACTCGAAGCGACGAGCCATTTCCACGTGCCTCCTTATGTGCTGCTGGAGCTTGATCACTCCGTTGCTCCTTATGACCATCCAAAGCTTGAGCGCCCTGAACCGACGGCTCAAGGTGATGCCCCAGTCTTTGTAGTCGACCACTTGCTGCGACTCGGTTGCCTTGTTCCGGAGATACTCGGGGCTGGTCGAGAGCGCATTGACGAGGGCGCGAGGGTCCTTGACCCACAAGCAGCAGCAGTCGAGGCTCGTGAGGAACCACTTGTGGGCGTTGAAGCTGAAAGAGGCCGCGTCCTCCACCCCGTCGATGTAGGAGCGGAACTCGGGACAAATGCATGCGCTGCCAGCGTAGGCAGCGTCGATGTGGACCCATATGTTGTACTGGTTGGCCACCCAACATAGCGATGGGATGGGGTCCACCGCCGCGGTCGAGGTTGTCCCCACCGTGGCGCATGGAAAGAGAGGCACCAGGCCTTCCTCCACGTCGGCCTTCACCGCCGCGTGGAATGCACGCGGGTCCATCGCATAGGCGGCGGACTTAGCGGCGGGGATGACTCGGAAGTTCCTAGGGAAGATGCCCGCGATTTGGGACGACTTTTGGAACGAGCAGTGGGTTTGGTCGGATGCGTAGACGACGAGCTTGTTGATCTTGTCCCTCCCGATCTTATTGAGAGCTCGGTCTCGGGCGGCGGTGACACACGCGAGCACGGCCTCGCACGTGGTCCCGAGGAGGACGCCACCGCCCGTTCCGCTGGAGAACTTGAACGACTCCGGTAGGGACATCATGTCGGCCAGCCAATCCATGATGTGGGACTCGAGCTCGGTGGCAGCCGGGGACGAGATCCAGTTGAACCCGGGGATGTTGAACGCCGCGATGAGGGCCTCCCCAAGGATGCCAGCGGTGCTCGTGTTGCATGGGAAGTAGCCGAAGTAGGTCGGGCTCTGCCAGTGGGAGACCCCGGGGATGATGTCGTTTTGGACGTCGGTAAGGATAGTCTCGATGGACTCCGGGTGCAAGGGGGCGGAGCGAGGGAGGCGCCCCCCAAGGTAGCCCGGTTGCACTTGGCTACAAACAGGGTAGTTGCGGATGTTCTTCAAGTAGTCCGCGATGAAGTCGATCACCATGTACCCTTGGCGCTTGAAGTCGTCGATGTCGAGTGGCTTCATGTCAGGGGCCACAGCGTTGCCATTTTGGTTTTGATCGTTGTGCATGGTGCCCTCCATTGTTTGAGTTTGGTGTGGTGCGTGTTTATGTAACTATACGAGTATGTTACAAGGCAATGGATGTATATTGTGTGTCTTAGCTTGTGAGAGCTAGGAATGCGTGCAAATTTTTATGTAGGAGATGTGAGTATATATAGGCAGCACGAGAGCTATAGCCGTGATTCCACAGTAAAACACACATTTATTGTATGAATCTAACCAACACGTAAAGTTAGTATTTTTTATCATTAATTGACTCCATTTTAATTCATTCTTTTATATTATGTGATTGTATATCATCTATTCAATCTAACTTACATGTAAGTTTGTATTATGCATTCAATTAAATTCCATTATATATATATATTTCATTATTATTACTACACTATGTATTATATAATATGTCATTGTTTTAATTGCATTATATGATAGAACATGTCAAATGGATCAATCGAGTTGGGTTGAAAAATGGTTTGGTTATCGGCTTGTTAACGTTTACGGATTCGGTCGTTTTGAGTTTAGTCGGGTCAACCTAATGGGTTGAGAAAATTAAATTTTTAGACCTTTTTAAAAATTATTAAAATTAGATAATATTTTTAATGTTATAATATTAATTTGCTATATTAATAATAAAAATAAATTATATTATTCAACATCTTATACATATTTATATGTCAAACAATATTTTGAATCGATCCAATGCCTCCCGGGTTCCAACACATTAGTGATTGGGTCGCGCTTGTCGCATCAGCTCACTGGTTGAGCACTCATGGTAGTACCATGAGGTCTCGGGTTCGAGACTCCAGGGCGGCGGTTTGCCCTATTTCTTTAGAGCTGGCTTGTAGCCAGTTCTCATCCCTTGCGGATGTATTAGACCTAGGGTTATAGTTGTCATATTGTATATATTGTGCTTGGGGCTTAAGTTGTCTTGTAACCTATATATACTCAATTCAGATCAATGAAATACACGTGAAAATATTCTACCCAAAACCGTCTCTCTCTCAATTCCATCATGGCATCAGAGCCAAAGATCCAACTCTAAACCCTAACCTTTTTTTTTTCGGCCGCTGCCACCAAATATCACCGATCGTCGCCTGCCACCGCCACCATGGTGAACCCCGACGACCCAGCTTCTACCTCTGCCGCTGATGCAGCCGCTACTGCCGCCCAACAACAAGATGCCCAGTTTGCTGCCTTTCAGCAGGCTATGTTGGCCGCTCAAAACACTACTCCAAAACTCAATTCTCCCTATTACCTCCACCCGTCGGACCACCCCGGTTTGACGATTTGTCCGATAACCCTTAAAGGAGATAACTATCAAGAGTGGGCGACCGCCATGAGGAACGCCCTAATTGCCAAACGGAAGGTCGGTTTCATTGACGGTTCGATCGAACAGCCCGCTGCAACCTCTCCCGACGCCGAATACTAGCTCGTTGTTAATTCTATGCTTATTGGTTGGCTTGTATAATCCATGGATCAGTCTCTCCGGTCCTCTGTCACGTACACCGCCACCACTAAGGAGCTTTGGGATGACGTTCAACAGCGTTTCAGTGTTGGCAATGCTCCTAGAATCCTTCAGCTCCGCTCGGATATTGCTAACTGTCGCCAAAAGGGGCAGTCCATTGCTGCGTATTATGGTATCTTGAAGAAACTTTGGGAGGAATTAGCAACCTATGTTCCTCTTGAATCTTGTTCTTGCACTAATTGCACTTCTAGCTTAACTGCTCGTCTTATTAAAGCTCGTGATCACGAGCGTATTTATCAATTTTTAATGGGGCTTGATGATACTATATACGGGACTGTGCGCTCGAACCTCATGGCATAAGATCCCTTACCTAATATTGGCAAAGTCTACTCTACTGTAGTCTCTCAGGAACGGCAGCATAACATGATGAAAGAGCGCGATTCCTCAAGTGAAAATTTCGCCTTTGCAGCGCGTTCTTCTTCCTCTTCTTCTGGTTCGTCGCGTGTATAGACTCCGGAGGAAAAGAAATTGCTGCAGTGTTCTCATTGTCATCGATCAGGCCATGACCTCTCTATGTGTTTCAAGGTTCACGGCTTTCCCGATTGGTTCTATGAAAAACGGGGCTCAGGTCGTGGATCATCTCAAGCTGGAAGGGGACGTGGCTCGGCTTCTTCCGCTGAATCTCCTTCGGATCGTCCTTCTGCTGGTCGTGGCCGCGGCTCCACTGGCGTCGCCAACGCTGCGCAGCAGCCCCCGTCGGGTGGATCCGGTTCCTTTCAGCCCACATCCAAAGACCGACAGGCACTCGGCTCGTCCTTTACCAACGAGCAGTGGGCCTCTATGGTGCAGCTCTTTGCCTCTCTAAACTCTTCTTCTGCTTCCGCTAGCGGATCCGGTAAGCTCTCATGCCCATGGATTCTTGATACGGGCGCCTCTTACCACATGACAGGCCAATCTCAGCTTCTACAGGATTCATATCCTATTTCTCCTATTACTATTTTATTACCTAATGGGAATGTTTCTATTGCTGAACGTGTTGGTTATTTGTTATTTGGCTCTCTAAGAGTACCAAATGTGCTATTTATTCCTGGTCTCTCTTGCAATTTGCTGTCGTTTGCCCAGCTCACGGCTGATCTTGATTGTGTTGTAACTCTGACTAGTCGACTGTGCGTCTTACAGGACTTAAGCTCGAGGACGGTGATTGGAGCGGGTGAGCAAAGGGGTGGTGTCTACTGGTTGCATGCTTTCTCTGCCGGAAATGCTTGTTCTTCGCCTGTTACAGTTGCCGCTAAGCCTGCTCTTTGGCATCAACGTCTCGGGCATCCAGCTCTCTCTTTATTAAAGTTTCTGCCAATGTTTAGCAGTACTTCTTCTTTCAGCAATGACCCTTGTGATATTTGTTTTAAAGCTAAACAGACCAGACATTCGTTTTCTGTCAATTCCAATAAAGCAGAGCATATTTTTGATCTAATACACTGTGATGTTTGGGGCCCTTACAGTACTGCTTCTACTTCTGGCGCTTCTTATTTTTTGACTATTGTTGATGATTGTTCTCGCGCCGTTTGGGTTTTTTTGATGAAGGCTAAGTCCGAAACATCCAAGTTTTTGGTGCAGTTTTACTCTTTTGTGCAGACACAATACTCTACATTCATTAAGAGTGTTCGCGCTGACAATGGCACTGAGTTTTTACCTCTTCTTCCCTTCTTCGCTGACAAGGGCATTCACTTCGAGCGCTCCTGTACGTATACGCCACAGCAGAATGGCCGCGTTGAGCGCAAACACCGCCACTTATTAAATGTGGCTCGGGCTCTCCGGTTTCAAGCCGGTTTGCCTCTTGAATATTGGGGAGAATGTGTTCTTACAGCAGCATATTTGATGAATAGAACGCCATCTCAGCTCTTGCACGGGAAAACGCCTTATGAGCTTATACACAACCGGCCTCCTAACTACAATTATGTCCGCATGTTCGGATGTTTGTGTTATGCCTCTCAAGTTCCTAAGGCTCGGAATAAATTCGATTCTAGAAGTCGGAAGTGCTTTTTCCTTGGATACCCTAATTCACATCGTGGATGGCGTCTTCTGGATTTGGAGTCGAAGGAGATATTTATCAGTCGAGATGTTGTCTTCTACGAGCAACAATTTCCCTATACCGAGTTGTCTGAGCCTACACCTACTATTCCTTTGGCAGATCCTTCACCGGCTATTTATGATGATTTGCCTCCTATCTCGGTTTCTGACTTGTCTCCGTCTACCGACGACAAGGGGAGTCCGCCACCGGCTCCGGTACCAGCTCCTGCTCGACATAGTACACGTATCCGCCGTCCACCGACTAGGCTTCAGGACTATATTTGTAGTACTATTGTTGCTGCCGATACCCCCTTTGCTCCACCACCAACCGCTTCCAACTCGTCGTCCTCAGGTACACCTTATCCTATAGCAGCTTTTGTCACTTGTACTAATTTTTCAGGTGATCATACTCGGTTTTTGTCTGCTGTGTCATCTGGGCACGAACCGAGCTCTTTCTTTGAGGCGGTTCGCCATTCAGCTTGGCGAGACGCCATGGGGCCAGAAATTTCCGCCCTTGAACGTAATCATACATGGAATCTCACAAAGCTTCCGCAGGATAAAACAACCATTGGCTGTAGGTGTATCGTATTAAGTACCGTTCTGATGGTTCTATTGAGCGCTATAAAGCGCGTCTTGTTGTTCTCGGTAATCGTCAGGTGGAGGGCATTGATTATCATGAGACTTTTGCCCCTGTGGCGAAAATGTCTACTGTCAGAGTATTTCTATCTATTGCTGCTATCAAAGGGTGGGAGCTCCATCAAATGGACGTTCACAATGCATTCTTACATGGCAACTTAGATGAGGAAGTTTTCATGAAGTTGCCGCCAGGATACTCCGCGCCTCGTCCTGGGATGGTTTTCCGCCTCCAAAAGTCTCTCTATGGACTTCGGCAAGCTCCCAGGAATTGGTTCTTTAAGATTGCTGCTGCTTTACGAGCTTTTGGATTTCAGCAAAGTCACGCTGATTACTCGTTGTTTGATTTCTCTAAAGGCCGGATTAGACTTCATGTTTTAGTATATGTTGATGACATGATTATTGCTGGCAACGACTCCTCAGCGATCTCCAAGTTCAAGACTTATCTCGGCTCTTGTTTCTACATGAAGGACTTGGGGGTTCTGAAATATTTTCTGGGAATAGAAGTCGCTCGTTCATCTAGAGGCCTCTTTCTGTCTCAACGGAAGTATGTTCTTGATATTCTTGCTGAGACAGGTCTCCTTGCCGGGAAACCATGTGATTTCCCCATGGAGCAGAATCATTGCTTGGCTACCTCTACCAGTGGTGAGTTCGATCAGCCGGACCGATTTCGTCGTTTAGTTGGTCGCCTTATTTATCTGACTATCACACGTCCAGAGATCAGCTATGCGGTTCATACTTTGGCACAGTTTTTGCAGGCTCCTAAGGTTGATCATTGGCACGCTGCTCTACGTGTCCTGAGATACCTTAAGAGTCATCCTGGTCAGGGTCTTCTTCTCTCCGCTGCTAGCTCGTTGCACATATCTGCCTATTGTGATTCGGATTGGGCTTCTTGTCCCATCTCTCGTCGCTCTATCACTGGCTTCTTTGTTTGTCTTGGTGAGTCTCCTATCTCCTGGAAAACGAAGAAGCAACATACCGTGTCTCGTTCTTCTGTTGAAGCTGAATATCGCTCTATGGCGTCTACCTGTGCTGAGCTCTTGTGGCTTAAGTCATTATTGCGGTCTCTAGGTATTGCTCATTCTCTTCCCATGAGGCTATATTGTGATAGTCAGGCAGCTCTTCACATTGCTGCTAATCCGGTTTTCCATGAACGTACGAAACATATTGAGATTGATTGTCATTTCGTACGTGATCATATTCAGAATGGAACCATTGCCGCCTCGCACATTCGGACTTCGGATCAGCCAGCTGATATTTTCACCAAACCTCTAGGTCGACAACAGTTTCGGTATCTACTTCGCAAGTTGGGCATTCTTGATCTTCATGCGCCAACTTGAGGGGGAGTATTAGACCTAGGGTTATAGTTGTCATATTGTATATATTGTGCTTGGGGCTTAAGTTGTCTTGTAACCTATATATACTCAATTCAGATCAATGAAATACACGTGAAAATATTCTACCCAAAACCGTTTCTCTCTCAATTCCATCAGGATGCTCTAGGCGAGCCCAAGTAGTACTTGTGGCGACCCTAACTCCTTTCCTTATCAAAAAATAAAAATAAAAAAAAAGTAGTGATTGGGTCGAATAGGTCGAGTCGCACTTTGACAGTTTGACCCATAAATTTCAAATTAGCTTTTAACCTATAAATTTTTTTGACGGGTCGGATTATCGGACCGAGTTAAGTTTTGACGAGTGTAGTTGCAATCCAATAAAATCATTTCATTTTGATTGTAGTGTTTTTCATTGAATTACATTCAAACGACCCCTTTTAGCATCATTTAAACACTACCCTTATAAACATACAAATCAATGTTAAACTACTAGTCCAGACAACGTAGGTCGGGTATATATGTCTAGTATGCACTAAAAGTAAAACAGCCAATCATATTGACCACAGAATTTAGCAAGCATGCACGTGAATCGTGATCACACCTAAGTCAGTGCCGAATGGGGAAT
Source organism: Polygonum maritimum (assembly GCA_963924305.1). Taxonomy (NCBI): domain Eukaryota; kingdom Viridiplantae; phylum Streptophyta; class Magnoliopsida; order Caryophyllales; family Polygonaceae; genus Polygonum; species Polygonum maritimum. The sequence continues at coordinate 18,567,376 of OZ002728.1, read as the reverse complement.
GTGAGTACGTTACAAAATGTATGAATATACATTACGATGGGCTCCATACCATCTCCACCATCTCCATATAATTCATATGCATTTTATAGAGCTGTCCTAATCCTATCTACTCAACCAAAAAAAATCTTGGATCCAATAAATTTTACTGTTAAAGTCGGAAAATTTTAAACCTTATAACCAGAAATAAACTTAATTCGAATGATTACTAGTTTAGGGTTGACTTATTTAGTAGTATACGTGTAAATGTATAAATAATATTCAACGATATTACGTTATTGTTAAAATAAAGTATTTAAAGAAAATATTATTTTAATAATCATAGAAAGTTCGATATAATTGACCTATTAGTCAACGTACCCGACTTGTTTGAAAACCCGTATCATCAATCCAACCCAATTTTTTTTAAATAGGTAAGAATTGGACGGACTCCCTTACGTGGGCCGGTCTAGAACATCTAGATAGATGAGAACGTTAAGTTTTGTAAGGATGGTGATGTGAACGATTGGGTATATGTGACTCATCATAACTATATAATATACTATACTAAATGGGAGGTTAAAAATAATATTTAGCACAACTTATGTGAACTCCTTATTGGACCGCATCACCCACCTGTATTAAAACAATCTCATTGGTTAATTTTGATTGTAGACCCCACATGTATGTAAAATATGAAAAAATATATATTATTGAAATTGTATTTATAACTTTTCAAAATTAATCTTACTATATACTAGATTGGAGATTAAAATAATAATATAGAAAAATATATGTCAACTCCAATAAAATATATAATTCAAATTATAATCCACTAAACATTAAAAAAAATTATACAGAATCTTAAGAGTATTCAGTCCTTGTACAAAAATTATAATCGTACAAATCTTTGTTCGATTAAAAGAATATATTATAGCGAAAATACAATATTATTAAAATAAATCCTATAAAAAAAAATTAAATAAAATAATACAAGTTTATGTCAAACTATTCGTTTGAATAACTTTATATAAAATTTAAATTTAAGTTTTTAGTTAAATTAAATCTCTGCCTTGAAGGCACAAGACTAATATTAGTTTTAGTTATTTTATCGGCCACAACATTACAATATCTAGTCGCACACCGGAGACTAATTGTCTCAAATTCGTGGAATAGCATTTAGATACTCGCGATGAGCATTTCAATTTCCCATGGACTTGTCTTTGTTCCATAGGTTGCGTTAGTAACTGTGAGTTATCTCTCTTAATTTCTTGTTTCTGTAATCGCCTCTATATTGCTTCTTGAATTCCTTCTCTTAACGTGCGAACTTCAATATGTACTACAAAGTCATATTCATTTTGTGTTGATCCCATACTTAGGTCATTTCTTGAGTGGTTCTTTATTTGAAAACGAGACGATACAAATCTAGTTTCTAGTTTTGATCCATCAATGCTAAGCTTAAACCATTTTCTTTATGGGGTTTTCCATGTTTTTGGTCTAATTCTTCTTCTTGTTCCAACATGTGTAATTTTCCGAACTTTCTTCATCTTCTTCCCATTCTTTGACTATCTTCTATTGTATAATCTAGGATTGGATGTATTTATCTAGATTATGTATGAAATCATTTGGTTCTTTTTGAAATACTAGTTTATTTCTTTGTTGCCATATGCACCGCCATACTGTTGCTAGTTCAATAAAGTCTCATGTTCCTAATGTGTTTTGCAGTTCATTTATGATGTTGGAAGGTGTTTTATTAGTTATGTTTGTGGCTCGTAATACATTTCCGACTTTGGGGTTGATTTTGTTCGTGATCCAAATGGTTTGTGGGCATTCAATCATTAGGTGAATAAAATCTTCATTGAGGCAGTTGCACATTAAACATCCAAGACGGGTCGGTACATGTTTTCACTTAGTCTCAATTTTATTGACAGGCTGTTCACATCTAATTTCCATAAGAAGTTTTTCACCTCTGTCACGTTTCCAAATTCAGCTATAGGGTCTCGATTTTCAGTGTTGTGTTTTCGTAATTAGTTCTATAGCCGAAGCCATTGAGAACCACTCGTTTTTGCTAGGTGCCCAATAAAGCTTGTCTCAGATTCCGTTCCATGGTAATAACATGTTTCCAATTCATCGAAAGATCTCTAGCGGGAGGATTTTTACTATTTCGTTCATATTTCATTCCTTTATATCCTCCACTTTATGTTTTCAACACAAGTTGTTGTATCCAAGGCATACTTTTTTTTAATTGTGCAAAAATAAAAGGCATACTTCTTTAGTGGTTCGTGAAATTAGAAGTCCTTCTACCAGTCCAATTTTGTTATTGTTTCTCCATTTCCTACTTGCCAGATTAGTCCTTCTTCAAATTCGGAGCGTAGACTCATAAACTTTGTCCATTGCCATGACATGTTTGTTTGTTTTTTGTACGAGAGAACAAATTCGTTTTTCAAGTATTTTCATTCATTAAACGTACCCATATGTCGTTTGGCTTAGATATTAGTTTCCATAGCAGTTTCATTTGGAGCGCTTTATTCATTTATTTTTATTTTTTAATTCACAAGCCTCCATGAGATTTTGGCTCACATACTTTGTCCCAACCAACTAGTGGTTTGTGGTGACAATGCTTGTTCCATAAAAAAATCTATATGGCTGATCTCGTTCATTATGTATATATGTTCGAAGTATAAAACTTTGCATTGTATATTGAGGTTTTGTGGCAAGATTTGATTGTATTAAAGTAGTATCTTCCTTCTAGTGAGAGGTTGTTGGCTTTCCATTTTCTTAGTTGGACTTCTGATTTTCCTATTGTTTTTACGAACGTGTCTTTGCTCAGTTTTCCATTAATAATTGGACAACTTATGTATCTTCCTACCATTATAGGTATACTAAGGCAAATCACGAATTTCACTTTTCTAAATATTGTTGCATACAATGTTCACCTCAAACAGCCATAGCAAATAGTAAGAATTGTCAAGCACTTCTATAGAAACAATAGTCACTCTAATTGCACAAATTAATAAAGTATGACCAATATTATGCAATTCAATGTAACATTCCGCAATCAGCCAAAGAAGTTCATGCATACACCTCTGGTGTCTAAAAGACGTTCACAATACTCTTTGTCTTTCTTATACTTCTTAATATCATAGGGTAAGACCTATGACAGACTAAGGACCAAACTGTTATCCTTATATTTGTCACAAAAATGACATTCACACGGTTGACAAGAATTATATATACCTATTATCATTGTTCTTGATCTCATACAAATTTGCCAAAAATACTGTCATAATAAACTCAAAATTTCCTTTGGCATTATCATGTCTTATTCTAGGGGCAATGTTTTGGTTCATATGAATACCACCCTTAAAGTTAAGGTTTCCTCAACCATGGTGGGTTCAAGGTTGAGGGAAGCACTGCCATGTTAGGCCTCGATGCATACCTTCCTACTTTCCTTAGAGACTATAAATCCTTCAAACTCCAAACTTCTGAAAGAAGATAGCCCACACATCTTAACTCTTACTAATTAATTAATACGTACTCTACATAAGAGATTAGTACCTTGTCATTTTTAAGTGAATTTCATGGCTCAAATGAGGCTATTGAAGGGTTTTAGATGCGTATAAGCGGAATTTCAGAAACAATTTCTTGCACCTAAACATGGATCTAAAGCATTCTTGATTAGAGACAAAATTAGGGTTAGTAGAATACCTCTTGATGCGCGATTAGGGTTCTTCTTTCGAGAGATAAAGCCTCAATTGTGACTTCTCTAATCAGTCCACACGAGCACGGGATTTGGATCTCCTTCGCTTTCGATTGCTAGATCGAAGTGCCAAAGACTAGAAGAAAAGAGGAGAAGAGAGCTTTTTCTGTTTTAAGTAAAAGTTATGAAACCCTAGCTCTCTTCTTTCTTGTCAAGGCCTTATATATTTATTTCTCCAAATAAATATATCCTTTTCTTATTGGGCTGACTTTCAGCCCGCTGATCCAGCCCGTCCACTCAATGTGTGTGACCTTATAGGACCCAATTATAATAGCTATGGATTAAACTATTTAATCCATTAATCATAGTTGGTTTCTAGCAAAACACTACGACTCCTAAAATAACCGGATTTAATCTCTCTATCAACTGTCCTATTCCATGTTCGGTAATTGCAACTTTTATTAAAGGACACAATTCCTTCAATCTCCCACTTGTCCTTGAAAACAAGTGTGCAATTTTAAGATACCTTTGTCGCTTAATGTCTTATTTGATGATATGCTGACATTCATATCTCCCATCAAATATGTTTCTTGAATACTTGAGTTCGAACTATCAAATAACGAATGATTACAATTAATCCATTCGAGCATGGCCATGCATTTTCTAGTTCTAGCTCTTCAAGTTGCCTAGGCACCTTTCCTTTTCCATGCATCAATGTATACACGAATATGGAGGACAATTCCAATCTTGTATGACTATGGCTCCCACTCAACTTTTTGCAATCCCAATAATTGCTTTTATAACCCCCTTTTACGGAGAGCGTTTAGCAATATCAAAGACAAACCAATCATCAACTAGGATACATAACACACTCATGTTTAAGGAATCCACCAATCATGGTCAACTTAAAACTCCACAATCCCTTTTGGAGAGTCTTAAGGTTGATATGTCCAATATGTATCATCCATACATATCTATGTAATTGACTGGACATCTCTATGTCCCTATAGCACATGAAACCTTGAGCTATCAGTCAATGTACAATATAGTTATAAATGAAATCATCTATGTCCTACTTAATGATTCAAACTATGGACGTGCAATAATTCATAACTGTAGTCACTTAATGGGGTTTCATTCACCAAAACACTTAAGGTGAGCCCATTTACGAACTATAAATTATTCAGACATATTATTCAATAATTATGAATATAATATATAAATAAGAATGAAATATCATATATATTATCAGAAAGTCAAACATAACAAGTGTCCAACACTAAGCAAATGTAATGTAATACAAGGCAATCTCACAACCATTCACCAATGTGTTTGAGATCCTTAGCCTTAGTGTGACTATCATGCTTAGCCCTAGGCATAGGCATAGTCAAAGAATCTGCAATATTGTCTTTTGTATGCACCTTACACATCTTGATGTAACCTTCAACAACTATTTGTTGAGTAAGATGATACTTCCTCATAACATGTCTAGATTTGAAACTTGAATTTTGCATATTGAACTTATCAAGAATCTTATCCATATAAGATCCTGACATAGTACTAGCAATCTCTTAGATCTATCCTTATAGATTTTTATTTCAAGTATGTACTCTGCCTTTCCAAGTCTTTCAGTGAAAAGCATTTCTGCAGCCATTCCTTAACGGACTCAAGCATTGGAATGTCATTCAAAATAAGTAGTATGTCATCCACATACAAGACTAAGAGAACCACCTTACTCCCACTAAACTTCTTATATACACAAGGATCTTCTTCACATATGATAAAATCAAACTCTTTGATCTTTTCATCAAAACGAAGATTCCAACTCCTAGATACTTAAGCCCATAGATAGATCTCTTAAGCTTACATACCTTCCCAGCATGATCAGGATCCTCAAAACCCTCTGGTTGTGTCATATACACATCCTTTTCCAAAATACCATTCAGAAAAGCGGTTTTAACATCCATTTGCCAAATCTCATAATCATAATAAGCAGCAATAGCTAGGATTATCCTTATGGATCTAATCATGACAACTGGCGAAATGTTTCATCATAGTCAATACCATGAATCTGTTTAATACCTTTAGCAACTAATCTTGCTTTGTATACAGATACATTTCCATTTTGTCAGTCTTAAGTTTGAAAACCCATTTGCATCCTATGGGTTTTACCCCATCTGGCAAATCTGTCAAGTCCCAGACTTGATTTTCAAACATGGAATCCATTTCAGATTTCATGGCCCCAAGCCATTTCTTGGAGTCTGGACCCATTGTTGCTTATTTATAGGTAGCAGGCTCACCATGTTCTAACATTAGAACATCAAGGCTTTCGGTCAAGATGAAATCATCATATCGTCTTGGTTGAAACCTTTGCCTGTTTGCTTTACGTCGGAGTTCAACTGGTTTAACAACTGAGATTTCAGCATGTTCCACAACTATTTGTGGATCTGAGATTTCAGCATGTTCTACAACTATTTGTGGATCTGCTTCTTGAGGAATTTGTTCAGGTTCTTGGATAACATCATATCCTTGGCCTTTAAACAAACCCATCTCATCCTCGACATCAACTATGTCATCTTGTTGTTGTGTTTGTTGCTTTTCATCAAGAACCGTTTCAAGATGAATATTTCTCCCACTTGACTTTTTGGAAATAAACTCTCTTTCCAAAAAGACACTATCCCTTGCAACAAACAACTTTTGTGCAGTGGAATTGTAGAAATAATATCCAAAACTACCTTTAGGATATCCTATAAAATAACATTTGTTTGATTTAGGTGCAAGCTTATCAGTTTGTAAACACTTTACATAAGCTTCACATCCCCATATTTTCAGAAAAGACAACTTTGGAACTTTTCCAGTCCATATCTCATATGGGGTCTTGTCTACAGTCCTTGACGGAGTCCTGTTTAGTGTAAATACAACAGTAGTGAGTGCATATCCCCAGAAGGATACCGGAAGGTCAGCAAAACTCATCATAGATCGAACTATGTCCAACAAGGTCCTGTTTCTCCTTTCAGACACACCATTCAATTGTGGTGTTCTTGGAGTAACAATTGTGTTACAATCCCACAATTTTCCAAATGATGATCAAATTCATGGCTTAAGTATTCACCACTACGATCATATCGAAGTGCTTTTATCCTTTTGCCAGATTGAGTCTCTACTTCATTTTGGAATTCCTTGAACTTTTCAAAGGCTTCAAATTTATGTGACATGAGATAAATATACACATATCTGCTCATGTCATCAGTAAATGTAATGAAATATCTATAGCCACCTCTAGCTTCTGTACTCATAGGCCCGCATACATCAGTATGTATTATGGCCAATAGTTCATAGCCCTTTCATTTGTTCCTTTGAAAGGTGACCTTGTCATCTTGCCCATTAATCAATAGATTCACAATCTATATCTCTTAGAATTCCATCTTTATGGAGCTTCTTCATGCGTTTCAATCCAATGTGACCTAAACGACAATGACATAGATAGGACTCACTCAAACAATTTGATTTTTGCCGTTTAGTATTAATGTTATACGATTCTGATTTGAGATCCAATACAAATAGTTCATTAACCATTGAAATTACAAGCATAAAAGATTCCATTTCTTAAAATAGATATACTTCCATTCTTGATATCAATCTCAAATCCTTCAGAATGTAAACTTGAAACTGAAATAAGGTTTTAGTAATAGTAGGAACAAAATAACAATTGTTCGGTTCTAAAACTAAACCAGAAGGTAGAAAAGAGACTAAAATTTCCTACGGTAAACGCAGCAACCCTTGCTCCATTTCCAATGCGTAGGTCTATTTCTCCTTTCTCCAATTGCATCCTACTTCTTAGTCCATGCACATTCGAAATAATGTGAGAACCACATCCGGTATCTAATACCCAAGTAGTAGCATTGGTTGTTAAAATTTCAACAACATTAATACTTGAACTAGAACTCACAGTTCCATTCTTCTTGTCCTCCAAGTGCTTGGGACAATTCCTCTTCTAGGGTTCTTTATCCTTGTAGTAGAAGCAATCATGGTCAGCAGCCACCTTTGGCTTTTCACCTTCCTTGGGTTTTGCAACTTGTTTGCCTTTCCCTTGGATATGATTCTTCTGCGGTCTTTTCCTCAACATTTGAGGCATCAGTTAGAACAAGAACTAGGATTGGTGAGACATTCTCACGTCCTTTGGGTTTGAGAACTATTCTCGAATTCTGATCACAATCAGGAAAATTTGCTACATTGAGCTTGTTTCTCTCAACAATTGAGCACAGAGTGAATTTCAAATTATCGCTAGACATGCTTTCTACAAAAGGAAATAACAAAACAAAAGTTCATGTTTGACATGCAAATACTTAATATTAAACTCGCTTTAAAACAAGTAAATGCACATTTTATTCAAATAAACAATTTATGTTCCCGGTGAATAAAATGATTCCAAGATCCTATTCCAGACAAGACTCAACGTACTTTTGCACTGCCCTAAGTCTTGTGTGTTCAAGGTAAGCAACAATTGTTAATTATAACTCCTTATAATTCTTGATTAGTGGTCCACATCCAATGTAGGATCCACTACCATGTCTCAAGATCTAAAACTTTGCCTTTTGGTCTCTTGTTGGGTACAACCATATCAAGGTTTATAAACCCCCGTATAGATCCACCCTCACTAGTTTAATGTTTAAGAAGGACACCCTCGCTTTTGCGAAGCCCATCCGATCAAAACAAAAAAACGTCATGGGTTATGATATGGAAAGACATTGCCCCAATATTCTTTGGGGAACTTAAGCATGCAATGGTTATTTATTACTAGTGACAAAAACATAATAAATAACTTATGCAAAACTTAAATAATTCATCTCATGAAATTATATTATGAACCATTCATATGTTAGAATTAAAATCATATTATAAAACATTCATATATGCAAGAATTAAAATCATATTATAAAACAAGCATATAACTTTTAGACAATCCATCTCATGGAAAATCTAACATGAAAATCTTGATTCAAAAGGAATTAATATATAATATTACTCAAAATTAACCATCAATGTGCACTTAATTGGACAAAACTGTATGATCAAGATATAATATCAAATATTTTATCTTATTTTAGTGGGACTTCCTAACTCCGTAGGAAATTATTATATTGGATAATATCACAATATCATCCAATATACAGATAAGATCTTATCTTAACATATATTATGGAAATCTTAATTTCTTAGATTGGATCATGACCTAGTCAATATCCAAACTAACATGAAACAAAAGATAAAATTAACAATTAATTTATCTAATTGTACACATAAAATATAGAGAACACTATATCACAAAATCCAATTTTATGATCATAATATATAATAAAACAACACAATTGTATATATTATATAAGGCGTTCTCATTAATTAAGGTAAAATAATCCATAACAAATAGAAATCTAATTTCAAGTTTGATAACGTGTATCACACAATTGCACATACAGTATAAAAATAAATTTGAATGAAATAGTGTGAAATCCAATTTCACGCGTACAATAAAAAACAATTTATGTTGTGCAGTGCTATTCATCCAAATTTCACAACATGTGTTCGTACAGCACAATTCAACCAAGAGCTACTGTACATACACAATTGAAAACCAATTGAAATCCCACACATGGCATGCACATTGAAACCCAATTTCAATCTACAACATTGCAATTTCGTATGCGGTCCACGTAAGTACTTTCTACCTCTAATTGGTTATGGTAAGAATAGTCCTTATAGTGTAAAATGAGAAACAATCACTACCGTTAGATCTTTCGGATCTAACAGTAGAGATTAAAGGGGAAAATAAGGAAAAGGGAAAAAACGGTGACAAACTTGTAAATAAACTGATTTTGACCAAAAAGGTTCATTGTGTTCCACTTATAGGTTCATTGTGTTCCACTTGCAGGTTCATTGTTTTTAAGTTCATGAAGTTTAATTATTTGGTTCATTGGATTCGACGTAATGGTTCATGAATTTGAATCACTCGGTTCATATATGATAAAATTTATTAAAATACGTAAATTGTCATTATGGTTCATAAAACGGTTCACAAAGAATGTCGTTATGGTTCATAAATTTTCAACGAAAGGTTCATTAAAAAACCATAAAACGGTTCATGTAAATTAAGACACATGTGTTGAGACATTTTATCGAACACATGGTGGGCAACTAGACAAGCATACGCTTTCAATCGAAATTGTCAATTTGCAATGTAAAAGACATAAACAATCTACAAAAGAAATGTAAAAGCTATGTGTGAAGCAACATGAAACACATAATGAGTATTACAAATGAGCAAATACGATATTCTTTTGGTTCACAAAGAATGTCATTATAGTTCATAATTTTTCAAGGAAAGGTTCATTAAAAGCCATAAAACGGTTTATGTAAATTAAGACACGTGTGTTGAGGCATTTTGTTGAACACATGGTGGGCAACAAGACAAGAATGAACTTTCGTCATAGTTATTCAATCAAAACCATCAGAATTGAGTTGTTCATGTTGTCATAACCTGTCGACAGTGCAAATTTAATGGGTTCACACAAAAGAGAACAGATTAAAACGAAAACATCCATAGATCAACGAGTTTCACAATTACAAGCACAATTGATAGAACTTCACAAAAAAAAAGTTTCAAAATTTGAAAATCATCTACCTAAATCCATAAGAAGGGAATTTGAGGTCAAAGAAATGAGAATAAATTGTGTTGGAGAAGGGGATTGAAGGGAATCGTGTTAGAGAAGAACAATGGATGAACTTGGGGGAAGAACAATGGATGAATGATGATTTTCGAAGGAGAACGATTGAGAAAGTTGGGAACGAACGAAGCAGAAGGTCGATCAAAGGAAGATTGAGAGTAGAAAAAGAAATAAAAAATGCCCCTTACATATAAAAAGGCCTTAAAAATGTTGAGTCAATCCGGACCATTGAATTCTGGATATCTAACGGATGAGATTTGATCTCATTTTACATTTTAAGGGTTGATTTCACCTGATCCTCTTTCTCAATTTCAATTGTATACAGTAGAATTTACCGTACGATACTTACGAAACGTGTGGTCTCTTACGAAAGGTGTACAAAAGTAATATCCAGCTGCACCACACTTGCACAGTACAAAATTAATTTTGAATGAAAAAGTGTGAAACCAATTTCACGTGTTCAGCATCCAAAACTACAATGTGACCAACACCCAAAGCTTACTGTACAAGGTAATTGAAATCCAATTTCAATTTACCGATCTATTGTGTACGTAGAAACCAAATCCAATTTCAATTTCCCCAGTAACTTTTGAACAATTTCAAAAGCTTACACGTACACGTGTACAGTTGAAACAATTTCAATTGTGTGTGTAGTAATACCAATCACCTCGATCACGTCACTGTACGAAAAATCAAATTCTTCGTACTCGATACGCATTCAACCTTAAATTGAAATTTGATTTCAATTCTAAGCGAGTTATCAATTAGTATTAATCACACTCGTCCAATTAATTAAAATCTAAATTTCAAAAGCACAAAGAATTATATATAGTTTCATTGATTTGAATCAAAATTTGCATTAAGAACAAAAACCTAAATCTTTGATCCAATCAAGATATGCTTAAGGCTCTGATAGCACTGAAGGGTTTTAGATGCGTATAAGCGGAATTTCAGAAACAATTTCTTGCACCTAAACATGGATCTAAAGCATTCTTGATTAGAGACAAAATTAGGGTTAGTATAATACCTCTTGATGCGCGATTAGGGTTCTTCTTTCGAGAGATAAAGCCTCAATTGTGACTTCTCTAATCAGTCCACACGAGCATGGGATCTGGATCTCCTTCGCTTTCGATTGCTAGGTCGAAGTGCCAAAGACTAGAAGAAAAGAGGAGAAGAGAGCTTTTTCTGTTTTACGTAAAAGTTATGAAACCCTAGCTCTCTTCTTTCCTGTCAAGGCCTTATATATTTATTTCTCCAAATAAATATATCCTTTTCTTATTGGGCTGACTTTCAGCCCGCTGATCCAGCCCGTCAACTCAATGTGTATGACCACCCAATTATAATAGCTATGGATTAAACTATTTAATCCATTAATCATAGCTAGCAAAACACTACGACTCCTAAAATAACCGGATTGAATCTCTCTATCATCTGTCCTATTCCATGTTCGATAATTGTAACTTTTATTAAAGCACACAATTCCTTCAGCTATTATTTAGACTGTAAGCATCGATGTATACACCTCTGGATCTACCACCGACAATATATATGTATTGGAATATCCATCTAGCTCATGGCGATAACAAAAGCTAAGGAAATTAACAATGGCAGAATACATGTTTAGACCCCTCAACTTGTAACTTTTATGCAAATAGACCCTCCAACTTTGAACATTACCTATCAAACCCCCAAAATTAACATTTTTTCCCTATTGAGCCCATTTTGCTGACCTGACGGGGCGCGTGCAAGTCACTCCTCCAGCTGGCTGTGAAAGTTCCCCAAAATTACTTACATGGTAAAAAAAAATATGCCATGTGGAGTCCCAAACCCCATCTTCTCCTTCATCTTCTTCCTATCCACAATCCTCCTATTTTCAGATTTGGGATGTCACGTGGCTGCTGAGTGGAATGAAAATGGCCCCGGTCAGCGCGTGTTATTCACACTACGAAAAAAGAGGGTTCATTTGCAAAAAAGGGCTCAATAGGCAAAAAAAGTAAATTTTAGGGGTTCAATAGGAAATATTCAAAGTTGGGGGGTCCATTTGCAAAAAGGTGACAAGTTGAAGGGTCTACAGATGTATTCTGCCAATTAACAATGGATATATGTGAGTGATGTGAGTTTGGGCTGGTGATTTGGATTCGAATATTCGCTCGACCAGCCAACGACGGGCTGACCAACAAATCTTCAATTAATTGGCCGGCTGGAGTAGAAATCTTGCAAATCTATACTGTCTATATTATAAAGCGGAGATAAAGTCTTCACAGAAAATTGCGCCACGTGTCATATCTTTAATAAAATAATCAATCGGGCCCTTACGTATATAAAAAACACTAATCAGAATTGAAAGATAAATATATATGATTTGATAAAAATAATCTGTTGGACCCTCCTCTATATAAATTAAGTAGTTAGAATCTCATATAATCTTATCCCGTAAAAATTGACGAAAATTATGAATTATCCCTTACCAAGAATTAGTTGTAATCTTCAGATAAATATTATTATTTAATAAAAAGTGATATTTATCGTAAAATAATTTTTGAACAAATCCAACTTATTTATATTATAAGTTGATTTACTATTGGTAAAAAAACACTAATCATGATATGAAGATACATATATACGATCCTATATTTTCACGTGATCATTGACGTTATATATCTAATTAAATTGGGTTTATAATCACATTACCCATACATAGTACGAGGGTTAAACTAGTATCTCATAATTAAGTGCGGTTTTCTTCTCCAGATAAACACAATACACCGTACAAAATGTAAACCTTATATAGTATGCATATATGGTTGGTGGTCCGTCCTTATCCATGTCCACCGACGATAACTTCTCACTAGTAGATCGAATATAAAAAAACGTGCTCAATTAAGTTTTGGGCTTTAATGTTTTTTTTTTTCCGGCTGCCCACTGGTTCACCAGAGCTTCATCTTGGCTACATCCAGCTCGACCCAGGTCGCGCACCTGGCTTTGGTGAGTGAGTCTTCTAAAGAGAATTTTTTTTTTTGACATCCACTGGAGTTGAAGCCCAAGCTTCGTAGATGTGGAGTAGGCCGCTTACCACCTGAACCAACTCCCTTTGGTGGCTTTAATGTTTCTGGACATTGAAGGATTACCAAATGTTTTATTCATAACCAGGCCCGAAGATGAGGGTGTGCAAAAAGCCCAATAGCACAGGACCCCAAAAATTACAACGGCCCGATTATTTTTATTTATACTTAAATTTCTTAATAAGAAAAATTAATGTATGCTACAATTTTCACCTTTCCTCAGGCCTCTTTCAACGCCTCTTTCAAGTTTCCATTTTTTTTGTCGAGTCTTTCAAGTTTCCATTAATTACTCATAATTCCCATGTAGAATTAATTACACTGGCCCACTTTAGCTCTCTCCCAAATCTCAATCAAAATCAAATCTTTCCTATTTTTAAGCAAACAATTTCCGTGTTTTTAATTTTTTCAATTTTCAACTCTTCTTCCATAAATATAATATCATATTTTTACTTAATTAATTAATTTCGAAAATTTTACATCTTATATCAATATATATTAAAATTTGCTTAAATTTTATAAAACATAAAGGTCCAATTTTTAAAATAGAGTAGAGCCCCCAAAATTTTTGAGACGGGCATGTTCATAACGTTAGTGGTCCTCGATCGTTCTTCAATCTCTTCACCTGTACCTTCAATATTATTATGTATTTCTATATGTTGTCTATCTGTTTTACATTGTTCTGTGGAATAACGTACAGCTAGCGAATCTTGTCTACGATTACGAGCGGCCAATTCCCACTCAATCCGTACAATTCGCCAACTACCCTAACCTTATCATCTTAACATGTGCATGCATGCATGCGGAGCTACAAATCAACGTTTCTCATCTCAGAGATGTGATGAGGAGAAACCACGTACTAATTATTAATTAACCATATTTAGTACAAACCTCGTATTAGCTACGAGTAATGTAAATATAAACTCGAATTAATCGATTCGAGATCAAATTTTGACACGAATCCGATTTTAACTCGAGAATTTACAATCCAAACACGATAGACCCGAGTCCGAACATATTGACCTATATGTGTATTTTTATTAATACAATGTTAATTTTAAAATAAATTTATTCAATTTTTCATATTTATATTTATATTTAATATAATATTAACATATAATGATATTCAAGATTTAATAATGACAAAATGTATACTAATTAATAAGGAAAAATGATTAAGATATAAAAAAATCACTTGATTTTTTGTTCATATTGTTGATACTAGGAACCGTCATCGCGGTAAAGACCACCCTATCAAAACAAAACAAAATATCACCAAGTATAAACATATCAGTGGCTTTGCCCCCGGCCCTGTCGTCATCGCTTTCAAACATATATCATATGGCCCAGGGCAACGATCCTTTCATCGCGTGCGCTGCCATCGCGAATAGAGGAGGCCGTCCCATCCACGCAAGTGGGTGGGCGGCAGCATCCCATCAAACGAGCGGTGGGCGGCAACGTCCCATCCTGGCCTGTGATTGTCCAGCTCCGCGGCCACCGCTCCAAGATCCAACCAGAGAGCGACACGTAATTGGGCGGCACTCGTCCCACATCGACGTCTCGATCGATCTCAGCCCAAAATTCGGCTATAAATAGCGAGCTCGATACACCAGAACGGGGATCAAAAACCTCGCGAATCACATACTCTAGATCTCGAGTTAAGATCGTTGTTGTAACCCGATACACCCAAACGCGATAGAGAATCTCTATCTACTGTTGTAATCTCACAGCTAATACAAAAACATCCTTCACACTACACTCATCGCGTTAAACATTACTAGCGACCAGATACTTTCCATCTCTTCGTCTGTTGACTCGGTTGAAATTCAAATCCTGTGCTCTCATCGCGTTATACTACTCTCTGTGTTTTCGGACCTCAACATTGGCGCCGTCCGTGGGGAATCTCTCAAACTAAGCAGGCATTGCTTCAACCAACGAAGAGTGATGGACGCTAACAGCAACAACGCTTATTACGCTGACGGAACTGCTTTCGGGATGCAGCCGCCACCTCCGTGGTACTACGGGTCATCCCCCGCAGTACCCCAGGCTGCACCCATGCCGGGCTGGGGCCCAGCCGCACAGCCACCACCAGCCATGCCAGGTTGGAACCCCGCTTTTCAGCAGGGTTTCCAACCCCAGGCCCCCTTCCAGGGTTACATGCACGCGCAGTACTATCAAGAGTATGCGCCCGCGCAAGAACCATACGTGGAGGAGTACTCCACCACCAACGGGAGCTCCACCGGACAGGAGGTCGAGCAAGACGCCCCCAACGCGTTGTCACCTCCCAACCCCCACTTCCAAGGCTACACCCCTGCGTACCACTACGGCCAACGCGCATACCCCATGCAGCACGGCCAAGGTGCTTACCCGATGCCCCACCAGCCCTATGTGCCCGCTTACGCCACGGGTTACGGGCCAGGCCAGTCATACCACACCCCACCTCCGGGAGGCTCGAGCGAGGACATGAGCATATCGCGAGGGCTCTCCAGCTCTCGTCCTCGCTCCACACGCTCCGGCTCCTGAAGCAACATGATGGTCGACGACCACGGCACGTCTTACGGCAGCCCTTCTGCCGACTTCATTCAAGAGAAGCCCATGCCGAAGGGGTTCCAGAAGCCGTCAACAGCGCTACAGTTCGACGGCACGAAAGACCCGGGAGAGCACATCAGGCAGTTCTTCGCTCACATGGCGTTCAACACCTACAATGACGCCATGTACTGCCGAGTCTTTCCCTCCACACTCAAAACCGCAGGGATGAGGTGGTTCACCAACCTCCCAGTGGGCTCCATCACGTCTTTCAAAGATCTAACGCGGCGGTTCATGTCTCACTTCAACGGGTCACGAACGCGCATGAAGACAACAAAAGACCTCATGAGCGTGACACAGGGAGAGGAGGAAACCCTGGCCGCTTTCTTCACCCGGTTCGTCAACGTGGCATCGGAGGTACCTCACCTCAACGACACCTCCGCCCGCGACATGCTGATCCACAACCTCCGCGACGGAACGTTCAAGGTCAAGATGTGTGGGAAAACCCTGCACACCTACGAGGATGCCTACAACGCCATCACCAAGCGCGTTTTCGCGGAGGACGCGGCAGGGAAGCCCACGCAGGATCGCGGGAAGGGCAAGGCCAAGACCACCCCTGAGGCTCTCACCGTGTCCACCACACCAACAAAACCTCACAGTGGACAGCGCGGGGGTCAGAATCGTGGTGGAGGTCGCCGCGGCCGTGGGTATCAGGGATACCGCGGTCCGCGTAACAACCGCGGCGGCAATGGGCCAAACAACGACCCATACACCGGGGCGAACACCACGGCTCTCGGTCCGCGCAACGACGGTGGCCAGCCAGCCCAGGCAAATGCTTTGGCTGGTGCCGCGCCGGCAAGAGGAGGGGTCAACCCAAACGACCCAAACCTCTACGTCAACACCATCGCGGGGGGTTCCACCCTCGCGGGATCCAGCGACGGCGAAAGAAAGCGCTATGCTCGCGCTTCGACATCCGGTGGCGCCATCAACAGTTTGGGCGCGGCCGCGATCCCTCACGCCGACATCATCTTTCAGCCATGCGACTCCCGAGAGCTCATAACCCCTCACGCAGACCCCCTGGTCGTGCACGCGGTGATCGCCACCAAAATCGTCAAAACAATCATGGTGGACACAGGAGCGTCGGTAGATATCCTATACTACGACGCGTTCGCTCAGCTCGGCATCTCACCCACCATGCTGCAGCCCTACGCTGGAAAGCTCACTTGCTTCTCTGGCAACGAGGTGGATGTCGCGGGGTTGGTCACCTTGGACATGACCTTGGGGGATAGCCAGGGAGCCCGACGAACGGAGCCCATTGAATTTACCGTCATCCGGCTCCCCTCCATCTCCAACGCAATCATGGGACGGACTTCACTGATGAAGTTCCAGGCCTTCGCGTCCATCTATCACCTGGTCTTAAAGTTTCCCGTTGAGGACCGGGTGGGTGTCGCCCATGGCCAATAGATTGAGGCACGAAAGTGCTATGAGGCATCAACCCGCGCTCGGCCGGCCGCGTACACTATCGCGGTAGGGGCCAGCACGGAGTTGGATGTGCGGCAGGAGCGTGAGCGCGAGCCCCTCGTTGACTTTGAGAAGGTCGCCGTCGACCCTTTCCCCGACACAACCGAGAAATTGTTTGTCGGGGACTGCATGACCGGAGTGGACGCCGAAAGCCTGCAAAGTCTCCTGGCCCGTTCTCGCGACATGTTCGCGTGGACGGCGACGGACCTGAAGGGCGTCCCTCCCGAGGTGGCACTCCATTCACTCCGGGTGAGCCCGGGGTCTAGGCCCGTCTGTCAAAGGCGACGGAAAACCAACGAGGAACGCGCCAGCTCGGCAAATGAGGAGGTTGAGAAGCTCCTGCGCGCCAACTTCATTCGAGAGGTCAAATATCCTACTTGGCTCTCCAATGTCGTGCTGGTGAAGAAGTCCAACGGGAAGTGGCGCATGTGTGTAGACTTCAAAGACCTCAACAAGGCCTGTCCCAAGGACAGCTACCCCCTTCCTTCCATTGATGATCTGGTCGACTCCACTGCCGGTCACAGCGCGCTGAGCTTCCTCGACGCCTATTCCGGCTACAATCAGATAGCCATGGATCCCCTGGATCAGGAGTCCACCGCGTTCATCACTCAACGCGGGACTTTCTGTTACAAGGTGATACCCTTCGGCTTGAAGAACGCGGGGGCCACTTTCCAGCGCCTGGTGGACCACGTCTTCCAGAGACAGTTGAAGCGCAGCGTCTCGGCTTACGTCGACGACATTGTGGTCAAGAGCCACAGCGCACAAGAGCACCTGGCCGATCTGGCGGAGGTATTCCAAACCCTGCGCGCCCACCGGATGAGTCTGAACCCGGAGAAGTGCGTCTTCGGGGTGAAATCGGGGAAATTTCTCGGCTTCATGATCAGCGCGAGGGGCATAGACGTCAATCCCGCCAAGGTTTCCGCGGTGTTGGATCTGCTCACCGGCTTCGCGAAACGAGGTCCAACGACTAGCGGGTGCGGTGAATTATCTGGGGCGATTTTGCTCCAGGTTGTCAAACCGCGCTCTCCCTTTCTTCTCCTGTCTAAAGAGCACCACCACCTTCACCTGGACGGAGGAGATGGAGAGCGCGTTCCAAGCTCTAAAGGTCTACCTCGCCAATCTTCCAACGCTCTCCCCGCCCATCCCGGGGGAGGATCTACAACTGTACATTGCCGTGAGCCAGCATACTGTCAGCGCGGTTCTCACCCGTGATTTCAGTTACCCAGTGTACTGCACCAGCAGGGTGCTCCAGCCGGCGGAACAACGATACTCACCCGCGGAGAAGATGTCTCTGGGCGTGGTGGTGGCGGCAAGGAAGTTGCGCCCCTACTTCCAAGCGCACCCCATCCAGGTCCTCTCAGACCTTCCTCTGCGCCAAATCCTGCATCAACCCGCGTTGTCAGGAAGAATGACCAAGTGGGCGGTTGAGTTGTTGGAATTTGACATCTCGTACCACCCGCGGACCGCGATCAAGGCCTAGGCCCTTGCCGACTTTGTGGTGGAAGTCACCTTCCCCGACACAGACGAGAGCCCCGACGAGTGGAGGGTCTTCGTTGACAGCTCGCACTGCGACCTGGGGTCGGGTGCGGGGGTGGTCCTTGAGGGACCCTCCTACGCGTCCGAACATGCCCTCAACTTCGGCTTCGAGGCTACCAACAACGAAGCCGAATATGAGGCGGTGATCGCGGGAATCGAGATGGCCCTGCTGGTAGGCGCGCGAAGAATAAGGGTGTTCACGGATTCTGAGCTT
This sequence comes from Polygonum maritimum, assembly GCA_963924305.1. Classification (NCBI taxonomy): domain Eukaryota; kingdom Viridiplantae; phylum Streptophyta; class Magnoliopsida; order Caryophyllales; family Polygonaceae; genus Polygonum; species Polygonum maritimum. The sequence continues at coordinate 18,548,122 of OZ002728.1, read as the reverse complement.
GTCGCGCAACAGGTCAGTGGCCAGTACGAGTGTACCGCAGGTTTTCTACCTCAATATCGCGCCAAGGTCAAGGCGTTGATTGCCTGCCTCGAGACTTTTGCCATTGAGTCCATACCGCGTGCGACAAATGCTAAGGCCGACGCGCTGGCCAGAATGGGTTCAGCCCTCCCGCCCGAGGCTGGCAATAAGGTCGTGATCGAGAGGAAGATGCAACGCGGTGTCACTTAGGCAGTGTTCGCACTGGCCACGGAGGGATGGATGGCTCCCATAATCCGATATATCCAAACTGGGGAGTTACCCCAGGACGATGCCATGAGCGCGCGCAAGCTCAAGCTCAAGGCGGCGCGGTACTGCATCGAGGGCGACAAGTTGTATCGCCAAGGCTACGCGGAGCCCAACCTGCTCTGCGTAGACGAGGAAACCGTCTTCAAAGTCCTCGAGGAAGTGCATGAGGGCATATGTGGAGGCCATCCGGGCTGGTGGACTCTTGTCCACAAAATAGTCCGGATGGGGATCTATTGGCCTACCCTGCGCAGCGATGCGGCGGCGTACGTGTAGAAGTGTGACAAGTTCCAGCGCTACGAAAACATCCAGCACGCGCCGGCACGAGAGTTGCGCGGCATGCAACCGGCCTATCCGTTCGCAATGTGGGGCATGGACATCCTTGGTCCTTTCCCTAAAGCCGTCGGGCGGGTGTAGTTCATCCTGGTCCTGGTCGATTACTACACCAAGTGGGTGGAGGCCGAGGCCATGGCCCCAATTTACAAGCGCGAAGGTTTGCGGCTTTCTTTGGAAGAATGTGGTTTGTCGTTTCGGCGTCCCATTTGTGATAATGACAGATCACGGCCCCCAGTTCGACTTTCTCTGGAAGAATGTGGTTTGTCTTTTGCGCAAGTTTGAGCATTGAGTTGAGGTTTTCTTCGGTTGCACACCCTCGGTCCAAGCTCGGCCCACCGGCCCTGAACGCCGTCCAACGCAGACTGGACGGCGTTCAGGGCCGGTGGGCCGAGCTTTTGCCACTTCTTTTGTGGACAAACCGCACCACGCCGCGCAGGGCAACGGGTGAAACACCTTTCGCGATGGCTTACGACAGTGATGCCGTCGTGCCCGTCGAGTCCATGCTACCCACGGAGCGAGTTGCGGGGTACAACCAGTTCACCAACGACGAGGCTCTCAAGGTGGAAATGCACCTTCGCGATGAGCGTCGAGAGGCGGCGGAGCTGCGCTCCGTCGAGTACAAGAGAAGGACCGCGGCATACTACAACAAGAGAGTCAAGCTCCGCGGCCATAAGGAGGGCGATCTAGCCCTCCGAAGAGCCGACGGGGGCAAGCTTGACGCGAAGTGGGAAGGACCGTACCTCCTTTCCAAAGAAGTCGTCCCAGGGGCTTTTAAACTAACAGATCTAACGACAAGACAAACTCTTGCCAAGACATGGAATGCGGCACGCCTCAAGAAGTACTATGTGTAAATAAGCTAGGGTTGTCACCGTGTTGTTGTCACTTGTAATGTCTTTATTCTACCAGTTATCATATGAATAAAACGAGACAACTACCCTACGCTGTCCTAATAATGAGTTTGTCGTTACGGAAAGCCGCCAAGTTGCCGTCCTCGCTTGGGGTTGTCTGCTAACGCGCGCGGTGTGCTTAGGCGCGCTCGAGTTGGGCTCCACCCCTCGCAGCCGCATAAAGCCTTAAAACATCAAAAACTCCACTGTCGTTAAGGAAACCCAAGTTGCCGTCCTCGCTTGGGGTTGTCCGCTAACACGCGCGATGCGCTTAGGCGCGCTCAAGTTGGGTTCCACCCCTCGCAGTCGCATAAAGCCTTAAAACATCAAAAAATCCACTATCGTTAGGGAAACCCAAGTTGCCGTCCTCTCTTGGGGTTGTCCGCTAACGCGCACGATGCGCTTAGGCCCGCTCGAGTTGGGTTCCACCCTTCGCAGTCACATAAAGCCTTAAAACATCAAAAAATCCACTGTCGTTAGGGAAACCCAAGTTGGCGACCTCGCTTGGGGTTGTCCACTAATGCGCGCGATACGCTTAGGCGCGCTCGAGTTGGGTTCCACCCCTCGCAGCCGCATAAAGCCTTAAAACATCAAAAACTCCACTGTCGTTAGGGAAACCCAAGTTGCCGTCCTCGCTTGGGGTTGTCCGCTAACGCGCGAAAAAACTTCACGCTGGTCACGAGCAAAAGTCTAGTTACATTAACCTAGTGTCAAGCGCGGTCCTAGCACCTAGCTTGGCATGGGGTTGGGTACGGCGAGCTTTCGCAAAGTCTAGATACATTAACCTAGTGTCAAGCGCGGTCCTAGCACCTAGTTTGGCATTGGGTTGGGTACGGCGAGCTTTCGCAAAGTCTAGTTACATTAACCTAGTGTCAAGCGCGGTCCTAGCACCTAGCTTGGCATGGGGTTGGGTACGGCAAGCTTTCACAAAGTCTAGTTACATTAACCTAGTGTCAAGCGCGGTCCTAGCACCTAGCTTGGCATAGGGTTGGGTACGGCGAGCTTTCGCAAAGTCTAGTTACATTAACCTAGTGTCAAGCGCGGTCCTAGCACCTAGCTTGGCATGGAGTTCGGTACGACGAGCTTTCGCAAAGTCTAGTTACATTAACCTAGTGTCAAGTGCGGTCCTATCACCTAGCTTGGCATAGGGTTGGGTACGGCGAGCTTTCGCAAAGTCTAGTTACATTAACCTAGTGACAAGCGCGGTCCTAGCACCTAGCTTGGCATGGGGTTGGGTACGGCGAGCTTTTGCAAAGTCTAGTTACATTAACCTAGTGACAAGCGCGGTCCTAGCACCTAGCTTGGCATGGGGTTGGGTACGGCGAGCTTTCGCAAAGTCTAGTTACATTAACCTAGTGACAAGCGCGGTCCTAGCACCTAGCTTGGCATGGGGTTGGGTACGGCGAGCTTTCGCAAAGTCTAGTTACATTAACCTAGTGACAAGCGCGGTCCTAGCACCTAGCTTGGCATGGGGTTGGGTACGTCGACTCTTCACAAAGTCTAGTTTCCGCAAAATTTAGTTTAAAGGATAAGAGAAAACGAACGAGGAATGAATAAACACAACACCGCGTGGCGGCAAAAGAAGTTAGGACGCCTACTTCGCGTCAAGGTCAAGTACAATTACAGCCGCATCGCGGCAATAAACAGTGTTTGGGCCCCAAGCACCATGTGGAATAACAGTTCAGCGAAAAGAAAAACAAAAAAAACAACGAGCAAATCTACGGACTTCGTAGAGAGGGGCTTCAGGTCTCGGGGGCATCGACCGCGGTCTCGGAAGCGGGAGGGTCCTCGGGGGTCTTGTCTTTTTCGGCGTCGGCGGCAAGAGGTTCGGGGTTGGCGTTCGGAGCATCAGTTCCCTCCACCTCGCCTGCCTCGATGCCCGGCGGTGGCTTCGCCACCCCGTCCTCCTAAACGACTCCCATCTTGCGCTTGAGGTCGGGGGCGAAGTACTTCACCTTATACCTCTCACAATACTGGAGGGCCGCCGTGACCGCGCTCAGAGCTTGAACCGCTTTCGCGTCAGAAACGCGGCGGTCCTTGTACTCCTGCGACTGGAAGAATTCGGGCACCGCGTTCTCGATCTTGGCTTGGGCCTCCTCCAATTGATGCCGCAACTTCCCGGCCGTTGCCTTGAGTCCCGCCGCCTCTTTCTTGGACGCCGCGAGTTGGGCCTTGACTGCCTTGAGCTCGCGACGTCCTTCTCCGTCTGTGCTCGCAGCTCTTCGAGTGCCGCTTCCGCCTTCTCCTTGGCCTTGAACGCCTCGTCCGCTCGGGCCACCTCCTCGGAAACGCGTTCAGGGAGATAATTCACCACCGCATTGACCTACGGGTCAAGACACACCAACATTACTACAAAAACACAAGAAAAAGGGAGAAATTGTATCGCGTTGAGCGAAAGGGCCACGTACCATGTGGCCATATTTCATGCACTCCCCTGATAGGTCCTTCGCGTTGAGGGTCCTGAGCCATGCCTTCTCATCCTCATAGCCGTATTGACCCTCCTTAAAGGTGGTCCAGCTTGGCCCAACGCATGCGAATCTCGCCACTTCCGCCCTTCGCGACCAGTGACGGCGGCTGCCGGCGCCCGTCGTGATCTGGGCGGGGCCTTTGGAGACTTCAGGGGGCTGCTCCTCATCGACCGTGGCCGCGTCCCTCTTGCCCCTCTTCACCAAAGCCGTCGAGCGGACCGCGTCATCTGCGCCCTTGCGCTTGAGGTCGCCCTGCGCGCGTTTATCTTTGGGTTCGGGGGGGGGGGGGCGCCATGCCCCTTGCGGTCATGAGCCCCTTTCGCGGCAACCTCATTCTTGGCCGCAGTCTTCGCGGTGGAGGGGCCGCCAGAGACCGCTTGGTTGGACTGGCCAGAGATAAGAGCGTCGAACACGTCCATATCTGCAAAACAAATCACAAACGGTTAGTTTGAACGCGTGTAAAGTACTAAGAAAGCATGCGTCGAAATAAATCAAGTCTAAAAAAAAAAGCTGGAAAATACCTTCGCCCTTGGCCACCGGGGACGCGGTGGCCGACGAAGATACCTCGACCACCCGAGGCCCCGCCGGCCTCAGACTGAGGCCCCCGCGCTCAAGGCGCTCCTGGGTCAGCCACGCGCTTTGCTCCCTTTTGAAGGCCGCGGCAAAGGCTTTCTTCACCGCGGCGGCCAGCTTAGACGCGCCACGTTTGCGTTTATGTCGCTGGAACCTCTCAGGTAACAGGGGGCAGAGCGTGGTGTCGCCCCGGAAATCGTGCACGATGAACCACTTCTCCTTCCACCGCGGGCCAACGTTGGAGGGAGTGTTGATGAGATTGCAGTGCGTGAGGCTGAAGTTCACAATGCCCCTGTTGTCCGCTTTGATCGTAAGAATCTGTTGCATGTGCCACGCGGAGGGAGGGTGCCTCAGCTCTAGACACCTTAGGTGGTAGGCCGCGATATAACTCCAGCAGTTGGGGGCCATCGAGGCCGGAGCAAGCTCGAGATCGAATCAAAAATCTGAAACGTAGCGCGGTAGAGGAAGCCTAAATCCCGCGATGAGGCTCGCCGTGTAAACCACGTGACCCGCCTCATAAACAACATAGCTGTTACCCCCGTCCAAAGGCAGCAGGAGCTCCACCCCTACTGGCCAGGGGTATCCCGTCGCGATCTGATCCAGCTCCTCGAGGGTAAGGATGGATGCGCAACCCTTTGCCAGCGTCGCCGGGTTCTCGTACTCCGCCAGACGCGCGGGCCTGGTCTGGCGGAAGCGAGGGACTTCCGCCCTAACGCTCGTTAAATATCGCGAGAGAAAGCTCCTCGCGGTCCCAGAGGTGGATGCCTCGGCATCAAGGGCCTCTTCATGAAGGTCGTAGGGCTTGCAGCGCGCCATTGATCGCGAGGACGACTCACTCTTTGTGCGGGCGGCAGATACCATGGTGGGGTCGCTCTTGCTTAAACCGGCGGGCTCGCGAAAGTTGTTCTGAGAATCACTCACGGACATCTCTCGATACTCAAACGAGGGGTCGGGGGTGTAGAAGTCGTCCCAGTTCGCTATCCTATCACCGCGATCCACGCCTGAAGGGCAGGAGTCGCTGGAAAACCCCAAATCCAGGGCACGGAAGCAAAGAGGCACTTGGAGTAAGGAAAAAAGAAATGATGTGCATGGGAAGAAACAATCATGGAGAAACATATAGCGCGATAAGTACACAGTAAACGACAAGTGAAAGCAAAAAAGGACAAGGAGCGCGGTACCCCAAGCACGGGCACGTGTCATTTCGCAATAGGGCGAGAAGCCATGTCAAAACAGAAAGCCTGGGGGCGTGCGCGCGCTGTGTCAAAGGAACATTCCGCCGTTCTCGACACGCATCTCCAGGGGTATGCCAAGGCGACAGGACGCTGGTGGGACGGGACGTCGCGATAAGCGCGTCGTCTTCGATCTCCCATAAGCGTGACGTTTCGCCTCCCACGACGTTTCGCCTCCCACGGCGCTTGGCCTCCCCGGCGGAGTTTTTCCTTCCCTCCGCCACTCGAAACGGCCAGTCGTGGTATGGACGCCTGCGGGCGGTAACGGCCCACCCGAGTCATGGCTGGGGCAGGAGCTTTCTATCGCTCCCCGCCGCCCAAAACCCATAAGAAAAAGGGGGCCGAGGCCCCCGGTGGGGCGGGTTCTCGGGGGAAACCACCCCGTAAGCCGCCGTCACCCAGCGGCGGTGTCACCGCTGAATTTAGGGCACCCCCGAGAAGAGCCGGCGAAGCAGAAAAATGAGGAAAGAGAAGAAAGGAGAAGAAGGAGAGTATACCGGAAAGGCGAGATGTGCGGTGTGGGGGCGGTTGTGGCGGTTGTCCGAGCGATTGTAGACGGCGGAGGGCGAGAGCGTCCTTGGGAGCGAAAATGGCATTTGGGAGTTGCGTTGAGGGAATGAGGAGGACGAGGGGTGGAAACCACCTTTTGTTTAAAATTCAGTGGGCCACGGAGTAATGGGCCTCGTCTGGCTGACGGCCCACGAAGTTCCACGGCCCAAACAATCTCCCTTGCCATACTCTTCGCCCGGCTGCCCCCGTTTGCCCGCACATCTCCAAGGCCTTAGCGCGTTCCGCGCGCCACGTCTCTGGTTCTCAAGTGCTGTTTGGACCCGCCCTCAAACGGGCATCGAGGCCCAGTCCATGGGGTTGTGTTGATACCAGGAACCGTCACCGCAGTAAAGACCACCCTACCAAAACAAAATATCACCAAGTATAAACATATCAATGGCTTTGCCCCCAGCCCTGTCGTCATCGCGTTCAAACATATATCATATGGCCCAGCGCAACAATCCTTTCATCGCGTGCGCTGCCATCGTGAATAGAGGAGGCCGTCCCATCCACGCAAGTGGGTGGGCGGCAGCGTCCCATCAAACGAGCGGTGGGCGGCAACGTCCCATCCTAGCCTGTGATTGGCCAGCTCCGCGGCCACCGCTCCAAGAGCCAACCAGAGAGCGACACGTACTTGGGCAGCACTCGTCCCACATCGACGTCTCGATCGATCTCAACCCAGAATTCGGCTATAAATAGCGAGCTCGATACACCAGAACGGGGATAAAAAACCTCGCGAATCACATACACTAGATCTTGAGCTAAGATCGTTGTTATAACCCGATACACCCAAACGCGATAGAGAATCTCTGTCTACTGTTGTAATCTCACAGCTAATACAAAAACATCCTTCACACTACACTCATCGCGTTAAACACTACTAGCGACCAGATACTTTCCATCTCTTCGTCTGTTGACTTGGTTGATATTCAAATCCCGTGCTCTCATCGCGTTATACTACTCTCGGTGTTTTCGGACCTCAACACATATAAGAATATAATGTTAAAAAAATCATGTTGGGAAAAAATCTTAAGATATAAAAAATGAGATGAGATTTCAAGTAGATATACAAGGAAATTGGATAAGATATCAACTAGAACTATAAGGGTTATTTTAAAAAAATCTAATGTAAAAAAATGAAATTATTATTTTATTCAAGCTTGATGATGTGGCGTAAATCTTTACACAAACTTGGGTTCTACTTTATATTGTATTATAGTAGATATATATATATATTGATATTGATTACGTCGAATATTTCGATCATATGGTTTTTGTTTCCAATCATATGATTTTAAAATAAAAATGGTTCAATAATTTTGCTGAATAAAATTGTATGTATTTTATGTTATCTTATACTTTTCCAAAATAAAATTGAGAGATCAAATAAATAATGTATAATAACTTACTATTAAGAGATCATATAAATAAATTGAATGAATTTGACAACATACGTGATTAAAAATATATATAAATTAACAGTTAATTGAGCATATATATCTTTTAATACCTTAGATCCTTGAAAAGTTTTATGCAAAGTTTTGTATCACTAATCAACAATTCATATCTATACTACTACTGTATAGTATAAAGCGGAACCAATGTGTGTACAAAGATTTGTGCCGCATGTCATTTCTATAATAAAATGATCCCTCCTCTATATAATAAGTTGTAGTCAGTATTTTTGAAAATAATGTAATAAAGAGATAAACTTCTATCTAAAAATATTTATATCTATATTATCTTCTATATATTCTGAAACAATTATAATAAAATCAAGAATAATTTTGAAAATAATCTAATCAGGAAATAAATCTTTATCTAGAAATATATATCTTAATAAATTCCATAAAAAAAGAATAATTTCAAAATACACAATGAATTTAGTTTATCTAAATTTACGTATTACCTTTGATATATTATAAGATATTCATATATCAAAGTTGTAAGCTTTTCAATTATAACTTTAGGTAAGTTTATGTAATTAAATATAGAAAGGGGATCATGTGAGATCAACCCTTAAAATATAAAATGAGATCAAATATCATCCGTTAGATATCCAGAATTCAATGGCCCGGATTGCCTCCACTTTTTTAAGCCCCTTTTATATGTAAAAGACTTTTTTGTCTTTTTCTACTCCCAATCTTCCTGATCGACCTGTTGCTTTGTGCGTTCCCAATTTTCTCAATCGTTCTCTTTTGAAAATCGCCATTCATCCATTGTTCTTCCCCCAAGTTCATCCATATATTGTTCTTCTCCAACACGATTCCCTTAAATTCCTTTCTCCAATCTGATTCCTTTGACCTCCAATTCCCTTCTTATGGATTTAGGTAGATGATTTCGAAATTTGAAACTTGTTTTTTGTGAACTTCTATCATTTGTGCTTGTAGTTGTGAAACTTGTTAATCTATGGATATTTTCGCTTTAATCTACTCTCTTTTGAGTGAACTCGTTAAATTTGCACTGTCTAAAGGTTATGGCAACATGAAAAACTTAATTTTGATGGTTTCGATTGAATAGCTATGGTGAAAGTTCATTCTTATCTTGTTGCCCACCATGTTTTCGACAAAATGCCTCAACAAACGTGTCTTAATTTACATGAACCGTTATATGGCTTTCAATGAAGCTTTACTTGAACATTTATGAGCCATAATGATATTCTTCGTGAACCAAAAGAATAATCGTATTTGCCCATTTGTAGTACTCATTATGTGTTTCATGTTGCTTCACACATAACTTTTATGTTTCTTTTGTAGATTGTTTATGTCTTTTACATTGCAAATTGACAATTTCGATTGAATATAGAGGTTGAAAGTGTATGCTTGTCTGGTTGCCCATCATGTGTTCGACAAAAATGCCTCAACACATGTGCCTTAATTTACATGAACTGTTTTGTGTTTTTAATGAACCTTTCCTTCAAAATTTATGAACCATAATGACATTCTTTGTGAACCAAAAGAAGAATCGTATTTGCACATTTGTAGTACTCATTATGTATTTCATGTCGCTTTACATTTTTTTTGTTGATTGCTCATTAAGCTCGAGTCATTCTATCATGTCTCATTCAAATGGTGATGCTAATACTGATGGAGTTTCATTGAAAGATTTTCATAATAATACTAGTACCATTGTTGGAGCCCCATTGGATGATGATGAGACGATAACGATGCTTACATTCTTCACTTATCACAAGATTGTTCTTATTTCATTACTACTTGTACGATTGAGTATAAACCTCAATAATGTTTTGTTATGTGTGATTGAGGATTAAGTTATCTTCTATGCGCTTTAACATTAAATGAACTGTATAATTACAAGATATGGACCTACAAGTGGAACACAATGAACCAAATTCTTTTCTTTTACACAATTTACGCATTTTTATCATATATGAACCTAGTGATTCAAATTCATGAACCATTACGTCGAAGTCAATGAACCAAATAATTAAACTTCATGAACTTAAAAACAATGAATTCAATATTTTTCTTTTATACAATTTACGCATCTTGTCATATATGAACCGAGTGATTTAAATTCTTGAACCATCACGTTGAAGATAATGAACCACACAATTAAACTTCATGGACCATCAATGAATTCAATACTTTCTATGGCACAATGAACCTTACAAGTGGAACAAAATGAACCTACAAGTGGAACACAACGAACCTTGTGAGTGAAGACTTATTTGCCTTTTTGGGTCAAAATCAGTTTATTTACAGGTTTGTCATCATGTCTACCCTTTTCCTTATTTTATTAGAGATTGTTTCTCATTTTACACTATAAGGATAAAATGCACCAGAAGCATAACTAGTAGAAGGTTAATTTGTATAGTAAAGTTTCATGTAATACCTTAGGTAAGTTTATGTAGTTTTTCACGGCTAAACTAGTAGAAGGTTAATTTGTATAGTAAAGTTTTATGCGAGCTGCCACATTATGGTGCTCAATAACACGGATCCAACTACATATGATGAGGTCGCGGCCATTAGAAAGGTTAATTAGATCGTACACTAAACAGAATAGTCTTGCTTATTCCGGATGCGTTTGGTAATATATAGTGTTGGAAATATAGTGTCTCCATGGGAATAGTGGGGTTGTTAGCATAGAAACAATAGTAGACATTTCCTTGTGTTTTGATGATAACAAACGCCATGAGACTTGATGGTTCGAGTGTTTCTTGAGTGTTTAGGTAAACAAGTATAATAGGGAACAAGAGAAGCCCTCAAGAGAGAGAACGATGTGTGGGAATAGCACTGTTACCCCGGTAGGGAACAATGTGAGGTAACAACATTGTTACCGCATCAAGGAATGGTGTGAACAACATTGTCGCAGGGTCAAGGATCAGTGTCAGGGAACAATACTATTACCACTGAGGGAACAGTGTCAGGGAGCAACACTGTTTCCGCTGATGGAACAATGTCAGAAAACAACAGCGTCTGTAGAGTCTTGCCTTACTACACTTAATAAGCGCATGAGAGAAACGGCGGAAACCCTAGCTAGCGTGCCGTGTTTATGGGCTTTAATGAGCCTAGAAACACGTGGGATCTACTTGAAGATATTGTGCAACCATAATATCAAGAAGATAAGATCCAAGGAGATAAGATAGAGTTGTTAGGATTATTTGTGGAATTAATCATGTGTGAATTATGGTTAAGATGTGAATCAAATTCCACGTAAGTGATTCTATAAATACCTAGAGTTGAGTCAGAAGCTTCTCAACCGATTACAAAACACTTAGAGTGCTCGTGTGAAGAAGAAGAAGTCTAATTGAAGTTATTGGTAATCACTGTTATTGTTATACAAGTTTCTTAGACTGAGAAATTAGGATGTGTAGGTGCATAATCTAGTGATTAGGTTAGACTACTTGAAGTCGTTGTTTGTCTTGAAATAACTTGTAAGTGGCATTAATAAAGTGATTGTTCAAACTCCTCTAACGAGGGAGTGGTCTTTCCTTTGAACAACTAGTTGGTTGTTTGAGGTTTCCACTATAAGTAATCGCGTCCATATACTGTTACCCTTTTGTGTTAGTATTGTTTTACTACTTTCCGCTGCCCAGTGCAATGTTACCCCCTAGGTAACAGTGTTTGTATACTAACGCCGATCATGTAATTGAATTCGCCCATGACCATCGTGATCACGAACCATTCAACGCGGACAAACTCGATAGGATGCAACCCGACTTTGAAAGCTACCATACAACATCTAGGGGATGAAGATGGGACAAGCAGAATGACTTGTCTCCTCTCAAGAAATCTCTATCAACTGAGCATTCTCGGAGTGATACATATCGTTCAGACCGCAAAGTGTCCGAGATCGCACTAGAAAATGACCCATGCAACGACCGTGAGGGACGACGAAAACCGCGACCGTGGTTTCGACCATGATCGCGACTATCCTTGCAACTAGCATATGTACGACTTACAGAGGGTCGAAGTGCGAAGGGCCAAGCAATCAAAGACAGATGAGGGTGAGAACCGAGTGATGGAACGAACCGAGATGAGACTACTCGAGTTGTTGAAAGCACAAGGCAAAACCCTTTTGATACACTATTTTTATACAGTGTAAGTAGAATGTTTAGTAGACATTTTGAGTGATTTTGGTCAGTATTAGGTTGCATTTATGAGATTTGAGCTGAAATAGAAGATTAGATTTTATTGAAGACCGGAGTTGAGAAGGCCAGGGTAGCGGCCACCACTGTCGATGTCACGGTTACGCTGTTGGCTACGTAAATAAAATAAAGTTCATTTGTGAAGGAGAAATGTATGGCCTGTTAGGGTTGCAGGACATTTAACTTGGGGTTGGCCCATTAAAATTTGATTGATGAAATAGGCAGTCAAGGGACTCCTTGATTTTCTCTACAGTTGAGATTGAAACCACGTTCTTTTATAAGGTGGTTATCCCCATCATTGAAGAAACACGTTTACAAAACCTTCTTCAAAAATTTATGAGTCTGAGAGCATACACAGTTTCTAGAGTTCGCCAGACTTTTGCTTTTGGGTGTTGCAAAGAAGTAGAGCAGTAGAGGGTGGAAAGACAGAAGATAGATAGAATGATATAGATTGATGGAAGATATCGAGGTAGAATGAGATCAAAAAGTCCTCTTTTTGTCTTTTCATGTTTTTTTTTCATAATAATAAAAATGAGCTAAAACCGAGACGCAGTATGGTTGCCGCGAGCACAGGCTAGTACCTGTTCATCGGGGCACACTGGTTATCCACCGCAAACCCTAAGCTAAGAATGGAAAAACAGTCTAACTAATCCTTGGGTTGCCTCCCAAGCAGCGCTTTTGTTTAACGTCGTTGGCTCGACGTGGATACGATCAATATGGGTCCTCATCAACATGAATTCGGACCTCGTTACCACCATGAGATATGGAAAGAGTTCCATTGGCAACATCAATAACCGTCCTCGCGGTTTTCATGAATGGGCGACCAAGTAAGAGAACTGGGTCGTAACGCCCTTCACCTATCTCCATTACATAGAAATCTGTAGGAAAGATTAGACCATCCACCTGCACTAGAACATCCTCAACTAACCCTTTCGGGCGCACGTTAGAGTGGTCAGCCAATTCAATAACAATATCGGATCCTTCAAGGGACTAAGGCCTAACCTATCATACATACAAGCTGGAAGAACATTAATGGAGGCACCTAAATCTAGCATAGCACGCTCAATTTTAGTTTTTCCAATAGTGACGGGGACAGTGAATCTTCCTGGGTCTGAACATTTTTTAGGCAATTGAATCTGGAGTAGGGAATTACATGCCTTGGTTTTGCTAGCATGAGTTTTCTCCACTAGAGCTACTTTCTCAATTTTAGGACTAGTCCTATTTTTCCTTTTCATTGTACAAAGCTCTTTCATAAATTTAGCAAAACGAGGGACACTTTGAATGAGATTGATGAGAGGAACATTTACCTGGCAATTGGCGAAGGTCTCGAAAAGTTCCTTGTCATGTGTCGGCTTCCTTGTGTCCTTTAGTGCTTCCGGGAATGAAGGAGCTGGCTTGAGAGAGCTCAGGGGCGGAAGTGGTTGAGCAACGTACCCGTCATCCTCCTCGGGTGCTGGAGCGCGGTCGCGTCTAGGGGAGCGCGGGCGCGGAGGCGAATAGTTCTTGAATGCATAATCGAGCAAAGCCCCGAAATTTCGCTCTGCCTCCTTACCGCGGGCGCGGTCCGGGCTCTGCGGTCGCGGCTCGTCATGTGTATCACGGCCCTAGTTCTCTGTGGGATTTCCGCGGGCGCGGTAGGGTGAGCGCGGTCACGGTATCTCACCAGAGGCTTGTCCCTCTTGATCCTCGACCCCGGCGCGGTCGCGGCCAGGGGAGCGCGGTCGCGGTATATCACCAGTGGGTGATTCCCGACTCGCCAAGACTTTACCGCTCCTCAAGTTCATGGCACTCACATTCTCCTTGTGGTTGAGCGGTTGAGAGTGGAGTTTCCCGGAGTCCTTAGACTCGAGCCTATTGATCATGGTGGCAAGTTGGCTCAATTGAGTCTCAAGATTCTTCACAGCAGCCTTCGTCTCTTAGTTCTCCTTCAGAAGGGCGGTAATAGCATCGTTCTGAGACGGAGCAGGTGCTCTCGGGGCATAATTATTTGAGCGGAATTGCTGTTGCTGGCCCTGAGGAGCGAACTGTTGTTGCTGCGGTGGCTCTTGCTGCTGCTGGTTACTCCATCGAAAGTGAGGATGGTTCGCCCACCCCGGATTGTAGGTATTAGAGAAAGGATCATTCCGGGGCCGGGGCACACCATAATGGCCAATAGCATTGACCGACTCCTCGGTCTCCTGAATGGTGGGGCATTGGTCGGTGAAGTAGCTTGCGTCATAGCAAAGACCACATGCATTGACTTGTTGAGCCGTCTTCTTCGTGAGCAATTGCTTCATAAGATCCTTGAGTTCCCTTACTTCAACATTCAGGGACTCGCTCACCACATTAACGGACCTCGCATTGGTCCTGGACCGCTGATTGCGGGCTTGCTCCGCCAAGATCTCCACTTTCTCAATGGCTGCAGCGGGAGTCAAGTTCTCATAACTGCCCCCACAAGATGCATTCATGAGCCTCTTGTCATTGTCGCAGAGTCCCTCAATGATGTATCAAATAAGATCCTTGGCAAGATAGCCATGGTAGGGACAACTCGCGTGTTGGGACGCTATCAAGGACGCTTGCGTACTTGTTAGTGTACCACATAACCGTCCCTTAGTTTTGATATGACAAACTTACTTTGATTCTAATAAATTTGTCCAAGTGTTCAGGAATGCTAGTGACAAAAGGACAACAGGTGTATGGATGTCCCTGAGGCTAAGGGACACTAGCTACTAGGAAGTAAGGACCAGACAAGTGACTACTTGAGCAAGGACGCAGTCCCAAGCAAGTAGGAACGCGAGCTTCATCTCAGAAGCGTCCTTACTCAGCAGCCGACAGGATGACATCACTCGACAATGTTTGATCATCAAGGACTCGTGGAGACCGATCCTGTAGCAGAGTCCATCACCACGTGGAAGCAGATCCTGTAGCAGAGTTCATCAACACGTGGAGGCTGATCCTGTAGCGGAGTCCATCACAGCTGGATACAGGTTGCTTCCTTCCATCACCGCCATACTACGTGGAGGAAGATCCTGTAGCCACGTCCTCGAAGGGCATGATCGTCCCAGAGAATGACGCCTTTCCCAAGTCCTATAAATAGCCCCAAGGCATTTATTGTGACGCTAACGCTTTCAGAGAATATTTAGAGAATTCAGAGCGAAACCGACCTCGATCAAGAACATGAAGAACAAGCTTAGAACTCTTCTAGGTTGAGTGTTTGATCGAGAGAAAAGTTGTAGCCAAAACCAAAACAGTTTGTAAACCAGAAAACAAAAGAAAAGAGAGAAGTCCTACGAAGCACTGTAGGACGTAGGGATAGAGTCCTTTAGAAGATTAAACTCGCTTGAGTTGTAGGCTTAAAGGAGTACTTTGCTAGTGGACTTAGGACGCATTCTAAGTGCCAGAGAAGTGTAAAGAACTCGCCAGTCCAACGCAAGGACGTTTAAAAAGAAAGGAAAAATCTATTAAAAAATCCTCCAAGGAGGTAAAGGTTTACACTCAAGGACTACTTGGTCTTGAGTGGTTCCTCTATAAATCATTGTGTTCCATACTTAGTAAGTTCACCTGTTTAGTTTCTAATTCCGCTACACAACTAAAGGACGCCCTTATACTTAGTAACGACGCCTCACTCAAGGACGCCTTTACCCAAGTGAAGGACGTCCCAGTTTAATACTAACGATCCAACATCGCGATGAGCCTTTTGTAACGCTCATAATAGTCATAGAGGTTCTCGTCCTCCCCTTGCTCCAAACTGCTGAGTTGTTTTTTCATAGAAGTTTGTTTGGAAGCAGGGAAGTACTTCTCCAGAAACGCCTTCTTCAAGGCCGCCCAAGTAGTGATAGAGCCCGGCACCAAATAAAGGAGCCATTCCTTGGCGGAGTCCTCCAATGAGAAGGGAAAAGCCCGGAGCTTAATTTGATCCTCCGTCACGTCCGTTGGCTTCATACTCACGCACACCGCGTGGAACTCAGTGAGGTGCTTGTTCGGGTCCTCACCACTCAACCCGTGGAATTTGGGCAAGTGATGGATGAGCCCAGACTTGAGCTCGAACTTCACGCCCTCCCTGAGATCGGGGAATTGAACAACCAGCTGCTGTTGTTGGAGATCGGGCGCAGTAAGTTGGCGGATAGTGCGTTCCTCCATGGTGTCCTCCGGTTTAAAATCAGAGAGAGAAAGAGGTTCAAGAAGATTGTAAGATGCAGAAGGTCTGGGGGTGCTCCTTATCTTCCGAAGTGTCCTGTAAATTTCTGGATCAAAGCGAACAGGAGAAGTATTAGTAGACCGGGTACGGACCATGTGTTAGGTCCGAACCCAATAGAAGTTCCTGGGCACGAACCGCGGGCGTGCCGAGGTGGCCGCGATTCGGGCACAGAACACGAAAACGCACACAATCAAGCAAGAAAAAGGATTCCCCGGCAACGGCGCCAAAATTTGACTCGGGCAAAGTTGTTCCCAAATCAAAGATAAATCCCGAACATGCAAACAATCAGTATAATAAGCAAGCAGGGTCGAACCCAAAGGAATCAGTTTCAAGTAGATTTTAGTAGATTTTCATGCAAGTAATCAAAAAAGGGGGGGTTTTGAAAGTTGTTTTCAATCAAAGTTATCAAGTAGAGTTCATTCAATCAATTCCACTTTATTAATCTGTTGATCATGAATTCATCCACTTCTTTATATTCCTAAGTCAATTCCAATCCCGATCATAAGCAATCGCAAGTCCACGGTCCAAGCAATTCTATAACCCTAGGCAAGGACGCTTAAACCTAGAATTAGCATAGAGAACGAGGATATTAGGAAATCAAATTATGCAATCAAGCTACGAGTCTCATGCACAACTTAACCATTGAATACTCTTCCCTAAACTAGTCAACGGTCCTAGAATAGAGTTGTTTCGAGAAATAGGAAAGATGCATAGACAACAACCAATCCTAAATCAAACGATAGATCTAAGTCAATCAAACAAGTTGACCAGGCTCATAAAATCGAACATAGATCATGGGATTAAGCACAAGAGTATCAATAAAGACCTAGGGATAAAGAAGTTACCAGAATTTCACAACTTCTTGATAAAGCTTCCTTGATTGAATAAACTCAAGAGGAGAGTTAGTTCTCCATTACAATGAAAGCTCCAATCTTTATTGAAAGAATAATTGATTACTAAGAGAATGAAGGTCTTCTAAAAACCTAGAAAGGTTCCCCTTAAATAGCCCAAAGAACAACCTCTTCGAGATAGGTAAGAAAGGAAACCGAAAGATAAGAAAGGAAACAAGATAGAAAAGATAGAATTTCGTCCGCGTGAAAGTCGGCCGGCACCGCGACCGCAGCGTCACTACCGCGCCCGCGGCGGTCTTCGAAAGGTCAAACGCTGAGTCGGCTTCTACCGTGACCGCGCCACAGACAGCGCGACCGCGGCCTTCATGGGTCTTCATTGGTTCGTTTCTTCACGCCACCGCGCCCGTGTCATAGACAACGCGACCGCGGTATCTATGCAGTGGCGAATCTTCGTCTTTAAGCTCTTTAACTCTTGATTCTTCATAACTTGTGTCTTCGGTCTTCGCATTACAATAACGCTCAAAACTAACCTAAACACTCTCAAAATATCCCTAAAATATAAGAGTTAACCCATACAAAATAGCCTGTATCAGCTAGTCTCCTTGGGTTTGTTCAAGGGAGATGCTCTGATGTATGAACTCGTGAGGTTTTGGTAATTGATTTCTATCCTTTGGTTAATATTGATTCTCTTGTGCTTCATCTTATGAATGTTGATTGTTTCTTTAGGATTCGCGACCCTATTGATTTGATTGATTTTCTACTGTTTGATTGAGTTTGGATCGTGGACAAAACTAATCTGTGAAAACAACTTAACCTAAACCTGTTGTCTATGCAACTAGGATTAAGAAGAGAATTGATTGTTTTATCTTACAATGGACTCGTAGCTTGATTGTTTGATATTATATCCTGCATATCCTTGTTCTCTATGCTAATTATAGGTTAAGCGTCCTTGCCTAGGGTTATAGAATTGCTTCGACCGTGGACTTGCGATTGTTAATGATCAGGATAGGAATTAACCATAGGTGTGAATGAAATCTATGATCGAGTGATTATTTCATGAGTGGATCTTTTGAATGAACCTGTTTCTCTTATTTGATTATTTGTTTGTTTGTTTCGTTTTCTTAGGTTAGTTTAGTTTAGATCTTTTCTCCTAAATCCCCCTTATCTTTGGTTGATAATTATATTGATACTAGAAGCCTCAGTTCTCTTGGGTTCGACCCCTTAGTTGCATGCTATAGTAGTTTGTTTGTTTGGGTTATTTATCTTTGATCTTGGCACGATGACTTTAGCCAAGTAAGTGATCTAGGAGTGCTTGCTATTTCTTGTGTTATTGGTGATACTAGGGTAGAAAATGCTATGCTTGACTTGGGTGCTTCAATCAATGTCATGTCTTTTGCTGTCTATAAATATTTAGGTCTAGGGCCTTTGCAGGAAACCGACATAGTAGTTCAATTAGTTGATAGGTCCACTATTCGTCCTAGAGGCTTGGTTGAAAATGTTCTTATCATGCTTGTTTCTTTGATATTTCCTGCTGATTTCTATGTGCTTGATATGACTCATGATTCACACATTACTCCATTATTGCTTGGTCGTCCTTTCATGAAAACTGCTAAAACATGCATTAATGTGAGTCAAGGCACGTTAACTATGGAATTTGAGGGTGAATGAGTTGAATTCAATGTCACTGAAGCCATGAAATTCCCATCTGATGACCCTTTGCTATGCTCTCTTGATATTCTTGATCATTTAGTGCAAAATTACTTTGATCACAATCATGATGATGCACTTAAGTCTGCTATAGAGTATGATGTAAAACCTTCTAATGTGGAATTTGTCTTGTCTGCTGAAATGAATGATGTTATTAGTAGCATGAATAGGAATGAAAATGATGTGTTGGCCATTGGGCCCCCGCTACTAACACCTCAAAAAGAGGAACTAGTACCTTCTATAGTGCAGGCAGCTGAGATCGAATTGAGAAACTTCTTGATCATCTCAAATATGCTTTTCTTAGAGAGAACGAAACACTTCCAGTGATCATCTCTAGCAAACTTTCCATGGAGCAAGAAGAGAGATTGGTGAAAGTTCTTTAAGAGCACAAAACTACACTTGGATGGACCATTGCGGACATTAAGGGGATTAGTCCCTCTACATGTATGCATTGGATCCTCTTGGAGGAAGGAGCAAAGCCATCTAGACAACCTCAGCGACGGTTAAATCCGCCCATGATGGAGGTTGTAAAGAAAGAAGTCCTCAAGCTCTACAATGCAGGCATGATATATTCTATCTCTGATAGCAATTGGTGAGCCCTACCCAAGTGGTACCTAAGAAAGGAGGGATCACTGTAGTGGAGAACAAGGACGGAGAAAAGGTTCCTCAAAGATTGCAAATAGGGTGGCATGTATGGATCAACTACAGGAAGCTCAACGTAGTTACTCGCAAGGATCACTTTCCTCTACCCTTCATTGATCAGATGCTTGAACAACTCGCAGGCCGCGCTTACTATTACTTTCTTGATGGCTACTCGGGATACTTTCAAATTGCCATTGCACCGGAAGATCAGGAGAAGACCACATTCACTAGTCCTTTTGGCACTTTTGCATATCGAAGGAAGCCTTTTGGATTGTGTAATGCCCCCGGTACCTTTCAACGGTGTATGGTTAGTATTTTCTCTGGAATTTGATTGAAGCATTTATGAATCAATATACGGTTCATGGGGATGATTTTGACTCTTGCTTACACCATTTGACACTCGTGCTCAAACGATGCGTTGAGACTAATTTGGTTCTCAATTCGGAAAAGTGTCACTATGGTTGAGCAAGGGATCGTCCTTGGACACGTAGTTTCATCCAAGGGTATTGAGGTCGATAAGGCAAAGGTTGACACCATTAAATCTTTGCCTTATCCTACTAATGTCCACCAAGTGCGTTCCTTTCTTGGTCATGCAGGGTTTTACCGCAGGTTCATTCAAGGCTTCTCCAAGTTCGCAGCTCCCCTCTGTGAGCTCCTCAAGAAAGAAGTAGCCTTCACCTGCACAAGTGAGTGTCGGGCTGCATTTGATACTCTGAGAGACGCACTCATTAGTGCACCCATAATTCAATCTCCCTATTGGTCACGGCCCTTTAGGATCATGTGTGATGCCAGTGACTATGCTGTGGGAGCCGTTCTTGGTCAAAGAGAAGCTAGAGTCCCATCTGTTATATACTACGCTTCTATGACTTTGAACGAGGCCCAGAGGAACTACACCGTTACAGAAAAGGGAATGCTCGCAGTAGTGTTCGCCTTATAAAAATTCAGACAATACCTCTTGGGCACTAAGGTGATCATTTACACCGATCATGCAGCTCTTTGTTATCTCATGAAGAAGAAGGAGACCAAGCCACGTTTGATAAGATGGGTCCTCCTACTAAGTGAATTTGACATCGAGGTGCGAGACAAGAAAGGTGTTGACAATGTGGTGGCTGATCATTTGAGTAGGCTACCAAACAAAGTGGAACAGTCAGGAAGCCACGAGTAAATCAGAGGAGATTTTCCCGACGACACCTTGTTCGAGATACAGTCTGCACCGATTCCGCGACCGCGGAGCCCATGCCGCGACCGCATTTTGGATGCAGAAGCTGATGGAGATTCTAGCAGCGAGCCGCGACCGCGCCCAATGGGCCGCGACCGCGGAATTCTTACAGAGGAAGATCGAGATTCTGGGACCATACCGCGCCCGCGCCCAGGCCACCGCGCCCGCGGTGACAGCCCAGATCCCGTGGATGATACTCGGAACGAGGAGTCCGTGCTCAGAATACAGAACTTCAAACCATGGCACGCTAATTTGGTGAACTTCTTTGTCTCGGGAGAATTGCCACCTCATTACACCCGAGCTCAGAAAGATAAAATCCGCAGCGAGACACGGTTCTATGTCTGGGATGACCTATACTTGTGGAAGCACTGTGCAGATAGCGTTATCCGATGTTGTATCCCGGATAACGAGGTAAATTCAATCCTTGCTTTTTGCCATTCTTATGCATGTCGGGGGCACTTCGGTGTTGATAAAACTGCTAGGAAAGTCTTAGAAGTTGGATTCTATTGGCCTCATATCTTTAGGGATGCTCATGCTTTCTATAGATTATGTGCTAGATGTCAAAGGGTGGGAAATATTTCTAAGAGAAATGAAATGCCTCAATCTCGCTTGATTTTTTGTGAAATCTTTGATGTTTGGGGTATAGATTTCATGGGACCTTTTCCATCCTCCTTTGGGAATCTCTATATTTTGCTTGCGGTGGACTACGTTTCCAAGTGGGTGGAAGCAAAGGCCACCAAGACTGATGATTCAAAAGTGGTTGCAGATTTCCTTAGGGACAACATCTTTTCTAGGTTTGGCATTCCAAAGGCGTTGATAAGTGGCAAGGGTACCCATTTTTGCAACAAGACCATCAGCGCTCTTTGGAAAAAGTACCACGTCACTCAAAAGGTCTCTACAGCTTACCATCCCCAGACGAATGGCTAGGCGGAAGTGTCTAACAGGGAGATCAAATCTATCTTAGTGAAAACGGTGGCCCCGAACCGGAAGGATTGGAGCTTAAGGCTCAATGATGCTTTATGGGCCTACCGTACAGCATACAAAACTCCCATTTGCATGTCCCCCTTCCGACTAGTCTATGGAAAAGCTTGTCATCTCCCTGTGGAACTTGAGCACAAAGCATATTGGGCTATCAAAAAGTGCAACATGCGCATTGATGAGGATGGTGCTTTTCGTAAGCTACAGATTCAGGAGTTGGAGGAACTACGGTTGGATGCTTATGTTAATGCTGTGAGTTTCAAGAACAAGACAAAAGCCAAGCACGACAAGAACATCCTTCGGAAGGAGTTCAAGGCAGGAGATAAAGTACTTCTCTACCAATCCCGCCTTACACTCTTCCCGGGAAAGCTACGTTCTCGATGGGCTGGCCCTTACGTGATCTCACAAGTTTTTCCTCATGGTGCAGTAGAGCTCTTTGAACATGGTGGCAAACCTTTCAAGCTCAATGGTCATCAATTGAAACCGTATCACGAGAGTGTGTCCCAAGAAGTATTAGATGAGCAAGACCTTAATGAACCAACTCCGGAGCTAGACTCATGAAGCGTATGCACGTCGAGCCAACGACGTTAAACAAAAGCGTTGCTTGGGAGGCAACCCAAGGATTAGATAAATTGTTTTCAATTCATAGCTTAGGTTGTTTTTGCTTTTTACGGACTAATGTGCAGGTACGAGGTCCGAAAGAACGTTTTGGTGTGAAACCACAGTCGCGGCAACCATACCGCGCCCGCGGCCACCAGCAGAACCCCGGCGTACAGGTACTAGACCGCTGTGGTCGCGTCACTCGTGCCGCGCCCGCGTCGGCCCCTGGTTTGATTTAAAAAAAATAGATTGTTGACCGCTGACCGGTCAAACTTTGACCGGTCAAACCGGCCCCCCCTTCTCCTACCTACCCCCATCTACCCTAATCCCATCACATTCACAACACAAAAATCCAACCTAACGTCGCCCTTACCCCAAACCCAAGCCATCACCCTCACCAACCCCCATTTACCATTGTCGGAGTCCCCACCTCGCCAGAATCTTCAACCGCCATTCACACCGGTCGACCACCGCGCCCGCGGTCTCACACCGCGTTCGCGATTTGAAGAAATTCCGGGCTCCTTTCCCACCTCTAGATCCGGCGACCACCATCATTGGCGGTGAATCTCCCTTGGTTAGCCACCCTAAGCCCTTGAAGTGGTGTCTCCTTGGCCGATTTAGTCCCCAGTTCAGTAGGTTTCTCAAGTGTGGTTCGAAATTTCACTCGGCGGATCTGCTTCTCCGACTTCGTTGTCGCCCCTCCGCGACCGCGCTGCTCGCACTGCTGCCCGCGGTGTGCATGATCTCGAGCTTCCTCTCTGCTGTCATCCCGCGACCGCGATGCTTAACCGCGACCGCGACGCTCAAGCCGCGACCACGACGCTCAAGCCGCGACCGCGCCACCACCCGATTGCTCAACACCCGTCTTTGGACAAATTCCGCGACCGCGCCTATTACCCCCGCGCTCACGGTATTGCGACAGAGCTTCATCCTGGTAACTTCGTACACCCTTCTTTTTCAATATGTCTCATTTCAATGGGTTGAAGACACTGAGTTCTCGAGCTAAGAACAGATGGGGTGAACTTGAGGGCCGAACTTTTGTGAGTACCAAATTCTTTTATGTTTCGACTCTTGATATGCTCGGTTTGTCGGAGTACACCTCGGAAATGCCGAGAGGTGCAAGTTTAGGGGGCATTCTTGAGTTGCATGCTCCTATATTTGAGGACTTGACTATCGAGTTCTTGTCCACTTATGAGTTTGATGATGAAGGAACTCTCAAGTTCAACGCTTGCGACCAAGTTTGTGTTATGCCGGAGCAAGAAATCAAGGACTGTTTTGGTATTACTCGAGAGCCTCGGAAGGATTGGCTTGAGTCCTTGTCTGATCAGGGTATGTATGATTTCTGGGTTCAGTTGACTGTTTTGGTGAAAGTTCTTTAAGAGCACAAAACTACACTTGGATGGACCGTTGCGGACATTAAGGGGATTAGTCCCTCTACATGTATGCATTGGATCCCCCTGGAGGAAGGAGCAAAGCCATCTAGACAACCTCAGCGACGGTTAAATCCGCCCATGATGGAGGTTGTAAAGAAATTAGTCCTCAAGCTCTACAACGCAAGCATGATCTATTCTATCTCTGATAGCAATTGGTGAGCCCTACCCAAGTGGTACCTAAGAAAGGAGGGATCACTGTAGTGGAGAACAAGGACGGAGAAAAGGTTCCTCAAAGATTGCAAACAGGGTGGCGTGTATGCATCAACTACAGGAAGCTCAACGTAGTTACTCGC
Organism: Polygonum maritimum; assembly: GCA_963924305.1. Lineage (NCBI taxonomy): Eukaryota > Viridiplantae > Streptophyta > Magnoliopsida > Caryophyllales > Polygonaceae > Polygonum > Polygonum maritimum. Next base: position 18,524,287 of record OZ002728.1, on the reverse strand, counting down.
AAGGATCACTTTCTTCTACCCTTCATTGATCAGATGCTTGAGCAACTCGCACGCCGCGCTTACTATTACTTTCTTGATGGCTACTCGGGATACTTTCAAATTGCCATTGCACCGAAAGATCAGGAGAAGACCACATTCACTTGTCCTTTTGGCACTTTTGCATATCGAAGGAAGCCTTTTGGATTGTGTAATGCCCCCGGTAACTTTCAACGGTGTATGGTTAGTATTTTCTCTGGAATTAGATTGAAGCATTTATGGATGAATTTACGGTTCATGGGGATGATTTTGTCTCTTGCTTACACCATTTGACACTCGTACTCAAACGATGCGTTGAGACTAATTTGGTTCTCAATTCGGAAAAGTGTCACTTTATGGTTGAGCAAGGGATCGTCCTTGGACACGTAGTTTCATCCAAGGGTATTGAGGTCGATAAGGCAAAGGTTGACACCATTAAATCTTTGCCTTATCCTACTAATGTCCGCAAAGTGCGTTCCTTTCTTGGTCATGCAGGGTTTTACCGCAGGTTCATTCAAGGCTTCTCCAAGATCGCAGCTCCCCTCTGTGAGCTCCTCAAGAAAGAAGTAGCCTTCACCTGCACAAGTGAGTGTCGGGCTGCATTTGATACTCTGAGAGACGCACTCATTAGTGCACCTATAATTCAATCTCCCTATTGGTCACGGCCCTTTAGGATCATGTGTGATGCCAGTGACTATGCTGTGGGAGCCGTTCTTGGTCAAAGAGAAGCTAGAGTCCCATCTGTTATATACTACGCTTCTATGATTTTGAACGAGGCCCAGAGGAACTACACCGTTACAGAAAAGGGAATGCTCGCAGTAGTGTTCGCCTTATAAAAATTCAGACAATACCTCTTGGGCACTAAGGTGATCATTTACACCGATCATGCAGCTCTTTGTTATCTCATGAAGAAGAAGGAGACCAAGCCACGTTTGATAAGATGGGTCCTCCTACTAAGTGAATTTGACATCGAGGTGCGAGACAAGAAAGGTGTTGACAATGTGGTGGCTGATCATTTGAGTAGGCTACCAAACAAAGTGGAACAGTCAGGAAGCCACGAGTAAATCAGAGGAGATTTTCCCGACGACACCTTGTTCGAGATACAGTCTGCACCGATTCCGCGACCGCGGAGCCCATGCCGCGACCGCATTTTGGATGCAGAAGCTGATGGAGATTCTAGCAGCGAGCCGCGACCGCGCCCGATGGGCCGCGACCGCGGAATTCTTACAGAGGAAGATCGAGATTCTGGGACCATACCGCGCCCGCGCCCAGGCCACCGCGCCCGCGGTGACAGCCCAGATCCCGTGGATGATACTCGGAACGAGGAGTCCGTGCTCAGAATACAGAACTTCAAACCATGGCACGCTAATTTGGTGAACTTCTTTGTCTCGGGAGAATTGCCACCTCATTACACCCGAGCTCAGAAAGATAAAATCCGCAGCGAGACACGGTTCTATGTCTGGGATGACCTATACTTGTGGAAGCACTGTGCAGATAGCGTTATCCGATGTTGTATCCCGGATAACGAGGTAAATTCAATCCTTGCTTTTTGCCATTCTTATGCATGTGGGGGGCACTTCGGTGTTGATAAAACTGCTAGGAAAGTCTTAGAAGTTGGATTCTATTGGCCTCATATCTTTAGGGATGCTCATGCTTTCTATAGATTATGTGTTAGATGTCAAAGGGTGGGAAATATTTCTAAGAGAAATGAAATGCCTCAATCTTGCATGATATTTTGTGAAATCTTTGATGTTTAGGGTATAGATTTCATGGGACCTTTTCCATCCTCCTTTGGGAATCTCTATATTTTGCTTGCGGTGGACTACGTTTCCAAGTGGGTGGAAGCGAAGGCCACCAGGACTGATGATTCAAAAGTGGTTGCAAATTTCCTTAGGGACGACATCTTTTCTAGGTTTGGCATTCCAAAGGCGTTGATAAGTGGCAGGGGTACCATTTTGCCAACAAGACCATCAGCGCTCTTTGGAAAAAGTACCACGTCACTCAAAAGGTCTCTACAGCTTACCATCCCCAGACGAATGGGTAGGCGGAAGTGTCTAACAGGGAGATCAAATCTATCTTAGTGAAAACGGTGGCCCCGAACCGGAAGGATTGGAGCTTAAGGCTCAATGATGCTTTATGGGCCTACCGTACAGCATACAAAACTCCCATTAACATGTCCCCCTTCCGACTAGTCTATGGAAAAGCTTGTCATCTCCCTGTGGAACTTGAGCACAAAGCATATTGGGCTATCAAAAAGTGCAACATGCGCATTGATGAGGATGGTGCTTTTTGTAAGCTACAGATTCAGGAGTTGGAGGAACTACGGTTAGATGCCTATGATAATGTTGTGAGTTTCAAGAACAAGACAAAAGCCAAGCACGACAGGAACATCCTTCGGAAGGAGTTCAAGGCAGGAGATAAAGTACTTCTCTACCAATCCCGCCTTACACTCTTCCCGGGAAAGCTATGTTCTCGATGGGCTGGCCCGTACGTGATCTCACAAGTTTTTCCTCATGGTGCGGTAGAGCTCTTTGAACATGGTGGCAAACCTTTCAAGCTCAATGGTCATCAATTGAAACCGTATCACGAGAGCGTGCCCCAAGAAGTATTAGATGAGCAAGACCTTAGTGAACCAACTCCGGAGCTAGACTCATGAAGCGTATCCACGTCGAGCCAACGACGTTAAACAAAAGCGTTGCTTGGGAGGGAACCCTAGGATTAGATAAATAATATTCAATTCATAGCTTAGGTTGTTTTTGCTTTTTACGGACTAATGTGCAGGTACGAGGTCCGAAAGAATGTTCTGGTGTGAAACCACGGTCGCGGCAACCATACCGCGCCCGCGGCCACCAGCAGAACCCCGGCGTACAGGTACTAGACCGCTGCGGTCGCGTCACTCGTGCCGCGCCCGCGTCGGCCCCTGGTTCGATTTTAAAAAAATAGATTGTTGACCGCTGACCAGTCAAACTTTGACCGGTCAAACCGGCCCCCCCTTCTCCTACCTACCCTAATCCCATCCCATTCACAACACAAAAATCCAACCTAACGTCGCCCTTACCCCAAATCCAAGCCATCACCCTCACCAACCCCCATTCACCATTGTCGGAGTCCCCACCTCGCCAGAATCTTCAACCGCCATTCCCACCGGCCGACCACCGCGCCCGCACTCTCATACCGCGTTCGCGATTTGAAGAAATTCCGGGCTCCTTTCCCACCTCTAGATCCGGTGACCACCATCATTGGCGGTGAATCTCCCTTGGTTAGTCACCCTAAGCCCTTGAAGTGATGTCTCCTTGGCCGATTTAGTCCCCAGTTCAGCAGGTTTCTCAAGTGTGGTTCGAAATTTCACTCGGCGGATCTGCTTCTCCGACTTCGTTGTCGCCCCTCCGCGACCGCGCTGCTCGCACTGCTGCCCGCGGTGTGCATGATCTCGAGCTTCCTCTTTGTTGTCATCCCGCGACCGCGACGCTCAAGCTGCGACCGCGCCACCACCCGATTGCTCAACACCCGTCTCTGGACAAATTCCGCGACCGCGCCTACTACCCCCGCGCTCACGGTATTGCGACAGAGCTTCATCCCGGTAATGATGTCTCTCATTTTGGAGGTGTTTTAGTAGTTAATTTCCATTGTAAATATGTGTTTTTCATTCCCTTCTTTGTTAGTTTCGTTCCTTTCTAGCTTAGTTCCCGGTTTTCTTTGAGATTCGGAAACTATGCGAGTTTGCTTTAATTTGTAGGTAAAATGGCAAGAATGAGGACATTTTGGAGGAGCTTATGAAGGAGCCAAGTTGAGGAGTGCAAGAGCCAAGCTAAGAATGAAGTGGAACCGAAGGAAACACAAGAAGAAGACAAGGATCGAGGCCCAAGACCGAGTACCACGACGTCGGGCCCGAGATCGAGCAACCAGAGCCAGGACCGACGTTCCCAACGTCGGGCCCGAGGTGCATCCGTGTCGGTCCTAAGTCGGAAATTGAGAGGATTGTTCCCCAAGGCATATTTTTAGTAACTTTCCACATTTGCCCCTTTTTAAATTGGGAATTCCTTGGTCCCCAATCCATGAGAGGCTATAAATAGAGGTGATTAGAGAGCATTAAGGGCATGCTTGGACACACCACACCCAAATCACTCTCTAAAGGCTCAAAGGAAGACTTGGAGGGCAAGGAGAAGAAAGGAGAAGGAAGAGAAGAGGAGATCGGTGGAGCTAGGAGGAGGATTAGTGAGTTTTGTACTTTGTTTTGCTTTGATCTAGTAGAATTGAGACTTGGATTTTGTTGACACTTTGGAATTGAATGCAATTTGAGTTTGGTTTGATGTTGATGATTGAGATTTGCTTGATTTCCCTTTTGATTGCTTTGTTCTCTTACTTGATGGAGTAGATTCCATAGTCTTGGGCTATGGGGGAATCCCCTAACTCGGATTGGGTAGAAAACCTCAATTCCATAGCCTTTGAGTGCTTGATCTATGAATCCTCTCTACACTAAGCTTCAATTCTCTTGTGAAAACAAGGGGCTTAGGGCTTGTGATTGGTAAGAGTAAGTGAGAGCAATCTCGAACCAAATCACTAGACCTAACATCGAAGGAGAGTGAAAACTCCCTTGGGTCGAGGTGTAGATTGGAGGGATTGAAGGCTAGCAACCTCGATCTCACAAGGATCAAACACTTATTGGTTGAATTGGGGAAGAATATCCAAGTCTAGTTGAGGGAGGAACCCAAAAACCCAAGACCGATCTACCATTTTTTAGCAGACCGAGTTACCCAGTACATCGGGCCCGACTTGTACCACGTCGGTCCCGTGCAACTCGACCTCGATCCACCCTCGGACCGAAGTGACTTGTGTCGGTCCGAGGTGATCTCTTTTGTTTTCCTTTTTTTTTCCTTTCTTCCATCTTTTCTTAGTCTTTTTGGGTACTCTCGACGCACGAACTCCCGTGTGTTCGACACCCTACCTCTTTGCTACAATTGAGGTTCGGTTTTATAAATTTAAATTGTGAGACCCTCCGATCCCGGACCGATCAAAATTTTAACGCCGTTGCCGGGGAGTTCTACTTGTTCGAGGTACCTTCTTTGTTGAGTCTTTGATTTTTGGTAGTGATTTGGGTGAGGGACTAGCCCAAACCCCTTGTTTGTTTTGATTCGGTTTTGTTTGTGTCTTTGATTATAGGTGCATGCGAGCTAGTTCCGTCCGAGGAACACTTGAGCTCGACTTTGTGTGTGACCCGGAGAGTATTCTAAGGCAAGCCCGAAAGAAGAAGAGGATGGCGGACCAAGCCCGTGATGAGGAGTTCGAAAGGATGAGAGCCGACATGGCTCGAATGCAACTTGAAATGGCGAACCGAGATGCCGAAGCCCGTAGAGAGAGGGAGCAAAGGATGAGATTAGAGGCTCAAATCAACACCCAACCCCGGAATGCTAGACAATACATGCATCCGGAGTTGAAGGTGCCCGAGCCGGCCATCGTTTTGCCGGAGATGTCAAAGAATTTTGAGATCAAAACTCAATTTATCTCACTCATCAAGAGAGAGCAATTCCAAGGGAGACCGAATGAGTGCCCGATCGAGCATGTCAAGCAATTCAAAGATCTATGTGAGACCATCTCGACGGACGACGAGACACTTGAGTATGTGTTACTCAAGGCCTTCAAGTGGTCCTTGGGTGGCAAAGCTTTGCATTGGTTGGAGAGCCAAGCACCTCGTTCTATCACATCATGGAGGGCTCTCAACGACTCATTCTTGATGAAGTTCTTCCCGCCCACCAAGACGACGGAGCTTAGAAGGAAGATTGCAAGTTTTCAACAAGGAGCTCACGAGCCACTTTTCGAGGCGTGGGACCGGTTCAAAGAGATGTTAAGGGCGTGTCCAACACATGGGCAACAACCTTATGTCCTTCAAGACATTTTCTTCCAAGGAATCAACCCCGCCACCAAGGATAAATTGAACCTTCATACCGATTGTGGGTTCATTGACTTGCCTCCGGAGCAAGCATGGGAGTTGCTAGACAAGCTCTCGGATTATGAAGCCATGTATGGTGTCAATCAAGTGAGCAAGGAAGTGAGGATCCATGGAGAAGGTCCGAAGAGGCTCTATGATCCAAAGGGTGAAGAGGTGGATAAAGATGTGAAAATCCAATTCTTGGAGGATGAGTTGAACAAGATGAGGAGGAAGATGGGTCATCTCCAACAAAACACAAGAGCATGTGAAGAGTGTGGTTCTTTGAAGCATGGAGCCCAAGAGTGCCCAAATGAGCGCCCAGTCCGATTGGCCGAGCAAATTAAGGAGGCCAACTATGTTCAAAGGAACTACGGAGGGAGAGCCAATTTCAACAATGGAGGAAGGTGGAACCAAGGCCAAGCTAGTGGCTACAACAACAACTTCAACCAAAACGAGCCAAGGGCCCAACCACCACCACACCGACCTCCGGGATTCTATGAGCAAACACCACAATGGGCTCAAGACTTGAAGAATCAATTCACCAATGTGGAGAGGAGAGTTGATGAAATGGGCACTCAATTCAAGGAATTCGGTGTATGGAGAAGACAAGTGGACAACCAATTTGTTCACATGGCAAATCAACTTCCAAGAGAAGAAGGGAGACTCCCGGGCCGACCCGAGGAGAATCCTCGTGCCCAACAACAACAAAATGAAGTTCGAGCCATAGGATTGAGGAGTGGATGGAGTTTGCCCGAGCCAAGAGTACCAAGGACGAATGGAGAGAGTCGGACCGAGGTTCCCAGTATCTCGGGCCCGACATGCCCAGACATCGACCCAGTGAATGGAGGAGGTCCCTTGAAGAGGACCGAGGTGCATCCCACGTCGGGCCCGACTTGCCCTGAAGTCGGCCCGACTTACCCAGATGTGCCCTGTCCCCGGTCCGAGATGCTTGACGTCGGTCCCGACGTCGATCCTACGTCGGTCCAAGCTGAAACCATGGAGGAAAGCCAAGATCGATCCAAGGAGGTGGATCCAAGCAAGAAGCAAGGTGCTACAACTCTTCCATATCCTATGAAGAAGCCCAAGGAGATTGTTGAGGGCAAGTTCAAGCGGTTCTTGAAGCTTTTACAAGGCTTGAACATCACCATTCCATTCACCGATGCTCTAAGTGAGATGCCATCCTATGCAAAGTTCTTGAAGGAAATCTTGAGCAAGAAGAGGTCAATTGTTGAGATGCAAGATGAGGTGAAGATCTTGGAGCTACCTCAAAATCTAGGTGATCCCGGAAGATTTGCCATCACCGTGGGGATTGGTTCTCAACAATTCAAAGCTCTTTGTGATCTAGGAGCAAGCATATCGGTTATGCCAATGAGCATATGGAGAAGGGCTAACCTTGGAGATATGGAGCCGGTCGATATGAGTCTTACCATGGCCGATGGTTCATCAACAAAGGCCACCGGAATTCTAGATGACGTCCCGGTTCGAGTTGGAAGATATTTTGTGCCCGACGACTTCGTGATCTTAGACATGAAAGAAGATCCGATGGTGCCCATTATTCTCGGGAGGCCGTTTCTAGCTACGGCGGGTGCCAAGTTCGATGTAAGGAACGGGAAGGTTACTTTCGAAATTGGAGAAGAAAAAGTTGAGTTCCATTTCAACAAGGCACTTAATGAACCGGATGCATTGGCGATTTTGAAGCTAGAGGAAAACGCCAAGCGCAAGAGAGAGGAATTGGAACACACGAGAGAAGAAGCACCCACAAGAGAACATGACATGGTCAATGTTCAAGTTCATGAAGAACCAAGAAGTGAAGACCACCCAAGAAGCCATGAAGAGTATCCTAATCTATATCCTTTTGATGTGGGAGACTCTTACATTTGTCTAAGTGATTTGAAAGAGGATTTAGAGGATGACTACCTTTGCTTGAGTGATTTGCAAAATGATTTGAGTTATAATGTCATAGAGTCCCCTAGAAAGTCTTTGAATATTTGTGATGTAGGTGATGAAGAACAAGTTGAGAAGATGCAAGAGATACCCACCTACACTTTGGAGGAGAAGAATGATGGAGAATTTGGATGCCACACTTTCATCAAACACAAATGGTGGCACTTCGGCTATGAGGAGAATGGAGATGCATATGATAAGGAGGATCAATTTACCGTGTTTCACCCTCCTTGAAGAGTAGAGGTTAGAAGTCAAGCTAGTGACTTAAAAGAAGCGCTCCTCGGGAGGCAACCCGAGTTTAGTAAATTTCTTTTCGTAGTTTCTAGTTTGTTTTTCTTTGCCTTAGTATAGGTTCTCCATAATCTCTTCTCTAGCATGTATTTTGTGGATATGTGTGTTATGTGAGCTTCATGATCATGTGTGGTATTTGTGGAAATAATGCAATGACTTGTGGGTAGACAATTGCCAAGCCGAGGGAATTTTAGGAAACAAAACCGGGTAGGACCGAGGTACCCAGTACCTCGGGCCCGAGGTCCCCATGTCGGTCCAAGCCAACCGACCCACTTTGGACTAGATTTTGATGGAAATTCCTATTTTACCCTCCTAACCTACCTTTTTCTTCTACCCCATTTAAGCCCCCTTTCCCTTACCTAACACTCATTACCTCCATAACTACCTTCCCAAAATACCAATCCCTTCAAAAACCCCCAATTCGATCCCCTATCTCCCACTATACTCGATCCTCAAGCCAACTCACCACAAGATCTCGATCCAAACCTTAGTATCCTCAAGCATCGATCCTCAAGCCAAAATCCCCACCAAAATCCCCTAGATCTTCATCCCTCTTCTAGATCTAGAAGAGAAATTTGGGTTCTAAAAAGTTGTTTGCTAGAAGTCTTTGATTCTTCATATTTGGTATGTGAATCTCAATCTCTGCTTGATTCCTTGTGAATTTTATGCTTACATTGCTAGATTTGAGATATGCCATGATTGAGTGAGCTTAGACCTTGAGCATCCATGGTGATTTGCATGCATAGTGAAATTTGTGCTTAATTGTTACTAAATCCCACTTAGAACTTCGATTGATGATGACAAATGGTTGATTTTTGATTTTAGGAGCATGATAGTATGTTTTATGGATGAAACTAGGTAGAGAAGTCGTTTGATAGTCGGCCCGAGGTACCCAGAACCTCGGGACCGATGTTGCATGTCGGTCCACAAGTCGGACCGAGGTTGAGAACCTCGGGCCCGATGTGCTGTGTTGGTCGGTCCTTTGCAATTTGACTTTCTCTTGTGCGAGCTTTAGGGATTCATGAGCTTGATTGTTGGTTATAGCATGTTTATTATGATATATCTTGTAGCTTGACCATTGATATGTGATCCCTTTGTTCATGCACGATTGATTTTGTGGATTGAGTGTGTTAAGAACAAGTATGGGGTCATCTCTTTGCATGATGAGTTGTTTGTTGAGGAAGCTTGCGCTCTTGTTGTGATTGTATAGATTTTATCTTGGAGTTCTTTGGTTTTGATTGTGTGTAGGTACCATGACTACCCGAGCATCTTCTTCGAGGATGGAGAAATCAACTAGAAAGTCCAAGAAGTCGTCCAAGAAGGTCCAAAGGATGGACGATGTACGTTTTGAGGATGAAGATGTGGCTAGAGAGTATGAGCGACTCATGGGTCTATCTCACCACACTCGGTGGCTAGATTGGGAGTCTATTCAAAAGATGAGCATGGATGAGGCTCTTGCTCAGTGCTATAACAACATTGGTCTCAACGTCTTACTAAGGTGGAACAACACTCACTACCCCGCCTTAACATCCGAGTTCATGGCAACCTTCAAGTGCACCTATGAAGGGGTCGAGAGTGAAGGCATGATCTCTTTCCAAATGGGCAACGAGTTGCATGAAGTCTCTCTCCGGAATTTGGCGAACTACTTTGGATTCCCATTTACGAGAGAGGAGGCCTATGTTGACAATGAAAAGGTCGACTACCTTTGGAAGTTTTTGGCCGGGAAGAGCGAGATGAGGAAAGGAGCATCGACTAATGAGATAGCCAACCCACTCTTCCGAGTCATGATCCGAGCCTTGGGTTGTTCTATCTTTGCTAGACATGAATTGAGCAAGCCTATGAAGGAGGAGGCCATGCTACTCTATGAGATGTTGTTTGAGAATGAGAAGCCAATGAACCTCATATGGGAATGGGTGAAGATGGTGAGGGACTTCCAAAGCTCTTCATGGATCTATTTCGGAGGCATGATCGCCCGACTAGCTCACCGTCTTGAGGTGGACTTGTCTACCTGCACACCGGCCTCTAATGGTGTGGAGTTCATGGACCTCAAGTATTTCAAGAAGGCAAACATTATCAAGGAGAAGCTAGTGACCGGCGCCTCTACTTACTTAGCCCCACACTCCAACTTCAACAATGTGCACGTTCCCTTGGGGCCTCGACTCTTCGACCTCACTTGCTACTACAATTGGTACCAAGTGTGGGTGGGGAATGTCAATCCTTATGGAGAGCCGGAGGGGACACTCGAGGTTAGGAGACGAGCACAACACATCCGTTTCACTACACCTCAAGCTTCCCAACCGAAGAAGAAGAGCCCAACCATTATGAGTTTGTAAGGAGAGACGACATGGAGGTGGACTTGCCTAGAAGTGAAGAAGAAGAAGAAGAAGATGGTGGTTACCACAATTTGCTCACCGACCACGCCCCAACACTCTTGGACCGAGGTGCATCCCACGTCGGGCCCGACGTCCACCAACGTCGGTCCGAGGCATACTTGCCCGATCCGGTCCCGAGTCACTTCGAGAGGGGTGAGGGAAGTGGAGCACGTCAAGCACCACCAAGCTATGGAGGGTATGAGGGGTATGCCCAATGGTACGGCCCCGGAATGGTGTTCCCCGAGCCAACCCAATCGGTGGACATGAACTTCTTGGCCAACCAAATGGCACATCTCCAACTTCAACAATCAACAATGCTTCAAGAGGCGCATCAAATCAACCTTCAACAACAAAACCTCAACTTCCAACAACAACAATTGTTCCACCACCAAGAAGACTTCCAAGAGCAATTTGACGAGGTAAACCACAACATGGCATACATGAGGCGTGATATGGACGACATGAGGGCGGCCGAGGATCAACGGTGGATCGTCCAAGAGAGTTTCAATGAGTGGATGTCCGGGAATTTCTCTTCCCGAGAAGATCAATGGATGCGTCCGGCCCCACAAATCCAACCGCCAAGACAAGACCCTACCCACGATCAAGTGTATGAGCGTGAGCGGCATGCCCGGCTTCAAAGGAGATGCCGCGGTCCACCTCCGAATTAAACCTCAACATGCAAATGCAAGAATAAGGAAATTATGAGCTCTCTTTACTCTTCTCTTTACTTTTGAAGTTTTGATTTCTTTTGTTGAGGACATCAAAATTTTAAGTATGGGGTGGGTTAGTAGCTCATAGTTCCATGTGTAGTTTCATGTGTTTGTTCTTGTTTTGTTAAAGGGATGTTTCATTTTGGGTTAGTGGCATGATAAGATGTTGAATGATGATTGAATTTTATGGCATGAATGGATGAGTTTGTTTGTTTTGTTTGAGGAAATTTTTGCAAAAATCCATAAAAATTTGAAAAATTGTGTGAAAATGTCAAAAAGATTTTGTTTTGGACTAGGAATTCCCATCTTAGATGTCCATATGAGAGCTAATGATGATGTGAGCATGTAAATTCCTTTGCATATTTTTGGATAATTTAGCCTCTAAATGGATGTTGCTTTTGATGTGATGTGATATCTTGCATGTTTTTATTGAGCACATGAGTTCTTGGATGAGTTATGATGCAACTAAGCTAGAGTGAACCTTGTGAGATTATTTTTGGCCATTTTAGGGATGCTTGTTCATATTGCATATCCCTCATTTTCTTGTGTGGTTAGCTCATGCATGCTTAGTAAAACTTGTTATTGAGGTGTTTATCTATTTTCCAAGACCAATATGAGATTTGTTCTATGCTTTGTCACATTGATTTGAACTTTATTACATTTAGTCACAAAATGTTCCATATCCTACCTTGAAGATAAACCGTTGTTTGTAGCCCCGTTTTAGCCTTAGACCTTTGTTGAAACTCCTCAAAAATATGATTCCTAGCCTATATGACTTGACCCTTATGGGATTGGACTTTAGTGAGAGGTTTCGGAGTATATTTGGAGAGTTGAGATTCTCTTTGGTGAAGGGCAAGAAAGGGAGTTATAAACCAAGTGGGTAGTGCATCTTTGAAGTGGAAAGAAAAGAAAGAAAAGTTGGAAAAAAGTAGTGGATTGAAAGCAAAGTGCTTAAGTGAATTAAAAAGGGTACCGACCGAGTTAAAGTGCACATCGGGCCCGAGTTATAGTGCAAGTCGATCCTAAGTGGAAAAAGTGAAAAATCCAACAAAAAGTGTAGTGCAAAGATGAAGTGGAATGTTTAGTGAAAAGAGTGGGTTGAAAGTTGAAAAAAAAGAAAAAAAGAAGAGAAATCAAAGTCTTTTGGATGAGTGAAGTTGAAAGTGGAAGAATTTGGTGAGTTTGGTGAGAGACTAGAAAGTTCAGTCCCCATTGTAAGCACCACAAGACCAAAGTGATTCCCACCTTGAGAAATACCAAAAGCCCCATTACGACCCGGCCGAATGGAACCTCTTTGAGGACCTCCATTGAGCCAAGTTCATATTCTTTGTGTGCATTGTAATAGGCATCTTTAGGTGGAGGAATTGGTGATATTAGCTTCAATTGTAAAGTCTTTACTTGCATGATTGTTGAGTATGAGTGTTCATTTTCAAGCCTAAACACATGATGACTGATACACATTTCCACATACCTAAAGTGAGGCTTGGTTGTATTAGACTTCATTCCCTGAACACTTGATCATGTGTGATGATGTAATCTTGCTAGCATGTCTATCACTTGTTCTTAATTGTGTTTTTCATATGAGGCTTTACTTGAAGATTATGCTTCGGTCTTGCTTACTTCGTTATTGCTTGAGGACAAGCAAGTTTAAGTATGGGGTATTCTGATGTCTCTCATTTTGGAGGTGTTTTAGTAGTTAATTTCCATTGTAAATATGTGTTTTTCATTCCCTTCTTTGTTAGTTTCGTTCCTTTCTAGCTTAGTTCCCGGTTTTCTTTGAGATTCGGAAACTATGCGAGTTTGCTTTAATTTGTAGGTAAAATGGCAAGAATGAGGACATTTTGGAGGAGCTTATGAAGGAGCCAAGTCCAGGAGTGCAAGAGCCAAGCTAAGAATGAAGTGGAACCGAAGGAAACCCAAGAAGAAGACAAGGATCGAGGCCCAGGACCGAGTACCACGACGTCGGGCCCGAGATCGAGCAACCAGAGCCAGGACCGACGTTCCCAACGTCGGGCCCGAGGTGCATCCGTGTCGGTCCTAAGTCGGCAATTGAGAGGATTGTTCCCCAAGGCTTATTTTTAGTAACTTTCCACATTTGCCCCTTTCTAAAATGGGAATTCCTTGGTCCCCAATCCATGAGAGGCTATAAATAGAGGTGATTAGAGAGCATTAAGGGCATGCTTGGACACACCACACCCAAATCACTCTCTAAAGGCTCAAAGGAAGACTTGGAGGGCAAGGAGAAGAAAGGAGAAGGAAGAGAAGAGGAGATCGGTGGAGCTAGGAGGAGGATTAGTGAGTTTTGTACTTTGTTTTGCTTTGATCTAGTAGAATTGAGACTTGGATTTTGTTGACACTTTGGAATTGAATGCAATTTGAGTTTGGTTTGATGTTGATGATTGAGATTTGCTTGATTTCCCTTTTGATTGCTTTGTTCTCTTACTTGATGGAGTAGATTCCATAGTCTTGGGCTATGGGGGAATCCCCTAACTAGGATTGGGTAGAAAACCTCAATTCCATAGCCTTTGAGTGCTTGATCTATGAATCCTCTCTACACTAAGCATCAATTCTCTTGTGAAAACAAGGGGCTTAGGGCTTGTGATTGGTAAGAGTAAGCGAGAGCAATCTCGAACCAAATCACTAGACCTAACATCGAAGGAGAGTGAAAACTCCCTTGGGTCGAGGTGTAGATTGGAGGGATTGAAGGCTAGCAACCTCGATCTCACAAGGATCAAACACTTATTGGTTAAATTGGGGAAGAATATCCAAGTCTAGTTGAGGGAGGAACCCAAAAACCCAAGACCGATCTACCATTTTTTAGCAGACCGAGTTACCCAGTACATCGGGCCCGACTTGTACCACGTCGGTCCCGTGCAACTCGACCTCGATCCACCCTCGGACCGAAGTGACTTGTGTCGGTCCGAGGTGATCTCTTTTGTTTTCCTTTGTTTTTCCTTTCTTCCATCTTTTCTTAGTCTTTTTGGGTACTCTCGACGCACGAACTCCCGTGTGTTCGACACCCTACCTCTTTGCTACAATTGAGGTTCGGTTTTATAAATTTAAATTGTGAGACCCTCCGATCCCGGACCGATCAGGTAACTTCGTACACCCTTCTTTTTCAACATGTCTCATTTCAATGGGTTGAAGAGACTGAGTTCTCGAGCTAAGAACAGATGGGGTGAACTTGGGGGCCGAACTTTTGTGAGTACCAAATTCTTTGATGTTCCGACTCTTGATATGCTCGGTTTGTCGGAGTATACCTCGGAAATGCCAGGAGGTGCAAGTTTAGGGGGCATTCTTGAGTTGCATGCTCCGGCATTTGAGGACTTGACTATCGAGTTCTTGTCCACTTACGAGTTTGATGATGAAGGAACTCTCAAGTTCAACGCTTGCGACCAAGTTTGTGTTATGCCGGAGTAAGAAATCAAGGACTGTTTTGGTATTACTTGAGAGCCTCGGAAGGATTGGCTTGAGTCCTTGTCTGATCAGGGTATGTATGATTTCTGGGTTCAGTTGACTGGACACTCTTGGAGGAAGGGCGATGAGTTGAATAGTAGGATTCTGAATCCCGCTGTGCGTTTGATCCATAAGGTGATAGCTATGATGTTTTTGGGGCAAGGGGAGGTGACAAACTCCCGGCCAATGATATGAAGGTGTTGTGGACTTGTTTTCCGACTTCTGCTACTATTTCTGACTAGTTAGCTATGTTTAGGAAGAATCTGCGTGAGGTTGTGAAGGGAAGGGGCAATCGAAAGATCGGGTTTGGTGGGACGATCACATTGCTAGCTTTGAGGTTTGTGACTCTTGATCGGATTAGAGAGGTTCATGAGCGGCCTCTTCCTGATGGTTCTAGGCTTGATGTGCCTGTTTTGCACCGGATCCATTGCCTCGAGGGTTTTGAGGATGAGCGATGGATGTGGTGTATTGGTTATCCGCCCCAGCCGTTCATGAGGCTTCCGAGGCCTTCTCTTGCTATTGGGATTCGGGCCTCTGATTTCCATCTGCGTTCTGACGCAGAGCTTGAGGCAAACCCATTTGTTGCTTCTGTTGCTGATGATGAGGCTATGGAGGAGGATGTCGGTGCTGAGCCTCAGGGAGACTAGGACGAGCAGGTCCGTGCGTCGGGTTATGACATGACTGGTTGGGGAGCCACTTCTGCTTGGGCTCAAGGTGGTGCAGGTACTTATCCTGCTGCTCAGCAGCCCTCTTATGGGCAATATTTTGATGAGGATATCTATGAGCAGCTGCACAACCAATCGATCCGCCAGTCTAGCTTGTCTACTACTGTGGGTATGGTGGCGGAGGATCAGTCTGGGATGAGGTATGAGATGATGGGGATGAGGCGTGAGCAGGAGGTGCAGAACCAGCTGTATCATGACATGCCGACTCAGGTCGATGACATTCGCGCCACTCAGCTGCGGACCGAGGAGTTCTTCATGAACCTCTTTCCCTCCTATCCTGCTGCACCACCAGGCGGTCAGCCTTTCTACCCCCCACCTTCTCTTTGCGTCTTCTATTTTCTTTTCTACTTTAATTCTTGTTCTTGATTTCATTGAGGACAATGAAGGGTCTAAGTATGGGGGAAAGTATTCACTGATGTTTATATGTACAGTTGTTATTTCTCATGTTTGTTTCTCCATTCTGAAAAAAAAATTGAAAAAAAATCGGAAAAAAAAGAGCCAAAATTTTGAAAAAAGGCATAGAAAATCCTGGGATGAGTCGAAAACCAGAAAGGGCGGCTCAGGTAAAAAGCAGGTAACCCGGACCAGCGTTAGGCTGGGGTAATAAGAGGTTAAAGAGAGATGTGAGTTTGGTGAGCACACCTTTGAAAAATGAAATGAGTGATTAGGCGAAAACCCGAGAGGGCGCCTAAGTAGAATTGAGTGGTAAAATCGAAGTGTTTAGGATTTCATTCTACTCTGGGGCTTGGGGATATATTGTAGATGTTGGGTAGATCCTTAGGATTGCTCTTTCATGGTTTGGAGCTTTTAGTGACTTGATGTATTCGTGTGAGGTGTGTGTTGAGCTTTCATGTTTTGCTCGTTATTTCTCTACTTGGGTTCGGGTTGTGAGCTGAGAGTTTATGGTTGTCATGTTTCCCTTTACTTCCTGAGATCTTTTGATGTGTTGATTTGTATATGTACTTTGAGCTTACTCGAGGAAGAGCAAGATCTAAGTATGGGGGAATTTGATTCGCCATCTTTTGTATGCCTTATCTTGGTAGTTTTAGGAAGCTTTTGAGTGTTTTAGGCTAGTTTTAGGCTTAAGTGTTGCATCTTGGCCGAAGACACAAAAGTTGGTTATTTGAAGATTTTCGAAGAGTTCTTTGCTGCATGATTTCCACGGTCGCAGATGGCAAGCCGCGGTCGCGGCTCATCGACAGAGGAAGAGAAGTGAAGACCCGAAGGCCGCGGGCGCGGTGCATGGGGCGCGGTTGCGGTAGAAGCTGCTTGTGGATCGTTGACCAGGTGTGGACCACGGGCGCGGAAGTGAAGGCGCGGTCGCGATGCTGCCGAACTCAGTGGGCCGCATAATTCTATCTTTGGGCCGTTTTAGACTTTGTTTTATTTATGGATATTACTTTCGTCCCAAGACATATTTAAGGGATTGAAACTTTTTTTGTTGAGGATCTTTTGACCCTTGTTTGAAGACTTGAATTTTATGAGAATTATGGAGAACTAAACCTCTCTAGGGTTTGTTCAACATTGAAGCTTTAATTGATGAGTTTGTGAGATTCTAAATCCTTTTCCTATTCCTTTGGTTATTATTGATTCTCTTATGCTTAATTACATGATTATTGATTGTTTCTCTAAGAGTAATTAACCTATTGAATTGATTGATCTTCTATTGTTGGAACGGGGTTGGACCGTGGACAAACCTATTCTGTGAAAACAACTTAGAACCTAGATCTGTTGTCTATGCAACTAGGATTTAAGAAGAGAATTGATTGTTTGCTTGTGAAATTGACTCTTAGCTTGATTTCTCTTGCATGCATCCTATTTATCCTTGTTCTTAATGCTAATATTGATTTGAGCGTCCTCTATCATTGTTAAGTATTTCTTGGGCCGTGGACAGGATATTAGTCAAGATTAGGATTGGAATTAGCACTCTGATTGATCTTGTGAAACTGTCGACTTGTTTTCTTACTTTGGTGATTGAACTTCTTCCATAAAAATCCCCCTTTTGTTCTTGGTTGATATAAATATTAGACTAGATACCTCTAGTTCTCTTGGGTTCGATCCCATACTTGCTCACTATACTTAGTTTGTGTGTTTGGGTTATCTTTGATTTTGGGTACAACGATTTTGCCTGAGGCAAAATACCTTAAAGTGTGGTCACAATAGGACTTAAGACCGTTGATTGTATTTTCATACGATATGCACACAATAGCAGTGCTTATCGGTTTTTGGTATATAAATCAGATATACCTGATATACATGCAAATACAATAATGGAATCAAGAAATGCGTCTTTATTTGAACACATGTTTCCATGCAAGGATAAAGAATATCCTAGACGAACACGTGATAAAAGAGAAGCAAGCACTTTTGTGAATGAAGCAGAAGAGGAAGAGGATCAACCTAGACGAAGCAAGAGAGCTCGTAAGGAAAAATCCTTTGGACATGAGTTTGTTACGGCCTTTCTCTTAGAGAATGAGCCAAGAACTTACAAGGAAGCAATGTCTACACCAGACGCACCTTCATGGAAGGAAGCGGTCAATAGTGAGATCGCCTCCATTATGCAAAATCATACTTGGGAGTTAGTCGACTTACCACAAGGGTGTAAAGCACTTGGGAGCAAATGGATTTTCAAAAGAAAATTGAAAATCGATGGCTCAATAGAGAAGTACAAGACGAGGCTTGTGGTGCAAGGATTCCGACAAAAAGGAGGATTGGATTTCTTTGACACCTATTCTCTAGTCACGAGAATAACTTCAATCAGAATGCTAATAGCAATAGCAGTGTTAAGAAACCTCGAAATACATCAAATGGATGTGAAAAGTGCTTTCCTAAATGGGGAATTAGAAGAGGAAATATATATATATATACATATATATATATATATGAAGCAATCTGAGGGTTATGTTGTCTTTGGACAAGAACACAAAGTGTGCAAACTGGTCAAATCATTGTATGGGCTCAAACAAGCTCCGAAACAATGGCTTGAAAAATTTGACAATGTAGTGATGTCAAATGGCTTCAGCATTAATGAAAGTGATAAATGCATCTATGTCAAAAACACTCAAAATGCATACATCTTGTTGTGTTTGTATGTGTAATATCCGCAAAGTTTATAAAACGGATCATGAAATTCTCCTTAGTTTTATGACTCAATTTTGTCTTTGGAACGACAAGAGAAAGAACAAAGGTCACCCGATTAACCGAATAGCGTTGGATAACGCTAAACGGACATATTAAATTCAAAAATTCATAAAACCTTCATTAGAGCTCGGAATCACGTAATTCCAAAGCCTAATGGTAGATAAAGGAGTCTAGTTTCATCCCTCCAAATTTGAGGCAATTCCGACAAGTAACCAAAAAGTTATGCCAATTTTACCGAAACGTTGCCCAGTCCCCAGAGGGCAGCGACCGCCGCCAAAATGGTAGAGACCGCCGCCTTGCTGCAGATGCAAGTGGCCCGACGGTACGTTTTCCTTGTGGGCGCCAGGGTTTTGGGAGTTGTTGTAGTTTTGCTTGGGGCTCTATCCTAACACCTTTTGGCAATGTCAACTATATATTGTCAACCCCTTTTGGCTTGTTAGGCTAGAAGTCCACTCTCTCTTTTGGATTGTTATGGAGGTTGAACACCATAAATAGGGGTTGAAGATGAGGGATTAAGGCATCCAAATCTCTCCTCTCCTCCTTTGAAACCTCTTCCATTACAAAGTTCAAGTGTTCTTCTTGCTACTGTTGGCAAAAGCTCGTCGAAAGGTGGCCGGAGCTGATCGGAGGAAGCTTGCAAAATCACGCCGTCGACACATATACGGGCAGCGACCGCCGCCAAGGGGGCAGCACCCGCCGCCAGCATCCTAGCTTGTGTTTTGTCCCGGGCCGTTGCCTAGCCATTGCTCGGGCCGTGCCTTGCCTTTGCCTTGCATCTTGCCTTGCCTTAGGCCTTGTCTAGGGCCTTGCTAGCCTCGACTCCATGCCTCGATTAGCGTTTTTAAAACGTCTTAAGGCAAGTGGATGGTTCTTCGTTTCCTTACTCGATAACCGTGAAATTGCTTTCCGTTATCAAAATAAATCGTTGGGAACAAACTTGTTTGCTAATAATTTGATTAGGATTATTATGCTTAGAAATAATGACCATTGTTATTATTTATTATTATCGAATGCTAGACTTGGACTTAGGTCTCCGATGATGTGTGGCCTTTGATTGTTTCAAGTCTCTTTTCGAGACTTTGCTCTGGATTAGCTTAAGATAGGGATTCTCGATTTACTAATCCGCTATCTCTTTATAACGTATTAGGAGGTATATTTAGCTATCGGCTCCTGATACTGGGTCATGACTCTGCCTTTCTCCGAATAGAGAGGCTAACACTCTTGCAAAGTGTTGAGGACTATGTTCCTTACTTTGGTTCGTCCCTCATTAGGGCTTGCCTATCTCTAAAAGTCACTAAGTGAAGTGCTTTGATTTATAACTAATAAAAGATTAGTGCTTCGTGCATAGTAATCAATGAACGCGGGGTGATTAGTACAACTTGGAAAATCACTCCGGGTCCACATTATTGACAATGGCCTATCCAATCTGAATGCATAACTCGAGTTGTTAAAGTGCCTATAAAATGGCAAGATGGGTTCAAGTGTATAAGCGTCCTTATGGCCACCTCCCTGTCGGCATCGTCGAGTTATGATGAGGTTGATACGATTCGATATATGTTGGATGCTTTTCAAAATCTCAAATGTTTAAGTTCCCAACGAATCAATAAACACATTTCCTTTCTTAGGCGTTATCTTCTAATAACGTCCTATTCCCGAGGAAGTTCTATCTTCTCTCATTACCCTTCGTACACCGTGCCAAACACTTAAACCTCTCGTTCAGACTGCCGTTTCGTCATGATGAACCTCGACTAACGTGCACCTACGAGTCATCATATGGCTAAGGATTGCCGTTATGTCCGACCTTTCTCAGAACCGAAACATTACTCTCCCACTTGTTTAGTCTCGTGTTAGACTAACATCCCTTCTTTCTTTCCCAACTTTGTTGGCTGGTATTCCTTGCTTTTATGGGGATATCAGATAGGAAAGGGAAGGCTATCCAGGAGTAACCGAAGACCCACGATGGAAGGATGGAAGGAAGGAAGAAAAGAAGGAAGCAAGACGTCTTCAAATATTTTGTCTACTTTATGGTTTCCACTCGCTTTCGTCTCTATCCGAGACTTGTATATTCCGCTGCAAACTCCTTACTCTTGTATTACCAAACAACTTAAGGCGTATGAGCCTTTGTAACCGAATCCAACTTTTGTTATAAAATATGGTTTGGTTTTGTTATTCTCGTGTTATGATACTCAAGCCTTAAACGGCTTCGGACCGTGAAATCCGAGGTTGCTGGCGGTAATACCCTTATGCTTGTGAAATCGGGGTGTTACAGTATGTAGATGACATGCTTATCATTGGAAGCAATAAAGACATGATCAAACAAACTAAGAGCATGCTTAGTGGGAAGTTTGACATGAAAGACTTGGGAACAACAAATGTCATACTAGGGATTAAAATCACTAGATATTCCGAAGGAATCATCCTGTCTCAAGCTCATTATGCTGAAAATGTACTTGACTAAAAACTCAAGAAATACTCAAGTGGGACTGCAAAAACTCCTGTAGACCCTCATCTTCACTTGACTAAAAACTCGGGTGAGGGAGTGGCACAATTGGAGTATGCACGAGTAATTGGAAGTCTGATGTACTTGACCAGTTGCACGAGACCTGACTTGGCACACTCATATAACGTCCTAAGTCGCTACACTAGCAATCTAGGGCATAAACATTGGAAAGCTATAGCTAGAGTGTGGAACTACTTGCGGTATACTAAGAGTTATGGGCTACATTATGGAAGAGACTCAGTAGTCTTGGAAGGCTATAGCGATGCCACCTAGATCTCAGATTCCAGAAACTCAAAATCCACTAGTGGATATGTGTTCACACTAGGTGGAGCAGCAGTATCATGGAAATCTTCCAAACAAACCTTACTGGCCAGATCCACTATGGAATCCGAGTTTATTGCTCTTGATAAAGTAGTAGAGGAAGTCGAATGGCTTCGAGGGTTTTTGGAAGACATTCCGATGTGGGACAAACCAGTGCCAACAATAAGTGTACACTGTGATAGTCTATCGGTGATAGCACGAGCATTGAATCGTTTGTACAATGGTAAGTCACGTCATATAAGACGACGATACAAAACCATTAGGCAACTTCTCTCAACTAGCGTAATCTCGATTAGATTATGTCAAATCGATTGACAACCTAGCGGATCCATTTACTAAAGGTTTGTCACGAGATCAAGTTGTAAAATCATCAAGAGGAATGGGTTTAAAGCCTATAACATAGGATGACGCTTAATGGAAACCCTACCTACGTGATTGGAGATCCCAAGAAGTAGGTTCAAAGGGAAAACTAAATTAAGTTGATTCCAAAAGAGCACTGAGAGATGCATGTCTCCTCCTAGTTCCTAGGATGATGAATAGTGTTACTTGTATGGGTTGAGGTTAAGCTTGGCTTTTATTGATCCTATAGCTTTGAATTAAAAGTGGGGTATGACAGGATACTCTTTATGGTCAATCACCTAGTGAGTGTGAAATGGGGCCGTTTCTAGGAGGATGTGAAGTAAGGCAGTGTTCTCCAAGTTCACTCATGAATAACCAGAGATGTTCAAGGCCAAAATGAACACAACAAGAGAACCTAGTTTCGAGAGAAAATGAAACTGTGTGATAGTTTTTGTTTCGGTTTACATCAAAGCTTGGGTGGTTCAAGACATCAAGTACACCTCCTGGACGAGTGAATCCGACAGCTACTCACTATGAGCGGTTCAAGGCTGAAAAAATCTACCATCTCAAACGCAGTGATTTTTCGATTATACTCTCAAAAGTCCGTTTATCGAGTCTTTTTTTGTTTTTGTTTAGAGTCATTTTCCTTCATGTGGGGGATTGCTGAAACTTATTTTACGTAAATGAAATAAAGTTCATTTGTGAAGGAGAAATGTTTGGCCCGTTAGGATTGCAGGACATTAACTTGGGCTTGGCCCATTGAAATTTGACTGATGAAATAGGCAGTCAAGGGACTCCTTGATATTTTCTACAGTTGAGATTGAAACCACGTTCCTTTTATAAGGTGGTGATCCCCATCATTGAAGAAACACGTTTACAAAACCTTCTTCAAAAATTTCTGAGTCTGAGAGCATACACAGTTTCTAGAGTTCACCAGACTTCTAGTTTGAGTGTTGCAAAGTAGTAGAGCAATAGTTGTATCCTGGGATTCGGAACACCAAGAAACCGTCACACTACGGGGCGTTTTCAGAATTAAGGAAAGAGATCGTCGTCTCGCCTCTACAAATTGAATCGTCCAATTGGTATTTAGTAATATCTATTTATTGAATTGCGTTATTTGTTTGCCTAATCTTGTTTTGATTAGGGCTTGAGATTTCCGGTTCCTACCTGCGCAACAAAAATTGAAGTCGGGAACTAAAGGAAGCCATAGTCGTTGTTAGAGCTAGAAATCAACCAAGCAAGTTTGGTGACCCCTTAGCCTAGATCGGGCTTGAACTAAGCAATACAAACTCAGGAATCAAGTAAAAAGAAGGCGAAAATTGTATTAAATTCGTTTGTATTCGAATATGAGTATTGTGTATGAATGTATATGTACAATGTGTGACCCCCTCTATGTATTTATAGGGGTCCTAAAGATATATCGTTACAAGATAGACTAGATAGATGTAAATCGTACGGGGTATGATATCCCTAGATTTGTTTAATATTTCGTGATATTGGATAGAAAGGAACTTTATAAGATATATTTTAATTCCATCTTATGCTTGGACGAACAAACCTACCGAAATCATGGTGCGCTACTTGGTCTGCCTTCTAGAAACTCGTTGATGGGCTTCGTAAGTGTTTTGCAAGCCGTTCCAACGCGTATCATGGGCTTTTTCTTTGATAGGGCCCAACAATACCCCTTTCAATTTGAAATTGAATTTTGAATTTGAAAATTCAGTTCAGATTGAACCAAACCCTTAACGCCAAATCCGCCTGCCTTGGGAATCTTGCATGCCATCATTAACGTGCCTTTAAAACGCTTCCCCCAAGCCCCTATTTTCCAAAGGCGTCTCTTCAAGTCTGCAGGTACGAATTCTTCTCTCTCGCTTCATCTTCATCCTCTTCTTTGTTGTTCTTTTCCCTTCGTTTCTTCTCTTAAGCCTCCCTACTCTCATACCATGGCCGAACCTCTAATTTTTCGCCCCCTCGAACTCCTTAATGCCCCAAGACCAATTTTCTTGCGAGCTGAAACCAGCAGATGTAGCGGAAATTGTAGCCGCGGCCGGCTTCCCGACTGGAACTGTCACCTATTGCCCACAATCCGAGTTGATAGACTGGATCCGACCTGGCTGGATTTGTTTCACCGAATTTCCCTTTGCGTTAGGGCTCAAATTTCCATTCTCCCCTTTCATCCGAGATTTTCTCAAAGAACTAGGAGTCTCGCCATCCCAAATCATGCCCACTACTTGGCAAATTCTCAGATGTGTAGATGAACTTGCGTCTAGGGAGGGAGTAGCTATGACGGTAAGTGAGCTTCTAGTTGCATATAAGGTAGTGCCTACTAGGCTAGGAAGAATCACCCTGCACTCCAGAAACACCAAAGACCCTTTAATTTCTTGCGTGAAAGCCCCAAATTCGGGTTGGCAGTCTCGTTATTTCTTTATAGAGAGACGTTCTCTGGGGGAATTAGGAGAAATTTTCAAAGATGTGTTCTTAGATGCCTGGAACACAACTTGTAAGAACCTAATGCCCTTGCTTTGTTTATGTGCATCTCTTTCATTGCCTGTATATCTTGACACAGCTTCTAGATGTCTGACTTAAATATTGTATCTGTGCTTTGTGACATGTAATGCAGTACCAAAGAATTTCAACGCAAAGCCAACCGAGGGAGAAGTCATCAAACTGCTGCTGAACACGAAAACTGAATTTCGCACCCCTGCCAAGATTTTTAACGAACCTGAAAAACCTGTCAGCGAAGCTCCGTCCCTAAGTTCCAGCCATAGTACTGCTGATTTGGAAGCTTCCCCAATCGCCATAAGGATGTCTAACACTTCGAGGCCTACTACTTCAGGTAAGTCTTCAATATCCTTCGTGTCACGCGATGTCAAATCAATCTTAGTTTAAGCCAAAATATTCACACCTTGTGTGCTACCTAGGTCGTGCAAGGAACACGTCTACCGACGCAATGCTGCAAAGGATGCTGAGATCGCATACCTCCAACCCCCCACCCCTTGTGCCCAAGAAGGAGATGAAGGAGGAACGTCCCACACTGAAATGCAAAGCTGAGAACCCCTTGGTCGTTGACTTGTCCAAAGACGACTCAATGGATCTCTGGGGCACCACCCTGGACAGTGTTCCTAAGGATATCCGCACTTCCTTCGCCAGCCATACTCCTGAAGCTGCTCTGGCATACTCGAAGAGGGTAATGATGAAGGTAGCCTATTCTTTGTGTTTAATACTCTGTACCCGTGTCAGTCCATCATCCTTAGAGATTTGCTGAACTGTGATTGTGTCCACTTCGATTGGTAGGCAACCCAGGACTTCATAATGGCTATTGACTCGTGTGCCAATGGGATTTATGCGCTAAGATCTAAGGAACAACAGGCTGTTAACTCGGCGGAAGAAACTGAGCGCCAGATTCGCAAGCTTCAAACGCAGCTAGGTGCACAAAAGGCCTTGGTCGCCCGCTTGCAAGGAGACGTGGCTAGCCAAGCTGAGAACATAACCGCCTTGCAGGGTTCTGCCGATGCCTTTACTGAGGAAGTAGTGAGGATCGCCACCTTCTATTCAACAAAGGCCAAGATTGAAGTGCTGGAAGGAGTAGCTAATGGCCAGGGCGGGAACTGGAACCTAGAGGAGCTTAAGAAAACCATTGAGGACTTGTTCCCTCAAGGTTGTAAGATTCCTGGGGACGATTACCTTCCTAGTGACGAGCCTATGGAAGATGCTGCCCCTCCCCCCCCCCCCGGTAGACGACGTCCAGCCCCCTGTTGATGGTGGAGATGCTCAGAAGGGTGAAGATGCGGACGACCATGAATCCCAGAAAACATGCCCTGAAGACTGACTTGTTTTTGTTTCTGCTTTTGATTTCTAGATACTTGATCCGTCAATGTCTATTACCATAAGACTTGACGATAAGTTTGGAATGGCACTTGTGCCAAAACTTGATTTTATGGGGGAAAACGTTGTACCCCTGGTGTAAGAACCTCTATCTACAGGCCCGCTATATGGCCTCGCTAATTTTGTTATATATGTTTTGTTTTGACAATGCATGTCTAATTAGCCAGACCTTTACTCGCGAACCTTTAGCTTTAGGAACGGTTTCAACTATGTTCGAAGCTTATCCTGAGCGGGTTTGTTCGATACTAGGGCCTTATTTCTTAGCTGGCTTTTGGGTAAATGCCTTGATCCCGTAACCCTGCCGAAGTACAGCTCTCGATGTCCTGTCTAGTAATGAGATGTTTTACTCGAGTAAGTCTTGACGAAAGGCCTGGTACCCCTTGTCTTTCTAGGGGCGCATTTGTAAACTACACTCTAGAGACCGTGCCCCGAGAGGTATATTCGTGCGAGAAATTTGTGAATGTATTTTTCTAGAGCGAGAGTCTAGAGATGGTATTTGGTAAATGATAATCACGTGATTAGCAAAGTCGTTGTAGTATGGTGAATGCACCACCCCTTGTATTATCTGGTGAGCGATCACCGATGTCTAGAGATTGTGTCTAGAAAGGGGCGTTCATTTTTGCTAGAAGCGATGTAGGTTCCTAGCGCGTCTTAGCGGCTATTATTTGTAAGAAACAAGCTTGTTTGAAGTGCTAACGTTAGTTTTGAGATATCAAATGTTGATAGTATGTCTAGGTTGTACAACCAGGTAGTATAGGTGGATTAATCCCTTGGATGCTAGTATATGTGTCAGGCGAATTGTGCCTTATTTATGGATCCAAATGTTCGTGCGAGTTTTGCAATACTGGCGATAATTGCCTAGGTCTCTTATGGGCCTAATCATTATGTCCACGAGTTTTGTGAGATTTCTGGCGATAAATGCCTAGGTCACTTATGGGCCTAATCATTACGTCCACGAGTTTTGTGGGAATATTTGTCTTTTTGTAGCTTGATCGGGGCTACTAGGCGTGTACCCTGGTGTGGGTGTTTGTATCGTGCGAAATTTGCAAATTAAAGATATGCTCTTCGAGGAGCATTTGTTTGCGTGTATAAACGATGTAATCCGTAATAAATTTCATTAATAGCTCAAAAGAATCACAAGAATATAAAATAGTGTCTTAACTAGTGCTCAATACTAGAACTGCGATCTGGAAATAAGAGTGGGGTGATGGTTCAGGAACCCCCTTGCACCTCCCCGAAGAAAAGGAAATCCAAAACCTTCTAAAACACAAAATAAACTAAGTAACTAGAGATAGGGTTGTTAGAAATAGTACTTCTTGAGGTGAGTGGCATTCCAGCTCCTAGGTACTGGTTCTCCTTCCTCGGATTCCAACTGGTAAGCTCCTTGCCCTACGACCTTCGTAATCCTGTAAGGTCCTTCCCATCCGGGTGCCAATTTTCCCGCGTTTTGCTCTACTGGGTTCTGGAATACCTTGCGAAGTACCCAGTCTCCAACTCGAAAGACCTTAACTCTTACGTTCTTGTTATAGCTCCTGGATACCTGCTGCTGGTATCAAGCTACTCTGAGGTGGGCCGATTCCCATAACTCTTGGACCGTGTCTAGATCTGCCTCGAGTTGCTCCTTGTTCTGGTCAAGCGTAGCTAGACCATATCGCGCGGTTGGGACCTGGATTTCAGCTGGGATGACTGCCTCGCACCCGTATACCAAAGAAAAGGGAGTTTGCCCCGTTGCTTTCTTGGGAGTGGTGCGATCAGCCCAAAGTACGTAGGGTAGCTCTTCTGCCCACTTGCCTTTGGAGTTGGTTAGTCTCTTCTTCAGGTTGCTTATGATTACTTTGTTTGAGGATTCCGCTTGTCCATTCACCTAGGGGTATCTAGGTGTTGATGTCACTAGATCAATGTTCCACCCCTGGCAAAATTCTCTCATTCTCTGGCTAATGAACTGGGAACCGTTGTCACAAACGATCGTTGCTGGGATTCCAAAGCGGCAGAGGATGTTGCGCTCGATGAAGGAGATCACATGCTTGTCCTTGATCTCCCTATATGCTTCAGCCTCGATCCATTTGGAGAAGTAATCGGTCATAGCCAAGAAGAACACTTTTTGTCCTGTAGAAGGAGGTAATTTCCCCACAATATCCATCCCCCGCCTCATGAAGGGTCAAGGAGTAAGGGTTGGATGTAGGCTCTCAGAGGGTTGGTGAGAATTTGGTGCGTGTCGCTGGCAAGCCTTGCATTCCTGGGCATACTTGGTGGTGTCGCGTCGTAGTGTTGGCCAGTACCACCCATGTCTAAGTATCTTGTTCGCCAAGCTCCTGCCACCAGCATGGTTCCCACAGTATCCTTCATGGATCTCTTTCATAACACTCTCTATCTCATCTCCTTCTGCGCATCTTTGCAAGACCCCAGATGCAGACTTGTGGTATAGTACGCCTTGGTGAACGACGAATCGTGTGGCTTTGGCTCTTAAAGCCCTTGCCTCCGTCATATCCTCAGGCGCTTTCTCGTGTATTAGCCAGTCTAGGTATGGTTTGATCCAGCTGCTAGGCTTTGCTCCAGAATGTGTGTCAAGACTGGCTACTGGGAGCGTGTGTAGCATGGATGCTTCTTTGGGATGCTCGATCGCTGAGTAAAGAAGGTGCACTAACGGGATCTGAGAGTATTCACTTGGGTTGAGCACTGAGCCTAAACCTGCTAAGGCGTCGGCCGACGTGTTGTTCTCTCTAGGTACCTGTTCGAAAGTAACCTGTTGGAATTCTCCCGCCAATGCTCTCGCCTTTTCCAGGTAAAGAGCCATCCTCTCGTCTTTTGCCTCAAATGGCCCTAGTATCTGGTTAACCACCAAGAGAGAGTCGCACCTCACATGTAGATTCTGGATTGCTAGGTCTCTTGCTAGCCCTAATCCGAAAATCAACGCTTCGTACTCTGCGTCATTGTTTGTGGCGTCGAAGTCACATCTTATGGCTTGAGCCAGCTTATCTCCTTTGCTGGACTCTAGGACTACCCCTAGCCCTATTCCTCTGGTGTTAAAAGCCCCATCTGTGTTGAGTGTCCATGTTTCGTGTGTTTCCTCCGGGATAGGGGTGGGCGTGCTTGTGTTTGCCGCCTCCTCTAGGTCAGGTGTGAAGTCGGCGACGAAGTCAGCTAGGACCTGCGACTTTATGGCTTTGCGAGGTTCGTATTTGATGTCGTACCCGCTGAGTTGCACTGCCCACTTGGTCATTCGTCCAAAGAACTCCAGCTTCTGCATCACCTGCCGCAGAGGGTAGCTGGTTTGTACTGCGATCGTATGCGATTCGAAGTAAGGGCGAAGCTTATTCGAACTCATGACGACGGCGAGGACCAGTTTTTCGAGGGGGGGTGTATCTAGTCTCGGCTGAAGTCATTGTCTTGCTTACGAAGTAAACAGGCATTTGTTGTCCGTCAGGTTCCCTGACTAGAACCCCACTCAGTGTGCTTCATGATACTGCTAGATATAGTTGCAGGATTTCTCCTGGCATCGGCTTGGCTAGCAACAATGGATTGGAGAAATAGCCCTTGAGTTCCTGGAAAGCCTTCTCGTGTCGTTCATCCCACTGGAAACTTTTGTTTTTCTTGAGTATATAGTAGAACAAACGACACTTGTCGGCTGACTTGGATATGAACCTGTTAAGGGCGGCAATTTTCCCCGTGAGCTTTTGTACTTCCTTGATGTTCTTGGGCGATCTCAGGGAGGCTATTGCTTTCACTTGGTCGGGACTGGCCTCAATCCCCCTTTTAGTCACGATGTAACCTAGGAATTTTCCAGACTGAGCTCCGAATGTGCACTTTTGAGGATTAAGCTTCATATTGAATCTTTCGAGAATGTTAAAAGCTTCCTTGAGGTGTGGTTGGTGTTGAGCTGCCGCCTTGCTCTTGACCACCATATCATCAATGTACACCTCCATGGTCTTCCCGATTTGGTTCTGGAACATATGGTTAACGAGCCGTTGGTAGGTCGCACCAGCATTTCTCAAGCCAAAAGGCATAACTCGATAACAGTACGTCCCTTGTCCTGTTAGGAAGGACGTATTTTCTTGATCTTCGGGGTGCATCTGGATCTGGTGGTAGCCGCTAAAGGCGTCCATGAACGTTAAGAGTTCATGACCAGCGGTGGCATCGACCATTGTGTCTATGTGTGGGAGCGGGAAAGAGTCTTTAGGACAGGCCTTGTTCAGGTCGGTAAAGTCCACACAAACCCTTCACTTCCCGTTCTTCTTTGGGACGAGTACCACGTTAGCTAGCCATTCTGGATATTTCACCTCTCGGATTTTGCCAGTGTCTAGTAGCTTCTTCACTTCTTCGTCAACTGCCTGGATTCGTTCCGGGGCAAATCTTCTTCTCTTTTGTTTTATGGGGGGAAAGCTAGGATCGGTGTTAAGTTTGTGCGTGATCACCCCTGCGTCGATTCCAGTCATGTCCTCGTGGCTCCATGCGAAGCACTTCTGGTGTTTCTCTAGAGAGGACACGAGTTCTGTCTTAATGGACGTCTCTAGTCCGATGCCCAGCCGAACGATCCGTCCTTCCCCTATTGCTACCTCCTCCACTTCTTCTTCTTCCTCTCGGGTCTGGATAGGTAGGGTAGCGCTCTGTAATTACTATGCCTGCGGCCCAGCGGCCGTGGGCTTTAGAGTCGTTTTGTAATCTCTAGCTAGCCTCTGATCTCCTCGAATTTCCTCTATTCCCCTTGGTGTAGGGAACTTCACCGTCTGGTGATAGGTGGAAGCCACCGCCTTCATGTCGTGTAACCAGGGGCGACCCAAGATTATGTTGTAGCTGGATGGGCAGTCTATCACCATGAATTCCACTTGCAAGTTCATTCCTTTGGCGAAGGTTTGTAGAGTTATGTTTCCCGTGGTGTGTTTTACTTCTCCACTGAATCCCACGAGGGGGACGGGTTGCATGTGGATGTCATTTTCGGACAAACCCATCTCTTTAAAGGCGGCGAGTGTTATGAGGTTTGTGGAACTACCGGTGTCGACCAGTATCCTCCTCATAAGGACGTTTCCTATGTGTAAGGAGATCACCAGGCCGTCGTGATGAGGACCAACCTGATTTTCAATGTCGGGGTCGTCAAAGACTATTGCTAACCCGGTGGGTTGTCTAGGTCGCCTCTCCAGATGGGTAGGTTTTCCTAAGTACCCCTCTCGTTCGTGCCTCTTGGCTGCTGAGTAGGTAAGGCCACACACGCTTGATCCTCCGGTTATCACGTTCACCACTCTTTCTGGAGTAGGGGGTGTTCTCTCACTCGCCGTGCTTCGGTAGGGATTATCTAGAAGATCATGAGGGACTCTGGCGTCTGGAGCCGCTTCCCGGATCTTGCCTTTAGAGATTAAGTGTGCCACCTCCCTCCTTAGCATGATACAATCCTTGGTCCAATGGCCGTGGTTATCGTGGAACTCACACCACTTGTTCTCGTCGGCCCCTGCCTTGGGTGCTTTATCTTTCCTGGGCCACCTGACTAGGTCTCCCATCTTGGAGAGGTTCTTCACCAGTTGTGATGGTGAGATTTTGAGGTTGTAGTCCTCCAGAGGTGGTGGCAATGGATCGCGTTCCTTCTCCATTGGCGGCTTGTTGCGTGCTACATTAACGCGTTTGGCTGGGTGTCGATCGTAGGATCGATCACACCTGCCCCTTCTCTGGTCGAAGGGTGACCGCCTTCGCTCTGGATATTCTCTCTTGCGATCATTGTCGTTTCTCCTGTCGGAGTTTCTGGGCTCGGTCGACCTTCTTCGGAGAGACCTGTCTTCCTCCAATCGCATGTGTGCTAGTGCTTTGGACTAGACCTCTTCGAAAGTAGCACATGGGTGCTTGGTTAATTCCTGGTACAACCCTCCATCCGGTATGATTCCCTGCCGGAAAGCCTCAATCGCAGTCGTAGTGTCGCAATTTGGGATAGTTACTTTCTCCTTGTTGAAGCGATCTAGGTAAGCCCTTGTGGTTTCATGATTTTTCTGTTTGACCCGATAAAGGTCACTAGACTGCTTCCCAAACTTGCGACTGCTCGCGAACTGGCTCCGGAAGGTGTCCGAGAGGTCGGCGAAAGACTTGATGCTTCCTCTAGGTAGACCGATGAACCAAGTGAGGGCCGGTCCAGTCAGGGTCATTCCAAACCCCTTGCACATCACGGATTCTTTTGAGTGACTGGGAACCGAGCTAGTCATCATCTTTTGTTTGTAGATGGCTATGTGCTCGTTAGGGTCCGTGGTGCCATTGTAGGGGTTCATAGAGGGAATAGTGACTTGCCTCGGAATCTCGGCCCGAGCAATCCTGGGGACGAATGGTGATTCGTCGTATCCGTCTTGGGCTTCTGGTTGCACCGGCTGGTATCCGGTGTGGCTTCTGACAACTTGATCGGAGATGGCCCCGATCTGCTCTATAACTTTTTTCCTGATGAGAGCGTCTAGGTCCACCTCCTGGTGCCGTTCGGTGTAAGCATTCTCAGCTATCCATACGTTCCCGGAGCGGGTTCTGTAGGTGTTACCCGAAGGTGTGACCTGGTTTCAGGGAATCTCCCTGTTCGTCGCATGCTCGCGATTGCTCTCGGGATTAGGCGTTTGTTGAGTGCTCAAGACTCCGCCTTGGGTGTCATTCCCGTTGTTTCTCCCAAAAGTCCCCTCTCCGGAGTCGAAATTCAGCCGAGTCGCCAGACCCTTAATGTTCCTAGGGACGTTAGCGGGTTGCCTTGCCGTAGTAAGTAACTGGTTCTGGCTCCTGAGCTGGTTGTTTTCGTTGGTCAAGCGTTCCATGCTGGCTTCAAAGAAGCCTTTTTGTTGCTCAAGCTCTTTCTGGAGAAGCTCCATGCAGCGCCGAACGTCCGCCATCTCGTCTTCTCGTTTCTTAGACAAGATTTCTTCTTGTTGGGTGGCGTTGTTCTTCTCCGGCACGAATTCCCCAGATTCTGACATTGTCTTAGACGGTAAACTCGAACAACAAGCGATTCTTCGTTCGTAATTTGCCAAATTTTGTGCCCCACGGTGGGCGCCAAATTGTTAGAGCTAGAAATTAACCAAGCAAGTTTGGTGACCCCTTAGCCTAGATCGGGCTTGAAATAAGCAATACGAACTCAGGAATCAAGTAAAAAGAAGGCGAAAATTGTATTAAATTCGTGTGTATTCGAATATGAGTATTGTGTATGAATGTATATGTACAATGTGTGACCCCCTCTATGTATTTATAGGGGCCTCAAAGATATATCGATACAAGATAGACTAGATAGATGTAAATTGTACGGGATATGATATCCCTAGATTTGTTTAATATTTCGTGATATTGGATAGAAAGGAAGAGTTTGGTTCTGGTAAGAACAACCCTTATAATGTAAAATGAGAAATAGTCTCTGCCGTTAGATCTTTCGGATCTGACGGTAGAGATTAAAGGAGGATATAAGGAAAACGGAAAAAACGGTGGCAAACTTGTAAATAAATTGATTTTGACCAAAAAGGTTCATTGTACTCCACTTAGAGGTTCATTGTGTTCACTTGTAGGTTCATTGTTTTTAAGTTCATGAAGTATAATTATTTGGTTCATTGAATTCGACGTAATGGTTCATGAATTTGAATCACTCGGTTCATATATGAAATGCGTAAATTGTGTAACATAAAAGAATTTGGTTCATTGTGTTCCACTTGTAGGTTCATGTCGTGTAATTATACAGTTCATTTAATGTTAAAGTGCATAGAAGATAACTGAATCCTCAAACACACATATCAAAACATTGTTTGAAGTTTATATTCAACCGTACAAGTAGTAATGAAATAAGAACAATCTTGTGATAAGTGAAGAATGTAGGCATCGTTATCGTGCTCATCGTTATCATTATCGTGCGAAAGGTGCGTTCAGCTTTTCATGAAGTTCATATCAATCGCGGTTCATAAACGACAGGTGTTTGGTTCATTGGGTTCACCTTGTCGGTTCATGAACTTTAGTCATTCGGTTCATTTAATGTGAAATTGCATATAAGACAGCTTAATCCTCAAAACGCGATGGTTCATTATGTTCTACGCGATGGTTCATTATCTTCTACGCGATGGTTCATGAATATGAATCACTTGGTTCATGTATGACAAAACGCGAAAAGTGTGTAAACACTTGGGAAAAAATTGACTACATGGTAGGCTTAAAAGAAGCTGTGCAATTGGTACCGAGAAGGCTACTTAAACAGATTGAGCTAGTAAGTGTGATTTTTCAATCCAATATAAAAACTTGTGTACTTGCATCATTGTCATTCAATGAAAGTCCATCGGTACTAGCATCACCATCCGAATGAGAAATGTTAGGATGGCCGGAACTTGATGAACAACCAACAAAAGAAACGTAAAAGCTATGAGTGAAACAACATGAAAACACACTACAAATGGGCAAATACGGGTATTCTTTTGGTTCACAAAGAGTATCGGTATGGTTCATAAACTTTCAAGTAAAGGTTCATTGGAATCCATTGAACGGTTCATGTAAATTTAAGCACGTTGGTTGAGGCATTTTGTCGAACACATGGTAGGCAATCGGGCAAAACGTACATAATCAGCTTCTAGGGTCAATCGAAAACTTCAAAATCACTTTCTAATGCAATCAAATCATGTAAACACCAATCATACACCCAATCTTATGTCAAATTCACAAGTTCTCAGTTATCTTGCTTAAGGAAAACCTAAAACTAGCAAAGCATAAATCCTCACTTTCAAAAATCATAAATCGTTACCTATATCCATAGAAGCAATTGAATAAGAGCCAAAGGACGAAAATACAGTTGAAAAACAATCGAATTTTGTTGGAGAAGAGAGCCGAAGAGATCAATGAACAATTTGCCAAAACAAACGCTCTGTGCGAGCGTAGAGAAACAAGGGGGAGATCGATGAACAGTAAAGCAGGGCAAAAGGACGAAAATGCCCTTCCCAGTTAAAAGCAAGGGGGAGCTGCGTGTTAAAATCAGTCCGTTGATTTGCCCAGATCTAACGGCCATAAGGTGTTCGCATTTTACACCGTATGAGCTGTTCTCACTTGATCGCGAATCCTTCATAAGATATATTTTAATTCCATCTTATGCTTGGATGGACAAACCTGCCGAAATCATGGTGCGCTACTCGGTCTGCCTTCTAGAAACTCGTTAATGGACTTCATAAATGTTTTGCAAGCCGTTCCAACGCGTATCATGGGCTTTTTCGTTGATAGGGCCCAACAGTCGCCGCCCTGGAAATTGGGACCCCAACCAATTCAAAGCCAGTCAACCAAGAAAATCTAAGGTCACGATCGCTAAGCGGTAGAAGCGAAAACACAAGGTGACGATCACCGCCCACATGGCCGAAGATAGAAAATTTCCTTATTTTATTATTTTTTAATTTTGTTCTTTTTATCCAGCCTTGGTTAGTATTTAATCTTTGGAAGGCTTATTTTTAGACTATTGGAGTTATTATTCAAGTTGTGACTTTGGAGATTATGGAGAACTCAGCTCTAGAGTTTGTCTGCTCAATCGAAACCTTTGATTTGTAAGATTAGGAGATTTTCTACCTAAATGTTATCCTTTGATTATGTTAATTCTCTTTGGTTTGGATGTTTATGTTTGTTATTTAATTCTAATCTAGCTAAATGATATCCTTTGATTATGTTAATTCTCTTTGGCTTGGATATTTATGTTTGTTATTTAATTCTTCTTGTTTGACCAACTAGTTGAAGCCGATAACTTTCTATTGCTAACCTAAACCCAAACTAGCACGCCCCCATTTTTTCGGCTCCAGTTTTGACCGTTAGAGGCCGGTTTCGATTTTATTTTTTTTATACCACCGAATAATAGATTGGCGTTAACTCGCTGTACCAAAACCGTGATTGAAAGTAAGTTAGTCGCGGTCTTGCAAAGAGACAGTCCGGACTAATTTGCTTTGATTTGTCGGAATAATCGACGGTTTCAATGGCTAGAAACCACTGGCTTGTCCGGTTAACCGGATATTCCATCATGTCGGCATATTTTTTCAAGTATCTACAAACCGGCAGCTCGGTCGCAATTCGAACTAGCCAATTTCGAACAGGACAAACCGATGGTTTGGCGGTGGTTTACCCTTTGACCCAATTTTAATCCAAACCTTTACCGATCTGAACCATCGATTTTGGTTCTATTCCGGTGGTTTAGGTTTAAAATTTGGGCCGGTCCAATTTGCATAGTGAATCGGACTCATCTCTAACTTGTTTACGTTAATCTTTCAAATGTTTATAACTTTCTACTCATGAATTGAGCTTATAAATTATCAAATTGAAGGTATCCATGAGAGAAAAATATGTACCAAAACAAAATTTGTATTTAGGAAGGGTCAAGTGTTATGAAGCGTGATGCAGCGTTAAGCGCTGACACATCATGAAGGATGAACATTTGCGTCCATTTTCAGCGCATATCCATTGGTTGAACGCATCATGAAGGAAGACACTTCATAAAGTGTGAGTCTTCGTGTGTGCGTCGTGAATGTTCATAAACAATCTGTTAAACTTCTTGAAAGCTATTACGTTACAACGCAAACACATTAATTTAATCTACAATACACCTTCTCTGTAGACCCAGGGAAAACAAAATAAACACATACTTCAACCAAAAAAAAAAAAAAACACACATACAGACACATCGCGCTTCCCTTGGTTTACACGCGAACGCGTAAGTCCTAGACCAACGATGATGACCTTGAAAAGGCAGTTGTTGCATCTTCAAACTCATCTTGTTCGGCATTCTCGGTCAGTTGCAGGCATGGAGGAATGAAGCTCTGAAACAGTTGGTCCATGTCAGGAACCTCTTTCAGCTCGTTTGTTGCAACTACCTCCAAGGCCGTTGCCTTGAAGAACCGGTAGAACTTGTTCTTACACACCAATGCGAAGATTAAGGTGATGATTGGGAGTGGGATGAGTATGGGAGTGTAGTAGAACTTCTTCACTCCGAAGTAGCCCAACATTGTCACTTGGTACAGCAACAAAGCCGCAACCAAACGCGTGTGCATGTGTGGCCACATCCCTCCGTTGCTTTCGTACGACGGAACGTACACCTTGAGCGCCTACCACACATGTATTAAGCAAATAATTCGATTAATCACATGAAAAGATCAACTGAAGAAACCTTAATCAACAAGAAATCTGTTAGTTGTTGGGAGCATCCCATACTTATAACTACACATGACTACTAAGTTTGTGGGCTATTCCTCCTATTATCGATTGCTTTTTGGATGGAACTTGACTACGCGTTAAGTTTTGTAACTTGGCTAATGAAAGTCCAATTGTAACTTGATATATGTTCGATTGAGTAGTATCCATGATGAGGATTTGTCATCATTATTCGAAACAGAATTTTGATCAAATTTAATGCCACGTAAAAAAAAGGTTTGTATTGAAATGTGTGTGTACCTGGTTTCTGAGAACAAGCCATCCAAGGGCAAAGTATGCGACGCCAAAGGGAATGATCAACGGAGCAATGACGGAGTAGCAAAGGACTATTGTGATGACAAGCATGTCGCTCGGGAATCTTGTCACATAGCCGAGATCACCCGGAGCCCATGCTTCTTGGAGCTCCTCCTCCGTCTTGCAAACATACTTCCTCTTCAAATGGTATATGATCAGCGGGACTAATCTTGAGAGCTCGAGCCCATAACCGACAAAGAACCTAAGGAATCATGCATCATAGTTGTCAGTTTCTTGTGCAAAAACTAAGCATTGCATATCACAACATGAACCAAAAGTTGCAATATTACTACTACTAACTTCAAAGCTACATAGGTCAAGAAGAAGGTTGCATTGCTAGGAAGGCTTGAAGCCAGCAGATCGACGGTCTTGTTCGGCTCTTTCTCGATAGTCTTCAACGCCTTAAACAGCGTCCCACCAATCGTGACTCCGATGAAGACATTGAACACGGTGAAGTAAAAGTACTTGCCAGAAGCCGCCCTATTCGCGTGACTAACAGAGGTGATGCCTTCAAACTTAGAAAGAAACATCAGCAACTTGGGGAGCAAAGCAAGAAACACGATCAACGCGAGCTGGGGAAGGTAGGCTTCGAGCACAGTCCTCAAAGACTTGATCTCGACAACCGGCTTGATGAAAGGCATCAGCTTCACCAAATTATCCAGCGTCGTCAGCGCAGAAATAAGCCCGATCGGGATCATGTAGAACAGTATGGTGACAGCAACAAGCACATAGACGCCAAACTGGCGAACTTGGCGCGCGTAGAATTTGATAGAGAGGCTGCTCCAGATGAGCTGGCGGGGCTCGGGGGCTTCCATGACCGTCCACGTGTCGACCATCCGAGCATGGAGGCTCTGAGCAGCGGCCGCAGCTGCCACCCTGGTGGTGAAGAACACCAGAGCAGAACAAAGCTGCTTGTCTCTGAGGGTGCGTTTCTGCTCGCTCTCTAGCTCGGCCGTGAGTTCGATCATCTTCTCGCTCGTGTAGTTGATCGTGTCGACCTCATCCCCGATGAGGCCCAGGGTGCCTGTACGGTGAGTTGGTCTGGCTCCGGACTGCGCGCACACGGCGTCAGCTCGTCTGAGTTTCTTCTTGCACCCCTCTAACTCTTGCCAGATTTTATTCAGCTGTAAAGGCAACGAACAATTACGTTTAGTTACCGGCCAACAATAGGAGTAATTAAAGACACGAGAATGTGTATAGAGTATACCTTTGTGTTGTCTGTGACCAACATTGAGCGGTAGAAAGTGTCAGGATAAATGGATCTGAAGTAGGAATCAACTTGTTCCTTTCTGTTTAGGCCTAGAGGAACAGGAGGAATGTCTCTGACAAGAACTGCAAACTGCTCTGCCTTTACTTGGCCAGTGACAAGAGCCGACGCCCGTAAATCGGAGACGTGTTTATACGCCTTCCATAGAAGGTAGTATGAGAGTAGAGAGACCCAGTACACTCCAGCTGCAAATGCCCACAGCCTTGGACTACTTTCCTGTTAAGACCGACAAAACTAAGTATCAGTTGCAATGTACTACACACTGATTCAAGAATATTGAACTAGTGAGAAGAGAAAGTGGGGATGGCTTGCTTTGACACGTCCAACGGATAGATTGTCAAGGTCATTGAATGTGCCGGTGCTCGTTGTCGTACTTTTCCCCGTATCGGTAGAAGCAAGTGGAAGAAGCAATGGAAGTAGAATGACACCAGATAGAGCTAGTATCCGTAGTACTGATCCATCAAAAAATCCACAAGCTTTCACAATTGAGAACCTCAAAATAAATATGTTTTAAGTTTAAATAGCATACGTAACATGCTTTGGCAAATTTAATGTTAACAGTAATTGAAGGACTTAAGTCCTGTTTCACTACAAACCTCATAAATTAATACATATAATCGTTATAGCGCGCAAAAGGACTCTTGCTGAAAAAATTCCAGAGTATTAGCTAGATGGGTTGAAATGCATGGCGGAAAATGTTCATTCAAGAATATTCCATGGAAATTTAGTCATAAAATCGTAGCAAATAATATATATCACCATGCATACTGCAACATGTTGTATATTTTTTGCAGTGATTTCATGGTTAGTTGCTGACATATTTCAATCAAACTTATATATATTATCAAGATCTATTTGAAAATAGCAAGTAAGGCATGAAGAACAACAATGCTAAATGTATAGACTAACTTTTAGAAGAGAAAGGTCAAGCTACTTGAAGTAGCAATTGATGAACTCGATCTAATGCATCAACTAAATTAAGAGAAGCTAGGTAGGGTCAAGCCAAACCAGTGGAGAGGAAGACGAAGTAAACGGCGGTGTCGACTCCGGAGACGGCAATGATGTCAGACTCCTTGGAGGAGACAGCCTCCATGATCCAAGAAAGGGGGTTTCGGGTTCGGGATCCGGATCCGAGGTCGAGATTGCGGAGGATCCGGTTCGGATAGTAGATGACGGCGTTCCCGGGCCTGGTGGCGAGCCATGTGAAGAGGAGCACAAGCACCGCGAACAGGACGAACGACGTCAGCAGCGACGTCAGGAACGAACTGAAATCCATGTCTATGCTACCTCTCTTGCTCTTCTTTTTGTGGTGTGCAGAGTTAAGAAAAACTGCCCAGGTACGTGAAGACAAAAGGGCGACCGTTGTTGAACGTTGAGGGTTTAGACGTAACGGTTGAATTGACGGAGAAAGAGAGAGACGGAATATTAATTAAAGGAAGTAATGGAAGGCATGTTTGTCTTTCTACGTGTTGGGCTGTTAAGATGCTACAAAGAAATCAAGGGAGCAAGAAAAGTATCCACGTTCCTTCTACAGAGACTTTAGATTCGGGATTTGTTGGATTGGAATGATTGGAAGGACAGAAGAAGTGTGTTGTTTTTTCTTTTCTTTTCTTTTTGGTCAAAGGAAGTACTCCTTTTGGCATGTTTCTTTTACATATACCGACAGCCCAAAGATTACTGGAGTAATGTTTTAAGTCTCACTCTCAAAGGAAGAACTCTGATTAGAGAATAATTACAGGACATTGTAGTCTTTTGGCATGTTTTATTTGTTTCAATAAAGTTACCATCTGATGCAACTTAATCTTCTGCAACTTCTGCTGATGCAACTTAATCTTCTGCAGCTTCTGCTGACATGAGCAGAAGTTGCATCTCCATCTTTGTTCAAAGGAAAGAGGGCAAGACAGCCACTCAAGAATGCAACCTAAATTATTATACAAACAAACATCTATATATTCATTTGCTCATCGTTCATCTAGGGTGTCTTTAGTACTGCATGATAAGATGTAGACAACGTTGATAAGGTACTAGTACTACTGACACATTTGACAAGACCTAATAAGACACCTACATGCATTGATACATGAACGTGACGCCTACTAATGTAAACTGTATTTTGCCAATAACACTTGGGTTGGGGGTTGCATGAACAAAATAATCTTGATGTAGTATAATTTCGATTGCATCTACCACTTAATATAATGTGGCGCTGCAACAAAACATATTACAGTTGGGGTTAATGAACTACTGCAACAAAATGTTACCATAGATGGACCCATATGAAATGCCCAAACTCAATTGTAACTTTTTCAGCAATGGTACAAATAGTATGTACGTAACAAATATCTTTATCCTAATGCAAGACCTATAGGTTGATTTTCTGGCACCTTCGGTTTTGTAAGTGAACTGTAACGATGAGAAGAACAGCGAATGACCTGTTGAAGCTATCAAAAATTAAGTGCAGAAGATTAAGTCAGGTGTAAAATGAAAAAACTATACATAAAAATACGAATATGCAAGGAAGACTTCACCTTATTAGAGATCTACAGTGATTCTCAAGCCATCTCGTGCAAGTTGCACTGGAATACCTTCTCTGCAAAAATTACACAACAGTAAATTTCTCAAGAAATTACCAACTTAAGCTACGAAAGCTTAAAGCAAGGAACAGAAAATTTTGAGACCAATTAGACCTAGTATTATATGTAGACAAAATCAATCTTCTTTTTAGCAATTACCAATAGCATAATGAAGCAAGTGTTAGAAAGCAAATGATTCAGTATGAGCAAGTAACATCATGTAGAATGGGCAAATCTTCAGTCTCAAAAAAAAGTGTGGCATTCATGCACAGAAAGGAATTTTTCTTCTAGACAAAAGCATCAATAATTAAATCAATCACTGTTCATTTTAGCTTGTCATACACATTGATAGTTGTTTAGCTTTATAACAGAATTAGCAAACAGCACAGCATGCATATTTCTACTGCAAGTCATATAGTACCTTGTAGACCACTCATTAAGAAATGCATTATCTTTATCATGGTCGAAAGTATGGGTCATCCCAATCAACAGAGCGCGTTTTGGACAGATTCGCTTCACTGCATCAAGACTCTTATACAAGAAAATGTATTTGTCAGATAAATAGGCACTATTAAGCCAACTATAAAACAATTGAACACAGCTATTAGAGTATGAAGCTCACCTGAGGAAAGCATAAATGAGTATTATGAGATCCAGTCTGCAGAATGAAGGAAAACAAAAGCAACAGAAGTGTGTAAGAATGATTTCCAAACTTGATACATAAACCTCAACCAGTTTATTGATTCATTTCCATACTCCCCTTACTTCAAAATTACAGTTCAAAGAAATAGCATGTTGTCGAGTCAAGGTTCTTATATCCTTGCAGAAAAATTATTACGAACTCATGAAATGAGATATGATAGAACAGCTATATAGCTTATAGGGTAAAGCGTATAACATTGCAAGATTCTACAACTCAATGGCATATGAATTTATTCTTTCTGATTTTTTTTGTTTTGTTTTTTTGACAATCTTATAGCATGTTGCTAGCATATATTATAGCACATTCTGTTAGTGTACATTACACGTAGCCAGAACTAGGATTTATACAAATAGAAACTGATCTAACAATCAGATAGGCAGTTTGTACTAAATCAACATTAATATGACATCATATCAAGATGAGAAAGAAGCCACTCCATTAGCCACTAGTGCATCAAGTGAATAGCATCTAATAAAGCAGCTACTTTCCCATACAGATGATCAATAGTATAGAGCAGTAATAACTAATAAGAACCAAGACCAAATATGGGCTTTTACAAAAATTGTAATCACTGACTTTGTAAAGTGTGTCTAGGATAAGAAGGTCCACTTGTCCGCCTCCTGTTTTTGATATAACTGTATAATAAAACCTAATCAGCACAATATAAACATAAACACTTCATAAAGTAGTTAATTTAATAGAACCCGTGCAAATTACTGACTATAAGAAGGCTTACCAAACTCAGTATCAGGTAGGAATCGTGAAACATCAGATACATATGCTATTTTATAATTCTCACCAAAAAGAAAACCTAAAGCAATATAATCTTCACCATGCATCACCTGCAGAAATTTAATAACTAGAAAGTAGTGACAATCAAGATCTTAACAAGGCGAGAAAAGAGCAGCATAAAAAGGGATACATCCGGAGTAACTTACAGGTAAAGGAACAAACCGCAGCCCTGACACTGCAAATGGTTTATCACAACTGCTTTCAATTATCTTCCAATCAAGTTGTGCCACTCTTCTTACTTCTTGACCTTCTTTAAGCTTCTTCTGGACCAGATATGGAAATTTTGTTGCGATACTGTTTAATATAAACGCAAGTGAGAGCTTGAGGAAGTCAAATTTTGAATAGGAAAAACGATGATCTGAAAAAGTGGACCTAATGCACTCACGTCATTTCAGTTCAAGCCATTTATTAGTAAGAGAAATATATGAAGTTTTCGTAGTTAAGAAAACATTAACATCCTAAAAATAAGAAGGTGCTATTCCAGAAGTATTTCAAATTCTTCTGTGCTTCCAACATATTTTAAAATAACACTTTAGGAAAGTAAATCTAAATAAGGTAACTTTCTTATCCTGCCCAGTATCAGTCAACAAAATGAAGCCAAGTGATAAAGTCTTACTAGATTCGATATGGTAGAGCAAGATGGTTGTTCAGGAACCATAATGCTATAACTCAAGAACTTTGAGATATCTAATTAAGAACTCCATCAGACCTTTTTTATTTGAGAGCAATTAAGCTAGTCTCTATGTAAAGTATATTCAACCACACGTTAAGTGGCTAATTTGGATTCACTTCCTAGCATACATAATCTACTCTAGTCCCTATCAGATGCTCCTTAGTAGTTTCTTATAAATAGGCAGCAAAACTGAAAAAAGGTACTTCCTTGTAAATAATCATAATTTTCTGTCAAAGGAGAAGGTTTTCACATACAGTGGTACATAACTTTTTAGGATGTACATTTTTGTACACTTTAAATTGTATTTACTTGTTAACAAATGAGGATAAAATGAAGAAGGAAAAGATGCTTGAACTGATACGAAGCTAAGTGCTTGGAGTATTGGTACTAGGACAGACCTGTCCAATAAGAAATGAAACTGATACCTGCTCATAGAATGTTCAGTTAGGTAGATAGGAGTTGGGCTAATGTCATTTGTAGGGCTATACGGCTGCACAGCACGCACATCATCCAGACCAAGAATGGCATCAGCATGTTCATGTGTCAATATTACCTGCAAAAAAGAAACACGTTGTTGAGGAGGTTACACAAATAATCACATTGTTCAATAACACATTACTTGCAGCCAATCGGTAAATGTATTATCCTTGCTTTTACCGCCTTAAACACGAAATACAAGAAAATGGGAGGCACATCTTAACAAAAGTTGCTGACATTTTTCAACCCAAAAAGAGACAAACAGCACAGTATGACTTTCGAGGTAAATACTATGCAAAGGACAGTTCTTATCACTTGAGTAAACTCAACCTACTTCAATGTTATCTACCTATTCGGCTATTCCATCTTCAACATTTCCAAGAGTCAGTGGTCTTAAGCTTTGAAAAAATGGAAGACTCAAGGACACATATCCAAAAAAACTACAGAATCCGCCAGAGCTGCAATCATTTAATTCTCAGACACAACAATCACAACTTTGAGAGAAATATTTTAAGCATTGCAGAAAGAACTTTTAGTAGAAACATTCCCCCCCCCCCCCCCCCCCTCGATTGTTTCCATTGCAGGAGATCAGAGTCCAACTATCTTGAATTTATATGCTATAAGAAGCAAATAAGTAATCATATATGACTCTTACATAAGAAAGGCAGAGCATTTGAATTCAAATCAGTCACATATCAGAGTTAAGAACGATCAAAGTGTTAAGGAGGAAGCAACTCACTATTATTAAATTACAGTGTTAAGAACTCGTTCATATTCTTTTTCCCTTATTTGAAGAATAACAACAATCATCCTTGGTG
Organism: Polygonum maritimum; assembly: GCA_963924305.1. Classification (NCBI taxonomy): domain Eukaryota; kingdom Viridiplantae; phylum Streptophyta; class Magnoliopsida; order Caryophyllales; family Polygonaceae; genus Polygonum; species Polygonum maritimum. The sequence continues at coordinate 18,479,917 of OZ002728.1, read as the reverse complement.
TGAGGATCATTACAGTCTTTTGGAAAATTAGAAGAAAACTTTATTACCAGACACCAGAAAACATTTCCTATTCATGAATAACAGAATTCTGTTTAAAAGCACGGAAAGGGTTGTTAATCATCCTTCTATGCTGAAGGCCTACAGTTATCTAATTGAACCAAAAGGTGGAAAAAGAAACAGATGATGCAGAGCTAAAAAGTCATAAGAATTGATCTACTGTTAATAATGCTATTATTCTTTCAATGACAAAAGCTTTCTTTCACCATTTTAGTAGACACTAGATAGAGATCCATTCAACAGAAACAGTTTACTCATATAACAATTTTCATCACTGTTCCACAAGTGAAAGAAGGTTAATGATCAAAATTTGAACTCACCGAATCAACCTGAGGAATTTTGTATAAAGTGAACCATCGAAGCACCTGTTCGCGAAATGTCTTTCCAACATCAATCAGTATATAGCTGTGTTCTCCACTAGGCTGGCAATAGTCTATAAGAAGAGAGGTGTTGCATCTGCACAGCAAGAAAGCAACACGTGAAGACCAAGAAAGACAGATTACTCATCCCATACTTGAGTGACTTCACTGAAACAATATACAGCTTCATAGAGATAAAAATGACACCAGAGCAAATCATCACATTCTGAGTTTCAAACCAGCAAATTTATTTCAGCTATTGCAAATAATTTGCTATAGTAGGATGGATAGGCACAATGTACTGTGAAACATAGTAGCAAAATCATCAGTGTAAGAAAATGGAAGGGAGGATCCAAGATTATCTAATTCCGTAATTTGCATCGCCAGAGAGACGGCACTAACTAAAGTAGCCACACTCATTCGAACCTGCTATTGAAACTAGATCTATAACACGGATGAGCAAGTAGTTCACAAGGCCGAAATAGAAACCAGAAGAATGCAACAGAAGTTGAAGGAAGACCAAAAATGGAGCTAGACCTGTAGTTAGGGTTCTGATCAGGAGGGAGAGACAGGGACTGGTGGCAGACTTGGCAGGGCGGATCGGACGGCTGGATCAGGCACATGGCGTTCGGCAGAGCGCTCGAGCAGCCTGTCCCCAGGAAAATCAGTGCCGACCTACCAATGCCTTCGCCGTTGCCGTTCTCCATTGCCGGAAGTTCGAAGCTCGTAACCGGAAGGGAATCGCCGGAGGATCGGGGCTTTGGAATGCCGCGTGTCTCACCTTGGCTTATGAAGTCTTCTCTCGTCGTCTTCTTTATAATCCTGTTTTCATTTTCATATAACTATATAAGAATCGGGGCCTATCGGCCAATCGTATATAATAAATATTCGTTGTTTAATGTTGATGGAACTTTGAAATTGACCAAAGAAGATTTTAATTAAATAAAATGATGTGAAATGTGATTTTAATTCATCTTCATTTAGTTTCTAATAACTAATTTCTACCACAAAAAAAATTTCGTTTTCAATAACTATTGGAAATTATAAATATGTTAATTAGAACAAAAAAATATGAGTATGGCATAACTTTCTTTTATAAAAGTTGATTATGACATTTGGCTAATTCAGGGAATAACATCTTTATAAATATTCACTAGGCATAAGTGCTCCAAGGCTCTCGAACCACAAGTTGCCCGAGGCATAAGTGCTGGCGTAGGCACAAGGCTGGCCGTTGGTGAGAACTCTAGCGTAGACTCTGAAGAGACATATAACATCCACACTTGAGACTTATTAGATTTCTTAACATTATTAAGAAAAGAAAAAATCAGAAAAAATCAGATTTTTGTCAAATGAACATTTCTTACTTGTGTGGGATATTTCTTGCAAAAAAAATGTATCCTGACACTGTTGTAACCAAGTCTTATATAATCTTCGAGGACATAGATATCGGCATGCAAGTGTTTAGACTTAGAACTAAGGAGATTCTATTATTGAGGGTCGTGGATTGAGACACACATAACTCACTTAACTAATTAAGTGGCTTCCCTGGAAACTAATTTCGGTTTCGAAGTAACTTAATATATGTGAATGTGAATTTAAGTGGGTCTAATGTGTGGAGTTGGCCCATTAGAAATGGAAGAGGCCCAAGAAAGTCATCATCTCACTCCAACTTAATTGAAACGATGAGTTTGGAGGTGTATGCCTAAACCTAGGTATATAAGCTTGCTTAAAGGTGTATGGAGCTCTCATTCAGCACAATGGTGCCACAACTCAAAGAGAGAGAAAAGAGAGAGTCAGATTTCCGGCCAAGGTTTCCGGCCAGCTTTCCAGCCACGGTGGTGGAGCAGACGACGGCGAAGGTCGACGGCGTCTCCAGCTCGACGAGATCCATTGTGAAGACGAAAGGGTATAAAGTCATAACTTCAAGATCTGTTTCATTTAAATGAATCTGATTCTTATTTTAAGAACAAGATAATGCCTCCTAGTGAAGTGACAAGTACCCTTGAAGGCAATACATCTCAAGATCCACCCGTTGGACAATTCTTTTGACCTAGTGATCACACAAACACTACAGAAGAGGAGGAAGAGTTTGATATTGGACATTCCAGGGTTGTGCAAACAAGCACTGAAGGTGAAAATGCAGCTCAGCAACCTCCCCAATTAGGGGGGGGGGAGAGAGAGAGATAAGTGCTTCTAACTCAAATAATGCACTTAATAATCCTTCTGATCATGCTAATTCTCAAAATTTTGAATTGTCTGCCTCTTCCTCTTACTCTCTAAATGACAATTTTGATGATGATGATTCTGTCCATAATATTCTTGTTTTGCATAATGATCCTAATGTTATGCATGTTGATTCTGCTTTGAATGAAATTGAGCATGAGGATCCTGTCTTAAATGATAATGAGCATGCTATTCAAGATTATCGACTTGTAAGAGACAATGAACCTAGGATAAGAATCCCAAATCGAAAATTCAATGATTTCGTGAACTTCCTTGAAGCTTATAAGAAGGAATATGACAAAATTGTAGAGTTTGCTTTCGCTGTGGCTGAAATTGTCAAAAACTTTACCCCTGAAACCTATGACCAAATTGTAGGCTGTAATGATTCTATAATTGGTTGCAAGGTATGCATGAAGAAATCCAATCTGTGTATGTTAATGAAACTTGGTCTTTAGTTCCCAAACCTCCTAATGTAAGATTAATTGATTGTAGATGGATTTATAGGATTAAAGAAAGTGTCTCCAAATCTGATCCTCCTAGGTTTAAGGTCATATTAGTTGCTAAGGGATTTACCCAAAAGGAAGGACTAGATTACAATGACGTCTTTGCTCTTGTAGTGAAATACAAAACTATGCAATTGTTCATGGTTATGTGTGCGGTTTATAATTGGGAATTTGAGTAGATGGATGTTAAAACTACCTTCTTGCATAGTGACTTGCATGAAACCATTTGTATGAAACAACTGAAAGGTTTTATAGACAAAGAAAAACCTAATCATGCTTGTTTGCTGAAAAAATCAATTTATGGGTTAAAACAGTCGCCTAGACAATGGAATAAAAAAATTGATGCCAGCATGATATCTCTAGGCTTTACTAGAAGTAAATTTGATACTTGTTTATATCTAAAGCATGTCATAACTAAACAACCTATGTATATTCTGCTTTATGATAACTGGAGTTAAGTTAGATCTTCAAAAGCATTTTGATATGAAGGATTTAGGGTTTGCTAAAAAGATTTTAGGTGTCAATATAATTAAAGATCGTGCTAAAAGGCTTATCTACATGTCTCAAACTAACTACTTGAGTAAAGTACTTAACAGTTTTTCAATGACAAATGCAAAGCATTCTCCTATACCTCTTATAGGCACCTTACACTATCAAAACAAGATTGCCCAACCACAGAAAAGATGAAGAAGGAAATGGAAAAAGTTCCTTTTGATGTAGTAGTTAGTTCACTTATGTATTTGATGTTGTGTACTAGGCCCGACCTAGCTTTTGCTATTAGCCTTTTGAGTTGTTATATGTCTAATCCTGGTGCTAAGCATTGGGAAGCTATGGAATATCTGTTAAAGTATGTAAAAGGGACTCAGAACATTGGCTTGGTGTATAGTGAGCACAACTCGAGAGACGACCTAAAAGGTTTTGTCGACTCGGACTATGCTAGTAATAGGGACAATAGAAAATCGACCATTGCATACTTTTATACTTGGGCAAAGAATTGTATTTCCTAGAAGTCCCAGCAGCAGCCTATAGTCGCTTTATCATCGACTGAGACTGAATACATAGCGGCCACTGAGGCTGCGAAAGAGGCCACTTGGATGTGTGGCATCTTGCATGAGATTATGGGCAGGACTTATATGCTGTACTTTTTTCTGATAGTCAGAGTGCACTTTATTAATGCAAAGACCCTATCTATCATGAGAAAACAAAACACATTGATGTATGTTACCACTATATAAGAAAGAAAGTGGAAAACCATGAGATAACTGTGAAGAAAATACCTGAAGATGTGAAACCTACTGACTTTGGGACGAAGGTGGTGTCTTCTAACAAATTTGTCTTCTGCAAGAACTCTCTTCACATTAATGATGTACATTAAGATGTGAGGATTGAGTCACTGAATAGCAGGAAACTTGTTGGAATCCCTATTTTATTTCTTACTAGGTTCTTTAGAAGTTTGTATAAGACTTAGAAGGGCAAATTGTTGTAACCAAGTCTTATATAATCTTCTAGGACATAGATAGTGGCATGCAAGTGTTTGGACTTAGAACAAGGGAGACTTGCATTATTGAGGATCATGGATTGAGACACGCGTAGCTCACTTAAACACTTAATTAATTCAATGGCTTCCCTGAAAACTAATTATGGTTTGTAAGTAGCTTAATATGTGAATGTGAATTTAAGTGGGCCTAATGTGTGGACTTGGCCCATTAGAAATGGAAGAGGCCCAAGAAAGTCATCATCTCACTCCAACTTAATTGAAACGATGAGTTTGGAGGTGTATGCCTAAACCTAGGTATATAAGCTTGCTTAAAGGTGTATGGAGCTCTCATTCAACACAATAGCGCCGCAGCTCAAAGAGAGAGAAAAGAGAGTAGTCAGGTTTTGCGGCCAAGGTTTCCGGTCAGCTTTCCAGCCACGGTGGTGGAGCAGACGACGGCGAAGGTCGACGATGTCTCTAGCTCGACGAGATCCATTGTGAAGACGAAGAGGAAGCCTCAACTCGAGCCTTCCGATGCCTTGATTGGGGGCGTTAAAAACCCGATATGAGATCTTCTTCCTTTATACTTTCTTGTTGCTTTTCTGGTTTCTCTATGGCGTTACTTCGTTCTCAGTTGTATTAGTTTCCAAATCTAGGCTTGAATCTTGGAGCTGATCTTGAACCTTTGTGTGAAACTATAGTGGATTCCGGCGAGTCTCCGGTACTGAGACTTCCCAGACATAGGTGATGCACGACAACCCGGGTAGATCGTCGGCCTCGAAAGCGATTGTAGGATCTAGACTTTGGACAAGAACTCGTCTCCCTAATCCTTGTGGAATCTCGCACAACTCGGACACACCCACACGCACGAACAAGAACAAGAGTGAAGGAACGAAGGCAATTGCAAACCAAAATCCACGACCTTTGATTGAAATCAACAAAGCACAATAGTTTTCAATGGCGCAAGAAGTAGAGTTCTCTTCTCAAAATACGCTGAAAATAAAAGATGCAAAACCTATGCAATTTATAGAATTGCAAGGTAACCAGGGTCCCGAAAATTCTATCCTAAAAATATAATATCATAGATATCCTAACTAATTAGGTAACACAATAGCAAGAGTTTCCAAAAACAAAACAATCCCGAAATCTCGCTACTTCGGATCAACCCGCATCCTAGGAAGGACCCAGGGAGGGGTCGTGCACGACCCACCTAGGGTCGGTCCAGAGAGTTGGATCACCCATTTGGGTCGGTTCTGAGACTCTCTCTCTTTGTTTTCCTTCTTAACTTGAATGTTCGCGACTTGTGGAACGATCTTGGCCTAGCTTGTCGTCTGTTCACGATCTTTTCTATCATTCTTGTATCAATAGGGTTATCCCGAACTGGGTCACCAAATCGTTTGTGCTCTTCTTGTCCTTAAACTTGCTTATTTACTGTTTTTGTTAATATCTGAACAAATATGCATATTAGGACTAGATTTCGTTTTTACAGACACATTTCTCTACCATTTTTTTTCCAGCTAATAGGAAAGAGAGAGAAGAGGAAAAAGTAGTTTAAGAAATGTTGTGTTTTATTCTCCATAGTGGATGCTCTAAGGTCTAGATGCTCATGTATGGCTTTACATGTTCAAGTTCGTTGATCGGCATGTGTAATTTCAAGTAACTTTACATCCCCATAGGATTCCAAATCGATCGTAGCACACAAACACAGGCATCATGAGAAATCAAAGTCATACATCATCAAATATTACACAAGTAGGATACATATACATATATTAAAACAGAACGATGTACAAATATTACTATATGCTATGTATAATCGTATTTATATTATATACAATACAGGAGACCCTACCAGGTCATTCATTGTCAAAGTATCATGGCTCGTCAGAGTTGCATAGGAATCCGTAGACCATCATAAGCTAGTTGCACTAAAATGCCTTCCCTGTGTGCAGCCAGCCGTAAGAGAACAAGCAAGATATATGACACTCATTATCAGCTAAACACACTATGATCGTAGCTATTGAAACTTACTTTTCAGACCACTCTTCTAGACGAACGTTGTAGGTACCGTGATCGTAGTCATGGTTCATGCCGATTAGTAGAGCCTGCTTTGGACGTATCCTTTTGATCGCATCCAGAGTCTTGAACGAGCGAGTGTAAATAGATAACAGTGGGCATCAGTTTTACCAGCAGAATGTATAAAATCTTACATAGTGTTCTTGAGACTCAACTGACCTGAGAGAGGCAAAAGTGAGTGCTACGTGAAGAGATCTGCAGTTTCTATCAAGCAAAAGTACACTAAGATTGTCATCTAAAGATGAAAAAAGCATATGCAAGAGTACAGTAGTTCATGATCATTTTTGTAGATGCAAGTAAAAGGACAGTGTACAAAATAGTAGCAACTGAAATTTAAGAAGAAACCTCCAGATTCCATTAACCACCATAAATGAAAGAAAGTCTATAGGCTTAATCAGCAAAGACAAGACATTTGGCTCAATTGTAAAGGCATCAGGCAACAATATATATGCAAGCATACAAGGTCGACGATGCTATGTTAAGTAATTTGCAGACCAATAACTCGAGCGTTTAGTTGATTTCCAGCTCGGCAAGTGTTATGAGGTTGAAATGATACAAGTTTCACTGACCTCTACGGGACTATTTGCATCCAAAATAAGGAGATCCACTTGCCCAGCTCCATTTTTCGAAATAGCTGGATAGGAAAAACTTCCTAAATAGCTTTCATAGACAAAATAATATGTAGATGTAGTTTTTTTAACCACCATAAATACAATGTATTCATGTTCCAAAATGGACATAATTTAGAACAGTTTAGCATGATGTAGGATAAAGACTCACCTTGCTCTGTGGTCGGTGGGAAGCGGGAAACATCAGACACATAAACTACTTTGAATTCCTGGCCGAACAGAAAACCCAGAGAAATATAATCTTCACCGTGCATCACCTGCCAAAGCTATGTGGTTAGCCAGAAGCAACTAAGGTGAGCTGCAAAGAGCGAAACGGATTGTGAGAGTGCATGATATATAAGCAAGGTTACTGGAAGGGGGACGAACTGTAGCCCCATTGCAATAAATGGCTTCTCACAATCGGTTTCAATTGTTCTCCAATCTAAATGAGCTGCAGCTTCTCCAGCCAACCGACCTTTTAGCTGCGTCCCCACCAGATGAGGTAATTTCGCTGCAATACTTTTTTTTTGGTACCAAAGAAAACATATGTAGCAGACAAGTCAAGACAAAATCCCTTGGGAGCGAATAGATTGCTAAGACAGAAAGCACATGATAAAACTGTTTAACTAGCTAGTGAAAGAATTAATGGAGTAAATACAAGTACCTGAGCATAGTAGTCTCAGAAAGATAAATAGGAGTGGGATTCACACTATCTATAAGGTTGGATGGTAGAATGGCACATAGATCATCAAGGCCTAGGACTGCATCTGCGTGCTCGTGGGTTAATATGATCTGCAGGACATATGTACTTGATTACTCTGTTAAACTATACCTCAAGACCGATGACATACATTGTCCCAAATACTGTATATTGAAGATTTGAGCAAGAAGAAGAGGGTGCACTCACAGAATCTAGGCGAGGGATGTTGTAACGAGTAAACCATCGAAGCACTTGCTCCCTAAACGTCTTCCCAACATCAATCAATATGTAATTGTGCTCACCGTTAGTTTCGCTGTAATCAATAAGAAGGGAAGTGTTGCATCTGTAATTAGGGTTAAGCTCGGGAGGGAGGGAGAGAGATTGCAAGCAAACAGCGCAAGGCGGATGGCGACGCTGAAGCAAGTAGTGGGCGTAGGGAACGGCGCTCGAGCACCCCGTTCCCAGAAAGATCACCGCCGACGAGGATGGGGATGGCAGATTCTCCTCCGTAGCTTCCATTTTTGGGAGAGGGCAAAAAGGCGAAACAAAAGCAGCTTGTATTTTGATAGTAACGCAAGTTGGAGGGAGTAGTTCAACAACTCCACTCTTGAAAAAACAATTCAAACTTTAACTAAATAATTGTGACGTTAGTAGTTTAGTTAGTGGATTAATCAGTGGGCTGGCTTATTTATTGGAGTATATAGGACCGAGTAGAACTGTAGGAGTACGTGGGTTTGTTAGACGGTGGATCCAACGAGTTTAAGAAAAACATCTTTCTACCGTGTGTTTAAGGGCGCATTATAAGAGCGTCTTTATAGCTAGCAAAACTAGCACTAGAAAGGCATACAAACGGGGGTGCGGGAAGGGATTGTGAAGGGCTATGGTTGGCTTGTGGGTGATGAGAGGCAGACGAAGTTCTGGTCTGACATCTGGATGGGGACTGACATATTGCTTGAGAAGGCCTTGGGCCCGGTTTCAGATTTGGAGTTGCAGCTGTGGGTGCATGATTTTTGGATCGAAGATAGAGGTTGGGATTGGGGTCGGCTGGCTGCTGTCCTGCCGGGGGAAATACTGATGGAGATTGCTCCGGTCCGGCTCGCTGATGTGAACGAGCTGTTGGACACTATGTGTTGGCGTCCCGCGGCAGATGGTAGATTCTCGATTAAGTCCGCCTACAACCTGATCACGGGGACCGGCGAGCTGAGCTGGAATGACGGGCCCCTGTATAAGAAGATTTGGAGTCTACGCACCCAGGAGCGTATCCGCACTTTCATGTGGCTTGTTTCCAAAGGATGTATTCTAACCAATTCTGAAAGATATCGACGCCATCTTGCGGGATCGGATTTGTGCCCTCTTTGCAAGCGCAATCCGGAAACTCTTTCCCATCTTTTTCATGATTGCCCAATTATTGCCCTACTTTGGACTACCCTTGGCATTCCTAATGAAATTACTGATGCTATGAATCTCCCCTTTGCAGGTTGGTTTCGTAGCAACATAATGGCTCGGTGAAAGACTACGAATGGGGTCAAGTGGTCGGCCATATTTGCGACGGCGATTTGGTGGGCTTGGAAGTGGAGGAACGAGGTTGTCTTCGGGAATGCTAGGAGGCTGGAGGCTGGGGCTGATTTTGTGTACAGCCAAGCGATGCACTATGACAAGGTGTGGGGAGCTAGAGACAAGGGACACTAAATCAAGCAGGTCACTATGATCGACGTGGCTTGGTCCAAACCGAGAGAAGCTTGGATAAAGATTAATCCGAATGGATCGGTTAAAGAGGATGTCGCCACTGCGGCGGGAGTTCTTAGAGATTCCAATGGAGCTTGGATTAAAGGCTATGCTCAGAAGTTAGGTAGATGCTCGGTGGATGCGGCTGAAATATGGGGGATTTTAAGTGGCCTTGAAATTGCTTGGAAGGATGGGTATGCTAATATCTGCGTGGAAACGGACTCGAGTTCTGCAGTGGCTCTTATCAAGAAAGGTGTTGAGGTTGGCCACCCTCTAGCCAATTTGGTGAACCAGTGGCGGAACTTACTTAGACGAGAGTCGAACTCTTGTCTCAATCACGTCTTTAGGGAAGCGAATTCGGTCGCGGACTCCCTTGCTAGACATGCGCATGTCTTCTCTATTGGTTGTTATATTCTTATTGAGCCCCCGTCAGCCTCCCGATCTCTTTTGGAGCTTGACTTGTGTGGGAGGCCAGTTCTTCGTACTATTTTTATTTAAGCATTCCTAGGGATTTTGCCCGTCTTTTCACCAAAAAAAATATTTGTTTAATCTAAAAGGTGCTTTCATTGTCTATCATTGATGCTTGTTTTTCAAAAGGAAACATTAGTTCTATTTTGCCCAACAACAAGAAAATAGAGTTTTTTGCCACATGTCACCTATCTATTGGGTGATGAGTGGTTAAATTTGGCTTAAAAAACTAAATTCTTATGTATAAATTCAATTGAGAAAATTATCATAAGTCTAGTTTTTTTCCCTCTACATTTAGATATCCATTTTGACTATATTTCACATATTTTAAAAATTTTTATATTTTTGGGTATTTTTACCTCAAAAAATAATTGGTCTATATTGTGCTTAGCACAAGATAAGTCTATTTTCTTGACCAAAAAAGGATAAGTCTATTTTGGGGTATTTTTAATAGTAATCATAACCAGTGGCGGAACCAGAATTTTAGCCTAGAGGGGGCTAAATAATGTGGAAATGGTTGACGGACAGAGGCAGGGAGATCTAAGGCAGACAAGGCCGGTTCTAACAAATTAGAGACCCTGAACGAAAATTAATTAAGGGTCGATTTGTATACATTTTCTTCCAAATGTATACAAAAATCCATCTCTTTTTTAAAAATTAGTTAATATTTAATATTTGCCACTAAACATATGTTTCGCCATCTTTTTTTTACGGCCTAACTTCATTTCAATTATAGTGTATGATGGTGTTTGTTTATATATGTGTTTGTAATACTCCATCCATTTCAAAATAGGTATATAACCACCTTTTCTTATTTCACAATACTTGTTAATTTCATATTTTTTATATCAATTTTCTTTTATACCCCCAATAATTAACTATATCATAATCATATACGTTTTTCCATGTTTCTTTACACTAATAATTAACTCTATAATAATATAGGTAATATAAGAAAAATAATTCTTTCTTAATATATGTACAAATACTATATGAACAATTTAGTTAATACGGAGGGAATAATATACTACTATATTAATATTTTTATTTTAAAAAATATAAAATCCCACTCCTTTGGGCACAACGTGCTTCCGCCTCTGATCGTAACCGGTCTATCTTTTTAATTTGTGTTTTTGATGAGATTTTATTGATTGCGTTATTCTAAAATCTATTTTAAGAAATTTGTATTAGTTTTTGGCTAGAAAATGTTAAGGAGGGTTTTAGGTAACTGGACGCAAATGGTGACAACAATGAGGCAAATGGCCCATGTGGTGAAATAATGAGGTAAATAGGCTTTTTTGTGACAACTACAAAAAACATGCCAGAACATGACGTCATCACACCCAAACCTGTCACCACCAAACATGTTAACGTATATGAACTTGTCACCGCGTACAGAAAATTCCCCTCCCCCATACAAAACCTTGTCACCGCGTACAAACCCCCCCCCCCCATACAAAACCTTGTTATCGCGTTTACAACTTGTCACCTCTCAAACTAGTATCACTAATATTGCACTCTAATTTATTCATCACGTACAAAAACTTGTCACCTTACCTAGAACCACCCCCAAATTGCACTCAAACATGTCATCAAAATTTATTAGTAAGTCTATGTGGGATTCGAACCCACATTATCGTACGCTAGGCACGTCGCTCTACCATTTGAGCTAATAGGCTATAATCAAAAGTAACATATAAAAACTTATCATCACCTAGCAATCAAAGTTGTCACCAAGCACAAAATGTGGTGATATGCTAAACCAAACAGAGAACCGCATACAGATTTTGTCACCGCATAAAAAACTGAATTACATTCAACATGTCACCGCGTACAGATTTTGTCACCAAACTCGAAAACAGAAAACCCTAGATCACACACAAAACTTGGTGACAAAACAGAAAAACCTAGATCATGTACAGATCTTGTCACCGCAAAGAAAAATTGCTTACATTCAACATGTCACAGCGTACAGATTTTGTCACCAAACTGAAAAACAGAAAACCCTAGATTGTGAACAAAACTTGGTGACAAACACAGAAAACCCTAAATCACTTACAGATTATGTTACCAACATAAAAACTTGTCACCACATACAGATTTTGATGTTAGATCTAAAAAAAATCATAGATCTAGATCTATGATCAAGAAACACCGATGAAACCCCCGATGACAGCCCCGTAGATCTAGATCTAGAATTTTAGATCTAGAAACTTTCAAAAAACCCTAGATCTAGAAATTCTAGATCTAAAACTTTCAAAAAAAACCCTAAATTTAGAATTTCTAGATCTAGAACTTTCAAAAAAAACCTAGATCTGAAAAATCTAAAAAAAGCTAGATCTAGATCTAGAGTTGGTATACATACCTTGAAACACCCCGTTGGCCACCTCGTCGGCCACCTTGTCGGCCACCTCTTCGCCTCGTCGGCCGCCAAACTCGGGTATCCTCTTCGGCCACCTCGTCGCTCACCCTCGAAAAGCTGGTCACCACGGCCTTATCACCGTTATATATGGACGAACAGAAAAGAGGGAGAGGGAGAGGCAGAGATGAGAAGAGGGAGGGGAAGAGGAAGGAGGAGAGGGAGAGGGAGAGGGAGAGGGAGAGGGAGAGAGAGCTGTTGGGAAATAATGGAAGGAGAGAGAAGAGGAGAGAGGGGTTTTATATCAATTTAAGAGCCCATTTAGTAACAAAATTTTGAATAGAGCCTATTTGCTTCATTATTTGTCTAAAATAGACCCCCCACCCAATTCCCTCAAATGTTAAGATATGTCATTTGTAGTTGTTGGTTTGTGATAATAGAGAGAAATTCAGATAGATCATAAATTAGATTAGTTATCCATGACATTAGTAAATTGATGATTTAAATTACACATAACGTAGATGAACATTATTTATAATTGAATATAAAGGAAAATAAAATAAAATTTGGAGTGTTAGAGATGCTATTGATAAAATAGGAAAATGGTATGGGATACTTGGATGATGTGGTAGAGAGAGAAAATGGAAAAATGGAGAAAAAGTGGGATGCTAGAGGTGTTATTAATAAAGATGCTCTAAGAGGCTTATAAGAGCATCTTTATCGGTAGAAAATGTAGCATCATTGCTCTTTTTATAATATTTGTTTAATCCAAAAGGTGGTTTAATTGCCTAGCATCGATGTTTGTTTTTTAAATGGAGCATCGTTGCTCTTTTGCTCAACAACAAGAAAAGAGATCTCCTTGCCACAAGTCACTTACCTATTGGGTGATGGGTAGTTAAATTTGTTTTTAAAAATCTAAATTTCTATGTATAAATTCAATTAAATTAATTTAAAAAAATTATCATAAGTCTAGGTTTTTTTCCCTCTACATTTAGACATCCATTTTGGCTATATTTCACATATTTTTTTAAGAATTGTATATTTTGGGGTATTTTTACCCCAAAAAATAACTAGTCTATGTTGTGCTTAACATAGGATAAGTAGTCTATTTTGGGGTTTTTTAAAAATTATCATAACCGGTCTATCTTTTTAATTTTTGTTTTTGATGAAATTTTATTGATTGCTTTATTCTAATATTGTTGAAAAACATTTTATTATTTTTTGGCTAAAAATGTTAAAATATGTCATTTGTAATTGTTGGTTTGTGATAATAGAGATTTAGATAAGTCGTAAATTAGATTAGCTATCCATGCCATTAGTAAATTGCATATGTATTCTCATCTATGTGTTCACGTTTTTCTTATGTCCTAGATTTAAATTGTTTTATTTATTTCCAATGTTTTTCTTGTATTTCTTGTAATTTTTTGGCTTGAATTGAATCATCAAATCTATATATTTATTGTTGTCTTTTGCTTTAAAAAATGAAAAATTACACAATTTGTGACTTTGAATCATTAATTATCAATTTATATTTACAATATAAGGAAGCAATAATATGTAAATTATTATTTTTGAGTATTTTGGTAATTAAAAGTAAAAGGTATATATATAAATTAAAATAAAGTAAAAGTTTAATAAAAATGAAGGGGTATTATTTATAATTGAATATAAAGGAAAAAAAAGTAAATTTTGGAGTGCTAGAGATGATATTGATAAAATGGTAAAATGGTATGGGATGCTTGGATGATGTGGTAGAGAGAGAAAATGAAAAAATGGAGAAAAAGTGGGATGCTTGAGGTGCTATTGATAAACATGCTCTAAATGAAAGAATTTGTAAATCTTAAATTTTTTATTTTTTATTTTTTTTTGTGATGGGATCACTATTTCCTTTTTAGGTTTTAGTTTTAGTTTTTGATATTGTAGGATCTCAGTTAGTACTTCAGAGGTCGTCGACATCTACGATGTCGTCGACCAGAGTTAACAACTAGTGTTATGCAGCGGAATAAAGACACAAGAAAGATTGATACGTTACCACTTTGAACACAAGGAGTTATAGTGGAAAACTCTCTACAAACCAACTAGTTTGTATAGAGAAAAATCACTTGCCTTCTAAGCTTCAACTTAGAAGGACTTGAAGAGCACTTCGCTCGCTTGTATTGCTTTCTCGGATTACAAAAGTGTTCCTACTTCTAGATGTGAATCCCACACACTCTAGCAAGTACTCTTGCCGTATCTCAATCCTCACTCAATACAATCTCGCTCAACACTCAACCTCCTAAGATCGAATCTCACGATCTCACTCACCAAAGACTCACAATTACAATGTTCGCTCTTGCTCCTTAGTTCTACCAATAAACTCACGAAACTATATAAAGAGAACTAAGAATAATGCCACTTGATTCAGCCCAAACGACTAAGGCATGAATCGTGCACAATCTACACAAGATCTTTCCGAAAATATAATCCTAAGCCATGATAAAATCATCTTCAGTACCTTCCTTGATCTCTTGATGATTTTCCATCTTTATGATCTTGTCCTTGCCTTAAATGAACTGCTGAATATGCTGGACGTGATTTCCATACAAGAAAAACACGTTGTTTCCTTTTCCGAATTTCCGCACGCGCTTCGCTTCTGGAAACTAAGGTCGGCGACCTCTCGGCAACCTCTTCGGTTTGGAACCATCAAAACACGAACTTGGTTTTCTAACAAATTCCCCCTTTTTGATGGTGACAAACACTCATCTTCTCTAATTTGGTTATGGGGTCTTCGTTAACCTGTTCAGCATCTCAAACAAACAAAGTCAAAGGCAAGCAGAAATATTCCCCCTTAACTTTTCAAAAGTTCCCCCTAAGTTCAAGCATCTCATGACATTCAACATATATCCCCATAATTAGACCTGCAATCCCAACTATTTTCCCCCTTTTGGCATCATCAAAAAGATTGAAAATCATAGAGAAATCAGCTAGGCAAATATAGTAGCAAATAAAAGCATGCAACATCAACCAAAGGTAAACAACCATGCAAGCATGGCAATGTCAAACAAAACATCCAAACATAAAGTATTTAGGGTTACAACCCAATCGAACTTAGAAAAGAGTTTTTGAAAGTAGGGAATAATGTGGTAGGGTAGAAAGCAGGCGGTGGCAAAAGTCATAAGGAGGCAGAGGTTGGCGACCTAGCAGATTCCTTCCTTGATATGGTTCACATCCTCAGCAATTGATTCAGCTAGCTTGGTCAAAGCATCCAACTTCTCAGTTTGAATCTTCTGCTCCTTCTTCAGAAACTCAATTTCAGCTCTTAGGAATTCCACCTCGGTTGGCGACTCCCCAGCCTGTGCAGCATTAGATTCAGCTTCCTTATTCTGCCACTCTCCATCAATCAGATTCCAACCCATCTTCCTCAAAGTATCCCTGTTGAGAACGCGATGTCTAGGCGTCACATTATCTCCAGAATTATCATCAGCCCAATTCTCATGGTTGATGAAGATGTCGGAGACCAGGCTGCCATATGACAAAGCATGATTGGGGTTTTCCAAGACATTCTTCATGTGCAGCATTATCAACCTGGGCAGGCAAACCTTCTCTCCCCTAAAGATCTTGTCAAGGACAATGATCTCCTGGACATAGGCACAATGCTTCTTCTTCTCTCGGGGTAGGAGGTTGTTGATAAGGTAGGAGAACATCACCTTTTTGTCGACAGCCATGGAGTTAACAAGGTACGAACCAGTTCCAATACCTTCATCATCATCAAGCACATTCTTCAAAGCACTATTGGAGTCCACATTGTCTGGTCACGCTCCCTTGTAATACTCAACAAAACCTTCATGAGGGATCTCTAGAAGGTCAGCAACCTCTTGGCTGGTGAACAAATACTCCTTATCTTCCCAGACATACTTCGCAACAGTCTTGTTGCCATAATCCTCTATGGTCAACGTCTCATAGAACTTCTTCACACTTTCAGCTATGAACTTTTCTTCTTCACAAAACAAATCCTTCCAACCTTCAACTTCCATCCACTCTTTCACCTTAGACAGCTTGAACTCATCTAGAAAATTGTTTTCCCAAAGCAAAACCTTAGTAAAATCCCTAGACTAGATTTTCCTACTCTTCGGCTTCTTCTTCTTTTTGCTAGCAGAGGCCTTAGGTTTAAGCAAGGTCGGCGACCTGGGTCGCTTAGCCCTAGACTTCCTAAGTTTCCCTTCAGATTCACTCTCAACAGGTAGAGGGATATCAGGCACAACCTCTCCAGTCATTAGTTTCAATCTCCTAGTCACAGGCCTATGCTCAACAGTGGGTTTCTTAGAGGACTTCCTAGACACGGGGGTATCCTCTCCAAACAACTGTTTCTCAACCTCCTCTTTAGTCTTAGAACGAGATTCTTTCTCAATTGAAAGAGGTTCAGAGTCTGTACCTTCACTGTCAGAGGGAATAGACACTGGACGTTTGCCTCTGACATTGGCAGAGTCAACAACCTTAGCCACAACCTTTGAGACTTTTTCCAAGTCGACAACCTCTTCAGCTTTCTGGGTGTCGTCTTCAACGTTCTCCTCTGTTTCAACGGGAATAGTAACCACCTCTTCAAAAGCATCAACCACCTTCTTTGTGGCTTCAAACTCAGTTTCATCGACGGGTTCCGCTTCTCCTTCTCCTCTTGCCGGTTCCCTTGGCGGTTCCTCCTTCTCCATCTCCGGTTCGGGTTTCTCCATCGCCATAGGAATGTCGCCTGAAACCGCTAGATCTGGGGCGATTTCCGACACATTCTCTGTCGGAAGAGGCTCGGTTTTGGTTGGGGGTTCTTGTGGAGGGGATTTGGGCTTGGATTGAGGAGATTCAGGGGCAATGGGGTCGGGATTTTGAGTTTTGGAGCTTTCGGCCATGGCGGATTCAGGTTGGGTTTTTGCGGTTAGGGTTTTGGCAGTGAGTTTCTTCAACTCTTCCTCTCCAAGATGGGTCATGAGAAGAGATTGAAGTTGCTCGGGGGTGAGGTTCGACAATGGGGATTGATTCGGGGAAGCTTGAAGCAAGGAAAAAGCTTGAGGGGCGGTAATGGCGTTTGGGGTTTTTGGGCAGAGAGAGAGAGAGGGAAATCGGGATAAGCACAAAAGGGGTAAGAGAAAAGTACCTTTTTTATCTCCTTTTATGCAAGTACAACGTCTCAATTAAGGCAACTGCAGATCCACTCGAGTACATGATCCCGTTAGAAGATCTTCCCTTTCTAAAAATTTCAAACTGAAAACCTGTCAAATATTTCGCCCCAAAATTGCACGTGTGCTTTTCGCACAGATTAGTCGGCAACCTTGTCGACTACCTCGGCATCAAACTTTCTTTCCACAAACCTGAATTCTGACAAGTCATCAACTTCAACTGTCACACCTGAAGTCGTCAACCTCAAACCTGAACTCTTCAATTCTGAGCAAATCAACAACCTTACCGCGCCATGGCTTTTACCACATGAAGTAGCTTGGGGGTTGGGTTACACCGGGTGGTGTCAGAGCAAACCAAGCATAGAAAAAAAATATTTTGTGGAATTTGTCGATCAAGTTGATAAGACTCCGTTTAAAAACACACAAACAAGCAAATAGACTCATAGAGACTCTCAAGCATGATAGGTCGGGGACGGTAGTAGAATCAACCATCATTTGGGCTTGTAATGAGGGTTAAAGGGTCATCAGGTTGATTCGTTTGGGCTCAAAGAAAAATTTCAATTGAATATGCAATTTTAAACACAATATGCAGGAGGTCGTCGACATGCACACAAGCAGGAGATTTCATTGATAAATGCACACATACCTTATTATGCTAACACTATATAAACATGAAATTCTCAAAATGATAATCAATCAAATTTCAACTAGTCATAAGTGGATAGCATGAATGATTAACAAGTCAATCAAGAGAGATCATACCTAGCTCCATGCGAAGTCGTTCAAAGGGTTCACGATTTAAAGCCTTGGTGAAAATATTCGCCCTTTGTTCATCCGTCCTGCAAAACTTCATGGACACCATGCCTTTATCCACGCAATCTCTAAGAAAATGATGCCTTATCTCGATGTGTTTTGTCTTGGAATGTTGCACCGGATTCTTCGAGATATCCATGGCACTTGTGTTGTCACAAAGTATGGGCACGGACCCACACTCAACACCATAATCTCTGAGTTGTTGCTTCATCCATAGGAGTTGTGAACAACATGCTACGGCGGCGACATACTCGGCTTCGGCGGTAGATATAGCAACTGAATTCTGCTTTTTAGATCCCCAAGAAACTAAGCATGAGCCAAGAAACTGGGCCATCCCTGATGTACTCTTTTTATCAACACGATTCCCTGCTAAATCTGCATCGGTGTAGCCGACTAGGTCGAAGTCGCTGACCCGTGGATACCATAGACACAGGTTGTCACTGCCCTTGAGATAGCGAATGATCCTCTTCACAACTTTTAGATGAGATTCCCTTAGATCGGCCTGAAATCTTGCACAAAGGCACACAGCGAAGACAATATCTGGCCTACTAGCTGTAAGATACAAGAGAGATCCAATCATACCTCGATACAAAGGCACACAGCGAAGACAATATCTGACCTTTGGGTCCTTTCATGGTCGTCGACATGGGAGTATCAAAAGAGTGAGAACTCTCAAGACCAAACTTCTTCACTCACTCCCTAAGGTACTTTTGTTGATGAATCTTGGTACCTTCTTCATTCTACACGACCTGAAGTCCTAAAAAGAACTTGAGTTCCCCCACCATGCTCATTTCAAATTCACTCGACATGAGGTTGGCGAACTCCTTCACTAACTCTGAATCTGTTGAGCCAAAGATGATGTCGTCGACATAGACCTGAACCGCCAGAGTGTGATTCCCTTTTCTTAACAAGAATAAGGTCTTGTCAATCTCTCCTCGAACATATCCATGCTGGATTAAGAACTGTGATAGCCTATCATACCACGCACGAGGAGCCTGCTTCAACCCATATAAAGCTTTATCAAGCTTATAGACATGATCCGGGTTGGCGACATCTTCAAAACCTAGGGTTTGCTCAACATAAACTTCTTCCTTCAAGTACCCAATAAGAAATGCGGTCTTGACATCCATTTGCTGCAATTTGAATCCATGAAAGGTAGAGTAAGCAATCAACAACCTTATAGCCTCGAGACGAGCAACCGGGGCAAAGGTTTCATCATAGTCAATTCCTTCTTGTTGATTGTATCCTTTCACCACAAGCCGGGCCTTGTTTCTCACAACATTTCTATTATCATCCAGCTTGTTCCTGAACACCCAAAGTGTTCCAATCACTGTTCTTCCCTTTGGCCTTAGGACCAAATGCCATGCCTTGTTGCGCTCAAATTAATGAAGTTCCTCTTGCATGGCAATGACCCAATCCGAGTCCTTCAAGGCTTACTCGATATTCTTCGGCTCCAACATAGAAATGAAGGCGTTGAATGCAAAGAGATTAAGTGAAGATCTCATTTTCACACCCTTCGAATAATCAGAAATGATGTTGGTGACCGGATGAGCATCCTTCTGCTGATAATTCCTGATAGGTAGTTGAGTCAGGTCGGCGACCACTGGAGTCTGCGACGAACTACCTGGAATAGAACTTTGAACTGCTTGATCTGATCTTTGAACTGCGTGATCTGACTCTCTAGCCTCGGATACATCCTGATTCTGCACAACATCTGCAACCTGATCTTGATTTTGATTCTGATCTGTCCCTGCATTCTGGTCGGGGTCGACTACACTGTCACTATTGGCGACCTCAGACGAACCTTCAGCACTGTCCTTGTCAGAGACATCTTCAAGGCTAAGAAGTAGCCTTGATCACCATCATCACGATCCTGAATCAGAGAACCTACCATGGTGTTTTCATCGAACACCACGTGAACACTTTCTTCGATCTTCTTGGTCCTCTTATTGTACACCTTGTAAGCTTTGCTTGTTAAAGAATAGCCAACAAAGGCGCCAACATCACTCCTTGGATCAAACTTGCCCAGACTATCCTTCCCATTGTTATGAACATAACATTTACACCCAAAGATGCGGAGGTGGGAGACACTAGGCTTGACTCCTCTCAACAGCTCATAAGGAGTTTTTCCAAGTAGTGGACGCAACATGGCTCTATTCATCACATAGCAAGCTGCATGAATAGCTTCTCCCCAGAAATTCCTTAGGAGACCACTAGAGATGAGCAAGGTCCGCGACATCTCCTCCAAAGCTCGATTCTTCCTCTCAACTACGCCATTCTGTTGTGGGGTTCTAGGTGCCGAGAAATTGTGGTTGAATCCATTCTTCCTGCAATACTCCAGAAATTCAGAGTTCTCAAACTCTGTGCCATGATCGGATTCGATAGCCACTATAGAATTTCCAAGCTTCTTTTCAACAGCCTTTGCCCATGTCTCGAACTCTTCAAAAACCTGATCTTTAGAAGCAAGGAAGATAGTCCAAGTATAGTGTGGATAATCATCAACAATCACATAGACATATCTATTTCCTCCTCTACTTTGTACGCGCATCGGTCCACACAAATCCATATGAATCAACTCAAGGGGCTTGGAGGTGCTTACCTCTTTCTTGGACTTAAAAGAGGACCTTACTTGCTTACCCTTCACACAGACATCACATACACTAGACTTAGAGACATCAAGCTTGGGCAAACCACGAACTAGCTCCTCTCTATGCAATTTGACCAATAACTGCTGGCTAGCATGATAGAACCTACTATGCTAGAGGTCGGCAACCTTTGTACCAGACTTCAAGCACAAACTCTCTTCAGGTTGGAAGCAGGGATCAACTTTGTAAACATTCTTTTTGCACAATCACTTCAGAAGCGTCCTACCTGTACTTATTTCAATCACCTGGCATTGCTTATCATCAAAGACAACTTGATTTTTTCCGTTAGCACACAGTTGAGCTATGCTCAATAAGTTAAAACCAAGGTTGTCAACCAAAATAACATCAGAAACTGAAACCTTACTTGAGATCTTCACTTTTCCTATTCCAGAAACCACACCTTTGCTATTGTTTCCGAAGGTAATACTACCTCCATTGTGTTGTTGAAGTGAGACAAAATCTTCAGATTTTCCAGTCATATGAGCTGAGCACGCACTGTCGATGAACCAGGGGTCGTCGACACTCACTTCAACCTGCACAAACAAGATTAGTTTTTACGAACCCAGAGTTGTTTCACAACTCCTCTGGGTCGAGCAAACAGATTTCACAATATCATTTGAAACTTTAGCATTAGTAGGTTTTGGGTTCTTGACAGAGTTGTTGACTTTAGGTTTCTTTTTAGCAGTCCTCGACTTCCTAGCCTTTTCAGAATCTCTAGCCCTTTTGAAACACTCATGTTGGTAATCGCCTCCTTTGCCACAATACCAACATGTGATGTGAGATTTCAACCCTACATACTTACTATATCCTGGGTAGACAGGCTTGTTGTCGACCCGGGCCTGGCAGTTAATTCGTGAGGGGCCGGCTTTCTGGACTTGGTTTTCCCACATGGTACGAACCTTTTGATTAGGGTACCACTTTTGTTTCCCTTTACCCTTGGGATCCTCCACATGCGACGAGCAACTTGAGTTGTGCTCATGCATAGGAGATTTTCCCTTAGATGTTTGGGAGGTAGAGGCGTTCCCCTTTTCAGTTTGGTTTTTCCCATAACCTAGACCAGGTCGCTCCACAACCTTCATAAATCTTCTTCCGAAGTCTTGTTTGACTTCTTGGACCTTGTCAATGACAAACTCTTCCTTCCATTTCTGTTTTTTAGCTTCGTCATCTATCTTCACATTTTCAAGATCACTAGACAACTTAGCATTTCCCAGCTTCAGCATGAGATTTTGACCTTCGAGACTAGACACCTGTTTCTGTAAGTCAGCAACCTAAGACTCAAGGTTGGGACATTTAGAGCAATCAACAGGCCGGTTTAGAAACACCTTTCTTCTCTAGATCTATTGCTTTTGAAGACCAAACTTTATTATCATCAATCAGATTAACAATTTTCTCATCTTTTTCATCAATTTCCTCGCTAAGCTCGGAAACTTGAAGACCAAGTTTTTCAATGATAACATAAAGTTGTTCACGTGTCTTTTTAGCTAAGAGGGAAGAAACATCATTATCATTTACCTCACTTGAGGAGTCATCACCCAAGGCCATGAGGCAGACTTCTTTGGTCGGCAACTCGTCTTCCTCCTCGTCAGACATGTCCCAAGTCGCCATCATGCTCTTTCCAGCCTCCCTTTTTGGACATTGTTTAGCAAAATGCCCTTTATCATGGCAGTGATAGCATATCACTCCCTTTAGATCTTTTGCAGCTTCAGGGGCTTTGGTAGGAGCTTTGTTGCGACTCCAAAGTCTTTTCATCGCATTAGAAATAAGAGCAACGTCGTCGTCGACGACCTCTTCATCATCTTGTCCTTGAGCGATGTCGAAAGCCTTCTCGACTTTCAGAGCAATAGTTTTGACCTTTTCAGAGTCAAATCTATCCTCTCTTCTCTGTTGGATACCTCCGAGCATGGTCAGTTGACCAATCACATCCTCCACGGTCATCGACTTCGTGTCCTTTTGAGACAAGAGAGAAGTCGCCATACCATCGCACTTCTTGTTAAGTCCAGAGATCAGCTTGTTGGTTTGCTTCCATTGGGGAAGCTTTTCACCAAGGAACACTAGCTGATTGACCACCGATTGAAATCTTGAGTGGTACTCATGCAGAGACTCATTCTTCCCTTGGAATAGATTCTCATATTCTCGCTCAAGGGTTATGATTCTGTCCTTTTTGACATCATCATTCCCTTGATGGAGACATTTGAGAGCATCCCAAATATCCTTAGCAGTGTCATAGCCTATGACTTTCTTGATCTCACTACTAGTAAGTGCATGGTGAAGAACCTTCTTGGCACGTTCATTCTTTTCAAGCTTTTTGAAGTCAGCGTCGTCATACTCCATGACTTCTTTCACTTTGCCATCAGGTTTGAGGAATTTCTCAGGACCAATGGATTTTACTTTCCAAAGTTGTCCATCCAAAGAGAAAATGTGGGTTTGCATTTGTTTTACCCACCAATCATACTCTCCGGGCTTGAGAACTAGAGGTTCCCAGAAGGAGTCATTGATAGCGGTGTTGGTGGTAGACATCTTTCCTGCAAAGTACTAAGAAAATCTAGAGCCAAAGCTCTGATACCAATTCTAGGATCTCAGTTAGTACTTCAGAGGTCGTCGGCACCTACGATGTCGTCGACCAGAGTTAACAACTAGTGTTATGCAGCGGAATAAAGACACAAGAAAGATTGATACGTTACCTCTTTGAACACAAGGAGTTATAGTGGAAAACTCTCTACAAACCAACTAGTTTGTATAGATAAAAACTACTTGCCTTCTAAGCTTCAACTTAGAAGGACATGAATAGCACTTCGCTCGCTTGTATTGCTTTCTCGGATTACAAAGGTGTTCCTACTTCTAGATGTGAATCCCACACACTCTAACAAGTACTCTTGCCTTATCCCAATCCTCACTCAATACAATCTCGCTCAACACTCAACCTCCTAAGATCGAATCTCACGATCTCACTCACCAAACACTCACAATTACAATGTTCGCTCTTGCTACTTAGTTCAACCAATAAACTCACGAAACTATATAAAGAGAACTAAGAATAATGCCACTCGATTCAGCCCAAACGACTAAGGCATGAATCGTGCACAATCTACACAAGATCTTTCCTAAAATATAATCCTAAGCCATGATAAAATCATCTTCAATATCTTCCTTGATCTCTTGATGATTTTCCATCTTTATGATCTTGTCCTTGTCTTAAACGAACTACTGAATATGCTGGACGTGATTTCCATACAAGAAAAACACGCTGTTTCCTTTTTTGAATTTCCGCACGCGCTTCGCTTCTAGAAACTAAGGTCGGTGACCTCTCGGCAACCTCTTCGGTTTGGAACCATCAAAACACGAACTCGGTTTTCTAACGGATATGCTTATTATGTGCCCTTAGGACATACAATACAAAAACCGTTAAAAAAATATGGTTATCGAATAAATTCCGCAAAACCGATCAATTTTTATAACATTAAATAAATAAAAAAAAATTTTATCCTCAATGAGCTTTACATATATAAAGAAATCTGTAAACATACTTTTATATTATAAAATTTTCCAGAACAAAGTTAAGTATAATACACGTTGCCAAGTTTGCTAAAAATACTTCATAAAATTTTCTATAACGGTTACGATTGTGAATTGAATTTTTTTTATTGTTGATAATATTTGTTTACTTGGTATACTTTTAACAAATTTATTATTAAATACAATTAACAAATTTAGTCTATTAGAACTTTTTTCTTATGAATTATTTATTTATTTACTAATTTATTTTTATTTGTTTAATTTGAAGTAAAATTATATTTATTTACCATGTTGCATTAACTGTGGGAAGGTCATAAATGATTTACGTTATGATAATATATAATGCAATAGAAATATTATTATTTGTATAGAATGTTGAGCATATATTGCCAACCTTCTTACAACTTTACATATTCAGGCCTCATCCAAGCGCCTCAGACCTTTTTATCAAACACCCCGCTTTTTCCCATTTTAGTTTCTCCCGTAATTTCCAATATTTACGTTTAGTTCCTGTTATTATTATATAATTACGAAAGCCTTATAAAATATTAATATTTAATTTGGTTATCCTCAATGATATTAAATTTTTGATTTTTAGGTTAGCTTTTCTTTGTGATCATGTCCTGCGAATGTGTATCAGAGGGAACTTAATTAATTAACAAACTAGAGATTTTAGAAAAATGGCCTCATAGAGAAACACCTCATGTTAAACATTTAAATATTGGCGAAAGACATTATGAAGCGATATTAAATACAGTAGTTGACAAAATCGCTGAAATAAAAAGTAATATCTTCAAATTAAGTGAAAATTTTAAAATATTAGAGAAGAAATAAAAATTTGTTTTTACCTTATATTATAAGAAAATAAGAAAATATCTATCAAACTAATTAATGAAATTAGGCATTGAGGTGCAATTGCAAAGTCAGTAGAAACTAAAAAATCAACTAATTTTGCGTATAAGTACCCTTAAGATCAAAATCCCAGAAAAATATTTTCAAATACCAAATAAAAGTATCAAAGAAAAAAGAAAAGTCAAACTTGAAGAAAATGAAGAAGACATCGAAACTCAATCGTGAACCAAGAGAAAGTACCAAATAGGAATCTGGTATCATCAGTAGTGAGGATTTTAAATAAACCTTTTGTAAGCTGAGAAGAGGCACCAAAAAATAGTGAGCAAGGTTTGAATCCAACAAAAAAGAAAGCTTTGAAATTGCTAGTGAAGTGGAATTTCCCTCGCTTTAAAAGTTCGTTTTTAAGTAAGGGGAAGCTACTTAATCGAAAGCTATATCTTAAATAAACCATTTTCTTGATTACAAACCTTTTATCCACCTAAAAGAAATATAAGAAGAAGACATTGAAATAATAGAAGGATTGGTTGTATTAGGTATTATGGAATGGAATATAAAAAAAGTATGATATTTATAATGAATACTAATAAAATTTAACGGTATAGATGTATTCATGTAATCTGATCTAATGACCCAGAACGAAATGCAATCTTATCTCATTGAATAAGATTGGTATATGTGTCACTTGTTGAGCAAAAATGTACACAAAATTGCAAAACACATTAAAATTATTTTTATTTTAGTTCAACCCTCCCTTTTGATTAAAAGCAATATCGATACAAAATATTTTTTTGTTTTTATGATTCGGGTTGCACCCAATTTTATGTGTTGCATACGTATCTCTTTTCAAGAGAATCAAGCCTTGCGTAGTTCATAGTAATTTATTTATTTTTGTTTGTTTTGTTGTTTATGTTTGATTTTCATGCATCAACGCAATAAACTCGAACCCACCTTCTAGGAAGGGTTGCTCGGACTCAAACTAACCATCATTTGCACGATGTAAATTGGATTAAACCCACCTTCTATGAAAGGTTGTCTTATCTCTTCACTATCAAACATAAGGCTTAAGGGTTTATATATGTTTTTAATTTAATTTGAGTTAATTTAATTTGTGACTAAATACGACATATATATATATATAATGTCGAATTTCCTTCGTATCCATTTATATGACATGAAATCAAGTCAAACGTAGTTCTAGGGCATATATTTTATTGGATTTGAGATTTGAGATTTGCGACTGAACATGAAAAATATATGATCGATACCAAGTTTCCTACATAGTTCTTTAAGACATGTTAAAAATTTAATTTAAGGTTGTGATTGAATTCAACGAGTACATGTTTTACGTTAAATTTCCTACGTACCCTTATTTAACGGGATTAAATCATAAGTAGTTCTTTTAATAATCAACTTCTTTTTTAAAAGATAGACAAATTTTAATTTAAAACTCCCGCATTAGATTAACGCATAAGTATCTTAAATTATAGTCTCAATTTATAAGAGGCCAAAAACAAAGAATTCATCACGTACATAAGGGGTATTATGTACACATTCTTTATGCATTTATGCCCATGTACGTAACGTAACTCTACCCATGCCTTTTTTTTTTGTTAACTTCAAAATTAAACATAATTCCTCCTTTTTATTTTTATTATCCAGAATACGTACTAATTAATTTTGTTATGTAAACCATTCATCTTTAACTAGACATCTACTCCCGGCGTTATCTGGGATGATTGTTTAGTAATACTTTGGTGGTTTTGTATGATTGTTGTTTATATCTATAGTTTCGTTTGTTTTTTACATTTAAACAATAAATTATTTTAGTTAAACAATTGCAATGACATTATTATCTTATTTTTGTATTATTAAGATTATAAATCAAATATCAATTAATTGTATCCTTAATCTATAAGTTTTTAGTTACAATACTAACATTGGTTATCCAAAAACTAACATAATAAAGAAATTATGAAAAGAATTTTATAATTTTTTTTGATATAACATTTAATCGAGATCTAAATCATTATTATATAACTAATTTCCATAAAATAAAATTTTATAAATCATATAGACATAACATAATTTAATAACATATAGTATGTTCTAAACTAATAGTATGAAAATGAATGATTATAAAATAAGTAAATAAAATTATATCTTGATTTGATTTTGATTTTCTTCAAAGGGATTTCCCTATATATTTAGACATCAGGCTGCAAACTTGGTTACACATACGGTACAAGTCAGTGTAATTTTACTCATCACAAGGTATGCAATCTCCTCCATTGATTTTAACTTTAGGTTTCCTTGAGTTTTTCTCTCTCTTCTTTTACGTAAAAACCAAAGAGTTGTGCTTTTGTAATTAAGGATTTGTGCTCAAAGAGATTTCTTCTTTTACTCATCCAATTTTTCTTCTTTTATGTAGGACTTGTGCTCTTCCCCATGTATAATTGGCTTTGTGCTCTTTTCAAGATTAATGTGTTGTCACATCACTCTTGTTTCTTGCTTTTTCATGTGGCAACTGTCTTCCCTTCCTCTCTTTGCTCTTTCTCGGTTTCAATAGGATTTGGGGGAACCTTTACCCCTTAAACAAGTCATTAAGCAAAGAAAAGGTGATCAATTTTATGGGTTATGTACCCAATTCTATTTTGGCACGTGATTTACTAAATAGAATGAGATTGCTTCTGGTTTGCCTTTTTGTTGAAGGAACTAATTAGCTCTAAATATCTGTCACATTCCAACAGGTTTTTGATTAATCAATCAAGGGGAAGTTAATTAATTTCCAAGTTGCAGGAACTAATTAGTTCCCGATCAAAAGTGGCATCAAATTTAGTACATAATTATGTACTCTGATTTTGCCTTAATTCTCTTTAGTAAAAAAAAAGAATTTGGGTAGATAAAGGCTTAATTATTTCCCCTTTTTTTGTTGAAAAATTTGAGTGCCACCTTAATTAAGATCAAGGGTATGATTTGTATCACCAAAGAAAGCAAATGCAGTCAAAAGACTTTTTCATAAGCAACAATTGAACAGAAAAAAAAAAAAAAGGTTTACAAGAGATCCTCATTAGTTTCTCTAGACTAGAATTTTGATAGTTAAAAAGGGTAAAATTTAAAAAACGAAGAGTGAGTTTTGACAATCCATGAGAATGAATTTGTTTAAGAAGAATTAAATGAACTACCTTTTGCTTTCCTTGAGCTTTGTCTCTTTCTCTCTATTTTGCCGTTAGTTTTTTTTTTTGGCTTTCTTCATATGAGTAGTTTTTTTCTTCTTTGATGCTGATCAAAAAGGCTGAACTTCCCCCACACCATACAAATATATAGAGAGAGATGAAGTGTTAATTGGTAGAGTAGCCCACACCAATTTTAAGAAATCATCAGTTTTTAGCCCACACCAACCCACTAACTATTTTCTTCCAGTTCTTTTTTTTTGGTCTAAGAAAATAAGTGAGCATTTATCACTCAATTTGCCGCGCATTACTCTCTCTTTTTTTGTTTTCTTTCTTCTTTTCTTTTTTTTTTTGTTATTGTTTTCTCCTATTAAACTTATATTTGGGTCATTATGATCTTGGGCCTAATTAAAATTTAACCCAATAACATCACCTCCATCATTAAAATTTACTGTTTAACAATTTCCATCCTCATTTTCTTATTCATAAAGTCTTCATAAGTCTCACCATCAGACTCACTTTCAGATTCAGACTCACTCTCAGACTCAGAATCAATACAAACTGATTTGGACCTGTTGTCCACTCCTTGGCTGAGATCAGACCTATCATGCTTTCCTTTGTACTCATTTAGCAAAGCAAGCAAAGTACTCTTAATCTTAAATGTCATTTCATTGGCATAGACTTCCCCATACAATTTCTCATATAGAAACCCAACTCCCACTAACTTTTTTCGAGGATCCAAAACAGCAACAAAAGAAAGAAGTAAATTATAATCATCCCAATACTTCTGAAATTTCTTTTGCATTTCATTCACTATGTTAGATAAAATAGAAGAACCCTCATTTGCATGCTTAGTCAATAACTTATGAATTTTCCACTCCATGAAAATAAAGATTAAGTTGTAGGTGTCTTAGAGGCTGAAAATTCATTTGTTACATCATAAAAGACTTTCAAAAACTTTCTCATTTGAGCAACCTTTTCCCATTCCTCCTCCATAAGCCAATAAAATTTCAGATCAGGATCCTTATTAACAAAGTTATCAATAGCATCTCGAAAGAATAAATATCTGTCAAGCATAATATATATAAGTGGAATTCCACCTTGTAGGTGTATTCAAACGAAGCTTCTTAGTAGTGGTCAGCCCATAACTAGATGCAGCAACCTCATAAAACTTTTTATTTTTAGGCATAGAATGCCTCAAAAGAGTGAGATCCCCGGAGCCTACTCAGCTGACTAAATTGAGGAGCTAAAACACTCATAAAATATTTGAACCCCGGAGCCTCAACAAGACTAAAAGATTATGCACAAGATACAATCATCACAATCAAAGCATCACGAATTGCATGTAAAGTAGGAACTGGCATTGTCATTTTCATAGAATTCATAACAGGAGATGTAGATGATGTAGGGGATGCAGGCCCAGAGTCAAATTATGCAATAGTTTTATAGATCATGATATTTTTTTGCAGGATAGCCTAGAACATGCCTTCTGAGATGAGATGTACCTGATTTACCAACAGTTGTTAGTACACTCTTACAGTGATTACAAGTGGCATTTATGCTTCCATCATTGAAATCTTCTCTCTTCATATGATCTCACACCATGGACTTCAACTTTTTCCCTTTCTTGGTTATTTGAGTGCTGGTGTGAGCCTCCTCAGCTGTGTTGGTATCTTGTTGGACAATTTCATTGTCTCCATTGGACTCCATTATTGCCTGGATAACAAATTTCAGTTAGTAAATTATGTCCACTTAAATTATAATTCAGAATATAGTAAAAGCATTCAACAACTTATAAATTATAAATCATAATTAAGCACATCATGTATCTACAACATACACTACAATTACTACTAAAAGCTAAATAAATATTCAATCATTAGCCTTATTTATGTAGCCACAAATTAATAGTTTTGACTATAGCTAAGAACTTCAGCCCTTACTTACAATTTAAAATATAGCTACTATAATAACCGATTCATTTCAAATTTCAACTATATATAATAGATGCTTTTATACAACTTAATAGATGACAGGCGACAGCCAACTATAAATATATGTCTTCAAATATTCACAAACAATGGCTTCAAATAATCAAAAGAATCGAAAAAATGAAAACGAACCAGAGGGTCATCGATGGCGGTGGAGAACGGTCGTCGTCGGTAAGAGTCAGAGGGAGATCGGAGGGTTAAAGGCGGGCCGCTCTCTAGAAGAATAGGAGTGGAAGAAGACTAGAAGAGGGTGAAAGAGGAGGAGTATGAGGTGAGGCTCAGAGGGAAGTTTGGTGAGAGAGATTTGGTGAGGGTGAGAGTACGTGATGAGCGGCAGCGGCGGTACTTTGCAGAGAGTGAGAGTGAGGGTTTAGGTTTAGCTAGTTAGTAGTAATAAATTTATGGGCTGGGCCAGTAGTGTATGGGTCTGGGCTAGTTAGTAAATAATAGTATTATTAGTAAATGTTGTATATTAGTTATATAAAATTATAAAATATATACGGACCGGGCCGGGCCGGGCATACAAGCTTTTTTCAGTGTCCAAACCTGGCCCTACTTTTAGCGGGCCGGGCCGGGCCACACGGTCTAAAACTTGTGTCCAAACCCGTTTTTTCACGGGCCGGGTTGGGCGGGCCCGGCGGGCCAACCCGAAGTTGTACAGGTGTAGTGCTAGGATATGTATTATGTAATCTGATTTAACAACTCAAAACGAATGCAATCTTATCTCATTTGGTTCAAATCATAAAATACACGGAAAATGCATAATCTAAGGAATACAACACATGAATTAAAACAACCAACATTAGAAAAGAAATACAGAATCTAAGGAATACAACACAAGAATTTAAACAACCAATATTAGAAAAGAAATACATAATCTATGGAATACAACACATGAATTAAAACAACCAACATTACAAAAGAAACACATAATCCAAGGAATACAACACATTAAAAAAATAACCATTATTAGATAATTCAAACTTCATCTCTACCATGACGATCCCATAAATGATCAATCAACACATATCGTAGTTCAAAATGAGCTTTCTTGTCTTTGATTTGCCTATTTCGAGCCAGAAACTGAGTAAATCATTGATCTTTAGTATCCACTAGTTCAACGGTAGGACTAGGTCCACGATTAAATTCCCTAATGGGTGTTGATAGATCATGCTCATCCTCAATAATCATATTATGCATGATGATACACATACTCATGATGTCATGTAGAACACGTTTTTTCCACAAACGTGCCAGATTCTTGATAATTTCCCAACGTGATTGGAGAACACCAAAAGCACATTCAACATCTTTTTTACATGACTCTTGTTTTGTGGAAAAAAATGTTTTTTCCTCCCTTCTGGATCATGGATAGTTTGGACAAGTGTAGGCCACTTGGGATATATGCCAACGGCTAAGTAATAGCCAACATCATACTGTTTATCCTTAAGAAAATATGTGCACGAAGGTGATTTACCCGCAGTAAGCTCCGTAAATAAGTTGGATGCTTCCAAAACATTGATGTCATTATTAGAGCTCGGTAATTCAAAATATGGATGTCATATCCAAAGATCTTAATCAGCAACTGCTTCAAGAATAACTGTTGGTGAGCCACTTCCAATGCATAGGCACCTGCCCAAGCTGCTGGACAATTTTTCCACTTCCAATGCATGCAATCTAAGCTTCCTAACATTCCGGGGAATCCACGTTCCTCACCAATATAAAGGAGTCTGGCAATGTCATTAGTTGTTGGCCTTCTAAGATATCTCTTTGCAAAGACCTCTACAATAGCACGGCAAAACTTTTGCAAGCATCTAAGTTCCGTAGATTCATCAATTATGAAGTATTCATGAAGTGAATCAGCCGATGCACCATATGCCAACATTCGAAAACAAGCAGTGAATTTTACAAGGGATGACAACCCAAGCCTATCCACTCCAACACGTTGTTGCATAAAATAGTTGTCATGAGCCTTTACTACATTAGTAATGCGATAAAATAAACTTTTATGCATACGGAAGCGTCTACGAAATTTTACCTCTGGAAATCGAGGGACTTCAGCAAAATCGAGGAATTGCACCTCTCCTTGTAGATTGAACATCATCCTCTTCATCGTTGAAATGTTCTGCAAAAAACATATTGTTGTTGCCATACATACCAAGCAACATATTTTCCTCCTCTTCAAATGAAGCTAATACAAAATTATAGATTTCAAAAGTTCCATTTGAGGATAAAGAAGATGATGGTATTTGAGATGGATCCATTGTAGTAGTGAAATGAAAGGGAGAGAGGTGAAAATCGAGATTGAATGAAAGTGAAGTGATGAAAATGAAGGAGATGATATGCATGTATTTATAGTCTTTTTTTTGAAATATAGCCATTATTCACGTTTATTATAATAATATTTTTTGAAATATAGCCGTTATTCATAATTATGATAATAATAAAATTTTGAAATATAACCGTTATTCCCAATTACTATAATAATACAATGTTATAATATAACCGTTATTCACTATTATAATAATAATAATAATTTTTGAAAGATAGCCGTTATCACAATTATTATAATGATAATTTTTTAATAAAATATAATAATAACTATTCAAACTAGTCATTATTTTGGAATATGTTAATAACGGAAAATACATAGCGGAAGAGTAAAACTAGGCGTTAGAATTAAATATTTATAATTATAGCTTAGAAAATTTGGCCTACGATGAGAGTGGAATTTTTTAGGCTTAATGACATCAAATGGGTATATTCTCCCATTTGGTGGCTAAAAAAATTTGGCCTTTAGCCTACCGTGGGAGATGCTTTGAGTAGACACTAACGTATGGAAAGTATAGATAAAAGAGATAGTAAGAGAAAGAAGAAAGTAAGACACCAGACGAGAGAAAATAGGAATAAAGAAGAGGAAGTTATTGCCAAGTATATCCAAATACTTAGATCATCGATATAGATACTATTGAGTCATCTCTTGATTCTCTTTATTTACGTATTTTGTAAGGGAGATGCTATATATCACACACTTTTACTATATATCACACTTACAATTACCTTATTAACCTTTTTTTAAAGAGAAAGTAATAATAATCAAAGCCTATATTTTGTTGGATTCTCTACCTTAATAAATCTCAGTTGACTTTAAAAGGAAAAAAAAACTAATCTCAATCTATTTAGCCCTTATTCTAATCTTTCATTTCATTTTTTTAGGATTTATTATTACGAAATCATTTATAAAAAAATCAAAAGTTATCGTACTATATAATAAATAAATAAAAATAAACTTTATTATAAGATTTATATTTGATAAAGTTGAATCCACTCAGTACCATACGGAGTAAATTCATTAGTTATATGCAATTTTTCAACATACTTTCTTGAATACAAAATTTTAAACTTATTAGATTTTTTTATAATAGGTGGGTTAGAGTTTTTAAAATAGGAGAAAAAATCATTATATAGTGATGTATTAATTTTATATAATAAGATTAAATATTTATTATATGAAAATTTTATTTAAGGTAGAAAAAAGGATTTGATGAGTTCAATTTTTGTAAAGTAAAGATTTTGTTGGATGTAGTATATAGATTTTGTTAAATATATGTTTGTAATTGAATGTAGTTTTTAGATTTTGTTTAACCTTTCCAAAATTAATTTAAGGGTGTTATAGTAAAAAAATTGAAAAAGTGTGAAGGAGATGTAAATGTAAATGTGATGTTTAGCAGCTATGTTTTGTAATTATATTTACCAATTTCGAAAAAATGATTTCACGGTTTAAGTACGAGAAAAGTGGAAATATATTCAAATTTCAAAATTTAGTGAGAGAACTCGGTACTCGTGAGTCGTGACATTGTGGCATGCGAATGGTTAGATAGATGTCCAAGCTCCAGAGTGACATCATAGAGGGCTAATAAGAAGTGGTTGTTCCTTGGAAGATATTCAAATTCCAGCCCAGAAAGCGGGATTTTCTGGGGAAACGTCTTCAGCCATGGCCGGCCAAGGGGAGAAGACGACAACAACAGCGAAGAAGAAGCCTCTCAGTCTCAACGAGCGCCATAGCCTTCTCCTCTCTGCTACTGCTACACGTTGCAAGCCTCCTCCATCTGCCACTCCCTCTTTCTTCTCTCTCGGTTTCTCTCTCTCTCCCTCTCTCACCGTTTCTGTTTCTGTTTCCTGCTGTTGTACATAGTCTTCCCTCTTTTCTTATTTATTTTATTTTTTTCTATTTTTATTCAGGCGAGGAAGATGATCCTCCTATGGCGATTTCATCCCAAGGCGGTTCCCGCCTCCCTTCATCTGCAGAAGACGACTTCCCTAACTTCTCCGGGATTGCCGATTTCGATTCTCCATTGGGTATCTTCTTTCCCCCTTCTTGCTTCCTAGTTATATTCCCTGTTTCCTCTTGAAACCCTAACCCTATTTTGTTAGACGAGCTTTCATTTGAGTTTTGCTGAGAGCCAATTCATCCTTCAGATGTTTCGAATCCGTCTGAGCTTAATATTGGAAGCTCTCAAACATCTGAGGTTTTAGTTGAAAATCACGAAACGTCTGTCCAAAGCTCCGACCATGGCAAGGCTGATGCCAGCCATCTCTGTGCGAACAAACATCAGGAGATGAGCGATTATGATGCCCTAACTGGTATGCCTCAGCCTCTCTAACGAAAACCATGCATATTCTGGTGATGTGTGGCTAATGATTGAACCGTTCTTGCAGAGAAAGAGAAGCCTAGGAAGGTTAAGATTCAAGGAAGGCGGCGCCTTTGCAAAGTGGCATCCACGAGCAGCAACTCAGATGAGAAACTTGAGGAAAGGCAGGTTTTGGACATCTATGATTTTGAATCACCACCCAGGGAAAAGGTTGTAAAAAATGAGGTTCCTGATGGTGGTGCGAGTGAGATTAGGGATATAGAAAGTGAACTGACTGCTAAGTTTCATTTGCTCTCGATAGAGAAGAGCCGGATTCCTAAACCGGCTGAACACAAACCTGTTCCTGTGGTAGAGGACTTAGGAGAGTATGCAAGTGCTGATTCTTCTTTCTCCAAATCTTCAAACTCTTCTAGTTCATCATCAGATGCTGATAAAGGGGTCTTTCTGAAGAAAGAAGCAGGTGGTGAGGGGGATGGCATTTTTGCTAGGAAGGATATGCTTAATGCTGAGAAAGTGGACTTTAAACCTGCTGTTTCTCACACTTCATATGCTCCTAGTGTTTGTATTGGAGAGAAGGACAGTGACGATGATTGTGTAATCGTGGAGACCAAAAATATTCCCATTGTGAAAAAAAAGGACGGTCATTTGTTGAAAGAGAAGTATGATGACTCAAGAAGTATGGGTGGTACTAGTAAATCAGAAGGTGATGATTTTAAGGAGGCTGGTTCAGAGGATGACTATGCTATCACTTACAAAGGGCCAAAGTCTACATACAAGCTGTCCGGTAAAATTGGCAAAATGCTTTACCCTCATCAGCGAGATGGACTGAAGTGGCTTTGGTCTCTTCATTGTCAGGGAAAGGGTGGTATCTTAGGAGATGACATGGGTTTGGGTAAAACAATGCAGGTGAATACTAGTCCATCTTCCCAAGCAAATTCATTTCTACATCATTTTTTCCCCTGTTTGGTATATAATGTTCCTTTTACCCATTACAGATGTGTGGCTTTATAGCTGGGTTGTTCCATTCTCGACTGATTAGAAGAGTTGTGATTGTCGCTCCAAAGACATTGGTACCTCATTGGATCAAAGAGTTAGCTGTTGTGGGGTTATCTGAGAGGACTAGAGAGTGAGCACATTTTTCTCTTTATGTATGCATGTGGATTAAAAGTTCTTTTCATGCTGATATGGCCTACAACTTCCTCTTCATCTTATGCAGATTCTTTGGTACATGTTCACGAACTCGGCAATATGAACTTCAATATGTTCTTCAGGTTTGTGATGCATAACTCAGAGGAAGGTTATAGCTTATAAGTTTCTTGTAATTTTCTGTCATGATGCTTTATTGTCATTCCAAGAATAGTAGTCTGCATGCATGTGTACTTCATATATATTGGAATAATTAACATTAAAATCTAAAACTGCTTAATGCTTTTACTTATCTTTCTTGTTTGTTTTTAAGGATGGAGGCATTATCCTAACTACTTACGATATTGTTCGGAATAATTGGAAACAACTATCTCAAAGTAACTCCCTTGGAGATGATTGTGACGAGGATGAACCTATTTGGGATTATATGGTACTTGATGAGGTAAATGACAAAACTCGAATTCCATTTGCATGCTCACTTTGTTCAGATTTCTTGTTTGCAATATCTTGTCAGTCTTTGACTTAAGTGAGCACATGCTCAGTTTGGTCTTTGATACGAACCCAAAAGCTAATTTTATTTGTCATAATTTTTTTCTCCCTCTAACAATTACCTAGGTAGTTTATTAATCTAATAAATCAACTTCATAGTCCTTAGGCACTTTTGCCATTTACCCCACTGTCTATATGTTTTCCACTATCTCATTTGTTGTTATTTAGTTTTAGTGGGTAATTATTTGTTTATCTATCATGAAAGGAGGAAAATGATCTTGTAATTGGAGGAATTGATGAATGAAATCAATTAAATGTAAGGATTCCTAATGTGGATATTTTTTTTTTCACATTTTCTATCTTCTACTATTTAGTTTTATGGGTTTAACATCATAAACAAAATTTTCAAAAAATATACTTATTTGCATCATTTGTCTTGAAAATATCTTTGTTTTGATGCACACTCTTACACTTGTAATCTTCAGAAGCCAAGTTGGAACATGTTGATGTTTAATGTATATCAAGTAATCTTTAAAAAGCAGAGTAAGCTTGACCAGAACTAGTTAATGAATTGAGTGAACTCACAACCTTTTGAGCTATAATGGTGCTTTGTAAGCTGCTTTTGGTTTGTTGAGTACCTTTGTGATCATGTAGATCTATTTAATGGAATTGTTGAGATAATTTTGACGAGTTTGTCTCATTACATGTCTAAAGTGGAGGGCAAAATAAAAAATGTATATATGTATTCATATCACAATGATACAACAGTAGCTATTCTTCCTCTTAAGACATTAAGTACTCACCAAGTATTATTTTACAACCACAAAACCATAGAATTGTTCCTAATATCTTTCAACCAAATACAAATACCCTGCTGTTAGTACTTTTTTTTGTTTAATGCGTGTCTGATGATTTATCATTTTCCCCACTTGCACTATTTGTACTTTAACAAACATCAACCCTGTGCTCTTCTTTTACATGATCTTGTATATAGTGTAACATCACGTGCCATATATATTTTATCCAGGGCCACCTAATTAAGAATCCAAGCACCCAAAGGGCTCAAAGTTTGCTTGCTGTACCATGTGGTCATCGCATTGTAATCAGTGGTACTCCTATACAGAACAACCTTAAGGTACAAAGGAAGCTTGGAAAGACTTGCTTTTATTCATGAGTGATAGTAATATTATGTATCTAAATTTTGGACTTTATGAAATGCCATCTGAATAGGAACTTTGGGCATTATTCCACTTCTGCTGTCCAGATTTATTGGGGGACAAGAAATGGTAAACGTCATCATGCTTAAACTCACAACTTTTTTATATTGGAAGCAGTTAAACTATTACTAATGGTGACTTTGACAAGTTTTAGGTTTAAGGAGAAATATGAAAATCCCGTTCTTCGCGGTAATGACAAAAAGGCTACTGAAAGGGAAAAACGTATTGGTTCTACAGTTGCAAAGGTAACAATTCAATTATATGCTTGAAAACCTTTTCGTCTTTGGTCAGATGTAAGGTGATTTTTTCAATTATGACTTGAGTATAAAGGATCATGCCTGTGATTAATGGGAAGATACGTCTTTCATAAATTATTTTGGCATCCATATGAATAAGATATCCTTCAGGAATTCAGGTGGAAAGTATATCCTTCAGGAATTCCTGTATCCTTATCATGTTGTTTCATTTTATTTTGAATAATATGTGCAATGGAATATTTGCAAAATGTGTCCCCCCTTACAGGAACTAAGAGAACGTATCCAGCCTTATTTTCTTCGTCGCCTGAAAAGCGAGGTATTTGATGAAAAAAGTCAAACAGGAGATGTCAAACTTTCGACAAAGAACGAGATTATAGTGTGGTTACGATTGACCAATATCCAGGTGCAGATGCCATTTTAATTCTACATTTCAACTTTATCAATGCCAATCTCAAAAAGCTGATATGTTTCCATTTTCTCTAGCAACGACTCTATGAAGCTTTTCTGAACAGTGAGCTTGTTCTTTCATCTTTTGATGGGTCCCCTCTAGCTGCAATCACGGTAATGTTCCCTCTTTCATTGCGTAGTTGACATAAACAACTTTTGTATCATAAATACAAAATTTTCATGATTTCCTTTTGCTTCGTTTCTAATTAGACCTTTCCCCAGTGTTTTTCTCTGTGTCACCTCTTTTGTATCAGCATTTCTTGATATGTAAACTTGATTTTATTTCTAGAGTCACTATCTATTTATTTTATTTTTAATACAGTATATTGTGGATCTAATGTGATCTAGATATTGAAAAAGATATGTGATCATCCATATCTCTTAACAAAAAGAGCAGCTGAGGATGTATTAGAAGGGATGGACT
This sequence comes from Polygonum maritimum, assembly GCA_963924305.1. Lineage (NCBI taxonomy): Eukaryota > Viridiplantae > Streptophyta > Magnoliopsida > Caryophyllales > Polygonaceae > Polygonum > Polygonum maritimum. The sequence goes on along the minus strand of OZ002728.1, from coordinate 18,440,602 downwards.
CCACACTTAATGGGGAAGATCTTGATTTAGCTGCTAAGTTGGCCAAGCATGTTGCTGATTTCTCAGAGGGTGATTTTCAAGAGGCACAGAACACTGTATCATGCAAGATATCTTTTATCATGTCTTTATTGGTTAGTGCTACTTCATACACGGGTTCTGCTGTAGATTTTGCTACTAATCTTCTTGTAATGTAATATGATGTGCTTTGTGATTTGTAGGCAAATCTAATTCCGCAAGGGCACAATGTTCTTATATTTTCTCAGACTCGAAAGATGCTGAATCACATCCAGGTGATTAATGGGTTTTTGTAAAATAATCAAAACTTAAATTCTTTTTCCATCTTAGATGCGTGGCTGATAAAATATTGACAAAAGCTGCTGCCCTCAAGCTTTAGCATAAATCTGGTTTTCTCATATGACATTACATTTACTGAAGTATATATTTGTTTTCATCTTTGACGTGTAGCCTGATAAAGTACCATGACAAAAGATGCTTCCTATAGCTTTAGAATAGTCTGTTTTTTCTATGACATTACATTGTTGATTGTGTGTTCAACCTCAGGAATCATTGACGTCCAATGGTTATAAGTATCAACGCATCGACGGTACAACAAAAGCATGTGATAGGTTGACGATTGTAAATGTTAGTAGTCTGATCTAGTGGTTGAGACACTCTAGATTATCTCAATGATTTCTCACTGTCCTTCTAATTTACTTGATGATTATTAGGATTTTCAAGAAGGTCGGGGAGCTCCCATATTTCTCTTGACATCACAAGTTGGGGGTCTTGGCCTCACTCTTACAAAAGCAGACCGTGTAATCGTTGTTGATCCTGCTTGGAATCCAAGGTCTTTATATAATCTTCCCTATTCCAGTTTTGACTGATGTCTTCAGCTGTGGTCCGTGTTATGGGTGTAGTGGAGAATCTTAACTCATGTTTTGAAAATTCTAACACATAGTTAGGGCTGTGATAAGAGGTTTTTTTTACAAGGGCATGATCATGTTCTTCTATAAGGGTGGTAGTTTTTAGCTCTTGGATTGATTCATCATGTTTTTTGTTGGCATCAATATACAGTAGTTAAAAATCACGTTGGGCCTTGCATAAATGCCTTAGTCAGAGTTCAGCATAGCATTTTGTGTGTTTTTTAAAATATTTTGTAAGCCTATGTTTTTTGCAGTACGGATAGCCAAAGTGTTGATCGTGCATACCGGATTGGGCAAAAGAAAGATGTCATTGTATACAGATTGATGACATGTGGTACTATTGAAGAGAAGATATACCGGATGCAGGTTCATAACGTTTTTGTTCAATCATTTTCCTCTAGGACCCAAGTTGCAATCACTAGAGTTGATAAATAAAGTATTGCAAATGAGGATTATGATAACATTTACTTTCATTTCAGATTTACAAGGGTGGGTTGTTCAAAACTGCCACAGAACACAAAGAACAAACTCGTTACTTCAGTAAGCAGGTATGATCTTACCTTTGAAGCTTTTTGTGTATACACACATGCTTGTCATTCTCTCAGTTTAATATGGCTTGTTATTCTTTCATTATAGGATCTCAAAGAGCTTTTCAGTCTTCCCAAAGATGGGTTTGACATTTCTCCTACTCAACAACAGCTATATGAGGAGCACCATCACCAGATTGTTATGTGAGTTTTGATGTTAATTTAATTTGGCTTTGTAGGTTTCTTTTTGGCCAGGGAAAAATCTGGGGATGTCTTGGGTTTTAAACTTCTACAGGTTGTACATTCTTCAAATGTTCGACTATGATGATGCAATGAAGGATAAAACTAGATTCATGATTCCAGATAGCTGTTATTCGAAATTCTTGATCTTTTTTTTTTTTCACATACTGAACCACAACAAAATGTCATTTTTTCTTTCTGAAATTTGAATCTGTTTGTTCTGCCTACACGTGGATAAGACCTTATGGTACTTGTGTCATTGTAAACTTCTTTTCCCGGATACTTAGATTTTGTATCTCGCTATATCAACGACGCTTAATCTTCTACTGTGTCCAATCAGGAGTGACTTTTTGAAAGATCATATGAAGTTTCTAGAATCTCTTGGTATTGGAGGAGTCAGTGACCACAGCTTGTTATATTCAAAGACTGAGCCTACACCAATTGCGCAAGATGACGAGCCAGTAAGGTGAGTTCTCTTGCGTTTCTTGTTGAGGACTCATTACAACTTGAAGTCTATCACTTGGCATTGTTTTATCTCTCTTTTTTTTTTCTCTTTTAAGGGAAAAGCAAACTATGGGTATTAGGTATACACACTCAAGTCATGTACCAAAACGCCACGATGATGGGTATGTTTTTTTTCATATTTAATATACAGATTTTGTAAATAAGTACTAACAATTGTGTGGACATGAATAGGGGTGAGTTTGCAAAATTTGCATTCAAGCCAAAGGATGCAAGAGCACAGCACTCTGAAAAAAAGCTTTCACCTGATAGTATGAGCAAAATGAATGAATCACAAATCGTGGAGAGGATCAGTCGACTTAGTCACCTTTTATCAAACAAGGTACAACTGAGTTTTTTTCAGTCTCTCGCTACTCCATGGTTTGTCTTGATGCATAAAAGTGGATTAGTTACGCAATGAAATTCTATCTGTTTGAAAATGTCAGCATGGACTTTGTAACGCTGGTGTGTTTTGTCAACAGGCTACCATTTCCAAATTACCTGACAATGGTAATAAAATTCGTCAGCAGCTCGTAGATTTGAATTCACAGCTTGAAAGGATTAGGATCGCGAAGCACAATGCAGTCATTGACTTGGAAGAAGATGATGATGGTATAAGTGACATGTTCAATACATCATTGAAGATATAAGCTCTGTTGTCTTGTAAGCTCAGTGGTTGGTTGGTTGGTTGGTTGCTCCTTGCAAACGCTGTGAGTTGTTGGTTGTTTTCCCAGTCCCTATTTTGTGGAAGCGGATCTCTTTTTTAGCTATGTTGCATAAAACTTTTTGAGTTTTATTCAGTATAGCTGCAAATTCCCATTTGCTGATGTATGTGCTCTATACATCTTATGTACTCTGCAAGTATTGCATGATTGCTTATTTGCTTTTAAACCCAGAACTCCACGATTATATTAGACGATTGCTGGAGGCCTTTGCCTGTTTGAAAGCCAAGCCCCAGGCCAGTTGTTAACGAGTACCACAAAGATGAGACTCCAGCATCGGATTTGGGAGATAATTTTGTTGCAACTGCCAACTATTATAGCATGAATGTTTTGCCTGGGATTTTTTGTTCCAAGCAAACCAACCTGAATCCATGATAATAACTGTATGGCTTTGCCAACAAGTAGTAAACAGCAGTTTGCTACTGATAAAAAAAAAAAAGGAAAAGTCATCAATGTTGTAACTTCATATGAGTGGTTACAAGCACCGGCTTTTATACATACATTGTTTCTGAAGGTGACAAATATAATATGGAAAATTAGGGTGGACTAGAGAGCCTTAATATTGATCATTAGATTAAAACAAATCAATGGATGATAATGAGGGTCTATAATATGGAAAATTAGGGTGGACCATCCTACAATTTCAAATTGAAACTAAATTTAGAAGTTTCTAAATTTAAGGATGTGGTAATTATTAATAATTAAATAAAAATAAGCGAAAAATATGGAGGGTGGAATCTGATTGTTTTAATTTCAAATTTAAATTTAAAATTTGAATTTTAACTCGCAGATTTCTTTCATACGTGTTTTCCGATTTTACTAATAATATATGACAATTTGCACAAGTGTGTATAATGGTTTGCATAATAACACCTATATGCTGATTTGAAAATTTATAGCGTCATAGTTTTTCATTTTCATGTACATAACGTTTGGTCATTAGTTGCATAATTACACATTAAGATGACGACGAATAGGAAAAATAATTATTGTATATAAACATTGCATAACTTAATGTAATACATTGCATAAGAAAAACATGAGGATATTTAGATCTCAAGTACATACTACAATGAATGCGAATAACTACATTTATCTATTTGCATAAGTACACATAAATGGAAATAAATTGATCATTGTCATGGTCTTCAACCTCCGCCTATCTATACATCTTTGATCATAATTCTTGAATAACTGCATAACAGAACGAAAGTGCATGAGTAACAAGTTGCATAATATGACAAGATATAACGCATAAGAAATTAACATACTCAGTGTTACATATATAACATTACAAGGTATAATGCATAAGAAATTAACCTAAAAAACGTGTATTTATGTATCATTTAATAAGTTTACTAAACAAGTTGCATAACAGTATAGAGGGTTGTCAAAAGGTTTTAGTCTATATTGCGTAACATTACAAGGTATAATGTAAGAAATTAACATACTCAGTGTTACATAATATTACAATTTACAAGGTATAATGCATAAGAAATTAACATACTTAGTGTTACATAATATTACATGGTATAATGCATAAGAAATTAACCTAAAAAACGTGTATTTATGTATCATTTAATAAGTTCACTAAACAAGTTGCATAACAGTATAGGGGTTATCAAAAGTTTTAAGTCTATATTGCATAATGTTACAAGGTATAATGTATAAGAAATTAACTCAGAATAAAACCACTACCTTTGACAAACCGACGTTTGTGCAACAGGATGAAAATCCATTGAGTACAAGTGGTAATCCAAAAATCACCAACTTAAGTGAAAATCCATTATGTTGACGGCGGATTACATCAATTCATGTTCAAGTGGTAATCCAAAAATCACACCAACGTAATTTAATTACTTACCAAGGAGTAAGGTTTATGCAACAGGATGAAAATCCATGCTTATTGGAGAAGACCCCTGGTTCAAAACCCTATCAACTTTTATGGGTAAATCCACCTACAAAAGAAAATAAAACGGCATAATCATAAGAGTTTGAAAGAGACCATACTTAGAATAATCAATTGCAGAATCTAAACACCTGATCAGTAATTCCCATGGCTGATTGTGCTTATTGGCAAAGACACGGGCTCTCATGAGCATAATGCATAAGAAGGGAATGCGAAGAGCTCCGCTGGGACGGCTCGCAATACAGGGGACTCGAAGGATGATGGGACGGTGCGTTTTGGCGGAAGACACGGGCTGGAGGGAGGCGAGGCCCGACGCTTAGCGCTGATGGAGGGGGAAGGAGGAGATCCGGGTGGAGAGGGCCAGAACTCAGACGAGAAGATGGGCGTTGATTTGGAGAAATACGGTTATATGGAAAGAGAATGTGAGATATTGTAGCAAGATTTTCTCCAATTTTAGATAATCCAATACAACTCACCCATATTAGTAATTTACACCCCCTTTTTATTTAATCCTAGCCATTAATTATTATTAATCTAACGGTCTTGATGATGGCTCTTAGTACCCTATAATTAGCCTAGTACTCTAGAGCATTATTCTATATAGAAAAACTTGACTTTATATACATGTAATTTAATAGCTTTAGTGTACAACAAACAGTACGGCTAACTTCTTGAGTATTTACAGGCTACTTTAAATCGCCTTGACACACAAACACACACTGATTGAATCTGAGAACAATACACTTCTGTCTTTACACTTTTCAACTCCAAAATGACAGCCTACAGAAAGCAAGTATGGCAGATGTTAGCGAGTGTTTAAATATATGATTAAACATATTCAATACACAGAATACCATACCTAACTCCTGACAATTTCTTCCTCTTTGATCTCGTTTCCAGTACTCCAGATGACGTCTTTCAGCCCAGTAGACAGCTTGTTGTAGAACTGGTCATCAACATGATATAATGTTATCGTTAGTCCCAAATGAGCCTTAAAGATAGAAGTTCGTTTCAAGTAATGCTAAGTACACATCACATATAGCCGGGAGATAACACATCAAATATGCTAAGTTCGTTTCAAAACCAGTATGCAGCAGAACTTGTAAGAACTCACCGTGTGAAATTCAAGGGTATCTCCCTTGGACTTGCGAAGCTCGACCACATACAGGGAAGGGGCAACTTCAAAAATCTACAACAAAGAATGAGAGTATCAAGTTAGGGTATGTTATTACTTATTACCCAAAATAATGCAAGATAATGCATTATCCAAACACATTTTTTGAGCTGATGAGAACTACTAAATGTACACACCTCTGTTGCAACAGCTAGCTGACCCTTGCGTCCAAGCTTCTCTCCTTGAAGCTTCATCTGAGAGTTGCAGAATTTCATAAGAAGCATACAGATACAGTTTATACAAGTGAAATTGGTCTGAAACTAAAGGAAATCAGACTCAACAAAGCAAGCGTGAAATTTGAAGAGGAGGAATAAAAAACAAGAGTCCTCAAAGCTCACCTTGAAATTATTTTTCTTTACATCAAAACCTAATGGTCCAGCCATTTGTTCAATTTTGGATACAATCTCATCTGCAGAGCATTTTGATGTGAACCTTGTCTCCCGCTTAACAACTCCCTTATAGGACAAGCACGCTGTGTCAAAAATCTGGGTAACCACCAATTATATAATCGAGTATAAATATAGATGCTTATCAAGATCATGACATACCGTTTCATTTTCAAAAAGTGTGCCAAGGTTAAGACCCTGAGATGTAGAGATGAGATCAAAAGCATTCATAGAAAGAGGTGATTTAGGCAACGGAGGCCGTCTTTCTTGTCTCTCCACACCATGCTGCTCATATGACTGTTTAATGAGAGATGCAAGAAAAACAAAACATACAATGATCAATCCTACTTGTGCCTTTATATCTATTATACATTTATCGATAGAGCATATTATAGAAGAAATATGATATGTGCCTCGTATTCACGTCAACGCTTACCATTGCCTGATCAAAAGCCAGATCTATATCATCAAGGCTAATGTTGGGTTCTTCAAAAACAGGCAGCTTGTAACATTTTCTAAACCACTCATTCTCAATCACCTCAGCAATCGTAATGCGCTGTTCGAAGTCATCCCATAAAAGGAACAAGGCACCAAATTTCAGTTATTTAGAATACAAACATCAGCAAAGACTTGTACTGTTCGAAAAGGAGTAGCTTACGGTTGAAGGATTAGGGTCCAAAATTCTAGTTATCAATTTTTTTGCACTTGTTGAGAACCATGCTGGACATGTGAAGTTTCCCTTGTGTATCTGCAATCAGTTGGGAGTATTTAGAAGCTTTAAAATAAATAAATAACCAATTTAACTAAAAACTACTCATTCTGGTGATTATTCCAAGTTTCCTCTGATACCATTCATTATTTTATCATTAGTGAGAGATGTACCGGAAGTAATAATTCAATTACAGAAACTCCCAACTCTGAATAATTATTCAAGATAGTTTAACATTACCTTTTTATATAGCGCTGTGATGTTTGAATCTTCAAAAGGTAGATACCCAGCCATAAGAATAAACAAAATTATACCACAGGACCACAAATCAGCAACAACTCCATTATACCCTTTGCTTTTGATGACCTATAGATGAAAGGAACATGTTAAGAGAAGAAAATGAAAATCAAATGGCTTGACAACGATAAGTGAATTTAAAAATTTAGTGACTAGTAAACCTCCGGAGCAACATAATTTGGAGTTCCACATGTCGTGTGTAGTAGCCCATCTTCCTAGGTAAGAACAACGAAATATCATATTAGATGGTAACTAATGTCAACATCAACTGAAAGCAGCAAGAGTTTTTCAAAAGATTCAACAAGATCAAAGTCACAGAAAGTATTCTCTCCGACAGCTTTCCATTGGGGAAAGAGAAGGTTATCGAACTCACCCCAACTTGCTTGGCTAGTGCACTCAATCCAAAATCTGAAATCTTAAGGATTCCATTAGCATCCAGCAGTAGGTTCTCTGGCTGTTAGAGCATGAAAAAGGACAAAAGCAAAAGTTGAATTAATTTCTTTTTCCAAGGGCAAATCCTGTAAGATAAAGAACATGCAAAATGGAAAGAATAGAGGTTATCAACTTGTCAAGTAATAAATTTGTCTGAAGAAATCAATAGGTAGAAAATAGCATGTTGTAGTTAATGCAAATATGTCACCTTTAAGTCTCGATGGAAAACACCCCTGCTGTGACAATAATCAACAGCATTTATCAGCTGCTGGAAATACTTTCTTGCTTCATCTTCCTTCAATTTGGCATTTTGTTCCTAAGGATCAAGAGATGTAAATTAATGAATAGATTTTATTGTTATGACCCAATATTTGTCACCAACTACCTTCAAAAGTTTAGTACCCATGCAACAACATGGATAATAGAAGAAATAACTAATCATTAGCTTACAATTTTGTCAAAGAGTTCACCGCCCATGACAAATTCTAGAACAATGTATATTTTTGTCTTGCTTGCCATAACCTACACATCAAGTAACAGTTAATCCCACTAGAAAAAGCTCAAAAAGCGGTTATCTGAAAAGGAAAACGGATTTGAAATTAGAGTCCAGGACATATATCAGAATTATAAGTGACTATTTGAAAAGCATAGGTCATACCTCACAGAAAACATATATATTAACAGAGGAATAGTTAAGAATTAGAACAATACAACACATGAAACAGACCATGAAGACCTGCAAAAAAAAAAAACAGGCATGCAGGTGTACTTCTTACCTCATGCAAGTGGACGACATTAGGGTGTCGAATTAGTTTCATGGTTGCGATTTCACGTTTTATCTGCAACCAAGCGAAAGAGACTAGTATTAAGCATGAATGACTCGTTGCAGAAATACTACATCTTTAGAGGTTTAGGTGATTATTAAATGCAATAAGTTTTATTAGAATGCAGCGCTCAATCATCCTGAGAATATCAAAACTGATAACATTTTATTTTGGCAACGGGATTTTCCATTGTTTTCCCTTTTCTATTCCTTTCATTTGGAGTAAAAGATGGATTATAGGGGAAAAATAAGCAGAGTAATAAGCTAGATATAAGAAAGGAGAGGTCCAATTATGACGCGGTTTATGCTAATTCATACATCTATAAATGCCATAAAAAAATGGATAAAAGTTTTAAGCTTGTAAGATCACAGGCAAAATATATACGGAGGCCCCTATACTTGTACAAAATGTGCAAACGGGCCCTCGTACTTTTTTTTTCTATTTAGCACCTGTACCTATCCAATTTTGTTTTATTGAGCACTTGTGCCTCAATTAGTGTCCGCGTGCATTTTACGCCCTCAGTTTAATTGCCATGTAATGACCAAAAAACACGATTTTTGAAATTTAATGTCCACGTAATGCAAATTCAAGTCACGTAATACTTTGTAATGCCACGAAACACCGTAAACAAAAAATTAAAACAAAATTGATTGTTGTGTTTTAAGGCGTTTCGTAGCATTACACAGTGTTAAGTGGCTTGAATTTGCATTACGTGGACATTACATGCCAAAAATCGTGTTACATGGTCATTATATGGTTATTAAACAAAGAGCGTAAAATGCACACGGACATTAATTAGGACACAAGTGCTCAATAGAACAAAAGTGAATAAGTACAGGTGCTTAATAGAACAAAAAAAATATGGGAGCCTGCTTGCACATTTTGTACAAGTACGGGGGCCTCCGTATGTATTTTGCCTAAGATCACAAGGTCATATTCTTCTTTGCTTTTAGATAGTCCAAAATGGTTTTAAGTGAAGTAGTAGGCTATGAAACATTCAACCAAGAATTTATTTTCGCTAAACCCAACTTTATTTTTATTTTTTTTCGGTCGGCAACCCAACTTTATAATCTTACTATGCCTCCCATTATATTTACCTATACTATTGGTAAAACTCAGCTTAAGACTAAGATGGTCTAAAGTACCATATGGATTTGAAAGACGAAGAGGTGCAGCACAGAACTTTTAAGACAAACTTGAAATGATAAACCAAGGGACTACATAAATATTTAAACCATGCTTTGTGTCATCCCCTCACAAATCTGATCCCAATTCAGAATAACCGTGATCATGGGCCAATTAGATCAGCCAATTAGATCAGCCAATCAGATCAAGTGAAAACCAAAGTCAATCAAATTAACAATGAAAAAAATCTATAAAGTACAAACAAACCATAAGACAACTACCCCTAATTGACCAAGCACATAAAGAACTCAGAGATGATGAAAACCCTCTCTCACCTGGTTGATCATATTGTGCTTGAGAAGCTTCTCCTTGTCAAGGATCTTGATGGCCACATGCTCTTCAGTGTCAACGTTTCTTGCAAACTTGACCTTTCCAAAGTTCCCTACTCCTAGAGTTCTTCCCAGCTCATACCTTCCTACCCTCGTCTTACTAACACTATTTCCTACACGAGCCGGTGAAACCCCTCTTGACCCCATAACTACCTTCCTTGATCACTCTAAAAACTTACAAGCTTAGTTCATCTCTCTCACTGTAGTATCTCTCTCTTTATATAATTATAAGTGCTCATAAAAACCTCTTCTTCTTACAAGGTTGCCAGACCTGGCTCATTTCCACCATCTTCTTCCTTTTCCCCAAAGAGGAATAAAATCAAACAGTTGGTGGGTGGGTGGCAATAGTTGACAACAGAACGTGATGGATAATTAACGACCTTATAGAGAAACCCACATCCAATCCAATCCAATACAATACAATCCAGATGAGATAAAGCTTAATTAGGGAGGAAGGGATTAACTAAAGTATTATACTAAATGTGGGTCGTTGGACGTGCCTTCGAACTTCAAATTGGGAATATGAAATTGGAAAGGAAGGTGGAGCCGACATTATTTAAGAGCAATAGTGGGGATTATATTAATGGAGGTGAATGGAGAGATGATAGATCGTAGACTTCACACTTGTACCTTGTTTAACAGATTTCGATCGGTGCACGTATGAGGAAGGTGTTATCTGGTCCCTTTCAGCCTTTCAGGTACTCGATAGTTAAACCCTGTTTTGCTACCCATGAAAAAAAAAGCAAAAAATGGCGCCATAAAGATGAAGCGCAAACAAGGCTTGTTTTATATAGTAGTGACTTTTTTTTTGTTATAGTGAAAAATCAATGAAAAATAATGGATATATCTATATATCTATCTTCTGTTTACTTGTAAAAAGTTGTATTTTTTCTCATTAAATGAAAATCATTCAATTCTTCCTAATGTGCTCACAATATATTATATTATGTTATTATTGTTATATTATTCAATTCTATAGTTCTACTTATTATATTCACTTTAATATTTCTGGCCATTATTAGCATATCTTTTGGTCATTACTATTGACATCATTAGTATAATATAAATATTATATTACAATTTCTCAATGTGACTATTGGCATATTATATACTATAAGTATATATTATGCATGTTTCAACACAAACATAATGCACTCAATAATAAAATATAAATTATAAAAAAAATAGATACAACAATTATATTTATACTTGTGCATTAATTAAACATAAAAAGACACAACTTTAAAAACAAAAATGACCAAATTACTATCATCCTATCGACCCGGGCAACGCCGGGTATAGTAGTCTAGTTTGAATTATTAATGGTCTTATGGTATATTATGGTATATGTATATTATTATCTATCCATTATAATAAATCAATTGATGACGTGTAAGAAATGATTATGCAAATTGTACACATTCATACAAAATTAATTAATGAATCCAATTGGTATCATTCATATGGTCTTGATAGACAATAATTGTAGCAAACACATTTGGGATTTGAATTTCCAAACTGCGATAACCATATATTTTCTTGCCAAATCCAATAAAAATAAGGGAAATTCCTCTTGGTACCCCCGAGGTTTCGACTTTTCCTTTTGGTGTCCCACGAAATTTTATTTTCCTTTTGGTGCCCCCGTAGTTTACAAATAGTCCTTTCCGTAACCAAAAGTAAAAAAAAAACTAATATCTTACTTATTTCACCCACTTATCTAAATAGAAAAAAAAAATTTAAAATAAAACTAAAACATTTACAAATCTGAGAATGAAGAACAAAGCAGAACGAAGGAATAGTATAACTTTTCATGTCCATCAGGTTCCCATGTTCTTTCCCAATTGATTGCTACCCAAAAACCACTAACTAATTTTTACGTTCACTTTGAAACATCATCCTGAAGCTACACTAGTATATCACAACCACCTTGGTTCTTCAGCAAATTCACCATAACATCTCCAATTACTTGATCACAGTCACAGACTCACAGTTAACGCAAATTATACCATGTATATCAAATCTTCAGAATTACAATGCTGAAATCCCACGCATATGGTGAACAACTATCTTGATGCAACATATTCAATGGACAACAATCAAATTGACCCCAATCAAAATAAAATATTACGCAACAGTCCAATCTGATCACTAATTTCCGATTACCTTTAATCTAGCCTACTTCCACAATACAAAACTCAACCGATCAACTCTTACCACCAATTACTCAAACCGATCAACCAGAACTCAAAATTCCCGATCAAATTGGGGGAAATTGAAGAACCGAAAACCTAATTAACAACCTGCTGAGGCTGAAGAGTAGATTCGGCGAAAATTGAAACCCTAATCAGTTAAGGGTTGCAATTAAGCTTACAAATCTAAGAATTCGGGGCGGAAATTGAGTTCTTCGCTCGCCAAGAGGCTCGCCTGCAGCTCTCCACCGTCGTTCTTCGTGTCTTCGCTCGCCTGCAGCCGCCAAGAAGGCCGTCGTCGGCCCCACCCGCCTGCAGCTCGCTCGCCACGCCGTCGTCGCCCCCTGCAGCTCGCCGTCCGTGCCTCGGTTGTCATCCCCGCCCCGCCTCCGTTGTCTCCCGCCGCCGTCGATGGCCGTGGGTGCCTTCGCCGCCCCGTCGTTCTTCACTCTGCTTCCTTCGTTCTCCGTCATTCTTCTTTCCCAGATTTGTAATTGTTTTAATTTTATTTTTTATTTATTTTTCATTTAGGTAAATCTAAATGGTTGAAATAATTAGGATTTTTAATTTATCTTTTTTTTTCAACGGAAATCTGTATTTTTTGGATGGAAAAATGGTGTATTGTAACTTTTGGTTACGGAAAGAACTATTTGTAAACTACGGGGGCACCAAAAGGAAAAAAAATATCCATGGAACACCAAAAGGAAAAGTCGAAACCTCGGGGGTACCAAGAGGAATTTCCCTAAAAATAATTCATATTTCAAGTTGAATATAATCTTAATTCAATCTTTTTAACAAATTTGAAACAAATGATTATTAATATGAAATAAGCCCTAATTGATCTAACCCCAATAGTTGAAGGTGGTAACTAACATAGTAAAGGGTTGCTTTGGTGATGACAATAATGACAAGAGTGATAGTAATAGTATAGACAAGCATCAGTGAATGGCAAGGTGACAAAGTTGACAATAAGTGAAAAGAAAAGCCTCAAAGGAGAAGGAGAGTCCGTGAGGGAGAAATAGAGAAGAGGAGAGGAAGTGGAAATGAGAACAATATTTTTGTAAGTTTGTAAAATAAGATATTTATACATATGATAAAAAAAATACAAGGGTTGAAAATATATACCCAACATAAATAATATTATTAAAATTGCTTACTACATTAACATTGTATATTTTCTGTAAACATATCTCTTTACTTAATAATGTTCTCTTAGATACCTTTATTAAGATAAATTTGTACTATTAAACCCCTCATCATTAATCATTCATTACGAAGATTAGCCACATAAACCACATGTTATAGCATAATATACCAAGTATGGGGTATTAAGCCTATATCATTGCGGTTAGTGTGGCCAATGAAGTCTTATGTGAGCGTAAAATTGGATATCTTGATGATTATTTTTTAATAATGGGGTCACATGTGATTATTTTACTTAACGAAACATTAAATATGAAGGGTATAATATTTCGTTACGTAACAAAATATTAAATAAGGGGTCGAAAGTGAACAAATTCGCCTAAACAGAGGAGTCTACTACAACATTTTTTAATACAAGAATTTCTTTGCAAAACAAATACGTGCTAAGTACGCCGGTCTATCTATGTATTAAGCCCCATTAAAGTCAGAGTTTTCACAAATTAAATTTTAGTAAGATACTTTTTAACAAAGTATCCTTTTAAATCATTTATAAACAAAGGTAGTTGATATAACATAATTTTATAAAGGGGAAATTGCATTTGACCACCCCTTTATTTCACACTTGTTTCATTTGACCACTCTTTATTTCACACTTGTTGCATTTAACCACCCCTTATTTACAATTTTTTTTATTTAACCACTCTTTATATTTTTCTCTATACTTAACCACCCCTTATTTGTAAATTATTATATTTAACCACCCATTTGTTAAATATGGTATCCTCTCAAAAGTCAGTGACATTTTTTCCCTTAGTTTTAAATTTTCTTTCATAAAAAAAAAAAAAGGAATTGTTAAGCTCATACATAGTATCTTCCCACTTAAAAATTAGTTTCAGACCCTAAAACTCCTATAAAGTTGTATAGTTGGTTCTCAAATTGTATCTCCCAACTAAAAACGATATTTTCAAATCCTAACACTCTAACGTCGTATAGTTGGTTCTTCTAATTAAACCCGTCAAAACTCGACCCGATCCAACTAGTTAGAAGTTTTTTGTATTGAGACCCGATTTGAAATCAATGGGTCAAAGAGAGACTCATCAACTCGATCATTGATTGGCTAAAACTTGAAACTCAAGATACGACATGTCTACCTAAAACACTGTTTTATAAAGATAGCATATCATTCGAATATTTTAAATACTTTAGTATTAAGATCGATACATAACTAATATTTTTTTGTTTATTTTAATAATTTTAAAGGAAAAAATTATTAGTAGTTAGGTCAATCCAAACCAGTATTGAACTCGAAGCAAACCAAGCCGAACATGTAATAGAGAAAATGTTATGTTTTACAATGAAAAATGGGTGGTTAATTAAGTGCAACTATTTGTAAATAAGCGGTGGTTAAGTGTAGAAAAAAATAAAAAGAGTTGCTATATTTAACAATTTGCAAATAAAGAATGATTAAGTATATAAAAAAAATATAAAAGGTGATTAAATACAATAAGCGTGAAATAATGGGTCGTTGAATGCAATTGCTCCTTTTATGAAATATAAACAATCATTGTTCATTTCGACCGAAGAAACAATCATTATTCAACATATATAGGTTGTTAATTGACCATGTGTAGTGTACACTTCAACAATTGATAACCATTCGAATTATTGTTTGGCTTTTCTAACTTTGAATAGCCCAAACTGCAAGTTTTGACTTTTAAGTATAGAAAAGAATTCCAAACACATGCTCAATCACTGTGATTTTGTCTATAGGATGTTTGTGTATGGTTTGAAAGTGTTTTGATATATTCATTATCATGTCAATAATGTAACTTGACATTTTCAATCTATTATTTTATGTCCAATAATGTTATTAATGTCGGTATGAATATGATATACATGGACATTTGGCTTGAAGGGATGATCGAATTGGTCTTTTTTATTCTTACAAATTAAGTATCCTCTTAGTATGTAGTGTGGAACTGTGGATTATATTAAGAAATAGAATTATGAATATACATCTGATAAAACAAACAAGGAGAGTTGTTATAAGGTGTAAAGGACTTCCACTCGCCTATCATAAATATCCATAATACTCTGATACCAAAAAATTCATGGCTTTTAGCAATTCTATCTCCTACACATCATCTCATATTTTATCATTCTATTTCAGTGATACTCACTTAAATATCCATGAACCTCGATAACCCACTTTTTTACTTTATCACTTTTCAAGATTGATTTATTTACATATACACAATTACAATTATACCTTTGTTTAAAGTAATTCACAATGTTACTTTTACGTAATTAAATATCATCAATTAATTCTAAATATTTGTTAACTAATTAAACATCAATAACTAATTCTAAATAGTTATTTTGACTAATTAAACATGCTATATTAGTTTTCATAAAATACTACTTGACTAATTTTATTTTTATTTTCAAGTTTAGAATTTGCATTTATTAATTTCTACTTGTTCAAAGGATTTCAACAATTAGGGACATATAGGAAAATTTACAAACCAAAGCAAAGAAATTAGATACACATCATTAATTAATCCATAACATTAAGCACAACAAATATTAAAACGCACAACAAATATTAAATATCAAAATTATCTTAAAAAAATGTCAATCATGTGTTTGTTTAATTTAATACATCCCAATAACAATCTTTTTTTAATTACAAGAATATAAAAAAATTCAAAATTTGTGTTTATGGATAGATAAATTTTTTTTTGAATTGTGGTATATCTAAAATATATGTTTTTAATTAAAACATGACCGAAAAACCCAAATCATGATTAATCCTTACCGTATATCATGTGACACTTTGTACGGTTTCACTCTTTCTCCTTCGTTGGGTTGCTTTTTGTGTTGTATTTCTTTGGTATTGTTGCACGATACTCCACTACCAACATTCACCCATTTACAATATTTTTTTTCCTTGGTGAAACCCACCTAATCCCTTCTATGGTACCCTGATATTCATGCCCTAAAGATTCCCTACTCCGATTTGAAGACCTGCTCCTTGGAATTATAATGATAATGGTGAGGTCAAAATTTTTGTAAATATTTGAAAAGGAAACCATACTTATGTATTGCTTGGAAAATTGTCCAATTTCACCTTACATAATGTTACTTTTGCTTAAAAATTAAATTGAAGCATCAATATGTAGATTGGTCAAGATATATTCCTTTTCTCTCAAACCAAATGCCAAACTGTCGAAAAATGATTGGCACTAGTGAAAATCATTTTTCTTCTAAGGAGCAAATTGTAAGATAGGCATATACTACCTCGATCATATTAAAAGTTATAAACTGGGAGTTGAATCAGTTGATTCATGCCATCGAGTTGATCTCCAAAGTTAATGAGGTCACTTAGGGCGTCATCCGGCCGGGCGCAATTGATTAATATATGCTAGATGTTGTAAATAATAAATAGAATACAACATGTCGGCATCAACAGACATATATTCTACTTTAAATATAACAGTACAGTCATGAAAGCAACTTGTTTAACATGCCAACCAAACCGTCGTAAAATAACAACCTTCCCACACGACGAGGTAACACAGAGGCATGGCAACAAACACAACAACTAAATTCGTACAGGTGTATGTACCATCCTGTATATAAGAGAGGAACTCTAGTGGTCTCCTATATATCGCATGAATTGATTTAGGACTAATTACTAATACAAATCAAGGCATTAAACTGGTAATTAACAATTAGCTAGTTACATACATATATTAATTGATTTTAATATATAGGTATGAGGGAGAGCGTGGAACTAGGGGAGGTGAAGCTGGTTGGGAGGTGGGGGAGCCCGTTCAGCCGGCGCGTGGAGATGGCGCTTCAGATGAAAGGCGTCGAATACGAGTACATCGAGGAAGACTTGCGGTGCAAGAGTCCCGAGCTCGTCAAGTACAACCCTGCCCATGGCAAGATCCCGGTCCTGGTGGTCGACGGGGAGCCTATCGTCGAGTCCCAGGTCATCGTCGAGTTTATCGATGAGACGTGGATGGGCGGCCATCAGTATGCTCTCCTTCCCAAGCATCCTCACGAGAGAGCCATAGCGCGTTTCTGGGCTAGGTTTGTCGATGACAAGGTATTACATATATATATAGAGTTGGAATCTCTGTCATCCTCTACTGTAGATTGGTTTTGAGATGGAGTCTCGTTTACGTGTGAGTACGTAGTGCTTGCCATCGCTGTTCAAGGCATTTTGGGGGCCAGAGGGGGAGCGAGAAGCGGCCGAAGAGGAGGCCAAGGTGAGCCTGGGAGCGCTCGAGGGTGAGCTAGGGAGGCAGGGGACCAAGTTCTTCGGGGGAGAGAGGGTCGGGTTCGTCGACATTGCCGCCAACTTCATCGGGTACTGGGTGGACTGCATCCAGGAGGCCGCCGGAAAAGAGCTTCTCACACACAAGGACTTCCCGAGGCTCTGCCAATGGAAGCATGACTACGTCAGCTGCAGCATCATCAAGGATAATCTCCCTCCCCGGGACAGGCTTGTCGCCTTCTATGCCATTCGCATTGAAGCTGCCAAGTCCAGCTTCGTCTCACCTGTTTAATCAAATATGAAGACGTATGTGTACACGTAAATTCACACTTCGTTGATTTTACTTTCTAAAAACAATACTACGGGCTATTGATTAATTAATGAATTATCTTGATCAATACAGTACTATCTAGTGACATCCACGTTATAAGTTCGATTAAATTTATTTGCTTGTTGCATAATTAGTGAGATGGATTCATGTTACGCACGGCTCAAGTTGAATTTGAGTATATTACATAACTAGTTTAAGCCTCCCTTCGCTATAGTGTTTTGGGGGAGATGAAGATGAACATGAAGGCTTTCATCTAAGAACACTGTTGTTCGGCAAAGCTAAACGAGGAAAGATGGAGATGAAATTGTAGGCAAATTTAGCCATCTTCATCTAGTTTCAGCCCCCTATGCTATGGCCCTACCCCCGAGCTTAATTCATCTAGATGAAGATGGACAAATTTACCCATCTTCATCTAATGTTATCGAACGCAGCCTAAGTCTTATCTCATTTACTGATAATGTATAATATAAGTATTTTATTATATTTTTATATATTTAAATTAGACATATTGTTATAATCAATAAATACTTGTAAATGTGAAGTGGTTTAAGATAGTTTTATCAACAAGTTTGGTCATCTTTTCTAATTATTAAAACTTTTTAATCCATAAGTTTTATAAATGTAATATAAAGTAAAATTATTTGCTTGACATAACAGGTTTTCGGATTGTTCAACTTAGATTCACTTCATTAAAGTTTATACGTTAATTGAGTTGAAAAGGTTAAGTTTTCATAATACTAATAGTTCTCAATCCAGTCAGTTTAGTTCTTGTTAAAATAGTTGATTTTTAGGTTAGGTTTTCGGCTAAACTCAAACATATATTCACATCACTAAACCGGTCCTTCGATTAAACATTTGGGTCAAAGTGTCAATATCAATGTGTCGAATGCACCCAGAAAAAGGGTACGCTATATATTCGTGTCTACTGAGAAATAGGCACCAAAATGTCACACCTCCAACGTACACACAGTTTTACACTTGGATCACTCATGAGTATACATGAATTAAAAAATAACTCAAGCTTTTGAACATACGACTGTTTGCTTATCGTTCAGAACATGAGCAAGTTCTCTGAGCTCCTCAAACGCTTGCATTGTTTCTGCATCAAATCCTCCCGCAAACTGCAAGTACAAAAATGACTCCTCGGTTCACATTGTGCAATGTACAAAGAAACCACCCAGATTCTTTACAGAAGAGGAAAGAGAGAGAGAAAATTGATTGCTGAGATCTTTTTTTTTTTTTTGGTCAAAATGATTGCTGAGATCTTTATCAATGCAAACCTGATGAATCCTGAAAGCAAACCTCACGCCTTGAAGTAGCATATAGTCCATAGCTGGATCCTTCTCTAGCGATGCCTTCGACTGAAGCTCCGAAGCCACTCTGTTCATGTATTGCTTTGCCAATTTGACTGACCCAAGTTTCACCTGATAACAACAACAACAATACATCTCAAATCTATAATGCAACTTGATCTCTTCTAGTCATCAATTTTTTGTAATTTTCATTTAAATTTACTGTCTCACTTTGCATGTTCTAGCTACTGAAACTAGCATTCTCAAAAGAACAGCTCAGGGTTCTAGACTTGTAGGAATGATACAGCAAGGATCTCTTCTAGTACCTTGCTAATGATGTCATTGTCATGCATCCATTTGGTAGGAATTTTGAACTCCTTGCAATTATGCATCAATGATTCCCTTGTCCTCGAAAGATTATAGATTGTGCGCTCCATCCTGCACAATGCAATCAAGTTTAAGCTCAATTTAGCTAGTAATCTTTCCACAAGAAGGAACCAAGAGCCATATATGTAATGTATGGATTGTGTTTTTACTTCTCAGACAAAGACACCAACTTCTTCAGAGCCAAGTCGCACGGTGTTCGAGGCTCATCAGTGTAACAAGTGACTTCAGATTCTAGCTTCTTCAGATCTTGGTACCCAAACGCCGCTTCCCTCAAAGTGTCAGCTTTCTTCTCTGGCCATTCGAAGTGCTTTAAGACGGCTCTTTCATCAACCTTGGAAGATGAGGGGGTAAGTGAAACTTTCTATAATGCATAACTTTCTATATTAAGAAATCAGCCAAATCCAGAATCAATTTTCCGTATTGAGTTAGATACAGTGGGGCAGCAGAATCATAGCAATTATCAGTAACTTCATTTGCAAAAGTAAGAAAGAGGGGGGAAAAACAGACAACAGATACTCACAAGAAAGCAGAGCTCATCATCAAGCCACTTTACAAATGCTACAACATCTTCAATGTCTGTATACACAGCATTATTGACTTCTCTAATCAATGACTTGACAAAATCTGCCTGAGTCTCAACATCTGCCTTTATCTGCAGAGACCAACAGAAAAATCAATTCAAAGCTCAAGAACCTTCAAAGATGTCATATTTTTAGGGTGAAAACTTACAGCAAGCAGATGAGCAGATCGGTTCTCAATTTCGTCAATCATGGTGCTTCTGGCATTTGAGACAGTGGAAGAAGTATCACAAACTGCACTAGCAGGAGAATCCTTTCTCATGTCCCTTTTCATTAGTGAATGGTAAAGCTCAACAACCTGCGGTGCACGTGTCACCGCCCCTGCATTGCCTCCGTTTCCAGCTGCTAACCTCAATGAAGGAGGCGGTGGAGGTGGAGGAGGCGGTGGGGGAGGAGGCCGGATCAGACCTTGACTTAAGCTGACATCCTTAGAACCATTGCTAATGCAACAAGAAGGCCTAGGCGGCGGATTAGGTGTTCTCAATGCCCTCTTCTCAACCTCTTTACAAGCTGAACTTATTCTAATATAACCACTTTCACTACTGGTGCAGAACTGTGAATTTGAAGCAGTTCCAACCTCAGAGTTGAAAGAATTCGAGCGAGCAGTTTCCTTGTCTAATTCTTTGAATCCCATGAACCCACCAGATTGTCTCCTATCATTCAATCCGAGCTGTTCATCATCACTATAGGCCAATCCACTAGTGGAATGCCGTCTACTACTACTACCACTACTAGTACTGCACTTGCCTTCCAAGGCTGAAATATCCTCATCTGTTAGAGGCCATTTCTTCAGTTTCTTTACTGCATTCAATGTCTTTGCGCAAGTATACTCCTCGTCCTTATCGGGAATAGAAGGCGCTGGTGTGTGGTTGTTCTCAACAAATTCAATGTTTGATGGATTCTCAGAAGCTCTGGACAGCTCCTTTCTTAGGCAGGCATTGACCCACCTGAGATAGGCTAGCTCCTCAACTTCATTTAATCTACTTAACTGTAAACCCTCCACTTGCTTGCACAGATCCTCATTTTGGCGCCTTAACAAGGACGCCTCTGCTTTCACCTTGGCCACCACATGGCTCTATATGATAATATATCATAACAATAGCAGGATACCACAATCAGCACAAATCAAATAAACAAGAGTACTTGCTAGGAAGATAAACAATTGTTCTGAAGAATACCTCAGAGGTCTTTCCATGGCTTCCTAACTGGGACTCCATGGAAGCAACTCGGAAGGCGAGATCTCTCTTCTGGAACTGGAGCTCTTTATTGAGACGCCTTAGCTCATGGACTTCCATCTCAAGACACTTGGGTTCCTTATCTTCGGAGCGGGAGCTCAAGGCGGAGGCTTGGTCGTTTTGGGTCCTCCTTTCCACCTCAATCACTCCAAGCTTCCTAGCCATCTCGTCCACCTCGCATCTCTTCTCATCGAGCTCTCTTTGAAGCTCCGATTGTGAGCTTCTGAACTCGGACAGCTCCGCCTGAATCTTGAGCTCCCTCTGCTTGGACGCCTTGAGCAAATCCCTCAAGTTCTCAATCTCCTGGTACAAACCCTGGGATCCGGATGGCCCATTCCCATGTGGATGCACCTGGTATACAGTGCAAAACCTAATTTAATTCAAGCGTCTCAAATTCTTGTAGAGGGATCACCATTTATTCCAAGGCAAGGCTTACCTTCTTGCTCGGCGGAGCATTCTGGAGCCTGCTGCTTTTTCTCTCTCCTCCTCCTCCTCCTGAGAGGCCCTTCACAATGTGCGATCCCCAGGAAGAGGCCGCTCGCAGCTTCGACGATGAGTTGGTGGCACCAATGGCGGTGTTGCTCTTGAGATTCCTCGCCTTCGGGGGTGGCTGGTTCTGGTCCGCGAATTTCGACCCTCTCGGCCTCTTCTCCGTCGGAGGAGGAGGATTTTCCTCTTTCATATTCACGGGGGGTGAATGTTTGGAAACTGGAAAATCGGAGTTTCCAAGTTATGAAGCCGAATGGGAAACAAGTGCAAGTGGTGGTGATATTGAGACGTCTGACATGGGAGCTCTTTCCTTTTTCTTGCTGCTGTGCTTTCAAATTTTCAAAATTTGAATGATGTTGAGTAACACAACCAGCACCGGTATCGAAGTTCTTTAATCAAATACGGGTATTAACGGTAATATCTATCCCAAATGGATGTTTATACCATACTTTTGAATTTTATGACCTCCCTTTTTTTTTTAGTCCATTAGAGTACTCTCAGCGGTTGGCCAAATTAAATATGGTATAAAGAGAGATATAATAAAATATTCAGAAATGAATTAAATAAGCATTGGATGGGCGATGACCGGCCTTCCCCAAGTCCAAAATGTGTTTCTGGTCTTTCTCCCAGAATGTGACACGTGTACATAGAAAAGGCAAGAAATTAATATTCTAATATGACGTCCACAAATGCTGCAGGAATGAGCCTTTCACATGCACTGGCCTACCACTGATTCCCTACAAGTAACTTTGGTATTCATTTGACCCAAGATTCCCTGCAATCCTTAAATATTATTATTATATTGCTATGACCAAGTAACTTGGTCGACCACTCTCCATACTCTTAGCAATAGACAGTGGTACACATGTTTTGTGTGTGCATAAGTGCATATGTAATAGGAAAACAAACAATTATATTTTTTAAAGTATATATCAAGATTTTTTTTTCCTTTTTTTTTAGCAGCGTATTGTTTCATGTACAAACGTACAATGCACATGAATACACACTTATTTTAAAATTATTGATGATTAGGAAACCAAACGCAACAGTTAGTGCGAATTCGACAACAATGGGGCAAAACACGAACTTGTCAATCCCTAGTCGAAATCCTTCCCAATGACGGTAGTAAACCGAGCCATGGGTCAAATCCGGGTGCATGCCCCATGGCCAAAAACTGAAAGCTTGATTGCAAAGCACACGTCGACGATCAACCAACATGAAAACGATGAAACCCTAGCAAAGAAAACCGGTGAATTCCCAACGTGAGGCCGGGACTCAGATAAGCGATGTTAGTTAAGATTCACCCGATCAAACACGTGCGGGCGCCAACGTTGGTATCAAACCATCCGCCATCGCGACTCTCTTTAACCCGCAAACTCGCAAGGTTTGCCACGTCAAAGCAAACCAGAAGACCTGAGCAGATTAGACTTAGACCCATGCAAAAATTCTAAAAAAATCAACAAAATACAAGAAGTTTGTGTATGAGAGGGTGAGCCCAGGAAAGTGTTCTTCATCGAGGAAAATCTCCCAAAAGACAAGCTTTTGACCATCACACGTCTCTTACGAAACAATCTTGACTTCTTCCCAACATGTCTAGAATAAACCAAAAACTTGCTTGCCATGGGCTAAACTTCCTTCCAAACACAAAGCAGATTGTACAACGAGCAATACGATCTTCTCTTCATCATGTTGAAGTCGTGGTCACTGAAATAAAAAAAGTTACATGAAGCCAACAATATTCGAGAGGTGTGGTATCCGAATTGGTTAGCAAATATCGCTGTAATAAAGAAAAAGACAAAAGATTACAGAGTTTGTGTGGACTTTACCAACCCTAATGATGAAGGATCATCTAGTCAGCCACCTCCAAGCGCCCCAACACTCTTTGAGGGGCCAATCACTAGATCCCGAGCTAAGAAGCTACAAAGTGGAATGCATGCCTTTGTGTGTTACATTTGTGCTAAGGAGGCGAGAGCGAGCATGGAGCCATGTGCCAAGGCCGTGTGCCTAACAAGTATGGGCGCCATCCATGAAGAGAGCCAAGGCACAAGCGACATCGCATGAGTGCCGCGTTTGGGCACCGGCGCCGCAGGTGTGCCTCGTTTGGGCACCGACACGCCTGTTTGGGGCACCGACGTCTATTTTAGGCACCTGAGTGTGTTTGCTTCATTTTGGGTCTTTTATGCTGTTTTGGGTCTATCTATCTTAGACTTAATTAGATTATTAAGTATTTCTTTTATTTTCCAGATATTAGAACATATAAGTAGTGTTTTGTTGTTTTTGGAACACTCAGACAATTCTGATTATTGAAAATCGTTTCTCCCTTTGAAAAGAGAGAGTTCGAAGCTTTGGCTTCATTGTGTCTGTTATTCGCAGCTTGGTTTGTTTGATTTGTGCCAATCCTCTTCGAAGCTTGGTGCATATCAACAATCACGAGCCCCCTTCTTGTGTTTCAAGGTGTCGCCTTGTTGTGTAGGATTGTACAAGGTTGGTTCTTCGTCCATTCTATTAGGATTCTGGTTGAAATACATACCAGGGGTTTAATAGTTGTTTCGGAGGGTTATCCTTCTAATATCTTCAATCGTTTTCCTTCATCGAGTCTTCATTTCAGTTTGTTTCCTTGTTGCATCGTTTTTCCCTTTTGTTGAGTCGCATTCCTTCATTTCAGTTTCGTTTCCAATCAATTCTGACCATTGCTTCCTTGTGTTTTATTTGTTGAGTCGTGAATGTCGAAGATCGGGCATCCACACGGCTAACCCCCGTATCACCTAACAAAGCATCTCTAAAGGCATTATACACACTTCCGAAGATTGACCAACCAGTAGATTCTACAAGAGGCCATGAACGAAAGAGCTTCTTAGATGCATATCGAAGCTACCATCAAATCCTAATGCATAAAGATGATCAAGAGAATCACATCGAAAGGGATTTCTTACCACAAGGTGTTGCCTTTCAGGTGGAAGAATGTCGAAAAAAGCTTTGAAAGACTTGAAACCAAGCTATTTAACTAGAAAATCGGGAATACCTTCCGAAGACGCGCGTCATCTAACCTAGAGGACTTGCACGATGTTTTCGACATCCTTCGAGCGTCTCAGCTAAGACTCAATGCCACAAAATCCGCATTCGCGGTTCGTTTAGGTAAACTCATGGGGCACTTCATTACTCGTTGAAGAATTGAAGCAAACCCCGACCAAATTTGAGCTCTTAATGCCATTGCGATCCCAAAGACCATCAAATAAGTGCAAAGACTGACGGGAATGGTTGCAACCCTCAATCGATTCATTGGTTGATCTTCGGATAGATGCCCATCGTTCTTCATAGCTCTAAAGAAGGGTTGCTCATACGAATGGAGCCAAGAA
The DNA here is from genome assembly GCA_963924305.1 of Polygonum maritimum. Lineage (NCBI taxonomy): Eukaryota > Viridiplantae > Streptophyta > Magnoliopsida > Caryophyllales > Polygonaceae > Polygonum > Polygonum maritimum. The sequence goes on along the minus strand of OZ002728.1, from coordinate 18,415,159 downwards.
TGTGAGGAGGATTTATGAAAGTTAGTGTCAAATGTGACACCTTGAAGCTTTATCTAGTCGTGTCACCTCATGCGGTCAACGCCGTCTTGGTAAAAGAGTAATATGGAAATAAAAGACTGGTCTACTATACCAACAACACATTGCATAATGTTGGAACGAGGTAGTCACTTATTGAGTAATTACTTCTATCCGCAATCACCGCATCTAGTAAGCTTTACCACTACTTTCAAGAGCATCCGATTCAGGTCATCACGACCCATCTTATCCAAGCGCTCCTTGCAAGCTCGGATGTCGCAAGATAGGTCACAAAGTGGGCTACGGAGTTGGGGTAATATAACATCGAGTTGAGCCCTAGACTACAATAAAAGGGCAAGTGTTGGTAGGCTTCGTACCCGAGTTCTCCCATGTACCAATCGAAGTCGCGAGTGTGACAAGTCAATTCAGGGTCACAAGCAATTTACAAAATCACGCAATCCCATTGCTAGAAGAATCCGTGATTGCGACAAGTGAATCAGCCATCATGGGTAATGTCCAAAATGAAGGTATCTACTAGAAGCAAGGCACCGCGGTTGCAGTTTACCCCTTGCAAGTTGTAACTCGAGATTGGGTTCTTGAGATCGATGACGCACACAACAATCAAGGGTCAGGAGCCGATATTGTACAAACCTTTCCTATCAATGAGATGCTTCAACTTTCCATCCACCTTGACTTCAACTCTACCAATAACGAGGCCAAATATGATGCATTGATACTCGAATTAGAGACAACGACTAGTCTCGACGTCACTAACTTGCTCATATTATCTGACTTGCAACTGATAGTGAACAAAGCGTTAGGGAAGTACGAAGCCAAGTGGTCAAATATGCTCAAAGATATGGAGAAAACAAGAGCCATATATACAAGTGGAATTTGAGCAGCTCGAGCTTAAACAACGATCATGCGATCATAACAAGTATGTAGATGCCTTAGCAACATTGGATGCTTGTTCGGAAGCTTTGTTCAAGACTTTGATATGCGTCTAAGCTTCAAGATGTCCAACAATAGACACCGCAATCGAAACCACAAGCAATGATGGGCATGTAGCCCCAATCGTGGAAATCACCTTGACATAGGTCGTGGTTGTGGGAAGCAATAATGCACGGATCTCAGATGGAAAATTTCATTGATATACTACTTGGATGAGAACATACTACCCTCAAATGCCTAGGCCCAAAAGGTTTGCTTAAGAGTTCATAGGTTTTGTTTATCACTGGAAAAGATTTTATACATATCGTTGGTCTATTTTTGGGGCAAACATAAGATGTGTACCTCGAGCAAGGTCAAACTTCTACTATACGAGATCCATGAAGGCATGTGTGTGATGCACCTAGGATAGGAGGTGCAACTTGGCATTCCGAGCATACTCTTAAGGGCATCGGTGGCCTTAAATGCAAAAAGACACGAAAGTGTACGTAAGGTTATTCATGCATTATCTATGTATTAATGATGCCTTCGATGTGGTTGAATCTATAAAATCATTACCAGAACTAAAGATGCACATTTGTCCCACAAGAACGGGGATCCGAAGGGACCCGCTCCTAATCGGGCGGGTATTCTTTGACTTGGTGGGAGCGAGGCAGGTAACGGGATCGGGTTTTAACCCCCCGACGAGGATGGGACAGAGATGGAGAATCTAATATCCGCGCCATGTAGCCCATGACTCCGACATTATTAAATTTATTGTCCTTATATAACAATTTAATTTCTATCTTTTATTAATAAATTTTAATTTTTGATTAGAATTTGAAGTATTTTTTAAAAATCTTAAAATAAATAAGAATTTTTTAATAAAAAAAATTAACAAATGAAGTCCTCTTAATGTACCCAAACCTTATTGGGATTTCTTGTCTTGCTCCCCTACATGGATCCCTAACCAGAAAACAACACCGAGTGTACCCTTTGATTGGAAATAGGTATTGAGAAGGATAAGGGGGGGGGGGGGGAAGGGAAGATAAAATTTAACTTTGTGTGTTTGGGTGAATTATATAATGAAAAGGTTTTGAGAGGAAGTGACAAGAGAAAGAAGAAAAATTATAAGTGAATTCGAAAGAAAGTGAATTTCCCCAAAAATGACAAAATTTGATTGAATTGTAAAACGTTTTAAATTAAAATAAAAAAATAAAAAATATAATGTTTTTGGTTTGATTTCCTTTCCTTTCCTCATACACGAACAACATATGTGAAATGTAATCCTTTATTTTCTCTTCCATCCAAACAATCATATATGTAAGTCGTAAGGTTTAGAGCCACACATTGTGTCACGTATAATTTTTCCACGTGTTATCCTCATATTTTACCACCTAGGATTTTGACACGTGTCACACTATCATTCCTCCACATCACATATTCTATAATTGTTTATTAAACTACATCATATCTATTTATCTATGTCATATTTATTTTTTCACATGAGACTTTTTTCCATCCAATTAGATAAATACAAAGATTTTTTTTCGTTTAGGTAAATGAAGAGATTTTTTTTTTTACCAAAAAGGTAAATGTAGGGATTGTCTATAATCTATATTTTTTTATAGTTACACCAAGCTAATCTATAATATATTATTTAAAATAATAATTAGGAAAGAAAAGATTTTAATAATTATACATTGGTCAAAAGTATTAGGATCAAATAGTAAAAAACTTTAATTTCTTAATTAATGTTTTAACTAATTTTTTTTCTTAATTAAAGATTTATAGTTGAATTGTATTTGTATATATGTTTCTCTAAACTTATACATTGTTTATTAAAATTTACATTTTCATCACTTAAACATGATTAATTAGACTACTAAATGCATATTTAAAATTAGAATATATATTAAATAGTTTAAATGATTATGTATCGAATAAGCATATATAGAAAAAATTTAGGGAAATTCCTCTTGGTACCTCTGAGGTTTTGACAATTCCTTTTGGTGTCCTACGGATTTTTTTTCCTTTTGGTACCCTTATAGTTTACAAATATTTCTTTTCGTACCCAAAAGTGTATATAAATCAATTTTTTTACTCAAAATAACCTTTTTCAATTAAAAAAAATTTAAATAAAATTACTTTATTTTATTACTCTTTTATTAGTTAATGTATATACCATTATAGATGGAAATTAGAAAAAATAAAATAAAAACAAGAGCACTATAAGGTGTCCCTCGGCGACCGGACCTCTGTGGTCTCGTTCATCGAGCCGTTGGTGGCCTCGTACCCCTCGCAGAAGTACCTAGCGCCGATGATCTTCCGGTTACACGCCGTCGCCGGAAAATTTCTACCGGTGAAGCATTTGCCCTTCCACCTTGAGGGAGTAGGGCCGAGCTCGATGTCGTTGAAGCTCTGACGCTCTGGCTAGATGCCGGTGTCGATGACACTGATGACGAGATCGGAGCCGAAATCGGACTCCTTGAGGAGGTTGGCGGCGTCGGTGGACTTGAGGTTGAGGAACTCCGGGGAGCGGGTGGTGTGGAGGGAGCGGACTTGCTCCGGTAAAAGGCCGGGGACGTGGGGGAGGGATTGGAGGTGGCGGGCCTCGGAGTTGGAGAGCTGAGCTGAGAAGCCATGGAAGACGGTGTCGTATGAGTGGATGACCCGGTTAGCTGATCCGGGTGAGAGGGATTGGAGGGTGGTTTCGTACCAGTGGGTGTGGGTGGCGAAGATCGAGGGCTTGGACTTGTTCCTGACCCGGATTATGAAGGTCCAGAGCTCCAGATCGGAGGAGGTGACTGGTGAGGGAGGAAGAGGGTGTGATTTGGAGGAGCAGAGGAAGAAGGAGGAGAGAGAGGATGGATTTGGGAGCCATGGATGAGAGAGGATCGGAGGTGGTGTGGAGGGCGTGATGGACGAGACCACGGAGGTCCGGTCGCCGAGGGACACCGACGGCCACTTACGGTCTTCTAGTTTTTTATTTTTATTTTTCTGATTTCCCTTATATAATGGTATATACATTAACTAATAAAAGAGTAGTAAAATAAAGTAATTTTATTTAACTTTTTTTTAAATGGAAAATGGTTATTTTTATGTAATATATACACTTTTTGGTACAAGAAGAAATATTTGTAAACTTCTGAACGAAAAAAAAAAGAAATATTTGTAAACTATGAGGGCACCAAAAGGAAAAAGTTTTTCCGTAGGACACTAAAAGGAATTGTCAAAACCTCAAAGGTACTAAGAGGAATTTCCCAAAAATTTACTAAAATTTGGGTAAATACACTAGTGGGATAATTATTATGGTGCTTCCTTAGAGCATCCACAATGGAGAATAGGAGATTGATTTCTTATCATTGAAAAAAAAGTAAAATTAACTAATTGAGGGGATTTGTCAGGAAAAGTCAGAGAAATCTCTCTTATTTTTCAGATTTTACTCTTGCAGAAGAAATTTCTTCTGCCAATTTCTCTGCAAAAGGCTGACATTTTTTTATTTTCTTTTATTTATTTATGGGGAAAGAAATGTTTCTAGTCTCCATTGTGGATGCTCTTAGGCTTCCTATTAGCCATTGGAGTAAAGGGGATTAATGGCAGGAGATTATGGTACACAATAACCACAATTTTGGGGGTTATAGGGGATTATTATACCGGTTACCATAATTAAATAAGCTACTTAGTTGTAGGGATGTAGCACGCCTAAATTACGATAAAATTTGGGGGTATTTGATCCAAAAAACGGTTATACAAATCAAGAAAAAAAACATGATTTTCATATTGAAAAATAAAAAATCGAGTGAAATATTCTTCAGAGATTATACGCGATTTCCATATTGAAAAATAAAAAAATTGAGTGAAATATTCTTCAGAGATTATACGCAGCCCACATTACGATAAAACACCATTGAACTTTCTTCTTCGTATCATCCAATCCTCTCATCGCACACACAACACAGTAGTTGAAGAACGCAATAATATGTCCAACGTTCAATTACGAACATCTTTCATAAGAGGTTAGATTCAATATTCTTTCTTCTAATTTCCAGATTCGAGTTGGTTGATGCGATATGAAGATGATTTTTTTTGTAGTTTTTTCTTGTTTAATCATATTATAAATCTTTCGTGAGAGATTAGATTCAATAATTCTTTCTTCTAGTTTCCATATTTGAGTTGGTTGATTTGATATGAAGATGAATATTTTTTGTAGTTCTTGCTTGCTTAATCGTATTATAATTCTTTCGTGAGAGGTTAGATTCATAATTCTGTCGTCATGTTTCTTTACTTTGTTGATTCGATTGATCATTGAGCTCGGAAATATTATTTGTAGTTCTTGCTTGTTTAATCGTATTATATCATGGTAAAACTCGTTGCATTATACTAAACCCTAGTTTTTGAGTTGAAAAAGTAGTTGCATTATATACTAAATATAATTGAGTTGAAAAAGTAATATTGAAGAGTTGAAAAAGTAGTTGCATTATACTAAAATATAATTGAGTTGAAAAAGTAATGTTGAAGAGTTGAAAAAAGTGGTGTTATATACTTGAATAATAATATGCAAGTTACTTTACAAGAAAAAATAAAGGTGAAGAGTTGAAAAAGTAGTGTTGTATAGTTGAAACATAACAATCATGTTACTTGACAAGAAACATTAATATTGCATAGTTAAAAAAGGGGTCTTGCGAAATAGGGCATACCCGAATCTCGTTATAGCGCATACCCGAATCTCCGTCCATTAAAAAGGGATGGACGGTTCATACATGACCACAGAAAACAAGTGGACAAGCTAATATTGTCCATACATTTTTTATGGCTGAGTGTTACAATCTTAGTTCAAGAACCTTGTCCAATATTTTTCTATGGACATTAAATTTTCGTCCATGACAAACATATGGACCGTTAAACAATGTCCAATAAAAAATGTTGGACAATATTTTTGAACTAAGATTGTAACACTCTGCCATTAAAAAGGTATGAACAACATTAACTTGTTCACTTGTTTTGTATGGTCATGTATGAACCGTCCATGCCTTTTTAATGGATAAAGGGTATGCGCTATAACGAGATTCGGGTATGCGCTAACTCGAAGAGCTGTAAAAAAAAGTAAGGTTGAAGTGTTATATTACAGACCATAAATCAATTTTAATCGAATAGATAAGATTGAGAAGTAGGTTGTACCACAGTTGGAACGTGCAAGCCCTCTTTAGAGGGTAATTCTTATTAAAAATCCTATAATCCCGAAACAGGGTAATTGTAAATGTGTGTGGACTTGTGTCTTCACGAATCGTCTACTCGACTGCCTCTCAACTTAACAAGGAGCGAGAACGGAGTCTCTTTCACTCTTTCGTGTGCTTCTCCAGTTCTGAGTTCTCTTATCTTTCTGTTGTTTCTCCTCTTCTCTTCACTTACGCCTTGCCCTCTCCTGCTCACTCTTTTGGATCTGTTCCCACGCCAACACCAGCAGCCACGAGTCCCACGGGTTTGCGAACTAGAGTTCTTTCTTTTCGCCTTTGTTGAATCTCGACTGGTACATCTTATCGGAAATCGAAACTGCTATTGCTTAATTCTCTTTTTAAGAACACTCGTTTCTCCTAGCATTCGTTGTCAGAAATTGATGTGAAAAATTGTGAATCATTATCATGTTAGCTATTGAAATTGATGCTGAGTCGATTATCTAGCTTTCTGTTGTTGTATGTTCAAGATGAACCCTATATCTCGTTCATATTCTACTTTGAGCTCCACACACACACACATGACACATGGGGATTAGGTATTTGTTCCTGGGCTTTTATGGTGTGCTTTGTGACATTGTTGTTTGATTACCGTGGTTCTTTTTCATGTGCATGTCACTTTGACCTGGAAAATATCGGCTTTTGCTAATGAGAGGATGAGGGTCTTTTCAGAACACATCTAAGGTCTCACTCTTCGTTTTACCTTAGAAATTAGTCACATGATTGCCATGGTTTAGTGGAAACATTATCCTGTATTGCTAATCAGTTAATAGTAATCCGTAATTCCGTATCTCTTGCTCATGAATCATGATCGGAGATTTATTACATGGTAGTGAATCTCTCTTTACTTTAAAATCAAAAGTAACTCCTGCATGAATTCTGTTGATCAAAAACAACATTCACACTCTTACCTTTATTGTCGATGGTCTATTATTGACATATCTTTTTTTGTCACCAATTGACATGGTCAAAACACATTTTGCGTGTAGTTTATAGCCTTGTCGAAGCACTTATTATGCAGGACTAATTTTGTTTACTTCTAATTCTCCAAGGTGGACTTGCTGCTTTTGTTTCATTTGGAGCTACTGGACTTTGAAACATTGATCCAACGCATCATCATATCTCAGAGGCTCTAAAAGTTTTGTTTCGAAGTGAGGCTATGGCTGGTTTTGCAAAGCAGATGTCTGTTTTTGGGTTATCATCTGACTTCGTTGCTGAATCCTTCCCCTCTTTCACTGCTGAGAATCTCCTCTGTGTCCGTCGCCCTTCCAGGTCAGGGCTCTCTCTTCACGATTGCCAAACGAATATGGGGACTAGACCTAGCGTATGGGGAATTTTCCATCACATATTTTGAATGTGATGGACTGTGAGCTATAATTTTCCATCTCTGCAACAGATTTTCATACAGACAATCTAAATGCCCACGCTATGGCTTCCTTGCTATGTCAGTCAAGAGAAGCCCAAAACGCCTTAAGTATTCTACACAACGCTTCAACAAGGTTTTCTTCATCAATTAATGGATAGCTTTTGTGGAAGTTCCTTACAGTAGATATTAAACAACCAATACTTATTCTGAATACTTCTCAGGAGGATCCATTGCTTTATGTTGAAGTTGATCCATTTGGAACAGATAGTTGGAAACTGGAGGCTGTGGCAAAGAAGTTAAAGGAGGGAGCTGTTGGAGTCATCCCTACTGATACAGTGTAAGTTAATGTGCTCATCTCATGTGTGCTGTTAATTTTGTGTTGTTTCTGGCAGGTTTTGTTATACATATTGACTTCATCAAACACTATATGCTTTTTTAAGTAGTTTATTGCAAACATCGTTCTTGACTATATATATATATATATGTATGTATGGATTTGAAATGAGGCTAATTGGAGCTAATCGTTAAAAATCACACATAAATTCTCTTGTTATTTTTCATCCACAAGTTTAGTTTGTTTCTTATCTTGCAGGTATGCCATGGTATGTGATGTGAATTGCCCAGATGCCATTGATCGTCTTCGGAGGTATGATTAGCTTTGTGTTCTTCTCATTCGAAGGTCAATAGCATGCTTATATCTTTCAAGTGATTGTCTTGTATTACCTTTGGCAGGATAAAAGATATAGAGGAATCAAAGGTAAGCGCTTCAACCATTGCTAGCTATCCATTCTTAAGAAGATGATATTTATTTGCTCCGTCGTAGTTTTTTTTAGCAGGAGTTGCAAGGTTTACTCTTGGGGCTAATGGTAGTTGGTACGTTGTAGCTAGGTTATGGAAATAGCAGGTTACTAAGAGGGAGGGGTTTTGGAGGTTGTAGAAAACAGTGATGGATGGATAGATTGAAATGAAGTATAGACCAATTAGGGTATGTAGATTTCACCTCACTAAGAAATTAAATGAAATGCTAATTTCTGATTTGGTACTAAGAGCAACCTATAATCATTACTACAATAGGGGTGTATATGTGTAATCACTGTGAAGTGTCATGAACTCAGATGTGTCTTATTAAATGCTTTTCTACAGTTTTAATCAATGGTGTATTCTTTTTTTGCCGGGAGAAGAAAAAAATGATATATTTCTATTTCTACTTCAAGTGTCTACTGATAACAAACGTGATCAAAATATAATAAATTACATCTATCAATTATTATCTTTAAATAAGATGTACCCAACAAGAGTCTTCATGGAATTTCAAGGCTTTTTTGTCATGTTGAATGGAAAGAAATGCAATATGCATGCACGACGTGCTTATCCACAATTTGAAGGTACTAGAATCTTCATAAAAATAAACATCAGGATTTTAGTGGTGGGTCTTCCTGCATCAGCTTGATATCCTTGGCTTGGGATAGATGGTGTGTGGACCAGTAAGATTGATATAATTTCTTCTGTTCTGTTAACTGGTTACTTACTAAAAGCTACCTCATAGTGTTGTATTATCACATTGACAGCCTCTTAGCATCTTATGCCGATCCTTCCATGACATAGATGTATACACTATGGGTTTCCCTCGTGGTGACAACCATGGTCACCCTGACATTTTTCGAGCTGTCAAGCATTGCCTTCCTGGACCCGTAAGTTTCTAAGGTCTTTGATGATGAAAATCGAGTTAAACATTGTGTGTATCTGTGTCAAAATCGTCTCTACTGTGTACCTACCTGTTAAATGATATGTTGAATATCACATAATGGTTTTTGTTTTGATCCTCAATGCAAAAGTTATATTCCATATGTTTGTTCATCTATTGAGTCTTCTTACGCTACCTTGTGCACATGTTATGGTCCAAACTCCCAATGTTAAGTGATGTGATCCATGTAAACAGTATACGTTCATCTTGACTGCGAGCAAACATTTGCCAAAGCGATGCATGCATTATGGTACTACAACTGCAAAGTATGCCACAAGGAAAACAATAGGAGTCCGCATACCTAATGATCCCATATGTAAAGCACTTTTGGAGAAGATGGATGCTCCTTTATTTTCCACCAGGTGTGTTGCAATTACAATTATAATATAGCTTAAAATTACGCATTGGAGTTTCTTAAGCCACAGTATTTGAATTTTGCTTGTCTGTTTGTAGCGTCAAGTCACCAAAAGAGAACCAGTGGATTATCGACCCAGTTGTAATATCTGATGTATATGGACCAGAGGTAAAATTCTCATGAATGATAGTTTGATTTTGTAGTAAACTGCATATATTTATTCCACTTAAATAGACTCCAGGCCCTCCATATTTCTTTGTACGTTACATGTAATTGGAAAGGAGTCTAATGTGAACTATTGAATCATATGAGGACTTTGCATCTCACACATCAGGATGCTTACAATCTTGGTGTGAAGAATTTGTTTCGATAAAGGATTAGAAGATCATATCACTTGTGCATTTTATTATCCCACCATGACATTAGTTTCTCAACTTTTACCCTCCAGGGTCTTGACTTCATTGTTGATGGTGGCCTAAGAGTAGCTGAGCCATCTACAGTGGTTGACATGACTGGAAGTATTCCAAAAGTAATTCGTGGAGGAAAGGTATGTTATTCCATCCACCCTTTCTCTGTTGTTTATCCCTTTTTACTACGGTGTTTTTTTGCTCTTTTGGTTTGTTTGGCTAGGTGTCATGCAATATCATCTCGTTTGGTTCAACTATACGATGGTTTCTGCTGGTGCAGGGGCCTGTACAACCTTGGATGGAGGCCGAGGAAGGAGAAGAGATGTAAAACATATGTGGAGAGTCACAGATGTTGAACTTGGTTTTGGAGTAATTCACATCTGCAAGTTTTGTACATAAACAACAGTGCTAGTACATTTGTGTATACGCTGGCTGTGAAAGTGTCGCTTTTCTTGATTACATCTGGGTTAAGTAGCTATCCACGGGCTTCATTTTTTTTTCTTTTGCATCTCACACTAGTGTCGATGAACAAGCAAGTCTCCTCGTTAGTGTTGCTGGTGGTTGTGTCGATGACATACGACCACGTTGTGGCCCATGAGTTCACAACTCATGATGAAGTGCTTGTAAAACTAAGGGGCTTGAAACGTTGTATGATGGACTAGCCGTCGCCAAAGGGGGTGATCTCTTGAGAGACTACAAACGAACATTGATCGGGCTGGCAGTGTGGGAGTGGTGGTGGGCAACGACATTAGGGGGTTTCTAGAGATGGTGGGTGAAGGTGGTGGCACGCGGGTGAAAGAAGGTTGTGGCGCCGTGGAGGATGACGACCCAAGAGTCGAGCATTGTAAAACTTTGAATTATTTTGGTCATAGGAGAGGCGGTACGTATTGTGTAGTTTTTAGTGAGTATCGTAGGTGTTTTGGTCGGTATTTTTGATGATTTTTGCGAGTATCATATGGTTTTCTTCATTGTTTTAGGGGTGAAATTCGACCTTTGATTTTTTTTTTTATCGGAAGACATGCTATTCTTTTTGATATTTTAGGCGATTAGGAGTAAAATTTTATCAATAATTCAGCTTAAATCGTTATTGAGTGAACAACCTTTATTATTTGATTCTCTTTAAGACCATTAGGACAATTTAGGTTGGTTGTAACCTAATTTTAGTCTTGTTATCAAGTCTATTAAAAACAAGTAAAATCCGAAATTGATTATCAATATATGTAGCGACGCGGAAATGCAAGCACATACGCAACAAATCTGAGGGAAAGCGAGAGCCTGGCACGTGGTAGGCGGTGTTGGGCTTGGGCATCTTTCTAGAGTCGCACGTGCTACGATATTATTGGCTTGGGGCCATCCAGGCGCCCCGTACAGAATTTCCAAGCGTCCCGCTTTTCTAATTCTTAGTTTGCCCTGTAATTTATAATATTTATGTTTAGTTCCCGTTATTATTATATAATTACGAAGTATTTCTATAAGTTTTAATATGTACTCTGTTTGTCTTTAGACTATTTAGTAGTTGGTTATTAGCTAGCTTGTTTTACAATCGAGTCCTGTAATTTGGTATCAGAGCCTAGTTAATCAATTAACAAGCTGGAGATTTCCGAAAAATGCATTAATAGAGAAGCTCCACATATTAAGCATTTAAATATTGGCGATAAACATCATGAAGCAATATTAAATACCATAGTTGATGATATCGCTGAACTAAAAAGTAGTATCTTTAGATTAAGTGAAAAAATCAAAAATATTAGAGAAGAACTAAAAATCTATTGTAACCTTTTATCAGAAGAAAATAAGAAAATATCTACCGAACTTATTCACGAAATTAGGCATCAAGGTGCAATTGCAAAAGGTCTAGACGTTAAAAAATCAACCAAATTTCCCTACAAATATCCATTCCAAGATCAAAACCCAGGAAAAGTATTTTCTGTACCAGTTAAAAATATTAACGAAAAAGGAAAAACCAAACTTGAGGAAAATGAAAAAGCTAACGAAGACTAGTTTGGAACTAAGAGAAGATACCATGGAGGAACCTGGTATCATCAGTAGTGAAGAATCTGAATATGATACAGAAGAGGAAGAAATGTATCAACAAATGGGTTTGATAAGGTTAAAAGATATGGAAACCATACCTATAACGGAAATAAAACGCAAGATAAGTAAAATTATGGGTAAAAGGGTGTTAGACACCAACGAAATGGAAGAGGAAATAACACCTACTGAGTTGGAAGAAACTAATGAAGCTAATAGATCCTATTATAAAAGATATGAAGAAGGATCTTGTAGCTATAGAAAACCTTATTGTAAGCCGAAGGAGTTTTTAGAGAAAACAGCCAGATTTGGGGTAAGGATTATGCCCAATAACCGACCTAACAAGAAAGAACTCAAATTGGAACCCATAAGTGAAACTGGTTATAAGCTAAACTTAGATGGAGTTCGAAAACGTGAAGAAGTAATTGACTTTTGGAAGAAAAGTATGATGAGCGTGCTAAACCTCAATACAGATTGGAGAGCAACAAACTTCCTGAACTATATTGAGCATAGTTTAGAGGGAATAGTTGCTGACTGGTACGAAGGAGTACCAGAAGATTTCAAAGAAGGGTTAAGAGCTAATAACTTAGCTTCGTCTATGTTCAAAGACCTTTGTGAGGCTATAGATGAAGAGTTTATTGGTGAAAGAGATGAAGATGATAAAAAATTTATCGAATGGCAAAGAAAACTCAACACCCTTGAAATCTGTAAGATGAAATATCTAGATAGTTATCTTTCTGAATTTGAGCATTACTACTATAAGATTGGTGAAAATCCTATTAATCTTCAAATGCTCTATGATAAACTTCCCAAACCAATTAATGAAGAAATTAGTGATGGTTACCATGAGTGGAAAGAAAGGTATATGTCTAGAGATACCCTAGGAAATAGAATGAAATACCTAAAAAGATGGGTTGAGAAAAAATGCCGAGAGGTTAAGGGAACACAGCAAATGAAACGACAGTTTCTAACATGTTGGGATTTCCCTAACGAATGGGGGTGTGATAAGAAAGATTATCAAAGAAAACATTATAGAAGGAAAAGTTTCAATAAGCAGAGAGGTGAAAAATATCATAAGAAGTATTATAAAAAACCCTTTGTTAAGAAAAGAAGGTTTTTTAGAAAAGCCTCTTATTGTCCAGAAAAGAAAAAGAGTTGCAAGTGCTGGGCTTGCGGAGAGACTGGACATTATGCTAATGAATGCAAGAATAGAAAGAATAATAAATTAGCAGAAGCATTAGGAAGTATGGATTACATTGAAATATCTGAGGATGAAGCTATAGAATTAGCATTGGGCAACAACAAAGGAGTTGTTGAGGTAGTAGAAGAAGAAGAGGTGGAAGATTCGGATTGTGAAGAAATTAATGAAATGATGCAAGGAGAGAGCTCTAGCATCGCTGATTTCTCAGAAGCATTCGAATCTGGAGGGGAAATGACAACGCTAGCTCAGCTCCAAGAAGCTGAATCCTCCATAGATGAGGAACAAATTGAAAATATGCGTAAATCAGGAGTAGAATTCCCTATTATTGCTAAAGAACAATTCTTCAAGAGACATTTCTTCCCAGCATTCTCTAAGTTTGTGTGCGAAGAAATGCTTGGAGATATAGTAATTAAAAACAACGAAAATCAAGCTACCGAAATCAATCTAATCAACTGGAAAAATATCCAGAAACATAACAAGGATAAGAGATATAAGTATATCTTTGTGTGTGGTATCCAAATATTCATAACTCCACTACAAGACTTTGGTAAAAATGTGCATTGCATTAACTTTGTTTGTGACACTAGGCATAAGAAGTTTAGTGATCAAACCATAAGTGGAGTCATATGCAACTTAAGTCAAGGGCCAGTGTCATGGATTTGTAGGCCTAAATATTATGTTAGCTTAGAAGATCAGTTTGCACCTAAATTCTTAGCTCTTAAGTTGTTAACTGAAGGAATTAATATGCATAAGGGCACTTGCCCTATACAGTTGAAATGGAAGGTGGTATACAAACTAGAAAACACCACCAATCCTCCACTAAGGATGCAAATGGTAGAAGCTGATAAATATGAAATTAGTGGACCAGGTCAGATAGCAGTTCCTGTTAAGGTTAAGCCTGAACAAATCAGTCTAAAAACAATATGGATAAATGCCTTTGAGAACCCTTCAAACGCTAAGCATGAAAAAATCTTAACAGTTGATGAGGAAGGCAGAATTCATACCACATCTCAATCACCCGCAAACCTAACAATGGATAGGAGTCTTTCAAGAAGTAGAAGTTCTAGGTTCAATCCTAGTTTAAATCTTACCCAGAGAAACCAATTAGCGCCTCCAAATAGGACAATTAAAGAAGAAAGTCCCTTTAAGATAAATGAGGATATTGCTAGTCTATTAGCAACTTTGAATAAGAAACTTGAAATGGACACAGTTGGTAGAACTATTAATGAGCCATCTAGACATAGCATAGATCTAGGATCAATGGCAAGTTCTAACCCAAACCCAGAAGGTCGTCCAATGCTACAAGGAGAGTCCTCGAACTTTAGATCGGATAGAAAGCTAATAGGGTTTAAAACTAAAACCATTAGTGAACCTGTGTATGAAGAGGATGAAGAGTTAAATATGCAGGTTGAAGCTTGTCTAAGAGTCACTAATCCAAACAGTATTTACATTCCTATAGTGATATGCATTGAAGGATTTAATAATTATGAGCTATGTGCATTCGTAGATAGTGGATGTTCTGTTTGTTTTGGAAAGAAAACATTATTCCCTGAATTTATGTGGAAACCTGCTACTAAACCTATTCAAGTTAGAATAGCTGATAATAGTATTATGGTTCATTCAGAAGTTATTTTGGATTTACCAATTATGCTTGGGGGTTACCCTTGTATAATTCCTATTATTTGGGCTACTGAACAAACATCTCATGACATGATAATAGGAAATAACTTTCAAAGGCTATATTCTCCGTGTACTCAAAGCTTAGAAAGTATGATATTTACTATTAATGGAGATTTAGCTTGTGTTAGAAAAACGAAAGATGCCTATACTCATCAAAAAATTGAATTCACGCGCAGTAAGCGTGGTGAGGAGCAGATAGTTCCAACGCAAAGAGAATTTGCGCTCTTTATAAATGAAGTAGACATAAAAGAACAGATAACAACCCAACAAAAGGATTTATGTAGAGAATTATATTCTGAAGATCCTTTAAAGTTTTGGGATAAGAATAAGTCATTTGCTAAGATAGAGCTTATAGATTCTAAGACTGTCATCAGAGTTAAGCAAATGGTTTATACCTATAAAGATCAACAGGAGTTTAAAGAACAAATAGAAGAACTGTTGAAAAAAGGATTAATTAGAGAAAGTAAGAGTCATCATTCTAGTCCTGCATTTATGGTTAGGAATCATGCTGAAGAAAAAAGAGGAAAGGCTAGAATGGTTATCAATTATAAGAAATTAAATGATAACACTGTCTTTGATGGATATTATATCCCTAATAAAACGGTCTTGTTCAATAGGATACAAGGAGCCACTTGGTTCTCTAAAATGGACTGTAAAAGTGGATATTGGCAGATTAAAATGGATAAAGATAGTATACCCTTAACAGCATTTAGTGCACCACAAGGTCGTTATGAATGGGTAGTTATGCCATTTGGGTTAAAGAACGCTCCACAGATATTCCAAAGAAGAATGGATAAAATCTTTAAAGATCTTAAACATTGTTGTCTTGTTTATATTGATGATATCTTAATATTTTCTAAGACTTTAGAACAACATATGCATGATCTTAAAGCAATAACTCAAGAGTGCATAAATCATGGTATCGTCCTAGGACAGACAAAATGCATCTATGCAGTACCAGAAATTGAATTCCTAGGATTGAAGATTAAGGCAGGGGAGATTGTATTACAATACCATATCCTTGAAAAGGTTGAAAAATTCCCTGATATTATAGAAAATAGGAAGCAATTGGAAAGGTTTTTAGGATGTCTCACTTATGCCTCTGACTTCATAAAAAATTTGGCTAAACTTAGGAAGCCATTACAGAGTAAGCTGAAAAAAGAAGAAGTGTGGACTTGGAGTAGTCAGGACACTAAGATAGTCCGAGAACTTAAAAAATGTTGCATGAATTTGCCTGTGTTAACTTTACCCAATGAAGATGATGAACTTGTTCTTGAAACTGATGCGAGTAATTATCATTGGGGTGCTGTTTTAAAGATTAAGAAGGATAATAAGTTGTGCAGGTACAGCAGTGGAAGTTTCAACAAGGCTGAATGTAACTACACAGTTATGGAAAAAGAGATTCTTGCTATCTTAAAAGGAATTAATAAATTTATAATCTTTCTTGCTCCAAAACCCTTTACAGTAAGAACTGATTGTAAAGGAATACTGGGTTTTATTCAAAATAATCTTGATAATATGAAAGCGCAAGGGAGGCTCCTGCGTTGGCAATTAGTCCTTAACCAGTTTTCCTTTAACATTGAACATGTGCAGGGATCAAAGAACTCGTTAGCAGACAGCCTGACAAGAGAGCTTGCAATTGATCGAAATGCCAAACAGATACATAACAAGCGGAAAACAACCGGTTATGAGGTTGTGTCAGGATTGTGGATTAGAGAATGCCTCTCCACAACAGATAAAAGAGTCAGTCGAGTTTCTCCTCTCCGTGCGTCCTTCGGATGCGGAGAGGACTAAGTTCGCAGAAAAAATCGAGCACCATAAGGGATGGGTGTCACCTCCCAGTAATTTAGTAGTTTCTTTTTTAGAGGAAGTCGGTAAGAGAAGATGTCGTTATGGATATCAAATAGCAAACTGCATGTCCAGTACCAGAATATTAGAGCTAGAAATAGCTAACAAGATGCTTCAGCTTCCTTGGGAGCTCCAGGAAAAACTGAAGGGTTATTGGAAATATAAAGATTTTCCAGATTGGTATGCTCAAGTGATGAACAGGAATTCAGGTATTTACTACGACATATGGGAAGAATGGGGATCTCAAATTATGTATGGCCAGTCTGGAGTTGGAGGAGTTTGTCTACCTGGAAGTCCCGATGAAGATGCAGGAATTCTAAAAGCATGGGACTATGGAATGTGTCACGGGATATATGGAAAGTTGCCTAGACCATGGAGTCCACTTCATAAACATTTCACCAAGTTCCAGAAGTACGTGTTCAACAGGATTATAAAATCAAAGGAAGAAGATAATTTGATTAGTTTCGTGATGTGTGCTAATATAGAAACAGAAGGAGGACACTCAAAAGCACCTCATTACCTACTCAGATTTCTCCAAAAAACAGATCATTTTTCAGACGGACCGCGGACAATATATCAACCACTGCTCAAAACAGCTGTTGAAGCTAGAGCCATGGGATTCTTCTACATCTACGAGATCATCAAGGAATATCAGAAAAAAGACGTAATTATGTTCAAGGTTGGGTTTACCACTGTCATAATTTCAAAAGAACTAAAACCCTATTTCTTAGAAGCCATAAAGTCATCTGATTCTATCCAAGAGTACTTGTCACAAATTGAATATGGGAGATACTTATCACCAAAGGGACAAGAGTTCCTTTGGGATCAGCTAATGGACTGGGATCCGGAGTATTCAGAGAACTTAATCAAGCAAATAGAGCTTGATGAATATGATGCAGAGAACTGGGAAGATAACATTGGAGATGAAGGCATGCATAACCTCAACAATTGCATGGATTAAACTTGCCAAGGCCACGTCACCATTCCACTTCAAACGGTCACAGAAGATCTTTGTCGTTTTACTTTTATCATTAATGTATTTTATTTTCAGAATGCTTTTTCTTTTTCAGAGAGTAATGACACTGTTGCCATGTGAGTGGATTCCCTGAGACTTTGTCGGGTTATAATTTCAAGAGCACTAAGAGAGCACCCTATGTTCTCACCAGCTCTATAAATACACCCTCTTGTAAGCTTAGAAGGGGTACCGAAAAATAGAGAGCAAAGTCTGAATCTAGAGAAAGAGAAAGAGAAAGCTTTGAACTTTACCAGTGAAGCGGAGTTTCCCTCACTCTAAGAGTTCAAATCCTTCTATGGATCTTTCTAGTTTGAGTGTTTGAGTGATTTCTGTGTTTTTCAGTGTGTTTGTGTGCTTGTAATCTTTTCAAATTCAATAAAAGTTTGTTTTTAAGAAAGGGAAAGCTACTTAATCGAAAGTTATGTCTTGAATAAGCCGTTTTCTTGATTACAAACCTTCCATCCACCTATTCAAAGATTATAAGTTAGAGACTACGATCTGAGGTAGGAAACGAAACAGATCTGTGCTGTGCTTGGACTAAGGGAGTCCTGGTTGAGGATTAGCCACCCCTAGAAATCCGGGAGCTACAGGAACGCCGGAGGTCCAGCGATACTACGTCCAGGTAACGGTCAAACCTCTCTAATTTTATTATCTTTCATTACGGAGCATGGTGGGCTTGTGATCATAGAAAATAGATTATTCATGATATAGTTAGTAGATTATGGTAGCAAGTACCATTTTAAGTCACCAAAATTAACAAATCATTCTAAAATGATAGATCTGAAATAATTCATAGAGTATTGGGCAGATCCCATAATTTCCTATAAATTAAAGGCAGAAACCAAAAAGGAGATAAAAAGAAATTGAGGACCCACCGAGGCGGCTCAATTTTCCCTATTGGCTTACTTTTCTTTTATTTTTTGGTTTTCACTTTTTGGGCATACTTTACTACAACGCCAATTTCCCCTCCGCCAGTCGCCACGTAACTTTATTTTGAAAAGAAAGGCTCTCAAGTCTCACCTAGACCTTTTTTTTTTTTTTTTGGAGGAACTCACCTAGACCTAATACGTGCTTTTGATACATTAATTTTGAAAGCAAGGTAAAAAATATAGAGAAAAAAGTAAAGTAAAATAAAATAGTGTTGTGCTTATCCATTTCGTCCGTCCCCTACACGCCACATCCGCTATAAAAGCCCCCACCAACCTGCTTCTCACTTCTCAGAAACCAAACAAAATCCCTAATCCCCCAAATCTCTCTCGGCCTCAGATGGCTTCCGCCAGAAACTACTTGCCTTCGGCGTTCCAATTCCCCTCGTCCGCCGGCCCCGGCGTCGAGTTCCAGGAGTCGGACATTTGGAGCGCCGGCGACGGTCGCGTGCGTCTCATCTCTCAGGCCTCCATCGAATCTCATCTCAAGAACCAGATCCCGACCCGTCCTCCCTCGTGGAAGAGATCCACCGGCAGGAAAATCTCCTCGGTGTCGGCTAGATCGTCGTCTTATTCGCCGGCGCTGGCTTCGTCTTCGCTGCCGGTGAACGTCCCGGACTGGACCAAGATCCTGGGGCAATTTAAGCCGAGAGAAGGCGGCGATGATCCCGAACCTGATTTCGACGGCAGCGATGATGAGGATGAGTGGATCCCGCCTCACGAGTACGCTGCCAGACAGGCCGCCAAGAGGACCGGCAAAGTCGTCGCCTTCTCGGTGCAGGAAGGAGGCGGAGGGGCATTGAAAGGTAGAGATCTGTGGCGTGTTAGGAGCGCAATCTTGAAGCAGACTGGATTCGAGGATTGACTAATTGCTTTATTTGAGGATCTGTGACATGAATGATGATGATGATCTTGCTAACGTAAAAAAGTAGAAAAGCAATCCACGATTTTTGGGGGTGGAATTGTTATTATTTCTGTTACATTGCTATCGATTGGGGTTGGTCCTTGAGTTTTTTTAGAGGGATCTTTGACCTTGGCTTCATTGTGACTTGTTCTGACTGGCTTTCTTTGGAGCCAATGCTGTAGTAGGAAATTTCATGTATCTTTTGGCTGACATGAATAAAGATTTTGTTCTTTTTGTTAGATGTGTAGTTGTGTTGGATATTATCTCACCATCCCTATACGAATGGGACTAGGAGTTGCCAAAATGAGTTACAAATGCTCATCAGAGGTCAACAATGATAATATGTATGCCGATTTCACGAGCTGCTTTCTTACATTGTTTAGCAGCTTTTCCAATCAGAAATGCTCATCTAAATGCAATCTGTTACAAAATGTCCATCAAAGTTCTATAGCAGCCACACAATTTCATGGTGTAAGAAGCAAAATCTGTTGGAAAAGTAAATGATCCAAACGAATGAAAGAATGAAAAAATGAAGACACGTTATCTACATCGACTTAGAAAGGACCTCAGACAAGAGCTTGTACATATGGCGCTTCAAGTAGAATCTCTCTACTTTCTCCCTTCCTTTGATGCCCATCTGTTTCCTGATTCGCGGGTTCTTGAGCAAGAACCTGATGTTCTCAGCTAGTGTTTTCCTTCCAGGTCGCCCCACAGGGTGGAGTAACCCTGTTACGTTTTGATCCACAATCTCCCTTGTACCTCCAGCGTCTGTGCCCAACACCTGCCAATGTACGTTTATGACAGGATTGTGTTAAAGTCCAAACATCTTCACACATGCATAATAAGTCCATCACACAAGTCTATCATAATTCCATTCCTCAAGGTCATGCCATCTCAAGCATCTTGTAAAGAAAATGTATTTTCCTTTTAACAAATGGACTTGCTTAAGTTATCCAAACATCTCAACGTGTTCGCTGTAAACAGCGAGGTGAGAAAATAAGGATCAATAAACATTGTGGCAAATGGCGCTTCATACAAGCAAAAAGGCGCATGGAAAAGAGATGTACTGATCATACCGGTAGACCAAATGCCATAGCTTCAATTGTCACCCTTCCAAATGTTTCTCCAATGCCCTGTTCACAGTTGGTGATCGCTGATCAGTAGCAGTTCTCAAGCTTCCACGGAATGCATATCCACAAAAATATTAGCTCAAAACGATAGGGATATATGACAGCTTTGTGAAGTGAAGGTATGCACATAGCATTTGGCACAATAATATATATTGTAGGAATATTATACCTGAGAATTTGTAACATAGACATCAGCAGCTGAGTATAGAGAAGAAACACTTGTAGTGGCTGGAGTCCAAAGTACTGACTTGGACAAATTCGGATTCTCAGATAAAAATCTGACGATTTGTTTGACATACAAAACCTTATTGCTTTTAGATCCAACTGAGCCGATGAGAATCTTCAGTTTCTGATGTGGCCTTTCCTGGTTAGAACCAACGTTTTCAATCCCGTCCTCTGTGTTATCAGCTTGCTGGTAATCAGAAAGCCTTCTTATGTTTCCGTAACTTCCCAGTTTCTGATGCAAACCCCTCAACTTTAACTTCTCTGTCGAAGTGGATGTGTCTGGTAATGTGTTCAGCCAGCTCTTAATCCCAAGGTTTGTTTGAGATTGTTCAGCAAAGATCATATGTGCAGATTCAACTAGGAGAAGTTGACCCTTGGCAGCATTTATGCTACTTAGAGCCATGACAAGCATATCATTTTCTTTCAGTCCCATCTCTTCCCTGACAGCTTTCCTTAGCATTTGCCGTTTCTCCATCATCTTTTTTGAGCTAAATCGAGGTGTATTAAGAGAACATGGAATTCCTGCTGCAAAGGCTAGTTCATCATTTACTGATAAGGGGATTAGAGTGATCTGGGCTTTTATGTTGATATTTTCCTCTTCACACCAGGATAACCATTGCTTTGACTGTAATTCAGAAAGAAACATGAGCATCTTCACCCGGTGAAGGACAAGTTTTGACCGGTCGAAGTACTCACGTCGGTTCTCCATGAGCCACCAAATTATCTGATTAGATCCAGTTGGAAAGTGTACAAGATAACTCTCTGAACAAACATAATAAAAATTCACATGGGTCAACAGTAAGTATACATGTTGAAAAGGCAAATACCAATTGATATCTTTCCACAAATAATTGATATATTTTAAACTGAATTAATCTTAAACACAATCTGCCAACAACAACAACAGAGAAAGAGAAGGACCACATCCAGTTTATCCAATAAGACTTCCTAAACCATTTGATAGTAAACACCACATATGCAAATGCACCATTAGATGCTTATCCTCTCAAGTTACTCTATATCATCTTACTTTCTTCATCATGTGTATCCACACCTCCGTGGATCCATTCCCTACCCCTAATGCATGAGTCAAAGTGTAAACTTGTGTGATCAGAAACGTACACCACTAAATGCTAATCACATCCTACAGCTGTAGGATTCAATTCCTTTTACCTGAAAAATTTACCCAACGCTCCTTAAGTGCATGCATTCATGATTACTTTTGGTGTCTAAATACCTCACATACGGATCAACTTTATTAGTTCTATCAGCAAATATCATCATTAAAGCTCAAATGGGCATCCTAACGGTTTTTTGGCAGAGAAGATAAAAAACAACACCTGCCACACAACTATAAGGCTGTGGTTTTATACTAACAGTTTACCTAGCTTCAACTCAAAGCAAGAAATCAGAAGGGGTCAACCTTAGCAGATAACAGAAAGATAAATTAAGTTGATAGGATCTAAGAACATAGGATAAGAAGAAATTTTCACCTATCCAAGATGCACAGACTGCTGACCCAGCAATAACAAGATCTGCCTCCATTGCAGCTCTAAAGCTATGCGCAGCTTTATCATCAACCACTTTGATCTTCCTTCTCAAGAGCTCCGGCATCAATCCACCCCTTCTGCTCAGAACAACAGCATCAACACTCGCCCCACAGCTCAGCAATTCTGTTGCCAACTCCAACATAGACAGCGGAGCACCAGTCATTGAAAGCTCATGGAATACCAACACAAACTTCCTAGACCAGACCTGTGTTGCAAAGGCTTCCTTGTGATCACATTTCCCACTTCGCTCCCGAGTACTCCATTCCAAAATCCTATCCTCAATCGAGCCGAAAGGACCGAACAGACGACGCCCATACGTAGCATTCGATCTAGGAATGTCTTCCTGTACCCCATAATCTCTACTTCTGGACTCTTCCAAAACCTTGCTTCTCACCCTACGAGCTTTCCCTCTTCCTCCCTTCCTGACACTCTGCTTCCTCGCCAACGCTACATCTTTATTCTCGGGCACAAGCTTCAAATCCAGCACCTGATTTTTCTTGCTACCGTTCTTAGCCTTGACCATCACATTCTCGGAAGTCAGTCCCTGAGAATCCAGAGCGATTTTAACCTTTTCTTGGCTCAAAATGACAAACCCTTGCTGTTTATCATTATCATCCCATCTTGACTGGATGTAGAATCCGCCGTAAGTCCAGAGAGTAACCAGCAGCAGCCAAAGCACCAACCGATTGCTACTAAAACACCAAAACAAAAACGCACCCCTCCTTCCTTCCCGTCGAGGTGTTCGGCCGGAATTCGACCTCTCAAAGGACGGAGAAGTCCTAGGGCTCATACTCGTCGGAGTTGACCTCTCAGACAATAATGGCCTCAAGGAAGAAGACCTCACTACATTGCCTTGCAAATCCCCCTTGTTACTGCTACTTTCCTCCATGCTCAACTTCGATTCAACTCCTAGCTCCGCATTCCGCAACTATCTAACCGCCAGATTTTCTACCACTCTTTGCACATTCCATCGCAAGTTTTTGAAATTACTCCCAAATACTCATCAAAATTTCCCAAACGCAACGAGATTCTTGATCACAGAAAACCGATTATAGGTTTTTTACGGTCGGCGCTGATTCTGTGATGT
This sequence comes from Polygonum maritimum, assembly GCA_963924305.1. Taxonomy (NCBI): domain Eukaryota; kingdom Viridiplantae; phylum Streptophyta; class Magnoliopsida; order Caryophyllales; family Polygonaceae; genus Polygonum; species Polygonum maritimum. Next base: position 18,391,514 of record OZ002728.1, on the reverse strand, counting down.
TGACAAACATCGAGCTACAGATTGCGGAAAATCAAAGCAACGTATGTAGTAAAAACAAAGTTTTACAGAGAATTAAAGGCCGAAAATCTCATACTCTGTTGGCCTTCTCAGGATCGATTTCAATGACGAAAGAAGAACGCAGCGGAAGTTTAAGCTCGACGATCTTGTTGATGCTCGAGAAATGCGCAAGTATGGAGAAGCTGAAGCTGAGAAAACTTTGAAGCGGAGAGATTCCCAAGAGGCGAGAGGGAGATAGCTGGAAAACTCTCAAGAGTTTGAGAAGGGAAAGAAACCGCCAATGGCGCTTCTGGAAGAGGGTCATGTCAACGGAGGGAGGAAACTAGAAATGAATACTAAAATAAAGCCTTTTTTCTTTTATTTTTTCAAATATCTATTCCGTATTTGAGTTTCGTAAATTTTTTATTCTAAAAAGGGTTGTAGAGTTAGCACGTTCGCGGGTGCAACTATTTTTGTAATTTTGAAACCAATAAAACATTTTCATCATATATTATTGCGAAATTCGGTTTGATACCTCTACATTTTTATTGTTTCGGACAGTGTTCTTGAAAAAACATATTCCCAGTTTTATCTCAGAAATTTCTTTTGAGTTCACTGGGTACCCTTTGTTCATATTAGGCTTATAGTAAAAAAAAGATTTATATATTCATTTATTTGTTCAAAGGGGGAGACCATCCCGGATATGCGAGACTCTTGGCGGTGCAATTTCTACATCTCATAACCTCTAGCCTGATCGACGACATAGATTCTTTTTATTGGTAAGCAATTTGGATTATATAGCTATTTCATAAAGTCAATCTGTATTTTTTGAATTTACAACATCGATAAGCCGCTAATAATGGAAATATTTGATAAATCTTATTTTTTTATTTTTTATTTTTTTTGTGACAGGTTCACTCTTTCCTTTTTAAGGTTTTAGTTTCTATTTTTGATATGCTTATCATGTGCTCTTAGAACACACAATCAAAAAACCGTTATAACATATGATTTAAAGTGAAGTGCACATAGACAAAATCAACTTCATCTATGACACTATATATGTTTTCTTCAAAAAACATTGCAATGGAGACTGTATATTTGGTAAACGCCGCGATTATTTTGGCATACATGTATTCATGAATAAAAATTCATGTATATTATGGCATTCAATTCAACAAAGTAGTGAGCTTAATTAGTTCTCTAGAAGTACACGTGTTTTTTTTTTTTTTGTAGAACAAGAGGCATCACGACATGCTAAAACAGAGCATTGCTCGATGGTTCATGGATGATACCATAGCTTCCACTTCTGATATGCCAATGCGTGGTTGTCGAGGAACCGTGTCCTTAAGCAACAAGAAGGGAGGGACATTTGTTGGAACAAGAGAAATAAGGATTAACGAAAGTGTTAAGGTAATTGGCGTTAGCTTGGCCAATAATCTTGCTTAGTGTAGGGCAAATCTGTGATCAATGGAGCACTATGGTGATTTTCTCGTTAAAAGAGTGTGTAGTGAGGGACATAGAAAGTGGTGATATCATTCTCCAAGGTAAGAGATTCAATAGTGTCTGTTTTGTATTTTGGATACAAAATTGTTGTGTTTGTAATCTATGGTTGTAAAGACTCAAACAATGTAACACACACACATAAGAGACAGGTAGGAGCCAATTGGCTCATTGGCAGGATGAGCCTAAGTCAGTTCCAACCCACTTGAGCCATGCTTGGTACCATATCTTAGTGATGTTGGTGCTAGCTCGTGTTCATATGTGTTGTTGAGGAATGACTTGGGCTCTACCGCTGGCTTTTCTGTTTGGTTGGGCTTTATCAGTGTTTTGGGCCAAGCGGCCCAAAACCAGTGAAACATCTACTTGAGCTGGCGTTTATGTTGAACGACGCTGTTTGAGTGTGAGCCCCTTCATATATAAGCGATGAACAGGAGAAATTAGGGCACGACTTTGCTACCATTTCTGCGCCGTTAAGAACTCTTGAGAGCTCGAGCTTCCTGCTTGCCCCTCTCGCGATTTCTCCTTGGTTCACCAGATTTGAGCGAGGTCTAGGATAGGGATTGGAGTTTGGGTGAGGAAGAAGGCCACAAGTTTCTCTGTGAACACTCTTGTGCAGCCTTCGCTCCCTGTGCTTAGTGCATCTCCTAAGCTTCCTGTCTTTGAGCCAAACTCTTGCCGTCTCTGTGTGTGCTTGTGTGTGTACGTTTGTGCTTGTTCTTTTTGCTTAGTGAAATCTTGGTTGAGTCTCCCGCTGAGGCTCCGCAGAGTAGGGTTTACCCGAACTGCGTTACCAATCTCTCTGTTCACCTTGTTTTCGATTTCCATTTTGTTCTTTGTTGATTTCCAAACGAGTAATCTAGGTAGATTAGAAAAACGAGCTCCACAATTGGTATCAGAGCCAGGTTGTGTCTCTGATCTGTTCTTCCGCTGCTTGTTATGTTCTTGAGTCTAGGGTTTCTACTTCTTCCCTCTCTTCTGGTCTTCAGGGTGACTGCTTGGGTTGAAAAGCCCAAGTCTGATGCCGGGACTATAGATCTGAGGTAAGAAAGGCCTGCTCTGGTGACTCTGTGATTCTCACAACAATTTTTTCAAAAGTTGCTTGCTTTTCTATTCGCTCTTACCCGTTTGGTTTCAAACCTGAGTGTGTGAGTCTTAAGATACAGTCTTCACACACAAATCTGGTTGAACAAATAGTGACAGTGGAGTCTTTGTGACTTGGCTGGTGATCCATGCCCAACTAGTGGTGAGTAGCTTAAGCTATCTCTACCCTTGGCGGATCATACATAATCTCTGCAAAGAGATTTGCTTGGTGCTCTTACTCTGTGGCATCAATAGCTTAGAGCAAAGGGTTGTGTGTATTTTAGAAACTGCCTACCCTTGCAAAAGGGATTCTCTGCTTCTTCTGTCTAAGATCACTATCTTAGATTGAAGGTTTTCCTTTTACTCTTGCTGCTTCTCTAATCTGTTGTCAAAGATGTCTGAGAACACTCCTAAGGTCAAACCTTATGATGGTGTTTCAGATTTCTCAATGTGGCAGGTGAAAATGAAGGCTCTGTTGATAAAGGAAAAATGTTGGAAAGCTATAGAGGGTGTTTGGCCACCAAACACTAAGGCAGAAACTAAAACTGAGGCCTCTGAAATGGCTCATGCTGAAATCATGATGAGATTGACAGATGATGTGGCTAGACAGGTATTGAACTATACTGATGCTAAGTCTCTGTGGAAAGCTCTTGAAACTCAATACTTGAAAACATCTCTGCCTAGTAAAATATCTCTGCTGTGTAGATTGTTCTCTTTCAAAATGGATGTCAATGTGCCTTTTAATGATAATCTGGATAGATTTCTTAGGATGACTCTTGAACTTGAAAGATGCAATGATACGATAAAAGATGACCATCAAGCTGTGTTATTACTTAGTTCTTTGCCTTCACAGTTTGACACTTTAAAGGATGTGATTCAATATGGCAATGATAAACTGACTAAGGCAAAAATCATGGAAGCCATTATTGAAAAGAATGAAGTTCTGAAAGTGTTTAAAATCAAGGGTGAAAAGAAAACTGAGTCTAAAACTGAGGTTTCAAGACAAAAGGCAAGACTAAGAATAACAAGAAAAATGCAAACAAGAAGAATGAGAAAACTGACAAGAATGAAAAGGAGAAAAAGGACAATAGGAAGTGTTATCACTGTGGAAAAACTGGACACTTTATTAAAGAATGCAAAAAGAAACAATAGGAAGAAAAAGAAAAGAATTCTGGTGATTCTGTTGCCTTGTTTGAGTCTGCTCCTAATTATCCTTTTGAATTGCTTGTGTGCTCATCTTCTGGAGATAAAAATGCTTGGATTCTTGACTCTGGTTGCACTCTGCATGCTACTTTTGACAAATCCTTGTTTGATTCTCTGCATGAATATGATGGTGGTGAGGTTCTTCTGGGTGATCATACTGCTTTGCCTATTAGAGGGGTTGGGAATGTTCCTCTTAGGATGTATGATGGGAAAATTAGGGTCCTTTAGAAAGTAAGATGGGTGCCTGATTTAAGAAGAAACCTGCTGTCTGAATCTGTGTTTGATGATCTTGGCTGTCATATTATGACTCATTCTGGTATAAGGGAAGTAATTAAGAATGGTGCTACTCTTATCAAGAGTGTTAAGGAGGGAGGGTTATACAAAGTTATTGCATCTCCTGAATTAAATTTCTCAAAAATGTGTAATGTTATGACTCCAGATCTGACCAAACTGTGGCATGTTAAGCTTGGACATATAGGAATGAAAGACCTAAATTATCTGTTTAAAACTGGTTTAATTGATAGAAAACCTGTGGATTTGAGTTTCTGTGAAAGCTGTGTGCTAGGAAAGAAAGCTAAGCATAGTTATGGCAAGTCTGCATATGTTGCTAAGCATGCTCTAGAATATGTTCATTCTGATTTGTGGGGTCCTGCTCAAGTTGCTACTGTGGGTGGGAGGAAATATTTCATGAGTCTGATTAATCATTATTCTAGGAAAGTGTGGATTTACTTGCTGAGATCTAAGGATGAAGCTTTTGATGCATTTAAAACTTGGAAATTGCTTGCTGAAAATGAAACTGATTTGAAACTTAAATGCCTTAGAACAGATAATGGTCTTGAATTCTGTAACCATGCTTTTGATGAATTTTGTAGGGAAAATGGGATAAAGAGACATTTGACTGTCCCTGGCACACCTCAGCAAAATGGAACAGCTGAGAGGATGAACAGGACCTTGCTTGAAAAGGCAAGGTGCCTGCTCATAAGTGCAGGGATGAAACCCTCATTATGGGGTGAGGCTGTTACAACAGCCTCATACCTCATAAACCTGTCTCCATCTTCTGTGATTGATTTCAAAACCCCACAAGAGATGTGGACAGGAAGGAAGCCTTCACTGGCACACTTGAAACCATTTGGTTGCACAGCTTATGCTCAAATTTCTCAAGGCAAGCTGCAACCAAGGGCTCTGAAGTGTGTCATGTTAGGCTATCCAGAGGGCATTAAGGGTTATAAGCTTCTAGTGTGTCAACCTCATGGATATAAGGTTATCACATCTAGAAGTGTAACCTTTAATGAGTCAGAATTTTATTTCAAAGTGAAGTCTAATGCCTCTATTGAGTGTGCAGGTACTAGCAAAGAAAGGGAAAATGTGAGGTTTTTCCTCCCTCATGAAGCAGAAACTGAAACTGAGGATGAGTTTGATAGTGCCTTGCCACAAGGTGCTTCAAATGAGGAGGAAAACAATGATGGTGAAGGAGAAAACTCAGATGATGCTGTAATGGAACACCAGGAAGCTGAGGGAGCAACTCCACCCACTGATGTGGGTGTTGATTCAACTACTGAAGACCAGTTGCCCCACCAAGCTGGTGGGGAGGTAATTTCTGAACATGATATGGGTGAAGAACATGTAGAATTACAGCATCCTTTGCATGATTATCAACTTGCTAGAGATAGAGAACCTAGAGTTAGGATTCCTGCTAGAAGATTCATGATGTTTGCTGAATTCTGTGAAATTGCTAAGCATGATAACTTGATTGAGTATGCTTTCCTTGCTGCTGAGCATGTTATTGATAGCTTTACACCTGAAACTTATGAATGTGCAATGAGATGTGTGCATGCTAAAGACTAGACTAAAGCTATGCAAGAGGAAATCATGTCTATGTATGCTAACAATACTTGGGTTCTTACTCCCAAGCCAGCCAATGCTAGACTGATTGATTGCAAATGGATCTTTAAAATTAAAGATGGTGCTCATATAGGTGATCCCCCTAGATACAAAGCTAGGTTACTTGCTAAAGGGTTTACTCAAAAGGAGGGCATAGATTACAATGAAATCTTTGCTCCTGTGGTTAAGTATAAAACTCTGAGATTATTACTTGCCATGACTGCTGTGTTTGACTGGGAACTTGAACAAATGGATGTTAAGACTGCTTTCCTGCATGGTGATTTGCTTGAAACAATTTATATGAAACAGCCTAAGGGCTTTGTGGATTCTGTTAGACCTGATCATGTGTGCTTACTTAAGAAGTCTATATATGGTTTGAAGCAGTCCCCTAGGCAGTGGAACATTAAATTTGATTCTTGCATGAAAAACTTAGGTTTCACTAGGAGCAGTTATGACACTTGTTTATACTTTAAGGGCATAAGAACCAAGACTCCTCTGTTTGTGCTTCTTTATGTGGATGATATACTTTTGATGTGTGATTCCAAGGTTATGATTGCTGCTGTTAAAAGAGATTTAAAGCAGAATTTTGACATGAAGGACTTAGGAGTTGCTAAAAAGATTTTAGGCATAAGAATTAGAAGAGATAGGAAAAAGAAAATGATGTGGTTGTCTCAATCTGATTACTTGCTTAAAGTCTTAGAAAGGTTCAACATGACAGATTCTAAACCCACCTCTGTTCCTTTAGGAGGCCATTTAGAATTGTCTAAGAAGTTTTGCCCTTCAACCCCAGATGAGAAAGCTAAAATGAAAGATGTGCCTTATGATGTTGCAATAGGTTCTGTCATGTATGCTATGCTTTGTACTAGACCTGACTTGGCTTTTGCAATTAGTGTGCTTAGTAGATTCATGTCTAATCCTGCTGAGTATCATTGGATTGCTATGAAGTTTTGTCTGAAGTACATCTGTGGAACTAAAGATTATTGCCTTGTTTATTCTGAGCATAATGCTAGAAATGAATTATTTGGATATTGTGATTCTGATTATGCTAGTAACAAGGATAATAGAAAGTCTACTTCTGCATACTATTTTACATGGGAAGGAAACTGCATATCTTGGAAGTCACAACAACAATCTGTTGTTGCACTTTCATCAACTGAGGCAGAGTATATAGCTGCTACTGAGGCAGCAAAAGAAGCAATTTGGTTGTCTGGAATTGTCAAGGAGATACAGCCTACACCTCTTCTTCCCATTATCTTCATGGATAGCCAAAGTGCTCTCTATCTGTGCAAGGACCCAATGCTACATGAAAGGTCCAAGCACATTGATGTGAGACACCACTTTGTGAGAACTAAAGTTGAAGAGAAGGTGCTGGAGATGAAGAAGATCAAGGGAGAACTGAATCCATCAGACTTTGGCACCAAGATTGTGACTGCTGACAAGTTCCATTTCTGCAGGAATTTCCTGCATATTTGGGACTCCAAATGAGCCTCTGGAGCTCATGGGCCGATGATGTGGGGATGTCTTGACCTTGTTTTCACTACTGGTAGAAAGAACTTGTATTTACTACATAGATTAGGAGGGCAATTGTTGTGTTTGTAATCTATGGTTGTAAAGACTCAAACAATGTAACACACACACATAAGAGACAGGTAGGAGCCAATTGGCTCATTGGCAGGATGAGCCTAAGTCAGCTCCAACCCACTTGAGCCATGCTTGGTACCATATCTTAGTGATGTTGGTGCTAGCTCGTGTTCATATGTGTTGTTGAGGAATGACTTGGGCTCTACCGCTGGCTTTTCTGTTTGGTTGGGCTTTATCAGTGTTTTGGGCCAAGCGGCCCAAAACCAGTGAAACGGCTACTTGAGCTGGCGTTTATGTTGAACGACGCCGTTTGAGTGTGAGCCCCTTCATATATAAGCGATGAACAAGAGAAATTAGGGCACGACTTTGCTACCATTTCTGCGCCGTTGAGAACTCTTGAGAGCTCGAGCTTCCTGCTTGCCCCTCTCGCGATTTCTCCTTGGTTCACCAGATTTGAGCGAGGTCTAGGATAGGGATTGGAGTTTGGGTGAGGAAGAAGGCCACAAGGTTCTCTGTGAACACTCTTGTGCAACCTTTGCTCCCTGTGCTTAGTGCATCTCCTAAGCTTCCTGTCTTTGAGCCAAACTCTTGCCGTCTCTGTGTGTGCTTGTTCTTTTTGCTTAGTGAAAACTTGGTTGAGTCTCCCGCTGAGGCTCCGCAGAGTAGGGTTTACCCGAACTGCGTTACCAATCTCTGTGTTCACCTTGTTTTCGATTTCCATTTTGTTCTTTGTTGATTTCCAAACGAGTAATCGAGGTAGATTAGAAAAACGAGCTCCACAAAAATTCAAACTATCCAGATGCCTTAAGTCTGGTAACTATTGATGATAGTGTTTTATGGCACATCAGAGTTGGCCACATGATTACTCAACTTCTCAGAAGTTGTTTCAACAAGATCTAGTATATGGACTACCATGTACAAGACCAGAATCCATGTTTGTGATGCTTTGTCACGAGTAAACAATCTAAAAGCTCAATCAAGACAAAATAGGTTGTAAGCACTTCTCAGCTCTTGGAATTGGTACACATGGAAGTTTGTGACCCAATGAAAGTAAGAAGCTTCTCTATTAGTACATATATGTGTTTGTTATTGATGACTTTTCCAGGTTTACTTGGACCATCTTTCTTAATGTTAAGAGCGAGGCCTTCTAAGAACTTGAGTACCTCATCAAGAACGTGGAAATGAACGTTGGACACAAGCTTGTTGCCATACGGTCAGAACGCGGGATAGAGTTTGAGTCTTTGAGAACACATCTTTCAACAAGAGAATGAGGAAGATTGAAGATATTATAGATGTGGTCTTTGAAGAGAAGATACCTGATGCCAAAAATCATTAAACAAGATGAGATCCTAGGCTAAAGGGTTAACACTAGGGAATTTATCATCATATGATTACAAGCTAGAAAACCAAAGTTAAGGTATTGAGTCTATTTGAGCAGCATAACTTTGCATATGAGAGCTTAGCCCTTTAAAGGAACCCTTTATAAGATATACATAGTGAATCTTCTTGGTTGGTTGTCCCTCTTAAGATACATATTCGTCAGTTTCGTACCTTCCCATGTTCAGGCCCTTGACGGTCTTGGCTCAACTTCTATGTTCGATATTGTCATTTCCATGTTCTAACCACCACGCTTTGACTTTGACCTCCTCAATCATTAACGGCTTCCACCTTCAAAATTATTAGATTTTTGTGGTGTGGAATCATATTCTCCTTTGGATTGGGCTTTTCGATCTCCGTGCATTTGGTCAGAGAAATGGGGTCTTCAAAATTGGACTCCAACATTATCCCAGGATCCAATATCCACGCACGGGGATCTCACGAGTGAGATTTGATCCGTTATTCCTTGAGAAGATTGAGCATCACGGGTCCTCTCGGTTGTTGATTCCAGGGTTTCACATTGTGCCTCTTATATACCCCATGCATCCTAGTCATATTGCTCACCACTTTACTTTTACACTGATTTCCACTTCTCTCCGAGGTAAAAAACTAAGTTCTCCTTTCTATCCCATTTGTCTCCGATTTTCCTTGTTTCTTCCTCTTTTCTTTCCATCAACTTTAACAGTCAGTCGCCTAGGCCTCGTGTCTTTCGGATCTCTTGGGCCTCAAGACCTCTTTAAAACCTCGATGTCTTAGTCTAAAAGAACTCTTAACTTTTGTGCATCTCTTGGACCTCAAGACCTCATTAAGACTCGATGTCTTAGTCTAAAAAAACCCTTGACTTTTGTGCATCGGCCCGGTCTCAAACCCACTTTTGTTTTATCTATCAACCTTCAAGACTATAAATAATAATCATATTGCTCTTAAACTGTAAGTCTAAACGTGTGAAATGTTTGTTTGCACAGTCGTAGTAAAGCAATTTTTTAGTTTATATGCAAAGCTATCTTCACCTAATTTTTTTTTATCTAGACTATACTTTTTATGTACACACCAACTTAGTTTATAAACTTTTAACTCTTTTTTTACTGACTACAATCACGTGAGAATTTATATATCTAATCCCGAGTGCAAAACTACAAAAAGTGAGTTTCACGGAATTGGAGAATGAAATGTTAGCTAGGTGTCGTAATCATGTATTTAATTGTTTGGGTAAAAAAAGCTTTCCACTTGTCCTAGCTATGAATTGAAAGTGGTTGATTATAGGAAATGTGGGGAGCATGAGCAACAGGAGAAGAAACAACAGACAAGTAGACAACCAAGCGGGCCAGGCGGGGGCCAACTAACTTCAAACGAAAAGCACGTGCCTATAAGAACGCCAACATAAAATCTGGCTTTATATTTCCCCGTCGCGCACATCACGTTCTTCACCACCTCCCGATCAACATATCATTTTCCACGTGCTTTTATATAGCCACCCTCTTCTACGGCGCACGCTAAAAACCTGACTATATATAAAACCGTAGTATCTATGCATAGTAACCAAAACCAGATCAATATCGATCGCCTGTTGAAAATTCATTTGATCCCAAGGATGAAGAAAAACTACAATCTGGAGCTCGGCCTCTCACAACCATCTCGGCCGCCGCCATCCAACCCCCACCAGCAGCAGCTCACCATTTTCTACGACGGTCAGATCTCCGTCTGCGACGTCACAGAGCTTCAGGTAATTCATGATCAATCAAACTTGACAAATAGGTCGGGTGGGTCGGGGGTTCATGCATGTTCGGATTCAGATTGAAATGAAACCGTGCAGGCGCGAGCAGTAATAACGGAAGCAAGTAAGGAAATGGACCAGCAGAGATGCAAATGGAGGTCCTTCGACGGCTCCAGTGAAAGCGGGTCTTCGCGGGGCCTTATCTCACCGACGTCGCCGTTGCAGCCTCAGCTGTGCAGCCCATCGTCGTCGACTTCGGGGATGTCGATGAAGAAATCCTTGGAGAGGTTTCTACAGAAGAGGAAAGACCGTCAACTGTCCAAACGTTGAATTCATGCACCATTCACTGATGAAGCAAGCCCAATACTCTACATAATTTTATTAGCTGTTGCAATTTCCTTTATGATGTAAGTTGTTTAATGGAGTAGAGTGATCAGTTGTAATTATGGACGGTTACTTACTAATCTTGTATGTAAGATGTGAATTGAGAGCATTAAGTAATTTATGGTGAATTAGTTTATTAACATAGAAGAAAACTAGATTAAATGATCTAGATGATTTCTTCCTACTACACATTCGGGCTGGCATTTAGCCGATTATAACTAGCTCATTCGAATAAAACGACCTAAATGTGCGCAACTCATAGGACAGAACTTTGGACTCGATCAAACAATATTATAAAAGTAGTATTTACCGAACTTTTTTGTGGAAAATGTTATTAACTATTATACTATGAACTTCAAACCATAGCAGGAAAGGGTTGTCTGATATCAGAAGCTAACTAACCACGACACATATCAGCATAGTAATTTGCCTCTAACATAGAAAGACTGAGGTCCAAAGAAGGGTTGGTATAAACTTATGAACATCATACTAATTATACATAGCGATCAAGCCTTTTTGGGGGAATTTAAGATGCTTGATCTTCATAAATGAACTGACCTGGTTTGGAATTTAGATATTACTCTTGAACAATAGATGCTCTTCTTGCAATGAGATGCACTCTCCTCCAATAACTGACACCCAAGTCTCTGCTATTTTGGTCACTTTACCGTCAACTAGCTCAACCACAGTAAATCCTCTTGCTGTTCCACAACCAGAAGAAGAATCGTCTTCTGGTTTTGAAGTACCGGCCTCCGATTGATCACCGTTCAGCTTTTTTACTCTAGGCACAACGGCTCCATTGAGATAGATTGTATTATCAGCCCCCATGTTAATCATTTTCCTGTGCCCTCCATATGCCAGGTTCTTGTGCATGTGCCCAAACACAACTAAGGGGATGGGATGTTTGGTGGTCGCTTTTATATCTGATATGGCTTGCGCTAAATCTGACAAATACAACAAAATCTCCATGAGAAATTCTCATAAAACATTCAGAATACATCATGGAAACAATACTGGAAAATGGACAGTAGAGCATAGCAACAACATGAATCCGCATGATCACCACACTTGAACCTTGCCAGTAGAGTCACCTATGGCACCGAAAGACACTAACAAGAATCTATGCCCTATCACGCCTTAAAATTCAAAATGTAGAATTCGATTTAGTAAGCATTAAGGTTTATAGCCGAAAAAACAGTACACGAATGGATCATAAAAACGGCATTTTGCACCTACCATACAACACTTCATTTTTTTCTTTATAAAGCATAGAACCGTGTTATACAAAGCATGAATTAGACAATCAAACACACACCAAGTGCAACAATCTAATTTGTTTATTAAAATGTGTAAGTTGGGCATACAGGAATCCTTGCTAGAATAAACAGGGCAGCTAGAGACCAAGAGTTTAAACAGGAGTTACCCGGATCACCATGGTCACCACCCCCATAAATCCAATCTCGTCCACAGATGTCATTCATATTGGAGCCAAGACCTGAACAGGTGTTGAGCATGGCAATATCAATAGAAATAACAAAGAAGCTAGAAACTAGACTGTTAATAAAACAAGCTGCAGATAACAGAAGGATCATGGAAGACAGAATACCCGTAGGACCATTATGTGCAAGAACTATAAGCAAGTGATCAGGTGGAGACCCTGTAGCTGCTTTGTATATTCGTTTTGCACTTCCATCCATATTGGTTACTCCATATCTGTAAGAATGCCAACAGTATGAACAAGGTCAAACTATTTGATGGTTCGTTCTTTTAGTTATTGTCACTGAGCTGTGGAGATCAAAGCCGCAAATAAAAACAGCATGATAGCACTCAAATATAATCACGAGGTTGATTTACAAAAAACAGTCGAAATGAAGAAAATTAGACAAAAGGATAAAGCTAGAAAGGGAAACAAAAAATATATAAGATGGATTGACAGTCAATTACCTTTTATACAACATGTTAATCAATATTATAGGCAACATGAGAGACCTAATATCAAAAAAAAAAAAAAAAAAAGACAGCAAGCTAATGATAAGAGCTTAGGAGTGATTTTGCAACAAACCTTGCTTTTAAGAGCTTTGTCCTATTCATCTGTTTACCCCCACTAGAGAACGGCCTCCCACCAACAACAGTGAGTTTTAACAAAGGAAATTGCAGACGCTTATAGCCAACATGAGCATCACCAAAACTGCATATTGAAAAATTACGGAAAGAACGGTCCTAACAAAGATTTATTTTGATGGAAAACAAAAGCACACAAGAAATCATTTATTCTAACAAATTTTGTGCCGAGTATGTCAAGAGAGAATGGAAAGTAAGGTAAACAAGTTACCACAACATCAATCATCAATGAGTAGTGAAGTTGGAAGAAAGATACATTTCCTTAAGAGCACATAACTTAAAGTGCAAAGTGAAGAGCTGTATTATTAAGCTCACCATTCAAGCTGAAGTTGAACCGCATCCTTCTTCCTGGCACGGCAATAAACAAACATATAGGATGTATTGCTCTTGCTCATATTGGGGAATAACAAGAGTCAGGAATTGTATATATACACACGTACTTATTGGAGAACTGATGTGTCTTCCAGGAATCATGGTTTCCGAGAATAGCTGCTTTAGGAAGATCAACACGTGCAATGCTTCTAACAAGATCAACGTTTTCATTGCCAAAGTCACCTTGAGAGAATGAATTTGAAAGCTTCCTCAATATATAGATTCTCACATACATATAGATACATGTGTCAAAAAAATGAAGAATCAAAAAACGAGTGACTGGAAAGAAATATATGCTTTTTATGGTTGGTTGCCGCCAATTAGAAATGTACGTAGGAGAACATCATATGAAAGGGAGTTTAAAGAAACTTGCCTGTAAAGAGCACAAGATCAGGCTGCAAAATGAGAATGGGAATAAGTTGCAATTAGCATCAGCTAGGGTCACAGACTTGAAGAGAAAGCATTTCACTACACGAATAACCAACACTAGGCAAAACATGGTTGCAGATCTGGAGAATAAGAAATTGCGATGCGAAGCTTACACAGAGGAAGGAAGGGTTAAGAAAGGAACCTGCAAAAAGCGAAGGGCCTTGGAATCAAGCTCGAAGTCCCAATCGTCGTGCTGCAAAATCAAACAGGATGGAACTAATTGGGGATTTGTTGACTTCCTAGCCTCATTTGATTAGGGGAATTTTAAATTTTAGTAAGGAGAGAGAGAGGGAGAGAGATATGATACAGTGTCTCCGACGATGGCGATTCGAACCGAAGAGGCGGCCATTGAGCTCAAATTGGAGGGGGAGGAGCGACGGCGGAGGCGAGATTTGTCAGCCGAAAAAGCAGCGATGGCGTTCAAGTTCAAGTTGACGAACCAGCTACCGGCGCCGTTTACCATCCCTGCTATTTATGTGGACATATAAATTATCCATGCCTGTTAGACACTATCGATCCTTTGCTCTTTAAGGCTGTGTTCCTGTGCCACCAATTGGAACTAAAACTAGATTAGATAGCTTCAACTGGATTAATGGTTAGAATTGAAATCCAAATTACCAGCTCAAGTCTTGACTAGAAAGGGCATCATTAAAGGAAGACTGTTACACCCTTTTTATAATGTAAATACTTGCAAATAAAATATGTGGCATGTGAGATTCTAATTTTCCGCTCTCCGCCAGCTCCTGCCCTGACTATGCGAATACACATTCTCACCTGCATTTCCTTCACACCAAGCATATCAAAATCAAAGCACCCTGATAGTTTCGGATCCGCAGAGCATAGCATCTCTTTCGCATTCTTCCGACCACGACGGCTCAAGTGCGACTTCCTTTTCGGTATCCTCCTTCATGCTTGGTTTGGTTTTAGTTCCCTTTAACTACTAGTCGGCGACTTGGAGGCATTTTAATGAACCCGGTTTTAATGGAGCAATTTGACTGACGAGACACGCTGCGGACGACGACCTTGTTTGGCGAGTTCATGGCCACAGAGGGCGTTGACGAGGCAGCTAATTAGGTATGATCTTCGTGGTATTACAATGTTTGTTTAGTTGGGGCACCAATCCCCGAGTTTGTCATTGAAATTAATTAGGATTTCACATACAGTACTATTATGGTTAGTAATGTCGATATTTGATGACTTTGGGATCAGATGGATTGAAATGTTGAATGTCATATTGCTAGGTGCTCTCCGTTGGCAGTTATTTGCTATTTATGCATGATTATAGTAGTTCAACAAGTTTGTCCACATAGGTGTTTGAATGTGAATACAAAAATTGGTAGTGATGTTTTTGTTAAGCTTTTCTAGCAAGAGTGAGAATGTTATGTTGTCATATTATTTTTGTTCTGTCTAAGTTAAAATAGTCACACTCTTGAATGCAAAGAACTTGTATTAGTCTCAATTACTCTACTCTTTCATTTGTTGACATGTTAGTTGTTAAACTAAGCAATTTGGCCTTGTATAACTGATACGTAAATACCTATTGTTGATGTGTGATATTCTGTTTTGGTTAATGGGAGCGCCTACGTTATTTACAAACTGAGCTGCATTGTTTATTGTGTTTTGGTTGATCAAAGCACTAAGGGTTGTTTGTTTAGTGGGAATCAGGAATGAAGGTATGAGTTTGGGAATGAAAATTCCATACTTATTATTTGGTATGTTAATATTGGGTTTTCAAACCCATACCTCAAACCCAATAGGTATGGGGTTCTCATACCCTACCTATATCATGGGTATAAGATTGAAACCCAAATTCAACACATAACAAGTTAATTTTTTCATCAACTACCATTTATCATTAATCACTAATGCCTCTTAGATCATCTATTTAGTAAGTTTTTTCAAGATTTCATTTTTTTTTATATCAATAAGAAATTTAATTTGTTACAATTTTTTTAACCAAACACATGACTATAAGTATGTGTTTCCAACCTCATACCAACTCAACCTCATACCTTGTCTCATTCCCATACCCGAATTTATACCCGAATTATTGTTTAGACGGTTGATCTTTGTTTGTTTTGGGGCCGATTTATGCCTGTCCAGTGTTGGTTAAATTATGTACCTATAGTTTGTTGGCTAAATTTGTGGAATTGATTTACGTCTATGAAAATTTGGTAAAATTTTTAATAGAATTGGGAAAAGAACAGAAAAATGGTTTCGTAACAATCTAAGGAAAAGAAGTTCCATTAGAACCAAAATGAGCAAAATTTTTTGCTTGTTATCTATCATGAGCATCACAAGAAGAACGGGGTCGACACACGCTTTAACTGGACAAAAATATTTGAAAAGTTTATGGCACATAGAGGGAGGAAAGTCACAACAAAAGAGACAAATAATAAATTCGACCACGTAAAGCCCATATGGAGAGCATGGTAAGTCACTTACGACTAAAAAAGACGGGGGGTAGGTTGGGATGAGAGAATGCATACCATTGGAGCGATGAACGAGTGATGAATTATAAAGCTTGCGGTCTGTATTCTTTTTAAATTCTTCATAACATACATTTATGATAAGTTATAATAACATATGTGCTTAGTGTTGTTGCTTTGATTTGTATTGTAAAGTGACACGTAAAAGAGATTCCGTAAAAACCCGACCGACCTTGAACTCAATGAGTTGTTGTTGGATGTAGTGTATGGCAGCATATGTGCTACTAGGCAATACACAATGTGAGCTAACATGGACATACATTCGTACCCAATGCTGCCATTGAATAATGAGGGGAATGAAGAATCACAGCATTATCTCAGATTCGAAGACAAGGTTGTGTACGAATAGTTTGGCGATCATGTTGAGCCAACAATCTCGCGGGATATTCCCATACCTTCTCTTGGCCACACCACAACTGCACAAAAGAGAATGATTGTGAACAACAATTCATAGCCAGATCAAAAGAGGAAGAAGAAGTGAACTAGGCAAATCCTTTAGTACAATAGTATAATTGACTAATCTAAATAAGATAAAAAATTTCAAAGAGTGAAAAAAAAAACATAAATTTGTTGATTCCTGTAAGATATCTTTCTAAAATTAAAAAAAGTCAATGAGCATTATTATAAGATATTAAAATATTTGGTTGATTTGTTTTAGGCGTGAGTATAATCAAATCAGGTTAGTTTCAAGGTTGGATTTGATTGTGTTCAAGTTATTTTAGGTGTCGGGTGTAATTGAGATATGGTTATTCATGTTTCAGGTTGGTATCGTGCTGGTCCTTTCGGATATGATCAGGCTCGGCATAGTCTCTTAACTTGTTACTTCATTGTCGGGTCAAATTGAATTAGATATAATAAGTGTAAGCAAATTGAATTAGATATAATAAGTGTAAGATTTATATATATATTGGTTATGTGTCGGGTATCGAGTCGGATGGGGTCAATCGGTTTAGTTGGATCGTGTTAGAATTTAGGATGGTAGTTAGGATTGATGGGAAAACAATGCACTTCTCGCAAAATTTTTGACTTTTTTGCACCACGCCATTAAATAGCATATTATTATAAAATTAAAAAAATACAGATGCAAAAAATGGCATGCGCCCTCAAACGCCACTTGACGGCGTTCTCGAAAGTCATTGAACGGCATTAGATGGCACCATTTAATTGTGTTACATGACGCCATTAAGTGGTGTGAATGATAAAATAAGACTAATTAATCACAAACCAAATATCCTGTCTCGGTACTCATCTAACTTCCGTGTCTCCGAGTTCTAATTGGTCCACTTATAAATAAAGAAAATAAAAAAATCTAAAATTTAGATAAAAATTATAGGTGTGGACCAATCAAAATTTAAAGGGACACGCGACTGAGACGGGTAGGGACAGAAGATTCTCGTTCAATCAATCAAGTTGTTAAGTAAAAGTTAACCTTAACACGTGTTGCGCATCTGCCAGCTAGTTGTGGCTCTCCAGCATGTATAAATACTTGATTAGAATGGTAAAACTCACTCCAGAGTGAATACATATATATGATTGTTCCCTCCCTCTCTCTCTTAATTTAAGTAGCTAGTTCGAAGTATATGATAATTAAGTAATGTTCAGGCCGAACGGATCCTAAACAATACCAATGTACAAAGGTATACCAATCAGTACATGTCAATCGGGTCAGATTGATCGGTTTTAGGTTTTGTCATTTCAAATATTTGTTTTGATTCAAGTTTTGGCCGACCTGTACTTGATAACGGGATCAATCAGGTAGGGTTTTGGCCGACCATTTCCCGATAACGAATCAATTGGGTCGGATTGACCAATGAATCAAATGCGTTAATTTTTGTATGATTATTAAGGTAATAACTAAGTTAAATATATATACGTTTTTATTCATTATAAATAATAATATATAAAAATCTTGATATATTGTTTTCAGGTAATGTTATCAAGATCCCGACTTGATTCTACGATGCAAAAGTCATAAATATATCGATCCACGAGTAGGATCTTATTAAACTGAGATTTTACATGATTTTAAATAAAATTTTAATTTGAGTTTGATTTTACACACGAATCTAACGATTCTAGCGATCCAAACAATCATTATTATATTTATACATTATTATTAAGATCAAAGTTTATGTTTCTTTTCCATTAAATTAATAACCCCATTAATCTTAAAATATTTTAACTCATCAAATTAACAATGTTTATAAAATTCCATACTTTATATATAAGAAAATATAAAATATATTAGGTTATTATATATTTTTTAGTTATAATATAGAATCTTACGATTCTAACAATTCGATGATACAATCGGATCCTACCATCGCCTATAATCCGATCCAAAAATCCCGATTCTAAGAACATTTTCAGCGATGATCATCATTAATGATTAAGCTCAAAACTTAAGTGTTAGCACCTGAAATCAATGTGCTTGTGATACCATCTTCACTATCCGTTTTGAGTGATAGAAATTAAATGGCATCTACTGGCGTCCACATCCGCCGTCAGCCGACGTCCTATGACGCTTCTTACACAAAAAATCCGATACTTGTAAGGTGAATATTTCATTGTTATTGTAATTAAACTCCATTAGATACTTGTAAAGTGAATATTTCATCGTTCTTGTAATTGAACTCCATTAGATATGAACATCATCTAATGACGTTGTGTAAAAAGTCTGGAAACAAAAGTAGGGGCAAAATACAAATGAGCCTTTATTAGTTTAGGTGGAGCGCCTTTGACCAATTTGACGACTCCACCCGTGGTGTATAGTGTATAGGGAGGGGATTAGGCAGCCGCCGCTTTAGAGAGAGTGAAGGCAGAATCATCACCCCCAATCTGCCACGCAAAATAGCCGAGCAACCCGCTCTGCGCAGCGTAGGCGGCCTTGGCGGCGACGGCCTCTACGTCATCGTAGCTAATCCAGGTGTTCCCCTGGTAGCAGTAGTTGCCTCTCTTGGTGGAGTCAAACACCTTGACCATCCCAGCATTGGTCCTCGCGAAGGCCTTGATCGCACTATAAGTGATGGAGCCGTCGGGGGTGAGGGCGGGCCCAGAAGCGGGCGCCCCGTAGCCGTGTTGGGAGGCATCGGTCAGCCTCCACGCGTATCCGTAGAAGGGGATGCCGAGGAGGAGCTTGGTGGCGGGGACCCCGGCGCTGATCCAGGCGCTGACGCCGTCGCTGCCGCTGACGTGGCTGGTGGGGTCGTGGAGGGCGGCGGTGGGGGCCGTCTTGCCCGGGCTCCCCCAGCTGGCGGGGGCCGAGAGGTCGTATACCATCAGGTTGATCCAGTCCAGGCTCGCGGCTATGGAGCGGGCCGGGTACGGGTTCGACTCCGGGTTGCTGGTGTAGCGGACGGCCGCGGTCAGGAGGAGCCGCGGCTTCCCCGTGGAGCGGGACTCGGCTTCGGCCGCGGCCCTCCACTCGGTGAGGAGGACGCCGAAGTTGGACATGTCGGAGGCGGAGGAGGGGATCTCGTAGTCGATGTCGAGGCCGTCGAAGGAGTTGGAGCGGGCGAGGGCGAGGGAGGAGTCGATGAAGGCCTTGCGGGTGGGGGCGGAGGCCGCCATGGAGGCAAACGCCTGCCGGATGGTGTCCGCCCCGCCTCCGCCGATGGAGAGCAGGGTCTTGATGGACGGGTTCTTGGCGCGCACGGTTGAGGTGAACGTGGAGAAGGAGGCGCCTGCGGGGGCGGAGACCTTGAAGGTGGAGCCGTCGATGTTGGCGAAGGCCTAGAAGAGGTGCGTGAAGAGAGTCGAGTCTATGCTCGCCACGGGGATGGAGTCTTGCATGTAGTAGGCTGCCTTCACCTGCACGTTGGCTGCACTAGCCGTGCTAGGGGTGTACACCATTGCGCCCAAGCTGATGATCAAGAACATGATCACGTTCCTGGTGTTTACGTCCATTGTAGGTACTTGTGCTGTGTTTGTTGTATCTATATCTTTTATGTTGAACGTGTGTGTATAATATATATAGGGTGGGGTGGGGGGTCGGACTTTGAACATAATTAATATGTAGGGATAATTATTATTGTATACGGAGTACTATTTATCGTTTCATTTGTGTGGCTTGTGTTGCTTCCAGCTTTAACGAGACTGATAGATCTACTTGACATGGTCAAATACGTGCTTTAGGGAGTCCTCTTACCCTTGCATCCATATTTGACAGCCTTGGCGGCCCTAATTCACATAATCGAGTTTTCAATTAATTAAAAATATACAGTTGGGCTCGCATTTGTTGACAAATCACTCATTTTGTCTTACGAAAAAATGACTCTATATACGTATCTGAGGTATCCATACCATTATAGTACATTTATGAAGCAATGATGGTATAGTAAATGAGAAACAAATGGCCAAAACGACAATCTGGTTTGCATATATAGGAGGAAGAAACACCCAAGTTGTGTGTATGATCAATTTGTAGGTGACGTGGAAAGTGCCAGCAACCAATGGCAGACCCAGGAAATGATCCAGGAACTACTGCATAACTTAGTTTAAGTATAATCGTTACAACAAGTTAGAAATTTAATCAATGTGTTAATAATTGGAGCTTGTAATAAACCCGAAATAGCTTAATCTAAGTATAAAATTAGTCTTAATTTGAGTAAAGAACATTACGCAAATTTAAATTTTTATTAAACCCAAAGTGGATTTCAGGTTATATTATACACAAAAATCCATCTCTTTTTTCAAAACTTTAGCTAATATTTAATATTTTTCACTAAACATACATTTAACCATCTTTTTCTTATAATTTGTTTTACGACCAACATAACTTCATTTCAATTAAGGTGTATGACTAATATTTTTTTTTATATATATATGCTTTTGATATTTCCATCCGTTATAAAATAGTTGTTCATAACACCAAAATTTGTTATTTTTACAATATTTATCTATTTCATATTTTTTTCCCATCTCTTTACATATATAACCCTAATAATTAATTTTATCGTAATCATATACGTTTTCTATATTTTTTTTATACTAATATAATTAATTCTACATTGATATGGATAATATAGGAAAACCATTTTTTTCTTAATATATATACAAGTTTTATTTAGGCAATTATTTTGAAACGGTGGCAAATATATATATTAAAAAATTGCAAAATCTATACATTTCATTCATTGATGAGCTCAGCGGCATAAGTTATTAGTCAAAGTGGACAAGCCTTTGCTTATGGATTACTTGACTAAACGTACATTCAGTAGTATAGTTTGACTGGCACCTTCTCAAACTTTAGGCTTGACTTTCTGCAACAGGTTGAACAATTGACTTGACCAAAAAAAAAAAAAAAGGCACAATTGACTTGACCCAAAAAAAAAAAAAATAGCACAATTGATAACAACTTGTTGAATGTGGCAACTTGGCAAGTTCGCTTCTAATTAAGTACAGATTATTATTCAGGTTTGAATTTAAAGACAATTTTGTAGACGTGACAGCTACCTGCTATTTAACTTATCTGTATTTTCTTAGTTTTAGAGGAGAATTTCTGGGCAAAAACAGAACATTTTCTGGGCTACTGGGAAGAGAATTTGTAGATGCTAGCTAGAAGCCTCCACTTGATAGAGCAAGGATTTGTACGACATGAAGAGATTTTCTTATACAGTTTTAACCTTGAAACTGCTGAATCAATAGGGCCCTTAAGCTGTATTCTTCTTCCTGTGGTCACACCATTAAAAATCCGGGTTGGAACAAGGCACCAGAACCATAATATACGAAGCCGGACACAGAAAAAAACATTCAAAAGAGCCAATATGTGGCAAGAACCATATGGGAATCCAGGCTTATAGTGTCCTCGTCTGTTTCTTACTGACCTGCACATCTGCAGTTGAAGCCAAGATAGTTTCACAATCTTCAAGCATGGCCCTCTCTTCTGCTGCAAGATCAGCTAGTTCGGAAACAAATACGCCCGTCCCTTCCACCTAAATCAAATAAATGCAACATAGATTCAGGCTATCTGATGAATGAAGTTTTCATTTTACCTTTGTCTATGAAAGACCCAAAAAAAACTCACCTTTGTAAGGAAAGAACTGATAGAAGATATCATTCCCTGCATCACAGCAACAGCTGAGCTGATAGCAGCCTTCAAGGATACAATATCTGCCTGCAAAAAGGAGATATGTTCACCATTTGATAACCAAACATACTAATCAAAAAAATTGCTTATTCAAAAAGCTTGCATACAATTGCACCGCCGGTGATTGGAGCCAGTAGAATGCTCGATTTCAGGTCCTCGATAGCTCCAGCTAATAATGCGGAGTGATTTCCTTCTAGTGAGGCCCAATCCTCAAGGTAGGACAACTGAAGGTTTACAAATGCAATAGATATATACTTTATGACAACTACAATACATATTAATAGCAACAACTATACATGTACTTCAGACTTTAACATTAATCGTGCAGAGGCCATGTCTAGTCTTGATAATAGAAAGCATATTCTTATAGCTAAGAGCTCAATATAGAATATTTTGAGTTAAAAGTAAAAGCTTACTTGATCATTCAACACCACATTCAGGTTCTGCTGGAGCTGGAGCTGTTGAAGATCTATCTGCATCATGGTGATAGAATTGCGCAGTTCCAGAGTTTCCCTCCACACATTATACAACGTTTCCTGCATTATTGTGGACAAAGGTTAAGGGAAATCTCTCTTCTTAAAGGAACAAATATGGTGAAGATAAGCACTGTTCAATAAAGTAAAGATAGAATGATAGATGGATGGAGCTACCTCTGCCGAGAGTTTTTGAGCCTGCAAAGAAGCATCTGCTTGGGCATTAGCAAATCGCCATTGCAAATACGTATTGTAGAGCAGCCTGAGATGATGAGCGTCTTCAAATTGGTTACTACCCTTCTTTCCTTTCTTAGTATCTGGCACAAAACTAAAAACAGAACAGGCACTGCTCATTTGTTGAGGTGGACTAGATGGCCTGATCCGCGATGGGCTTGTACCTTTTGCAGATGCTGAGGTAGACGGTCGGGTCCAAGAAGCACTCGCCATTCCTCTAGACACAGACACTTTACTTGGTGAAGGCAGTCTTGACCCTGGCAATGAACGCGATGATGATGGCGCATCAAAAACCGAACTCGGGCTCTCACATGTCTTGGGCATGTTGAGCTTATGCAACCTAGAAACTGTAATCAAAGCATCATCGACTGCATTCATCTTGGGGCTCGTTTTCGTGATCTCATCAATCAATGCATGCCCTCCTCCGCGTCCAGCTGCATCAACCGTGTTTACGCGTAGAGAGCCCGGTATACCTTCAGCAGAGAGCCTCCTAAGAGAAGATATCCCAACACTGGGCATAACTCTAGACTTGCTGATGGCTTGAAACCCGTCAGCCGGTCTAGAATTTTCCGACTGATTGGAGGGGGAGGAGTTTTTTCCTTTTAACGGACTCCTTCTACTCTCCGGTGCAGCCTTTCGAGTGACCGTTGGCTTCAGGGCCCGGTCTTGGCTAACCGGTTTGTCCTTCTTGCTGACGGCAACTGAAGTGGAAGGCCAAAGCATCTCTGGCATCTTGTTTCCTGCTGTTATCCTTCTGGGTTGTGATTGTGATGGTGATGGTGATGGTGGGGTGGATGGTCTTTTCCTGTCTGCCGAAAGGGCTCTCTTCGGAGCCGAGTAGGCTGATGGGGAGGCGCCTGTTCGAGTGGCGTTCGGTGACACGCTTCGCCTGGGAACCGAAGGCGTAGGCGACTTGTATTTGGAACGAGCCTCCCTTGACCGAGATGGGCGTGTGAAGGTCCCATTGTCTTTATCAGCTGGAAGAGGTGATTGTTGTTGTTGTGTGATGGAATCAGCTTCTTTTTTCCTGTGCAATCTCTGCAGAACCTCACATACATCCATCCATACAGTTCAAATCAGTACACCCTTTATTTAGGGCTAATAGAATTCAAGATCCCTCTTGGTTTTTGACCTATTTCACAACATAGCATTCGAATTACCTAGCAGATCATGACTGGATCTGCCACCTTCGCCCTCAAACCATTGGCATTTCATTTCAATCGACAAAGCGCTTAATTGTCCAAAATCTGAAATTTCATTCACTCACCCGTCAACACGTATGGGGAATTCGAAATATCATTGATAATCTGGTAAATTCGAGACGGAATTAGCTTTCAAAACATGAAATCCAAATGAGAACAAACGGTTTTTTTTTTGTTTTGTTTTTTGTGGGTGGCAGAAGAAAGGGAATTTCAAACCCAAAAGGGAAGAGAAAAGGATGTTAAAAAGAATTGCCAAGACAACGTCAATTTCGCGCCCTCCTCTGGACCTGGTTAATATGATCTCAAGCATATGCAATGGTGAGGACCTTCAATCCTCTCTCAATTTTCTCTCTCTTTTTCTCCTTTTGACACATCATTTTCTCTTTCATCCACCTCATTTTCTACTATTTCAATCCTCATCCTCATCCTCTTTCTCTATTTTCCACTACAACAAAGAGGATACTCTTTATTTTCTCTTTTCTACTTTTATATATACCAAACACATATTTTATATCAATCAAACATTTTTAACAAATTTAGTTACTCTAATTAATTAATAATAGCATGTTTTTTAACCAACTTAGTCTTACTAATAAATCACTAATTATATTTACTACATAAAATAACCTTATTTTTGTTATTAATTAAACATTAATAAATTGTTGAAACATAAAATTATTAATGTGTGATAATAACTAATTATGAATAATAAAATGTATTCAATTACCTAATTTAGTTTGATTAATAGAATCTCAAACTATTAGTAAATATATATTAGCTACTAATAATAAAAAAACTTTTAATTAACATCAAGATAATTTTAAGCATAAACAACTTAAAATAAAAACAACATAAGGATAAATATCACATTTTTTTATTATGATGATCCATGATATAAGGGAGAGAGAAAAAACTAAAAATTATATACAAATAGGGTAATATTGGACTCAACTTATAGATAAATATATTTAATAATCAATAAAATTAACTTTTTTTTGAAAATGTCACAATTTTATTATAAAAAAACACTTATTAATAGTAGATTGAAATAAATTAAATGAAAGTTGTTAAGAATTGATTGCACACATGGTGAATTGTGATTGGATGAAAGTTTGGAGGATGTACAAGAGCCTATGCTCACAATCCTCTACAAAAAGAGGATTTCTCTCATTTCTCTTTCAAAGAGGATCCTCTTTCACATTTGTACAACAAAGAGGAGATCCTCTTTAAAGAGAGAGAGAGTGTAAAGAGGATGTTAAATCCTCTCCATTGTACATGCTCTTAGATTTTGTTCCACAAATTCGGCACCGGAGCAAAGCTACAAGCCTACAACCCTAAGGTCTCATTTGGTACGATCCTGGGAATGAGGAATGGAAATCAAGAATGAGTGATTCCAATATCCTGTTTGGCATATCGGCAATCGATTTCATTCTTGGAAGTGACTCATTCCAAGTCTGCAGGCTAATTTGATTCCAGCAGAAATTGGAGGGCATCGTCCATTCCACACATTGCACTTCTTCGTCTTAAATCCTAAAGTTTATAAACCTTATTTTATAAATTCTAAAAACTATAAACCTTTAAAATCATTAGCCAGAACTGTAAACCTTAAGAATTTCAAACCATAATTATCTAGAATCGTTCATTCCGGCAGTATACCAAACAACATGTCTGAGGAATGGTTTATTCTGATTCCTGATTCCAATCCGATTCCAACAACATACTAAACGGGGCCTTAATTCTTAAAGGTTCTACTTTAAATTTTAATGAACAAACTAGTTTAAATTAATGTGATTGTAAACCCAACTTAATATAAATATATAACGCCAATGATCACGTTTCATAAAATAAGTAGTAATATTTATCAGAATATTATAACTAATTCTTGGTAAGAGATAATTCATAATTTTCGGAATAATTCATAATTTTTAATAACTTTTAAGCAATTTTTAAGGGATAAGAGTATATGAGATTCTAACTACCTAAATTATATAAAGAAAGGCCACCTGATTATTTTATTATTAAAATGACACGTGATGCAAATTTCTATGAAGATATTGATTCCGCTTTATACTATAGTAATATAGATAAATTCTCATTAATCCTCTCCTAAATTTGATCATTTTTTGCCAAGTATTTCCCTTTAGGAAATTCCGAATGGTGTCATATTGTTTTGTGTTTTTCCAGATGGTGCCCTAAACAAAACTTCATCCGAGTGGTACCTCTCAACTTTTATACAAGTTCGGCCTATGTCCAGTTATCCACCCTTTGTGTGACATCTAAAGTCACACAAAAGGTGAGATGGCTCTCTATGTGCGGTTTTGAAAGCCGTGCAAAGTGAGATTTTATGGTTTGGGGTTGATGGTCTAGGGTTTAGCGTTTAGGGTGGGACTTAGGAGCATTGGACCAAAATCAAAATTCCTGAATTTGGTGAATAGAAAACCGAACCAAAAAAATTAGATTCAGTTCAGTTTCAGTTCAATTTGGTTTTTGATAAATATAAGGTTTTTTTTGAAAAATTTGAACCGAAAATTAACCGAAATTCTAAAATTTATCGAACCAAAGACCGAGCTAAAATTTGTCGATTTTGTATGGTTCGATGCGGTCTAATTTTTCGGTCCGGGCCGAACCGTGTTCAACCTAGTGGGACTTTGGAATGAATGAATAATATACTATATAAAACTAGTATTTAATAATACTATATAATAGTAAATTATTAAGTTCGATCCTATCAATCAAATCAATGATAAGTAATACTATATATTATTAAGTCAATGTACATTTCTAGATGTACTATATAATAATACATATGATTTGTAAATCATATACATGTTTTATAGATATCTTTTTTAGTATTTTTATATTTCAAATTCTTTATTTCAATTATAGTATATAGTGTTATATCTTTTTTAATTTATATCATCCCTATGATTTGTAAATCATATACAACACATTCGACAAATACTACAAATGCCTTCCATGTCCAACATAGAAAAATATTTAGGTTGCCCCATCATAAATGGAAAGGTAAATAAGGAAACATTCAAGGAAACCATAGGAAAAAGCAGAAAACAGTTATCCAAATGGAAAGCGAACACCTTGTCACAAGAAGGACGCACAACTCTAATTAGAGCAAATCTAGCTACAAAACCAAACTATCTGATGCAAAGTTTCATGTTACCAGCTAACATCCATAACGAATTAGATAGAATTAACAGGAACTTCTTTTGGAATAAAGGCGAATACCACAAACCGCTTATAGGGTGGGATAGGATATGCAAACCCATAGAATATGGAGGATTAAATCTAAGGAAAGCTGAACATATGAACAAAGCATTACAAATGAAACTACTATGGAAAATCATCTCAGAACCAACAAACATTTGGGTACAAGTCATAAGAGAGAAATACCTCAAACAGGATGATTTCTTCTCTTACAAAGTCAAATCTAATGCATCATGGCAATGGAAAAAGCTTATGACACTCAAAAAGAAATTTGAAGAAGGTCTTATCTGGCAAGTTGGGGATGGTAAGACAATTAGTTTTTTGGACAGATAGATGGGTAACTAAGGAATCACTAGAAAAATATGCAATCTGTCCCGATAGAATAGACAAAAAATGCAAAGCTGCAGAATTCTTAACGGTAGAAAAAACATGGAAGACAAATGAGCTTGAACAACTGCTCCCACGAGAACTGGTTAGTAAAATTACTAACACAACAATACTTGACAATGAAATCAGGGATAGGTTATATTGGGTGTTAAGCAAAAATATACACAAAATTGCAAAACATATAATAATTATTTTTATTTTAGTTCGACCCTCTCTTTTGACTCTTTTGATTAAAAGCAATATCGATACAAAATATTTAATGTTTTTTATGATTTGGGCTGCACCCAATTTTACGGGTTGCCTACGTATCTCTTTTATAGAGAATCAAGCCTTACGTAGTTCAGAATTATTTGTTTGTTTATTTTGGTTTTATGTTTGATTTCCACACATCAGCGGAATAAGCCCGAACCCACCTTCTAAGAAGGGTTGCTCGAACTCAAACCAACTATCATTTGTGCGGTGCAAATAAGATTAAACCCACCTTCTAGGAAGGGTTGTATAATCTCTTCACTATCAAACACAAGGCTTAAGGGTTTATTGTTTTTAATTTAATTTGTGATTGAATACGGCACATTTATATTTTTATGTCGTATTTCCTACGTATCCATTTATATGATATGGAATCAAGTCAAACGTAGTTCTAGGACATATATCTCGTTTGATTTGAGATCCGCGACTGGACTTGATATATATGATCAATATCAAGTTTCCTACGTAGTTCATAAAGAACATCAAGTCTTTACGTAGTTCTTTAGGAGACGTTAATTTACACTGGGGTGTAATTGAACTCGATGACACATTGTCATATATATGGAGTTTCCTACGTAGCCTTTATTAGGCATCAAATCAACACGTAGTTCTTAATGACATATTAAAATTCAATTTAAAATTGTGATTGAATTTAACGCGTACAAATTTCACGTTAAATTTCCTACGTACCCGTATGAACGGGATCAAATCATACGTAGTTCTAATGACCCATTAAAATTTAATTTAAGGTCGTGTTTGAATTTAACGTATACAAATTTACGTTAAATTTCCTACGTACCCGTATGAACGGGATCAAATCATGCGTAGTTCTAAGGTTTAATTTTGATTTTGATTTTGGGTTGTGATTGAACTCAATGGACACATTGTCTTATATTGAGTTTCCTACGTAGCCTTTATTAGGCATCAAATCAATACGTAGTTCTTTTGTGAATATGTTAATTTAATTTGGGGTGTGATTGAACCTGACGATCCTTAATTAGCTTTATGTCAAGTGTCCTACATACCCTTTTTAAGAAGGGATCAAATCACTTGTAGTTCATATAGGACAACTATGTGTATAAGTTAAATTGTCCATACGAAACGATATTAGCCTTTGGCTATCAAATTCTTTTGAAAATCATCTATACTTATTTTCATGGTTGGCGTATATAATTTATTTCACCAACTATGCTTAAATTTAAAATAAGGGGGCTCATAACATGAGCAATTATTTTGATTATTTTCCCTTGGTTGTAAAATAATCAAAATGTATAGATCACGTGAACATATCACGCCTCTTATAATAATATGACCAAAATTACATTTGTGCAGATCATGTATGTGGACTAGCCTATCATTGGCTTTAGAGAAATTAGCCACAACAAGTCTACCCAATTCCTTACGGTAACTTCAAATTCATTTTTTTTTGTTTTAATCATAACCAATTTACGATTGTGCATAGATTTTGTTAACCTCCGTACATAAAAGATGAGATTAAAATTGTGGGTATACTTTTATCTCTCTTTTTAGGAGAATAAATTCAAAATCAGGTTAAGATATTTCCTCTTTTATCAAAACCTCTTTATATATATTGTTACTTTATAACCAAGGGAAACAAGCGTTGAAAAACAAGCGTTCATAATGATCAAGAAAGGTATGTCCATATATGACTCCCTCGTCTTGTAATTTTGTGATTAAAATCACGTAAGTTCCTATGATCCATGATCTAACGGGTATGAAGATTGAAGAGTAATTACTCCAAATCCATCCTCGTTTCGGTTAACGTGGAGACCCGAAAGTAATTACTTCCAAGTCAACCACAAATCCAGGGATAACATAGAGACCCATGAGTAATTACTCTCGGGTCAACTATGAACATCGACATGATATAAGGGTGCGAAGTAATTACTTCCAATCCCTTCAAGTCTTAATTCCCTGTGTAAGATCAAAAGGGGCTCTGACCGTGATTAATCCACCGTTGCAGACACACGTATGGATAGAAAGCCATTTAAACGTCTATTGAAATTTGGCTTCAAAATCTGGCTTTCAAAATGAATTCCACCAAAACAACCGATTATATATATAAGCAACGGTTGTTCCATGCAAAAGCGTTTGGGAACGGGATTGATTTCTATTTGAAAGAAAAATCACCATTCTTTAATTTGGAGGAAGAGAAGAACAAAAAAAAAGAAAAACGGCACATGGATTGCCTATCAGATCTTCAATGCCAATTTGATCTCCCTTTACCCCTTAAAACATGGTTGGCCTTTTCTTTACGTGCCAAAACCAACCACCTTCTATTCCTTTCTCTTGATCTTATATACTAGTTTGTGTAGGAAGTTAATTTGGTAACTAACGATTAACCACCATTTTAACTTCTTTTAATTTTAATTATGTTTTTTTTTAATCTTTTATGGTTTAATGGGCCAAAATTTAACCCATCAAATCAATCCCAATTTGGGCCTAATTAAATACATGACATCAAGCCCAATTTTAATTTGAGAGATTTGTATTTGAATTTTCTTAAATCAACCAAATTTATTATTTTGGTTAATTTTCTTACCATTTCAAATAAAATCTTGATTTAATATAATTTTGTGAAATTTTGCCCGCAAACAGATACCCCCCGAACTTTGGACGTGTGAGGAATTGAACACGTACGAAGTTCGAACTTAGGCGCTATATATATTTTTTATAAAAGCACCATATATTTCTTCCTGGAATTATTCTCAAGGGAGAGCTTAATTTCCATCATGGTCCGATACATGGACACGGAAGATGGTTTAAAGGCTTGAAGCCGGGTTTGAGGGTTCTCTTGTGATAGACAAGTGTTTATTTTGAGGTCTTAATATCAAAAGGTTTGTGTTTTGCAACTACCTTGGAGGATGACTTTGTGGCAAACCAAGAAATTTGGTGTTTAAATATGAGAAGGTTTTGAATGACCACACATATAAATGACACGTGTCGATTAACTTTTGCGTCACTTTGTTAAGAACAAAAGTGTTTATAGAGATATGAGCCTTTTTGCTCGAGAGAGAAGAAAATTTTGATTGTGCAATGCTATTGCAAATATTGCTGATCAAGGCAATTTTCAAAGGGTTCCATGGAAGGAACATTTGTTTGGAAGACCTATTTGGATCGGTCACTAAATACGGACATGATGATCCAGGTCATGAAATTTTGGCATATACATACCAATTTGTTTTTGGTTTGTTTCTCTTTTTGAGAACATTTTACGTTAATGTATATAATTGATTCTTCTCTCCTTTTATTTTCCTCTTTTCACTGGTTAGCACAATAATATATGTGCAAATCTTCGAACCATATGAATAATGTATTTATGTAGTCAATATAATGATCAAACGACTACGACATATGATAATAAGATTTTTCTTCTTCTATCCTTGTTTTTTTTTTAGGGAAGAAGATATCTTGTTTGTTTATATGGCTGCATCTTGCATGTTAAATGACCAGATTGCCTATGTACCCTCTTTGTGAGGGATCAAGCCGATCGTAGTTCTTTATGAACCATTTTATCATATTTTTTGTTACGTGCATCAGAGAACAAAATCCAAACCCACCTTCTAGGAAGGGTTGTCTGAATCAGTCCAACTATCATTTGCACTTTTTTACCTTCTCATGTACACATTATCGAGTAATTTGAACCCACCTTCT
This sequence comes from Polygonum maritimum, assembly GCA_963924305.1. Taxonomy (NCBI): domain Eukaryota; kingdom Viridiplantae; phylum Streptophyta; class Magnoliopsida; order Caryophyllales; family Polygonaceae; genus Polygonum; species Polygonum maritimum. The sequence continues at coordinate 18,359,856 of OZ002728.1, read as the reverse complement.
AGGCATAGTTACTCAAATTGCCCCGAGTATTATTTGTGTACATTGGGCTTCATTTCAACCTCAAATTATATCTTATGGTTTGCGACTGAATCCAACGTATGATAAACTTGACGTCGAATTTCCTACATACCCTTATCGGGATCAAGTCTAGATGTAGTTCCATTAAAAACTTACTTCTGAACAAGCATTTTTGTAATGCCCGGATCTCAATAAGTCAAATATTGGCATCCTCATTTAGATTAGAGGATTAACCATTTGAAGAAGTCTTCAAGCATTGAACTCTTTCTTCGATTTTTAAATGGGATACATTGTCATCTATTTGACAGTACCCCCTGTCTTCCACCTTCAAGGTGTATCATCATTTGATGTTTTCTTAATAGGTCTAACATTTATTTGCTTGAGAAATATTTTTCTCGTCAAAGACCGTATTGCTATTCGAAGAAACATCTTATCGGATATACCCGATTGGTCTAGATGTACTCTTCATTTAAATTAATCATTCAATTATTTTCCTCCTTAGCACTCTTCTTTTGTGCTTATCGTAGGTTCAATCAACCTAGGAGGACTTAAGCCCGTACAAACATTTGTCGAGTTTTCTTTTACTCGTACAAGATTTTGACTATAGGCTATTATCTTTATCGCGACCCTCATCACTATGTGGAGGGAAGCTTTTGATGTTTGAGTTTCTCCATAGACTCATATCATCTTATGACTTGGCGCAACGTAAGGGCCTACCCATGTGGCTTGAACTTCATGATCCAACATGAGCTACACGAGTCTCGTCAATGGAGTAAATACAAGTTGTAGGCGGAGTAGCCTCTCGTTTAAACCCTAGGCAAGGCGTCGGGTGTTTTAAGAGATACTTGGAGTGGGGACACCACCTTTGCAACATCTACCCTCAAAATTGGTATTTGACGATGTTTTTGATTTTGTGTTACCCCCTCGATATGATTCTCCCCGTTCTGATTACATCCTCTTTTATATCTATAAGGACGTAATCATCATGTGGTAGATGAATAATAAGTTGACGATATGAAACGACATTTTTCAGTCTATCTTTCCACCTTCAACTCCCTAATTTTAGAAGTGTATAGTGGGTTTGACATGAATCAACCATACAAATGTCCTTAATATATTTGTCCTCAATGATTGCTCCTTTCTTAATGAAGAGCAACCGTCTGGATGATATTTTGGCTCTTCCCTTTTTTTTCGAGCTTGGACATAGCTACTGATAAAGGTTTGCCATCAAATTTTATGAAAGTCATCATAGACTCTATTGTCGTATATTCGTGGCTTCTTGCCATCATCATTTCTCCCCTCATTAGCTTGAGGGCATTTGAATGATGCTTTATATCGAGCATATTATAAGCTCAGTGATATATACCTTTAATACCAAAGCCTTAAAAGTTATTGGCTTGGTAATACCAAAATGAACCATTCATTACAGAAGCAAATTGGCTTATGACATTTTTGAGATGTACTTGTCCACTTAAACCTTTCAAAGTAGTTAATCATAGACTTTTCCATCTTGTGTTAAGGTCATTCTACTAGCTTGATTCAATGAATTTGCTAGGTGCTTGCAAAGTCCATGATGCAGAACTTTGCTTTTGATTTTAGCCGTTAGATAGGCTTTTTATCATTAAGGCATCCATATAGTGTAGCTTCACCACAAGTGGAATGGGTATGAGCAAGGTGCTCACATGGTGAGCCACGAACGCCATTGAACTTGTCAAGATCATTTCTTTCATGATCTAGGGGACACAGAGACTGAACCACAATGTGTGGAGCTTGATCATTTGCATCCGAAGATAGACAAATTATTTGAAGCTTGAAATCCCATGAACCCTTCACCAATCATCTCCATGATATATTGGAGAGACATAAGTGAGTTACCCCTTGGGTTTTCATCACTTGTACTTCATTTATATTTTAAAACACCCCTTATTTGTTTTGACTGATTGCTTCAGCTATAAGCGGCGTTATTTTGTTCGCACTGCCTTATTTGAAGTTGCGACTTTGAGACTAGTTCCTTCAATGCCAAGTATGATTATAACTAACACTGGCATGTATTTTTGCATAGTCTTGAAAGACGAGAGTAATTTTCTGTCAAAAGGTTACGAGTGGAAACTCCCTACTTTGATAAAGGAAAGAGTGGTCCTTATCTAATGGAGAACCATGTTTTTACACCATTCATTGTAACCACGACATGGAAGAGGTCAATAGATAAGTGACCTTGGAGCCATGCTTACACATTAAGTTTCTCTCACGTTGAATCTCATGAAGAGTCTAACATAGGTTTGGAACCTGGTAATTCGGGATATCGGACTTGTTGTCCTTAATGGGGCTCACTCTTAAATAGGAATTTTGAGGAGCCCATACAACCGACTTAACCTCTTAAACCTTACTAGGTCTTCAAGGCATAAAATTTGTCAAACCTTAGACCATATGGTATGTATAAGGAGGTTTAAAATCTGGTTGTTTTGGATTTCGGACATTTTGTCCTGGACGAGTCTCCCTCGTAAATAGAAGTCGAGATGCTCGTTAAACTTCCTTAACCTCATGAACCATTTTAGGTTTTGAAGGCTTAAAAAATTTTTTGACAAAGGAAACATTGAAATGAGTCCACTCCAAATGGAGGGTCATGTTGACTTATTTCAAGCTATCCCCTAAGGATCGAAATAGACCCCATATCGATTTGATTCCGAATATCAACTAGAGAAAAGCTTATTGTTTTTTTCTTCCTCTTTTGATATGGAATGATTAATTTGATTATAGCCAACTCTTAAGCTATAGAGTGTTCGGCCAATAAAGACGATAAAGTCTTCTTGAATACATTCTTGAGACCCCTTATCCTCTCAAATTTGTCGACCTTGTTAGTCTTGGAGGAAATTTGGGTAGAATGTTACATACCCCCTTTCATCATGATTACTTGGATGATGGGATCTTGAGAGGATCTTCAAGATCCTCTTTGATTACTTGGATGATGAGTCTTAATAGCATTTAAGAGCGTCATACCAAGAGCTCAAATATTAAGGGGCTTATTGCCCTAAGACGATGGATTTCGATGGACATTAGTTTCATACCCCCTGGGCATCGCTCTTTTTTTTTCTCTACTGATCAATGGATGCCTTGCACAATGTTATGACAAGCTCTTCAGTTGTAGATTGCTTGACCAACGCATGTCGTATAATCCTCTCGACTCCATATTTGTAACCCTTTTGTTCTCTTTGATTTGTTGACCTTGGTGGTCTAGAAGAAAAATTGGGCTAAGTTTTACATAACTCTCTTTCGTTTTGGAGACTCGAATTGTGAGTTTGAGAGGATCTTTAGTGACGATACTTGGTGTCACTAGTTCTTGGGAGTATCATCAAATGAACCCATTCAACATGGAGCTTGATGTCGTAGGATGATTGACTACGTTTGGCCAAGAGTACTATACGTCTATACCCTCTTAGCATGTATCCATGACAAACATCCTTTCACACCTCTCCTTCTAATGTTCTCGAATGAGGTTTGAAGGTCCACATAGTAGTCTTAAAACGAGTCTCTAGAGAATGTGAGCCCTTACTGAAATGAAGGAGTATCTCGACAATCTCTTCTTAATCTACGACCCTCAATAAAAAGTGTAAGCAATGGAGAGCTCGTTAAAAATGATTGTTGCATTCAAAAGTCTTTTTTTTTGTTTGCAACAAAATATATCAAATATATGTATTGACATTACTTAAAGATGAAAAGAAAGAAAGGGTCCCACCAGGCGTGCCAAAAATATGTTGAGCAAAAATGTACACAAAATTGCAAAACATATAATAATTATTTTTATTTTAGTTCGACCCTCTCTTTTGACTCTTTTGATTAAAAGCAATATCGATACAAAATATTTAATGTTTTTTATGATTTGGGCTGCACCCAATTTTACGGGTTGCCTACGTATCTCTTTTATAGAGAATCAAGCCTTACGTAGTTTAGAATTATTTGTTTGTTTATTTTGGTTTTATGTTTGATTTCCACACATCAGCGGAATAAGCCCGAACCCACCTTCTAAAAAGGGTTGCTCGAACTCAAACCAACTATCATTTGTGCGGTGCAAATAAGATTAAACCCACCTTCTAGGAAGGGTTGTATAATCTCTTCACTATCAAACACAAGGCTTAAGGGTTTATTGTTTTTAATTTAATTTGTGATTGAATACGGCACATTTATATTTTTATGTCGTATTTCCTACGTATCCATTTATATGATATGGAATCAAGTCAAACGTAGTTCTAGGACATATATCTCGTTTGATTTGAGATCCGCGACTGGACTTGATATATATGATCAATATCAAGTTTCCTACGTAGTTCATAAAGAACATCAAGTCTTTACGTAGTTCTTTAGGAGACGTTAATTTACACTGGGGTGTAATTGAACTCGATGACACATTGTCATATATATGGAGTTTCCTACGTAGCCTTTATTAGGCATCAAATCAACGCGTAGTTCTTAATGACATATTAAAATTCAATTTAAAATTGTGATTGAATTTAACGCGTACAAATTTCACGTTAAATTTCCTACGTACCCGTATGAACGGGATCAAATCATACGTAGTTCTAATGACCCATTAAAATTTAATTTAAGGTCGTGATTGAATTTAACGTATACAAATTTACGTTAAATTTCCTACGTACCCGTATGAACGGGATCAAATCATACGTAGTTCTAAGGTTTAATTTTGATTTTGATTTTGGGTTGTGATTGAACTCAATGGACACATTGTCTTATATTGAGTTTCCTACGTAGCCTTTATTAGGCATCAAATCAATACGTAGTTCTTTTGTGAATATGTTAATTTAATTTGGGGTGTGATTGAACCTGACGATCCTTAATTAGCTTTATGTCAAGTGTCCTACATACCCTTTTTAAGAAGGGATCAAATCACTTGTAGTTCATATAGGACAACTATGTGTATAAGTTAAATTGTCCATACGAAACGATATTAGCCTTTGGCTATCAAATTCTTTTGAAAATCATCTATACTTATTTTCATGGTCGGCGTATATAATTTATTTCACCAACTATGCTTAAATTTAAAATAAGGGGGCTCATAACATGAGCAATTATTTTGATTATTTTCCCTTGGTTGTAAAATAATCAAAATGTATAGATCACGTGAACATATCACGCCTCTTATAATAATATGACCAAAATTACATTTGTGCAGATCATGTATGTGGACTAGCCTATCATTGGCTTTAGAGAAATTAGCCACAACAAGTCTACCCAATTCCTTACGGTAACTTCAAATTCATTTTTTTTATTTTAATCATAACCAATTTACGATTGTGCATAGATTTTGTTAACCTCCGTACATAAAAGATGAGATTAAAATTGTGGGTATACTTTTATCTCTCTTTTTAGGAGAATAAATTCAAAATCAGGTTAAGATATTTCCTCTTTTATCAAAACCTCTTTATATATATTGTTACTTTATAACCAAGGGAAACAAGCGTTGAAAAACAAGCGTTCATAATGATCAAGAAAGGTATGTCCATATATGACTCCCTCGTCTTGTAATTTTGTGATTAAAATCACGTAAGTTCCTATGATCCATGATCTAACGGGTATGAAGATTGAAGAGTAATTACTCCAAATCCATCCTCGTTTCGGTTAACGTGGAGACCCGAAAGTAATTACTTCCAAGTCAACCACAAATCCAGGGATAACATAGAGACCCATGAGTAATTACTCTCGGGTCAACTATGAACATCGACATGATATAAGGGTGCGAAGTAATTACTTCCAATCCCTTCAAGTCTTAATTCCCTGTGTAAGATCAAAAGGGGCTCTGACCGTGATTAATCCACCGTTGCAGACACACGTATGGATAGAAAGCCATTTAAACGTCTATTGAAATTTGGCTTCAAAATCTGGCTTTCAAAATGAATTCCACCAAAACAACCGATTATATATATAAGCAACGGTTGTTCCATGCAAAAGCGTTTGGGAACGGGATTGATTTCTATTTGAAAGAAAAATCACCATTCTTTAATTTGGAGGAAGAGAAGAACAAAAAAAAAGAAAAACGGCACATGGATTGCCTATCAGATCTTCAATGCCAATTTGATCTCCCTTTACCCCTTAAAACATGGTTGGCCTTTTCTTTACGTGCCAAAACCAACCACCTTCTATTCCTTTCTCTTGATCTTATATACTAGTTTGTGTAGGAAGTTAATTTGGTAACTACCGATTAACCACCATTTTAACTTCTTTTCATTTTAATTATGTTTTTTTTTTAATCTTTTATGGTTTAATGGGCCAAAATTTAACCCATCAAATCAATCCCAATTTGGGCCTAATTAAATACATGACATCAAGCCCAATTTTAATTTGAGAGATTTGTATTTGAATTTTCTTAAATCAACCAAATTTATTATTTTGGTTAATTTTCTTACCATTTCAAATAAAATCTTGATTTAATATAATTTTGTGAAATTTTGCCCGCAAACATTGGGCTTCAAGCAAACATGGATGGTTCTCAACTTCATCGGCTATTAAACATATAACCAAGATTAATAATTACTCCCATAATGTTAATCATTGGATATGGAAAATGGATATATTGCCAAAGATCAAAAACTTTTTATGGAAAGTGGACAACAATGGGCTATCAACAAAAAACAGATTAAGGGAACAACAGGTTGTAGTTCCAGGAGGATGTATTATGTCATTGTACATATGAAGACATTGGTCACATGCTCTTTCAATGTGATCATACGCTTAAAACAACGAAAAAAATAAATCCCAAAATTGAGCGAGTTCTAATAAACTTTGATTCTACAAATAAAACTCCAAAGCAAATGCTTTCGGAAATAAAACAAATGCTGAACTCACAAGAACTTAATGAATTGGCTACTATATGGTGGGGAATTTGGCATCAGAGAAACAAATTAGTATTCCAACAAACGCCAACAGATCCCATTACTGATCTACCTAATTACATAAAAACACAACTCGAAAACTGGAAACAAGCTAAAGCATGGGAGGAAGATGAGACAATAATAGGACGAAAAACAATTAAATCTCAACAACGGGGCGAAAAAGTGGAAATCTGGCAAAAACCGAAACAAGGAGTTTATAAATTGAATTTCGATGGATCCAAAAATTCAGAAGGATTAACTACAACCGGAGTAGTTATTAGGGACCTAAATGCTGAAGTTATTGAAATTGATACCAAAAAATATGGAGAAATATCAGTACTAAAAATTGAAACCCTTGCATTACGTGATGGTATACGAAAAGCCAAGGAATTAGGAATCCGGAAACTAGAAATTGAAGGAGATAATCTAACAGTTATAAACTCTGTTAAAAAACTAACACAGAGCCCATGGGAGATTCATATTCTCCTCTCTGACATCCTGGTCTCATTAAGTTGTTTTGAGACCGTCATTGTTACCCATGTGGGCAGAAATTGCAATGCTGTGGCCGATAAAATTGTTAAGTTGGGCCATAGTCTCCATGTGGGTTCCATTAAGAATCACTTAGAACTTCAAGTTCTCGTCCGTCAGGACGCTATATGACGTCCTCCGTAAAGGGGTCTCCTAATTCTTACCTTTTCAAAAAAAATAAAAAAAAAATATAAGATTCTTTACTCTTAGGATATAGGGTAAGTATATAAAAACCAAATCAATAACTATAATATTATATAGTATTAAGTAAATCGTTAAATTATTAATGCTTTATAGCAACCAAATCAATGATAAGTAATACTATATAGTATTAAACAAAATTTTAAGTTCTTAATGTTTTGTAGTAACCCAATAGATGATAAGTAATATTATATAGTATTAAGTAAATTGTTATGTTCTTAGTGATGTATAACTAATTTTTAATTCTAGTAAAATTTTAAGTTCTTAATTCTTTTTTAAGTTATATCATTCAATCTTGATAATAATCCTAGACATATCATTCAATCTAATTGTTCGTGCTATCATTGACTTTCAATTTTTGAATTGGAAGAGTAATATCTTTACTTGAAGGTAAATCCAATATAAATATTGTTAAACAAACTTCATTATAATAATATGAATTTATAATTTAGTTACGAACTAATTTAGTAAATAAATGTTGCTTACGTTTCCCACTCCATCTGTTAAAATTCATCCCAATCCCAAATAAATATAGTTAGAAATACTAGAACCTTTTTGTATATTTTTTAATCAATGTTATATTTTTCATAAAATTTCACTTAAATACATAAAACAACAACAAAAAATTGAAGTTTCATCATTTTGTAATCAGAATTTGAGTTTTAAACAAATTACATTTACATAATTGGACGAAAATAGCTATTAAAAAATTATTACTGTTTTTGAAAAAAAGGAGATTGGTTTTACTATAATAAATAATTTAACCAAAATATTAGAAAAAGAAAACCTAAATTTTGTGCAGATCCGGAACCGTACAAGATTATCTTGTACGGGTTTAGGACTAGCACAAAATCTTATGTTGGTTTAAGATTACCACAAAATGCCTGTCTTTTTTTTTTAATAAACTGTGCGGATTATGAACTCTGTTGAGCAAAAATGTACATAAAATTGCAACACACATTTAAACTATTTTTATTTTAGTTTGACCCTCTCTTTTGACTCGTTTGATTAAAAGCAATGTCGATAAAAGACATTTAACGGTTTTGTATGATTTGGGTTGCACCCAATTTATGGGTTGCCACGTATCTCTTTTCTAGAGAATCAAACCTTACGTAGTTCGGATTCTTATTTATTTGTTTTTGTTTTGTGTCTATGTATGATTTTCATGCATCGGTGCAATAAATTTGAACCCACCTTCTATGAATGATTGCTTAGACTCAAACCAACTATCATTTGCACGATGTGAACAAAACTATACCCACCTTCTATGAACGGTTGTATAATATCTCCACTATTAAACATAAGACTTAAGGGTTTGTGTATATTTTTTATTTGATTTTAATTTAGTTTGTGATTGAATATGACACATTTACATTTTAGGTCGTATTTCCTACATTTCCATTTACATGATATGGAATCAAGTCAAACGTAGCTCTCAAAGACATATTAAATTTTAGATTAAAGTCGTGATTGAACTTAACGAGTATGTGTTATGTTAAGTTTCCAACGTATCCTTATTTAATGAGATCAGATCAACGCTTAGTTCTTTAACTTTAATTATAGGCTAAATCACTCATATGGAAAGAATATAACCCAATAGTATTTGAGTCGTCTTTCTAAAAATTAAATGTACTGCCTTTATTGTCAATGTACTTAACTCTGTTTGGTATAATCCAACCCATATATTTTTATAGATAAAGACTTGGTCATAACACACGGGACTGTTTATTATTATTTTTGATAAGCGATTGAATTATTTTCATAACAAATCCCCCAAGCCTACGTATATAAGGTGGACGTACATATATCTTTAATCCCTTAATTATACCATGGTTTGACAACATATTAAAGTTAAGCATGAACACGCTATCAAGAACACTTGATCACACCATCAAAAGTTTGTCAAATTTCAGTTGTTTGCCCCCCCCCCCCAAACTTTGGTACAAACCCATTGAAGTGACCACTCAATGTATAATTGTTATTATCTCACTTTGAGATAGGAAGATTTTTTAATCATAACCTTCCCCCTTTCCTTAAGAGCATTACGGGGGGATATCTCCACCAAATCTTCATTAAATTCAAATTTTAAAATTAGATAGAAGCAAAAAGTATATATGATGTGCACTCCTATTTTTTGCTGAACACTCCTATCGAAGTTCCACAGCGACAATATGTGGAAATTAGTGAAAAGTCTTCCTTGCTTTATCAATTGTTAGATTAAAACTTTGACTTCATTATTTTTTGTTAGTTGAAAGTTTTACGGGAATCCATTCACGATCATTGATGTCCGGACATATTAATGCACTTTCTGCACTTCATGATATAGGACAACCCACTTTTTTAGCCCATGCACCCCTATGCTTCATGTAATTTGCGCTAGCTCATGTCACTGAACGTGTTTTTGAGATTGGCTATGTTTAGAGAACAAAGCATTCCTTTGCACGTTGGATTTTGAATAATTTTACACGTCTTTGTGTTGAAATGGAGATGCATGCACAATACTCAGCGGTTTTAACTAAATTTTCTTTATTAGTCACATATAATATCTTGGATTTTGAATAATTTTACACGTCTTTGTGTTGAAATGGAGATGCAAGCACAATACTCAACGGTTTTAACTAGTTTCTCTTTATTAGTTACATATATATCCAACATGTGGTCTTTGGGTCCTTACAAAGATTTTTGTTTTTGAAGGTTCTGGACATAGTAGATCACGTCTATGTTGCGGAGTAGAAAATATCAACAAACAATACCCATTTGCACCTTTGAAGGTATTTTTTTTACAATAACAAGATACTAGTTTTCACTCTTACCTTTTATAACAAATTTGAACATATGCACACTTTGTAGTATTTGACAAAAACTTTAAGACTTCGCTTTGAAGAAGGGGTGGAAATGCTTAAGGTGAGAAAAACTCAAAAACGCATCAAACTTAAAGATTTTGTTTTATTTGTATGTTACCTTTTTTCTTGGCTTTGTTTCTACTCCCCTTATTTCTTTTATATATAAACTTTGCGTTAAGATTAGCAATCTGTACGTAAGGGCCAAGAGGAAGGAAGATTAGGTAGAAAAATAGGATTAGAGAATTGAAGAGGAGAAGTGAATTCAGTCACCAGTAGAGGAAGAGAAAGGTAGTTCGAACAACAGGAAAGGAGGCGTGAGGAGTAGGAGGGATTAGGGTTAATTATTTTCTTCTTAATCATAAAAGAGTTACAATGCGGTATTTATACTAAATCCTAATAGTTCAATAAAAGGCGTCCTGGGTAAAGAACCGTAAAGAAACCCGCAAAGAGAGTTAGAAAACTCTAACTAAAAATTACAATAAAATAATACTAGAGAAATACTTAAGAATAATAATCCCGAAATCGAGTCGGAGGCTTGCGTTCTCGAGGAGGTCATAGGTTCGAGTCCGGTTGAGCACTTGTTTAGGTATCAATTACTCCCCCGGTGACATCCTCCTTCTCCTCAAGGCGTAAATCAAAAGCACTCCCCGGTGGCGGTGTGTCTACAAGCACACTTGTCAACCCAAAACACTCGGCTTTTATGAAACGATAGCTAGAGATGTCATTCTGGACTCCTAAGATATCATGTGCATTATGCGTGGCGTCGTCCTCACTACCCAACAGTGCTAAGAAACGATGCTTGCAACGATGACCGGGAGCATACTTCTTGTCACAATTCCAACAAAGCCCCTTTTTTGTGCGTTCTGCACGCTCTGCAACAGACAAATGCTTTATCGGAAGACTCGTGACATTGGTCTCCGGATGAGGCCCATTGACAGCAGAAATCGGGTTGTTGACACTACCCGGAGCGAAGTGAGTCGCATTCATGCTAGCCACCATATCAATATAAGACGTCTCAAGTTCTCGTGCTAGGGAAAACGCTTGGGCGAGCAACGTCGGATTGCGTAGATTTAACTCACGTTGGATGAGTTGATTTAGTCAGGCTTTGAAGAATGATATCAGAGTTCCTTATGATAAACCCTCCACTTTGTTCAACCCGTTCTCGAACTCAGTTTGAAATTCCATCATTGTAGATCTCTGTTGCAATTTATCCAATAGCCCGACGTAATCCTCGTATTGGTGAGGATCAAATCGTTGTTTCACTGCTTCCAAGAAGGCTTCCCAAGTCTGCATACAATTATTCCTCCTCTGATATCGGAACCAATTAGAATCCGGTGAATCAATGAGCATACCGACCAACTGTAGCCTCTTGTGTGTTGGTGTATGGAAATAGTCGAAGTAAGTTTGCACTTTGTACACCCAACCCGACGGATCCGACCCATTGAAATGTGGGGCATCCAAGCCAATTTTGGGAGGGCGATCCGGATCCGGGTTCGCATCGGCCACCACACGGCCCTGTTCTTGTTGTTGTTGCGGCGTTAATTGAGGGGGTTGGAGTTGCAGACCCCCATCTCCTTGGCGACGCGGTTGACCATTAAACAGGTTTTCGGCGACGATGCCACGGTTCTGATCGTCGAGGATATTACGAGTCTCCAAAATATGGAAAACCTGATCAATCGAGTCTGACAAACTTCCACCGTTAGGGTTTGGAGTATCTCGCGAATATCAACGTCATAATTGGTGACGTGCGAAGGCTCTTCGTCGTTAGACATGGCGGAAGGTGAGTTCAACAATATTGAAAGCAACAACTTCTAAGATTAGGCAGTACGTAAGGGCCAAGAGGAAGGAAGACTAGGTAGAAGAATATGATTAGAGAATTGAAGAGGAGAAGGTGAATTCGGTCACCAGTAGAGGAAGAGAAAGGTAATTCGAACACCAAGAAAGGAGGCGTGAGGAGAAGGGGGGATTAGGGTTAATTATTTTCTTGTTAATCATAAAAGAGTTACAATGTGGTAATTATACTAAATCCTAACGGCTCAATAAAAGGCGTCCCGTGGAAATAACCGTAAAGAAACCCGAGAAGAGATTTATAAAACTCTAACTAAAAATTACAATAAAAATATACTAGAGAAATACTTAACACTAATAATTCCGAAATCGAGTCGAAGGCTTAATTGCGTTCTCGAGGAGGTCGCAGGTTCGGGTCCGGTTGAGCACTTGTTTGCGTATCACTTTGATTTAACTAATGTGGGTATTATACTATTATTAGTAAGAAAGTACCAAGGATTAGTGTTTGAGACCCAAAATACACTAGATCCATGTAAAATGAAGAATTATATCTAAACCTCACATATTTTTTTTGGCTTTATATTACATAAAACGTGATAAAAAGGATTTATTATGCATCTAAAACATGATAAGAATCTCATTATAGTATAGAGACATGTTTGATACTTAACAATCCATTACTGTTTTTTTGATATCACACCTTCGTGATGCTCGAGATAAGCATTAGAGGTAGCTTAAGGGTACTGCAATTTTCTTGTGAAATTACTAGATATGTGTCTTTCTTGATGAATTATGCATTACATTGCACTTTCATGGTGCGGGTGTGTCCATCTGGACTCACTAGGCCCTACTAGGTGGGATACACTGGGTAGATGATGTGTTCTCACTTCTCAGTCCATATTTCTCCTTCAACTAACAGTTGCTTTGCTATTGTAATTGGGCATTTCAAACATAGTTCAAGGTTTTGTTTTCTAGTCTTGTAGGAGTTTAGGAGATTTTTATAATCTTAGGATTTTGTTAGAACTCATTCACCATTACTGACTTCTAGCTCTAGTGAAGTTGGTGGAGCAAGCACCCCAATTTTACAAGCAAATGGTTATTGGTGGTTATATGGGACGTGTTTTCCAGATTGGCCCAGTTTTCAAAGTAGAGCACTCATTTGCCCAAAGGTATTAATGTGAGTTTATAGGTCTTGGTGTTGAAATGGAGATGAAGGAACACTACTATTTAGAGGTTTTATTTTCTCTTCCTTGAATATTCACATAGATTAAGCATACGGTTCGGCTCCTTACAAAATCTACTATTGTTTTCTAGATTATGAATGTAGTGGATAATCGGCCTCTTCGTTGCAATTTTTGACCATTTTATTTGGATTTGGTTTAGAGTAGTTTACAATGCTTTTCTGCAACTTTGCTCACTGTAGTTATAGTTTGGACCTTGAGAGCGATCACACCGAAGATAGATGGTGCTAGATGCACCTCCTGCCCTTGGTTACAATGCTTTATGAAGATGATTATCTTAGCTCCTTTCACAAATATCCTTGTTCATCTAATCTAGATATTTGATTTTGTAAAAATTCAAGCATTTATAATTTTATATTAACTAATAATTGTTATGTGATTATACTTCTTACATCATGCAAGTGACCTTCCAATCACTTGCACCAATCAATGGATTTTAATACCGATTCACCGTGTGAATATATTAGAAGTATTTAAAACAATAGAGTTTTGCTCAAGTAGAATTAACATCCATAGGCAAACTAGTAAACTCAATAAAAGGAACTGTGCAGAGCTAGATTAGCTAAGAAACTAGATGCCTTGTTCACCGATCTTCGTGTATGGCATAAACGAAAACCTCCCACAAGTTAAGTTTCGTTGGATCAGTTCCTTGCATTGTTTGATTAGGAAATCAATCGGATGGGTCTTGAGAGAATTGGATAGTAAAGATGGTGAGAGAATTGGCTTGGATAGTGGAGATGGCTAAAGTTGAACCTGATTCTATGATCATATGAGAGATTTGAACTCAATGCCATCACTAAGCCATGATTAATAGCCCAAAGCTCCTCTCTCAATGTTGTACACACGCAGGCCATTACAAAGTAAAAGCTTTGAGGACAGTGTTCGACTTATCCCGAGCGAGACCTCCTCCACCAACAGGGACGTGGTTACCTTTAGAGCAAACATCTGCATTATTCTTAATCCAACTCGCAAGTGGAGGTGTCCAAACGTGCATTTGATTGGGTTGAGCTGAATGAATGCCTAGAGTTGTTCTTGTGCCAACTATTGCATAAGTTTGGGCTGAATGGAAGGCTTTTGTAGTAGATACCACGTACCAAGGAAGAGAGGCCATTACAACTATCCACCTTGTCAAAAACGAAATCATTCCTGCATGTCTAGGTAAACCAAACTCCAAACTATTTGTAAAATTCTCCCTCCAAGTCAAATAAATTACCTCCTTTTTGTTTTATTTTTTCTGTTGCTTATATTTTTTGAAGCTCCTTTAGTTTTCCATGTAGAACACATGTCACAATATAACTTTTAATATTTTACTAATAAATGCCAGAAAAATCAAAGAGAAAAATATTGATTTAAGAAAATCAAAAGTCTTACTTTATCTACAATAATTATAAAAATATAAAATATGTAAATTTAAAAATCAAAGCATGTTCAAGTATAATTATGGTTTGTTTAAAATTAAATAAGTTCACTCATCATATAAACTTGGGTTAAAGACACCAATAGCCTATTTTCACTAATCAATTCCAATAATATACCCCTAGACAATAATTTGGACAATAATAACCTAATACATAAAATTGGACAAAATTGTCCTCTAAAACCAATTTACGTAGATTTAGAAACCTCGCTTCTATAGTTTTACGTAGTTCTCCATACATCCACCCTACAATCTTCCTCCCGCCGGCCACCTTCCATCTGCGGGCCGCCGCCCTCCCGCCGCCCTACCATCGCATTCCTACCGCCGCCATAGCCTATCCCAGATCTACGCATCTACGCCGCCCACCATCCTCCCGCCGGCCACCTTCCTCCCGCCGGCCGCACTACCGCCGCCCTGCGTCGGCCACCCCTCCACCTCCTAGGTCGCAACTCTTAAACTTGCGTAGATCTGCAATTCGCAATTTGCAACTTGGGTATGTTACATTAATTTTTGTAGGGTTTGTTACATTTTATGTAGATTAGATTTTATGTAAATTAAAGTTGTTAAGGTCCTGTTACATAATATTTGTTAGGATCTTGTTACACTAAATTAATTTTATGTAGAATAACTTATGTATGTTAAAGTATTACATTAAATGTATGTAGATAAGATTTATGTAGATTTAGTCTAGTTTATTTAAGTACTAGAATCTTGGCCCCTGCGTATCGCAAGGGCAACATTCTTTTTATACGTACTTCTTCTAGATTGATTTAAATGTAGAAATATAGGTAAAATTAATGAACACGGTAAGTTAATATTCTTCTCCGGTTTTAACTTGGGTCAGTGTAAAATTTGGCGATTTACGATAAGATAATAAGATAATAAATTATCGGAAGACCACCACATAAATATAAGGTCTTGGTAAAAGTATGAATTACTCCTTCTATCCCTCAATGTTTGTCTCATCCCCATTTTTTCGTCCCGAAATGTTTGTTGTATCACCTTTTTTTTTCTATCAACTACTTTTTCACTTTTAACAACCACATTTTATCACTTTTTATTCTACCAGTCTACTTTTTCATCATTTTTTTTCTCTTTCCTCATTTCATACAACAACTTTTTACACTCATCAACCTTTTTACATTCAATCACTCACAATTTATCTTATTCTTTCTTTATTTCTCTTACTTCCTTTCACCCATCAACCTTTTCTTACACAAAAAATAAACTTTTTCCTTGCCTCAATCTACACGCAAATAGTGTCATTAGACAAATACATCGGGACGGAGGGAGTAATATAATGCAAAAAACAACATAAATATAAGTAACAATATCTTTCGAAACGCAGTAAAATATGATCTTATTGTGATTGTTTTTTCTTAAAACGTAACTCTACTTAAAATATATCTCTAACTTATATATAACCCATCAGCTAAAATTTGGCCGGGAAAAAATTTGGACTCTCGTAGGCAATCACAATCACAAACTAAGCCATTTGCTATAGCTGAGTTTTTGAGATTGTATATTTCAAAAGAAAAGATAAAAACAAATAGAAATGATATTTTAAAGATGCACCGTACACGCACGTAGACAGACATTTAAGGGAGAATTCAAATGGGGTGGTATATGAAAATGTGTAACGTAAGGGGTTTAAATGACTAAGCGGCTAAAACAACGCCATCATTCTTTGGCAAAATAAACAGCTAAAATTGGTTGATCACCAAATTAATTACATAACGGTTTTATTTTTTTGCGTTGGTTGCATAGGAAAATGAATGGGTGATGATATAATAAACTTATATTATGAATTTGATTAACTTGTTATGAAGAGTAAAAGAAAACAATATAATTTTGTATAAAATTCTTAGCATTAATTGCGCTACTATTGTCTTTTTTCCATATAAGTTATTTTTTATCAACATATATATTTCATTTATATGGACCTCATTAATAGATTTTTTCGTATAGGTTTTTAGAACTCAATTATGTATATTTATATATTAGTAAGAGAATAATATTTAAAATATTTACCTTGAACGTATAATTTTCTATGTTATTCAAAAAATATTTGATTTGCACGTGTTAGATAAAATGATTTTCACTTTATGTATTTTGATTTAAAAGTAAAAATATAATTGAAACAACGCTAGTTTGTCTTTCGAATTGGAGTAGAATGAAAGAATCATCGGATTGAATTGCAAAACCCTAAGTATGTGTGCTACATAATATAATTGGGTGTATGGACGTCTCATACTGTTTTGTTTTTTATTTTTATTTTTAAATTAAGTAAGTAAGATTTGTGTAATCTAATCTTACTCAATCTTCATTAAAAATATCCCTCAAGAAAGTTCTTAACAAAGAAAAAATTATGTATTAAGTTATAGGAAGTTTCTCAATTTTATTAACGAAAATAAATTATTCAGTTTAGCTTCTCCCTAAGGCAGAATGAGAAAGTAAAAATTCTCGACATCAACCCGAAATCAATTATAAAACATATCTTAGTCTACTTCTTTATCAAATAAAAAGTACTCTCCCATTTATCAACTTAATTACACCCGCATATAATATTAACTGAATCCATTCCATGACCTCAGTTTGACTCAAGAATAACAGTATGCATCAACAAAGTTGTGGTGTTTTGATTTCTTAGGCCATCCGCAATGCTGAATCCGAAAACGGATTCTTAACCTCCATATCAATTTTCTCACTCTTCCATCTCATTTAAATTCCTATTTCTAGTTTATTTCCACGACCCACATCCCCACTTCATTCTTTAGAACCCACATTCTTTATATTATTTTTATCTTTATTTATTTAACTTTATTATTTGATTCTTGTCATTATTTAATATTACGGTATAATATTAAATTTAAATATACAATTATATCGATTTAAAATATAATGAGTAATTTGCTTAATTAAAGTATGACGTTTAAAATAATAGAAATGACAAACAACATGTTTTATTTCACGTTGAATTAAAAAACATTGGAATACATTGAAACAAAGGGGTAAAATATTGCTTTAAAATGTGCTTATTTATTTTCGTAATGCTTTAAAAATGTCTACTTTATTATTTAAATGTGTACAACTAATATCTTTTGTCATTAAGTATACTAATTGTCTTTGTATAATACGTAAAGTTATATATATTAGTTTTTTTAACCAAAGCATATATAAAATGAGTGTCTATGTATAAATAAAAACAAAACAATTTTTTTTTGAAAAAGTTAAAATGCCTCATTGTTAAAATAATCGCAAAACAGGTTTATAAACAACAAAAGGGTAAAAAAATAGCTAGTCGTTGGATTGGATCGGAGGGATAATATCGTGCCGTGTGTACCTGTAACTTTCTTGGGGACAAAATTGGAGTTATACGCCCATTTTTTGGGACAACGTGGCACTTAAAAATCCCATGAAATTGGACTCTATATCAATTCTTATTTCCTTTCTACTGTGGGGAAGAACTTAATCATTCTTTTAATTTAAAACCCGGGTGGCCTTAGTGCTGTTTTTGATGGATCCACTAAATAAATTAACGGGCTTGCATACATCTTTGATTAATTAGCACAAATAAATAAAATTAAATGATGATCGATAGAATTTACCAAGAATGATGCCATGGGCTCCCCTGTAGTAGGAGGTAATGAGAATTTGTCCTGCCCAGTTGCACCAACCCACCTCAAAATCAATCACAATTCATCCACCTAATACTTTGATGATAATATACATATATACATACCAGTTTAATTAGCTAGCTACTCCATCTATGATTGTTTGACCTTAGCATTTGGGTTTTGAATAAGGTGGATATATTAGCGAGTTTGATGATACGTATATATACCCTAATTAAGTTTTACAAATTGCTTGTGATTACCTTGACTTATGTACATTTTTGGTGTTTCGTATGCTTGTAGTTACCTATCCAAATCTATTTTTTTTATCAATCCTTTTCTCTTTCGTCTTCAACTTATTTCATTTGGATGCATAGGCAAGAAGCTCACTTATTACCCACTAAAAGTAGAACTGACTAATATATATTGGTTTTTGTCATCTATAATTGGATTCTTTTTTATCACTATACTTGTTCAAAATCATTCTTCTACATGTATGAGAGGGATGATGATGGAGCTGGGATAGTGGCACCACTCCTTTCTCATAAAAGTCATTGGTAACTCAATAGACTTGAAATTGCCAAGATCGTGGAATTTTATCCACTATGGCAAGGAAAAAGCTAGATATTTCTGCACTTAAAAAGAAAATCCAATTAATCAAGCTTTTGCATTTTCTACTAAGCCTCGTACTTTTTTACTAATGCCATGCTACCCATCTTCACTTCCTAACTACTGTACAGTTGAGTTACCAAGTGTATCACTTGCATTACACAAAAAAAGGGTAGATGGTAGAAAGCTACCAGCTATAATCAACATCCAATGTTTACAAACATGATGATCATGCTGAAATAATGATAATACACCAGTCTGAATCAGACCTATTTTGAAGCATCTAAACGATGTTTCGGTTCTAAAGAAACAATCTTTTCGTCTTTCCTATCTTCTTCATGCCTTATGGACTCGTTGTCCAGGTCAAATCTGAACCCAGCAGCACTCTCATACAAATCTTGGTCCCACAGATCAAGAAAACCAGATTTCTGTTCTGTTAAGGTTGGAACTAGAGGGGCAATGGGTGTGGACGATGAGCTGTCAAGCTTCTGCTTCTTCGAGGGCGACGAATGAGCACACTGCCTAATTTCTGCTGCTCCTCTATGATTTTCTGTAGATACTTTCCTTGCGCTTCAATCCTCATTAGCATTTGCTTTTGCACCTACAAACATGTAATTTGTATGATTTGCAATTGCTCAAGGAACTTGCATTTGCCATGAGCTCTTTGGATTTTGGGAATGAGCAGTCTCCAACACCATAACGTCCATGTGCTCATATTGTACAGTTCAATTTTTTGTCATATTCATGTTTATCATAATATACATAATCCAACAAAATTTTCCAATGGAGATTGGCGAGCAAATAAGAACTACAAATTTTTCTACCAACAAAAAAAAAATAAGCACCACAGATTGTACTTTATATACTTATATAGGCTAAACTGTCAGATGTTGGGATTGTTTCAACTGTTTATGTTGTCTTTATACATCATTTATTATTTGGTAATTTTATTGATCTGTAGTCACTTGCCAAAGAGAGTGAAAGAGAACTCAAATTTCCAATGGAGTTTGGCGAGCAAATAAGCACTACAGATTGTACTTTATATATTTATATAGGCTAAGCAATGAAGACAGTAGAACACACAAAGTATGGGAATTATAAATCAAACGTAGGAATGAGTCAAATATAAAACCTTTACTAATAAAGAACTTCCGAGAGTCACCATATTCTCCATCTCTGAAATCCCTACTCCTTGCATATAGGCTAAACTTCCTACTCCTTGAGCATCAAACAACAATATTTCCCCCTAAAATCCCCAAATTGACAACGAAAACCAATTAATCAATTCAATTCACCCGTAAACAAAGAAAACAGCATGTATGAACTACCCTAAATTTCATAAGTCAGACACAGCAAATGGGCAAAGTAGTAGCACTAACCTCCAACATCCACTTCAAGTTCATATAATAATCGGGATCCACAGCCTCTTGATAAGTCACCTTAACGCCCAAAATATGCCTGTAGAATGATCGTGTAAAGTACAGATCCAAAAGTTGTCCATCAAATAGAGCCTTCACTACCTGTACAAAACCAAAGCCCCCACCCAAAAGAAAAAGTGTATTTATTTTTTAAGACTTTTCCCTTCAAATGAGCCAAACAAAAGAAGAAAATAAGCACAAAAAGATACAATAAGAAGGTCCAACAAACTTGAAGTAGGATAGATGTTCAGTTTGGTAGACAGAATTAGGATTTTCCTGGAAAGAAGAAGGCTCCAAGGGTGTCAAAATTAGCCAAACTCTATCACCACTTGCCAGCTTAGGTTGTTTGTTGGTCTCCAGCATCAGTCCAAAATGAATATGGGGAAAATGTGTCCACTGTTATATTCATGGAATTTCAAAGAGAAAAAATCAGATAAACATTTAATAACTAAAAGAATATTAACATAATAACATGGTAACTATACATGCATGTACATATATAATGTTAGTGTATACATGGACATAATTGCATAGAATAATGTATAAATATAGTACGGCTTAATTACACTCTTGGCAACAGTGCTGAAGGCTTCTCCATGGGCAATATTAGGATTGTTGGCCTTAATCCTTTGAATCTCCTCCCTGCAAGTAAAATAACAATTGTGAAGTATCTCTGCTAGGCAAGATGGATGATATGAAAAACATTACACGAATATCCACCAGGCTAAGACACACATAATAACTATTGACAATAGGATGACATGATACAAATTAATTACCTCAAGCAATAAGGAAGTGGGGAGTCCGACAATCTTGCTTCACAACCTCATTTCACTGTCCTTTTCTTAAGGTACTCTGACAGTTCGCTTGTAGCATTTGATTGCCTTGTCTCCCCATCGAGGTTACTATTCTGCTGGCTTGTATCATCAGTACCTAAGTCAGATTTATTGTTCAAGATTATGTGCTGAATACATGAACAAACTGACCAATTGCAGAGGCATTTAATATGTATAGATCATCTAATGTTTCAAAGCAGGCTTACTGAGAGATGCAACTTCAGGAGTTGGAGCATTGTTATAAGCACCCCACCAGGTACACCATAACCATTTCCAATCTCTGTGTTAATTGCTCGGGACTCAGTTATCATTGGAAGAAGGACGACACTATCTCGGAGGTGGTGACACATCTTCGATGGTGGCTATGGTGATGGGTGAAGCCGGTGTAGCTTTCCGAGAAACGTCGGTCCAAATCAAACCTATAAAAAAACGCTTGGGGATAATGCCGACTTGAAGAAGACTCCGGCCAAATGGATTCCGAATTTGGAAGAGACAAAGGAATTAAACAACTCAGAAACACATAAATTGACCAAATTACAGCAAAATCTGTTTGAAAATATGATCAGTTACACCACTCCAGTCTAATTCAGCCAAGTGCGTCATAAAATTGAGCAAACCGACACCAAATTAAGCAATTCCCAAATATAAAATACCAATCTCAACGAAGAAAGAAGCGGTAACAAACCATAGAAACAGCGAATAAACGGTCCGAGCAGGATATGAATTCTCACCTCATGGCCGGTGTTGTGGGAAGAAGAAGCCGTCGGGGAAGGCTTGATGGTAGCGGAATTGGCGAAGGGAATTAGGAGTTCGAGATCTCTACTACTATTCCCAATCATGGCTGTCGTCGATTTGTCATCTCCCATCTCAAAACCTTCTGGAGTTGATCGGGATGTTTTACGATGGTGACCGAACCTGGCCGAGGGCGGAGGCTTCTCCATCTGCGATTGGAAGAAGGACGACACTATCTCGGAAGTCTCCTGCCTTGCAAGCGGCGCCAAGCGGCACCACCAAAACCACCACCTCCTCGACGCCGCCGCTCAGTTTGTTACCGCTGAGTTTGGAGTTGCTCTGCGGAGATCCGGCCGGCGGTGAAGAAGACGGCGAGCATGTCCATGGTCTTGTGATTTTGGGGGTTGGGAGAAAGGGGACAAGAGGAACGGAGGATAGTGAGCGTTGGGTTTCTTATTATTGCCCCAGCGTTAGGTTTCGGAGAGGAGAGAGGTCGCAATCCAGGATTATTAGCCGAGCGTTTTTTTTTAGGAATTACCTGAGCGTTTTTTTTAGGCATTAATAACCTTTCTTCATGGCTTGGCTGTTACACTTAGACCGAAATAGAACGTTTCATCCTTAATGGACACCTTAAATGACTCGGCATTTAACTTTCGATGCATGAAATCAGGCCACAAAACTATACAAAATTTGTATAAAATACGCAGCATTCATTACGCCGGGTTCCTTTTCTTATAGGTTTATTGATTGATGATTACATTAACTTACGTAGAGTAATTTTGTGTATGTGTTACATTAATTGTTACATTAATTTTATGTAGATTAGATTTTATGTAAATTAAAGTTGTTAAGATTATGTTGCATAATATTTGCTAAGATGTAAAAACGTAAATTTTATGTACAATAATTTATGTATGTTAAATTGTTACATTAAATGTATGTAGATAAGATTTATGTAGATTTCGTCTAGTTTATATAAGTATTACATTAATTTATGTAGAGTAAATTTTGTGTACAATACATACCTTGTGATCGGCGTCGTTGTCGTTGTTGGTGCGTTGGTGATGATTGGGTGGTGCTTTGGTAGTCACCGGAATGCGTTGGAAGGCTTCTCTGTAATACGTATTTTGGATGAGAGTTGTTAAATTGATGGGTATTTATTATTACTTCTTTAATAGGGGTATTTTGGTGTTTCCAATAAAAAGATATAGTTTTGGAAATAATATTAGATAGGGGTATATTTTTGGAATTGATAATTGAAAAGAGGATTATTGTGGGATTTTTCTTGTTTTTTGAAAAAAAAAAGATCTTGAATTACATTTATTCTAGGTTCTTATTGTACATAATTGGTTCCAATAATACTAAATTGTCTTCAACTTCATAATCTAGCATTACATGAATTCGAGTCCTTGCATTTCTTTGTTTTTGCTCGATAAAATCATTTAAATTATATGTAACTAGAAAAGTTGATTAGAAATGAGCTCCAAGTAGACTTGAGTCTTTCAAAAAACAAAAACATTATTATATTTTACTAAGTAATCTGATTTATATATACAATTTTATATAATTATCAGTTTATGATTTTAATGAGATCTTATATAATCATAGTGGTTTATAAAAAAAAAATATTATCTTATTATTTTATCAAAATTCGTGAAATTTTCACGAGACCGGAGAAGAATACTAGTTATCGAATATTAATGTAATTTATGGAGGTTGTATTGCATTATCTAGCTACAAAAGTTTATATATATTAAGAAAAGAAAATGTTAGTATTATTCTACCAAAAAAGAAAAGAAATTGTTATTTACAGAAACGGTTGGAGAAAAGGTAAAACAAGGATCCCATTTGATGACCACAATCCCTCCTGACATTCCTCTCAATCTCTTCCAACTTGAAACGAATTTCTTCAATTGTTTTAGCTGCAACTTTTCTCCCTTCGTCTTCCTTTGATCTTCCCTATTCAATCAGTGCGTGCAGTTAGGGAACGAAATCGCTTTCCCGCGCTCCTTCGAGCATTTGAATTTGGAAACTCGTTGGTATGAGAGAAAACTGGCGATTTCCTTTGGTTTTGTGTCTCCGGTTACGCAATAACCAACATTCTCGCCGGAATTCGCCGCCTGAACATCAAATTTCATCTCAATAGGACCCTATCCATCTTCAGCAGGTATCGTTCATCTCTCGACTTCTATCGTTGCCTCAATTTGGTGAGTTTATTTTTCCCCAATACTTCTGTTTCGCCTGATAATCCAGGTTCCCAATTTTCGTCATATCGGTTCGTTTCGCCGTTCCGAGATCGAGTCGTGTCTATTGGATTGCCTTATTTGGACCTTCAGCTTCGAATGAACCATCCAAGAATGCTTTGATAGGAATTAGGATCTTCTACTTTGTGCGTTATGTTTGATAGGATCGTGTAATCTGTGTTTTCTTTGTGTGTTTGTACAGTTAGTTTCAAGGAAATCGACAGTACGAAACCCAACAAGGAAAGGAACACAGCATGATCCCAGGAACGCCAGATTCGAGTGCCAAGGCGCTCAAGGAGACTCTTCATGCTCAGCAAGATCTCCTCCAGCAGCTGTACACGGAGCTCGATGTCGAGAGGGAGGCGGCGGCCACTGCTACGGACGAATCCCTCTCCATGATGCTCCGGCTCCAAGGGGAGAAGGCGGCCGTGGAGATGGAGGCGAGTCAGTACAAGAGAATCGCCGAGGAGAAGATAGATCACGCAGAGGAAACGCTAGCGAGCTTCAGGGACCTCATCTACCAAAAGGAGATGCAAATAGCCTCTCTTGAGTTTCAAGTGCAAGCCTACAAGTTCAAGCTCTTAAGCTTGGGTTGCAGTGATGTGGCCGAGTGTGAGACGAATTACCCCGAGAACATGTTCAAGGGGAAAGGCCCGTCTCTTGGGGGAACTGGATTGAGAAGGGGGGTCTCTCTCCCTCCAAACTTCTGTAAAGAAGGGGAGGAAGCACCGGAATCCGGTGAGAGTTGTCTGACGACGGTGCCTGAGACTCAGACGAGGCATTTGGATCTCGGTCATGCCAAAGGAGATTTCAGCTGCTACTGGGAGAAGATTAAGAGTCTAGACGAGCGGGTTAAGGAGTTGGATGTGGATCAGGAACTTCCTGTGGATGATGAGATTCAGGATCATAATAGTAGCAAGCCAAATGAAACCTCTGTGCAGTCGCAAGGAAGCTCGAGCTCGTTTTATGATGCGTTGAGAGGCGAAATGACGCCTAGAGTGGATTTGGTGGATGTAGAGCCCAGTAGGAACCAGTCCAGAGTCCAGGATATTTTCGAAGTACTGGAAACTCCAGTTGAACTTGGCAAGGAGAAGATATGTCCAGAAGCTCCTCCTGAGTTGAATCACTGGAAGCCAGATCAAGTTAATAAGCATGGCATTTCAGGTTTTATAGATAAGAACAAGTGGGATAAGAAATTGCCCATGTCTCCTAATGTCGAGAACGCAATCCACAAGACACGAGACGGGCTGGGTGTTGAGCAGCTGTACTTTAAGCGCCCTGATGTTCACGACTTTGAGCTTCAGCAGATGAATAGGAGGCTCAGGAGTCTTGAGGATGAGAGAATTATGGGCAGACATGAAATTAGTGTCGAAAGAGATGATGAACACATGCTTTTGTTGAAATCCATTAAGAATCAACTCAACACAATAGAAGATGAGATTAAGAGCTTGAGAAACAAAAATGCACTTCCAGAGAAACAACTGGATCTGAGTTCTCTATCAGAGGTATATATGAATCTTTGATTACAAGGTAGATTTTTGATCTGTTCATACTGATCAGTCAAAGGCATGTATGTTTCTGACGTTTGCAATTTCATCTAACAGACAATGCTACACTTTTGGTAGTGGTCACTACATCTTGTATGTAATGTAAATACAATGTTCATGCATTTACCAAGGCGTCTTAAGAGGGCTCACACACGGACGATGCTTCCGGATAACTTTCATACCGTCAAGGATGATCACAGCTTGGTATATGTATTCATTCATCAACTGGTTGGAGATGACATGTAGATGAAGAAACTAGCTAGCACAAAGTTTGGACTTAGATTGTGTACCTGTAAGGTATGTGTATATTACATCTTCATTGCATGCATGTATTTGTTCAGGGTACCATCTAATGTTTGATTGTTTCAGATGGGTAGACTGGTCAAAATTTCTTCATTTGTTCAATCTTTTTGCAGAATAGTGAGTGAATCTCAATTGATGATGTGAGATGGAATGTTGTTGTGACTGAAATTGATTGTACAAACTAGGCTGGAAGATATACTTCTTTACATTGCACCGTCTTTGATTCATGTAATTAATTCCAGATTATATATCACGATTGGTTTGTACAATTCTTGAATCTATAGGCTGTGGAAGTTGGGTTACCATACAGAGATTCCTTAGAAGACCTGAGTATTCTTGAAACAGTTTCATTTACAGATTTCCTGAACTCTACAGCTTCGGGTTGGCCGGTTTGATTGCTTCTTTTACTTTTTAAGGAGAGGTATAATCCAATCTGAGTTTGGTAGTAACTTGTATAATCTCAACAAATAATTGTATGCATTGTTGCTGTCATGAAGGAAAAAGTGTGCGCTTTTCATTAGCCTGAAAAGCCTGTAATTGTCCATATGGTATGCTGAAGTTGTTGGTGTAACATTATAATACGTACCTTGTGAAAGATTAAAAGTCAATTATCATTATTAATTAGTAAGTTACTGTTGCAAATTGAGATTACACAAGATGTATATGGTAAAGTGCTTAACTTGTTTGACTTTTGTCTTTTATTAGAAGATATAAGCCTGATACGTAAACTTTGTTCGAGCCGAAATTTGTCAATTAACTCGGCGGCTTGGGTCACCAAATTGAGGTTATCACAGCTAGGGTGAATAGTTCAGGACTTCAGGTAGGTGAAAAGGAAACAAACCATTTTTAGTAGTGCCTTTCTCCGGTGGAAAATCACTCTCTTGGCTTCTATTCACATACTATTAGATTAGTAACTAATTGATATTCTATTACATTAGAACTTATTATGAGGCTGTGATTATAAGAGCAAATGGCATTGTCAACTGTACTGATTCGCTCTTCGTAACCCAATCCATTCGCCTATTATAATAATAATAATCACCTTTTTTGCAGCCAACCATGGCAGCATGAAATAAGCAAGCTAGATACCAATGCCTATTCCATTTCATACATGACAGAAATAGAAGAGTTTTTGTTGGCATTGCTACTTGCTAGCATTCTCCTCAACTTAGATACATCAATTTCAATCAAGGTGTTACGTGTTTTAACAATGGATGAATACAAATACAACCAAGAACCAAAATTTCCTTAAATGTAATGCACAAGAAAAAAACAATATCAAGGGACCAACAAAAAAGGCAAATGATCCCCATTAAGAAAGATCAAAACCCATTAGCAACTTCTTTAGGCAAAGAAAGGTTAACTAAGATGTAATCCTTAAGCCTGCCCATCTCATGTGCAATATCCATCATGCTTGGCCTAGTTGAAGGAGAGTATTGCGTGCACATTAGTCCTAGCTCAATGAGCTCCAAGATCACCTCTTCCCATGTTGTCTTCTCATCATGGTGTAGAGTCAGTTGCGGAGCGAGCCTCGCTTTGGCGTCCTCCGTGATTGGCTCAAGATTACTCGGATAGTGACTCTTTACCCAATCATGTAGGCTCGAACCTTCAAATGTGTCGTCTGTGGGCCGCTTCCCTGTGACTATCTCCAGCACTAGAACCCCGAAACTGTAAACATCTCCTTGAGTTGATGCTCTCTTTCCTAGCCCATATTCTGCTCAACAAAACAGTGTTTGAATATGACTTCGAAATCATAACACCTACTATTATCTACAAAGATCAAATACTTCAAATCAGAAGTCAAAAGTGAATACCAGGAGCTATGTAGCCAAGTGAGCCACGAAGCAAGCCATCAGTTGAGGTCCAACAAGCGGAATCGTAGACCAAAGGGTCATCGGGATTCCCCTGTATAAGCCTTGAGATTCCAAAATCAGTCACTAATCCATTCATCTCGTCGTCTAGAAGAATATTGCTCGGTTTCAGATCACAGTGGACAACCTTAACCGGTGAATGGTGATGAAGATAAGCAACCCCTTGAGCAACATCACTGCAAATTCTGACCACCTGGGCTAAGTCCAAGCTGGCAACCGGATACAAGTGTCTCTCCAAGCTTCCATTGGACATCAGTGGGAAAACAATGGCCTTGAAATTCGGCTTACTACACACTGTAATGATCCTCATCAGATTCCTATGCCTTGTTCTCTTTAGAATCTCGCATTCTCTTTTAAAGCTCCCGCCTCCTTCTCTTCCCGCCACCTTTGCATCCAAGACTTTTACGGCTATTCTCAAGTTGCTGCCCCTTAGAGTTCCCTTGTACACTTCTCCAAAATGGCCTGTTCCGACCAAGTTTGAAGAGTTAAATCCATCTGTTGCTTCAATGAGTTGCCGGTGAGAGATTCTTGGATACTTGGTATCTTGAATTTCTTGCTTCTGCCCTTTCTCTACAGCATCTTCTTCTCCAATAAGCACATCTTTTTTTCTTCTCCAAAATATGTATAAAACAGGAACAACAGAAGTTGTCAAGAGGACTGAAAACAATATGAATTGATATGACTTCCTCTTCTTCTCACATTTTGGCATGCCTCTAATGGACCCACAAAGGCCATGGTTTCCCATGAAAGAATCATAAGTCAGCTCAGAAAATGCGCCCTTGTTGAGTACAAACCCAGAGAAGTTGTTGAAAGAAAAGTTGAGTTGTTTTAGAGTCGAAGATGCCTGAAATGATTCTGGTATTGCTCCAGCCAAGTGGTTCATTGCAACATCCATCTCTTGAAGATAAGGTAAATGGCCTATGGTATTAGGAAGAGGTCCTTCCAACTGATTAAATGACAAGTTTAGATATTCCAAAGCTATGCAACTCCCAGTCTGTGACGGTATACTGCCAGAGAGATTGTTTGTTGAAAGATCAAGGGCTAGAACCATGTCCATTTTGCTGAGCTCCAACGGAATTGGGCCATTCAAATGGTTGTTGGACAAGTTGAGGTAGAGTTTAAGGCTTTTGAGTCCTGCAACCGCACTCGGAATCCTCCCTGAGATTTGATTGTAAGCGAGGTCAAGAATCTCCATGTTTACACACTTGCCAAGACTAGGAGGGATTTTTCCGGAGAGGCGGTTTCCATTGAGCAATAGCCTTCTTAACTGAGGGAGATTCTCAAAACTATCTGGAATGGAGCCTGAGAGCTTGTTGAACGACAAGTCCAAGAGACCGAGATGGGGAATATCACTGAATTCTGATGGGATTTTCCCCGAGAGGGAGTTTTTGGATAAGTAAAGCCTCTCTAGCTTCTTCATTTTTCCAAATGCAGGGGGTATTGGTCCATGCAACAAGTTGTAAGATAGGTTCAAAAGGGTCAGATTGAGAAGATTTGAGATTTTAGGAGGGATTGGACCATGTATAAGGTTGTCATCAAGGTGCATTTGCATTAACTTCCTTGACAGATCACCGATTGTAGAAGGTAATGAACCACCAAGATTGTTTCCCGCCAATTCAAGCTCTTGAAGATTAGATACATTGGCTAAGGCGGCGAAGAATGGGTCAAGATTGGTGTTACCGTCGTGACTTGTAAAGTTATTGTAGGACAAATAAAGGAATTGTAACAAAGGCATGTTGCTAATGATATAAGAAGGCAGCTCACCACTCAGAGAATTTGATTCAAAGTCAAGCCATTCGAGTTTTTTTGAGTTGGCGAGCCCCATGGGGAATCGACCAACAAGGTTGTTGGACCAAAGCAAGAGGAATCTTAGATCCTTGAGCTCACATTGGCCTTCAAAGGGAATCTCTCCAAAGAGTAAGTTGTTTGATAGGTCTACATATTGCAAAGAAGACGACCTGTTGCAGAGAAGTGGACGCGGTATCTCACCTTCTAACAAGTTACTCCCTAAGTTGAGATACTGCAACTGGTTAAGATGGCCAAACTCGAAGGGAATCTTGCCTTCTAGCAGATTGGAGGATAAACTAAGTTGTTTGAGTCTCAAAAGGGAGCCTAACTCAGCTGGGATTGGACCATGGAAGAGATTGCTTGACAAGTCAAGAACATGTAGGGATGAGAGGTTTCCTAGGGAAGGACAGATCACCCCTTGTAGAGAGCTATCACTAATATCAAGCTGAATTACATGATTTCTCATGGTATCACAAGTGACACCTGTCCAGTTGCAAACATGGATATGGGAAGGAGCCCAACTTTCAAGGACGCCATTCGGGTCTGACTTGACACCCGAGAGAAAAGTGAGCAATGAGGCTCGTTCCTCGCGTATGCTAGCATCAATGTGACGAGGCGGTAAAGAAAGCAAGAAGATAGTTGCAAGGCCAAGAGAAAAGAATTTGGCAAACCTAGAAGAACCCATGATAACAGAACTTAGTAATAACAAGGGCAATGATTGAAAAAGGGAGAAAGAAAGAATAGAAGGGTGATGTCTTAACTGGAGTTGGATATCACAAGTTATAAAGGGTACAGTAGGTTTGGGAAGACAAATGTGAATGGATCAATCAATTTGAATAGTACAACATGAGACTTGGAGTTTCTGTACCTAACTGCCGTTGAAGTACAAAAGCGTTGATTTGGCGCCTTAGAAAGTACTGTAAATGTTTTTTTTTCAAGGAAAAAGGGGCTTTACCTGGTGTGGTGCAAAAATAGAAAGGCTACTATGACAAGGAAATTTCTCTGCTAGTGGTTTACATGTCACCTGGCCTAACTAGTTATACTTTTTGGCCTTTTCTTGTGGGATTGCCTAATTTGCTGTAGTGGAGATGTGTTGTTGATTAATCATGCTAGATAGGCACAAGAGACTATTTGTGCATGGAAAGATTGTGGGCAATCTTGAGTAAGGTTATGTGGCAAAACCTTGGGATTTTGATTTCTATAATCTATCTCTATAAAATTACTTGCTAAGATTTTGCTCTTTTTTCATGAATGAGTTGTCAAGAAAAAAAGACTGCAAGACAGCAAAATTAGGATTTTATCTGATGGTAAATGTGAAAGTTTAACACTTCGACGAACCCGTTCCCTAATATAGTGAACTTCATGTCAGAAATTTAATACAAGTACATAAGACAATAGGATTAAGGCTTTTTATGTGACAATAAGATTAGGGCTTTTTATGCCACACTACCTTTGTTGCACAAGAGACCAAGAAGACACAACTCCTTGCATGAGCTAACAAAAAAGAATGCACAATCCATCAAGCTATACTTCATCTAAAGCCAAGCCAAAAGCTCAGTAAACTATCTGAATCTACTACTTGCTAACATATAAAAAAAGAAGCTTAAGAGTCTACACAGATGTAATCAATGATGGCACCACTTGAAGGAAAAACAATGCTTTATAGTTTACACAATCATTTACCAGGATTCATCATAAAACCCGATTTCCGAATCCCAATGATTTCCATGTTTAAGAGCATTTTTGAATCCCAATAATGTCCAAATTTTAAACTTGCTAAATTCTGACTATATCTGCTAATAAAAGAAGAACGCTGTCCATGTGAAACAGCCACTACTAAAACTCATCTTCCAGTCACCTGACAATTCACAGCCCATGTCTTGACCAAAAAAATGTATATAATTAACAGCCCATGAACCTCATTTATCGCAATACCTTATCTGGCCTGATTCTCATTTATCGCAAGAACTTTGGAAGTGAAGCTATCCTGGGCAAATTGTGGAGTAGCTCCCCATAGGACTCCTTTCTTGGCATTGCCGACTTACAGCTGGAGCCGGCTAATTCCTGAGGCTGAGAATCTTTCCAGTTCTCAAAACCTCCAAAGCCGTGATCAGTAGTATTGAGTTGCACAGACGTTCCATCCTTGTGCAGAAGGGAGTAGAGGGAGTTCACCCTTTTCATAAGTGACTCCTCATCAGACCAAGTGACCGGAGATTCATTAAGGAGGTGCTGAGGCTGAGAATCTTTCCGGTCCTCGAAACCTCCAAAGCCGTGATCAGACGTTCCATCCTTGTGCAGAAGGGAGTAGAGGGAGTTCACCCTTTTCATAAGTGACTCCTCATCAGAGCAAGTGACCGGAGATTCATTAAGGAGGTGCTGAGCAATATCCTTTAGGATTTCTTGAGATTCTGAGGATGGGTTTTCGCCATTCCCCTGTCCCGAGTTGCAGCTCCAGATATGATTCACAAATTCAGTCATGGACATTGATGGCGGAAGCCCTTCCATAATTAACTGCTCCCAATTCTTCGGTGCCACTAGAGATTCCGCTTCAATGCTTACAGACCCTTCAGTTGCGCATGAGTCCATCACTAAAATATGAAAAGAGGGGAGTTGATGACATAACATAAAAAAAAAGGACATTTATTAAACAAGCCTTCAACCCTAAAAACAGAATAATCTAGTACCAATTCAACAAAAAAAAGAGCAATTGATCAGGAAACACAATATCCATTAGGTGATGCACCATAGGAGAGCAATACCTGAACTGGGAGAAGGAGCTTCATGTAGCAAGTTTTTGCTTCTAGCAAGCTTTGCTTGTCCAGTGTTGACTGAACAAGTTTGAAGAACAGATGATGATGACGACGATGCATCTAGGTAAGTTGGGAAGTTCATTGCTATTTGTTGATCCTTGGAATCTTGCAAGGGTGGAGGAATTGAATCGAAATATGGAGAATCCAAAACCATCTCAGGTTGACGGCTGAGAAAATTCAAACGTGAATCACATTGAATCAGTTTCTCAAAATGCCTGTTCAAAACCCCAAGGGGAACCTGTAGAAAGTGTTTCCTGCATATAGAAAGCCTTTGAAAGTCAATTTAACAGCAATATACCCAGGAAAACCTAGCAAGAAAACAGTAACATTATAATGAGAAGAAAATATCACAGCTAACAAACAGTAGTATTAAAATGAAGGATCTGTGAGAATGCATTGGGTAGAGCTCTAAAATGGCAAACTCCCAAGAAAGTACTCCTTCAATCAGCATAATAGGAAATAATTAAATGTAGGTATATTACATTACCTATGAATGCTAGCTTGATGGTTAGTAAAATCTACAGTAGGCTGCCACAAGGTGTGTTTCCTTGGCTGTGGATTTATTTCCCTAAAGAAGAGAGGTTGACGCGCCAGCTGAAGTAGAAGAAACAAGCATTTTTATAATCCTCAGAATACAAGCTGTGTACGATGACAGTACAAGAATCACAAATAACTACGTACTGAGATTCAAAGTAATTACCACTATAGTCATGGATGCAGGTCCATCTTCTGGAATCTTCACATTCAGGTCCATGATATTGGACCACTGAATTTCAATTTTGCTTTTAAGTCCTCCATCCAGAACCTCCCAAACAAGCTTATGCTTAGCAAAATAGCACTTCGTCACCAAGTCACCTTGATATCTAGAAGCATACTGCCAGAAAACCAATAAGTTATTTGGCAAAATTGATGTTAGGAATGCTGTCAGGCAGGAAATAGAAAAGGAAAACTGATTCACCTCCCAGAGACCTATTCTTAGCAATGAGGCCGGAAAGTTTGATGCTTTTAATCTGTCAATCCCAGATGGAACAGCAGTGCTAGTGGTGCCCCTAGCTGAACTTTCTCCTGAATCAGTGTTCTCAATGGATGAAGATACTGTGCTCAAGGTTTTTAATCTGTCAATCCCAGATGGAACAGCAGTGCTAGTGGTGCCCCTAGCTGAACTTTCTCCTGAATCTGTGTTCTGAATGGATGAGGATACCGTGCTTGAGGTTTTTCCTTGAAAGATCTTCATTTCAATGAGATCAAGGAAAGATGGACTTTTCTTTAACCGCAAACCCAATGGGCTCGGTTCGTTGAGGGGATGACATAGGGAAGGGGCTACTGGAAGCAAGTCATGCCCAGCAATCAACTGCGAAGTCAATCAAAATGGAAACATGGGTTTGTTCTTTAAAATCCATTAATTAAAATCTATGTTGCCCGGAAATGCGAGAGTAGTAGCATTTCCCGTAAAAAACGGCCGGAAACACCTAGGAAACGTTTCACATAGGATAGAAACTGTCAACATTTCCGCTGACCATTCTAAGCAGAAACTTTTCCAGAAAACAAAGGGAAACACATTTACTTTATTATTTTAGTCACTTCTAATTAAGAACCAACCCTAAAATCTTAATTCTCGATCACTTCTCCCTGACCTGGTGTGAGCAGAATGAGAAGACAATCCGCCGGTGAAACAAGTGTTGGATCCATCTGGTTATTTAGGGGGCATGACAAATTGATGCTGGTTTGTTAGGATTTGTCTCCCTACTGTTTTGATTAGATTGTTTATTTGCATTATTGTTTATTTACGATAACTTGTTTTATAAGTGATTTTTTACATTGTTGTTAGGCATGTATTTTTAGGTGATATATAAGTTCTACGCCTTCAAAGCTTTGAAATAATATATAATATATATTCCCGTTTCCCCATCGTTTCTTGATTTTGAGGTTGACGTTTCCACATTTCCGTTTTGTATCAGGTGGTAGTTGATAATGATAAATCAGAAAATGTAGTATCCCGATAATTCTTTCATAATATTATAGAAAAACTATATAGCATACTTGGTCACACACTGAGAGAAAGGAAACTAGTTTCCAAATAGAATTTCTCCTAATATAGTATAGGAATAGAACATTTAAGCTCAGCATTTTCTACTAGCAGCAGCAGCCTTAACAAAGAGTTTGTAAGAGACTATCATTTCCAATCCATTTGGGGTGCACCCGAAAAAATCCAACCAATAAGTAGTATTCTTCTAAGTAAGATTTCTTGATATAAGATAATAATAACGATACAATTTCAGGTATGATATTCTTCAAGCCTTCAAGTAAGAACCTCAATCATTGTCCATTTCATGTATTACTGACGTAAATCACTTGTTTCATAAATGCAAAAGTGTAATTCAGTTCTGCTAAAGCTGCACATGTATAAAAGTAATTTTTTGAGCTCGTACTTGTGATCAGAATTTATTCTATATACAAACACCTGGGAGTTGTGATAAGAATTGCTTCAACAACCAGACCAAATTAAAGTAAAGTAAGCTACTCGTAATGGAACCATATAGGCACATAGCTTTCTACCACAATATCCTAGAAGTCAAAATAACATAATCCCGTAAGTTGATACAGGGTGCTCTATATTAATACATATTATATGGTTTATTTTCAGATTCTATTATTTCTGGTTCCAAGATACAATTTCCTAAATATAATGGTACGGTCTCCGTATGTGTAAACTGGGTTTCCTTCCCAGTAAGAGTCTCCAATCCTGGAAGGCTATAAAAGCCATATTTTCCCTTTTGGGACAAGGGATACAACAGCAGACGTCATCTTCATTCCGAATATTTCTCAAATTTCCCTCGATCAGCTAGATCATCTCAGTTGGACAACACCTCATTAATCCAGTAAGTGACTATAACAAATTTGCAAACTCTAACATATGGTACAACATAAAGGGAAAAGGATACAAATATTTAAGACGATAAATTTTCAGCATTAAACCTACACAACAGACAGCAGTGCTTATCAAATTTGTTTCTGCCCAAATCTAATAAAAAAGAATGATGTCATACCGTCCCAGCAGAACTTGGTATTTGAAGAGAGACTTTATGATCAAAATTGTAGTCTCTTGACAAGAGATCTGCAAACCAAATGAAACACAGAACAATAAGTGTTTACCATGAAAAGATCACCAGCACCATCATCATCTGACTTGCGATACCAAGCTCTATCCGAACATGAGCACAACTGTTACTATTCGATATTGTGCTTATACCATACCCATATACTACCAACTCCATGCCTATTGCACCCGATTTCAAGACCATTACACGGAAAAGGGGAAAAATAAGACTTAATTAACCAAATTTACATCACAACAATCTTGTAAAAGAAACCAAAATACCATTTGCTCTCCTGCCGAAATCTGGAAACTGAGAGGGAGCCATTTCTTAATAGAGATTCCCTGCAAAACATAAGCAGAATAAACATCACTCCTCAGCCATTGAAATGTACAAGACAGCAAAATCAAGAAATTTCACGAGAAACATGCGCACTACTGAAGACGAAAATGAATGGACAATAGAATAAGCAGTAAACTCAAACCCTTGTGAAACCCTAATGAAACCAAAGAAAAGACCTGGATGGAGTTTACAATGGCAATGAGCCTACAGAACGATGGCATTGATAGGAGGAAGATACCAGCTCAAAATACTCACCTGAACCGACTCAAAATCAGGAGCCGTTAAGAGGCCGGCGAAGACGAGTTTGTGGGGGTTGGTGTAGGGGAAGAAGATCGGCCTCTTGGCTCCTAAAGGAATACTGATTCTTCAGCGCCGCTCGGCTCCACCAATTTGGAAGAATAACAACACTCAAATCTTCCTCTTGCTATGCTATGGTTGGGCCTCAAGATTCTAGATTCCTCCCCGAACAATATATAAGTGGGCCTTCCCCGAAATTAAGCCCAGCCCATCATCATCATCCTTGTTTTCCTTTTCTAAGGTCAAAAAAAACAAATGACGGTGTATTTTTGATTAATATAAGTGTGCATCGTCTATATCGTACTGTGTCTAATTTTTCATTGCTCTAGATCCATGCTCATAGCTAAGCCAAGGATCACTCTAATGGAACTCATCTTGACAATCGACGAGAAGATTTCATCGAAATCAACACCCTTCTTCTTACTAAAGCCTTTTATAAAATTTTGGGCTTTGCACTTGACTAGTTCATCTTCATCCGTCTTTAGCTTGAGCACCGAATTGTTTTTCAAGGCTTTCCCCCCCTTAGGAAGTTTCAAAAGCTCATATTTGTTATTATTTTTCAAAGAAATCAACCCCTCTTCTATGGTTTTTAATCTACTGAACTTTTTCTTTGTTTTCATACACTTTTAAAAACTTTTAGGCTCCCCCTCTTTAGTGACTTCAATATACAGATATACTCATATGAGGGTATTGAGTGGATGGATGACACTCTCTTCTTGATCTTCTAAGCTCATCCTCTTGTTCATTTTCTTTTGGCTCCCCCTACTTAGAACCCTCACCAATTTCAATTTGGCAAGTCATAATCTAATTTAGGAATCTCATCTGAAGAAGAATGATCACCGGTGTCGCTACCTCCCAATGAAGAAGGCAAGTAAAGTTAAAATACTACACCTTCCTTTGGTTTATCAAAATCTGACAAGATTTTGTCTACTGGAAAGATTGCATATCCAAACCTTATCACTTTTTTCTTTTCTAGATCTCATAACTTGAACCCAAAGTCAGTATCTCCATAGCCTAGAAAAATGCAAGTCAATGCCTGTCATATAGCTTTTGCCTATGCTCTTTAGGCATGTGCACAAATGCCTTGCACTTAAAGACTCGTAAATGAGAGTATGAGATGCCTCTACCAGACCAGACTCTCTCAAGAATATCAATATCCAAATTTGCTGATGAAATTATATTCATCATCACCATTTCGCCCTAAAATGGCTTAGGAAGCCTTGCCAATTTCAACATACATTTGACTTTCTCCATAATGGTCACGTTGTTCTTTTAGTAATGCCATTATATTGTGTAGAACCACAATTTGTCTTCTGGTGTCTGATGTCGTGCTACTCGCCTCCATTATCAATATAAAGACACTTTAGTGAGAAAGTCTTTTCTCTCTCCATCATGGCTTGAACCTTCTTGGAAAAATCATAAACTTAGCCTTTTGTCATAAAAACAAACACCCAACCTTTATTGCAGTATCATTAATGAAAATCAGAAAATATTTACGATAACCATTTATGGGTACATGAATGTGATCACATATGTCAGATATACCATCTCAAGCAAATTCTTTCTTTCTTTCAAAAGATATCCTAAATGATAGCCTAGTTTAGTTTCCAAGTATTCA
Organism: Polygonum maritimum; assembly: GCA_963924305.1. Classification (NCBI taxonomy): domain Eukaryota; kingdom Viridiplantae; phylum Streptophyta; class Magnoliopsida; order Caryophyllales; family Polygonaceae; genus Polygonum; species Polygonum maritimum. The sequence continues at coordinate 18,321,816 of OZ002728.1, read as the reverse complement.
ACCATTACAAGGGCTTAGAGTCATATCTTTGGCTAAAGGGGTGAGAGACTTCTTCATAAAAAACTGTATTCCTTTTTCACTTATATGTGTCATCCTCTTATGCCACAAATTTGGTTACATCTCATCCTCAACTACATTCAGACCATTTTGTGTGATCTTCATCTATGTCTTGTACAAAGTTTCCCTAAGACTCACTTTAGCAATCACCAGCGAGCCTTTCGTCAACTTCCATCTTTCATCACCAAAGTATCTTTGGTAATCATCTATGCCGAAAAGCATGAAGAGAAATCATATTCATGCACATGTGAGGTACATGACTTATGTTATTCAATGTCATCGTGCAACCTTCATCTGTCTAAACGCAAAGGTCTTGAATACCAACTATCTCTACATAATTGTTGTTCCCTATCTTCACTCTATACGAGAACAATTTCATCATTAGGATCATTCACACAAGACAAAACAACCAACCCACTTTTTTCACTATATGTTGTATTTATGATATGATCTTCATTATAGTTCTTCTTTTCATTCTAGCTCTTCTTCAAGGAATTAGAATTCATCTTCATATGCCCTTCTTTGCTTCAATAAAAGCAAGTGAAATTTCCTTTAACTTGGTAATCCCTTTGTTTTGTGACTTCCCCCTAGGCTTAACACGTTGATGCATACTTTTCCGTGTCGAAGGTTAAGGATGCTAGGAAAGAGATCTAGACCATCTAGGGACTGTCTCTCAAAGGTGACAGAAGCAAAATTAAGGTTTGATAGGCGTGGCTTCAATGTGATGAAGCAACGAGTTGGTAGATCAACGTGATGGCCTATGAAGGAAGCAAGGCCAACATGATGGCAATGCTTAGCTCGTAAGTATGATGACAAGCTATTGAAGACTCGACGTGATGAATATTGTGATTTGTGCTATAGCTCGAACGGGTTGTCGCACAAACCCAGGAGAAGAAGAAGATCTCTACTTGACAATCAAGTGTTTTATTCAATGTGTATGTAAGAAATAAAGGTTTTTATGCTAGAGTTTAAATACGCAAATCAAAGGCTAAACCTAGAAAATAGTGGTTAGATACACATGTCATTCGTAAGTAAAATTAAATTAAATATAAAATAGGAAATTAAAATGATAAACTTAAGATATTAGCCAACAAGTCTAGCATGATCGAGAGTTAGCTAATAGATAGAAAATCTCACAAGCTTAAGGCGTAAGGCACATTAGGACGCGCTCGGGCAGCTTGGGTCGCAAGACATGGGTTGCACGTGAAGAGCTTGCAAGACACATGCATGGGCCTTGGCATCTAAGGCACGCAATGATAGACTAGAGGCGAACACATGCCTTGGCATCAAAGGCACGCAGTGACGAGCTGGAGGTGGACACGGGCCTTGGCGCCCAAGGCATGCGAGCGTTGGCAAAGATGAACGAACCTTAGGTTGCCATGTGGGGGGACGACTAGCGCTGGGGGTGGACGAGATGCTGCGAGTTGGGCATGATGAAGTTTGAAGGGCTAGGCAAAGATGGCTAATAACTTAGAGATACTCTTTTCTATTAATTTAAAGAGCAAATTTCACTCGTTCATTGTTTATAATGGTTAGAGGATTGTGACCTCTGGTCTACAAATACCCATTTAACCACAAAGATTCATCATTTTTCCTTGTAATATTTTTGTCACCTTCATACGTAATTAAAAACCTTGTAACATTCACATGTTCACCACAAATATAATAATAGAGTTTCTATTAAATTGGACTTTGTGGTTTTTTTTTTATGATGCATCTACAAATGGACACACATCATATGCGATGCAATCGGTTAAGGGAGCTCTATCACGTCACCCTACAATCAACATATGTTCTTACTCTACTTAATTGTTCAATAATAGCTTTTTATTTATCATATCCCCTTTTATCTAGCATGCTTGTATTGGCCACCCTGACACCCAAATATTTTCTTTTCCTAAAAAACTTTTCTTTCTAGTAGTAAAAATAGATTATTCGCATCTTTTGTCACTATTCTCAAATGGGTAAATATATTATGTTGCTATTTTATAATACTACAATTTTTATTGTAGTCTTTTTTGGTATGATTCATAATGATTTGTACATGTCTTCAGTTATTCTCACAATGTCATCAATTGGTCATAAGGGATTGATGGTGGCCGTTCGTATTACAAGGCAATCCTTAAGCTTTGGCAAGGACATCAAGTGTTTACTAGGAAATATTTAATACTTCAGTGGTCTATAAGGGATTGAAGTTCTTCACATATCTCAATAAGAGCTCTTTCCTTTCAAGATTCGAATAAGAACAAAAAATTCTAAAGTTAAAAGTGTTAGAACGAGAGTAATACTAGGATGGATGACCCCTTGGTAAGTCCTTAGATTGAAATAGGATGATGCTTCCAAGGCCTTATAAATAGTATCAACTAACTTTGTATAGGATTGGCCAGAAGGATGGTCACTTGGGCCATAATAACATGTCATATGTTTAAGTGGGGGATTTGTAACACAATAATAACTTCTAAGGAGTTTCAAGTGCTTCATATGTCAACAAGAGTCCTTTTGTTTCATGGTTGACGTGAAGACAAAGAAATCTTGAGTCAAGATGGTAAGGGTGAGAGTAGTATCAAGATGAGTGATTTTGATTGTAGCCTCTTTTGATATTATTCATAGTGATTTGTATATGTCTTCTATTATCCTCACAAATGTCTTCGATGGGTTATAAAGTATTGAGGGTGCCACTCGCCTTAGAGGGCGGTCCTTGGGCTTTTGTAAGGACGTCAAGTTTTATTAGGATAGATTTAACATTTCGATAGTTTATAACAGATTGAGATGCTTCCCATGCTAACAAAATCTCTTCCATTTCAAGATTTGAACGAGAACAAAGAATCATTAAGTCAAAAGTTCTAGGATAAGAGTAATATTGTGATGGATGACCTCCTGTTAAGTCCTTAATTTGACATGGGATGACACTTATAAGGCCTTAGACCTTACAAATAGTATCAATTGACTCTATATAGGCTTGGCTAGAAGGTTGGTAACTTGGGCCTCTGTAACACGTCAAGTGTTTAAATTGGGGGGGGGGGGGGGAGAAGGACTATAACACCATAATAGTTTATGAGGGATTCCTAGGTGCAGGTTTTTTCATTACAAGATTGATGTGATGACTAAGACCTCTTACGTTAAGAGTCCAGGGGTGAGATTAACATCAAGACATCAAGATGAGTGATTTGTCAAATCCAATTTCGCAATAACAATAAGTCATTTCAATGTGACATGGGGTCGGGAATTTGATAATCATGAGTTATACAATTTCCTTAATAAGCATGACATTACTACTTGTTTCCCCTGCACATATACCTACTTCCAAAATGGTAAAGTTGTATGTTTCATCCATCCATAAATAATATTGTTTGGATTCCTCTTCGAGTTTATTCTTATGCCCATAGATATGACGTCTTAGCTTTTCAACATCATTCCTATAGAACTCTCCATAAACAAAATCCAAAATATGCTTTATACAACATCTTCAAATATTTATCTCATATACAGGTGTTTATAATACCCAATTTGTTTATGGTTTCCTCCACAAACTACAACGTACATCCACACCATGTCTTTTTAGCTTATCCCGCTAATCATAAGACTTATATTTTTTGTAGACCTTTCCTCCATCAAAATTATTTTGCACAAACATGTAAGTTTAATGAACATGTGCTTTCTAGTACTTATTGGTGTTTTATCTCTCATAAATAGTACCATTTTCTCAAATATAACAACTCTATATCTTTCTTTCTCATATATATTTTTTTCTCATTCTCCATCTTCAAAGCCCGTTATTTACGAACTCTTACACGATGAATATAGGCTCATTCCCCACACCATATACAATCCAATCTCAAGCTTGTTGAGCCTACTTCCCAAACACCATCGCCTAGATGCTCCCTTATCTTGTCACTACTTCTTTCTTCCCTACCACCAACTATCCATATAATGAGCATCTGAATCTGTGTCAACCTCTATAAACATCGCCAAAAGTTTGATCTTAAAACTTCCACATCCGATGACATATCTCCTTACTTAAATCTCATAAAACAACCCTCATTGATGTTATAATCTTGTTTGCTCAGTTGCTATATGAGTGATAATACTTGGGTTTTGGTTATGTACCTTGTTAGGAAACATATTGTTCATTACATATGGTTATTTAGGCATAAGTTTCGATCTTATAGGTCCTTGGAATGATATAATGAGACTTCTATTCCCTTAGTTAAACCGGTCAATATTCATAAAACTCTTCACTTTGTAGTATCTCAGTCTCAATCTATCCATCATGTTGATTCGGAAAATATTTTTCCAAGACGTCCTTGGTTCATACAAACCACCAATGTGGTTTAATATAAATAGACAAGACACAGATCATTGTGGGAATAACAAAATATTAAAGTTGCTTAAACCCTGAACCGAGATTGAGGGCTTGATCATACAAAAATTGTTGCAACCTGAGCCTCCGAAGAAAGCAACGGATACAGCAAACATTTTGAACACGTTAGGCCGCCTTTCCGAAGGCCTTCGCACGTGTGCCACAAGCCACCGCGCAGGCCCGAAATGAATTTCCACTTATACCCCTGCCAACCTTCGAATTTAAAATAACCCTAAGGTTTTGATTCCAACAATCAAATAGTAGTAGGTCCGTCCCGTGTTCCTCGATCAAAGCTTTTGTAGTTGAGTTGAGTCCATGACCCCCTTGTCGAGTTTCCCCCGGCGTTCTCCGGCGTCCATTGGAGGTGGAATTAGGGATCCGATGAAAGAGGAGATCTTCATGGAGGATGAATTGGAGGAAGAGAATGCCGCCTTCCATAAGAGGATGAAGGGGCCTTCCGTTTCTGATCAAGTAAGTTCCCTTTCAATTCCTTTTCATTTTGTTGCGTGGCTCCATAATTCAACGAGCTAGTATGCAAATTTAATGAATATACTTTTCCGGTGAATAGTCCATCGGCATTTTTGTTTGCTCTTCACTTCCCTTCTTCATTCCTTTGTACTATGCTTTCCTTCTTTGTAGTATTCGTCTGTGTTGGAACTTTGTAATTTGTTTGGAATGAGAACTAGTTGCATAACATCGGAGTTTCTTGTCCTTTAGATTCTGTACGCGCATAGAATGGCCTAAAAACCCCGTTCAATTTTGGGAATGGGTTCCAAGGAAATCTTCAGGTGAATATGGTAGATGCTAGTTCTTGTCGTAGAATTGTGTATCCACGCAACAGAATGAAAGGGAATTGAAAGGGAACTTACTTGATCAAAACCGGAAGGCCCCTTCATCCTCTTATGGAAGGGGGCATTCTCTTCCTCCAGTTCATCCTCCATGAAGATCCCCCCTTTCACCGAATCCCTAATTCCACCTCCAACGGCTGCCGGAGAACGACGGAGGAAACTCGACAAGGGGGCCATAGACTCAACTCAACTACAAAAGCTTTGATCGAGGAATATGGGGCGGACCTGCTACTATTCGATTGCTGGAATCAAAACCCTAGGGTAAATTTATATTCGAAGGTTGGTAACTTGAGCCTCTGTAACACGTCAAGTGTTTAAGTTGGGGGGGGGGAGGGGAGGACTATAGCACCATAATAGTTTATGAGGAATTCCTAGGTGCAAGTTTTTTCCTTACAAGATTGATGTGATGACTAAGACCTCTTACGTTACGAGTCCAGGGGTGAGATTAACATCAAGACATCAAGATGAGTGATTTGTCAAATCCAATTTCGCAATAACAATAAGTCATTTCAATGTGACATGGGGTCGGGAGTTTGATAATCATGAGTTATACAATTTCCTTACTAAGCATGACATTAATTACTACTTGTTTCCCCTACACATATACCTACTTCCAAAATGGTAAAGTTGTATGTTTCATCCATCCATAAATAATATTGTTTGAATTCCTTCTCGAGTTTTGCCTTATGTCCTAGATGTGACGTCTTAGCTTTTCAACATCATTCCTATAGAACTCTCCATAAACAAAATCCAAATTATGCCTTATACAAAACCTTTAAATATTTATCTTATATATAGGTAGGTGTTTATGATACCCAATTTGTTTATGGTTTCCTCCACAAACTACAACGTACATCCACACCATGTCTTTTTAGTTTATCCCTCTAATCATAAGGCTTATATTTATTTTGTAGACCTTTCCTCCATCAAAATTGTTTTGCACAAACATGTAAGTTTAATAAACATGTGCTTTCTAGTTCTTATTGGTCTTTCATCTCTCATAAATAGTACCATTTTCTTTAATATAACAAATCCATATCTTTCTTACTCACATATTTTTCTTTCGCATTCACCATCTCCAAACCCCGTCATTTCAGAACTCTTACACAATGAATATAGGCTCATTCCCCACACTATATACAATCCAATTTCAAGCTTGTTGAGCCTACTTCCCAAACACCATCGCCTAGATGCTCCCTTATCTTCTCACTACTTCTTTCTTCCCTACCACATCCTGTCCATATAATGAGCACCTGAATATGTGTGAACCTCTATAAACATCGCCAAAAGTTTGATCCTAAAACTTCCAAATCCGATGCCATATCCCCTTACTTAAATCTCATAAAACATCCCTCATTGATGTTATAATCTTGTTTGCTGAGTTGCTATATGATGAGTATCGGTGTTTAATGAGTGATAATACTTGGGTTTCGGCTATGTACCTTGTTAGGAAATACATTGTTTATTACATATGGTTACTTAGGCATAAGTTTCGATCTTATAGCTAGGTCCTTGGAATGATATAATGAGACTTCTATTCCCTTAGTTAAACCGGTCAATATTCATAAAACTCTTCACTTTGTAGTATCTCAGTCTCAATCTATTCATCATGTTGATTTGGAAAATATTTTTCCAAGACGTCCTTAGTTCATACAAACAACATGCATATTATGTACTTACTTGACCACCAATGTGGTTTAATATAAATAGACAAGACATAGATCAATTTTGACATCCAGTTTGTGCACACAAAAAATGTTCATATTCAAGTGCCGCATGTTCTATCAACCCATCAATCATCAATGTGGAAAAAATTTCACAATAATTTATCTACTTAGATAGTTATTTTTTGATTTTACAAAAAATATCATGGTTAGGGTTCCACTAATTTTGATTTCAAGGTGTTAACATATATTATCTTTATTGTAAATAGTTGTGCATGATGTTATAACTTACATGACAAACGTTGTACCATGTATAATAAATCTAGGAAAAATTTATTGTTATAATAATCTATAATGAAGTCCTAGAATAGTATACAAATACGGCACGTGAATACCCTAATTCAAATTCAAATATCCCAATTAAGAAAATAAATTCAATGTACCGTACATGTTTGTTAAATAAAGAGGCCGAAAAAGTAGGTAGGCGGACAAGCTGACAAAAGAAAGCAAACACGCTAACAAAAAAGGAGTGTTATTAAGAGATGAACTAAAATAAATAAAAATGAAAACTCACAAGAGGAACATATTACGACAATCACAACGTAAAGAGTATAAACGACAACAGCTGAAAAGTATAAGAACTCTTACGGATAAGGAAAGAGATTAATGTTAAACTGTTTGTACAATATTCTTGACTAAAACCAAAAACAATTCCATGATTTAATTTGTTTAATTATATCCAAAGACCATTATTTTAGGGTTTGAAGACTAACTAATGAGCGATTATTGAGGGAATAAGAGAAACAAAATATTAAAGTTGCTTAAACCCTAATCTGGGAATAAGGGTTCAGCCATACAAAACTTGTTACAACCTGAGTGACTGAAGAAATCAACAGATACATCAAACATTATGGACATGTTAGGCTGCCTTTTTGAACGCCTTCGCATGTGTGCCACAAGCCACCGCGTAGACCCGAAATGAATTTCTACTTATACCCCCTTGCCAACCTTCTCGCTTCTCTCCCTCTCTTCGAATATAAACTTTAGGGTTTTGATTCATACTATATAGCCATATAACACATGGATTTTATTAAGTTTCCGTGTATAGAGAAAACTTGCAGCCTTTTTATCAAAAACTGAAGACTCACATGAGGAACATATTACGATAATGATGACATAAAGAATATAAAAAATACCAACCGAGAAATGTAATGAACCCTTACGGATAAGGAAAGAGACTAAAGTTACAAAGTTTATACAAAATTCTTGATTAAAAAATCCATGACTTAAATTGTTTAATTATATCCGAAAGCCATTATTTAAGGTTTGAAGACTAAATAATGAGCGATTGTTGAGGGAATAAGAGTATCAAAATATCAAGGTTGCTTAAATCCTGAGCCGAAAATGGGGGTACAACCATACAAAACTTGTTGCAACCTTAGCCGCTGAAGAAAGCAACAGATACATCAGACACTATGGACATGTTAGGTTGCCTTTTTAAACGCCTTCGCATGTGTGCCACAAGCCACCGCGTAGGCCCGAAACGAATTTCCACTTATACCCCCTTGTCAACCTTCTCGCTCCTCCCCTCTCTTCGAATATAAACTTTAGGGTTTTGATTCATACTATATAGCCATATAGGACATGGATTTCATTAAGTTTCCGTGTATAGAGAAAACATGTGACCTTATTATCTAGAACTGAAGACTCACATGAGGAACATATTACGACAATGATGACGAAAAGACTATATAAAATACCAACCGAGAAATGTACTGAACCCGTACGGATAAGGAAAGAGACTAATGTTACAAAGTTTATACAAAATTCTTGATTAAAAGAAAAAAAAATTCCATGACTTAAATTCTTTAAGTATATCCAAAAGAAATAATTTAGGGTTTAAAAACTAAATAATGAGCAATCTTTGTGGAAATAAAAGCAACAAAATATTAAAGTTGCTTAAACCCTAAGCCGAGATTGAGGGCTTGATCATACAATAATTGTTGCAACCTGAGCCTCCGAAGATTGCAGTGGATACATCAAACATTTTGAAAACGTTAGGCCGCCTTTTTGAAGGCCTTCGCACGTGTGCCACAAGCCACCGTGCAGGCCCGAAATAAATTTCCACTTATACCCCTACCAACCTTCGAATATAAAATAACCCTAGGGTTTTGATTTCAGCAATCAAATAGTAGCAGGTCTGCCCCGTGTTCCTCGATCAAAGCTTTTGTAGTTGAGTTGAGTCCATAGCCCCCTTGTCGAGTTTCCTCCGGTGTTCTCTGGCTGCCGTTGGAAGTGGAATTAGGGATCTGGTGAAAGGGGAGATCTTCATGGAGGATGAACTGGAGGAAGAGAATGCCCCTTTCCATAAGAGGATGAAGGGGCCTTCCGGTTTTGATCAAGTAAGTTCGTAAATGACGGGCTTTGGAGATGGTGAATGAGAAAGAAAAATATATGAGAAAGAAAGATATAGAGTTGTTATATTAGAGAAAATGGTACTATTTATGAGAGATAAAACACCAGTAAGTACTAGAAAGCACATGTTCATTAAACTTACATGTTTGTGCAAAATAATTTTGATGGAGGAAAGGTCTACAAAAAATATAAGTCTTATGATTAGAGGGATAAGCTAAAAAGACATGGTGTGGATTTACGTTGTAGTTTGTGGAGGAAACCATAAACAAATTGGGTATTATAAACACTTACCTGTATATGAGATAAATATTTGGAGATGTTGTATAAAGCATATTTTGGATTTTGTTTATGGAGAGTTCTATAGGAATGATGTTGAAAAGCTAAGACGTCATATCTATGGGCATAAGGCTAAACTCGAGGAGGAATTCAAACAATATTATTTATGGATGGATGAAACATACAACTTTACCATTTTGGAAGTAGGTATATGTGCAGGGGAAACAAGTAGTAATGTCATGCTTATTAAGGAAATTGTATAACTCATGATTATCAAATTCCCGACCCCATGTCACATTGAAATGACTTATTGTTATTGCGAAATTGGATTTGACAAATCACTCATCTTGATGTCTTGATGTTAATCTCACCCCTGGACTCTTAACGTAAGAGGTCTTAGTCATCACATCAATCTTGTAAAGAAAAAACCTGCACCTAGGAATCCCTCATAAACTATTATGGTGTTATAGTCCTCCCCCCCCCCCCAATTTAAACACTTGACGTGTTACAGAGGCCCAAGTTACCAACCTTCTAGCCAAGCCTATATAGAGTCAGTTGATACTATTTGTAAGGTCTAAGGCCTTATAAGTGTCATCCCATGTCAAGTTAAGGACTTAACATGAGGTCATCCATCACAATATTACTCTTATCCTAGAACTATTGACTTAATGATTCTTTGTTCTCGTTCGAATCTTGAAATGGAAGAGTTTTGTTTAACATGGGAAGCATCTTAATCTGTTATAAACTATCGAAATATTAAATCTATCCTAATAAAACTTGATGTCCTTACCAAAGCCCAAGGACCGCCCTCTAGAGCGAGTGGCACCCTCAATACCTTATAACCCATCGAAGACATTTGTGAGGATAATAGAAGACATATACAAATCACTATGAATAATATCAAAAGAGGCTACAATCAAAATCACTCATCTTGATACTACTCTCACCCTTACCCTCTTGACTCAAGATTTCTTTGTCATCACCTCAACCATGAAACAAAAGGACTCTTGTGGACATATGAAGCACCTGAAACTCCTTAGAAGTTATTATTGTGTTACAAATTGATAGGCTACTAGACCAATACCGCAAGTGTACGGGTCGCGTAGTACCAAGGTGTCGATCTCTAGGACTTTAGTAGAGTTGGTGAACCGACAATCAAAGTAGCTAGGCTAATATGAGGCAATTTTAAGGATGGAAAAAACTTAAACTAATCAACTAGCAAACAAAGAGAGCAAGCAACAAGATGATGCAAATATGAATAAGGGAAAAAGCAATCCTAGAGTCTAGGTACTCACACTATGGATCCAAGTAGGACTTTGCAAGCATACATGAATCAAGATCAAATCATGGTTTGGAGGCATCTACCTAGAATCATTGTCTAATCCTATCGAATCAAACAAATCGTACCTAGAATATGATAATCATCCACTTTCGTGGCTTGATCCAAGACTAGGCCCTTTAGGCTCAATAGAGGATCAATCGGTTCAAGCCCTCATCCACCGTCGTGGCTTGAGTGAGCTCGTCCAACTCAAACCATCTATCGGTAGGTCAACCTCTCAAGAGTTCCCAATTCAATTCTCATTTCAAAGGGAAATCAATCAATCAATCCTATAGTTCAAGTTAGAGAGGAGGTCTCTCAACACAAGTCCCTAACCTATCTCCCTATTGACAACCTAACCTCTCGGTTCTAATCATCAACAAGTCTCAAATCACAATCAATTTGGCATTAGGCACATAAGATTGACACAAACCACAATTCAAATCTCAACTCAAGCAAGCAATTCAAAGCTCTACCTAGAATCCATGGGGTTTTCCTCAAACCCTAGGATTTAGGAACCTAGCTAAACATGAACAAAGGAAATGAAGAAGAGAGAAGGAAATCCATACCAAACTTCATTCAATTGATTGAAAAGAGGGAAGAATCTCCAACACTTTCTCCAATTCTTCACAAGACACTAAAGTTCTAAAATGGGAAAAAGTCCCCAAAAGGGGGAAAGAAGATTCTCTTCCAAGGGGAAGAAGAGGTATTTATACAACCCTAAAAGGAAAAGAGTGATAAAAGAGGAAAAGAGGGGCGCCGTCGCGTGACCCGGGGGCCGACCCGGGCCGTGACCCGGCCGGGTCCGAATCGGGAAGGCTAAACACAAGCAAACGCGAAGAAAAGCCCCGACCCCGGCCACGACCCTGGCCGTGACCCGGCTGGGTCGGGGCTTGGAAACTCGGCCGCGGGCAAAATAGGGCGACCCCGGCTGTGACCCTGCCCGTGACCCGGCCGGGTCACACGACCCTGGCAGGGTCGCAGCCGGGGTCAGGGCCTTTTTGCCTCGGGAGCCGCTTTCTTGCTTCGTCGCTTTGCTTTCTTGGCTCGGCTTTTGGCTTGCTTCTTTTGGCGTCTTTTCGGCCCTCTCCTTGACTCCGTCTTTGAGCTAATGTCGTCTTCTTAAGCTCCTCTTGATCTCCCATCACCAAAACTCTTCCATTTTCACCTAAAAACGCACAAACAAGGCGTAGAGTCCGAACGAAGACACTAAACCGAAAACAACTAAAATACTAGCTTAAAAGAGAGAAAAGCGAACCAAAACCAAATAAAACATGACCTAATATGCACTCTAAGCATGAGCTAGATGCAAGCCATCAAAATCCCCCAAACTTGAACCTTGCTTGTCCTCAAGCAAGCAATTAGACTCTTCATCCCATATCAAGTGCAATTCAAGAATTCACCTAAAAATAATACAAGCAATAATCAAAGAACTTGAAACTTGACAAACCGGAATCATTGCATATGTTTTATGACTCAAAAAGATGAAGACAGATGCATCAATTCTAGGCCTCACTAGGGGTATGTGTTTGCTCTCTTGCTATGTGTTTGGGCATCAAATTTATCACTCAATTTCATCTATGATCTCTAAGCTACCATAAGCTTGAAAGAGATCTCAATCTCCACCGCTAAAGACAATGCAAGTGACACTAATCAAGAGGGCTTTTTAAGGGTTGTAGTGGGGCTAGGTGAGAAGACTTAGGTAAGGGAAATTTTTGGCCATGTGGTGCTAAGCTAGAGAATAAGAGTCATAACTTTCACTTCACAACCAAATAACCAATTCAAGCATTTGAACACTCTCTCAAACCCGAAAACTTCACAACTTCAATACATCATAAACTTTGGAGTTCACTCTCCCACTTTCACTTTTCTTTCATTTGAAACTCAACCCTTTTGCACTTGCTTTTCTTCTTTTCACAAAACTTTTGTGACTTCTCAACTTTTGCACATTTATTTTCATGTCACCAACTCACTTTCAAACACTATTTTCAACACTTTTCATTTCTCCCAAACATTTCCCACACTTTTGCATTTCTTTCTTTTGAAATTCTCTTCCACCAAATGGTATTTTCCTCTCAAACCCAAACTCACTTAAATTTCATTTCCATGACTCCTATTCTCTAGGAAGGTCAAGCCATTTGGGCTAAGGAAACAATTTTGTGGAGTTTCAAAAAAATAGGCTTTTAGGCTCAAAAAATTTGGGCTTCAAGAAAATTGGCACTAATATAGGGTGGATAGGGGAAATAGTAGGGCTAATAAAACAATGCCTCTATCACTTTAATGTCACAAACAAATGTCATGAATGCGGTCTTGACAAATATACAATCTCAAGTTCTAGAGTTAGAGATGCATAGAGAAATCACACACAAAAAGGAAAAGAGAGGACAAAGTCCTAGAAAAAGAGGCTAAAGATGAAATCTCACTAGGTGCTCATTACCTAGAATGTCAACATTAGTCTACGACTTTAAGAGTCCACATGCTCATCCAAATATAAGTCAAGGAAACAAGTCATGATCATGCAAGAAAATAAGGGCTTCATCCATCCAAGCAAAGATATGGAATTTTCCAAGTCATGGATTTAACTATGTGTGTAGGCACATAGCAAGGATTCTTGACTCACGAGCTCTCTTCAATTTTTTTGGATTTTTAGCATGCAAATAAAAAGACAAGATAAAAGTAAACATGAATGCAAGACAAGAAATGAAACATGAATGCATCTATCTAACATGAATTCCCTCCCCCAAACTTAAACATCACATTGTCCTCAATGTGAAAATAAAAGCAAGAAAGGAGAGAAAGAGGACTCACTTAGTGTTCATTGTGGAGGAGGAGGTGGGGGGAAATGGGTGTCCCACCATGATAGAGGAGGAATACGCTCAAGTCGGTCGGAGAGGGTGGACATAGTGGTGTTCAATGCTCCCAAACTTTGCTCAAAGCTATCAAATCTTGTGCTCAATCCATCTAAGCGGTTGTACACGCCATCAATTCGGGTGTTCATGCCCTCAATCTCATTGTAAAGGTAGTGGTTTGATGGAGGATTGGGTCCATAGTGGCCATGAGAATGAGAGGAGCCACCTTGCTCAAAGTGTGTACTACCGGAGGGGAAGGTTATGGAAAGAGGGACTTGGGAGGGTTGCATTGGGACATCACCATCAAGCTCTTCATCACTATCATCCTCAAAATCCAAGTTTTGACCATGGCGAACATCGCGCTTAATAGAATTCCTTGAATAGTCACAATCTCTCCCTGGAAACTTCCAATTGGCTCGGTTTTGCACGTTTGTTCTATGTGGGCAAGGAAGTGGGGCTAGCTTATGATCTAAGTGGGCACCGGCATAGAAATAACGATCTCCATGCTTTTCAATGACTTTCATACTCACAAGTGTAGCATAGTTAAGAGGTTGCCCGGAGGACGAAAGACTAAGAGGAATGTCCTTCAAGCTTACTCCAAGTTCTTTGGCCAAATGAGTAACCAAACCCCCAATTACTATGCTCCCTTTGTCTTTTCCACTAACATTCTTCAAATGCCCGAAAAGGAATCCGGCGGAGGAGAGAGCATTGCCGGAAGTTGCACTCCATAGGAAAAGGAGTTCCTTGAAAGAGAAACCATTACCACCATCACCACGGCCGAAAATTGTATTAGCCATGAATCTTTGAAAGACTCGGAAGCTTGGATTGTATATTCCGGTGGCTTTGGTTTTGGCGGGGCGGTAACCCTTTATCATCATCTCCAATCCTCTCAAAGAAATCTTTGGCATCGAAACCACTAACTTGGTTCTCATGAGAGGGCGAGGTAATTGGCGGGAATCCAAATATGTCACTCAAGGTCTCTAAGTTGAGCTCAAAGGGTTTGTTTCGGAGTTGGAACTCGGCTATCCCGTACCTAGTATGAGGAGTGGCATGAAATTCCAAGGTACTTAGGAATTCTAGGGTGAGGGCGGGATATGTAGGTTCATCTAAGTGTATGAATCGGTCCCATCCTAACCGCGAAGCCAAGTGGACGACATCATCCCAAAATCCCAAACTCTTGAGGCAATCCACATCCAAAAACCAGGTTCCATCAAATTCCCGCTTCTTAAGAACATCAAAACGCCTCTTGTGTTCACTACTCTCAAGATGGATGTGCAAATCATCCGGAGAAGCATCCTTAAGCAATAAGGGGCGGCTAGACTCACGAGCTCTCTTTAGCTTTTTCTCTTTGGGAGGCATGAAGTTTGAGCTAGGCACCTACACACCACAAGACAAGCAACCACCACAAGCACAAATAGCCAAATGTTGTCCCGGCAAGGACAACCACAAGCAAAGCAAGCAAGCAAACAAACAACACCAAGCAACACAACAAAGCCACTACCTAGCAACACCAAGCAATACTCACAAATGCCTCCAAATGCAAGAAATTTCAAGAATTTTCAAGCAAGCTCAACTTTCAATCTAGGCAAATATCAATGAAGCTCAATCAAGTAGCAACAATCAAGCCATCATCATCATCCACAAGCAAATCAAACACCCAATTCACAAAAATCCCCAAATTTTACTCAAATCCCCCAAACTTGAATTTTAGCATGAAAATCCCCAAATTCAACCTAGGTCTTCAATTTTCATCAACAATTTGCACAATTTAGGCTAAGAGAAGCATGAATCTCTACCTAAATCCAACAAATTTGAACAATTTCTACCCAAAATCCTAAACCTAGGTCTAAGATTTTCAAGTAAAGGGAAAGTGAGGTTACCAAAAATCACCAAGGAGAGATGAGGAGGGTGGCGGCTGCTGGCAACTGGAGGTCGACAACTAGAAAAGAAATTCCACAAGCAACAATAGCAAAATGTTGTCGCGACAAGGACAACCACAAGCAAGCCTTAAGCAACATGGCAATCAAGCACTACCAAGCAAGCAACAAAGAGCACTTAGCAACAACTACCCATTTTTCCAATTCTAGCTTTTATTCAACTTAACCCACTAACAAAGAAAGACTTGGGTTGCCTCCAAGGAGCGCTTGTTTAAGGTCAATAGCTTGACCATGATGCTTTTTCAAATGCTTAGATCAATCATTGTTAATGCCCTCAATAACCTATCAAAAATTTGTGAGCACATCTCACAAAGGTGTAAGTAGCCCAATGATGGTTTAGAAATGAATAATATAGCATTTAAAAACTGTTTTAACCTATCAAATAAGCTAGCACTACTTTCATGAAAAGGAATATGTTGAAACCAATTTTGCTCGGGAGGTAACTTCTCAAGATATATATAATATGGATCAAAGCTCTTTTGAACACTTTCCTCAAAGGTAACCTCGTAGTATTCTCTAGTTTCCACTTTAGGCTCTAAACATGGCTTTTCATCATGCACATCTTGAATGACAATGGGAGAGAAATTAGGGAAGAACTTACATAGGGTATCTAAGATTGAGAGAGGAGATTCCCAAGTAGAGAGCATTGAAGGAGGATCCATTGGTGAAGGACACACCTCAATGACGGAATCTTGCTCATTTCTTACATCATCTTCTAATCCATCATCAAAGAACCTCTCATCCTCTAATTCATAATAAGAGAACCTCTCATCGTCACATAGATCACCCATCTCTTTCAAAGCATCGGAACCCTCCATCTCATCACCCCGGGATCCATCAAGCTCGTTGAGTTCTAAGGGCTCATCCATGACGACAATGTCTTCATTTGGCACATCTAGCTCATGGTCATTGGATTCCAATGTGACGTCTCCCGCTTTCTCATACTCATAGAATGGGCAAGTGGTTGTTGAGTGGAGGGAAGATTGACACTTATCACAATGCTCCACAACCAAGCTATTGACTTTGTTTGCAAGATCCTCTACCAAACTCTCAAGATAAGCATAAGAAGTTTCATCCGGTTGAGGTATCGGTGGAGATTCGACTTGCATACATTCATCACTCATGAAGCAAAAGAAGTCCCAACACTCATCACTTCCCATATCCCATAATCTTCCCTTACTCATGTACATTGCCAAATCAAAAGTTGCGGGATTCATACCCTCAACTATGCACTGGCACAACTCAAACTTGTGGTATCGATAACCCCAAGCATCATGTTCTTGCACCACTTGTAGAAATCTAGAGAAGTACTCATGGAAGTGCTCATCTTCCCATTGATCAAGTCTCAACATGCTCATGGTCTAAGAAACCTACAATCAAAAATAAAAAGAAACAAAATCAAAAGCAAAAGGACCTAGACTACCGGATGTCGGAAACAACCAAAACTAGCAAAAGTCCCCGGCAACGGCGCCAAAAAACTTGATAGGCTACTAGACCAATACCGCAAGTGTACGGGTCGCGTAGTACCAAGGTGTCGATCTCTAGGACTTTAGTAGAGTTGGTGAACCGACAATCAAAGTAGCTAGGCTAATATGAGGCAATTAAGGATGGAAGAAACTTAAACTAATCAACTAGCAAACAAAGAGAGCAAGCAACAAGGTGATGCAAATATGAATAAGGGAAAAAGCAATCCTAGAGTCTAGGTACTCACACTATGGATCCAAGTAGGACTTTGCAAGCATACATGAATCAAGATCAAATCATGGTTTGGAGGCATCTACCTAGAATCATTGTCTAATCCTATCGAATCAAACAAATCGTACCTAGAATATGATAATCATCCACTTTCGTGGCTTGATCCAAGACTAGGCCCTTTAGGCTCAATAGAGGATCAATCGGTTCAAGCCCTCATCCACCGTCGTGGCTTGAGTGAGCTCGTCCAACTCAAACCATCTATCGGTAGGTCAACCTCTCAAGAGTTCCCAATTCAATTCTCATTTCAAAGGGAAATCAATCAATCAATCCTATAGTTCAAGTTAGAGAGGAGGTCTCTCAACACAAGTCCCTAACCTATCTCCCTATTGACAACCTAACCTCTCGGTTCTAATCATCAACAAGTCTCAAATCACAATCAATTTGGCATTAGGCACATAGGATTGACACAAACCACAATTCAAATCTCAACTCAAGCAAGCAATTCAAAGCTCTACCTAGAATCCATGGGGTTTTCCTCAAACCCTAGGATTTAGGAACCTAGCTAAACATGAACAAAGGAAATGAAGAAGAGAGAAGGAAATCCATACCAAACTTCATTCAATTGATTGAAAAGAGGGAAGAATCTCCAACACTTTCTCCAATTCTTCACAAGACACTAAAGTTTATCATTTTAATTTCCTATTTTATATTTAATTTAATTTTACTTACGAATGACATGTGTATCTAACCACTATTTTCTAGGTTTAGCCTTTGATTTGCGTATTTAAACTCTAGCATAAAAACCCTTATTTCTTACATACACATTGAATAAAACACTTGATTGTCAAGTAGAGATCTTCTTCTTCTCCTGGGTTTGTGCGACAACCCGTTCGAGCTATAGCACAAATCACAATATTCATCACGTCGAGTCTTCAATAGCTTGTCATCATACTTACGAGCTAAGCATTGCCATCATGTTGGCCTTGCTTCCTTCATAGGCCATCACGTTGATCTACCAACTCGTTGCTTCATCACATTGAAGCCACGCCTATCAAACCTTACTTTCGCTTCTATCACCTTTGAGAGACAGTCCCTAGATGGTCTAGATCTCTTTCCTAGCATCCTTAACCTTCGACACGGAAAAGTATGCATCAACGTGTTAAGCCTAGGGGGAAGTCACAAAACAAAGGGGTTACCAAGTTAAAGGAAAGTTCACTTGCTTTTATTGAAGCAAAGAAGGGCATATGAAGATGAATTCTAATTCCTTGAAGAAGAGCTAGAATGAAGAGAAGAACTAGAATGAAGATCATATCATAAATACAACGTATAGTGAAAAAAGAGGGTTGGTTGTTTTGTCTTGTGTGAATGATCATAATGATGAAATTGTTCTCGTATAGAGTGAAGATAGGGAACAACAACAAATATGAGCTTTTGAAACTTCCTAAGGGGGGGAAAGCCTTGAAAAACAATTCGGTGCTCAAGCTAAAGACGGATGAAGATGAACTAGTCAAGTGCAAAGCCCAAAATTTTATAAAAGGCTTTAGTAAGAAGAAGGGTGTTGATTTCGATGAAATCTTCTCGTCGATTGTCAAGATGAGTTCCATTAGAGTGATCCTTGGCTTAGCTATGAGCATGGATCTAGAGCAATGAAAAATTAGACACAGTACGATATAGACGATGCACACTTATATTAATCAAAAATACACCGTCATTTGTTTTTTTTGACCTTAGAAAAGGAAAACAAGGATGATGATGATGGGCTGGGCTTAATTTCGGGGAAGGCCCACTTATATATTGTTCGGGGAGGAATCTAGAATCTTGAGGCCCAACCATAGCATAGCAAGAGGAAGATTTGAGTGTTGTTATTCTTCCAAATTGGTGGAGCCGAGCGGCGCTGAAGAATCAGTATTCCTTTAGGAGCCAAGAGGCCGATCTTCTTCCCCTACACCAACCCCCACAAACTCGTCTTCGCCGGCCTCTTAACGGCTCCTGATTTTGAGTCGGTTCAGGTGAGTATTTTGAGCTGGTATCTTCCTCCTATCAATGCCATCGTTCTGTAGGCTCATTGCCATTGTAAACTCCATCCAGGTCTTTTCTTTGGTTTCATTAGGGTTTCACAAGGGTTTGAGTTTACTGCTTATTCTATTGTCCATTCATTTTCGTCTTCAGTAGTGCGCATGTTTCTCGTGAAATTTCTTGATTTTGCTGTCTTGTACATTTCAATGGCTGAGGAGTGATGTTTATTCTGCTTATGTTTTGCAGGGAATCTCTATTAAGAAATGGCTCCCTCTCAGTTTCCAGATTTCGGCAGGAGAGCAAATGGTATTTTGGTTTCTTTTACAAGATTGTTGTGATGTAAATTTGGTTAATTAAGTCTTATTTTTCCCCTTTTCCGTGTAATGGTCTTGAAATCGGGTGCAATAGGCATGGAGTTGGTAGTATATGGGTATGGTATAAGCACAATATCGAATAGTAACAGTTGTGCTCATGTTCGGATAGAGCTTGGTATCGCAAGTCAGATGATGATGGTGCTGGTGATCTTTTCATGGTAAACACTTATTGTTCTGTGTTTCATTTGGTTTGCAGATCTCTTGTCAAGAGACTACAATTTTGATCATAAAGTCTCTCTTCAAATACCAAGTTCTGCTGGGACGGTATGACATCATTCTTTTTTATTAGATTTGGGCAGAAACAAATTTGATAAGCACTGCTGTCTGTTGTGTAGGTTTAATGCTGAAAATTTATCGTCTTAAATATTTGTATCCTTTTCCCTTTATGTTGTACCATATGTTAGAGTTTGCAAATTTGTTATAGTCACTTACTGGATTAATGAGGTGTTGTCCAACTGAGATGATCTAGCTGATCGAGGGAAATTTGAGAAATATTCGGAATGAAGATGACGTCTGCTGTTTTATCCCTTGTCCCAAAAGGGAAAATATGGCTTTTATAGCCTTCCAGGATTGGAGACTCTTGCTGGGAAGGAAACCCAGTTTACACATACGGAGACCGTACCATTATATTTAGGAAATTGTATCTTGGAACCAGAAATAATAGAATCTGAAAATAAACCATATAATATGTATTAATATAGAGCACCCTGTATCAACTTACGGGATTATGTTATTTTGACTTCTAGGATATTGTGGTAGAAAGCTATGTGCCTATATGGTTCCATTACGAGTAGCTTACTTTACTTTAATTTGGTCTGGTTGTTGAAGCAATTCTTATCACAACTCCCAGGTGTTTGTATATAGAATAAATTCTGATCTTAAGTACGAGCTCAAAAAATTACTTTTATACATGTGCAGCTTTAGCAGAACTGAACTACACTTTTGCATTTATGAAACAAGTGATTTACGTCAGTAATACATGAAGTGGACAATGATTGAGGTTCTTACTTGAAGGGTTGAAGAATATCATACCTGAAATTGTATCGTTATTATTATTCTATATCAAGAAATCTTACTTAGAAGAATACTACTTATTGGTTGGATTTTTTCGGGTGTACCCCAAATGGATTGGAAATGACAGTCTCTTACAAACTCTTTGTTAAGGTTGCTGCTGCTAGTAGAAAATGCTGAGCTTAAATGTTCTATTCCTATACTATATTAGGAGAAATTCTATTTGGAAACTAGTTTCCTTTCTCTCAGTGTGTGACCAAGTATGCTATATAGTTTTTCTATAATATTATGAAAGAATTATCTGGATACTACATTTTTTGATTCATCATTATCAACTATCACCTGTTTCAAGTTTCCTTTACACATTGAGATCTAATCCTAATAGTCTTTTGTAATGGATAGAGCTCTGAATGATGGCAATTGCATTCTTTGTAAATTCTTAAAATTTTGAACGTACTACTGATATAATTCTCTTGGCAGAGTCTGACCGCCACTGGTATCAAGAAGGGTGAAATTTTTCTTGGAGACATAAATACAGTCTACAAGAGTGGGAAGATTGCAGTTGATGTAAAAGTAGATATGTATTCAAATGTAAGTTCTCTGATGAAGCAAAACCAAGGACTTTGACCTTGAAGTCTTTTTGTTTAGAATATCTTTTCATGTACTCTACGTTTACGTGAAGTAAATTTACCCTATAACTACAGGTATCCACTAAGATCACTCTTGATGAAACTGTACCAGGAATCAAAACTGCTCTCAGCTTCAAGATTCCGGATCACAAGTCTGGCAAGGTTGGTGCTTATCACTTTATATATCCTCCAAAGCTGTGTGAAAATGGTTGTCTAAGTTTATAATTCCAGATCTCAAAGCTTCCCGGGCTATTTTGGGATCTTTAAAGTTGCTTTGGCAATTTGTTGTCAAGTCCAATCGTATATGGGAATGGGAAGCTTTGCTTCATCCATATTCATGTTAATGCCAACTACATCTAGCTCATCAAGGTTGTTTTTTTCTCTTCTTCTAAGGGATTAGCCATTTAGGAACACCAAAGAATAGTTTCAGTTTGGGTTCCAGACATATAAATTTTTCCTGGGAAATATAGCAAAAAAAATTGTTAAATATGTACATATTATAATGTCCATGATTTACTATTGGATTTTGTTATCAACCTGAGGTACATAAGCTGATGTGTCTAAGAGATAGAATTTGTTTCAACTCACTAAGGTTAAATTAAGTTTATTAATATAGTTATTTGTAGATCAAGTCAGGTTGGTTTCTATATGCTAAACATTATTCTAGTGACATCAGAACTGTTTCACTGAAGTTTTGTTATAAATCCACCATGCAAAGAATTTGGTGTGATCTTGAAGTGTTTCTTGTATTAAGTTTCTAACAGAAGGTCGTAATTCAGAGTTGTGATATTTTTTTGGCATCTTCTTTCAGCTGGATGTACACTATGTTCATCCTCACATGGCTTTAAACTCTACAATTGGTTTGAATCCTGCACCTCTTCTAGAGTTCAACACGGCAGTGGGTACCCAAGAGCTCAGTTTGGGCGGAGAGGTAGGGTTTGATGCTGCAACCGGTGCATTTACCAAATACACTACAGGAATCAGCTACAACAAACCAGACTTTTCTGCATCACTTTTCTTGTATGTATAAATAAATACTGCTTTTCAGCCACAGATTGAAAATGGTTGCTAGTATTGGTGATATTTTAACCAATCCCGAAATTTTGTGGTTTTAATGCACAGGATGGACAAGGGACAAACAGTCAAAGCATCATACTTCCACATTGTGAATCCTTTGAATGGAACTGCTGTAGCTGCTGAGATGACTCACAGGCTTTCTAACTACCAGAACAGCTTTAGTATTGGAAGCTCTCATCTAGTTGATCCTCGGACATGTGTAAAAACACGCTTCTCCAATGATGGAAAGGCGGCAATGCTGTGCCAACACGAATGGAGGCCCAAGTCACAAGTAACACTTTCATGTGAGTACGACACCGCCAAAGTATCTAGTTCTTCTCCCAAGCACAAATTGGGCCTTGTCCTTGCTCTGAGGCCATGAAATTTGCTCTGAAGCTATTCGTCGACTGATCACATTTTGCACTCTTATCATTTTTTTTCTTCTATACCCTTAAATGTGGGTGGATGAATACCCACAAAGGAAACTAGAAAGTAGTTTGCTGTACTGATCAAAGCCACCACTCATGCATTGTGCCAAGAGGGCTTGAAGTCTGGTTTTGATAATTTTGATGCAGGGGGGCCACAGGTGATCAAAGCGTTGCATTGTTTCATATTTTTATACCTGTTGAGTGGTGACTGCTCCTAGTAATCCATTGTTTGCATTTTCTCCAATTGTTTCTTAGAGCGGTAGTGTGATTTCAACCAATTATACTCGGTGCATTCTTTATCTTCCTGCAATCTTATCTCGGACAAATTAGAGGATTTCGTGGAGAACATGTTTGCTGTATTACTGTTCAATGGTGGCATGGGCTTGTGATTTTAAGTACTCACAACCGAAAACTTATGATTTGTTACTTATTTTACTATGGGTGTTTTCACTAATTTTACTATGTGTAATAATTTTTTTTTATAACTTGTAAGGAATAATATTTTTTTAGCGGACATGTCGGGAAATGCATTGTCTACTAAATAGATTTACCCCAATATAAAAAGAGGCACCACTAAATAGATCAAAATAATACAGTAACTAGTAAGAGTTTTTTTGATAACATCGTTGGTAGAAATAACAAAAAACTAATTAACAAGTTGTACAAGATGGAGGCCAAAACCTATGTTTTGTGACAAAACAAAATCATGAACACTTCCTTTTATCCCTTTGATGTTTACATACATGATAATAGGAGCAGTGAGTACGTTCATATATAGGTAGGACAAGATTTTTGAAAAAGTGTATATATATCATAATTACCACCTGGCCTACCTTACATATATAGTATATGAATAGAATCAAGCACGTTTGACAAGACAAACCATAATCTCCCCAAAGTTCCTAGGGCTGCAAGTGAAACTAGGGTAGTTGGAAGACTCCATCGTGGACGGATCGGCGTTACTCATCAACGAAGACGACGACAATCCCGAATTACACGATGATAACGACGGTGAAGCCGAAGTACTCCTCCTCGGAGTCACTGCCATCATCTCCCCATCAAACTTCCACAAATAGCTCTCATCACCGCCAATGTCGTCGTCGCGACTCTGACCTCCCTCGGTCTCTATTAGACGTGTGGGTGGCCCGATACAAGGCCGGTGGGGTTCCAACCTAAAACCAATTGGCAATAGAAGGAGTAGCCCACCGTCTTATATACTAGGCAATTTTGTTCCCAACTTCCGATGTGGGATAAGTTTTGTATCCCAACACGCCCCCTCAAGTGCAACTGGACCGTCCCAGTTGATACTTGAAGAAACGGGCCCAGACCGCCCGCTCTGATACCATATTAGACGTGTGGGTGGCCCGATACAAGGCCGGTGGGGTTCCAACCTAAAACCAATTGGCAATAGAAGGAGTAGCCCACCGTCTTATATACTAGGCAATTTTGTTCCCAACTTCCGATGTGGGATAAGTTTTGTATCCCAACAGTCTCCATGACCTTTTGGTGACGGCCCCTTACTTGACCTCCTCTTCCTCCCTCTTTTAAACGCCTCCACGATTGCCTTGTTGATGTCCTTACCTTTCCTGACCTTCCTCTTGATCTGGTGCCACAGCCACCCGGGGGACAGCTTCGTAGGGGCGTTTGTGTCGCCCTCCACTAGCTCGATGCTCGGTTTCGGTAGGGCTAGGCTGAGGATGGCCGGTGGCGGACTAAGAGGTGGCAAGGCCTCGTTTGGCTGCGGCTCTATCGCCTTCCCGGGCTCCTCCTCCCACTGGAACGGGATGCCCTCGGGGTTTCGATAGTAGATGCGCGACGAGCATCCCACCGTGGACTGCCTCGAGAGCGTGATGTGACCAAGTTCAAACATTCTCTCCGCCGGTTCAACCACAGAATTTGAGCCCATCTTTGTATAGTTAATTAGCTAGAGTATTAGTTTGTCATGGACGCTCATAAATATAGATCTTAATTAGCCGGTTTTATAGGAACGTGATTGATGCAAACGGCACATGCTTTGGGCTGCTATAGTACGTAGGTTGAATGATTTTGAAGTATGATATTGTCCTTTTATCCTATACATATGTATGCATATATAGTTAGATTTGTTTATTTCTATTATTATGGGATGATCGTGGGAATAGTCTTAAGTTTTTTTCGTGAAATGGGGGATTAATCTATTATGCACTAAATTGCAAGGGATTGAGCTTCTTTTGCACGGTGAAGCGAAAGATATATATTAATATTAGAGTTGAACATTCACACACACGCACAAATGCATATATATGTATATAACATGTTCGAATTTCCATTTAAGTGGATTCGAAAAGCATTTAAGTGAATGAGCTTTAATTAGGACTACTCCATCACAACTTTATAAGCTATATCAGACAGTGAAGCAAGACAAGGTATCGATATGACAAATGACAGGTTTTATATCCCACTAATCTCTTTCAGACGAGGTATATGTAAATCTTCTTATAAAGCTCTTTAAACTCTTAGATCTTCCCTTTCTTTGGACTGAGATACTGCCCCATCACCCTAAAAATTTCCAGACAAAAAAAAATTACTACTAGGTGTATTTTATATCTTCTTGTAATAGCATAGATGGATAGGGGTGGCCGAGAAGAGTGGCATGTGCACCATATATGCATGTGGCCGGCCCCTTAAGACATGCAGACGGTTACCTTTCCTTTCTACTCACAATACCCAATTCTTGACATAATCTTATAAATATATTCTCGATCATCATGTATTTGTACTTTGCTATATATAATTCACAAAGTGTACGATCGAGTTCATTTGCTATATCAATTCAATGACAGATTTAGATTGGTCGGCGTGTATTATTTTATTACTATATACCTATTAATTACTAATTAACTAATTAATGAATACTTATATATAATAATGTATGCATTAGCAAGTAGGTGAGCAACCAGAAAAACGCGCATAGATACATAATGGATCTCCATCTCCAGCGACATAAGTTACACCACAAAGCAACGAGATCCAATTGTCTGTGTTTTTTGCTTTGGATCCAAGATTTTGAGTTTTTGACGTTGAATTAGTTATTAATCTATCATTTTTGCTATACATTAACGTTACAGACAGAAAAGTTTTGTACATAATTGACGAGCAAAATTTGGGCTGCTAAGATGTATTTGGGCCTTGGGCCTATAATCCAATCTAGTACAGTAGATGGGCCGGTTAAGCCGTTTTCTTCTTGTGAAAAAGGTAGGCAGTCTACCAACACTCCATTAAATTCAACCAAATTGAGAAATATTTCCTTAGTCAATCACAAAAAATCAATATCGAAGGTTGTGTCCAACACTCCATTTTTTGTTACGTGTATACGAGTCATTGAGATGAGATACACGATCAACGAGAATAATAGTTACTAGGGTTACAATGTTGACCCTCCTTCCAAAAGAAGTCCCCCTCTAAGCTTACAGTGTTGAATGAATTCCATGCATCTCCGTCCGCAGGCCATCCGGCGTGGACCGGCGGAGGTGTTCTATTGGGTCGGTATGCGTGCCGAGGTGAAGCAATTCGTTGATGCCTGCGTTACATGCCAATCCACCAAATATAGTACGAAGAAAGCCGCCGGCCTGCTTCAACCTTTGCCCATTCTGGATAAGGTATGGGCCGAAGTCTCTATGGATTTTATTACCGGGCTGCCTTCGTCCCGAGGGTTCACGACAATATTCGTAGTGGTGGACCGACTTTCAAAATATGCTCACTTTGGCGGGCTCGGTACTTCTTACGATGCGGCCAAGGTTGCATCTTTATTCGTGGAGATCGTCGTCAAACATCATGGTATTTCGGCTTACATCCTTTCGGATAAAGACGTCATCTTCACGAGCACTTCTCTGGCGAGAGCTTCACCGCCTCAGTGCTACGACGTTAAAGCATAGTACGGCGTACCATCCTCAAACGGACGGCCAAACCGAGGTCAAGAATCGGGGTTTGGAACAATACCTCCGCGCCTTCGCTCATGTTCGGCCGTCCCGTTGGGCTGCGTTCTTACCATGGGCGGAACTTGCTCTCAATTGCACCTACCATGAGGGCCTAAAGATGACTCCTTTTCAGGCTTTATACGGCCGCGAGCCACCACCGCTCTTGCGCACCACCTTGCCTTCCTCGGGTGACTCGGTGGCTTTTGCTAACGTCCAAGAACACCTAGAATTGATTGAGCTTCTACAAGCCAACCTCTGAAAGGTGCAACAACGCATGCGTGCTCAAGCGAATGCCCATCGCCGAGACGTTGAGTTTGCGGTTGGCGACCTTGTCTTGCTAAAACTCCGCCCATACCGGCAGCATTCCGTGGCCAAGCCTTTATCATCCAAGTTGGCACGTCGTTTTTATGGACCATTCCAGATTTCCAAGTGATCGAACACATAGGGGTTGTAACTTATCGACTTGAGCTGCCCGAAAACGCCAAAATACATAACGTGTTCCATGTCTCGTTCTTGAGACCGTTTGTGGCGAATGGTTCGACACCTGTCCAGCCCACTTTTCCCACTGAGTTCATCAACGATCAGCCCATTACTAGACCGGTTCGTGCTATTCAGGAGCAGCAAGTGATGGTAGATGGCCAACCTCGCACCGAGTGGCTTTTAGTGTGGGACGACGGGTCCGAACAAGATGCTAGCTGGGAGCCTCGTGAGCAAGTCCTCCTTTCCTATCCGGACTTACGGCTTGAGGACAAGCCGCTTCTCAACGGGGGAGAGATTGATACGGGTCGATCATCGTCGAACCCGACCACATCACGACCGGCTCGAGTTCGTCATCCGCCAACGCACTTGAAGGATTATTATTCTTAATTTTTGCATTAGTATTTCGGTTATTTTGAACAATATTTGGATTAATATTTTGTATTATATTTTCTTAGGTGGGTGAGTCACTCCTTCCCGGGTTTTCTTTGTCGGTTCTTTCCTGGATCGCTTTTTATTGAACTGCTAGGGCTTAGGATAAATACCTTGTTATTTCTCATAATCAATAACAAGAAATTAGATTGCCCTAATATCTCTCTTCTCCCTCCCTTTCACGCCGTCACTCTCCCACCAGGCCACCGGCCCTTCCTTGGTTCGATCAAGCTTGGCTTCCAAGCTATATCTTGGCGCACTCGTGAACTCGTGTGTGTACTAGTTACGCATGGACTTGCATCACCATTTTTACAAGAGCGCTTTTGAGGGATCCTGAGAGATTAGGGTGAGAATAATTGATGGGTCTCACCATGCATGCATGTATAGTAGAAGGTTAGGGTGGATGTTACCTTTGATCTTACGAAAAAATCCCGACCAAATTGATTCATAAACCAACCGAAATTCTATCTTTTTCAAGCAAAACACGTTTAAATAAGAATACGATGTTTAGATTCGTACTATACAGTGTTCTAAAAATGCTAGGTAACCTCTAGGCGGGGAGACACCACCTAGATGGCCAATACGGTTGTCTAGGCTGTCCAAACAGACACTTAATCACCGTATAGACATGTTAAAATGCTAGATTGTTAAGGACCGAATAACGCCTAGAAGAGATTTTTAGAACACTGATACTTGACCAAGTTTAGGAAAAGAGCATTGCAAAGAAAAAAAAAAGTTAAAAACGACCTCTAAGGGAGGCTATTACAATATAAGCTTGTCACTTATTGTGACAACTTGAGTTCGAAACAGTTGAGTGTAGTGGCGGACCCAGAAATTTACCTCAGAGGGGCAAAATTTCTGGGTCCACGGGCGGAGGCGGCAGGGGAGTCGGTCGGCAGATGGACCGACGAGGGAGGTGTAGACGGTGGATATGTTTTTTGGTCAAAAGACGGCGACAGTGGATATCTTTTGATGTTCGGTCTATCGTACATATTATTAAACTATGTTTTATATGATAAAATTTATTAATAAACTATTATTAAGTTTAATACAAGTTATAACATACTACTACCTAATGCGCTTGGTGCATCAGCTCACTGATCCTCTTTTCTATAGCGTTGGTTAGTATCCAAAAAATTGTTGAAAAAATATATAACTTAGATGAAGAAGTTTAAAAAATATGGATAAAACATGAGCTAACTTAGTATAGAGTAAAAATTACAAAAATTGATAGAATAATGTTGGATAACATTATAAGAAATTTAATATAAAAAATACTGAGCAATTTTCGGAAAATACCTTACTCTTTGTCGTTTTGGACCGGTAAATATTTAGTTTGAAAGAAAGTAAGAGAAGACAAAACTACAAAATGATACTCCCTCCGTTTCAAAATACATTACCATTTGGACATTGCACATATATTAAGAAAAAAAATTATATTCCTATATTACCCCTATCAAATGTAGAGTTAATAATTTATTTAGAGAAATATGAAAAAGTATAATGATTATAATAAAGATAATTATTAGGGGTATAAATGGAAAGAGATAGGAAAAAGTGTGAAATTGACAAGTATTATGAAACAAGAAAAACTGTCCAAATGGTCATGTATTTTAAAACGGAGGGGGTGTATAAATATTCTGCATGTACCAGATACAACTAATCACTTTTAACTTTTTAACGTATGGAACAAACTACACGGTAAAAAGTTACTTTATAAACACTGTTAACTAAGCTTACTTTTTGGTTTTGTATATTCCCCGGCTCTTTTCAATTGGGTCAATCTTTTTAGCTCACCCCTAAATCTCCTTATAGCGCAGGTATAAGTATGGGTAATTTACGATTTTGCCCTTCTCATTTTTTGGCTTCCTCTTCGCTCATTCCCCTGCTGCGCATCTACGCTCACCCTCTCCATCTTCGCTCTCTCTCGACCGTCTTCCTCTTCCGCCACCACCTGACGACAACCACCACCGGGTTGCGACCCTCTTCGTCTACTTCCGGCCGTCCGAAATTCGAACGAGGTATTGGCTCCAAAATCCCTCTCCAAAACCCTAGGTAGAAATCTGCTCAGCGTATTACTCTAGGTTTCATGGAGAGAAGTGTGGTCGAATATATGATGGTAATTGGGGTGGAGAATCACGTAGGGAGACGAATAGGGTTCATAGAAGTGAGGTCGAATGTATGATGGTAATTGGTTACTTTGTGGGTTTTGGCTTGGTTGATTCTCTTCCCGGTGGCTCTTCTGTTGAGCTGTCTAGTCTGGTTTTGTGGATTCGTTTTCTTCTGTGTGTTGGATTTTGGAATTCAATTTGCTCATTGGAACGATTAGGAGTTTTATTCGCAACAGGATTGCAGAGTCTGGTTTTGTTAAAGCTCTTCGATAAATGTGGGACTTTTGTTTCTATATGTTCTTGTGCCAAGCGTCTTCTAGAATGTTGTTGCACTAGTTTTGATTTTTGCTTTTGGTAGATGTTCTAGGATTTAAGACTTGTGCTTGTTCATGGGGTCAATGTTTATTGGGTGTGCTTAATATCTAAACGATCATTATTGAACAATGTGAGCATGTTATGAAGAAAACTATGTGTTTGCTATGTTAATCATCATATGCAATTATTAGATATGTGTGTTAATTACATGCATCATTAATTGCATTTTATAGTTGCAAACTTTGACACACTGCCTTTTGTTTCAACTCACAAGATTGGAAAGAAAAATTGAATCTTCCTCCACCAGATACTCGATACAGGACTGAGGTACTGCAGATTTTGGTGCTCTAGGTTGCATAGCTTATTTTGTATTGACATTGGAAATTGATGTTTGATATGTGTTCATGAAGTTTTTCTATTGGAAAAGACCATGAAAAGATAATTGTTTCTGTTGGAATAATTCATACCATTTAAAATTAATTTGAGCTGTCGTGCAATATATGGATAGTTGCAGTCCTATTTTGACTATTCTCAGTAAAAACTTTTCTGAAGAAAGATAATTGATACACTTGATACACTCTTATGCGAACTTGTAAAAACTTTTGTGAACTTGTAATCACCAAGTTCCTGTAATTTGTAACACTTGATACACTCTTATCTTTTGTGTTATTATTCAGAATTGTATATTTTCAATAAATCCTTGGGTCTTCAGTTCGTGATTTGAAAGCCTTATGCATTTGCTGTGTGTGTTCTTGCTGTCACTTTCCTATCTTGTTCATTTATTTTGTTTGTTGGTGTAGAAAATGGAGGAATCGAGGCTTAAGGGGCGTAAGCCGATCACAACATCAGCACGAGCAACGATTGTTTGGATGCGTCGTACTAAACGCAAGACTGATTCTGGGCCCTCAGCTAAAGAAAAGGGGAGTCCTACTCGAGACATTGATGGTGCTGCCCATGTGGCTTCTGGAGTCGAGGAAGGTCTCCCGAGCCAAGATTCTCCACGTGACGCTGTCGATAATGATGGTGCTGCCCATGTGGCTTCTGGAGTTGAGGAAGGTCTTCCGAGCCAAGATTCCCCACGTGACGCTGTCGATAATGATGGTGGAGGTGATGGTTTAGGCACTGAAGTTCCATTGCGAGAGTTGGTTGAGAGCGATACTCATGAGGACAACAGGGGTCAAGATCCTCCATGTAATGAGTATTTGGGAGATGCTCATGAAGCCCAGCAAGATGACGCATCTGAGTCTAATCAAGAGTCTGATTCTCATTCCGATGAAGAGGGTGAAACAGGAGCTGCACAACAATCTAAAGGTCGGAAGAGAGGTCGTGAGATGTTCAAGATTAAGTTGAAAAAGGCCGTGACGGGGGGCCCAGAAATTCCAGAGCTTCTTATTAGTTTTGAAGCACATGTTGCAGATGCTAGTCGAAGAAAGAAGGTGAGTTAACACATTTTTACACTGACCCTAATTGCGCTTTCTTCATAAAGGGCTAGCCGAAAATCTGTGCAGCCATCGTTTTTACACTGACCATTACAAATAAATGGACAAAGCAACGTTCATCATAAAAAACTGATGGACACGTCATATGTGTCCATTTGTTTTTGGTGGACAATATTTAAATGTCCACTTATTTTCTATGATTGTTCAGGATTTGTTTAGCCAGTTCTGTAATAGGCAATAATGAAGTAATATATGTTTTAACCTTTTGTTCACAGGGGCGTGATCCTTTAATTCCCTAACAAAGAAAGTCACAACTGAAGGAATGAGAGTTGACTGATGCAACTTGGTGCGATATTGTTCGTGAAAGTGGGTTGTCTCACTTGCAGCATATCATGTATGACACCATCAACCATCCACTTCTGAATGCATTTGTTGAAAGGTGGCACTATTTGTGCCACTGTTTCGTTATGGGAGTTGTTGTTTAAGGGGACGCTCTATTACGAAAATTATTTGTTATGGGAGTTGTTTTTTATGGGAGTTGTTGTTTCAGAAATGTATGTAATTAGTTGATTAACGAACTAGGTTTCTTTTTTGTGTATATAGGATGCATAGCTCTGATTCCGATTGCTCTAGCTATCAAAGTGGTGATATACGAAAGTATGAGCATCACTTCTGTCCACGTAACGAAGAGCAAGAAAAGGAGGACCACTTGGATTGGTATATCGACACACTGATGGAGATTAGTTGTGTTGAATGTAATACCCCAAAGCTCTTCGAAAAAGTAATCAAAGACTTGAGGAAGGAAAAGACTGAAATAAGACGTCAAGTGTGGGAGAAGAATGGAGAGCTTATGGTAGCTGAACGCAAGGAAGAGATCTTTCGTAACAAGATTGCAAAGTTGGAAACCGAGGTCGAACAACTTAAGGCTGTGTTAGAGAAGAAACCCCCAACTAATATAGACGTTGAAGTGGAGACACAAGTGAAGATTACGGTGGAAAACAATTGAGTCCTTTGTTAGCATCTATGTTTGGTGTCTTTTTAGTTGATTGTACAATGGTACTTGGCCCTTATGTGACATTTAATGGTTTGTTTGTCGAATGTGGACGTTGTTCTATGTTGTTGTATGATTTCTATGTGCTTTATGTTTCTTATGTTGTTCCATTTATAATGAGTGTCGTTATTATGTTGAATAATGTGGTTGAAAATGTCTTGAAGAAAAACACACAGGTACCATCAATTTTCATAACACCAAACACATGACTCGATTAAAATGTGTTAGTTGTGGGTTAAGTAATGCTATACTCGATTAAAATGTGTTAGTGGTGGGTTAAGTAATGCTATATAGATGCGAATTTCAACTTTTCACGTACTTATAAATCATCCATTATAAATACATGGAAAAACGCGATACGTTCATACAAATATCATGAACAACGTTTAAGGGTCCATAAGTTTTCCATAGACGAAAATTTAATGACCATTAAAAAATGTTGGACCAGGTTCGTAAACTAAAACTGATGACACACCCGACCAGTGAAAATGTCTGGACAGTACTAACTTGTCAACAAGTTTTCTGTGGTCATGTATGAACCGTCCATCCCTTTTTAATAGACAAAGGGGTGCACTATAGAGCAATTCGGGTGCGCTATACAGAATAGCCGTTTCAATTCTAATTCATGGAAAAAAAATTCAAAATTTTTTTTTTTTTTTTTGAAATCTCAGCGGGAGCAGTCCTTCATTGGGTCCGCCCTGGTTGAGTGCCAAGTTGAGTTGGAAACAATTGAGTGACAATAATCCCACATTATTAGTGCACTTACTATTATATGTCTTCGTGTTGGATCTCAGAAACAAATTAGGTGGCCAATAAACCCATGATTGATCCCAGGATTAGCATGCATTTCTATAGTGCAGTTTTGTTAACAAACCAGATTTAAAATTGGTAGTTTTCAACGTACAGCCAGCCTTTGACATTCTCGTGCACCTAGCCTTGACAATATCGATTTAGCTTCTGATTGAGATTGGGAATTTCACATCCGGCCTCGAAGCTCCATTATCCTTGTCACATTTTTTTAAAACTTATTAAATGAATTGATTAAGCATTATATTATGTTGCGACCAAGAAATTAACAACATAATTTCCCAGTTACATATATTATCGTATCTTTAATCTGTTGTTGTCTAGCTAATGCGTGACACAATATGAAAGCTACGGACTCCAACATGACACTAGAGCTACATCCTCTTCTTTTTAATATAAAAATAAAGAGAGTATAGTTGTCGCTATTTATAAATTTTTATTAATAACGTAGTTACATGGAGCATACAAAATAAAGCAAAAAAACAAGCTGCTTTCGCATTAATCGTATAATTTTTTGGGTGCCTCCTTACCTGCTCCCTTAAACTTATTCCTTACTTTTCTAATTTCTACTACTTGTAGTCAGCAAGCTAGAGACATAACAGAGGCCCACCGCTTACCTAGGTACGTTACAAGTGATGTACTTAATTAAGTCTGTGTGAATTGGCCGACTTACACTAAATCAGTAATTAAAAATGTCAGATTTTGTGTAGATTCGTCATTTGTTAGGTGGGACTGCTCACCTTCTTGTTCATTTTGTCACCTGCCTTTTGCCTTTTTGTATTAAACTCCAATATAAGTAGGGGGTAACAATTACACATACATGCAATAGATCGAGAAAGCAACACATAGATGATACATCCAACCAACTGGATCCATCATCAGTAATTGATTCTTCTTGATACCGATCGATCGATCGATCGAGATGAAGACTATGAGCGTGAGATCTTCTCAGGAACCTTCCTCGTTATCTTTCTCAAGAAGATACTTCAACTTGAGAAAGAAGGCTGACGATGTCGACGACGACGATGAGCTAGTGTTGACCTCTCACTCCTTCTGTGGAGTGCCTGGATTGGAGAAAAGGCAAGAGGGACGAGCTCTTGCGAGGTTCAAATCACTCCCCAAGACGACAACGACGCCAACCGCCTTCATCATCGATCCCCCGAGACCGAAGAAGGTACCGAAATTCGGGTCTCTCTTCGCCAAGCGTCGTCCCTCCAAGGTGATCGGCACCCTTTTCGGGTACCGACGTGGGCACGTCCGGATCGCGTTCCAAGAGCACCCCAAGTCGGCGCCCGCCTTTCTAATCGAGGTCTCGACACCGACGGGCCTCCTTGTTAAGGAGATGGCTTGTGGGGTGGTGAGAGTGGCGTTCGAGTGTGAGAGGAGGACGTTTGTTGGGAGGAAGGGGCCCAAGCTCCTAGACGAGCCGGTCTGGAGGGCTTACTGCAACGGGAACAAGTGTGGGCCCGCCACGAGGGGAGAATGCGGGGCCCGGGAGCTCGGGGTGCTGGCCGCGGTGGGGCCCGTCACCATGGGGGCCGGGGTCCTGCCCGACGACGTAGGGGGAGAGGGCGAGCTCATGTACATGAGGGCCGTGTTCGAGAGGGTTGCCGGCTCCACCAAGGACTCCGAGGCCTTCTACATGGTGAACCCTGATGGGAGCGGTGGCCCTGAGCTTAGCCTCTTCTTTCTACGGGTTTGATCCATCCATTGATCGTGTTTTGTGCTACGTGGTTGTACCCATTAATATGTCTAGGGAGGGAGTAAGGTTAATTTTGGAAGGTAGATGGAGGATAAAGGGAAGCTACGAATTACTTATGTAATACTATCATATATATCCTTTTGGAGTACGTATGGATTTGCGCTTTGTAAGCTCGATCCAACGATCGATCAAGCTATATAAAATGGAAGAAGTTGCCCGCCTTAAATTATAGCAGGAATTCTACTCTTCAATCGTTTAAGCTGATCGATCTAACTAGGTTTCTTGTAATTCGGTTTAGCGATTTTTAGTTCGAGTTGAGAATAATGTCAGGGTAAGAAACGAAAAACTAACGAACACGAGATTGACCTCAAAAGAGACCCGGCATGTCAGCCAAAAATTTTATATATCAAAAGGTACTATCCAAAGACACAATGCAACGAAAAACTCGAAACTAAGAACTAGATCGAAGACTCCCTAATATCCCTAGGTGAAGCTCTCTTCATCGTCGCAGCTAGACTAGTACAAAATGTCTTGTACAGGACGCTTTTTTAAAGAAGCACAGGACGCTTTTCATAGTGCATTAAGACGTAGTGCACTAAAAGCCAATAGAGGGCGCTTTTTTGAAAGTGTTATAAAATAAAAACACGGAGGGCGCTTTTCTGAAAAAGCGCCCTAAACTTTTAAGACGCTTTTTCAAAAAAGCGCCCTAAACTTTTAAGACGCTTTTTCAAAAAAGCGCCCTAAAACATTTGAATTTTTAAAAAAAAATAAATAAAAAACTGAGAGAGCTTTTCAAAAAAGCACCCTCCATCTATCTTTTTTTTTTTTTTAAAATCACACTCAAGACGCTTTTTTATAAAAAAACGTCATAAGTAACTCCAAATAAAAAAAAAACAAATCAAGCTCCATACGTTCCATCCATGAGCTATATACCATCAAATAAAACTTCTTCAATATATAGGAAAAATTGATGTTCATGTATCTCTTCCAAAATAAACTCATTCTCAATACACAACATTGAAAAATAAGCAAGACTATAATCCCTACCAAAATATAACATAGCTTGTCTAACCTAAACTAATAAAACTATTGTTGTAAGACAGATCCCTGCATTACGAAGGAATGGTGAAGTGTGAGACAACCTGTACTTGGTAAGCAAACCATCATTAAAGAAATATCACCACCAAAAAAAAAAAACATTAAGCAAATATGGAATTAAGGAGCAAAATACTTATGCTAAAACTTAAGGCCTTTTGCTTTTTCAATGGTCATCTTAAATAAACAATCGAAGAGAGAATAGTAAAATAAGAGAGTGAATACTTACTGAGGTGTATTTGACTGAATAGCAGCTCTCACCAATTGTTGAAACATCTTTCATCCGTTGACTTGGTCCATCCTGATGTACAAATATTTACAAGGTTAGGCATTACAAACAGAAATTCACCGTTCCTTGATCGAATAAAAAAACAAATTCACCGTTAGTTGAATGGCTGTCTTTATGAGGTTCACAAATAACCTTAATTAATCTCGTCAACTACTCTAAGTGGGCAGTTTGTGAGATCTTGTAAAGAAACAAATTACAGATATTGCAGCCTAACATGAGATATTGCAGCTTACAAAATGGTTGATAAACTCATTTCAAAGACAAATTACAGAATATATACCAACCTGAATTTCACTTTTATGAGTATAGGGTTTAGGAACGAAAATCAGTCTCACGATCATCTACAGAAGGAAATGCATTGCAACAATTAGCAACATTCAAAAAATAAAATATGATAGACCATTATTTGGACACAACGTATGCGGGTTCCAAAAAGCATAAGACCATGAATTTTACACTAATGAGACAACAAGGAGCTTAATGCAAATGTCCTCAAAAACAAGTATCAAATTACCCAAATGTCCTAAAAAAAGTATCAAATTACCAACTATGAAGAAAGGACTGCCATTATCAAACAAGTATCAACTATGGAATAGTCTAGTTACACACAAAACAGACAGCAAGAGCAGCTGATTTAACAATACTGCTCTTGTATTCAACCAGACTCATTTAATAATGCTAAAGATCATAGCCACAACCACACAAATGAAGGCTTTGTGTAGGAACAAAGCAAATTAATCACTCACTGAATACACAGACAAAGCTTCCGATTTCTGTGATCCAAAAATAGAACTCTCCTCAAATAGATTCAAACTCTCGCCTACACTAATCAACCGATCACAATCCTAATCACAACTGAAAGAAACAGAATCCTCTCAGATCAAACACGCTTTCAAGATCTAAGCAAAAGACCTTACGATTTCAACATCATGACCAATTTTCAACAAATAATTTAACACTTGCAAACATGGAAATTCTTCTTACTAGAATGTAGAATATTGCCCTAATTTCTGTCCACAACAGTAACATCCTACAAACCACCTTCAGAACTATGAACCTTATCAAATCGTTGAATCCATCTAATTTCGGTTCCAATATAGATTACGCCTTCCATAATTGCATGATTTCACTGAGATATATGTAACAAAATCTTACCTCCTAATCAAGATTTCCTTCACCATAGCCGAGACCTTAGCCTCTCGGTAAGCAGCTGATCAGCGTTGATCTGAGCAACAACCGCCTTCAGCACCTCATCCCCAATCGAAGGCACGACCTTCTCATCATACTCCAGCCCCAGGATCTAGAAGATAGTGGGGAGCTTGGCGACATCAGGGCGAGAGAGAACACGGAGGGTCCTTGGGGCTGGAGATCCTTGGTACCGGAGATGGAGGAGAAGGTGTGGGGGCGAGTACGAATGTCGAAGAGGAAGGGCTTCTGAAGCCACGGGATCAGGAGGTGAGCGCCTTCGCCGACGATGGCTTCTTTCACTCCTCCGAGACGGTCGAAGAGGACGGCCCGCTCGCCGCCGTCGACGGTGTAGAGGGAAGAGGTGAGGACGGTGGCTCCGAGGCCGAGGCCGAACGCAGCCTTGGCGATGTTGTTGAGGAACGTGACGGCTGCTTGGTTCGCCATTTTCGCTGATGATCGGGAAATGGGGAGAGAGAGAGGGGCCGAAGCCGAACCCTAGATTTTGGGTTATAGATTATACAATTATTCTTTTTTTTCCAAAATAAAATGATGTGAAGGGCGAGGGCGCTTTTCTTAAAAGTGCCCTCCGTATGTTATCATTAAGGGCGTTTTTCCTTAAAAGCGCCCTGATAAGTATTTTTACTATTTTCCATTAAAAAGTTTAGTACTAGTTTTTTATTAAAAGCGCCCTCCGTCTTTTATTAATAAGGGCGTTTTCTAAAGGCACCCTAAAATTTGTGCATTGTATATCAAATTTTGTACTTCGAGCTATCCTTCTCGTTATCCTGTTTTCCTCCCATCCGTTCGTCTTCTTTTTCCCTCTTGATCTTTCCTCTCTTTTCTTGCTCTTCTTTTATCTCTTTGTAATTCTCTCTGGCGGCTGAAACCCTAAGAAGTAGTGTTGTTCACTTTATCTTTCTTCTGATGCATATAAGACACATGTACGAGTCTTCTAATTTGCAAGAAGCTGATCGAAGCTGGCATTTCACAGGAATAGATGGTCCAAGCTTTTTAATGCTTTTGGGCCTTCACCATTAAGAAAGAAGCCCATTCAACTTGACAACAACATTGAGATCCAAGTATCAATAGAAACATGCATTTAGAGCAACCAGACATCCAAATAACATGCGATTGAATTCTCTTTTCTAATCAACTAGTCCTACCAGTCCTAGATTGATTAAAGGTTATACTTATGATCTAATTAACACCGACCGGTAATTAGAAAGATCTAGTTGTAATTCATCCTAGAAATCAAATTAGGTGATAATGCTAACAAAACCCTAGACTGAAATTAAGCAATTAAGCACAGAGAAAACAATCTAGTCAACGAAAATTAAGAACAATCAAACCTCACAATTATACTTCGTTCATAACTTCAATTAACTAATCAAGCAAAAGAGGTTTAGCTACTGAAAGACATTGAAAAGCTTACAAAGTTTTCCAAGGGTTTTTTTTCTCAAAGCCTCCAATAACCAAAGATCAAAGATATGAAGGTTCCAAGATAATCAACCTAGATCTAAGGATATCTATATATAATAATGTCTCCAAAAATATATCTAAAGACACAACCTATAAGGTCCAAAAAGACCTCGTACAAAATCTCGTCTTAACTCGGACACGGGCCAAAACTCGGTCTGGACACCCAAAACTCGCCCGAGATTTCAATGCACACCCCGAGTTTCCAAGGCCGAGCATCTGGTCCCAAAACTCGGGCAAACACCCCAAAACTCGCTTGAGGTTTCGATGCACACCTCGAGTTTTGAGCACTTCTCGTCAAGTGACACTTCAGAGGCTGTTTTGACACACTGACTCGGCTAAAGTCGTTATGCCAAAATCAAAGATAAAACCCAAACATGCAACACACAAAAGTATAGTCAGCAAGTACGGGGTCGAACCCAAAGGAATCAGTTTCTTAATCCGATTTTAGTGGTTTTCATGCAAAACAATCAAAAGGGGGTTTGAGAGATGTTTCAATCAAAGTTAGCAAGTAGAGTTCATTCAATCAATTCCACTTTATTAATCCGTTGATCATGAATTCATCCGCATCTTTATATGTCTAGGTCAATTCCAATCCTGATCATAAACAATCGCAAGTCCACGTTCGAAGCAATTCTATAACCCTAGGCAAGGACACTTAACCTAGAATTAGCATAGAGAACAAGGATATTAGGAAATCAAATCATGCAATCAAGCTACGAGTCTCATGCATAAATTAACCATTGAATACTCTTCCCTAAACTAGTCCATGGTCCTAGAATAGAGTTGTTTCGAGAATAGGAAAGATGCATAAACAACAACCAATCCTAGTTCAAACAATAGATCTAAGATAATTAAACAAGTTAATCAGGCTCATATAATCATGCAGAGATCATGGGATGAAGCACAAGAGTATCAATAAAGACCTAGGGATAAAGAAGTTACCAGAATTTCACAACTCCATAACAAAGCTTCCTTGATTGAATAAACTCCAAAAGAAATTAGTTCTCCATTACAAAGAAAGCACAAATCTTTATTGAATGAACAATTGATTACAAAGTGATAGGATCTCCCTAAAACCTAGAAAAGGTTCCCCTTAAATAGCCCAATGAACAAGCTAAAGGAAACGAAAAGATAAGAAAGGAAACAAGATAGAAAAGACAGGATTTCGTCCATCTCGAATCCGGTACGTACCGCGACCGCGCCGCCTTGGCCGCGCCCGCGGCGGTCTTCACTTGGCTTTGGCTGAGTCGGATTCTACCGCGACCGTGTCATAGACAACGCGACCGCGGCCTTCATGGTTATTCATGGTCGTCGCCTTACACCACCGCGACCGCGTCATAGACAACGCGACCGCGGTATCCATGCAGTGGCGAACTCTTCAATTCAAGCTCTACGAACTGTTGATTCTTCATAACTTGTGTCTTCGGTCTTCGTGTTACAATATCACTCAATTTTAACCTAAACACTCTTAATAACATCTCAAAATCTAAGAGTTAACTTATACAAAATAGCCTGTATCAAATTCCCCCATACTTAGATCTTGCTCGTCCTCGAGTAAGCTCAAAACAAATACAATAAGTCAGCACATCTAAGATCTCAGGAAATATAAGAGAAGATAAAAACACTTAGCTCACAGCCCGAACCCAAAGTAGAGAAATCATGAGCATAAAACAATGAAGCTCAAACACACACCTACAACAAAGATATAACACTCAAGCTCTAAAAAGTGTAGAGCAATCTAGGATCTACCCAAATCTTACATGTAAGCCCCAAAGTCCCCAAGCAAGAATGATCCTAAAACACTCGAATTTTACCGCTCAATTCTGCTTAGGCGCCCTTTCGGGTTTTCACCTAACCGCTCCTTTCATTTTTCTCAAGGGTGTGCTCACCAAAACTCACATCTCTCTTTAACCTCTTATTGCCCTAGCCTAATGCTGGTCCGGGTTACTTGCTTTTTACCTGAGTCGCCCTTTCAGGTTTTCGACTCATCCCAGGATTTCATATGCCTTTTTTCATTTCTTTATGGCTTTTTCTATCTTTTTCTTTTTCTTTCTTTCTTTATTATGCAAAAATATGGTGCAAGTGCTCCATAAAAACAAGAAAAACAAAAATCTGAAGCAAATATCTAACTAAGATAAGCGAATGCGAGCACACCCAAAAATAAAAAATGTGAAGCAAATATCTAACTAAGATAAGCGAATGCGAGTACACCCTCTCCCATACTTAAATCCTTCATTGTCCTTAATGAAGCAAAGAGAAAGGATATAAGCAAGGAAGAAGGAATTCAAAAGACTCACAAACGATGAAGAGAGGTGAAATGGAAGAACTCTTCATAAGTGGTAGAAGAATGGAACTCCGGAATCCAATCTGCAGGCATACCGCGGGTGCGGTGGGAAGGGCGCGGGCGCGGTATCACGGCAAAGAGCAGAAATCAGGGCTAGGTGGACCACCGCGGTCGCAGTTGATGTAGCGCGGTTGCGGTATTTGTGCAGGGACGAGTACTTGACTTCGTCTCAAACAATATAATGTACAAACAACCTTCGTATCTTGACTTGTCTCTTGAAAGATGAACAAATATTGAACTCGAGCCGTGGAGAAGAGAACTCCCGGGGAAACAAAGCTCCCCCTTAGACTTTACACATAGCCAAAAGAATGGAATGTAACGGTGGATGAAAAAGAATAGAAATAGAAGATGGATTAGAATGGATATAGATAGATGGAAAATATAGAGGTAGAATGGGACCAAAAAGTCCTCTTTTTGCTGTTTTTTTTATTAACAAAACGAGCTAAAACCGAGACGCAGTATGGTTGCCGCGAGCACGGACTAGTACCTGTTCGTCGGGGCTGCACTGGTGATCCACCGCAGGCGCGGTTGGTGTGGCGTGGTCGCGGTATCACACCAGGCACGTCCTTTCGGACCTAGTACCTGCATGTTAGCTGGAAAACGAAACAAATCCTAAGCTAAGAATGGGAAAAACACTCTAACTAATCCTTGGGTTGCCTCCCAAGCAGCGCTTTTATTTAACGTCATTGGCTCGACGTGGATATGATCAATACGGGTCCTCATCAATGTGAAGTCGGACCTCGTTGCCATCATGAGATATAGAAAGTGATCTATTGGCAACATCAATAACCGTCCTTGCGGTTTTCATGAATGGGCGAAAACCGGGTCGTAACGTCCTTCACCTATCTCCATAACATAGAAGTCTGCAGGAAAGATTAGACCATGCACCTGCACTAAAACATCCTCAACTAACCCTTTTGGGCGCACGTTAGAGTGGTTAGCCAATTCGATAACAATATCGGACTCTTTCAAAGAACCAAGGCCTAACCTATCATACATGCAAGCTGGAAGGACATTAATGGAGGCACCTAGATCTAGCATAGCTCGCTCAATTTTAGTTTCTCCAATTGTGACAAGGATGGTGAATCTTCCTGGGTCTTTACATTTTTTTAGGTAATTGTTTTTGGAGTAGTGAATTACATGCCTCGGTTTTGCTATCCTGAGTTTTTTCAACTATAGCTACTTTCTCAATTTTAGGATTAGACCTATTCTTTCTTTTTACCGTGTAAAGCTCTTTCATGAATTTAGAAAAACGAGGGACACCTTGAATGAGATTAATGAGAGGGACATTTACCTGGCAATTGGCGAAGGTCTCGAAGAGTTCCTTGTCATGTGCCGGCTTCCTTGTGTCCTTAAGTGCTTCCGGAAAGGGAGGAGAAGGCTTGAGAGAGCTCAAGGGTGGAAGTGGTTGAGCAACATACCCGTCATCCTCCTCGGTTACAGTGGCGCGGTCACGCTTAGGGGAGCGCGGGCAGGGTGGTGAATAGTTCTTAAAGGCGCAATCGAGAAACGCCCCGAAATTCCTCTCTGCCTCTTTACCGCGGGCATGGTGTGGGCTCCGCGGTCGCGGCTCTTCATCCGTAGTGGGGTCCGAGGGCTCTGTTGGATTTCCGCGGGCGCGGTGGGGGGAGCGCGGTCGCGAAAATCCAACAGAGGCTCGTTCCTCTTCTTCTGCTGCCCCGGCGCGGTCGCAACCAAGGGAATGCGGTCGCGGAATTCCACGAGAGGGTGGTTCCCGACTCGTCAATGCTCTACCGCTCCTCAAATTCATGACACTCACATATTCTTTATGGTTGAGCGGTTGAGAGGGAAGTTTACCGGAATCCTTAGACTCGAGCCTATTGATCATAGTGGCAAGCTAGCTCAGCTGAGTCTCAAGATTCTTTACAGCAGCTCTCGTCTCTTGGTTCTCCTTCAGAAGGGAAGTAATAGCATCGTTCTGAGACGGAGCAGGCGCTCTCGGGGCATAATTGTTAGAGCGGAATTGTTGTCGCTGGCCCTGAGGAGCGAACTGCTGCTGCTGTGGTGGATCCTGTTGCTGCTGGTTGTTCCACCGGAAATTAGGATGGTTCGCCCACCCCGGATTTTTGGTGTTAGAGAAAGGATCGTTCCGGGGCCGGGGCGCACCATAGTTATCGATAGCATTCACCGATTCCTCGGTCTATTGAATAGTGGGGCATTGATCGGTGTGGTGGCTCACGTCATAGCATAGACCGCAAGCATTGACTTGTTGAGCCGTCCTCTTTGTGAGCAACTGCTTCATGAGATCCTTGAGCTCCCTTACTTCAACATTCAGGGACTCGTTCACCACACTAATGGACCTCACATTGGTCCTGGGCCGCTGATTGCGAGCCTGCTCCGACAAGATCTCCACTTTCTCAAATGCTCCTACGGGAGTCAAGTTCTCGTAACTGCCCCCATAAGATGCGTTCACGAGCCTCTTGTCATTCTCTCAGAGTCCCTCAATAATATAGCAAATAAGATCTTTGGCAAGATAGCCATGGTAGGGACAACTAGCGATGAGCCTCTTGTAGCACTCATAATAGTCATAGAGATTTTCGTCCTCCCCTTGCTCCAAACTGCTGAGTTGCTTTTTGATGGAGGTCTGTTTGGAAGCAGGAAAGTACTTCTCTAGAAAGGCTTTCTTCATGGCCGCCTAAGCGGAAATAGAGCCTGGCACCAAATAAAGGAGCCATTCCTTGGCGGATTCCTCCAAAAGAAAAGGGAAAAGCCCGGAGCTTGATTTGATCCTCCGTGATATCCGTCGGCTTCATACTCACGCACACAACGTGGAACTCCGTGAGATGCTTGTTCGGGTCTTCACCACTCAACCCGTGGAATTTGGGCAAGTGGTGGATAAGCCCGGACTTGAGCTCGAACTTCACGCCCTCCCCGAGGTCAGGGAATTGAACAACTACCTGCTGTTGTTGGAGATCGGGCGTAGTGAGTTGGCGAATAGTTTGTTCCGCCATGATTTCTTCCGGTTCAGAATCAGATAGAGAGAGAGAGAGAGAGAGAGAGAGAGAGAGAGAGAGAGAGAGAGAGATTCAAGAAGAT
The DNA here is from genome assembly GCA_963924305.1 of Polygonum maritimum. Taxonomy (NCBI): domain Eukaryota; kingdom Viridiplantae; phylum Streptophyta; class Magnoliopsida; order Caryophyllales; family Polygonaceae; genus Polygonum; species Polygonum maritimum. Next base: position 18,277,141 of record OZ002728.1, on the reverse strand, counting down.
TGTAGGATGAAGAAGCTCTGGGAGCACTCCTTATCTTCCGAAGAGTCCTGTCATTTTCTAGATCAAAGCGAACAGGAGAAGTATTAGTAGACCGGGTACGGACCATGCGATAGGTCCGAACCCATAGAAGGTTTCTGGGCTCGAGCCGCGGGCGCTCCGAGGTGGCCGTGGTCGCGGTTCTGGCACAGAACCTGAAAACGCATGTAAATCAATTCAAGAAAAAGGATTCCCCGACAACGGCGCCAAAATTTGACTCGGCTAAAGTCGTTGTGCCAAAATCAAAGATAAAACCCAAACATGCAACACACAAAAGTATAGTAAGCAAGTACGGGGTCGAACCCAAAGGAATCAGTTTCTTAATCCAATTTTAGTGGTTTTCATGCAAAGCAATCAAAAGGGGGTTTGAGAGATGTTTCAATCAAAGTTAGCAAGTAGAGTTCATTCAATCAATTCCACTTTATTAATCCGTTGATCATGAATTCATCCACTTCTTTATATGCCTAGGTCAATTCCAATCCTGATCATAAACAATCGCAAGTCCACGGTCCAAGCAATTCTATAACCCTAGGCAAGGACGCTTAACCTAGAATTAGCATAGAGAACAAGGATATTAGGAAATCAAATCATGCAATCAAGCTACGAGTCTCATGCACAAATTAACCATTGAATACTCTTCCCTAAACTAGTCCACGGTCCTAGAATAAAGTTGTTTCGAGAATAGGAAAGATGCATAGACAACAACCAATCCTAGTTCAAACAATAGATCTAAGATAATTAAACAAGTTGATCAGGCTCATATAATCATGCAGAGATCATGGGATGAAGCACAAGAGTATCAATAAAGACCTAGGGATAAAGAAGTTACCAGAATTTCACAACTTCATAACAAAGCTTCCTTGATTGAATAAACTCCAAAGGAGATTAGTTCTCCATTACAAAGAAAGCACAAATCTTTATTGAATGAACAATTTATTACAAAGTGATAGGATCTCCCTAAAACCTAGAAAAGGTTCCCCTTAAATAGCCCAATGAACAAGCTAAAGGAAACAAAAAGATAAGAAAGGAAACAAGATAGAAAAGACAGGATTTGGTCCATCTCGAATCCGGCACATACCGCGACCGCGCCGCCTTGGCCGCGCCCGCGGCGGTCTTCACTTGGCTTTGGCTGAGTCGGCTTCTACCGCGACCGCGTCATAGACAACGCGACCGCGGCCTTCATGGTTCTTCATGGTCGTCGCCTTACACCACGGTGACCGCGTCATAGACAGCGCGACCGCGGTATCCATACAGTGGCGAACTCTTCAATTAAACTCTACGAACTCTTGATTCTTCATAACTTGTGTCTTCGGTCTTCGTGTTACAATATCGCTCAATTCTAACTTAAACACTCTCAATAACATCTCAAAATCTAAGAGTTAACTTATACAAAATAGCCTGTATCACACACTTTGAGTTGGAACTTGGACTTCGAGTAAAAAGCCGAATTGTAGCTCTTCGAGTTAGCTTTCTAATGACACCAGAATTAGCTCAATCCGACTATTGTAGCTCCAAATCCAGCCCTTACAAGCAAGAGATGTCAAAACAACAATTCCAATACATAGTCCGAACCCAAGTGTGCTTTTTCCATCACCTCTTGGGGCTAATCTCATGGTTCGGCTCCTTTCTTGCCTCCTCCAATTCTTCGGCTTCACCTCCTCTACACTTGTCTTCATATCTACAATGAAAAACCACAACAAGGTGTAGATTTCCGAATCTTTCTACAAACTAACAAAACTAGCAAAACTAACTATAAGTAAACCAAAAACCATAAAAATCCTAACTAAACATGCTCTAAAACACTACCTAACATGTGTCTATCAGAAACCCATCTATCCTTTTGTAACATTCTGTCAGTTCCATCATGCATTTCCAAAGGAACATTACCAATGCCCTTAATTTATAACCAAGTATTATCACCCAACATAACTTCATGATTCGCTCTACTTTGTATAGGTTAACTCTTGTATTTTAGAGCTATATTGAGAGTGTTTAGGTTAGCTTTGAGCGTTATTGTAATATCAAGACCGAAGACACAAGATTTGAAGAATCAAGAGTAAAAGAGCTTAAAGACGAAGAATCGCCACTGCATGATTACCGCGGACGCGTTACCTATGGCGCGGGCGCGGTGGAGTGGAGGAGCGAACCAACTTAAACCGTGAAGGCCGCGGACGCGTTGCCTCCGGCGCGGCCGCGGTAGAAGCTGACCCGGGAATTGACCATTTGAAGGCCGCCGCGGGCGCGGTTCTTGTGCCGCGGTCGCGGTGGTAGCCGACTTTCAGACGGGCGAGATTTCACCGTTTCTATCTTGTTTCCTTTCTTATCTTTCGGTTTCCTATCTTATTTAGTCCGAAAAGGTTGATATTTGGGGCTATATAAGGGGAACCTTTCTAGGCTTTTAGAGGAGGGAATTCTTGTCAATCAATTGTAATTCAATAAAGATTAGAGTTTTCTTTGTAATGGAGAACTAACTCTCCTCTGGAGTTTATTCAATCAAGGAAGCTTTATTATGAAGTTGTGAAATTCTGGTAACCTCTTTATCCTTAGGTCTTTATTGATACTCTTGTGCTTCATCCCATGATCTATGTTTGATTTTATGAGCCTGATCAACTTGTTTGATTGACTTAGATCTATCGTTTGAATTAGGATTGGTTGTTGTCTATGCATCTTTCCTATTCTCGAAACAACTCTATTCTTGGACCGTGGACTAGTTTAGGGAAGAGTATTCAATGGTTAAATTGTGCATGAGACTCGTAGCTTGATTGCATGATTTGATTTCCTATTATCCCTGTGCCCTATGCTAATTCTAGGTTAAGCGTCCTTGCCTAGGGTTATAGAATTGCTTGGACCGTGGACTTGCGATTTCTAATGATTGGGATTGGAATTGACCTAAGCATATAAAGAGGTGGATGAATTCATGATCAAAGGATTAATAAAGTGGAATTGATTGAATGAACTTTGCTTGATAACTTTGATTGAAAACAACTTTCAAAACCCCCCTTTGATTACTTGTATGAAAACCACATAAAATCTGAATAAAACTGATTCCTTTGGGTTCGACCCCTTGCTTGCCTACTATACTTGTGTTTGCATGTTTGGGATTTATTTTTGATTAGGGAACAACGACTTTGCCCGAGTCAAATTTTGGCGCCGTTGCCGGGGAATCTTTTTCTTGTTTGGATTTGTGTGCGTTTTCGCGTTCTGCGCCCAAACCGCGCCCGCGGCCCCCTTGGCGCGCCCGCGGTTTGTACGCAGAACCATCCTTTGGGTTCGGACCTAACACATGGTCCGTACCCGGTCTACTAATACTTCTCCTGTTCGCTTTGATCCAGAAATTGACAGGACTCTTCGGAAGATAAGAAGTGCCCCCAGACCCTCTACATCTTACAACCTTCTTGAATCTCTCTCTCTCTCTGACTCTGAACCAGAAGACGCCATGGCGGAACAAACTATTCGCCAACTTACGGCGCCTGATCTCCAGCAACAGCAGCTCGCTGTTCAATTCCCCGAACTCGGGGAGGGTGTGAAGTTCGAGCTCAAGTCTGGCCTCATCCACCACTTGCCCCAATTTCACGGGTTGAGCGGTGAGGACCCGAACAAACATCTCACTGAATTCCACGCGGTGTGCGTGAGTATGAAGCCCACTGATGTGACGGAGGATCAAATCAAGCTCCGGGCTTTTCCCTTCTCTCTTGAAGACACCGCCAAGGACTGGCTCCTTTATTTGGTGCCAGGTTCTATCACTACTTGGGCGGCCATGAAGAAGGCGTTTCTTGAGAAGTACTTCCCCACTTCCAAACAAACATCTATTAAGAAGCAACTCAGCAGTTTGGAGCAAGGGGAAGACGAGAACCTCTATGACTATTATGAGCGCTACAAAAGGCTCATCGTGAGTTGTCCCTACCATGTCTACCAAGCCAAGGACCTTATTCGCTACATCATTGAGGGACTCTGCGACAATGACAAGAGGCTCGTGAATGCATCTTGTGGGGGTAGTTACGAGAACTTGACCCCCGCTGCAGCTTTTCAGAAGGTGGAGATCTTGGCGGAACAAGCCCGCAATCAAAAATCAAGGACCAAGGTGAGGTCCGTGAGTGTGGTGAATGAGTCCCTGAATGCTGAAGTAAGGGAGCTCAAGGATCTTATGAAGCAATTTCTCACAAAGAAGACGGCCCAGCAAGTCAACGCTTTCGGTCTGTGTTATGATGCTAGCCACCACACGGATCAATGCCCTACTATTCAAGAGACCGGGGAGTCGGTCAATGCTATTGGCAATTACGGTGCGCCCCGACCCCGGAATGATCCTTATTCCAACACTTACAATCCGGGGTGGGCGAACCATCCTAACATGAGGTGGAGCAACCAGCAGCAGCAAGATCCACCACAATAACAGCAGCAGTACGCTCCTCAGGGCCAGCAACAACAATTCCGGTCCAATAACTATGCCCCGAGAGCACCTGCTCCGTCTCAGAATGATGCTATTACTGCCCTCTTGAAGGAGAACCAAGAGACGAGAGCCGCTGTAAAGAATCTTGAGACTCAGCTGAGCCAACTTGCCACCATGATCAATAGGCTCGAGTCTAAGGATTCCGGGAAATTTCCCTCTCAACCACTCAATCACAAGGAGAATGTGAGTGCCATGAATTTGAGGAGCGGTAGAACATTGGCAAGCCGGACATCACCCACTGGTGACGTACCGCGCCCGCGCTCCCCTGGCCGCGACCGCGCCGGGGCGATAGCACAAGAGGACGAAGCCTCTGTGGAGATTCCGCGCCCACGCTCCCCCCTCCGCGCCCGCGGAATCCCCCCAGAGCCCATGGAGGACGAGAGTCGTAGCGACCCGCGCCCGCGGAGTTTGGACCGCGCCCGCGGCAAGGAGGCAGAACGAAATTTCGAGGCTTTGCTCGACTATGCTTTCAAGAATTACTCACCTCCTCGCCCAAGCGCTCCTAGACGGAACCGAGCTCCAGCAGCAGAAGAGGATGATGGCTATGTGGCTCAACCTCTTCCACCATTGGATTCTTTCAAGCCATCCCCTCCATTCCCCGAGGCTCTCAAGGACACAAGGAAGCCGGCACATGACAAGGAACTCTTCGAGACCTTCGCCAATTGTCGGGTAAATGTTCCTCTTCTTAATCTCATCCAAAGTGTCCCTCGTTTTGCTAAATTCATGAAAGAGCTATGCACCATAAAACGAAAGAATAGGACTAGTCCTAAGATTAAAAAGGTAGCTCTAGTTGAAAAGACTCAGGATAGCAAGATTGAGACTTGTAATTCCCTACTCCAAAAGCAATTACCTAAAAAATGCTCTGACCCAGGAAGATTCACCGTCCCTGTCACTATTGGAGAAACTAAAATTGATCGTGCTATGCTAGATTTAGGTGCCTCCATTAATGTTCTCCCAGCTTGCATGTATGATAGGTTAGGCCTTGGTCCTTTGAAGAAATCTGATATTGTTATTGAGTTGGCCGACCATTCTAATGTACGCCCGCAAGGGTTAGTTGAGGATGTTCTAGTGCAGGTGCAGGGTTTGATCTTTCCTGCAGATTTTTATGTGATGGAGATAGGCGAAGGGCGGTACGATCCGGTTCTCTTACTTGGTCGTCCATTCGTGAAAACCGCCAACACGGTCATTGACGTTGCCAATGGATCTCTTTCCATATCCCATGGTGGCAACACGGTCCGGATTGATGTTGATGAGGACCCGTATTGATCGTATCCACGTCGAGCCAACGACATTAAACAAAAGCGCTGCTTGGGAGGCAACCCAAGGATTAGATAGATTGTTTTTCCCATTCCTAGCTTAGGATTTGCTTGTGTTTTTTAGCTAACATGCAGGTACTAGGTCCGAAAGGACATGCCTAGCGTGAAACCGCGCCCGCGCCTCTTTGGCCGCGCCCGCGGTGGATCGTCAGTGCGCCCCGACGAACAGGTACTAGCCCGTGCTCGCGGCAACCATACTGCGTCTAGGTTTTAGCTCGTTTTTGTTTATTGTGGAAAAAAAAAAAGAAAAAAAAAAGAGGACAAAAAGATGACTTCTTGGTCACATTCTACCTCTATATTTTTCATCCATCTATATTCTTTCTATTCCATCTTCTATCTTTCCACCATTCTATTTCTTCTTGCCATCCATCTTTGTACTTTCCATCCTTTGGCTATGTGTAAAGCCTAAGTATGGGGGAGCTTTGTTTCCCCGAGAGTTCTTTTCTCCACGGTTCGAGTTCGAGTATTGATCCATCTTCCAAGAAGACGAGCCAAGATACGACGGTTTCCTACACATCACGTTTTTCGAGACGAAGTCAAGACCTCGTCCCTGCACAAGAACCGCGTCCGCGCCCCACCAGCCGCGCCCGCGGTGTACTCCGACGATGACTTCCGTCTCTGCACCAATCCCGCGCCCGCGCCCCTTGTGCCGCGCCCGCGGTTAGGCCACAGTCTTGGAAATACGAAGCTTCTCTATTCTACCACCTTTGAAGAGTTCTTCCATTCCATCCCTCTTCATCGTTTGTGAGTCTTCTGATATACCTTTCTCCTTGCTTCTATCCTTTCTCTTTGCTTCATTGAGGACAATGAAGGATTTAAGTATGGGGGAAGGAGTACTCGCATTCGCTTATCTTAGTTAGATTAGTTAGATATTTGCTTCAGATTTTTGATTTTCTTCTTTTCATGGAGCACTTGCACCATATTTTTTGCATAATAAAGGAAAAAAAGATAGAAAAAAGCCATAAAAATTGGAAAAAGGCAATTTAAATCCTGGGATGAGTCGAAAACCCGAAAGGGCGGCTCAGGTAATAAGTAGGTAACCCGGACCAGCATTAGGCTGGGGTAATATGAGGTTTATGAGTGATTGTGAGTATTTGTGAGCACACCTATTGAAAAATGAAAAGAGCGGTTAGGTGAAAACCCGGAAGGGCGCCTAAGCAGAATTGAGCGGTAAAATTCGAGTGGTTTAGGATCATTCTTGCTTGGGGACTTTGGGGCTTACATGTTAGATTTGGGTAGATCCTAGGTTGCTCTCTTTCATCTTTTTAGAGCTTGAGTGTTATATCATGTTGTGAGGTGTGTGTTTGAGCTTCATTGTTTTATGCTCATGATTTCTCTATATTTTGGGTTCGGGTTGTGAGCTGAGTGTTTTTATCTTCCCTTGTATTTCCTGAGATCTTAGATGTGCTGACTTGATATATTTGTTTTGAGCTTACTCGAGGACGAGCAAGATCTAAGTATGGGGGAATTTGATTCGCTCTACTTTGTATAGGCTAACTCTTGTATTTTAGAGCTATATTGAGAGTGTTTAGATTAGTTTTGAGCGTTATTGTAATATCAAGACCGAAGACACAAGATTTGAAGAATCAAGAGTAAAAGAGCTTAAAGACGAAGAATCGCCACTGCATGATTACCGCGGACGCGTTACCTATGGCGCGGGCGCGGTGGAGTGGAGGAGCGAACCAACTTAAACCGTGAAGGCCGCGGACGCGTTGCCTCCGGCGCGGCCGCGGTAGAAGCTGACCCGGGAATTGACCATTTGAAGGCCGCCGCGGGCGCGGTTCTTGTGCCGCGGTCGCGGTGGTAGCCGACTTTCAGACGGGCGAGATTTCACCGTTTTTATCTTGTTTCCTTTCTTATCTTTCGGTTTCCTATCTTATTAAGTCCGAAAAGGTTGATCTTTGGGGTTATATAAGGGGAACCTTTCTAGGCTTTTAGAGGAGGGAATTCTTGTCAATCAATTGTAATTCAATAAAGATTAGAGTTTTCTTTGTAATGGAGAACTAACTCTCCTCTGGAGTTTATTCAATCAAGGAAGCTTTATTATGAAGTTGTGAAATTCTGGTAACCTCTTTATCCTTAGGTCTTTATTGATACTCTTGTGCTTCATCCCATGATCTATGTTTGATTTTATGAGCCTGATCAACTTGTTTGATTGACTTAGATCTATCGTTTGAATTAGGATTGGTTGTTGTCTATGCATCTTTCCTATTCTCGAAACAACTCTATTCTAGGACCGTAGACTAGTTTAGGGAAGAGTATTCAATGGTTAAATTGTGCATGAGACTCGTAGCTTGATTGCATGATTTGATTTCCTATTATCCCTGTGCCCTATGCTAATTCTAGGTTAAGCGTCCTTGCCTAGGGTTATAGAATTGCTTGGACCGTGGACTTGCGATTTCTAATGATTGGGATTGGAATTGACCTAAGCATATAAAGAGGTGGATGAATTCATGATCAACGGATTAATAAAGTGGAATTGATTGAATGAACTTTGCTTGATAACTTTGATTGAAACCAACTTTCAAAACCCCCCTTTGATTACTTGTATGAAAACCACATAAAATCTGAATAAAACTGATTCCTTTGGGTTCGACCCCTTGCTTGCCTACTATACTTGTGTTTGCATGTTTGGGATTTATTTTTGATTAGGGAACAACGACTTTGCCCGAGTCACTTCACCAACACCAAATTCATACAATTTATCAAACATGTATTTATAAGGCGTAGCATGCATGGAACCAACCAGAATCTAAAATCCAACAATTAGACTCAGACTTAGACTCAAGCATGAGCTCATAGGAATAAGTATGAGATTCAACCATGTTTGTAACATCTGTTTTCTTTTCCTTTTTTATCAGTTTATTTTTCCTGCAATGTTTAACCAAATTCCCTATTTCATTACAATAATAGCACTTCCCATCATTAGACTCGGACTTAAGTGTTTTTCACATTTTTGGACTTTCCCTTGACATGCAAAGCTGAATCAGTTTTCTCAACTTTTACCTTAGATTTAGCATTTTTAAAGACTTTGAGAATTTCATTCGTTTGTATCACAGACTCCACAACATGATTCTTAGTTAATTGCTCTCTACCAAATTGGATAACATCTTTAAAGGTATCAAATTCAGCAGACATAGAATTCAACACTATAACAGCTTGATGAGAGTCTTTTATCTCTTCTTCACATCTTGTAAGATCTTGAGTCATCTTTAAGAATTTATTCAAATTATCTTGCAAAGATAAACTCACATTCATCTTAAACGTAAAGAGACGACACAACAATGAAATTTCGCTAGGCATGGATTTCACCAAATAAAGTGTTTTGAGGGCATCCCACAACTCCTTCGTAGTTTTCTTACAATCACTTGTCTCACCACTTGTTCATCTCAGAGTGCGCTTGTTCATCTTTCTCGATTTGAATGGCGCGTAGTCGTCAGATCTGCTGGATATACACCTTCAATTGATTGTACTTTTCCTTGATGAGGACCACCTTTATCTTAATCTGCCACCATCACAAAATCAGTTGAGCCATATTATGGCTTGATATTTAGAGAGTTTTTGAAAAACACACAACAACCAACTGAAGAAAGTCAAACTCTGATACAACTTTGTAATTTGGATTTTAGCTATTTTCAATCGAGCTGAGATTAATGTCAGGTTAAAAAATGAAAAACAAACGAACACGACACTGGCCTCAAAAGAGACTCGGCATGCCAACCGAAAATCCTATATATCACAAAGTACGATCCAAAGACACAATACAACAAAAAACTCGAAACTAAGAATTAGATCGAAGATTCCCTAATGTCCCTAGGTGAAGCTCTCTTCACCGTTGCACCCAGATTCTTTCTTCGATCTATCCTTCTCATTATCCCGCTTTTGTTCTATCTGTTCGTCTTCTCTTTCCCTCTTGATCTTTCCTCTCTTTTCTTGCTCTTCTTTTCTCTCTTTGTAATTCTCCTTGGTGGCTGAAACCCAAAGAAGTATTGTTGTTCACTTTGTCTTTCTTTTGATGTCTATGAGGCACGTATATGAGTATTCCAATTTACTAGAAGCTTGCACTGCACAAGAATAGATGGGCCAAGATTTTTAATGCTTTTGGGCCTTCACCATTGAGAAGCCAATTCCTTTTGCTGAAGCAAAGCCGGAGAACCAACAACACAACTCTCACAAGTGACATAAATTTTCCGTGCCTTATAACTACACTTAGTTACTACAAGGAACACACTATTACACTTAATTACAGCCTAGACCTTGGAATTATCCTAACATTTCTTATATCCACAATGTTAATATGATCTAGATTTGCAGGTTTGGCTTCTGTCCATTGAGCACCTCTAATTTACTCTTATTGCACGAACAAACACACTTTTATGATGTAGGGAGATTGGCAGCCCGGTTCGAAGAGGATCTCATTCGTTGAAAAGGCCGTAACCGGTAGAAGAGGATCTAAGGCCTTTTTCGGGTTTTTAATAACGTTTCAGGGCTTTTAGTTAGGGTTTAGTTATTTTTGGAATTTTCGTAATATTTATTTTCTATCTTTTATCTTTTCTATCTTTTAGGTTTTTAGTTTCTTTATATATAGATCGATTGTAGCCCTGAAAAGACAACTTTCATTATTTTTATCAATTACAGAGTTTCTCTGAATTTTCTGGTGGATTTCCAGTTTTCTTGCATTTTAGGTTTCGCGCTTGCGAATCCTTGGTCACCAAGGCTAGCGTTTGCTTGCCTTTCGATCTTCCTGCTACGTCAGTTGGTATCAGAGCAGGCTTCTCCTGTTCCGTTTCTATTCTGAAGCATCATGGGAGAACCAGTAACCCGAGCAGACCTGGAAGGGATTACAGCGGCTTTCACCGCGTCCATCACTGGTTTGACAGAGCAGATGGCTGCGTTAACAACACGGATGAATACCGCCCTTGCTAATAACAACAACAACAACAACAACAACGACAATCCACGGGTAGGCGGAAGAGTGAATCAGACCCCACGCGGTGGAGGCGATCATGGTAGAGGCGATCCTGGTGGAGGGGATTCGAGTTCCGAAGAGGAGGTCCTGGAAGAAGATCCGGCTGAGGGCGATCAACAAAAACATCATGACTATCGGGTCAAGGCAGATATTCCTCTATTCTATGGAGCCATGGGAGTCGAGGAGTTCCTTGATTGGCAGATCGAAGTTGACAGATTCTTCGATGTCATGGGAGTTCCGGAAAGTAAACAGGTCAAGATGGTCGCGATCCGTCTCAAAAGCACGGCTGCAGTTTGGTGGGACAAACTCATTAGTCTCAGGCAAAGGCAGAGGAGATCGCAAATCAAGACTTGGAGGCGAATGAAACAACTGATGATGGAGAGGTTACCCGATGATTACGAACAAATTCTATATAAGATGTATATAGATTGCGTTCAGGGCAAGAGGAGTGTCTCAGAGTACACAACCGAATTCCTGAGGTTGAGTGAGCGGAATGAATTGGGAGAAACCGAGGGACAGAAAGTTGCTCGCTTTATTAGTGGCTTAAAGGGCTCGCTACAAGAGAAGATGGGATTACAGACTGTTTGGACCATAACCGAAGCCTCAAGTCTGGCATTGAAGGCGGAATTGATGGAGAAAACTCCCAGAAATTTCTCATCTTTTCGCAGATTTCCACAACAGAATAGTTTTGATGCGGCTGGTGATGAGGATAAAATCACACCTTCAAAAGATAAAAATTTGATAGACACATGTTAGGTAGTGTTGTAGGGCATGTTTAGTTAGGATTTTCATGGGTTTTGGTTTAGTTTTAGTTTGTTTTGCTAGTTTTGTTAGTTTGTAGAAAGATTCGGATATCTACACTTTGTTGTGGTTTTTAATTGTAAATGTGAAGATAATAAGTGGAGAGGAGGTGAAGCCAAAGCATTGGAGAAAGCAAGAAGAGAGCCAAGCTATGAGATTAGCCCAAGAGGTGATGGGAAAAGCACACTTGGGTCCGGACTATGTATTGGAGTTGTTGTTTCGACACCTCTTGCTTGTAAGGGCTGGATCTGGAGCTATGGTGGTCGGATCGAGCTGATTTTGGTGTCATTGGAAAGCTAACTCGAAGAGCTACAATTCATCTTTTTACTCCGAGTCCAAATTCCAACTCAAAGTGGGTCAAAACAGCCTTTGAAGTGATACGTGATGACCAGTGTTGAAAGCGCGGGCAGGAGGTTCGAAAGCGCGCCCGCGCTTTAGAGGTTCATCCCGCGTTTTGAGACCTGAGTCTCTGCCGTGAAAGCGCGGGCAAGGCATCGAAAATGCGACCGCGTTTCTGGGTGCTTGCCCGAGTTTTCGCCCGTGTCCGAGTTATGTCCGAGATTTTTATGGGATTCTTTTTGGGCCTTTTGGGTTATCTTTTTAGATATATTTTTGGGAACCTTAGAGATATATAAATAGCTTTTGTTTTCTAGGTTTGGATTATCTTCATATCTTTGAATCTTTGTTTGGTTATTGGAGACTTGGAGAACAAGAACCCTATGGGAAACTTTGTAAGTTTTTCAATGTTTTTCAGTAGCTAAACCTCTTTTGCTTAACTAGTTAATTGAAGTTGTGAATTAAGTATTATTGTGAGATTTGATTGTTCTTAATTTCCCTTCACTAGATTGTTTTCTCTATGCTTGATTGAATAAGTTTGATTTAGGGTTTTGTTAGACTGGCCATCTAATTGAATCTCTAGGTTGAATTACAACTAGATCTTTCTAATTACCGGTCGGTGTTAATTAGATCAAAAGTAGAACCTTTAATCAATCTAGGACTGGTAGGACTAGTTGATTACAGAAGAGAATTCAATTACATGTTATTTGGATGTCTGGTTGCTCTGAATACATGTTTCTATTGATACTTGAATCTTAAAGCTGTTGTCAAGTTGAATCTAGGAGGTCTCTTAGGTTATTTGATAATTAGGGTTGTTAGTACCGGTCGGGCTAATAACTAGAATTGAAGTAGGATTAATAATTCCATGAAATTGGGTTATTAGTATTCCGCAATAGATTGGTCAAGGTAAAAAGAGAATTTTGATAATCAATGATCAATAATCAAGTTCGCAATGGATATTAACTGGTTGAGCATATTTCTCCCATATTTTACATCTCATCTTTGTTTTGCATTCCTTAGTTAGTTTAGTTATTAGATTCATATTCAAAACCTCCCTTTTTACTCTGAGTAGCTTAACAATAAACACTGAAACCTGAGTCTCTGTGGGATCGACCCTTACTTCCCTACTACATTAGTTGGGTTGTTTGGATTATTTTGATAGGTATTAAGGCGACTAAAATACCTCTATCAAATTGGCGCCGTTGCCGGGGACTCGGTTGTTTTCTTGTGTTTATTGTTTTGTTACTCTTGTGTGGACCTAGCTTAGGGTCCACACCCGTTCTACTAATCTATGGCTTTGTTCGAATGTAAACAATTTCAAGATGAGCAATTTCATTGGTACTTCGTTAGATTCCAAGATTATATGGATGGACTTGGTGCTCAAGGACTTCATATTGATATTGGAAGCTTTTGCATGGGCATTATTGAGGGTATGAATCATGAAACTCTTGAGTTGGCTGAATACATGAGTAATGGACGAATTCTATGTATGGAACCTATGGAGTGTTGGGATTTTCTTTGTTATATGGGCCGTCAGTGTTTGTTGGTCGGATCATCTTCATCAATACTCCAACCTGATGAGGCTTTTGACGTTTCAAGAGCCCCTGAATTAAATACTCAAATGCATGTGGAGGAGCAATTCCCTACACATAAGTTGGGTCAAGATGGTGACTTTGATGTTCCATGTGATGCTACTCATCTCGAGGAGACCATAGATGAGCCTTGTGGAGTTTATATTGCTAAAGAAGAGGCCACCGAACTCAATGAGCCGATTGCATTCCTTCCTATCGCTTATTCATTCGAAGAACCAAGTTTACAGCATGATGAAAATTCTAGGGATTTCTCTGAGATCATCTTGATTGAAAGTGGTATTTCTGGTAAGAGCTTTGATTCATTTCATACATATATTGAAAAGCCACCACTTGATTCGCATTGGTTCGAGCATATGCCATCTTATGAAAATTGGGCTCATAGGTTTGATAAGTTGAAACGGTGTTTGACTGACATGTTATTTAAACTCAACTTATTCTTGTGTTATTTATGTTTCATTAAGATGAGCTCGCAGGTATTTGATAGGTTGTTAAGGGCATTGACAATGTCTGAGCCTGTGAAATTGTGCTCTCGTCAAGCTAACGACGTTAATGAAGCGCTTCTTGGGAGGCAACCCAAGTGATTAGGATAGTTGTTTTTGATTCTTAGTATTAGTTTAGTATAGTTTTTTTCTTTTATTTTTTTTTGTTTTGTTTCTAGTTAGCCCGGCGTACAGGTCTCATAACTCGACTTGCACATATCATAGCTCGGCCGCCGAGTGCTTTCCACCACCACCGGAGTAGATGCCACTTCCTTCCTATCTGGATGACTCGGTTAGTATTTTCTTCTTCTTTCTTTTATTTTACATTGGGGACAATGTAAAGTTTAAGCTTGGGGGAGGGGATTATTGGTTGAGTCATCTCATCTTGCATTCATATAGTTGCATTTGCATGTTTAAATTATAGTTTTGCATCGATTGAAATTGAAAAAAAAAAAATGAAAAATCATTCTAAAATCACAAAAAAATTGAAAAATTGAAAAAATCACAAAAATATTGCATTGTAGGATTCAAGTTCCCTACTTGACCATTTGTCTCTCTAAGTTAAGAGTATTATCTAACCCATGACTAGCTTGTTGGTTGAAGTTTCCTTGGATTGAAGCATGATTCTTAAGTTATTAATCTTGATTATAGGATTGAGCATGCATAAGAAGTTGAAATTTTGAATTGTTTATGAAGTTCTAGACATATATGCCTTGCGAGATTATTTTGAGCCTTTATTGCATATTTGCATCTTTTCTTGAGTGTATCACTTTGATTGCTAGCTCTAGAACTTGCGTTTAGAAATCTTTTTCAAGGCTACATTACATGATTTAAATGCATGACATTAAAATGATTGAGGCATGTTCATTAGCTCATATTATCCTTATCTACCTTACATTATTCCTTTGTTTGATAGCCCCTATTTTCGAGCCTATTAGCCTTATTTTGTAGCTCCACAAAAATAACTCCTAGCCTTGATAAGCTTGACCCATCCGGGAATTAGGATTTAGGTAGAGTTGTTCTTTGTGGTATTATGGGGATGGTTTGAAAAAAAGAAATGGAAAAATGTTGAGTTTGAAAAGAAAGAAAAAGATAAGGAGTTGAAAGAGGAAAAAATCAAAAATATGTCTCTTATGAAAAGAAAAAAAAAGTGCAAAAAGAGAAGAAAGAAAAGTATGAGAAAAATAGTGAGCAAAAGTGCTGAAAGAAAAGTGATGGAAAAGTGGTGAAATAACTGGTGGAAGTATGAAGTTGATAGTGGTTTTTTGTAATTTGGGTTTTTGCTAGCACTAGTTCCCGGATTTTTAGCACCACATGACCAAATAATTCCCTACCTACTTGTGTATACCTTGGCCCCATTACAACCCTTTAAAAAGTCCTCATGATTTTTTGTTGTGTGTTTAATCATTCGTAGTGGAGATTTAGAACACTGATGCAAGCCTATGGTAGTCAAGCTTTCAAAGTTGATTTCGAGCGAAACACATATCCCTTAAACACTTGAGTGAAGAGTGCAAACACATTACCTTAGTGAGGTCTAGAATGGATGAATGATTTGATTTTGAAAGCTTCTAGTCCATGTATGCGATGATGTCCTGGTTAAGGTTTAACTTATTAGTTGAAATGTGGATTGATATTGAGATGGATGCTTGGCTTGCTAGTTGTGGTGTGACTTTGATTTTATTTCTTGCTTGAGGACAATCAAGGTTCAAGCATGGGGGAATTTGATAGACACATGTTAGGTAGTGTTTTAGGGCATGTTTAGTTAGGATTTTCATGGGTTTTGGTTTAGTTTTAGTTTGTTTTGCTAGTTTTGTTAGTTTGTAGAAAGATTCGGATATCTACACTTTGTTGTGGTTTTTAATTGTAGATGTGAAGACAATAAGTGGAGAGGAGGTGAAGCCAAAGCATTGGAGAAAGCAAGAAGAGAGCCAAGCTATGAGATTAGCCCAAGAGGTGATGGGAAAAGCATACTTGGGTCCGGACTATGTATTGGAGTTATTGTTTCGACACCTCTTGCTTGTAAGGGCTGGATCTGGAGCTATGGTGGTCGGATCGAGCTGATTTTGGTGTCATTGGAAAGCTAACTCGAAGAGCTACAATTCATCTTTTTACTCCGAGTCCAAATTCCAACTCGAAGTGGGTCAAAACAGCCTTTGAAGTGATACGTGATGACTAGTGTTGAAAGCGCGGGCAGGAGGTTCGAAAGCGCGCCCGCGCTTTAGAGGTTCATCCCGCGTTTTGAGACCTGAGTCTCTGCCGTGAAAGCGCGGGCAAGGCATCGAAAACGCGACCGCGTTTCTGGGTGCTTGCCCGAGTTTTCGCCCGTGTCCGAGTTATGTCCGAGATTTTTATGGGATTCTTTTTGGGCCTTTTGGGTTATCTTTTTAGATATATTTTTGGGAACCTTAGAGATATATAAATAGCTTTTGTTTTCTAGGTTTGGATTATCTTCATATCTTTGAATCTTTGTTTGGTTATTGGAGACTTGGAGAACAAGAACCCTATGGGAAACTTTGTAAGTTTTTCAATGTTTTTCAGTAGCTAAACCTCTTTTGCTTAACTAGTTAATTGAAGTTGTGAATTAAGTATTATTGTGAGATTTGATTGTTCTTAATTTCCCTTCACTAGATTGTTTTCTCTATGCTTGATTGAATAAGTTTGATTTAGGATTTTGTTAGACTGGCCATCTAATTGAATCTCTAGGTTGAATTACAACTAGATCTTTCTAATTACCGGTCGGTGTTAATTAGATCAAAAGTAGAACCTTTAATCAATCTAGGACTGGTAGGACTAGTTGATTAGAGAAGAGAATTCAATTACATGTTATTTGGATGTCTGGTTGCTCTGAATACATGTTTCTATTGATACTTGAATCTTAAAGCTGTTGTCAAGTTGAATCTAGGAGGTCTCTTAGGTTATTTGATAATTAGGGTTGTTAGTACCGGTCGGGCTAATAACTAGAATTGAAGTAGGATTAATAATTCCATGAAATTGGGTTATTAGTATTCCGCAATAGATTGGTCAAAGTAAAAAGAGAATTTTGATAATCAATGATCAATAATCAAGTTCGCAATGGATATTAACTGGTTGAGCATATTTCTCCCATATTTTACATCTCATCTTTGTTTTGCATTCCTTAGTTAGTTTAGTTATTAGATTCATATTCAAAACCTCCCTTTTTACTCTGAGTAGCGTAACAATAAACACTGAAACCTGAGTCTCTGTGGGATCGACCCTTACTTCCCTACTACATTAGTTGAGTTGTTTGGATTATTTTGATAGGTATTAAGGCGACTAAAATACCTCTATCAAAATTCAGCAGCAGATAAGGAGAAGGGTGCGAGTACTTCAGCATCAGGCAAAGCCCCCAACCAAAGACAGCCTAATTCTTACGCTAAGCCATCGGGTGATAAGTGTTTTAGGTGCGGAGGTCAGGGACACAGATCAAACGTTTGCCCATCTAGGCGAACCACTGCTGTTGTGAATAATTTTGATGATGAGGACCAGGACAAGGAAGAAGACGGCTATTCGGATGTTGAATTTGCTGAAGAAGAATCCGACAACAAGGTGAACATTGTGCTTCATCGAATTCTATTGTCTTCCACAGAAGAGGGACAAAGGAAGAACTTGTTCAAAACCTATTGTTCTATCGCGGGCAAAGTGTGAAATTTGATAGTAGACAATGGTAGCACAGAAAACCTGGTGTCGCAGAAATTAGTAAACCATCTAAATTTATCAACACAACCTTGGGAGAAGTCCTACGAGTTAGGTTGGGTGAACAAAGGTCCTCAGGTACGGGTTTCCTTGACTTGCAAGTTATTATTGTCTATTGGGAAACACTATAAAGAGGAGGTGATGTGTCATGTTATAGACATGAATGTCTGCCATGTCTTGCTTGACCGCCCTTGGTTATTTAATAATGATGTGACCTACAAGGGACGAGATAATGTGATGATGTTTAAGTGGGGTGGACACAAAATTGCTATGGCGTCTGTTATGCACTTTGATCATCCTACAGGGAAAAGGAAGTCTAACTTTTTGGTTATGACACGGAGTGAAAAGGAGCTAGATGAAGATATTCATGCTAATGAGGCTTTATATCCAGAAGAGAACTCGAGGTCGAGTTCTTCAGAGGTGGAGGAGACTGATTTAGGGAGATTGGCAGCCCGGTTCGAAGAGGATCTCATTCGTCGAAAAGGCCGTAACCGATAGAAGAGGATGTAAGGCCTTTTTCGGGTTTTTAATAACGTTTCAGGGCTTTTAGTTAGGGTTTAGTTATTTTTGGAATTTTCGTAATTTTTATTTTCTATCTTTTATCTTTTCTATCTTTTTTATCTTTTAGGTTTTTAGTTCCTTTATATATAGATCGATTGTAGCCCTAAAAAGACAACTTTCATTATTTTTATCAATTACAGAGTTTCTTTGAATTTTCTGGTGGATTTTCAGTTTTCTTGCATTTTAGGTTTCGCGCTTGCGAATCCTTGGTCACCAAGGCTAGCGTTTGCTTGCCTTTTAATCTTCCTGCTGCGTCATTTTGTGTGGACCTCAACCTGGCCAATTTATTCATCAATGCTTGTTGGAAATCCTACAATGAAAATAAGAACTAAAATAGCCAAATACTTACTACAACCATTATGGTTTTAGATTAGAAACTTATAGAGCTTATATGTTGGCCCCGCAATTGCACAATCCTAGATTATCGGCGGCTCAGACTTTATTATGACTTCGAAGCACGTTTCGTTGTGGGTTCATTTCGGGGAGTCTTCGGGCTTGCCAACTTCATCAGACTCATTTAGACAATTTGCACACTAAAATTGTTATCAAACCAAAAAGTGGCAGTTCGTCAACCATGATCAATTTATTCGGACTTGTCACATTCCGACATCTCTTCAAATATAGAAGAAACCGATCCAAATATGATAATTTATTCAGATTTTGTTCAAGTTTCAATTGGTTTATGCCGTTACACTTGCATTACAAAACTAAAATAGCATGTTATATAATCGATGAGTTACTCTACACATCATCATACACTTTTAGGTTGAGGCCTCATTACACTTTTATACTATAAGCTTGTTAACGCACAACCCTGGAATATGGTCCATTAGACTTATCAATGGTTATAGTCATTTTATGCCGGTGATATTTTGATGGATAGAAAAGAAAACCTCTTTGATTCTTGTAACTCGGGGGGCTCTTTCATGCTTTCCAGATGGACTGACCCATATCTAAAGGAAGATATGGACCCAATTTTAAGATCGGATTGTTGGGCCTGGTTAAACAGTATGAAGTATATGAACGTCGAACAAAGCAAAGTCTATCTAGTTAGGTCATTTGCACTTTCAAGTTTTTTTACAAATTAAGGATTAGAGTCTATCTGGTTTATATAGAACTCTAAAGAGAAGAGGGTAAACCGTAGTCATAAAGTCTTAAATTCAAGACCTCGTGACAAATTTATAAGTGCTCAACTAATAAACTGATGTATCTCTACTTTCATTAGTTGTAAGCTACGATGTGTGTGAACACTTGACTCAAATCGTCAAATTAATTTCATTCAATTGAGGATAAGCAATGTTGTTAAAAGGACTCGTATACACACATGCCATGGAATGATGGGTTTAACTCACGACCTCAACGTATACAGGTATTTTGTTTGCTAATTAAATAGTATAAAAATCTTGAAATTTCTTCTTGATTAATGTACAGAGTTGTATTATGTATAGATATATTGACATTTTCCAAGCTCCAACAAAAAAAGCCACCTAAAGCTCACATGATAACATGTTGGGACTAATTGGTATCATAAGTCATTATTGAAGTTTAATATAATGTTATTGAAAATAATAATAATACCCACACATTACGGGGATCTTACAATGTGTCTAAATCTCAATGGCGATACGATGCACATCAAGCGATCGACCAAACATCATTAGGGCCTAATTAATACTACAAGATACAAACTGGGTGACTGCAAATTGCCTTGTTTGAAAATTTCCAAGAAAGCAACGGCTCACTAATTTTTTAATCAGAACCTACATAAAAATAAAAGGCATAATTAAGTGGGAAAAGCTCGAACATGACACAATTGAAGGAAATTAAGGGGAAACAACGACAATCAAAACTAAGGTCTGTTTGGTAACTATATGAATATTTAGTTTTTAGTTTTGAACTTGCTAAAAAAAATTAGTTTTGAGCCAAAAAAATAATGCACTTGGAACCCTTCAAATTTAGTTTTGGTAAAATTGTTTGGTAAAATTGTTGTGAAAATGAAAATCCCTTCAAATTTAATGCACTTGGAGATATCAGATAACTAAATAGACTCGACCGACTCGTACTTAAAACCGAACTTGCTTCACCTAAGCCCATCTATGATTGAAACCCGATTCAAATCCTAAAGCGTATGAACTAAACCCAGTCAGCTCGATAGTCGACCGGAATGACCTATAAATGTGATTTTTATTATAATATTATTTTAAAAATCTAATAAATAAGATTAGATACAATAGTTATGTCTATGTTTCTAAAGCTAAAACATACTCAAATTGTACAACTTGTAAAAACATAAAATTTTAAATTTTAAAAAGGAGTTTGGTGTATCACTCTCAATTCTTCCATTCATTTTTAAATGTTTGGTTCAAACTAATTAAAAAGTCATGAAATCGTATTGGTAAATAGAAAAGTTAGATAATCTTAATCTTAAGAACTTGTAATTATTTCTCCTCTGTGTCAAATAAATGCCCTTCTCTTATTAAGTTTGTTTTTATTTTTATTTTATTTTAGCTTATTTGTATTATGCAATGACAAATAGTTGTCAATTGACAATTTATAACCTTCTAGCTTCTTTCACAAGCATGTAGGTAATTTATTTGTGTGGCTAACTAACATTCGAATACATGTGGTCTAAATACTACGGTCCGGACCGGTCTAAATACATGCATTTGAGCTTTTTATTGCCAACCTTCCAAATTGGCCTTTTAGCCACCATCAGAGTTCTCATTTCCTCGGCCAATAATGGTCTTCATCTGATCACTCCTCCTCCTTGCATTTGCTTCAATCTCTCCAACCCTTCTCAAAGCTTCTTTGTTCTCAATAACTTTGCGACTCTTCTCTCTCTCTCTCTGGAGTCCTTCTCGCACCATGGGGAGGCAGGCAAGGATATTTAGCAATGATTGGTAGAAGAGGCCCACATTTTTAAGTCAACTTTGCCCCCACATGGGACATGCTTACTCCACGAGATTCAGTGTGTGCCAAGTCCAAGTGCCACCGCCATTTTTGGTTAAATGTAATTGTTGCTTGATTTAATATATAATACTCCTTAGTATTTGTTTTGAAAAAAGTAGTTATTTACATGTTCGTTTCCATTTCATTTTAGGAAAGTCGTGTTGAATACTACTATATCCTTCTCATTTTCGGTCGTATACTTGTATCCAAATTAATTAATTGATTACTGGGTTAACTATTCGTCGATGCAATAGGGCAAATGGAAAAGCCATATGGATGTTGTTGCAAAATTCTCCCTAGTGTTGTGCCCTATAAATTAAGAGGTTGATTTTTTTTTTTTTTTTTTATTTTTTTGCTCTCGCGTCCGGTTCGGCTAGTAAACCCCACCTACATCCGGACCGGGTACTGCAGTGGCCCTGTGAAGGGGGCGATCCTCCCAATTCCATTGCTCCATCCACGCTGCCAAGGAGATTCGAACTTCGAACCTCTTGGACAAGCGCTTAAGGGGTCAAGTGCCACATCCCACTAGACTAACGGATGATTGGTAATTTGATTTTAGTACAATTGTAAAAACAAGCATTAATTAAGATATATACTCTAAATCAATATGATTCATTAGCTTAGCTATATAATGTCCTCAAATGAGTGTAAGCCTAATCAAGAAAAATGGGGACGGTTGGCTCTGTGATATTTCTATAAACAATAACATAGGGTTTCATGTATATGTGTTTTCGGTATACATTTATCTTCTATTAATTCACATATTTATATTTGTAATTCGCACATTTGTGAAGTAGGTTCCGGTGAGGAGAGTCTTTGTGGTAAGGACAACCCTTTTACTTCCTTACATTATAATGAATGGTCTATATTATTTTAAATTAAAAAAATCTAAATATTAATTTCAATTTTTATTATTTTTAAAATTATTTTCATTTTCAAAAAAATCAAGTAATACAAAAATTGAATTTATAGTAACAAAAAATGAACTAACAATATGAAAAATTGAACTTAATGTACAAAAAATTGAGATTGTACAAATTACAAAATTGAACTCCTATTACACATAATTGAACTTTTAAATATTAAAATGAACTTTTGGTTGTAAAAATCATACCACAACGTACATGTAATGGTTTTAATCATTTTTTGTGAAAAAAGATATTTTATATATTTTAAATATTTTATATTTTTCATAATATTTAGTTATGTATATAGTTGTTATTTGTAGCAATTTTTTTTGAATTAATAAAATATTAAACTAAAATAACTTTATTTTTGTGAAAATTTAATTATATAAAAAATGAACTCGAAAGATATAAAAATTGAACTCATCGAACAAAAAATTGGACTAATAATAAAACAATTTGAACACATATAATATTGAAAATTGAACTCATGATATTTATAAAATGAACTTTTAATATATGCATTTGAACTTTTAGTGTATAAAATTGAACTGTCGTACTTAAGTATTCTAACGGTATATATCTTTCCAGAAAAAGGAATAATATCGTTTTCGTAAAAAAAACATTGTTTGGAAAAAAAAAACTAGACCATCTATTACATGATAAGGATGTAAATCTAATATGTAGGGCTGCTCCTTACTACAATAAGATGTCCTTACAATAAGACTAGTCCTCACTTGAACAAAAACGTACCTATATTTGTTATTATAATTCACATGTAGAAAATGAGATAAAATATTTATAAGGTGATATTTTTCTATCTACTAACAACCAATCGAGTCAAAATAAACATTTGACAACTCGATAGGAATAGTCGACGAGCAAGGGTGTGTGGAGACAGATGTTTTTCAAGAAAATGTTTTATAGTTCACATATTTCTGCTTGTGCCTCACGTATTATTTTTTTTTTTGTAATTAGTTCACGTATTTTTTCTAGAGTATTTGGAGGCAAGCTCCATTGGGTTCCCTCGAGTTCGATCGGCCGGACTGACCAGGAGTTTGATCGGATCAACGGGGTCTCTTGATCCGAGGGAGGGGAGAGAGACAAGGCAGCTTAAGCTTGGTTTTGACGGATTCAACATTGATCGGGTCGGATCTGGCAATTGGAGGTCATGGCGGTCTCTAGGGTGTAGTTACGGGATGAGAGGATTTTTAGTTTACACTTTACGGGTGTGTGGGGGGGGGGGGGGGGCGTAGTAAGGAGTGTTTGTTTGATTTAGCTCCATTAATTAATAGTTTAAACTCAATCTTTCAATCCAAATCCTACCTAATATATACTGCACTTTAATATTATTAATCTCATATAAAAGTATGAAGAAAGTTAAGAATCTTCTCTGAATGAGTTGTGTATGAATGTCTGATCAATTGATTGTATAAGTTGTATATACTCGGTCATAAATTCTCTACCTTAATATAATTTTCTTCATGACTCCTTTCTATTAAGATGGTTAAGATGTAAAACTAATGCCAATACACGCTTGATATAGAAACATAAGGACAGGAAAAAAAATTATTTATAGTGAATCAACATGGTTATTGTTCTAAGAATAATAATCCTAATCTAGCAAACATGTTTCTCCCAAAGAGTCAATGAGATAACAAAAAGCAGTTCTATAATTATCGGGTAAAAAAGGAGACTCATCGACTTGTCTTAAACGGTTCTAGACACGCAAGTTGAAGTCTTAATACATACAGAGTCCATAATTGATTGACCTAAATCGAGTTATTTTAAATGAAATAAATTAATATATCTCATTTCATTTAAGTAGACCCTAAATTCCTTTCTAACCTCTTACAATGTTATAAATGATCAATTCTTTAATAATTTATTTATTACTTAAATATTAAACCCATGAATATTGGTCACAATAACGACATCGAAAAACTTAAAGACATAAGGGTCTTGAATACTAGACCGAGACAAAGTCACGACGCGGAATGAAAATCGAGACAAGGCACACATGGACACAAGGCAAGGCTCAACTTAGGCACGCCTAAGCACAATCACGGGCTCGGCAGGGCACTTCTCTTATAGAAACATTTTTTGTAGTAATCTGCCCTAAATTATGTAAAGCTTGAATAATGGTGAGAATTGGTTGCCTTTGCCTTCTCATTGATATCAATATATAGAGTACAGAGAGATACGTACAATTCTAATTGAGAGAAATTACAGGGATACAATCCTAACAAAAAGGAAGGAAATAATAGAGAATAAAATACAAGTAATATATTTACATTAACAGCCCCCCGCAAGCTCATGGGCGGGGACGAACATGAAGCTTGGAACTCAAAGTCTGAAACCGATGTGTACCAACTGCCTTGGTAAAGATATCAACAGTCTGGTCAAGAGAACGAACATGTCGGACAACAAGATCACCATCAGCAACTTGCTCCCGAACAAAATGATAATCAATCTTGATGTGTTTTGACCGCTGATGAAATACTGGATTGGCAGAAAGAAAAGTGGCACTGAGATTGTCACACAAAGGAATAGGCGGATGATCAACAGGAATAGACATCTCTATAAGCAACTGTTATAGCCAAATTAATTCGGCAGCTGTGAAGGCAATCGCACGATATTCGGCTTCAGTGCTGGATCGAGCCACAACCTTCTGCTTTCGAGACGACCAACTAATAAGATTGGCTCCAAAATAATTAGCAAAACCATGTTGGGAGCGGCAATCATCGGGATCAGACACCCATCCAGCATCAGAGAAGGCTACAAGACGCCGATCAATAGCCTTGTAGAGACAAAGACCAGATGAGATGGTACCCTTCAAGTACCGTAAAATACGTTTTACAGCAGCCTAGTGAATCTCAGTGGGATTATGCATAAACTGACATACTCGGTTGACAGAATAGGAGATCTCTGGTCTAGTGATTGTGACATATTGTAGAGCACCAACAATGCTACGGTAGAGATGTGGATCGGCAAGAGGATCACCGGACTGAACCAAGCGAGAACCGGGTTCAACAGGAGACGATATGGGTTTCGCACCGATCATAGCACTGCGATCCAGAATATCTGCAATGTACTTCTGCTGACTAAGCTGTAAACAAGAGTCAGTTCTGGTGACTTCAATGCCCAGAAAATAGTGAAGAGCACCAAGGTCTTTTCAGGGAAAAGGCTTTGTTAAGACTAACAACAAACTCATCAATGAAGGAAGCATGTGACCCAGTGATTATCAAATCATCAACATATATCAAAACATAAACGACATGAGAGCCATGTTTCTTGATAAACAAGGATGAGTCGGAAATGCAACCTCGAAAACCATGGCGAAGGAGAGCTTCTTTTAGTTTCTGAAACCAAGCACGGGGAGCTTGCTTGAGTCTATAAAGAGCTTTCCGAAGCCGACAAACATGAGTAGGTCTATCAGAAGCCTGAAATCCCCGAGGTTGAGCCATGTAAACAGTTTCTGTCAAATCACCATTCAAAAAGGCATTATTAATGTCAACTTGTCGAAGCTGCCAAGAACGAGAGATAGCCAAACTCAATATCAATCGAATAGTGGTAGGCTTTATGACAGGGCTAAATTTGTCAAAATAATCCACGCCAGCTTCCTGACTGAAACCCTTAGCCACCAAACGAGCCTTGTAACGATCAATAGTGCCATCAGGCTTCCGCTTAATCTTTTAAACCCACTTACAACCAACAATGTTAGTACCTGGACTAAGTCCTAGGTCCCATTTCGCATTAAGGCATCATATTCTAACTGCATAGCATGCTACCAATGAGGGCTTTTTGTGGCTTGATGGAAAAATTTAGGTTCAGGTTGGGCTAAAAGCGCAGTCGGGAGGGGGTATTTGGTGGCTGTGAGGGCTCTCGGTTTAAGAGAATTGGTGCGAGAGCGAGTGACCATTTGGTGGGACGAGTTGTCAGGGGGACGAAGTCACGGTAGGGCATTTGATTGGGTTGGAGGCTGAGGAGCTGGAGGAGGTGAGGGAGACGGGTCAGATTCATGAGAAACCAAGGGCGACACGGAGGACAGGGTAGAGCCACTGGAAGGAGATGAAGAGGGAGACGCCAGTAAGTCGGAAACCGGAGGAGAGGGGGGGAGAGGGGCTGACACGGGTGGGACAAATGGTGATGAGGTGACGGAAGCTTGCTGTAGCAAGGATAACGAGAGAGATTCAACGGAGGGTGGTAACTGGGAGACTTCCGGCGAGCACTGTAAAGGATAAGGGAAAACACTTTCATCAAAAACAACAAACCGGGAGATGTAAGATTTGGCAGAGGAGACATGATAGCATATATAACCTTTGTGTTTGGAATTGTAACCCAAGAAAATACAAGGCAAAGAACGAAACTTCAACTTGGTAGTGTTATAAGGGCGTAAGTAAGGATAACATAGGCATCCAAATGATTTAAGAAACCCATAATCAGGAACCTTTTTGTAAAGGAGTTCAAAAGGTGATTTGAAATGAAGATTTGGAGTTATAGTTCTATTTTCCAAGTACACAGAAGTGTGAAAAGCTTGTTCCCAAAATTGAATAGGTAATTTAGCATGAGCTAGAAGAGCAAGACCCGTTTCAGCAATTACCCGGTTTAAGCGCTCAGCGGAACCATTTTGCTCGGGGGTATATAGACATGAAACTCGGTGAAGTATACCCAATGTTTGAAGATAGGTAGACACATTACGAAATTCACCACCTCAATCCGTTGAAAAGACTTTATGGTTGTAGAGAATTGAGTTTGAATGAGTTTGATAAAGAGCTGCACAATAGATAAAACCTGAGCTTTATTGGACAAAAAATAAACCCAAACGAATTTAGTACAATCGTCTGTAAAGCTAACATAATATCTATTGCCATTCAAAGAAAGACATGAAGAAGGTCCCCAAATGTCAGAGTGAACCAGATCAAAGGGTTTGGTTGCAGCAGAGGCTCGACTTGGAAGATGGAGACACCGACTTTTACCCATTTGGTAGGCATCACAAACAGAGGACATTTTATTTGAAGAAACTGGAAGGTTGAAATTGGAAAGCAAAGGACGCAGGACAGACTCATGTGGGTGAGCAAACCGGTGATGCCAGCAAGCAACAGAGGCATGTTCACCAACAAAGGCTACTGGACGACTCAATGAAGAAGAAGACAGCTGAGGTGGGAGGCGAGGAAGACGGTATAGGACATTTTCAACGGTTCCTCTTAGAAGAATCTGACCCTGTAAGTTCTTAACCAAACAACAATTTGCATGAAATTCAAGATAAACATTATTGTCTTTGGCTAATTTGGATACACTGAGCAAATTTTTGGCAATTTGGGGAACAATTAAAATATTGGAGAGTTGTAAGGGTTTAACAGCATGCTTAGCAGGTAAAAATGAATGACCCAAACGAGAGATGGGAAGAGACATACCATTCCCGACCACCAGTTGGTCAGTGCCATCATAGTTGGAGTTGAGAGTGAGATTACTCATGTCTGCAGCAACATGATGACTTGCGCCAGAGTCCACAACCCATGGATCAGACATTTCAGATTGGCAACCGGCTGTATAGGTAGACTTGGTGAAAGAGTTGCTAGTGGATGATTTTGGGCGTGACATGGCAGCAATGGCATGACGATTTGTCACCGGGAATTCCTGCAAATTTAGACGTTGTATACAATTAAAAGCTTCATGACCAGGCTTTGCACAAATCTGACAGACCGGGCGAGAATGATCAGAGGATAACGACGATTCAGCTGCGGACTTTGAAGAGCGATCAGAGGAGGGCTGAGAACGACCACGTCCCCGGCCACGGCGTCCTCGAGTTGACGCAATGTTGGCAGTGGGAGGAACGGAGTCTGAGAGAGAGCGTCCATCCTCTTCAAGCCGCTATTCTTCTTGCAGGAGATGCCCTAGGAGCTCAACCGAGGAGACCGGATCTTTGCTAATAGCAATAGCAGAGCGAAAAGAGGCAAACTGAGAACCCAACCCATATAGGATATAAGCAACGAGATCTTCATCAGAAACAGGACTAAAGTATTCTGCGAGTTCATCGGCTAGAGCACGTTTGCGGTTGACATAATCCAAGATACTAATAGAGCCCTTGGACAGTGTTTGAAGTTGATGCCTAAGATGCATCTGACGAGCCCTCGTTTGAGCATAAAACATCCGAGCCAGAATAGCCCATGCCTCAGCAGCAGTGGTGGCTCGAGCAACATAGCCAAGGAGGGGAGTCGTGAGAGTGGATCGGATCCATAGCAGAACGAGCCGATCCTTCCGAACCCAAGCATGATAGGCCGGGTTGGGAACCACTGGAGTAGACGGAGCATCATCGGAACCAGCAGAGAACGCTGCAAGGGCAGCCTCTGGAGTGAGCGATGTTGTAGAAGACACGATTGGGGCTGCGATGAACTCCGGCGGAGACGACGACTGCTTTAGAAACCCGTCAAGATCAAAGGCTTCCAACGCAGACCGAACGGTGCTTCTCCAGAGAGAGTAATTCGTACGATCCAAACGAATCGCAAAATTGGGAAGATGAAAATGAGGTGTAGCTCCATCAGAGGAGGCGGAAGCAGAGAAAAGAATTTGAGTGGGGGATGTAGGGTTGGCGGCCATTGATTTGAATCGAGAGGATCGAGATGGCCGATACCATGTAAAGCTTGAATAATGGTGAGAATTGGTTGCCTTTGCCTTCTCATTGATATCAATATATAGAGTACAAAGAGATACGTACAATTCTAATTGAGAGAAATTATAGGGATACAATCCTAACAAAAAGGAAGCAAATAATAGAGAATAAAATACAAATAATATATTTACATTAACAAATTACTCCAAAAATCTCATATTAAAGTTGGAACTCTAAAACCAAGAGAGGGAGATTTCAACTCAGGAATTCTCTAAAACAACTAATCCAAACCAAAAATTGATTCCACATAAATCCATAATTGAAGTAAAAATAATTTCAAAAACTTATAATCTCGCATCTCGATTCATCCAAAAATCAGTCCAAAATCTCGATCGAAGGTTGTTATCTTGGTTTAGAGTCTCTATATGCGAAGTCGATGCCAATAATAGGAAGTAGGCACCCCCTCTCCCAACGGTTTCATTCTCCGCCCAGTTTCAACATCGAAGAGCGCGCTCTGCCATTGCTGCTTGTTTTGGACAAATTAACCGCGTAAACGCGTTACTTCGCTACAATGAGGGACTCCTAGTCACAAAGACACCACAACGCGTTACAAGCTATGAACAGAGAATAATTAGGGAGATTAACAAGTATAAAATTAAGAGAAATTGTAGAGATTGCGAATAGAATTGTATTGGTTCTGTGACTGCTCTTCTTGGTTACAAAAGCTTCAATGCTAACACACAAAATCTTTGCTAATATTTGAGCTTCAAACAAAAGAAACACTAAGTATTGGTATGAGTATCGAGTGTGCAGAGTTGTGTCTTCTCAGCCCCTTTCCTTCCTTTTATAGTGGAGCTTCTTTCCTGAATTGTGCCGTTGACAGGCGTTACATGAGATCCCGGAAATCTCGCCCCCACAGTTGTGATCTTCTTCGTTGAGATTGTCCCGTTGCTACAGTCCCGATAGTGTCATTAAGGAGGAGCGAAATCAACGGGGCTACTAACTGACGTGGATGGAAAATTAGAGATGGGCCTCTTCATTTGTGCATTTGTGGGCTTGGATTCCTGACGGCCAAACACTACCTGAAAATCCTTCGTCATCATAGTAAATCTCTTGTCCGAAAAATTTAAATCCGTTTCTCTAAATTTATATTTTCTTTTTAATAACTTTATTAGATTATTCGTGTTTTATACAAATACAGAATGTACAAATTATATTAATTATGAATTTTTATATTGTTCTTTATGTATGAACTAATAGTAGGAAATTAATAAACTTAATAGGTCATTTTTTAATATAATTATGAAAAAATATCTCTTAGAAAATAAATATTTTGGAAGTTTGAAGGCCAAAATCAATAATTTTTCTTTTAATGGTGATGAAAACTACATTTTCACCTATAACCTAACAATAAGAGTTTATTAGAAAAAAAAGCACAACAATATTTTAACTTATAAGTCGAGACACCGAACCGCTTGAAGTACTTGATGAAAAAGAAGTACGTACCCAACAAGTACATTGAGCATATTAGGCTTCGAGTGGCTACCTACAAGTAAGTTCACAAATTACCTATTACGTACTTTAATGAGCTTGAAGACTTAAGTTAAGTCATCGGGTTGATATGGATAGCACTTTTAGGACCTCGGGCTTCATAGAGATTTCTCATAAGTAGAACACTATATGGAAGTAACGCCTAAGAGGAAAGACATGTGTTTAAGATTTTCTTGGGAACTTACTTAATTCAATAAATGTTTAAGAAGCACATGTCGACTAATAACTACCCTCGTAGCATACTTGTTATGCATGTCCAGAGTGGATTTTTTTTTCCCAAAGTCGTGACCTAGAATGGTTTTCCATACTATACTAACCATGCTTGTTCATTATTTTTTTGTATATTGTGCATATAATATCGAATCAGTTTTTATTTAGCTGAATTCTTTTTATAGAATAACTTTATATATGTTATTATTTTATTAAGGATTCTTATTGAAGACATATTACACATAATATTAATTTAAATTTGTTCTTTACATCCAATCATGATCATAGATAAAAAAAAATTGTCAATATCGAAATACTAATATTACTAATATGCAATAGCGTGTCAATTGAGTCATGTGTTAAAATAATGTACCTAAAATTAGTATCAATATCATTTAATTTATCAGCATCGTCACTTATTTGCTGAACGAACCTTAGATACATTTGATTATATGGTAGTGATTTAGATTTGAACAATCCTTATTAAACAGACGTTCAGATAACAATGTCATACGAATTATTAAAGCCAAGACATCCCATATATTCCCATACCGAGGCATTGTTCAAATATAAAAAACCGACCAACCTATAAACATAAACATACGAAGGAAAAAATCGAACTAATATTAAGCTGCCAACGAGAGTAATGTGGGTCGTAGATGTATAAGAGGCCATAGAACGGAAATGTTCAGAGTTATAGAATTTAAAACTGGCCCTTATTAATGAATAGATTAAGGAAGACGTACGTAGGGCAGTGGGTAGCAGAATTACGTTAAATGCAAGAGCCAGCTTAAATAATATTAAATTAGTGGATGGAAGGCTATATTGTTTGTGAATTTATCATCATCATCGGTTTGTAAGACAATTAAGAGTATACATACCGGAGAATATAAAAAACGTTTCTCTATAAATAAAAAAATTCAGTTTTTATCAGGTTTGTATAGAAAAATATGTCGATAAGATTTCTGTGCAAAAAGTCTGATATATCCCTCACTTTGTTTTTTAATTGTTAAGAAATATAGAGAGTATAACTCCATTGAATACTCTAATACTAGCTCTCGATCTTTTCCATTAAAAATAGTAATAATGGTTGTGTAATTGCTGTCCCTCTCTGTTGCGTACTTGATAGAGTTGTGCATAAGCAATACAAACTTCCTTGCAACTCATTAAAAAAAAAAGGGTGTTGTCATAAGTTGAATTTTCAAACATTATACATATACTTATATGAATACAAGTATAAATCTGTAAAGACTAGTCATGTAATTATATTTAAGTTTATAATTGAGGGGGGGGGGGGGGGGGGGGGCTTGGGGTCGCCTTTTTGCGGGTATAAAAGGACAGCCCCTTAACAGTTCACCTGAATATACCGTTGCACCAAAAAATTCAAAAACAAAAAAAACAAAGAAAGAAGAAAAGGCTTCTTGTTTGTTCTCCCTTTTGGTGTTCTAGGGATCGATATAGAGAGAAAAAGAGAGAGGTGAGCTGTGCTAGCTGAAGGCTATGGCGTCTGGGGGCGGCCTCAATATGGAAGACATTAAGAACGAGTCCGTCGATCTCGTAAGTTCCATTCCATATATCCCTCACTATTGCCTTTCAATTTCAGCACGATTTGGATCCAGTTCGTTCTTCTGCCCTACTTAAGATCCCTCGATCCCTCATTTAGCCGTCGATCGATCTAGGTTTTTGCTATTAATTTGATACTTGCGCGACGATTATATGTTATTTATAATTTCCTTTTTTCTTTTTGTCTGGATTAGCATGTGATTATATTCGCTAGCTGTTAGAGATTGTACTCATAATAGGATTTGGCTTCTTAATATATAAAGTAAGTTCATATATATATATATATATATATATATATATATATATGCAAAAATGTAAGAAATCGGTTCGGAATCCGTGATCACGTACGTAGCTAGCTAGCTTCTTTCCAGCTGGTCATCCCCCGTGATGTTAATTCACTACTCCATCTAACCAGTAACCATACACACCCACATACCAAAAAGTTTAATTAGGACCCAATTACTTAGACTCATCCATGGATATATGGATCTAGAGATGGAATGGGGTCAATCAGTAGTTGTTGACTTAATTGAGTGTACAACCTACGGAGTAATTGATATTCGTTGCTAGTAGTAATTGATTACACATTGAACCTACAACATCTGGATTCTGGCATTTCATTTCAGTTAAGGCCTTTTTTTTTTGATCAAAATTTCAGTTAAGGCCTTGAATGTATATATGTACAGAAAACGTCATAGATCTGTTTGAGTTTGAACCCGGCCACCACACACATCACGTCTGCTTATTAAAGAAAACAAAGCCGTTTACTTTATATTATAATTATTATTATCCTTTTTTTTTTTGGTTGAAAATTATTATAATCAATTTTTTGGTTGAGTGAAAATTATTATAATCAATTATGATTATGATGATCACATCAGTTATTATTGATAAATGTATTATAGCCGGTAGACATACGTAGCACCCATTATTTATAATAGATATACTATAATGCTAAAATTGCCTTTTTCTCCGGATCCGGATTGGTTTGATTAATCAAAAGAAATGGAGTGGTACTTTCCGTGGTACCCACACTAAACGACAAGCTTTACGCCACTCAAGACTGCTTAATTGCCCTTGTTTTAAAACTTAACTCTGCCTCCCACTTTCTCTCTCTGATCTCATCCCACCCCGACCCCGCCTTTAATCAAAGTCAAAGACGGCAGCATCGCCTTAATTTCCTCTGCCATGATCATATATTATTACTACTGTACTTTGCTTACATACATATATTGTTACTTCAGTTTGAAGAAATACTCGCATTAACTGATCTATTCAATAGTTTAACATATCTCGGAGCTGAATTAATATTAGGTTCAAAGTTGTTCAAGATTTACAGGAATATGTATTACGTACGCTAGCTAATATAGAAGATTCATACTGATAAATTGAATTAAACTAAGCATGATACTAATGTTAGGGCGCTTATACAAGTGTACGTATTAAGTTACGACTACTACGTACGTACGTACTAGTCTTTGAGAAGGTGATACTAATATAATATACAACGTACAGGAAAACATTCCGATTGCGGAAGTCTTCGAGCAGCTGAAATGTACAAAGGATGGTCTCTCCTCCGACGAGGGAGGCAAAAGGCTTGCAATCTTTGGGCTCAACAGGCTCGAAGAGAAGAAGGAAAGCAAGTTCCTCAAGTTCCTTGGGTTCATGTGGAACCCGCTCTCATGGGTCATGGAGGCTGCAGCCATCATGGCTATTGCTCTGGCCAACGGCGGCGGCAAGCCCCCGGACTATCCCGACTTCATCGGTATCATCGTCTTGCTGGTCATCAACTCCACCATCAGTTTCATTGAAGAAAACAACGCCGGAAATGCTGCTGCTGCTCTTATGGCCGGCCTTGCTCCCAAGACCAAGGTAAGCCCCCCTCTGCTTTTGCTGGGGTTCGCTCTGCGTACGCGCCATTGCTGACAATGATCGTGTGCCTTTGTGTCCCAGGTCCTTAGAGACGGGAAATGGAGCGAGCAAGAAGCTTCCATCCTAGTCCCTGGAGACATCATCAGCATCAAGCTAGGCGACATCGTGCCTGCTGACGCCCGTCTTCTAGAGGGCGATCCTTTAAAGATCGATCAGTCGGCTTTGACTGGCGAGTCCCTCCCCGTGACCAAGAACCCAGGGGACGAGGTCTTCTCCGGTTCCACCTGTAAGCAAGGGGAGCTCGAGGCTATCGTCATAGCCACCGGTGTCCACACGTTCTTCGGCAAGGCTGCCCATTTGGTGGACAGCACCAACCAAGTCGGCCACTTCCAAAAGGTCTTGACAGCCATCGGGAACTTCTGTATCTGCTCCATTGCCGTCGGGATGTTGATCGAGCTCGTCGTCATGTACCCGATTCAGCACCGTGCCTACAGGGACGGGATCGAGAATCTCCTGGTTCTCTTGATCGGAGGTATCCCCATCGCCATGCCCACTGTTCTGTCGGTTACCATGGCCATTGGGTCCCATAGGCTGTCTCAGCAGGGAGCTATCACGAAGCGAATGACGGCCATTGAGGAAATGGCGGGTATGGATGTCCTCTGCAGTGACAAGACCGGAACCCTGACCCTTAACAAGCTGAGTGTTGACAAGAACCTCGTCGAGGTGTTTGTTAAAGGCGTCGACAAGGATCATGTCATGCTTCTTGCAGCCAGAGCATCAAGAACTGAGAACCAAGATGCGATTGATACTTGCATGGTTGGAATGCTTGCTGACCCCAAGGAGGTATGTATTCACATTTTCCCTTATTTTATACCGGTTCTTGTTCTGTCTGTTTGATGCGTGTTTGGAAGTTTAATTACTTAATCAAATCAGGCAAGAGCTGGGATCACAGAGGTGCACTTCCTACCCTTCAACCCAGTGGACAAGAGGACCGCGTTAACTTACGTTGATGGCAGCGGAAAATGGCACCGAGTTAGCAAAGGTGCCCCTGAGCAGATCCTAGACTTATGCAACTGCAAGGAGGATTTGAGGCAGAAGGTTCATGCTGTGATGGGGAAATATGCCGAGCGCGGTCTTCGTTCATTGGCTGTTGCCACTCAGGTCTGGGACAAGAAACTCCCTCTCAATAACCTTCTGTGTTGTTTTCATGTATGGATGTGAGTCCTCAAAGAAATGTTGGATTATGTGATTCACAGGAAGTTCCTGAGAAAAGAAAAGAGAGTCCTGGCACACCATGGCAATTCGTCGGATTGTTGCCTCTTTTCGACCCTCCCAGACACGACAGTGCTGAAACCATCCGCAAAGCCCTTGAGCTTGGGGTCAATGTCAAGATGATTACTGGTAAGGAACTAGAACATACATATGTATGCTAAGGATGGAACACTTTTATAATAATAAATGAATAAATTATGCAGAGAGCTAGCTAAGAGCTTGGTTTGTGTTCATTGTTTTTTGCAGGTGATCAGCTTGCCATTGGAAAGGAAACCGGAAGGCGATTGGGTATGGGAACAAACATGTACCCTTCATCAGCTTTGCTCGGAAACGACAAGGACTCGTCTCTTGCTGGTCTCCCTGTCGAAGAGTTGATTGAGAAAGCCGATGGATTTGCCGGCGTCTTCCCTGGTGAGAGAGGCTAAATTTGTTTGCTCTATCATTAGGAAATGCTCAAGTGGATAATGCTGACTTTTACATTCCTTTATAGAGCACAAATATGAGATCGTGAAGAAGCTGCAAGAGAGGAAGCACATTGTTGGAATGACGGGTGATGGTGTGAACGACGCGCCCGCGCTGAAGAAGGCAGACATAGGTATTGCTGTCGATGATGCCACTGATGCTGCAAGAAGCGCATCCGACATTGTTTTGACAGAACCCGGGCTAAGTGTTATCATAAGTGCTGTGCTAACCAGCAGAGCCATTTTCCAGAGGATGAAAAACTACACTGTAAGTGTTGTTTCTTTTGCCAAATTCATTTCGAGTGTGATTTTAGTGGCTTCTCCTTAACTCTTTTGGTTTTGCTTTGTTAAATGCAGATTTACGCAGTTTCCATCACAATCCGTATTGTGGTATGAACATTACCATATCTAACTCACTGTACCATCCAATTCAGATAACAATCAAATTCTCTTGGATTTTTTTTAGTCTAATTGGAATTTCCCTTCTCCCATTCCTGCAGTTTGGCTTCATGTTTATTGCATTGATATGGAAGTTCGACTTCTCTCCCTTCATGGTTCTGATTATTGCCATTCTAAATGACGGTATGCGTCTTCATCTATTGTGAGATCCAATAGTGCAAGACTACAATTGTTCTATTACCAACAGCTAATCTGATCTGTGATGCAAAGGAACAATTATGACCATCTCAAAGGATCGTGTCAAGCCATCTCCCGTTCCCGACAGCTGGAAGCTGAAGGAAATATTCGCAACCGGTGTCGTACTTGGAGGCTACTTGGCGTTGATGACCGTCGTCTTCTTCTGGGCCATGCATGACTCTGATTTCTTCTCGGTATAGTCTTAGCTCTCGTCGAACTTGTTAGCATGCACATATACAACATATACTATAATCTGACGCGTCCCGCTTTTTGACAGAACACATTTGGTGTGAAATCCCTGAGAAATAGTGAGCATGATATGATGGCCGCCTTGTATCTACAAGTCAGTATAATCAGTCAAGCCTTGATCTTCGTCACGCGTTCTCGTAGCTGGTCGTTCCTGGAGCGCCCCGGGTTCCTCCTCTGCATCGCCTTTCTCATTGCACAGCTGGTACGTGGTTTCCTCTTTCTCATTGCACTGTTGGTACGTGTTTCCTCCTGCTAATCAAACAGTGCAACGATCACCTCATCAGATTGCCACTTTCATTGCTGTGTACCTTGACTGGGAGTTTGCAAGAATCAAGGGAATGGGATGGGGATGGGCCGGTGTCGTATGGCTCTACAGCATTGTCACCTACATTCCACTCGACATCCTCAAATTCGCCATTCGCTACGCCTTGAGTGGAAAGGCTTGGCTCAACCTGTTTGAGAGCAAGGTATGTGTTTACATTTTACTTACCATACCCCGATCCTTCAAAGCTCACTGCAATTCATTTACGTTCTTGTTTCAATGCATAGACCGCCTTCACGACGAAGAAAGACTACGGAAAAGAGGAGAGGGAGGCGCAATGGGCAACCGCACAAAGGACGCTCCACGGGCTGCAGCCTCCTCAGACGAGCACGGGCAACCTCTTCTCTGACAAGAGCAGCTACCGGGAACTATCCGAGATCGCTGAGCAAGCGAAAAAGAGAGCCGAGATGGCAAGGCTTCGGGAGCTTCAGACCCTCAAGGGCCACGTGGAGTCAGTCGCAAAGCTCAAGGGAATCGACATTGAGACCATCCAACAAAGCTACACTGTGTAGAACAAATCCAGGAGCCTCTAATCTATTAACATGGCCCTTTTTCGTATGGTTTGATTGAGATATGATCCTCTCTTGGCCTCTTGATCATGTGGTTTGCCCTTTCTCTGTGGTGTGTTGTAACGTTGGGAGAAAGGAATGTGGTGAGGCGTGAAAGAAGAGAGGTTGTTTCGTGTATTATGTTTGCTTGCTTTTATTTGACACCACACTTATTTCTGGTGTACAATTAAAATTGATGGGGTTGTTATCATCTCTTAACTATATCATGACTCTCTTTTATACATTCCTACAACAAACGCCAAGGACAACATTTTTTTGAATGGGGAATTAGCCAAATCCCTCTAATAGGGGATGGCCTCTAAGATTCCTAGACGTGGGATCGCTACTACTTAACAATTTGGCGACACCTACGATCTCGGCGATCAGAGGTTAAACTTTTATGCAGCGGAATAAACAAAAGAAAGAATTCGTTACCAAATCTAAACACATGTATTTAGAGTGAATACCCTTCACGAACAACTAATTTTGTAAAGAGAATAACCACTTTGTCTCAAGGTTTTCACTTGGTAGTCCATGACTCACTTTATTAATCTTTTGAGTTTTACAAAGGTGTTCATGTATACACGAATGAATCTCACCCTTTTGAACTACACTCTTGCCTATACATCTAACTCTCACTTGACAAAGATTATGAACACTCGACCAATATTGACGAATCTCACGTTTAAAACACTCAACACACTCAATAATCTTTCTAAGCTCAACTCTCTTCATCTCTAGCAATGAACTCACAAAAATATATAAGAGACTAAGAAGATTGTAGTCCAATTTAGTCCTTAAATGATTTAGACATAAATCATAAACAATCCTTACAAAATATTTCTAATAATACAATATAAGAACTAGAAAATCATCCTATAATCTTTGATATACTCAGACGTTTTTCATTCTTTTTGAACATATTTTGTCATCAAATAGCATCTTGGAATCTCCCATAAATCATCTGCACCGCATTGCCTTAACTAGAATTCCGCCTTATATGCATTTGCAACTTGGTCGACAATCTCTGAAGGCAACCTTTGTCATCAACCTGATTGGAACCATTAAAACACTTGATGTGTTCTAGCAGATCCTCTGATGGTGATAAATATTTCATCTTTCTCAACCTGTTTAATAATTCAAGACATACCAGAATATGGGCAAAAAGACAATGATAATAAAAAGTCCCCACTAAGTTTAATACCCGTAGTAAAATTCAGCAGATTCCCCTTTGTAAGCAAGTTACCCCAAAGCTAAAATATCAATAATATCAGCTAAAAATATCCAGGCAATCAAACGAGTCTGCAACCAACCAAACAAAACAATGTCTACGACCAGTAAGCAAGTAGAATTTTATCCTTACAATCATATCAAACTAAGAGAAAAGAGGTTTTGATAAATGAGAAAGATAATGTGGCAAGGGATGGAAAAGCAGGTAATAGGAAAAGTCATGAGAAGCACGAAAACGATGAGTAGCCAGAGAGTTGATGAACTCATCGATGTTGTCAACCTTTTCCATTAGATGCTCAATGGTCCTTTAAAGTCGACCAATCATATTATCTAGTTCCATGTTCTGCTTCATTAATGTCTCGATCTCAACAAGCAATGTGTTGGCTGGATGTTGGACATCGATTCCTTCTCAACCTCTTCTTCTTCTGTATCGACGTTGCCATCTTTGGAGACCCATTCTCCAACTACTAAAGACCATCCCATCTTTCTTAAAGTGCCTATGTTGAGATATCAAGCCCAGTGTTAATACATGCATCCACCAATAAATTCATAGGTCTTATGTGCATTCAGGATGTCGTGAACCAACTCACCATAAGGAAGTGCATGACTTGTGCTCTCAACAACTTTTTTCATATGGAGCGTAATGAGTATTGGAAGACATACTTTTTTTCCCATAAAGATTGTGTCAAGGACAACAATTTCTAGAATGTAGATGTAGTGGCGTTTCTGTTCTCAGGGCAGGAGGTTGTTGATGAGGTATGAAAACATCACCTTCTTCTCAATTCCCATCTTGTTCACAAGGATCACTCCAGACATTGGCTCAACATCATTAGTCACTGACTTGATCAAATTTAGGGCATTCATATCTTCACTTTCACTTTATACTTGACAATGGTCATGTTGTCTGAGTCCTCGATCTCTAAATGCTCATAGAATGACCTTACTATCCTTGGGTTGAAGAGTGCTTCCCCTTGAGCCAAATCCACTTTTGAAACTGTAGCCAGTCTATGACCTTATTCAACTTGAACTCCTCTAAAAACTTTTCATCCCAAAGCAGCAACTTGGTGTTCCCTGTTGAGAATGTCCTTGTTCTCATCCTTTCTTTTCTTGCTAGCGAAGGCCCTTCCCTTAGCGCCAGAAGTCGGGGACTTATCTCTCTCAATCTCCTTCTTCTTCACTTTCTAAGAGATAGACGAGTCACCAATCTTAGCGTTGTCTCCTCAAGGGGCCATTACTTTCTTAGACTGAGCAACTCTAGCTATAATCAGTATCTATTGGCGAGTCAGAAATCAAGTTGTCGACCTTGAGACCTCAACTTTCTCTCGAGAATCATCTCCGAACAATTCCTTAGCAATATCCTCTCTATGCTTAGAGTGTCCTTCCTTAATAATAGTGGGAGGGTCAGAGTCGGTACCTTTGGTGAGCTCGATTGCCCGATTCTTAAGGATGGGGATTGGGCCATTTGTTAGGACTTGAAATGAGGTTTGTTCCCAGTCCAGTTTTGAAGATCGTGTGTTTTAAATTTTGTGCTAAGTGTTTCAAGAACAAAAGAATGTGGAAGAAAAAGTTAAGATCCATCCGCCGAGAAAATCCTAAGGAACCAACATATAATTTGTATAGTCGTTTATTCTAGAAGGTGATACTAAGAGATCAACAAAAAGGTACATAAACTATTTATGGAAAGGTTGGATGGGAATACATGTGTGTGATAGAGCATGTAGGAGTTAGTATATAGAACATGTCTTATATGGTCTTTATGCATTAATAGGTAGATCTTGCTTTATTTTATAGTTTAGTTTAGTTTTTTAGACGATTTGGAATCTACACTCTTTGTGTGTTCAATGCATATTCTGAAGATGATTGAGCGTAGGGGAAGCAGGATACCGGTGTTCAAGGAGCTACAAAAGGTTTTAGGAGTCAAAGGATTCAAGATTGAAGATGTTCAAGTGCCTAGCTTTGAGGTTATTCAACCTGCATTTGATAAGGATTAAGCCTCAAGAGGTAATGGAAAAAGAACACTTGACTTCGGGTAATGTATTGAAGTTGTTGTTTCGACACACTTGTCTTGCAATGCTTTGTTCCAGAGATATATGTTCTTATTGAGTTGAACTTGGTGTCATTGGAATGGTGGTTCAAAGAGCTATAATTCATGTCTACTTCGAGTCTATATTCCAACCAGAAGTGGGTCAAAACAACCTCTAAAGCATAACTTGTACCTTGAACCGACCCAACCCGTGGGTACGAAGATCAAGATGCGACCGCGTTCCAAGGCGCCAGGTCGATCGTGTGATTGCACTAGAGTTTATATGTAGGACACGGGTTGATGGCTCAAGACGTGACTGCATCTTGGGAATTGACCGCGTTATGGTCTTTACCGAGAGAATTTAAATAGACTAAGTTTGGCTTTTATTTTATTTTTATGTATTAATTTTAGTTCTAAATTTAGGATTTTATTTTAGTATAGCTTGAATTTATTCTAGTTTTTATATACTTGAGGCTTGTTCACTTTTTATACAAACAATTTTTTCCTCCAAAAATTTATTTTACTTTTTTCTAACATCCATATCATATCTCTACTTTAACGTTTTTCAATATAAAATTTTCACCAAAAACAACATTTTTCAACCAAAAAACTACTTTTAACCCATAAGTGAAACAAGGCAGAAGAGATATCTTTGACATTAGCATATTCTTTTTCTTTGAATAATAATAAGAAAACCTAGGCACACTTTATAAGCTCCTCAATAGTTTTTAGTAGCAAACTTCTTTTTGTTTAACTACTCAATTGAAATTGGAAAAAAGTATTTTTAGTAGATGGTTTTCTATGAGCTTAATTAAATAATTTTGATTTAGGATTTTATTAGATTGATCATTTAATTGAATCTCTAGGTTAAATTACAACTAGATCATTTTAATTACTTGAAATTAATTTGATCAATAGTAGAACATCCCTTAATCAAACTACGATCGGTTAGACTAATTGGTTAAATAAGAGAATTCATTTGCATGCTATTTGGATGTCTGGTTGCTCTTAATGCATGTTTCCATTGATATTTGAATCTTAATGTTGTTGTCAAAGAGGTCTTTTAGGTTCTTTATTAATTAGGGTTATTAAGCAGCGGCCAGGTTAATACCTAGAATTTAAGTTTAGAGTAATACATACATGGGTTATTAATATAACTATAAATATAAATATATAACAAACACATTTATGTATATTCTATAGATTTTTACCTGTTTAGCGAACGGGCTATAC
The DNA here is from genome assembly GCA_963924305.1 of Polygonum maritimum. Lineage (NCBI taxonomy): Eukaryota > Viridiplantae > Streptophyta > Magnoliopsida > Caryophyllales > Polygonaceae > Polygonum > Polygonum maritimum. Next base: position 18,235,253 of record OZ002728.1, on the reverse strand, counting down.
ACCATAATACTACTATTAAGGATCGAGAGGTCATGTTGTGGGATGTTCATCTTCGGTGCCCTACTATTTCTTGTTGGGTTGAGGTCTACTACTCTAATCATGCTCGGCTTTATTATGGGGAGCATACCTTATGGTCGTGGCAAGGGGTACAACAGGGTGATCCTATTAGCCCTTTGCTCTAGTTTTGCATCCCTTGGTGTGTAAAATTAGAGATTCTTTCGACATGTATCTGCAGGCCTGGTATTCGGATGATGACAATATTATTGGTGATACCTGATTCGGCCTATTTTGTATAGGTTAACTCTTGTATTTTAGGGCTATATTGAGTGTGTTTAGGTTAGAGTTGTGCGTAATTGTAATATCTAGGCCGAAGACACAAGGATTCAAGAATCAAGAGTTTTAAGGCGTTTTGAGCTGTCTGCGCGACACCACTTGCTTGCGAAGGCTATATCTTGAGCTATAGAGGTCGGATTGACTTGATTCCGGTGCCATTGGAAAGATAACTTCAAGGGCTTCAATTCATCTTTTTACACCGAAGTCAGATTCCAAGCGGAAGATAGTCAAAACAGCCTCCGAAGTGATGCCAGTGGTTCTGTCCGAATACCGCGACCGCGGCCTGGCCGACGCGCCCGCGGTGGCCGCCGAGACAAGTTGTTCTTCTCTGTTGTAAAAGCGCGGGCGCGGTGGGGGCGACGCGGCCGCGGAGATGCTGAATCCCAAGCGGGCCGAAATCTTTCTATCTTGTTTCCTTTTCTATCTTTTGCCTCTTTCCTTATCTATCTCGTGGAGCTTGTTCCTTGGGCTATTTAAGGAGGAGCCAGCCTTAGGTTTTGAAAAGATCTTCTACATTCTACCTTCTACCAATTCTTCTCTTTTAGTTTAGTTATGGAGAGCTAGTCTCCTTGGGTTTGTTCAAGGGAGAAGCTCTGATGTATGAACTCGTGAGATTTTGGTAATTGATTTCTATCCTTTGGTTGATATTGATTCTCTTGTGCTTCATCTTATGAATGTTTATTGTTTCTTTAGGAGTCATGAACCTATTGAATTAATTTATGTTCTACTGTTTGATTAGGTTTGGACCGTGGACAAAACTAATCTGTGAAAACAACTTAACCTAGACCTGTTGTCTATGCAACTAGGATTAAGAAGAGAATTGATTGTTTTATCTTACAATTGACTCGTAGCTTGATTGTTTGATATTATATCCTGCATATCCTTGTTCTCTATGCTAATTCTAGGTTAAGCTTCCTTGCCTTGGGTTATAGAATTGCTTGGACCGTGACTTGTGATTGTTAATGATCAGGATAGGAATTAACCATAGGTGTGAATGAAATCAATGGATGAATCTATGATCGAGTGATTATTAAAGAGTGGATCTTTTGAATGAACCTGCTTCCCCTTATTTGTTTGATTGTTTGTTTTGTTTATTTCTTAGATTAGATTAGTTTAGATTCTTCTCTTCAACCCCCCCCCTTTCTTTAGTTGATAATTATATTAATACTAGATACCACTGTTGGTACTTGCTTACTATACTTAGTTTGTAGTTTGGGTTATTTATCTTTGTTCTTGGCACGACGACTTTAGCCGAGTCAATACCCTTGTTGTGGGGAAGACTTTGGAGTTGATTATGTTGGATGGTCTTTGTTTCGGCTTGCATCTCAATGTGGCCAAAACTGAAGTCTTTTGGCCCAAGGAGAATCCTCATAGCAGGCTTGCAGGTGTCTTCCCACCTAATATTGTTATGCCTCTACCTCTACATCTTTATTATTGTTAGGCCTCTACCCCTCTACCGCCTAATAGTGTTAAATTGCGTGGTGGGCATGTCAGTGTGGATTCTGCTTTTAGTAATGGGCTTGTATTGCAGAGTCTCTAAAACTGTCGAGCTTATGGATGTCGTTGCTAGGATTAATGATCCATTGATCCTCAATGCGTGTTGTTGCTTCTCCGTGCTTGTACCGGAGTCTCTAAGCTCTATTTCACTTTGCACACTTGCCCCCTCATTTCTTTGAGTCGGCTCATCTCTCGTTTGATGTTGCGCTTCGCTCTTGCTTAGAGCGTATTGTTACTGTGTTTGGTCTTGGGTTTGGCGGATGGCAATGAAGGTTGACAACTTTGCCCTTTGCTTTTGGGGGCCTTGGTGCTTATGGTGCATTTGGTGTTCGTCATTACACCTTCCTTGCCTCACAGTTGCAGTATGCTCCCTTGTAAAATAATCTCCTTCAGTAAGCGGGTATTGTTACACCTAGGCCTATGTTTGATGATGCCTTGTGTCTGTTTAACGTTGCTGTAGAGATTTACCTCTTGAGTAACCCTAGTGAGATTGTTGCCCCTAAACTCATGAAGAAATCGACAAATATATATTTCACAAAGGTTGCTAGAATTGCGGAATCCAGATTCTTGTTATCTTCTCGTTAGATGGCTTTGTGGAAATCTCAACAGGGTGGTCACTCTTCTGATTGGCTTAGGGCCGTGCCTATTTCTGGGTTGGGTCAGACTATTAATGGTAAGTCTTTTTAGTGTATGTTATACTACCGTTTAAGCATTCCTTTATTCTCCCTTTCGAGACCGTGCTCAGCTTGCTCACGTGCTTTTGATGGTGATATCTATGGAGATCATGTTGTGTCTTGTGTTGGTATTGTTGGTATTAAATATCGGCATAATTGTGTTCATGTCACCTTTGTTGATATCTACTACCGGTCCGGGATTTCTGATGGTAAAGACGGCGATATTGGGCTGCGTGACGGGCAGGAAAAGCTCTCCGTTCTGCTGACGTGTTGCTCTACTCGTGGGAGAGGGGGCTTGATATGTGTGTGGACTTGACCGGGTCCTCTCCGTTGACCCAATCTGGGATGTCTGATTTTGTGGATGGGCAAGTGATCACAGTGGCGACACATCGTAAGTGTCTCAAGTATCAAGATAAGTGTGGGGTGTTTGGGTATATTTTTCTCCGTTTCTCTTTCTCCTCATTGAGAGCATTAGAGACGGATGTTATTTCCTTATTTAAGCGCATCCAGAAGTTCTCGAATACCCAAGATATTGGGACGCGCTGTTGCTTATATTTTCACTAGAATAGGTTTTGCTTTTGCTAAAGGAGTGGGGGCTCAGATAGTATTTCTACTTCCCACTAATCTTATGTAAAACCTATCGGGTTTGTATAATAATAATAATAATAATAATAATAATAATAATAATAGTAACAGTAATAATAATAATAATAATAAATCCAACCTTTCGGATCCGTACCATTGAAACGGGGTGCATCAACCCGAATTTTGGGAATAGTGGCTTGTCCGGGTGGTGCACGAATTACGACGCGATTATCGCCCGACGGATCTGGTGGCGGAAGTGGTGGCTGAACGGGGTGGCCGAACTGCTGGGGTGGTGGTGGAAGGCCGGCGAGCGCTGCTTGGGGAGGAACAACCGGATGTTGACCCGTGAAAACCCCCGCCGGCGACAGATCTGGACGAGTCGATTGTGCCTGTAGATCTGGAAGCCAGACAACTCCCTTAGGGTTCGTCCCTTGCTTTGATGACATTGCGGTTCTCGGTATTTCCAAGCGCTCTAGGCCTGTTGTGCTGGTTTCTGATGGTGGGGTTGGTGAGGTTGACAGCAATTCGGTTGGTTCCTCTCAGTTGCCCTTCTTTAGTGAAGCTCTTGCTTGTTTTGACGTTCACCTCCTAAATCATGAATTTTCAAGGAAGTTGCATATTGTTAAGTGCATCCCCCCTAAGTTGAGACTTAGTTTTTCTAGGGTTTTCTTTAGTGCTCTTGATAAGGTTCTAGGGAGCCCGAGTGTTGTCTCTGCGTAGGTGCAACTCCTTATATTGCGTAGCTGCATCTTAATTAGTTGCTTTTGTTCCTTCCAATAGGGTTCAACGACGTTCGGGAGAGCGAGAGCGATGTCAACTTGATTGTATTTCGCGTGTCATTCTTAGATGGCGGGATCCTGTTGACAGGCTTGGTTTGGTTCTTGGTTGTTTATCGGATGTGGTGCCTCCCATTAGGGGTATGGATAAATCAAGAAGCTGTGACGAAGTTAACCTTTTCCATTGTAAGCGTAAACTTGGGGACGGGCACTTCACCGTTGCTATTAAAGTCCCTACGTCTTCTGGAGTTGCTCCATTTAATTCTAACACTCTCCGTGAATTGGAGAATAAACACCCCTACGCCCCCTCCCCAGTTTTGCCTACTTCTCCTTTGGGTGAGGACGCTCTCTTTGTTAACAAAGATGTGGAGCTAGCTAGGATTCGTAGCTTCCCCTTAGAAACTTCTTGCGGTTGTGACAAGCTCAGGGCTCTCAACATTTTGTTGATATTCTGGGCGGGGGTGCTTCGGCGGTAGTTAATGATTTGTTAGGTTCCATCACCGGGGTGGTCAACTTGTTCTTACGGGGTCAATGCCCTAGCTAGTTTGGTGAGTTCATTGTTAGTGCCTTCAAGCCGGGTGGTGGTGTGCCTCCTATTGCCGTTGGGACTATATGGAGGAGGCTTGTTTCCAAGGTTGCTTCATCTATGGTTGACCCTTCTGTGAATAATTATTTGCGGGACTTTCAGTTTGGAGTGGGTGTTCCTGGGGGTTGTGAGGCTATTTTGCACTCTGCGAACCGGATTGTTGAGTTTAAGGGCATGGAGGCTGAGTTTTCATTGCTTTTAGTGGACTTCAAGAACGCTTTGAACCTTGTTGATAGGAGTGTCCTGCTCCAAGAGACTAGGCTGAGGTGTTTGTCTATTGCTCCTTGGGTTGAGTTTTGTTAGTCTCAACCTACTAGGCTCTATTATGGAAATTCTGTCCTTTGGACATGTCAAGGGGTACAACAAGGTGATCTCTTGAGGCCTTTGGTGTTTGCTCTTGACATGCATCCTCTGGTCCAGCCCATTAATCGTGCCGAAATGTCTCACCCTCCAAGCTTGGTATCTTGATGATGGCACCATTGTTGGAGATACACTTATGGTGGCCAAGGCTCTTGATATTATTAGGTCCGATGGGCCCTCTCGTGGTCTGTCCCTGAATGTGGATAAAAACTGAGCTTTTCTAGCCTGTGGAGGATCCTAGAAGTTTGGTGGAGGGTGTTTTCCCGTGGAACATCTCTCGTCCTCTTAGCGGTGTCAAACTTCTTGGGGGTTCGGTCATCTTAGATGTATCCATTGCTTTAATGGAGGCGGTCAATCGGCTTAATGACCCCAATGTGAGCTCCTTCTCCTTCGTAACTGTGTTGGGGTTGCGATACTGTCATATGCTTTGACAACTGGTTCTTCTGTGTCATTCAGGGATACACTAGTTCAGTTTGATCACGCTTTCCGCCTCTCCTTGGAGAAGGTTGTAGCTGCGTCAGGGCCGGGTTTCGGAGATTGGCAGTGGCGTTTGGCCACTCTCCCCATCAAAGAGGGTAGTCTTGGCATCTTTGTTGTTAGGGATGTTATCCGCTATGCTTTCCTTTCTTCTCGGCTTCAGACGCCCACTTTGCAGGCCAAGATTTTGTCAAATACGTTATAGTTTCTCCTGGCTCTTCCTTTCAACATGCTTTTGATGATTTCAATACCTTTTGCAACGTTGATGCTTTCTTTTTCACCACTGTCTTTCCTGCCCCCAAATGATGAAAACCCTGGCAAGGTGTTACTTTGGTGTCATTGAGAACGGTCTCGTTGATAGGTACAGTTTGGGCTCGAGAGAGGTTGTCATTCTTAGTACTGTTCGGGCTCCTCATGCACAAGACTTTCTGTTCACTATCCCTAATGATGGCTTGGAACAGTGGATGAACCGTTCTGTCTTGAGCTACAGACTTATGATACCTCTGTTTGTTGATGGTAGTATTTGCCCAAGTTGCAATGTCCCTAGGATGGACAAATGGGGGGATCATGTTGTCCACCATCTAGTGAGGTGGGGGTCAAGTTCAGACATATTTTGGTGCGTGATGTTTTGGTTGACATTTGCTCCAAAGTTGGGATTGCGGTGCGGAAAGAGGCTCTCATAGGTTTCCTCTCAAAGATTGGGCAGAATCTTAGGCCTGCAAACTTGTTACTCTTTAATTGACATCATGGTAAGGATGCTTGTGTGGATGTGACCGGCATCTCTCCCTTTGTTGGTGCGGGTGCGAGTGGTTAGACGCCTGAGGTGGCCTTGCACAATGCCGTGGAGAGGAAAAGGAAGAAGTATTTGTCTAAATGTGAGGAGAATGCAAGTTTATCTTTTTTGCTTTCTCTACATTTGGGGAGCTCGATAAGGAGGCCTTGGACTTGCTTTCACGTATTAAGTCCCTCTCTGTTAGTCACTCTAGCAATGCCAAGAGTGGAGTTTTTGGATTTCATAGGTTGACCTTTTGCATTCAGAAAGGTGTGGGAGCTCAACTTGTTTTTAGGCTCCCATCTAGCTTCATGTAATTTGTTTGCAAAATTTAAAACCCATTAAATTTTATATAAAAAAAATTATACTGAAATAATAATAATAATAATAATCCACATTCACGTTGTCCTCTCGATAGTATCTCGGCTTCCCACTAATTTTATGTAAAACCTTTCGGGTTTGTTGATAGAGCATATAGGTTGTAGTATTTAGGACATGTTTTGATTAGTTTTTCATGCATTTTTAGGTAGATTTTTCCTTATTTTGTAGTTTAGCTCTAGTGTTGGAAGTCTCGGGATCTACACTCGTTTGGCTGATATTTGCAGATATGAGTGATCGAGTGCCGGATCATGGTGATGGTGGACTCGGAAGTGAGCTTGAAGGTGCCAAAGGAGTGTGCATGGATGGAGGCTAAAGAAGAAATCAAGTGTCCAAAGTGATTGAGAGTTTCGTCGGTACAGCTCCAGAAACGCGGGCAGGACACAGGAAGCGCGCCCGCGCTTCAGAGTTCCAGGCCGCGCTTCGACACCTGAGCATCTGGCATGAAAACTCGGGCAGGCAAGCCAAAGCGCGCCCGTGCTTCAAGGTCATGGCCGCGCTTTCACCCGCGTTAGCGAGATTAATATTTTTGTATGGGCTTGGGCTTTTGGGTTGAAATTTGTTTTGGATAGTATTTTTAGAAACCTCTTAGATATATTTTTGGATATTAGTTTCTAGGTTTATATTCTCATAACTCTTGACCTTGAGGGTTGTTGTTGAAGCTTGAGAAGAACAAGAATCCTTTGGAAAAATTGTAAGCTTTTCAATGTCTTTGAACAACTAAACCTCTTTTGCTTAACTAGTTAATTGAAGTTGTGAATGAAGTATTTTTGTGAGATTTGATTGTTCTTAATTTCCTTGACTAGATTGTTTTCTCTATGCTTGATTGAATAAGTTTGATTTAGGGTTTTGTTAGACTGGCCATCTAATTGAATCTCTAGGTTAAATTACAACTAGATCTTTCTAATTATCGGTTGGAATTAATTAGATCATAAGTAGAACCTTTAATCAATCTAGGACTGGTAGGACTAATTGGTTAGAGAAGAGAATTCAATTGCATGTTATTTGGATGTCTGGGTGCTCTGAATACATGTTTCTATTGATACTTGAATCTTAATGCTGTTGTCAAATTGAATCTAGGAGGTCTCTTAGGTTCTTTGATAATTAGGGTTGTTAGTACCGGTCGGACTAATAACTAGAATTGAAGTAGGATTAATAATTCCATGAAGTTGGGTTATTAGCATTCCGCAATAGATTAGTCAAGGTAAAAAGAGAATTTTGATAATCAATGATCAATAATCGAATTCACAATGGATATTAACTGGTTAAGCATACTTCTCTCATATTTGATAAATCATCTTAGTTTTGCATGTTCAATTTATTAGCTAGTAGAATAACACTCAAAAACCCCCCGTTTTACATTCATTCGAGTATTCAAATTCAATACACAAAAACACAAGTCTCTGTGGGATCGACCCCTTACTTCCCTACTACATTAGTTGGGTTGTTTGGTTTACTTTGATAGGTATTAAAGGCGACTAAAATACCTCTATCAAATTGGCGCCGTTGCCGGGGATCGAACCCGGGTCACCCGCGTGACAGGCGGGAATACTTACCACTATACTACAACGACTAAAATACCTCTATCAAATTGGCGCCGTTGCCGGGGATCGAACCCGGGTCACCCGCCGTTACCGTTGCCGGGGATTTCGTCGTCTTTGTGTATTTAATTTGTTTACTTTGTCTGGTATGAACCTGTCATATGGTTCATACCCGTGCTACTAACTCTTCACCCTTGTTGTTTGATTCAGATATTGACAAGACTTTATTCAGGTTGAGGAAGGAGATTCGCAATTCCTTTCACGAGCTGCCTTTTGCTTCTGAATCTGAGTCTGACGAGATGGGTGACGGAAATCTGAATGTTGTGGCACAGACTTTGAGGCAGCTGACTGCACCGGATCTGACCCAACAACCGTTGGCGGTGCAATTCCCTGAGCTGGCCGATGGAGTCAATTTTGAGCTAAAGTCGGGGTTGATCCACCTTCTTCCCAAGTTTCATGGATTGAGTGGAGAAGACCCTAACAAGCACCTAAGTGAGTTTCATGCAGTCTGCTCAAGCATGAAGCCTAGAGAGGTTACTGAGGATCAAATCAAGTTGAGGGCTTTTCCTTTCTCGCTCAAGGATTCAGCCAATGACTGGTTCTACTATCTAGCACCTGGGAGTATTAACACCTGGCACAAGATGAAGAAAGCATTCTTGGAGAAATACTTCCCAGCTACGAGGTCTAACAGCATCAAGAAGAGCATCAGTAATATTGAGCAGGCATCTGATGAGACCTTGTACGAGTATTATGAGCGGTTCAAGAGGTTGATTGCTAGCTGTCCTTATCATGGTTATTCTGACGAGGATCTCATCTTGTATCTCTTCGGAGGTCTTCTGGATGATGAGAGGAGAATGGTTAATGCTGCTTGTGGGGTTACATCCTTAATAAGACTCCCGCAGGAGCATTCCAACTGTTTGATGAGCTATCTGAAGGTTCACGGCAATTCAACAAGTCTACCACATCAGTTAATTCTGCAGTTACTCAGTCATCATTGCATGAGGAAGTTTCAGAGCTGAAGAATATGGTGAAGCAGCTAACAATGTCTGGTGGGCAACAGCAGGTTAAGGCATGTGGAATCTGCTTAGATGTTATGCACCCAACAGATGCTTGCCCTACTCTCCAGGAGCCGCAAGCTGAAGTTAATGCAATGGGTGGATATGGTCCACAAAAGCAGAGATATGATCCCTTTTCTAATACTTACAATCCTGGATGGAGGGATCATCCTAGCCTTCGATATGGGAATTCCAATCAGCAGCAGCAGTACAATCAGCAAGGTGGTCAACCTGCTTACAGGCCTCCTTTCAATCCGAAGCCTCAAGCACCTACTTCAAACTCGATGTCAACAGAAGACATGATTCGGGCTCTTGCACAAAGTGTGACTACGATATAAGGTTCTATGACCCAATTTCAGCAGGAGACCAAGTCAAGTGTCCAAAATTTGGAGAAGCAGGTGAGCCAAATTGCTAATGCTGTAAGCAAGTTGGAGCCAAGGATTCTGGTAAACTGCCGTCTCAAACCGAGCTCAACCCGAGGCAAAATGTGAATGCCATAACTTTACGATGTGGTAAAGTGCTTGAAGATTTCCCGGGAAAAGCTCCTCATGCTACACAAGAAGAGAAGCCCTTGGAAGAAGAGGACGCAGGAGAGAACTCTAATTTGGTGTACAGCTACGAAAACTCGGGCAAGACAGTAAAAACTCACCCACGTTTTCCGGCCCCACCCCGCGCTACGCCTCCAGAGATGAATCCTCAGAAACGCGGGCAAGTACATCCCGAAGCGCACCCGCGTTTACAAGTGGTAGCCCGCACTTCTCCGCCCGAGCTTCAGGTCCCGAAACACGGCCTATGACAGGCGAAAGCGCGCCCGAGTTCTCGCGCCAGCCCGCGTTTCCGATCGCAGAGTCGACTTCTCCCCAGACTTCTCCCAAGTCTTCACCGACACCTCATATTTCACTTCCACCTTTTCCAGAGGCTCTCAAACGGACCCGAAAGCTTGAGAATGACAAGGAGCTCTTCGAGACATTTAGCAAGTGCGAGGTCAACATCCCGCTACTGAAACTCATCAAAAGTATTCCTCGCTATGCTAAGTTCTTGAAGGAGCTCTGCACGATTAAGAGAACTCAAAAGCTAAAGGGACAGCAGAAGGTCAAAGTGAGTGAACACATCTCAACTGTGTTTCAAAGGCGTATGCCCAAGAAATGCGGAGATCCAGGTATGTTCACTATCCCATGTGTGATTGGTGAAACAAAAATTGATAAGGCCAAGCTAGATTTGGGTGCTTCCATCAATGTTATCCCTTATTCTCTGTACAAATCTCTTGAGCTTGGACCTTTGCGTGATACTAGAGTTGTGATCCAATTAGCTGATAGATCTAATGTGTATCCTAAGGGTATAGTTGAAGATGTGCTTGTTATGGTTGATAAATTGATTTTCCCTGCTGATTTCTATGTGCTAGATATGGAACATGATAAGCATGCCTCACCTATTCTTTTGGGTAGACCTTTCTTGAAGACAGCTAATACTAGGATTGATGTTTGTAGTGGATCTCTCACCATGGAATTTGATGGGGAAAGGGTAGAGTACAATATCTATGATGCTATGAAATACCCTGCTGATGTGAACTCTTTGTGTGCAATTGATGTGATTGAACCTCTTGTTCAAGAAAACTTTAATGTGAATGGCATGCATGAGTTGCAATTTGCTCTTGAAAATTCTTTGGTGAACAACATGCTGGATTTTGAGCTTAATGCTAACCTGCAGGAAATTATGGCTGAGTTGAACACTCACTATGAGCGTTCACTCTTACCACCGGGCTCCAAGCCCATGCTACTAACCTTGCCAAGCGAGCAGCTTGTTCCTTCTGTTGTGCAGGCCCCAGTGATAGAGTTGAAGCAACTTCCGGATCATCTTAAATATGCCTTCCTAGGTGATGGAGAGACCTTACCGGTGATCATTTCTAACAAACTCACGAAAGATCAAGAACACCAGGTGATTGAGGTTTTGAGGGAGCATAAAACCGCCATAGGATGGACTATTGCAGACATAAAAGGAATTAGCCCCTCTACATGTATGCATAGAATCTTATTGGAGGAAGAAGCAAAGCCCTCAAGACAACCTCAAAGGAGGTTGAATCCGCCAATGATGGAGGTGGTGAAGAAGGAGGTTCTCAAACTTCTCCAAGCAGGCATGATATATCCCATCTCTGACAGTCAGTGGGTGAGCCCTACCCAAGTTGTTCCCAAGAAGAGCGGTATTACAGTCAAGGAGAACGAGCAAGGTGAATTGATTCCCACCAGGATCCAAACCGGGTGGCGTGTGTGCATCGATTACCGCAAGCTCAATGCGGTTACTCGGAAGGATCACTTCCCCTTGCCCTTCATTGATCAAATGCTTGAGCGGCTTGCTGGTCGCCCTTTCTATTGCTTTTTGGATGGATATTTCCAAATAGCCATTGCACCTGAAGATCAAGAGAAGACGACGTTCACTTGTCCGTTTGGTACTTTCGCCTACCGAAGGATGCCATTTGGGTTGTGCAACGCGCCTACCACTTTTCAAAGGTGTATGGTTAGTATCTTTTCCGAATACATAGAGCATTTCGTTGAGGTTTTCATGGATGATTTCACCGTACATGGGGATGACTTTGATTCTTGTTTAAATCACTTGACACTTGTGCTTAAAAGATGTAAGGATACTAATCTTGTTCTAAATTCTGAAAAATGTCACTTCATGGTTGAACAAGAAATAGTATTAGGTCATATAGTGTCCGCTAGGGGTATTGAGGTCGATAAGGCAAAGATTGAAGTAATTCAATCCTTGCCTTATCCTACTAATGTCCGCGAGTGCGTTCTTTTCTTGGACATGCAGGTTTCTATCGCAGGTTCATTAAGGACTTTTCCAAGACAGCTTCACCCCTATGTGATTTACTCAAGAAGGAGACAGCCTTTGATTTTGGTGATGGGTGCAAGAAAGCTTTTGATGAGTTGAAATTGCGTCTCACCACCGCCCCTATTATCCAAGCCCCGGATTGGTCTCTACCTTTTGAGATCATGTGTGATGCAAGTGACTACGCAGTGGGGGCGGTATTGGGACAAAAGGTTGGGAAGGTGTCTCATGTGATCCACTATGCATCCATGACTTTGAATGAGGCGTAGAGGAACTACTACACCACCGAGAAGGAGCTATTGGCGGTGGTGTTTGCTTTGGAGAAATTTCGTTCTTACTTGTTAGGGACCAAGGTGATTGTCTACACCGATCATGCAACCCTTCGTTACTTGTTTACGAAGAAGGAAGCTAAGCCCCGATTGATACGATGGATCTTATTGTTGAGCGAGTTCAACATTGAGATCAAGGACAAGAAGGGGGCTGAGAATGTGGTAGCGGATCACCTTAGTCGCTTGACATGTGAAGGGGAGAGCGGTTCACAAGTTTCACCTATTCGAGAAGAGTTCCCGGATGATACCTTGTTCGCAGTGCGTGTTGTTCAGCCTTGGTATGCAGATTTGGTGAATTTTCTCGCTGCGGGTGAGCTTCCATCGGTTTTGACCAAAGCCCAAAAAAGACAAGCTTAAGAGTGAAGCGAGGTACTATGTGTGGGATGATCCTTATCTTTGGAAGCATTGTGCAGATCAGGTCATTCGTAGATGTCTTCCCGAGAATGAGGTAACCTCTGTTTTGACCTTTTGTCATTCATATGCTTGTGGGGGGCATTTTAGCGCTAGAAAGACTTCTAGGAAGGTGTTGGACGCAGGATTTTATTGGCATCTTTCGGGATGCAAACGCTTTTTGTAAATCCTGTGACCGATGCCAACGAGTCGGGAATATATCCCAGAAAGATGAGATGTCCCAATCTCCCATGATTTTTTGTGAAGTTTTTGATGTTTGGGGCATTGATTTTATGGGACCTTTTCCTAACTCATTTGGGAACTATTATATTTTGTTAGTGGTGGACTACGTTTCCAAGTGGGTGGAAGCGAAGGCCACCCGTACTGATGATTCCCGAGTTGTGGCAGATTTCTTGAAGACTCACATCTTTAACAGATTTGGGATCCCTAGAGCTTTGATTAGTGATAAAGGAACTCATTTTTGTAACAAGACGGTGAGTGCACTTTTGAGGAAGTACCATGTCACACACCAAGTCTCTACAGCGTACCACCCCCAAACAAATGGTCAAGCCGAGGTGTCCAACCGAGAGGTCAAGTCCATTCTTGAGAAGACGGTGTCACCAAACCGGAAGGATTGGAGTATCCGGTTAGATGATGCACTTTGGGCCTATAGGACAGCTTACAAAACACCGATTGGAATGTCTCCTTTTCGGTTGGTGTTTGGTAAGCATGTCACCTTCCAGTGGAGATCCAACACAAAGCATATTGGGTGGTGAAGCATTGTAGCATGAAATTGGATGAGGTTGGTGCATTAAGGAAGCTACAGTTGCAGGAGCTAGAGGAGCTAAGGATGGAAGCCTATGACAATACCGCCATCTACAAAGAAAAGACAAAAGCTTAGCATGACAAACATATTTGGCGCAAGCACTTCAAAGTTGGAGACAAAGTTTTGTTATATCAATCTCGTCTCAAGCTTTTTCCAGGAAAACTGAGGTCGAGATGGACGGGACCATTCGTTGTGGCGCACACATATCCACATGGAGCGGTTGACGTCTACGATAGTACTACTCACTCCACCTTTAAAGTGAATGGCCAGAAATTGAAGCCTTATTTCGATGGGTTTAGCAATGCTATACTTGACGAAACGGCTTTACAGGAACCCGAGCCAACGACATGAGCAGCGGACCGTCGAGCTAACGACGTTAACCAAGCGCTTCTTGGGAGGCAACCCAAGCATTAGGATAGTTGTTTTTGATTTTTAGTGTTAGATTAGTATTAGTATAGGGTAGTTTTGTTTTGTTGTTTTTCCTTTGTTGTGTGTTTTTCAGCCCGGCGTACAGGTCCAAAAACGCGGGATAGATCGCCAAAACGCGCCCACGTTTCGGTGCCCCAGACCGCGTTTTGCATCCAGAAGCTCAGCTTCAGAAGCGCGGGTCCAGAAGATGAAAACGCGCCCGCGTTTTCAGTGAACCATCCCGCGCTACGCCTCCTGAAACTCAGTCTCAGAAACGCGGGCAAGAAGGCGGAAACGCACCCGCGTTTTCGTACCGACCCGCGCTTCTGTTCGATCACAGCGCGAGTTAAAACGCGGCCGGCCCTACCTTTTCTTCATTCATCCTCACCAAAAACTCGGTCTCCTCCATACGAAAACTCGCCCCTTCCTCCATTGTTGAGCACACCAAGCCCCAAACACCACCAAATTAAGTGATTCTTCTCCCAAATCCACTCCTCTTCATCAATCATCAAGTAATCTCTTCTCTACTCTTCTCTTTTCCTTTGCATGATTCTAGCATGATTCCTTGATTTCCGTGCTTGTTCTTGTGAAATTTGGATTGTGATTGATTTTGCCTAAAACTAACCTAGGTAGTGGGGGAAGAGAGTGTTTGAGAGTTTTATTTGTTTCATTGTTGGATTGTTGTTGGATTGATGTGAGATTGTCCTTGCCGGGACAATCAAATTTGCTTGTGGTGTTGTTTTGTTGATTTGTGGTGCAGGAACAGGTACAAAATGCCTCCTCGTCCAACAACCCGTAGAGGCTCTTCTAAAGCTTCATCTTCTCGTGCCCATCCACAGTCCTCTCGCCCCAGTTCATCTTCTGCTCGCCCCCGAGCCCATCTCTCTCCGCCTACGGTTGTAGGGGAAGTGACCCCATCTCAGTTCGGGTTCAGTTTGAGCGACCCTGTGCACTTTGCTCGATTCAAGCTCCTCCATAAACGACCAATACATGCTCCTCGGTACTTGGATTGGGATTTTCTGACAGAATTGGGTTTGAAGGATGAGCTTAGGAATTGTGAGAATGCCCAGCACTTGAGAGATTTTCTCCGGCTACAGCAGCCTGCGTACAAGGGTCTTGTTTTGGAGTTCCTGAGCACTCTAGACACGCATATCCTTTCCGGGGCAAATTCCAGAGTGGGGGAGTGCACCTTCCAGCTTGGGGGAGTGGGAAGGAGAATCACGCTAGATGAGGTCAATGCAGCATTTGGTTTCTCCAGTCCTGGTGAGCATGTGGAGAGATGGGAAAGCCAAGCTTATTGGCTCGGTGATTCACAGTGGAAGAATATGACAGGCAAGGAAGAGTACAAGGCCTCTAGAGCAAAGGCATCTTCTATTACACACCCTGTACTCCGTGTGCTGCAGCGCTATTATGCTCTTTCTATTACAGGAAGGGGAGAAGGAGAGGGTAATTCACCAAGGAAAGATGTGATGCTCTTGGCTGCGTTCTTAGAGAAGAGGAGGGTGAACTATGGTGCGGTTCTTATGAACAATCTGACTCACATCAGCAGGAAGGGTACAGGACCTATTACTATTGGAGCCTTTGTCACTGTTTTGGCTCTACATTACCAGCTTGATTTGACTCAGTTTGGTGGGAGGATTGAGCCCGTACCAATGGACTTCGCTTTCTTCAACAAGATGGGTGCCCTGCACTTCCACTATGGTCACTATTACTGGACGATCGGAGATACCAAGAGGGTGATGCAGCTTCCGGATGTGCAGAGAATTGTCTTAGCAACCGGACGAGAGAATGCTGCTACTTGGATGATCACTCCTCGGGATGGTGATCTCCCGCTTGAGGCAGTTGGAGGACGTCGGGTCAAGAGGCGTCGGATTCAGAGGAATGTTGAGGAGTCTGAGGATGAGGCTGCAGCTGATGAGGATGACGAGGATTTCATTGCTGAGGAGGAGCTCGAGCCCGAGATTGGTGATCAGGATGAGGATACTGATGCAGAGGATGTTCAGGGTGTTGGTGGTTATCCTCAAGGCCAGTTTGACCAGTTGGTGAGCATGATGGGAGGGCTCACCACACAGATGACTCAGTTCAGGGCTCATGTGGATCAGAGATTTGACTATCAGGAGCAGAGGATGGACCACTACCGGCAGTACCACGATGAGCAGCTTCATCAGCTTCACACTCGCATGGATGGTTGGACTCAGGAGGGTGGATTCCCAGCGTATCAGTATTATCCATATCCGGGCTACCCACAACAGTTCCCACCACCACCACCACCGGAGTAGATGCCACTTCCTTCCCATCTGGATGACTCGGTTAGTATTTTCGTCTTCTTTTCTTTTCTTTTACATTGGGACAATGTAAAGTTTAAGCTTGGGGGAGGGGATTATTGGTTGAGTCATCTCATCTTTGCATTCAGATAGTTGCATTTGCATGTTTAAATTATAGTTTTGCATCGATTAAAATTGAAAAAAAAAATGGAAGAAAAATTATTCAAAAATCACAAAAAAATTGAAAAATTGAAAAAATCACAAAAATATTGCATTTTAGGACCCAAATTTCCCTACTTGTCCACTTGTCTCTCTAAGTTAAGAGTATTATCTAACCCATGACTAGCTTGTTGGTTGAAGTTTCCTTAGATTGAAGCATGATTCTTAAGTTATTAATCTTGATTATAGGATTGAGCATGCATAAGAAGTTGAAATTTTGGATTGTTTATGAAGTTCTAGACATATACGCCTGGTGAGATTATTTTGAGCCTTTTATTGCATATTTGCATATCTTTCTTGAGTGTATCGCTTTGATTGCTAGCTCTAGAACTTGCGTTTAGATATCTTTTTCAAGGCTACATTTACATGATTCGAATGCATGACATTGAAATGATTGAGGCATTTTTATTAGCTCATTATATCCTTATCTACCTGATGCATGATCATTTGTTTGATAGCCCAATTTTGAGCCTATAGCCTTATTTTGTAGCTCCACAAAAAATTTCCTAGCCTATATAAGCTTGACCCTTTCCGGGAATTAAGATTTAGCTAGGGTGTTTTTGTGTAGTTGGAGATGATTCTTGGGTGAGTTGGTTGAAAAGAAAGGATTTGTGTAGAGTTGAAGGAAAGAACAAGATAAGGAGTTGAAAAAAAAATGATGAAAAGAAAAAAAAAAGTGTTTGATTGAGGTAAATTAAAGTGAGAAATCAAGTTGAAAAGCCTCAAGTGAGTTGCAAAAAAAGAAAAATGAGCAAAAGTGTAGAAACAAAAGTGATGGAGAAAAGGTGAAACAAGTTGGTGAACATATGAAGTGAAGTGGTTAAAGTTTGGGTAGTTAGCTAGTTCTAGTTCCCGGATTTAGCACCACATGACCAAATAATTCCCTACCTACTTGTGTATACCTTGGCCCCCATTACAACCCTTAAAAGTCCTCATGATTTTTGTTGTGTGTTTGATCATTCGTAGTGGAGATTTTGAACACTGATGCAAGCCTATGGTAGTCTAGTTTTCAAAGTTGATTTTGAGTGAAACACATCCCATAAACACTTGAGTGAGAGAGCAAAACACATTGCCTTGGTGAGGTCTAGAATGGATGAATGATTTGATTTTGAAAGCTTCTCATACATGTGTGCAATGATGTTTTGGTCAAGGTTTAACTTTTTGATGAAATGTGGATTGACATTGAGATGGATGCTTTAACTTGCTAGTTGTGGTGTGATCTTGATTTTATTTCTTGCTTGAGGACAAGCAAGGTTCAAGCTTGGGGGAATTTCATAGAGCATAGAGCATAATTGGTTAGAGAAGAGAATTCAATTGCATGTTATTTGGATGTCTGGTTGCTCTGAATACATGTTTCTATTGATACTTGAATCTTAATGTTGTTATGAAATTGAATCTAGGAGGTCTCCTAGATTATTTGATAATTAGGGTTGTTGGTACCGGTCGGATAATAACTAGAATTGAAGTAGGATTAATAATTCCATGAAGTTGGGTTATTAGCATTCCGCAATAGATTAGTCAAGGTAAAAAGAGAATTTTGATAATCAATGATCAATAATCGAATTCACAATGGATATTAACTGGTTAAACATACTTCTCTCATATTTGATAAATCATCTTAGTTTTGCATGTTCAATTTATTAGCTAGTAGAATAACACTCAAAAAACCCCCGTTTTACATTCATTCGAGTATTCAAATTCAATACACAAAAACACAAGTCTATGTGAGATCGACCCTTACTTTCCTACTACATTAGTTGGGTTGTTTGGTTTACTTTGATAGGTATTAAAGGCAACTAAAATACCTCTATCATTTGTTTTCTCATAAAAAATAATAATAATAGTTATGATTAAAATAATAATAATAATAATAATAATAATTAGTTCAGGGGGTCGGGTGATCGGGCGATTAGGGCGTTCAGGGGGGTTGGGTTCGCACGTCTAGAGTCGGCCGGCCTGGGCGGCGGCCAGTCATGAGTCGTGAGTTAGGTAGTTGCTTGGGGTCGCTCGTCTGGTGTCGTTCGGTCCGTTTGCAGTCGGTTTTCTTTGGATGTTGCTGTTCTTTTTGTGTTCGTTCTTTGGTGTTTATTGTCGTCGTCTTCTGTTGTTGGGTGGCCCGCACTTTTTGCCGGTTTTTTTGCCGATCTTTGGTCGTCGTAGGTTATCGCAGTTGTGTTCGCCGTTGGTTGTCGCAGTTGTGTTCGCTCACAGTTCGTTTGTTGTTGTCACTCGGTGTTGTTGGTGGTCTTCTATTTGCCTTCGTTTTGTTTGCTGTCAACCTTCATTGGCTAGCATCGCTCGGCTGGTTTCCTTTCCGTTGTTGATCGCCCTGGTTTGTCCCGTTGTTTGTTGTCTATTGCTTTTGCCGACCTCTTTTGTTGTGTTCTGCTGTTCCACGTCTGTTTGTTGGGGAGGTCTGTTGTTGCTTTCTTTCCGTCTAGCTATTGTGTGGTGGTGGTCTATTGTTGTTGCTGTGTTTTTTGCCGCGTCTGTTTGTATGTCTGTTGCTAATATGGTGCGTTTTCATTGCCCTTTTGTTGGCCTCAGTGGCTGTCAAGATGGTGGTGGACGTGGTCTCACCAAGACCTCCCTGATCACGCATCTTCGTGATCGTCATTATTCCGGAGATGCGCAGGCAATCACGAGATGCTCTCTTTTCTCTGACTTGGATGTGTTTCTTCGGGCTGAGACTACGTTTAAACGTATGGGGATTTGGCTTTGTGGTGTTTGCTTCAAGACTCATTCTCTTCGTTCTAAGTGTCGTCATGGTAGTGGTTCCGATTTTGTTTCGCTCCCTGATGTTGGTGATGGTATTGTGAGGTTTGTGCTATATGACTTTGTCAAGCCGTCGGTCCCCTCTTTCCCTATTCCGTCTATTCCGGGTGATAGTGGGGCGCTTGTTCATCGTGCTGGCTTTGATGTGGCTCTCCTGGATGCTTTACTCTCCAAACAGTTACGTACTGTGAAGTCTATCCCTCCCAAGTGTCATTTGGGTTTTTCTCGGGTTTTGAAAGGAGCCCTTGATATTGTGATTAGCAAGCCCGATAATGTCTCTGGTTGGGTTAGTTTGCTTGTGCTGCCAGTTTGTATTCTTAAAGCTTTTCGCCCGCGGAGTAGTCTTGAGTGCAAATCTGTTGTCAAACGGTAACGTCAGGAAGAGAGTATCTCCAACGCTATCCGTACTTGGTGCGAGCCCGATGGTAATTTGCAGCTTGTGTGGGAAGCTTTGACTGAGGATCCTCCTCCTTTGGGGGATGTTGATGAGGGTCTGGAATTGTGTGAGCGTAATGTCAAGCAGTGTAAGAGGAAGATTTGTGATGGCCACTATACGGCGGCAGTCAAAGTTCTTCTTCTGGTATTGCTCCTTTTAATGATACGACCCTTGAGGACTTGCGTGCAAAGCACCCTTTCACGCCAACTCCTTCCTTGCCGAGTGTTCCCATTGACCAGCCTCACCTCTCTGCATCTCCTACTACCGTTTTCGACATGATTAAGAGTTTTCCTCGTGGCACGTCATGTGGGCGGGACGGTTTGCGTGCTCACCATTTCTTGGACTGCCTGAGTGGTGCCGTTGTTGCTATTTCTGACGAGTTAGTGGCTTCTATTTCTCAGGTTGTCAATCTTTTTCTTGATGGGAGGTGTCCTAAGGTGTTGGGTGAGTACATTGCTAATGCTCCCCTCACGCCTCTTGTCAAGCCCGATGGAGGTTTTCGTCCTATCGCGGTGGGTACTGTTTGGAGGCGCTTAATTTCTAAGGTTTGTGCTGTCATGATTGACCCTTCCTTTTATTTGAGGGGTCTCCAGTTTGGGGTTGGGGTTCCTGGAGCGGGTGAGGCCATTCTTCATATTGTGAATCGCTTAGTTGAA
Organism: Polygonum maritimum; assembly: GCA_963924305.1. NCBI lineage: Eukaryota > Viridiplantae > Streptophyta > Magnoliopsida > Caryophyllales > Polygonaceae > Polygonum > Polygonum maritimum. Next base: position 18,215,087 of record OZ002728.1, on the reverse strand, counting down.
GATCGTGGTGATGTTGTTGGCATTTCTATGTTATTGGTTGATTTTAAAAATGCCTTCAACTTGGTGGATTGTGAGGTTATGCTGCAGGAAGTTCGTCTTCGGTGCCCTGCTATTTCTTGTTGGGTTGAGTTCTGCTACTCTAATCCTGCTCGGATTTATTATGGGGAGCACACCTTATGGTCATGCCAAGGGGTACAATAGGGTGATCCACTTGGTCCTTTGCTTTTTGCTCTAGTTTTACATCCTTTGGTATGTAAAATTAGAGATACTATGTAAAATTAGAGATACTTTCGACCTAAGTTTGCATGCCTGGTATTTGGATGACGGCACTATTATTGGCGATACCCTTGTTGTGGGAAAGGCCTTGGAGTTGATTATGGTGGATGGTCCTCGTTTTGGCTTACATCTCAATGTAGCCAAAACTGAAGTCTTTTGGCCCATGGAGGATCCTCATAGCAAGCTTGCAGGTGTCTTCCCATCTAATATTGCTAGGCCTCTACATTGTGTTAAATTTCTTGGTGGGCCTGTCAGTGTGGACTCTGCTTTTAGCAGTGAGCTTGTGTTGTAGAGGGTTTCCAAAACGGTCGAGCTTATGGATGACGTTGCTAGGATTAATGATCCTCAATGCGAGTTGTTGCTTCTCCGTGCTTGCACCGGAGTCTCTAAGCTCTATTTCGCTTTGCGCACTTGCCCGGTTGCCCCCCTCGATTCTTTGAGTCGGCTCAGCGCTCTTTTTGATGTTGTGCTTCGCTCTTCCTTAGAGCGTATTGTTACTGCTTCCGGTCCTGGGTTCGGCGGATGGCAATGGAGGTTGGCAACTTTGCCCTTTGCTTTTGAGGGCCTTGGTGTGTATGCTGCTTTTGATGTTCGTCATTATGCCTTCCTTGCCTCCCGGTTGCAGTCTGCTCCCTTGCAAAACAATCTCCTTCAGCAAGCGGGTATTGATACACCTGGGCCTACCTTTGATGATGCCTTGCTTCTATTTAACAATGTTGTGGAGACTGACCTCTTGAGTAACCCTAGTGATATCGCTGCCCCTAAACTCATGAAGAAATTGGCAAATATATATTTCACAAAGGTTGCTAGAACATCGAAATCCACATTCTCGTTATCTTCTCGTTAGGTGCCTTTGTGGAAATCTCAATAGGGTGGCCACTCTTCTGATTGGCTTAGGGTTGTTCCTATTTCTGGGTTGGGTCAGACTATGAATGGTAAGTCTTTTCGGTGTGTGTTATGCTACCGTTTAGGCATTCCTTTATTCTTCCTAGACCGTGCTCAGCTTGTTCCAGTGTTTTTGATGGTGATATGTATGGAGATCATGCCGTGTCTTGTGCTCGTATTGTTGGCATCAAACATCGGCATAATGTTGTTCGCGACACCCTTGTTGATATCTACTACCGGTCCGGGATTTCTGCTGGTAAAGAGGTCGATATTGGGTTGCGTGACGGGCAGGATAAGCCTCTCCGTCCTGCTGACATGTTGCTCTACTCATGGGAGGGGGGCTTGATATGTGTGTGGACTTGACCGGGTCCTCTCCATTGACCCAATCTGGGATGTCTGATTTTGTGCCCGGGTGAGTGCTCACAAAGGCGGCGCGTCGTAAGCGTCTCAAGTATCAAGATAAGTGTGGGGTGTTTGGGTATAATTTCCTCCCTTTCTCTTTCTCTTCATTGGGAGAATTAGAGACGGATGATATTTCCTTGCTGAAGCGCATCCAGAAGTTCTTGAAGACCCAGGATATTGGGACACGCGCTGCTGCTTATATTTTCACTAGAATAGGTTTTGCTATTGCTAAAGGAGTGGGAGCCCAGATAGTATCTCGGCTTCCCACTAATTTTATGTAAAATCTTTCGGGTTTATAATATCAATAATAAAATAAATAATTATAATAATAAGATAATTGAAAATAATTAAAATAAGAATCTTTACAACTTTAAAAATGCAACACATCCATAAGGCTTAAATGTTGTTAATTAACCCCAATTTATGTTAATTAACCCCACATTACAGTGTTTTGTTCGAACCTTTTAACCCCCTTCCGTCTCTCTGTTTTCCATCCCTTCCAATTCCGCAATTCCCATTTGCAGTTATGTGTTGAATTCAATTTATCCTGACCCTCCAATCTCGTAAGTTATAACAGTACAATACTCCCTCCGTTCTCGAAAGTTTGTCCATAAAGTTTTGTAGTAGATTAAGGCATGTCAGATCAGTCAAATAAGGTGTGTATTTATGGTGTTGTTTTGTTGAGGTGGAAGAGAGATAATGTGATAAAATGATAAAGTAGGGTGTAAAAGTAGATAAAGAGAGAGAAATGAAGAAGAAAAGTTGTAAAAGTAGGTAAAATGTGTGATTGTGTAGGGGTAAGAATGTAAATGTGATGTGATATAAAAGGAAAGAATTAAAAGGTGGACAATCTTATTGGAACGTCCGAAATGGAAATATGGACAAACTTTCGGGAACGGAGGGAGTACAATTTAAGGTAGCCAGGCGTTCAATTCAAACACAATTAAAGAGGGGTTTAAGTAAGGGCCACAAGATTTGACAAAAAAAAAAATAACGGGCACAAGATTAATTGTCAATCCTCCTCCTCAAATTAAAACCCCTCTCTCCTTAATATGTCTTCTTGCCGATCCTCCTCAACACCTCCAATCCTTCTCCAACTCAACCGACGAATTAATCCCCATGGCCGCGCCTAGCTTGAGCTCCGACGCCTGCCCTAAATCGATCGGAGGCGACGCCTTGAATCTGTCGCTCGCGACGCATGGCCGAGCCGTTCAGAGCCTGAGCGGAGGCCAGAGGAGCGATAGATCGGCCCCGCCAGTGGCCGTTACGCCGATCCCCGTCGGTCCGTTCACCGACTACGCCTCCATTCTCACCCGATCTAGGTTTCTTCCTTCCTTTCGACCTATTTATTCGTGATGTGCAATTGTTGATGAATGCCCAATTGGGTTCCTTCCCATCGTTGAAACCAGACCATGAGTTATAAACGCCAGAGAAGCCCTAATCCGGGAATTCTTGACGCCGATTAGCCGAAGAAGCCAGATTTGAAGCGCCAGATCTTCTTCTTCGTCGTCAATCAAGCAGCCATGGGTCAAGACCGCAAGTCCTAATTTGGAGTTTCAATTTGGGGATTCTTACAGGTTCACGGATCTCTGGCTCGTGCGGGCAAGGTGAGAGTCCAAACCCCGAAGGTGGCCAAGCAGGATAAGAAGAAGCAGCCCCGAGGCCGCGCTCACAAGCGTATGCAATACAATCGCCGATTCGTCACCGCCGTTGTTGGATTCCGGAAGAAGAGGGGCCCCAACTCCTCCGACAAGTAAGGTTCCATCTCCTACGACCATGAATTTCATAGACTTAGCGTAATCACTTCCGATTATCTTTTGGTACCGTTTTGTATCTCAGACAAAGAATCTAATACCTGATGTTATTTTTGGTATGCAGGTGAAGTTTTTTGAGTTTTATGCTCTTAATTTAAACACCTCAAATGCTGGTGTGTCATGCAATGGGAGAGAAATCTTTTTCTCAAAGAGTAGCAAGGGTCAAGGGGTATATATTTATAATTTCTTTTTCAGCAGAAATTGGATTGTGTATATATGCTCAGAGTTTCAACTTTCAATACATTAGGTAAGGCAAGACTTAAAAGGATGTTAACCTTCATTTGTTATACACGTTCATGGGTAATGGATTTCTTATTTCTATTGAATATCCACAGGTGAGGGTTTCTCTGTATTTCATTTCATTTGGAGCTAATGTTAGTGGGATAATTAGTCTATTTATTCTCTTCCCTTTTTTTTAATGAGGCAATTAAGTGTCATGCTTTTACAATGACGCACATTTGGTTGATTTGATGGTGAATTTTGATTAAAAGTCAGTGGTACTCCTGATGCTCGTGGGGACTCATTGTGTTTGTGTCTTGACTGTTATAAATCAGAATATTTGATATGGTGAAAGCAAAATGCATCTGACAGTGCCTTCTTCTTTTGTTGTTGTACAAACACCAGATAATGACATTGGCAAGAGTTCCTTCAACTATTTTCAGGTATTTGAGAATGTTAAATATCTATTTTTAGGTCTCAAAGGTAGTTAAACAGGAGAAATTTGAATTCTATTTTAAGCCGTATAATAAAAAATGCATTCTAAAACGTCATTATCTTCATCCTACGGATAAGCTGTATAATCAAAAATGCATTCTAAGACATCATTATTTCCATCCTATGCATGAGCTGTTTATTTAAGTGTGAGTAGTAAATTTTTTGGGCTATTACAGAGACTAAGAGGCATGTCTGCATCATCATGTTCCATGTGATGGGGTAAGCCCTTATTGCTGAGCAGGTGTTTGGGAACACCAAGGAGAAGTGTAAGATGTATTGAGGGAAATACGATGGGTAAATCCGATATATAGATCATTTTCACAAATGCATCATACTTCTTAGGTTGACAATCTTGGCATAAGCTAACATAATCTATATCTTAAAACCTTGATCTAGGGTGTTGAAGTTTTTTTTGTGGGAAACAGTTTTCAATAGAATCCTTCTTTTTTAATATACTCAGTTTCAGTCTTGGAATGATATGAGCAAGCTTTCTAAATGGTCAGCTACATTTCTCACAGTTTCATTTGATCTTTTTGTTTGTCAGAATGAAGTTGCACATTGGAAAAGTGTCAAAGGCAACCTTCAAAGACCGGCTCGGTCGATCTTTTCTCATCTTGAGGCTAGCAAAACAGGTAACTCTCATTTTCCCTCTTTAGTTTTCTATGTGAAGTTGGCGTGTTTGCAGTAAAGCTAATTTCCCACTCCTTTCTGTTTCAGAATACAACATCAGCAGAAGGAAATTCCATTCATGTAGAAAGAGGTTCTTCAAGGGAGAATATTTGAGCTACAGTGGCAAATTGTAGAAAGAGGAGATCAGACGGCAAACATGACTATCCAAATGGAAGCCTTGACACGAGAGGTGAATACGTTACAGCAAGAAGTGGATGTCAGACGCAACGATGAGATCAAGAAGTTACAAGAGGAGAAGGAAGCTTTGGATGCGAAGCTTCTAGAGCTCGAAATTGCACTAACCCACGCAGAGTACGAGGTTACATAATTCAACAGACCGCTCCTCCTAGCAGAGAACGAAGCTTCCACTAAGACAAGTCTCTTAAATTGAAATGATATCTATACAACAACAACTGAGCTCTGAAAGAGACAAGTCTTCAGAAAAGGTTTCTCTTTTGGAGAAAGAAAATAACGAGCTCACGAGCAAGGTCTCGGATCTGCAAATGATACTGAAATAGCAAGAAGAAACAATCAGTAGTCTTAGAGGAGACTCTGAACAGGCTAAAAGCCAGCTTTTGGAGGTTGTTGATAGAAGAGATGACTGCATAATTCAGGCAGATTTTTATGCTAATATAATGGTTCTTAGGCAGAGGATTATAGTTGCTGAACAAGTCCAAACCGAAAACAAAAAGCATTTCAGGCATGAAAGAGGGGTGTGAGCAATAACACTTTGGATTGGAGGAAAAGGTGAACGAATACTCTCAAGTGATTGCAGAAAGCAAAAGAGAGATTATAAAGTTCTTTGAAACAGTTAACCAGATGTTTGATGGATTGCAAATGTTGTTTGATAGGTTTGAGGATAAGGAAGGAGAGTTCTTGAGCCGAATCTCAAGGGTATTGGACGAGATTACTGTTGTGAAGGATCAGGTTAAGTTCGCAGCTAACGAAATGAATACGGTGGAGGATGAATGTGGGATTAGTTCGGATATTGATGAGAGTTAAAGGCTGATGAAAGGAATGTATGAGCCTCAGAAGAAGGTGGCTGAGCTTGAGAAAGGGTTTGTGGAGAAGGAAGAAGAAGTGATGAAGATTGGTGAAGAGAAGGAGGCAATAAGGCAATTGTGTATTTCAGCAGATTATCACCAGAACCGTTATGATCAGTTGGTTAAGTTGCTTAGCAAAACAAGGTCATGATGTTAGTGTACAGTTTTTTTTTGTTGTCATATGGCCTTGCCAATCGACAGAAATGTAAGATGATCTGATGGACAAGAATTTGAGGGCCGATACATCCCCTGTAGTTATACACCTAACAAATTGGTTTTTTCATGTATAGTGTATAATAGTATGCATTCTCTTCTATAACTCGACTTAAATTGTACTTATGAAAGTGATTTGCTCTTATTACAAAAATAATCTAAAAATCAAAATAAAATGTTGTCATCCTAATTGAGATCTATATAATCCACAAACTAGCTGGCATGGCAGCTCAAAACATATCAGACAAGACCGGGTCACGTTTTGCTTTTGTTAAACACGTACAATTCAGGTGGAGTGGATGCCAAAATACACACATTTTCATATACTATCAATAATCTATATATATATATAAAAGTTAGGTGGTGTCCCCATTAATTACTCTATTTAGTGTTGGTTGTAATCTATGCAATAATAATCAAACAACCATAATATTATAGTGGTTAAGCCTTCCTCTAATTATCCAATGGTTTAGGGTTCAATCCTCTCTAGCAACATTTTTGTTCAAATATTTTTTTAAACCTATATATATAACTACCTATAGTTTAAATGCTAAAAGCTTACATATACATATTGGAACTGGTAATGTACATATGTTCACGTCCATATTGTTAGTTGAAATCTATTATGAAATACCATAACTAAATACATAACCTAAACAACACAAATTAAGTGTTAAAAGCTTACCTATACATAATATTACGTAATATATTTTTGTATACATGAGATTTGCCAATGTTTATTCACCATAATTTAATTAATATACATTTATTCCAAAGAAACTTTGCCAACTTTGCCAATGCTCACGTCTATATTGCCAATTTTTGTGTACAAAATTTGTAACTCCTAATAGATTGTAAGCAAGATAATTTAATATACATTTATTCCAAAGAATCCAGAATTGTAAAATATCGAACATATTATTAGGATCATCACTTCCATACGCATACAAATGTTGGCCATTCATGAGTGTTCTTTATAATTTTGTTGAAAAGATAATCTATCTATATATCTATATATCTATAATCTATATATAAGATAGGCAGTGTCCTCTATTTACTCAAAGGTTTGGGGTTCAAACCTCTCTACCAACATTTTTGTGTTGTTTGCATATTTTCGTAATGTGTATATTTTTTAACGTAAATCACAAAATATATATGTATTTTTTAAAACGTGTTTTGTGTGTATTTGTTGTATTATTTGTATATATGAATATTTTTTAACGTGTATTTTTTTTAACATAAATCATCACAAAATATGTAAAGACCATATCATAAAATATGTGTATTTTTTTAACAAAAATCACAAAATGTATTTATACCATAAATCATAAAATATGGGTATTTTTTTCTTTAAACTTCTATAGTTTTCATGTATACAAAAATATTTTGAATAGCCAACGATATTGTTTTAATCTTTCATATACTTTCTATAGTTTTCTATATCTCTCATATGTACGTAATTGCATTTAGATGCAAATAATGAGTGCTTCTCACGCAAGTGAATTATACTTTTAATTGATTTATTTCTTATGAAATATTTATTTATTTTATACTTAAGATCTTCTATTATATTTTATACTATCATACCTTGGTCCCTTTATCACATTCATGCAATTTTATACAATTTATCAATTAAAGTTGATTAATAAAGCTTCAAAATAGTTTTTAAACATTCTAGTAATAATTGAAAGGAATGAATTGAGGCGGAGGTAATTAATAACAAAAAAATCCAACATGTACGTTAGATACTTAGATTAGATATATAAATTCCAAATCTCTTTTTTCACATACTCCAATATACAAAAATGCTACCGAACGAAATTTTCCACGACTTTTTTTCCTTCTAAAAAGAAGAACTGCAGATTATAAATTGGAGTGACGTGTACGAAGTATCAATTATTTTCACCAATGATAGCGACAATTAATTGTTGGATCCATGTATAAGTTGCACTAAGTTATCAAGATTAGCAACCGCGTGCAGCATGCATGAGCTTTAATTAGATATAAATAAATGCGTTCTTACACCTTGTCAAATGCAATACGGAGTATAATATAGGGGAATTAGTACCAAATACCCCTATTTGATAATTCGTTTGCAAATATGATCTCTTTTTTTTTTCGATTTGCAAAATTGCCTAAAAATATTGCGATTATGCCTAAAAATATTACATTCATACCCAAAATGACTATTTTTAATCAAATAAAATAAAAAACGAAATATTTTTAAAAAAATCGAAGATTATTATTTTTATTGATATTTTATTTGAGAAAAAAAATATTTTAACAAAAAAAAAATTTTATCCAAATTTGAAAAAAAATTTAAATAAAAAGATTTGATAAATATTTTAATGTTAAAAAAGATTTCGTTTTTATCTTTCCTTTTTTTAAAATTAATAGAAAATTAAAAATCTTAGCGAAAATCTTACCGAACAAAAAATCTTACCAAAGTAGAAAACCTTACCTAAAAAACAACAAAATCAACAAAATCAACAAAATCGACAGAATACTCTACGTCGGCGAAATACGCTGGGCGCTCCTCTCGCTCGCTCGCCAGAATACTCCTGTCGCCGGTGGCCGACCTTCGCTCGCCGGCCGCTCCCGCACCCTCTCGCTCTCCTGGCTCTCCGCCCCCCTCTCGCTCTCCTAGCTCTCCGCCCCCCTCTCGCTCTCCTGGCTCGCCGCTCCCGCATCCTCTCGGTCGCTCGCCGCTCCTGCACCCTCTCGCTCGCTCGCCGCTCCCGCACCCTCTCGCTCACCCGCCGGCCGTCTTTCTCCGCCACCCTAAGGTATGTCGGTCCGATATCATTGTGGTCCGATTGTGATCTGTGATTTGATTTTAGGGTTTGATTCGGGGGTCCGATTGTGGTTCGATTCGGGGGTGGGGGAATGCAACTTGCATGTGGTTTTCAATTAGGGATGAGTATTAGGTGGAGGAGAGGGTGAAGGTGTATTCGGTGGTGATGGTGTAGGGCTGGGGTTGTATTGTTGTTGGGTGTGATTGTTGTATTGGTGGTGATCTGTTGTATTGGTGGAACTGATTGGGAGGTGGATGCTTTATTGTTGTTGGGTGTGATTGTTGTGCACTTGTGCTGCATTGTAGTCTAGAGGTGGATGCTGTATTGTTCAAATGGTTGCGAATGTGTTTAATTTAGAATGTGTGGCAAACTTATTTGGCTGTTCTATATCCCATGCCTGAAATCACCTTGTGTATTGGCTGTAAGCCTTTGGGTCCAGTTAGGTTTTCCTACTGGTTTTGGAGAGTAAACTCCAAGGAGTTGTTCCTCATGCCTCTGATACACTTTGTATTCTTCGTGTTTGTGATCTATTTGTATTACTTTCTGTGATTTTCCAGTTTTTATCGCAAGCATGCCGTAGAAAGCCTTGTTAATCTACATAGATATTTCATGCAACTTTTCCCACTGAGTATTCTAGCATTACTGTAGCAAATATTTTTGGATTTTCTGGAAGATAAATGATTCAAAATCTTTGAAGGTTTCATTGTCCATGGTCAAAACTAGAGGTACGAAGGATTCAACTCCTTCGAAGGTCGAAAAGACCCAAGGGAAGAGAAAATTGGAAGGAGATGAAGCTGAACCACTCCAAATTGAGGCCAAACAACAAAAATTAGAGAGCAAACAATTTCTCAAGGGAGAGGTATGCTTCAAAGTTGTTTTTCCATTTTTCTGGCCATTTCTCTGTCTCCTTCTAAGCTTTGTGTGTTGCGTTATTTATATCCTTGTATGCATTCTGTTTGTTGTTTTGATCCAAATATGTTCCTACCTGATTTATTTGTAAAAGATTCCTCGAATACTGGTAGGATTTAGGCGGAGCTCCCAACAAAAGGGTCATTCCTTTCCAGAATTTGAAGTTGAATTAGAGAGAACCTTGACCTGAAAACTTTAATCGTCGAGAATGCAGAGAATTGTTGCACAGTGTTGTAAAACTGATCTTTTGCTCTAAGAGGCACAATATGAAAGATACCTATCTCAATAGCTTGATTTAGAATAGCATTTACATAGTTACAGTAGTCAATGTAAAGGAAATGACACTTTATCTCTATAGCCTGGTAGTAATTGTAAATTTAGAGGACATTAAGGACCATCATGAAAAACAATGTACCCAGATCTATTGGCATTCAAGTTAAAGCATATTTTGTATCTCTATAATAGAAAATTGTTGACATTTCTCTATGAAAAACAATGTACCCAGATCTGTTGGCATTCAAGTTATCTCTATAATAGAAAATTGTTGGGCCTTCTATTTATTTCTCAAACAAAATCAAGAACTTATGTTAATCCCCTGTATTGATGAGGATCCTAATGTACATAATACACTCAATGATTTTGAAAATAAGGTGGAGCTTTGGCTAAAAGACCGATTGTATAAACAATTTAATGGGCTCTGTATAAACAATTTAATGGGCTCAAATTTGTGTTTAGAGCCTACACTGTATGTTAAATCTGTAAACTTCATTATTTTAGAGCCCCCTGGCCGCAATTGTTCTGAATCTGTCCACTGTATGTCTCAAATTTGCAAGAGGCATGTTATGACATAGGCTGTGTATCATACATACACAATTGTTCTCAATGTCTTGACTTGCATTTTGATATGAATGAAACTTTAATTTGCATTTAATGAAATATAAGGTGCATTTTTAAAAAACTGTCATGCAACAATAATTGTTTTCGAAAGTTGTAGCTACTGTAATCTGTTTAATTAATGTTTTGCAGGTTAAATACAAGTATGGAGAAGATGATGCGTTTTATGGTCGGATTAACATCAATTCAAGAAAAGTCTTCATCTACGAAATAGAGAACAACCTCACTTCTACAGATTGGCAAAAGATTGCAGACGGACCATTTGGGAAAATCATAAAGATTGTAAAGCAAGTTACATTCTCCGCCCAACTTGTTCATGGAATTTTGATGAAACAGTTGGAAACAAAGAAGAAATGGGAGACATGGTATGGAGTTGGAGGTAAAGAGCTTCGCTTTTCATTGAAAGAATATCATTTGATATCGGGTTTGGATTGTAGTCCTCTTCCAAAAATTGAAGTTAAAGCACAAAAAAATGTAATGAAAAATTTCTTTAGTAGTCCTGGTGGTCATAAAACCACAATTAGTGATGTTTTAGAAAGGTTCAAAGCTTGTAGGGAGGATAGCAACTATAAATTTAAGCTAGCTCTCTTGTTGATTGTGGAGGGTTTAATCTTGGGGGTGATAAGAAAAAGCTAGTGAATGTTGAACATGTAAAGCTCTTGGACTCGATGGATTGGTTTTATGAATATCCATGGGGCACGCTTGGGTATATGCAACTTCATAAGAGTTTAGCAAAATCTTTGAGTGGAAGAATGGAGAAAGCACAATCAACCAAATCACTTGCAAAGCAACCAAGGATACCATATTCACTACAAGGAATGCCTATTATTTTCCAGGTAATTTCCTCTTACAAACTTTCACTATAAGTCTTATGAGAATTTCTATAATTTTTTTTGTTGGGCTTTTCTTATCTTTGTGAATTGTTGTCCTTTAATAACACTGAATATTCTGATTCTGCAGATTTGGATATATGAAGTCAGTCAGATATTTGGACAGAGTTTTGCTGAGAGGTCTAACGAGTCTGCTACTCCACGCGGTTTAAGGTGGATTTGTGAAGCTACTCATGAACGCGTATTTGTGGAGAGTGTGATTCAGAGTAAAGATATGGAGCTGCATCAAATCTTGGTCCCTGAAGAAGCTGAGCAAGAGATGGCATCACAGTGCTACTACTTTTCTGATGAAACAAAGGATCCACACTTTGACGTTTTGGTTAAAAAATTGGAGGCTAGTAAAAAGAGTGGGCGAGCTGTGGGAAAAAGTAAAAATCAGAATGTAGGAATGAGCCAGAGGAAAGATGTCCTTGATCCTCGACAAGTGATGTGTGCTTTCACTGAGTTAGCTAAGACCATGGATAGGATTGAAACAAAGGTTGACAATATGGAGAAGAAGTTGGACCGATTGGAAGAGAGATTTGAAGCTGTAAATTCAGCTCAGGCGAAAGATAATAACAAGATGGATGAGGTATGAAAATATCAAATTATTAATCAAATAACCTATACATATGCTTTATACATAATTAATGTTCTTGCTTTGTGTTTCAGGGGATTAAAACGAAGATTTCTGAAGATGATATTCAACCATCAAATGTGGGAGAAGATTCTGAAAAAACAGTTGAGGTATGAAACATATTTTCTTGAATTTTGGTTAGGTGTTGTGATTTCCTGAAATTTTTGTTTGTATTTTTGCTGTGTTTGAACCTTCCCTGCGGATATTTAGAAGGAAATCATGGATTAAGATAGAAATACTAAGATAGCATGAATTTTATGTCAGTGCTGTTGAGTTTGATCTTCGTTGTTCTGAGCTCCAGATTTTTGTAATTTGCCCTAATCTGCTGTCTTTTTAATGTCAGTGCTGCGAGTTATAAGCTAGGATGATTTTTTATGTCAGTATTGTTGAGTTTCAACTTCTTTTTCTGAGCTCCAAATTTCTGTAATTTGCCCTAATCTACTGTCTTTTTTATGTCAGTGCTGTGAGTTATAAGCTAGCATGAAAATCACATCCTAATTGAAAAAAAATAATTTACTATCACAGCAGAGTAGAGCAGTTTGCAAGAAAATCCGTATAATAATAGCATATAGTTACTATCACAGCAAAGTCGTTGTTTTGAGCTCCAGATTTCTGCATTTTGCCCTAAATTGCTGTTTTTTTAATGTCAGTGCTGTTGAGTTATAAGCTAGAATGAATTTTTGACGACTGCGTTCTTAGTATCATATGCTACTTAGTTACGGAACTGGTTTCCTTAAAGAAAGACTAAGATAGAAATACATTAAAATATGTTGGTTTTTCTTGTTAATCCTCAAAGAAAATTCAGAATGATGTTGTGATTAGGGGGCATTTGGCTCTCTGTATTCAGATTGTTAATTTTGATATTCACCTTTTTATGTAGTCAGGTTATTCTGATTTATACAGTGTGCACTTCTTAACTTTTATAGGACTTATCATCACCTATTAAAAACCAGGAAGTTAAAGACGACGAAGTGGAAAGAAACAAAACGACAAAAAAGGTGTCAAACAAAATCAGAGATGCTGGAAACCCAGAAAAAACAACTGAATTGTTTAGTTGGCTTGAGTCTGATAGGTAAGTTGTTTGCATTTATTAGATTCAATCTTAAACAAAATGACAAAATATCAAATTAAAAATCACTTTACATCATATGATTAATTTGTATGTCACAGTGCGAATGAACATGAGGGGTTGAGTCGTGATATGCTGGACAAGGATTTCTTCTGGATGCTACTTGAACCACAGAAGTGGTTGAACTCTGAGGTATGGTTTTCCCTTTAATTGGATAATTAATTATCTTCAATAACCATCATCATCTCATTAAATTGTAACGTCTATCCTTTTATTTTGTAGCATATGGAACAAGCTTTAATCTTGTTACGAAGCTTTGTACATGAAACCACTGATGATTGCAAGAATGTGGTCGTTTTGGATGGTTTCTGGGGGGGCCATATAACCACATTTTGGAATCTACATAGCAAGGGTCGGAGTGAAAATATAGAAAAAAAACACAAACTTCTTCTGAAATACTGTTTGGGGTCATTGCCTCCCAACAATGGGATAGCTTGGGAGGAAGGAAAGCTCATATATGCACCATTCAATGTGGATCGAAAACATTGGATTGCATTAGAAATTGATTTGGCAAAATGGATTGTTAATGTTTACGATTGTAATGTTGACTTTACTAAGACAAATGATTTGGAGAAGTTTCTGAAGCCAGTTACACATGGCCTTCCGGTAATTTTCAAGAAATATGACCCAATGGCCAAGCAGCTAGAGAAATATGGTGGAAAACCATTGGATTGGATCCGTATTGAGGGGTTGAAGCAAGACAAGTTAGGGTAAGTTAGTATATTTGAATTTGTTATTGTTGTTTAACTATATACTAATCTTCTTATTTTTGTTTTGCAGCGGTGACTGTGGGGTTTACACCCTCAAGTACATTGATGTACTAGTCACTAAAAAAACTGAAATCTTTGATGTTGAGGACGATTTTGTAGATGGATATAGAAGCTCTTTGGCTGTGGGCATATGGAATCGCAAATGGGAATCGTCTTGACTTTTTATGGAAATTGGCTTGATGTAGTAGTTGGTGGGGTATGTAAACATGATGATATTGATCTGTTTTGGTTGTTAACTTGATGTAGTAGTTGGTGGGTATGTAAACATGATGATATTAATCCGTTTTGGTTGTTAACTTGATGTAGTAGTTGGTGGGTATGTAAACTTGATGATATTAATCCGTTTTGGTTGTTAACTTGATGTAGTAGTTGGTGGGTATGTAAACTTGATGATATTAATCCGTTTTGGTTGTTAACTTGATGTGTAGTAGTTGGTGGGTATGTAAACTTGATGATATTAATCAATTTTGGGTTTCATTGCTTAGAATTAGTAGCAGGATTTATTTTAAAGTTCATCATGTGGTTATTTCAAAGAAAATGCAAAGTTCATAATTGAGCGATGACTAATATCCATTTTTAATGAGAAAAGAGAGAAGCTATCTATCCACACTAAATTTGCAACTTTAGGTAAGTTGACAGGATATGAATCCATGCGAATATAAAAGCGAAAACCTGGTTGACAGGATACTAACACGTACATATATGCAAGTTCTAGGTAGGTTGACAGGATACCAACACACATATATGAAAGTTCCAAGTAGGTTGATAAGAATCCGAAACATACATATATGAAAGTTCCAGGTAGGTTGACAGGATAAAAACACATACATATATGAAAGTTCTAAGTAGGTTGACAGGATACTAACACATACATATATGAAAGCTCTAAGTAGGTTGACAAAATACTAACATATACATATATGAAATTTCTAGGTAGCTTGACAGGATAAAAACACATACATATATGAAATTAAAAGGTAGGTAGACAGGATAAGAATCCGTAATCTATAATTCCCCACGATAAGAATCCATAATTCGTCTCATCGAATCCGTCCTTAGCCAAGAGTTTGTGACCCCCTTAGACAACTTCTCAACGTTGTCATCTTGATCCTTCAAAACTGGCTCCAAATGACCTTGAACTTGCAAGAGTTGCAGTTGTAGGTAGGTTGACAAGATTGTCAAGATATGAACTCATAAATACAGAAAAGTGCTCTAGGTAATCTGACAGGATAGGAACAGGTACATCGTGTAGAGATCTACGTTGGTTGACAGGATATGAATTGATACATATATGAAAGTTCCACATAGGTTGACAAGATATGGATCCATAAATATATAAAACAAAGTACTTGAGGAGCAACCAGGATATGATCTAAACAATCCAGAACAAATATTATTCAATCAAGCTAAAACAAACCAATTCGTGAACAAACCACGACCAACTTCATCAATTCAAACCAAATAAAACCTAATAAGATGAAATATGTTCGAAACAGAAGAAAACGAATATGTTCCAAGCAAATTAAAAGTAAAACCAAGTACTTGCAATGGTACTCCACCTACGGTAAAGCCTTGGTACATTTGTTCTGATAATGTCCATATTTCTTGCACCTCCCACAACGTCTGAGTTTAGAATAATCCTTCTCCCAACGTGCACGATACCTGTTTAGCTGAGGTCTTCCGACTTTCCTTCTTACTAGTGGTGGATGGCAAGTAATTGCTGTCACAGATGGAGGAACAACCCAACGCTCAGTAGGGGGAACCAAATGTAAGGTTTCCTTGTACATTTCTCTTACTTTATCATTCTTCATCAAGGGATGAACCAATTCTGCAAGAGCCACACCCGTATTTTTTGCTACAGCTATGGCATGAGAGCAAGGAACTTGATCAATCTGAAAGACCTTACAGTCGCATGTCCGGGCATGGAGATTCACTTCGAACCTAGATGTGCCATCTTTTACTTCGGCTTCAAATTGATTCAGCCTTTTCACGATCATTGTGGCGGACCTCAAGTACCTGAATATCATTGTGTCAGGATAGGTAAGGTAACGTGACAGGATAAAAATAGGTGGTAACAGGATCTATTGATTGTACCTGGAATCAAGCTTCTTCATCACCTTTTCCGATACCTCTTCGTCCCATGCAGCAGCCTCCTCCCTCCTTTCAACGAACCATGTACATATGGTATCCAAAATCTTGTCAAACATGGCAAGGATAGGCCATCCACGTTCCGCTTTAAAACGAGCATTAAAGCTTTCTGCATTGTTGGTCGTCATAATGTTGTACCTACTTCCACAAAAATGAGCCCTTGACCACATCTGGAATCCCGCCTCTTGAACATATTTGCCAATTTTTGCAGACTCTTTACAAAGCTGTGAAAAATGATGATTGAAGTCTTGGATGATGTAAGCCTTTGCAGTTTTATTAAACAGATCTAACAAGTCTCCTCTCCCGTATTTTTGCTTGAAGTTTTGGTATATATGGTAGATGCAATAGCCATGTTTTGCAAAGACATAGTTGTTTCTCATTCCCGTCAAAATGCTTCTATGACGATCACAGATGAACACTACATCAAGGTTGTCTGGTACAACAACTTTCAAGTGCTTGAAGAAAAATGACCAAGAGGCGTCATTTTCACTATCAACCACACAAAATGCAAGAGGGTAAATGTGTTTGTTTGGATCTTGTGCTACTGCTATAAGAAGAACTCCCCTGTATCTCGCACTTAAGTGAGTACCGTCCACTGATATCACCTGTCAGAACATATAATTATCCTGTCATGCTCATGTATTTATCCTGTCACTGTTATAAAATTACGTTTTGTACAGTAAACAGTACTCCAAATTTACGTTTCATACAGTTATTTGTCCTATCACTAGCGGTGTTTTTCAACAATAATTAATCATTGAATCATCTAGAATATAACATACCTTCCTAAGATGAGGTAATCCCCTGATAAATGCACCAATACTCCAAAATGCATACTTGAAGCGTTGATTAGCATCTCTTTCAATCGCGGTGTAGGAACCTGGATTTGATTGCTCGAGCATGAACATCCAAGAATAGATTTGATGGTAACTTTCCTCTGCTGTACCTTTTGCTATGTCTTGTGCTATCTTACGTGCTCGATTTGCCTTATGGTAACTTGCATCCACACCCATTTCTTTCATCACTCTTTGTATCTCTCTTGCATCGATGCCTTTACTAGCATATGTAAACCTGTAACGTAGTAAACAAATTGGATGTCACTAAATCTTATGCAAAATCCTTTAAAAATTAGAGTACAACATAAACCCATGATGTGATTTCTTACCTTGACTGAACTTTCTGAGCAATCATGCTTGATGTAGCTTGTTTGTTGTGGTTGTGCCTTGATCTCAATCCACATGTATGCTCTCCCACAAACTTTCGTACTTTGAACAGATTTGTTTGACGAAAGATTGAGCCACGACAAAAGAATGAGCATGACCTGTCCATGCATCCTACTACATATCTGGTTTTGTCAGACTTCTTCACATCAAACTCGAAGAAATTTTTCAATGCCATAGACCTTAATGCTTCTTGCAACTCCTTTTTCGATTTGAAATATTTCCCCTCACTGATTTCCACCGCATTTTGAACCTCGTCATTGTTTTTTTCAGCATCTAGTATAGCCCATTCACTAGCATTGTTTTTGACATGATAATAATTCTCTTCCACCTCTTGAGTAGCAGCCTCATCATCCTCAAAGAACTTAGAATCGAGACCTTCCATTCTTTCCTCATCAGAATATTGTTCAAAATGTCCCTGATATCCAAGGTTTGCAAAATCGTTTCCTTCATCATCGCTCCCCACATCAATGACGACTTCTTTGCCCTTATAACTTGGTGTAGGTGCTCCATCTTTCCCCTTAGAACTTGGTGTAGGTGCTCCATCGTCATCATCGCTGCTTAATGATATGAAATGCACTGGTGAAGCTTTCCTATTTTTCGACCTGTCACCTCCCAATAATATCCTGTCAACCCCAAGCAAAATCCTGTCACCATTCATAGGAGATCCGTAATTGTCATCTTCGAGGATTTCGTCTACGGTCCTCTCATCCTTAATTAGTGCAAGCTGGCTTATAGGGGGTGCACTTGCCGAGATTTTCATCTCTTTTGGAGACTCAAACTCAGAAGACTTCGTATGAATATCCTTTTCGACCAACTGAACAGTCGTATAGAGCTCTACCGGCCATGCCCCTTCTTTGGATGATTTTGTATTCAAAAACTTGAAAGCTTCAAAATCATCGTCATCCTGGATTTCAAACGGTGGAAAGTTTGCGTTAGTAGGAGACACATATTTCAACTTCAGAATGTACCTCCCACAATCAAGGTACAATTTCTCTGCTATTTTATTCTTCAAAGTGTCAAATTTATAACTTTCATTGACGACAAGTGCTATTGGCTTCTTATCTCCTTCATAGAACCATCTATCTCCCAGCATCTTCCAATTACCGTCGGTAATGACGGTGAGCAAGTAGTTGGTTCGACCTGAAAGACGAGAAACATAAATTGTTTTCAGAGCAAGGTATACATGTTTTTAGACAGAATGGTGACAAGATATATATTGTGTATGACAGGTTAAATAGTGAGGATGACAGGTTGAATTGTACCCATAGCGAGAACTCAAACAACCCTCAAATACTTTGTGATGAAACGAACATAAACACGAAGAGAATGACGATGAATGCTGAAACAAAGATAACAATGAAATATCCACATGTATTTACATTTTATACTTTCAAACAATATCTTCCACAATATCTTCCACCATATCTTTAACAATATCTCATTGTTTCAAAAAAATTTTGTGTCAAAACTATTTTCTTGTTTTATATTTTCTTTTTCTTTTGTATTTTTTCAAATTTGTATTTAGAAATAAGTTTTAGTTAAAGATGAGAAAAAGGAATGTTTTTTACATGAAACACATGTTTTTAACACGACTAAAATGATAGTATTGTTCAAATGGTGACAGGTTAAATGGTTGTGTATGACAAGATGTACATTGAGGGTGACAGGATGAGTCTCACCCTACTTTGTGATGAAACGAATACAATAACGAAGATAATAACGTTCAATGTTCAAACAAAAATAAAAATGATCCACATTTATTTATGTTTTATATTTTCAAAAAATATCTTCCACCATATCTTCTACAATATGTCATTGTTTCCAAAAAAATCTTAATTTTCCAAAGTAGTGACAGGATATTTAGTTGTGTATGACAGGATGTGTACTCAAGGTGACAGGATGAATTTTACCCTATTTTGTGATGAAACGAAGATAATAACGGATAATCATGAAGAACGAACATAATCTTCAACAAAAAATCTTGCACGTTTATTTCGTTTTTTATTTTCAAAAAATATCTTTCACCATATATTCTACAAAATCTCTTTGTTTCCAAAAAATCTTAATGTTCTAAAACTATTTTCTTATTTTATATTTTCTTTTTCTTTTTTCTTTTTCAATTCTGTTTTTAAAATTAATTTCCAGAATTTATGGCTAAATATTTTTATTGTAATTATAATGATTTTTAATAAACTTCAATTTAAAAGAAAATACAAAATAATGTAAATTATATTGCAAAAACGCCCAAAATAGCATGCTTCGCTATTTTTTTGTTTTAAGGGGCGTTTTTGCAAACCGTTTTTCTGGATAGGGCATTTTCGCAAATTGCCATATAATATATGTATGGCATCGGACTTTCGAGTTTGAGGAACTACTCGAACAATATCTTTTAATATTATTTTGTGATTAAAATTGAATTCAGTGTTTGTAACTTCCATGGTGTGTACAAGAAGTAATACTTGTGAGCTTTGTTGATAGATATATTTAATTGCTATTCCATCCGTTATGTCATATAGGCGTAGGAATTAGGATTAATATACTTGTGAGTTATGATGGTAAATCTGTTAATTGCATATTGAGATTTATGCTAATTGCTAGGAATTAGGATTAATATAAACAAAAATAAAAGGAGTTTTGTGTTTCTTAGAGTACTCATTCATAGCTTCAAAATAAATATTTATGTCAAAATTTTATGAGACTTTATTAGTATATAAAAATTGAACTATGGTTAATTTTTTTTTGAATAAAAAATTATTAAATAAATAATATATATTACCAAATGTGATAAACAATTTGTTTTGATCACTTGTTAACATTAATCATAATCAGAAGTAGACTACTTATGTAAAACGTTTATTAGATAACTAGGCAAAAAGGATATTCATATAAAAGAATTTGGAATTACATAAATAAAACTAAGTTTTCTTTAATAATGAAATGGATCAAAATTAATATGGTGACTAAAAAAGGTACAACTTTAATGTAGAGTATAGGTAATAATTGAATAACAATAGCAGTTTTGCTATATTTTAACAAAAGTTAAGTATAATAGGAACTATCTTATCTTACTATATATTTTTAAGCAATAAAATAATATATGAAAATGACACATGACAACTCCGATCCACATTAAACCACTTCACCTATCTTTATTAAAATAATTTTGATTGATTGAAATTTAGTAAAGTAATTTTTATTGGATATAATGTGTTTGTAAATCCTACATGTAAAAATATTATATATGTATATATTTATACCATTTGAATTTGTATATATATTTTCTATTTTATACTATAATTCGATTTAAATTTGGATATTTTTATTCAAATTTTTTGTTTTTTCTAAGAAAACATTAAATCTATAATATATACCAAAGTGTGTACTACTGATCACCATTTATTTATATTAGTTATTTCTAGTTGAACACATACGGACGCGATATGGACACGTTTTCTTTACATTGTGAAATAGAGGGACTAATTATAACCATAGAATCCGTTGATTGAATAAAATCTTGAACTTTAACATATTAGCTCAAGTAGTAAAGTTAATAAAAATAAAACTTTTAAACCATGTTATTAACTAATTTGAGGAGGCAAGTGGGAAAAACAAAATATGGCAATATGACACATCCTTTACGTTGTGAAACTAGCTTTATTCAAAGTTATCTTTTAATCTTTCGTTTTATAATCTCTCTTTTGTCGGAATAATTTAGCAATATATGGTTAGATCCATAAAATACTCTAATATATATATAGTATTAAAACATATTATTAGCACTAACATTGAGATTTAATAATTGTAAAGCGTCTGGTGGTTTGCTAGCATGGAAACCATTCCTTAAAAGGGAATAGGAAAACATTCCCACTCACTAATGACTAACCAACAAATATACATGTACTTTTGATCAAAAAAAAAAAAAACAAATATACATGTACACACTTTTCCCACTCACTAATGACTAGCCAACAAATATACATGTACACACACGTAAAGAACTCTACAAAGGACCACCATATTCGAAATGCCGAGTCACCCAAATTCACATTGATTATCCACGGAAAAACACCTCACCCCAATACATAAAGTCCGTGTTATAAGTTAACTGAGAATGACTCAAAATTATGTTAATTATCAATTTTCACTCAAAAATAACTCGACATTTTGAAGTGAAAACCCACGGTACGAACTATGGTAATATTACCAAAAAAGTGTTCCGAAATCATTTTTCGATGAGTTTTCCGGTTGAATCGATAATATGACGATGAAAAATATTTTAAACATGTGTAAAGTAAATAGTTGCTATGTCAGGTTCATGATCGATACATCATCGGTTCCACCTGATTGTTTTTTAAAATCGACTAGCCACTAGGGAATTCTTAACCAAGATTAGGGTCATTATCAAGGATGATTCAAATTGAACAATCATAAGAATTAAAACTTGAATTTGAATGACTCGCGAGAGAAGAGCTTTGTTTTTCCATGAGGTTCTTGTTTTGCAAGGCATGTATATGGATTATCTCATGATACACAAATCTCCCTATTTATATATGCAATCCTCACATCTTTATCTTGTTATCTCTAGCCGACTCTATCTTATCTAGCTATAATTAAGGTGTTTTCTTGTAGATGTCTCTATACATCCCCAGCTTACGGGTTATCATCTTGCTTTGGGCACACCATGTTGGGCAGAGTCCAATAATATACCCAAATCGGATTGCAGGCCCAGATCTACGAGCTAGTTGGAAGCCGATTCACTTACTGCCATTGAAGTCTTTGCCGTCTAAAGTGTTGGATGTAGGCGCTAGCTTGAAATCACCTTCCAATTGGACTACAAGGTAAATATATTCGATTGGTTTTGCTAGTTTGTACTGGCGATTCCCTACGTCTCTAGCGAGTGGCTTATCAAGTCTAATGATTTATATTAAACGATTGTTACTTATTGATTTTTTGCATAGGCCAGTGAATTTCAATTTTGATGTTGCTTGTGTTGTACTAGCGAGTTTTAGAGATTTTCTATTAGCAAATAATTGCATTTTCAAGCTACTTTATAGTACTGTGTGGTGAGGCCCTTTGCGTTTTCGAGCATGGTCTAGCAAGATTCCTCATGTTTTCGAGCATTGTCTAGTGAGATTTCTTGTATTTTTCGAGCATTGTCTAGCAAGAACAACCAACTTTATCTAATTAATGAGATTCAGATTACAACTAGGAAAAACTTCCCTTAACGTTACATTAATTGTCTTAAAAGAGTTGTAGTGATATTTAAAAGGCGTTGTATAAGATGCAAAAACACGTGCACCCCAAAAAGATGGTCAAAACAAAAGACGTTTAGAAGAGCTTCTTCATCCTCTTATCTCCCTTCCTTCAAATCCTAATGTCTTCGACTTCCTTTTGAACAACCTTCTTCTTACTATATAATATTTCCATAAAAGAGAAGAAGTATCAGTCAACAAAATTGGAAACAAGAAGGGATGTTAGACTAATGTCAGACTAAGCAATTGTGAGAATAAGATTCGGTTCTTAAAAAGGTTACACATGAGGGGCACTACGAGTTAATAAGAAATGACGAGAGTCTTAAATCTTGTATTTCTAGCTATAAACTTGTTTACAATTAAGTCTCGAAAAGATACTTGAAATAATCAAGGTCGCACATCATCACTCCTAAGTCCAAGTACGAACACATATGATAATAACAACAATGATCATTATCTCTAAGCATAATAATCCTAATCCGATTATCAGCAAACAAGGTTGTTCACACATATTAAGATAACCAAAAACAATTCCACAATTATCGAGGAAAAAAAAGGAGAACCATCCATTTACCTTAAAACGATTCTAGGCCCTTAAACTAAGGTCTTAATGTGAATGGAGTACATAGACGAATCACCTAAATTGAGATCGAGGACGGCATATACTTAAATAAAAATAATTAATATAACAAATTTCATTTAATGTTTTCTATGTCTATTTCCAACCTCTTAAAGGAGTTATAATTATTAATTCTATAATAATTTATTTTAAACAAAAAATTAAATCCATTTAATATTGACTATTATAACGACGTTAGAAAATAAAAGACTAAAAGAGGGCTCGAGTACTATACAGAGACATGGAAACAACGTCGAATAAGAATCAAGATAAGGCATCGAAGCAAGGTGGCACAAGGGTGCGACACTAGGCACATCCGTACGTAGGTGCAGATCTTGGGTTGCAGTCATGACCAAGAACTGTGTGGAGAAGCCAACTTTTCTGGTGTTGCTCTGATTGATTTCCATAACTAATGGGAGACATCCGCACAAAAACTTAAACTAAAAAGCTCTCAAGGCCTTCGAGGGATTTGGAGAGAGCTTGGTGCAATTTGAAAGTTTGCAAATGCACTCCTATTTGTAGAAGATCAAGGACATTGTCAAAGTACAAACCACCGCTACAACCACCATCACCAAGGTATCGTTGAAGCCAAGCTAAGGTATTGAAATGAATACGTCTTAAACTTAAAAAGCTCTCAATGCCACACCAAGGCAGTATTACAAATTCTACAAGATAAGGTTGAGCACGGTTTGGTCCAAACAAAAAAAAAAGACCGAACCAAAACCGGTGGAGTTCAATTCGCTCTTCGGTTCAATAAATTCCAAGATTTTGGTTCGGTTTCGGTTAATTTTCGATTCGGCTCAAAATTTTCAAAGACAAACATGAAAAAACCATACCGAACTGAATTTTTTCAATTTGGTTTTCGGTTCATCAAATTTACAAATTTTGATTTTGGTTCGGTTCGGTATTTTTCGATTCGGTTTGGTTTCGAACCGATGCTCATTCCTACTTCATGCTATAGCTCTATGTTGCCATAGTTTTCTAGATCAAGGCACTAGTTATGAATAATGCAAAATAAAAGATGAATTTATAGATGGGATCACATCGGTTAAAAAAAGGATAGCACTAAAGAGCTATGCTAAAGTTTTTCTCTAGAATAAGTTCACCCCAAACTGCTATCCTCTTATTAGTTCGAATAAAATTTGTCCACCAAAAGAAAATTGAAGCTTAGGCTTTCATACATCCCAAAATGTTAATATTGCATTTTAGATGAAATTACTGTGGAAGTTAGTGACCAATCCAGAGAAATATTGGGTCAATATTATAAACGATAAATACTTACATTCTCAAATATCTATTACGATATTACAAGAAAAATACGTCTTGGCAATTTACATCCTTTTGAATATTAGAGACAATTCTCTAGAGGATTGAAATGAATTATTGGAAATAGAAAATCAATAAACTTTTGGTTTTTGATACGTGGGTTGAAGATTCTAATCTACTTACTTATTTTAATATTGATAATCTCATCCTAAAAGTGGTCGACTCCATCACTATACATAAATCTTGAGATGTGGAAGCTTTAGCTTTCCATCTTCCACAACGGTTAGTTAATTTAGTTTTAAATATCCAGATTCTTAAAACAACATTTGATGATGATTTGATTTGGAACCCATCCCCTCAAGGTCGTTTATGGTCAAGTATGCATCAACCTTTGGTTGACTATTCTAGAGTCTAAACACATTTATTTAACTAGATTTTCTTGGATTTGCAAAACTGAACTCCCTCCAAAGATTCAAAATTTTCTATAGAAAGCTTGTATGAGTTGTTTACCTTTTATAGATAGACTAAATAATATTTTAACTGTGTTCCTAATTGATGCTCCCTTTGTCAAGCTGCTAATGAAAACTTAACTCACACCTTCTTCCATTGTCAATTTACTCGAAATATGATATATTACAAAAGTTGGATTACTCATTTGAGTTTGCGACTTCAAGAAAGTTTAATGGTAATTTAATCTCTACTTTAAATCTAAATAAAATAGTGATATCATTTGTTTTCTTTAGAGGTATGTTTGTAATCATAGGAATGAAATTATAGTTGACCCATCCAGAATACCAAACAATTTATCATTTGATTTAGCACTTACACAACATCTCTAGTGGAAATTGGATATGGTCAAACCTGAAATGCCGAAATCTTCCAAGCGAAAACGAAGACCCGATGTGACTTAGATTAAACAAGCATTAGATGGGTTAAAACTAGTAATATTCTCCACGCAATAAAGGCACAATTTTGATTTAATTAAAAACTTACTATAAATTTCATATAAATTATTCAAAATAATAATTTGATATAAAATCTTTTATTATTTTATTTAACTTGCTTCATATGGGATTTATTTTTGAGGGAAGAGGATGGGGGAGACTATTTTTGGGTAATATTGTGGTTGATACTCTACAAGGAAATATATTACACTAAATAGTCAAAATTGCTCATATAAAAACCTCCATTCTATTTTTTCTCTCTCCTCTTCATTTTCTTTTCGCTCTCCTCCCTACCTCCCTCTCCTCTCTCCCTCCTTCTCCCTCTCCTAAACTCCCTCCATCTCCTCTCCATTTTCTTTCCTCTCCTCCCTTCATTTCCTCTCACCGCCGCCGCCCTTTGCGACCACCGCCAGATCAGGAGAATTTTAGGTTCATTCTTATTCTCTTTCTTCGACTCCTTTCGGTCCCGTTTTGGCCTCTATCTCCGTCTTTCCTTTAATTCGACTGAGATCTAGGCTCATGCGAGCCAGATCTAGGCTCCAACGAGTCAGATTTAGGGTTGGGGTTACTCGTCGGTTTCGTTAGGAGGGTAGGGGAGGTTGGTTTGGGGTTACATGTTGGTTTAATGGGTTTTGGGATGACAAGTTGATTTTATGGTTTTGGTGTTGACAAGTTGTTTTATGGGTTTTGGGATGACAAGTTGATTTTATGGTTTTGGTGATGACAAGTTTTTTTTTATGGGCTTTGGTGATGACACATTCATTTAACTGGTTTGGGTGATGATAAGTTGGATTTAAGGGTTGGGGTGATGACAAGTTTGTTTTACAGGTTTGGGTGATGACAAGTTTGTTTTACGGGTTTGGGTAATGACAAGTTCGTTTTACGGGTTTTTGTGATGATTGGTTTTACTTTGCGTTGTTAAATGTGTCTATATCTACTTATAATCATGACCTATTAGTTCAAATGGTATAGCAATGTGCTTAACACACAATAATGTGAGTTTAATTCCCACATAGGCATACTAATAAATTCTTATGACAAGTTGTATATGCGATGACAAGTGAGGATGATGACAAGTTTTGTACGTGATGATAGGTTTTTTGTACGTGGATGCAACTTGTATATGTGATGACAAGTTTGTATACGACTTGGGTGATGTTGGTTAGGGTGGTATTAATTGAATTAGATGATAATTTAGTTGATGATAAGATTTACCTCATGTTGAGTGATGACAAAATATGTGACGATAGAGCATGAAGATGATTTATCTGATGATATGATATGTGATGACAAGGTTAAATGCAAATTTAAGTAACGATAGGTTGAGTAATGACAAGTTTTGACGACAATTAAGTCATGATCAATTGGAAGAAAAAGTGATCACAAGATTTGACGATTGATTGAGTGATGACAAGTTGGGTGATGACAAGATGGACAGTGGCCGGTCAATGCCAATCAACGATCGGTCCACGCCGGGCAACACTGGTCAACGATCAGTGGTGGTAGGGAGTAATATATTCTTTAATTCGAACAAATATTTGTAGGATTATAATGATGTATAAGGATTGAATTGTTGTTTTATCAATAAGTTTCTTTATTTTATAATTCTTATAATTAAAATATAGTTATTTTGGAAAATTCAAATCTTATGTATATATATAATTTTTATATATGTGGAATCTATGATAAAATTTGAACCAATAAAAAATAAGTCAATTAAATGTCAACAATTAAAATGGATTTAATAAATGATTATGTGGTTTATTATATCTTTAGCATACTACTATTATTTAATTATATATTTATTTGGATTTGACATATGTTGTTCTAAATTATTATTGTAATCTCCAATTTAGCATATAGTAAGATGAAATAATTATGTTTATAAGGAAACCTTATATATATAATTTCAACAATATATATTTTCATATTTTACATACATGTGGGGTCTACAATAAAATTTTATGCTAGTAAATTATTTTAATAAAGATGAGTAATGTAGCCCAATGTGGAATTGACATGTGCCATGATAATTATTATTTTTAACATTCGCTTTAGTATGGAGTGCTGATTGAAATTTGGCGCATCTAGACATTATAACTGGTCCACATTTTCTAGTTTTATTATTCATAATCAACATAGCTAGTTTTTAGGGTGTGATCATCATATCCTTCAACCAATGTATGTTCTAAAAGTAGAAACAACTAGATATTTACACCTGGTGTTGTCCGGTGTGTATATATTTAAATAAACACCTTACACACTATAATATGCATTGATTTATAATTTAAAACCACAAATCTAAGTGTAATTTGTCATCCAAGAGAATGTAAAAAATTCAAAAACTAACCATTTATAGATATCTAAGAATATAAACATTATGAATCATTTATATAATATTTAAGTTGGATATATATTTAGGGAATGAAAAAGATTAATTTGTTCATAAAAATTGTTTAAAATTTTAATTATTAACTTGGGCAGTTCATTTGCTTCCTATAGGAGTTGAAGTTTCCCGTTTACCTTTTCTTATTTTCTCTTTACAACCTCCTTACGTTTAAATATGACATGAAGAGTGAGCATTACAAAGGCATATTATATAATATAAGAGTTAAAAGACAAAAAAGTTCATGTTATTAGATATGAATGTATATAATATAATTAAAACCATGAGAAATAATACAATATATATCATACATATTAATAAAGGCCCGGATCCGGTGAGAATTAGTGCTTAGCTGAGAATTGAGAATAAACAAGAGTCATTGGATGATATCAAACACTCTGAAAAGAATAGAAAAAAAAAACGGCATGACCTAATTTTTGGCGTATTTTTCGAAAGTTATGAATACAGAGCGCGTCCAAGATCGTTCATCAATAATAAGAATTTGTTCAACTTTATTGCCAATTTGTTCAACTCTATTACCAATTTGTTCACCTCTATTGTCAATTCGATCATCCATATTTTTATATCAATGGATTTTGTATAATTTGTTCAGGTCTATTGCCAATTTGTTCAGCTCTATTGTCAATTTGTTCATCTCTATTTGTCAATCTGTTCATCCATATATTATAGCAATCAAACTTTTTATAACTTATTTACCTCTATTGACAATTTGCTCGCCTCTATGGTCAATTTATTCATCCATATTTGTTCAACTCTATTGTCAAAATTGTTTACCTTTACGGTTGATAAGCGTGATTTAGTCGTTTTAAACCACAGTTATGCAAAGAAGACCAAACTAACTTAAACCACAATATAAAACAAGTAATGGTCGATTCCACAGGGAGACAGATTATCTTTCGCGGTGAAGTTTGTGTCAAACTGAAGTAACAAAGGGGGTTTTGGATTAATTCACACACTAACATGCAAATCGTAGGAATTCAAGAGCTTAATTAATCAGTAATTGGAAACAACTCAAAGAAACAAATATCCGCATTCGCTTGACAAGATAATCATCGATTTTAATCAATACCTATGCAATGGAAATCTCAATTCCTTTTCAAATATTATTAATAGCACAACCAGATACTATTAACCCTAACTAGTTAAATAATCATAAAACTATCAAGATTTAATCTAACTAGCAGCATTCAATAAAAAGAATATAATTGGATACAAACTTAGATAACACAACCAAATATTAGCACAATGCATTTGCTACTTATGAAATAGAGATGCTCAACCAGAAAACCCTCTAAATCTAGCAATAACCTAATAACAATAAATCCTAGATGACCATACTAGAAATTATTGAAACTAGTCAATGGTAATTCAAGCAAAAGAAAAGATTAAATCCATGCAATAGATAAGGAATTAAAAATCTCACAACTGAATTAGAACGAACGCGTCAATTGTCTGTTTAAGCAAAGATGCTTAGTTCTCCATAAATCTCCAAAATACAAATTAATTCCCAACTCAAAAACTCCAAACTCGGTCTAAAAGCTATGGTCTAAAGCTCCTTAAATAGGAGGAAACGAACCATCCAAAAATACATAAAAACCGAACCAAAGACTATATCTCTAAGTCTAATCATTAAAACGCAGCGTTTAAAGGTGGAAATCCCCTCGACACTAGCAGCGGTCGCCGCCTCACACAGATCACTTATCTTCGTCTTCTCTTCAATTCAGCTCTAAGTGGTCTTCAGTGTATCTCGGCTCTTCATTCTTTTGTGCTCCAAACTCCATCATAAGCATCTAAAACAATAAAACATCACTAAAGGTATGCTAAAACCCTATCCAAATACACAACATAATTGTGTATATCAATGGTCAATTTGTTAATAGGTATCTGTATAATTTGTTCACCTCTATGGTCAATTTGTTCACCCATATTTATTCAACTTTATTGCCAATTTGATCACCTCTATGGTCAATGTGTTCATCCATATTTTATAGCAATAGAACTTTGTATATTTTGTTCATCTCCATTGCCAATTTGTTCATCTTTACTGTCAAATCGTTTATCCAAATTTTATAGTGATCGAATTGTGTATAATTTGTTCAGCTCCATTGCTAATTTGTTCACCTCTATTGACAATTTAATCATCTCTATTGTCAATTTAGTAATTCATATTTTATAGAAATTGAACTTTGTATAATTTGTTCATGCTCTTGTCTTGACAAGACTTGCTCCCTGTTTTTGAAATAATTGAACTCTTCCTTTAGATAAGAAGTTCATTATCAACTAACGTATTTACAAATTGAGCCCTACTCCTATCTTGAGAAGACTTACTTGTCAATTCTGAAAGTAAAGTACTGTAAATAAAAATCAATAAAAACACAAAACAAAAACAGGGAGGGGATATAACTACAGGGGGATATATGCATACAAAACACAATAATACAATCAATAAGGGAAGTGAACAAGTAAACATTGGAAAAGAACAAATCAACACTAGAGATGAACATAGTTGAGTTGAACAAATTTGGCACAGGGTAGCACAAACAGGAAACATGATTGAACAAAATTGGCATATAGTTGAGCAAATCCCTAATACAAGTGAACAAATTTGGGATATAGGGTCGAACAAATTTAGCATATATGTGAACAATTTTGATAGCGAAGTGTCCGCTACAATATCATCCTCTCTAGATCTGGATCTCGATTCCGATCCCAGATCCGTTGTCCTCGATGTCGGATTAGATCTGGTTGGCGTTCGATACGAAAGGCGTTAGGGCTTGGAGTTCCACGAAGTCGTTGTCTGAAACGCTGCCGACTAGAAACCCTTGGGTGTTGGATCTAGATCTTTCCTCGATGGCGTTGCTAGATCCGCCATTGGAGACAATAGGGTGAGCTTCGTAGACCAAGGCGGGGAGATCGTCGTCCCTAGACTGGGACAGCTCGACGAGGATCTTAAGCGGATCGCTGCGGGCCAGGACGGCAACGAGACCGTAGAGAGCGAAGGCGATAAGGAGAGTCCAAGTGGTCCATTTTGGCAACTGAGTGAACTAGGCAGCGGTGACAATGCCGAGGACAACGGTGTATGCCTGAGTGAGGAGGATGCATGAGGACACCGGAGCTGGCGAAGACGGAGATGACGCCAACGACGGTGAAATTGAGGAGGGAGAGGAGGCAAGAGAACACGTCCAAGAGAAAGAGAGGTGCTAATGGTGTTGTTGTTGTTAGGGTTGGGCACCGGTCCGGGTCTGAACCGGAAACTCGGAAAAATATGGACCGGGGATCTGACCGGGAAAATCCATTCCGTTCCCGGTCCAGTCCGGTTTTAGACCGGTTTTTTATTTTATTTAAAAATAATAATTTTTTGATATATAAAAAATCATATATGATTAATGAAAAATATTATATTATTAAGTATATAATATAAATGTGAAAATTAAATACTAAAAATAAACTATATAACATTAAAATTAATTAAATATTTATTTAAAATATAACATTTTATTAAAATTTATAAACATCCGGTCAGAACAGGGAGTAGATTGGGACTGGGAAAGTCCATTTTCATGGATCGAGGACCGGATCGGTAACCTCCCGGTCTGGTCCGGTCCGGACCGGATTTTGCCCACCCCTAGTTGTTGTTGTCAGAGCAGAATGTGTGTGAGAAAGATAGAGATTTGAGAGAGCAAGAAAAATGTAAAAAAAGATATATGAGAAAGGAAAGAAGATTTCTTGTGAGATATTCTCACTTATCTCCGTAAGACTCATTCTTATATGAGTCTTTCCATAATAATAATAAGATAGCAATAATTCAAAACAATAGACTTTAATGCAAGCAATTAATGACAAGTAATACAAATTTGCATGTAGGATAAATAGGATAGATAATATATTATCACATAATAACATATATATTATAACAAGAAGGAATGAATTAAAGTGGAGAAATTAATGACAAACCGTTCCAACTTTACATGTAGGTTAGATTGAGTTTCTAAAAGGCCTCAAATATGCTACAACAATAAATATTATGAATCTTATTATAAAAGGGGATAATTAAGTTATCATTAATTGGCTAAAAAATATTTGGAAAGTGCTAGGAGAAATTTATGCAAGTAATGTGGGTATCCAAAATTTGGTAATATGTATTTAGGGAATGTGACTCTACATCGACTTATCTTGCAACTTGGTCGTGTCATTGCAAGAAATCCTTTTAGTTACGTCATTGGTTCAGATTTTTAACACTTTTTTATGATCAACCTTTATTTTGTGATCGATTCGAGGTCATGATGATTTAACTGACCTTGTAAGATTAATATTGGCCTTGTTATGGATGGTTGTAACGAAAAAAAGTTATAAAAGTGACATCTAAAGAGCATGGGATGAAAAGATGAATGAAAACCCACTATCTCGTCCTCATTAATATTGGGGGTGGGCCCCCTCTCCACCTCCTAGTGCCCACACAATGTATGCAACCGCCAAGCACCAATTATGAAAAAAAAAACAAAAATGACAAAAGTGCCCCTCCCTACCAAGGCCGCAACTGACAACCCGCCTTTTAAAGGACGTGTGCGCTCCTATTTTGCTTCCCCATTCCAGCTTCCTTTTCCGTGTAATTCTTCCAAATCCGCATGCACCCCCTTCGCATCATACACTCTGCTAACCTTGAGCGATCATCTCTGCTCTGATTCTGCTCTCTAGGGTTCGTTTCTCTCCCTCCCTCACTCCAAATCCTCCTCAATTGTTAGCATTTGAAGATTTTGCTTCCGAAATCCGATTCCTTGTAAGTATTCGAAATGCTCGAGCGAAAAGGGGGATACAAGGGATCGAATTTCCGGATTCTGTGCTTCCTTCCTTTTCCCCAAATATTCTCTGCATCTGCTGCTGAGCAGTTCCTGTTGATTTTGAATTTTTTAGGTTTCTTTGCGTGTTTGCTCACATTTTACTGAAGATATTTAAACCCCTCTTTGTTTTGTGTTGATTAGTGGAAAATCAGAGATGGCTGGCACTGTGGAGAAGACGGAGGAGCAGAAACAGATGATCAAGAAGACGTACTTCGACGTGTTGGGGCTTTGTTGCTCCTCAGAAGTTGTCCTTGTTGAGAGGATTGTCAATTCTCTCGACGGCGTCAAGGACGTGTCTGTCATCGTCGCTTCTAAGACCCTCATTGTTGTTCATGACTCTGCTCTCATTTCTCCGCTCGAAATAGGTAACTAAGTTTATACCTATTGCATTTATGCCTCTACTTTTATACTATTATTTCCCATTGGAGTGATTTGCTACTACTGTTCTGTTTCAAAAATCAGCCTCTTGCTGTATGGGTTTCAGCTTTCACCATAGTTGCTAATGTCCTTCTTAGCTTTTAGCTTTTCATCACTTGAGCTTTTTTGCTAAAAGGTTTGCAATTATCATCTGTCTTTCTGCTGTGCAGAAACCATGTTACTGTGCTTTCTTCATTCTTGTACTATGATCAAATTTTGTGGTTGGTTTCACATGGGAAGGATTAGTTGTTGTGGTTGTGTAGTTTGTTTGTTCCAAGATCGTTGAATGATTAGATGGCCATGAACTGATAAACAAGATCACACAAATT
Source organism: Polygonum maritimum (assembly GCA_963924305.1). NCBI lineage: Eukaryota > Viridiplantae > Streptophyta > Magnoliopsida > Caryophyllales > Polygonaceae > Polygonum > Polygonum maritimum. The sequence continues at coordinate 18,181,625 of OZ002728.1, read as the reverse complement.
GCCTTCCCAACTATATATCTTTCTATAAGAAAATTAATCTTCTTGCAAAAGTTGTGTTTGCTTATCCTAACATTCTTGTTTTGTCAGTTTTAGAATTTTCCTCGTCATTTCACACGAAGATCGATAAACAAAAAAAGAGAGAGAAAGGGATTACTTTTAATCAGGGTGCTATACTCGTGGAAATCCACTTCAATTATTATAAAGTGCATTTCCTCGTCAAAAAGACAAGTGAAGTTAAAAGAAATAAAGACTCAAGTATCATGCAGAATTGAACCTAAAGCTTTTCTTTTCTGTTTTTCTTTCTTTTGTGGAAACAACGTATCGTTTTGATCTTTTTTAGTCCAATTGATCATTACTTGAGAGTTTAAAACACCGTAACAATGCTTCAGTGTGTTGCTGTTTAATTTTGTGGTTAGTCTCTGATGAACAAAGTACCATTTCTATCACTTAATCTAGTGGTTAGTGGTTACACTCATTATTAAGTTTGTGGTATGGTGGGACAAGACAGCCAAATAGCTAGCAATCAACTACTACATATGGATGTATAAAATCTAATTGTCACTATCATCAAGCAAATGCTGTTTGTACTACTCCAATCATGTGTCTTGTCATTTTTAATAAGAAAGTTGTGTTTTGCAACAATCATGCATGTGTCTCGTTTTTTCACCTCTGAAATTTGCAAAATAAGGGTGATTAGATTCACCTTTTTGCCTTCGAGAACATGTAATCATTGAATTGTTAACAAGTTTTTTGTGGCATGACTAACAAGGACAGCCAAGGCATTGAACCAAGCAAGGTTAGAAGCAAATGTGAGGGTAAACGGAAGATCAAGTCATCGGAAGAAATGGCCCAACCTGTCTGTGATTGCTTGTGGCCTATTTCTCGGGCTCTCATTTCTCAAGTACGTCTACAGCCCTCTCAGATGGCTGGCAGTGCTAGCTGTGGTCGTTGGAATTTGGCCAATTGTATGGAGAGGCATTGCATCAGTCAGAAATTTAACTCTCGATGTCAACATACTAGTTATCATTACAGGTATATTTTTAACTTAATGTATATCTCATTACTGGCTACTTTTGCCTGTTGTTATGGTTATGCCAATGACAGGAACATGCCAACAAAAGATGTAGGCTATGGTATATTCGGTTAATGGTCACCCTTTAGGCAAATCCTGTATTCATATAAAAGTCCCCGACTCCTAATACGTAGATGGTTCCCCATATGTCATTGATTGATACATCCATATTTGGCCAATATCTTAGGTGGCTTTTTTTTCCCTTCTTTCTGCAGTTGGATACTTTCTCCTTTTATAAAAACTTCCATTTCTGCACAGCATGGATTTTTTATCTAGAGTTTTGTTCAATTGATTTTACAGTGGCGGGAACTCTTGCTCTAAAGGACTTCTGGGAAGCAGGAACAGTCGTCTTCCTTTTCACCATTGCAGAGTGGTTGCAGTCATGTGCCAGCCATGAGGTTCTCTTCAAACTTCTAATAAAATGTTAGATTGCTAATTTTCTGATGTGGCTCTCGAATATTAGTTTTTGCTTGACATTCTGTTTGTTTCTGTAAAAATGCAACTTCTTTTTATGGAGTAATCCAAAAACCTGGTGAGGTTTGAGAGGTCATACTAATTCTTACATATAAAGAGATCGGTATCTCTCTTCCAATAGAAAATAAAAGTATTTGTCCGATTTAGTAATTTTACCGATAACCTACGAATACATTTTGTATGATGCTCAACGTTTATCATGCTATTCTTTGAAGAAATATTTTGTTATGTTACAGGCGAAAGCTGTTATGGAATCTTTGATGAGCATAGCCCCACAACAGGCTACCATAGCAGAAACTGGAGAGTTGGTTAATGTGGAAGATGTAGAGCTAGGTACTGTCCTTGCTGTCAAAACCGGTGAGGTTATCCCCATTGATGGTTTAGTGGTGGAAGGAAAGTGTGAAGTGGATGAGAAGGCATTGACAGGCGAGGCTTTCCCGGTTCCCAAACAAACGGACTCCATTGTTTGGGCTGGAACCATGAACGTAAATGGTAATAAATTCATCTGACATGCATATAATTACACTTATGCAGCTGATGAACAATCAAATCTGATTAGTAAATCTATTACAGGTTACATAAGTGTGAAAACTACATCTCTTCCTGAAGATTGCGTTGTGGCTAAGATGGCAAAGCTCGTTGAGGAAGCCCAAAACAAGAAACCTCAGTTTGAAAGATTGGTAGATGAATTTACAAAGTACTATACACCAGGTTAGCTGCTAGCCTAGACTTCACATAGGACATCTTGTTTTCGTCATAAGATGTTTAGGTTACAAAAAAATTCACTCATAAAACAACCTTCATTAGCAAAATGCAACCTGTCTTAGATTCTGTCAATGGTTCATTGCAATTTCCTCTTTCAACTGATAATTTTTTGAAATGGAAATTAGTGAACAGGTGTTTTTACCATTATTTATTCCAAAATATCCACTTTTATTATTTACTGACCATCTGCGTGCATGTTTTTCAATTTTCTGTATGCAGCTGTTGTGCTGTTATCAGTTGGCCTGGCAGCCATTCCAGCTGCAATGAAAGTCCACAATGTAAATCATTGGTTTCACCTTGCATTGGTTATGCTAGTCACTGCGTGCCCATGTGGTCTTATCCTTTCAACCCCTGTAGCAACATTCTGTGCGCTCTCTAAGGCCGCCGGCAGTGGACTACTGATAAAGGGAGGAGACTACATAGAAACGCTTTCCAAGGTCAAGACTGTGGCCTTTGACAAGACTGGTACCATCACTAGAGGCGAATTCATCATGAGTGGCTTCAGATGCCTTTCTGATGATATCAGTGTTGATACGTTGCTTTACTGGTAACATGATTTATCCTTTCAACAACCGATTATTTTGATATTTATAAAACTCTTACTACATTATATGGCATAACAGGATAATCATTTTTGGAAACCCGCTTTAACTTCTTTTGGTATCTGCAGGGTTTCAAGCATTGAAAGGAAATCGAGTCATCCCATAGCAGAAGCTTTTATTCACTATGGCAAAGCACAGGCCATAGAACCAAAGCCAGAAATCGTTGATGAGTTTCAAAATTTCCCGGGAGAAGGGGTTGCTGGCAAGATTGGTGACAGAACAATCTATGTGGGAAACCGAAAATTCAGCTTAAGAGCTGGGTGTTTAGCCTGTAATTCCACTTTACCCTGTTCATGCTTTCTGTTATGATTGCTTAGTTTCTTACGTTTTTTACCCATCAATGTATAATTTTCTGACTGGTGATGATAATTTGTTTAGCCCCTGAAACCAAAAGCAGTTCTGAGGATGGAAGAACTCTTGGCTATGTGTATTCTGATGGAGCTGTAATTGGATCATTCAGCCTATCTGATACATGTCGATCTGGATCCTTGGATGCCATCAAAGATCTCAAATCTATGGGCATAAGAACTGCCATGCTCACTGGGGACAGCAATGCTGCCGCTACTCATGCACATGATCAGGTTTCAATACAAACTTTATTAACCATAACTCAACTCTTCCTACTATGAGTTTGTTTCCTGAGTGATTTTATTCCTCTTCCTTGTGTACAACTGGTGTTTTCAATAAAGTTAATAATTGGGTTGTCATGGCATTTAGCTAAATCACACCTTGGACGAAATCCATGCGGAGCTCCTGCCTGAGGACAAGGCTCGAATTGTGGAGAAATACAAGAAGTTGGGCCCAACTGCCATGGTTGGTGATGGAGTGAATGATGCCCCAGCTCTTGCCACAGCCGATTTGGGGATCTCAATGGGAGTCTCAGGCTCAGCTCTTGCAAGTGAGACAGGCCACATCATCCTCATGTCGAATGACATCAGAAGGATCCCAAAGGCCATCAGGCTTGCCAGGCGTACCCAGCACAAGGTGATCCAGAACATCGTCTTCTCGGTTGCCAGCAAGGCTGTCATTCTCGCTGCCGCCTTTGCAGGCCACCCCATCGTCTGGCTGGCGGTTCTCGCTGACGTCCTCACGTGCTTGCTTGTTATCTTCAACAGCATGCTACTTCTCCGTGGGTCCCATGGCCACGGTTCTGGAAAGTGCAATGGTTCCTCGCACCACCACCACAGCCACGCTCATGGTAAGAAGGGCGCTTGCAACGGATCTTTGGCCTCGAACCACGTTCATGATCACGAGGGAAGCTGCCACTCTTCCGGCATCCACAAGCATCATTGTTCCTCCCATAATGTGGCCACGAGGAGATGCAAGTCGGCTAAGTGCTCGTCTTTACCGGAGGAGCACTCGACTTCTTGCAGGAGCAGGAAGTGCGATGTGGACCCGCTCATTCACCAACACCAGCTCGCTGGTGGTGGTGGTGAGACAACAAAACCGCTGTGCTGCTATGGGAAATTGGATTCGGCGAAGGCTCCTGAGTGCTCGTCTGGTGGATGCAACGGGAGTGCTGAGAAGTGTTGTGAGTCATTGACGAGCCAGAGCGGGTGCCACAAAGAGAAGTGTAGGGACCTCGAAGGACAAGTAGCGGGTTGCTTGGGGGACGAGTGCGTTGACAAAGTGTCTCCAAACTCGATGCCTGATTCTAGCTGCCAGCGCCTGAATGAATGCTGCGGAACCCACATGGACGACGACAAGCAGATCAGCCTGGAAGTCGTAACAGGCGGCAATGTAGAAGGATCGGGCTGCTCCCACGAGCTCAAGCGGGTTGATCAGTGTTACCACGGAGGGTCTCTTGCTCATCATGACAATCACGCGGTGACTCATCACACGCATGATCACGATCATGATCACCATCACCATCACCATCACCATCACCATCACCATCACGCGGTCGCTCATCAGAAGCACGCATGCGTCGGGATGGCAAGCAGTGAGCAAAGCTGTTGCAAGAGCTTCATAGAGGGATGCGGTCGGGCCCACGGACGTAGCACGGCTGATGTCCTTTTCGCTGCACGCCTTGGAGGAGGAGGATTGACGGAGATATTATCGGAGTAGTAAATCTTTCAATGACATTGTGCTTCTAATTGTATTCTGGTTTAACAACACCTACAATTGGTAGGGTCGTAGGGAATTTCACTTTTGTATTTTCGTTTCCCTCCACTAAAAGCTGTAGGGTTGTACGCTGTAAATTGTTATCAATATATTATTATTACGATATATTAAAGCTCTGACTCTTCTACCAAGAAATTAAGGGTCTGTTCGAAAAAATTTGGGGATAGGTGCAGACGGTAGCTGAATTTAGGTAAATTAATCTCTTTCATCTAGCCGAAAATTTGATACTCAAGGCCTCTTCAACCCAATTTCATCTTTTATTACCATCTTTCATATACAATCGGCCTGTATCCATTACGGAGCCTAAAGCTCTGACTCTGTTTTATTATCATCTCTCGTTAAAAATAGATCTCATTAAACCTTAAGCCTTGCTATAGTTTGTGTATAAAAGTACTTTTAAAAAAAAAAGTATTCCGTAGTACTTTATTATCTAGAAGAAGTACTAAAAAAGTAGAGTGGTACCACAAATTTCAAGGGGAAATTCCGCATCGAGTTATGTGCTTTTCCGGATCGAGTTATGTGCTTTTCCGGATGGTGCCATAAAAAAAACTTATTCTAGTATCTCCCTGAGTTTTTATCCTAGTTCGCCCTGTGCCCTTTTTTTCTCCATCCATGATTCCTGTCAAATGGCGGCGCCAGACGATTTCTCGGTTCTGGTCTTGGCTTCCGACCTTGGAGTGGACGCTCGACCGTTCCTCTCTCCGGCGGATAAGGAGAACGACGCCCAAATAACCGAGGAGCAAGAGAACTTGCACGATTGCCCCTCCTACTTCGACGAGGATTTCTCCGATCTCCACCTTCTAGGGTTCATTCAGTTCCATGGCTCCGATAAGTACGGGAATCGGATTTTGCGGATCCTCGGAAAGCATTTCCCTGATAATTACCGAAAACACGGACGACGCTTAATTGCTACTAGCTTCAATTGTTTACAAGAACAAAGTATGCCGATTTTGTATTATCTGTTGTGATTTATTAGCACACTGATCAATTCGAAAGTATTAGAGGATTATTAGGGATTTGTGTATATTAGCGGATATTGCATATCCCGTGGTTTCCGTAATTATGTAATCTGTTAATATTTCTTTCCTAGTTTCTAGATAGCTGAGTTTGTATATATCCTTGAATTACAGTAATGAAAACGCAAGCTTTCAGGCTACACAATTCTGTATGGTATCAGAGCAAAGGGAATTTTCGGATCCCGATCCCTAACTCTACCGCCCTCACGGCCCCGATCTCTCCTCCCCGTGAGCAATCATGCCGGGCAAGGATGAAACTCTCAAACCAAATTCTGCGTATTACCTTCACCCGTCGGATCATCCCGGGATGAAGATTTGTCCCGTCGTTCTTCGTGGCGACAACTATCAGGAGTGGGATCTCTGCATTCGCAATGCGCTTCGAGCAAAGCGAAAACTCGGCTTCGTCGATGGCACAATCATGAGGCCAGACGATCTGGACTTGATGGATGATTGGTGGTCCGTCAATTCCATGTTAATTGGATGGATTATCGGGTCCATTGAAGACTCGCTCCGATCCACCATCACCTACTTCGAATCCGCCAAGGAGTTGTGGGAGGATTTGAAGCAGCGGTTCTCCGTCGGGAACGGACCGCGAGTTCATCAACTGCTTGCTGACTTAGCGCGGTGTGTTCAAGGAGGGAAGAGCGTCGCTGATTACTATGGCGCCTTGAAGAAACATTGGGAGCAACTGTCGACTTTTCAGAGCTCTCGCCGGTGTACTTGCGGGAAGTGCGAGTGCAAGTGGGCGGACAAACTGACCCGTGAGCGTGAAGATGAACAAATTCATCAATTTTTGATGGGTTTGGATGAATCGTTTGCAACAGTTCGATCCCACCTTCTCGCTCAAGACCCCCTGCCAAGGCTGAATCGGACTTATGCCCTAGTTGTTCAAGACGAGAGTGCTCGCTCAGGAGCCGCTGGCAAGGAAAATCGATCGGAGGGTGGAGCCTTTGCTGCGCAGGCCGGCCACGGCTCGTATCGTCGCCAGGAGGGCACGAACGCTGCTCGTGATGGCGGATAGAGACGCGGAGATGGGCGGCGCTGCCCGATCTGTGGCAAGTGCGGCGAGCCTAGGCATGACACCGACCGGTGTTTCCAACTGATAGGATACCCGGAGTGGTGGTCGGAGGATAGGATTGCTGCGCACAAAGCAAAGCTTGGCCGAGGAGAAAATCGCGCAGAACGCGAGCAGCAAGGTCGCGGGCGCGGCCGCGGGCTGGCAGCCGCGGGTGTTCAGCAGAATCCGTCGAATGCGGATTCGTCTTCGCACAGCGGCTCGGGCTCTGGTTTAGCCAATTTTTCAGCTGCTGATCGCGTCGGGACAGGGCTATCCGACGCCCAATTTCAGAATCTTACGCAGATGGTGCAATCTGGTAATTAATTCTGGTAATGGAGGTATGAGTTCGGGTATGTTTTCTAATTGGATTTTGGATACCGGCGCATCATTTCACATGATGGGTGATTCATCTTCGCTTTCTGATCTGAAAAATGTCGATAGATCAACTATTTTGTTGCCAAATGGGTCGTCTACTACAGCCTGTCGTGTCGGGATTGTTCGTTTCAGTGATAGACTAATTTTGAGAGATGTTTTGTTTGTTCCTCAATTGACCTGCAACTTGATTTCATGCTCACAATTGTTGAAACATCAGAATTGTATTGTGACAGTAACTAATAAGCTATGTATTGTACAGGATCGCACTTCGATGACCTTGATTGGAGCGGGTGAGGAGCGAAATGGAGTCTACTGGCTGCGTGTGGCACCTACAGTGTCGCTTGCTTCACGGATTGAGACCGACTTTACAGCCCTTTGGCATTCTCGTATTGGTCATCCTTCCCTTTCTGTACTTCAGCAGTTACCTAATATTCAAATAAATGGTCACTTAGACCCATGTGACAGTTGTCATAGGGCTAAGCAAACTAGATCTAGTTTTCCTATTAGTCAGTCACATTCTTCAAACTGTTTTGACATTGTTCATTGTGATGTATGGGGACCTTATCGGACTCCCACTGCGTCGGGTGCTCGTTATTTTCTAACTCTAGTTGATGATTTTTCTAGAGGAGTTTGGCTTTATCTTATGGTTAATAAAAGTGAGGTTGCATCTCTTATTTCAAATTTTTATGCCATGACATTACGACAATTTCAAAAGCAAGTTAAATGTTTTCGAAGTGATAACGGAACTGAAATTACTTGCATGTGCTCCTACTTTGATCAAAATGGTATTGAGTTTCAAACCTCTTGTGTTGGAACACCTCAACAAAATGGTAGGGCGGAAAGGAAACATAGACATATTTTAAATGTAGCACGAGCTCTTCGCTTTCATGCCCATTTACCTTTACAATTTTAGGGTGATTGCATTTTGACAGCTGCTTACTTGATAACCAGGACTCCAACTCCTCTTCCTAAAAACAAAACACCATTTGAATTTTTGTATGCTCGGCCCCCATCTTACGACCGCTTACGCGTCTTTGGCTCTTTGTGTTTTGCGTCAACTATACCTCGTCATTCTGATAAGTTTGCACCTAGGTCTAGAGAGTGCATTTTTGTGGGTTATCCTAAAGGTCAAAAAGGTTGGAAGGTCTATGATCTAGAGACTAATGAGTATTTTATATCTACTGATGTTACATTTAATGAGACACATTTCCCATTTCAAGCTCTTTTTAGCTCCGAATGCACAACCTAGTGCACAACCACACCCTTCTTCTTTTGATGATACCCATGACCCTCTTTCCTATTCGCAAACAGACGTCAGGGGGCGTGGGGTTCAATCTCCTCCTATCACTGTTCAAGAACCTAACCTTAACTCCACAAAAGCCCCATCGTAGACAGACGTCAGGGGGAGTGGGGTTCAATCTCCTTCTGACGCTGTTCAAGTCAATTCCGACCTTAGCTCCACATTGGCCCCAACGCAAACAGTTGACGGGGGAGGTGGGGTTCAATCCTCTCCTGTTGTTGTCCAAAAAATGCCTCGTCATTCAACCCGAGTTCGGACTCCTTCTGTGAAGTTAAGGGACTACATATGTAACACTGTGCGCAACTGTGTAACTTCATCGTCTTCTTCATCTCAACCATCACGGTCGTCAGGTACATCTTATCCCATAGCTAATAATGTTAACTGTTCACGATTTTCTCCTGCCCATACTGCTTTAATTGCTGCTATTCAGTCTATTCCAGAGCCTACTACTTTTGCTGCGGCTGCTTCTGATCCTTTGTGAAAAGCTGCTATGCAAGCTGAGATTGACGCTTTGAAGCGTAATGGGACTTGGACTCTTTCTGATCTTCCTCTTGGCAAGAAACCTATTGGTTGTAAATGGGTTTATCGGGTCAAGTACAAATCTGATGGTACTGTTGAACGGTACAAAGCTCGATTGGTCGTATTGGGCAACAATCAGAAGGTCGGTATTGACTACAAGGAGACATTTGCTCCTGTAGCCAAGATGGTTTCAGTTCGGACTTTTCTCGCTGTTGCTGCTATTCAGAGTTGGGAATTGCATCAGATGGATGTCCATAATGCTTTTCTCCATGGTGATTTGCATGAAGAGGTCTATATGAGACCTCCTCCTGGTTTTGCTAGTGCCTCTGGCAAGTTTTGCAGGCTGAACCGTTCCTTGTATGGGCTCAGGCAGGCGCCCCAGAATTGGTTCGCTAAGTTGACTGCCGCTCTGCGCAGGTTCGGTTTCATATAGTCTCGGGCTGATTATTCTCTATTCTCTTACACTAGTTCTGATGTTCGTATTCATGTTCTGGTGTACGTTGATGATTTGATTATTGCTGGGAATGATTCTGCTGCTATTGCCAAGTTCAAAGGGCAATTGAGTTCTTGCTTTCATATGAAGGATCTTGGTCTTCTCAAGTACTTTCTTGGGATTGAGATAGCCAGATCTGTTGAGGGGCTCTTTTTGTCTCAACGGAAATAGACTTTGGATATTCTAACTGAAGCAGGTATGCTCGGGAGTAAGCCGTGTGAGTTCCCCATGGAACAAAATCATAAGCTTGCTCTTTCTACTGCTCCTTTGTTTGAGGCTCCTGACAGGTATCGACGCTTGATTGGGAGGCTGATTTACTTGACTCTTACTCGTCTTGAGATCTGCTTCACCATTCACACTCTTGCTCAGTTCATGCAAGAGCCTACTGTTGATCATTGGGACGCTGCTGTTCGTGTCCTTCGCTACCTCAAAGGGCATCCAGGCCAGGGTATATTCTTGTCATCTGGTAGTACTCTTGATCTTACCGGTTTCTGTGACTCTGATTATGCCACATGCCCTCTCACTCGGCGTCCAGTCACAGGCTACTTCGTTCAGCTTGGCTCCTCTCCAGTTTCGTGGAAGACTAAGAAGCAACACACGGTCTCCAGGACTTCTGCTCAAGCTGAATATCGTGCTATGGCTAGTGCGTGTTGTGAGCTCTTATGGTTGAAGGAGCTTCTTCGTTCTCTTGGTGTTTCTCATCTAGCTCCTATGCGGTTGTTCTGTGATAGTCAGGCCGCTCTTCACATTGCTGCCAATCCCGTCTTTCATGATCGGACGAAGCACATTGAGGTTGATTGTCATTTCATTCGAGATCTCCTTCTTGCGGGAACAGTTCAGACTTCTCACATACGCACTCACTCTCAGCCAGCTGATATCCTCACCAAAGCCTTTGGTTCTCAGCAGTTTCAGTATCTTTTGGGCAAGTTGGGCATTCGAGATCCCCATGCTCCAACTTGAGGGGGAGTATTAGAGGATTATTAGGGATTTGTGTATATTAGCGGATATTGCATATCCCGTAGTTTCCGTAATTATGTAATCTGTTAATATTTCTTTCCTAGTTTCTAGATAACTAGTTTGTATATATCCTTGAATTACAGTAATGAAAACGCAAGCTTTCAGGCTACACAATTCTTTAGAAAGCATCTACTGGTCGAATTGCGTATGTTTTGAGCTCAATTAGGGAAGTTCTAGCCTTAGATGATTGTTCTCTGCTACTCTGCTAGGGTTATGTTGTTTTCCCCCTTTTGCATCTGCTAGGGTTATGTTGTTTTCCCCCTTTTGCATCTGCTTTATTTACAAGAATTCTATCACTCTGGGTTCCATAAACATCCCACCTTCGGAATTCCGAGAACTCCTCGAGAGCATTGCCGACGACTACCATGGTGACAGTTACCATCTCATCACCAAAAACTGCAACCATTTCACAGAAGACATTGCATCCAGATTGACCGGGAAAAGCATACCTAAATGGATCAATCGTCTTGCTCGAGTTGGTAAAGTTTTCGTTTATAAACCTCTCCAGTTTTTACTGTCTATCTAGGTGAAATAAGCTAAACATAGATAGACAACCGATCTCAGGAGCTGCTTGCAGTTGCTTGCTACCTGATAGCCTTCAGATGACAACCATTTCACCGTCGACCGAGTACCATGAATGTTTGGGTAAGTTTTTATAACTTGCAAGAACTAAAGTCCAGCTTTTACTGTCAAAGATTTCAAATTTTCTTATGTTATGCAGAATATGAAGAGACTGTACATTCAACAAAAGATCATCTTGAATATGCTGAAGATGATGAAGTTGACGAAAGTAAGCTTCCAAGAGAACTATGATCCCGAATACGCTGAAGATGATGAAGGAAAGCTTCCTGCAGTTTCAACGCCAAAGAACGTTGTCATTAAGGAGGCCGAAAGAGAACTATGATCATCAAAGTTGTGTTCGTCGGTCTAGATTTGGTTTCTCGCAAAACCCGAGAGATTTTGTAGCTTCACACTCCCCGTCTGTACTGATTTTTTTGAACAAAATGATTGATGGGGTTATGAAGTAGAGTGCAAGATTGTATAGAGGGATGGTAATTTTGCACAAATTAGAAAATCTCTGTAGTTGTTCCAATTTGGAACAACCATGAGTTTGTAATTAACATGGAATGCTTTTAAATTTCAATATAGTGATAGAACAGCTCTAATCAAGGCAAATCCCCAGGAAATGACACCAAATAGATTCAATTATGTTTCTAATAGTTTTCTGTAAAGCTAACAATAGTCATAACAGCGCCACTCACAATCCAGGCAATGAAACCATGTCAAATACATATAATATTAGGGTATTTGTTCCTTATTGCAGATTCCATGATCGTGATCTCCTTGTTGAACATATTTTAGCCCTCAAGGTTGAGTTTTGAAGTAAACCAGCAACATGTCGTTTATCTCTCCAGGGAAATTATGGTGTCCCAACCTGCAATTTAAAGCAAATTCAATACTTGAGACTACACTGAGTTGGATTAAGCAACATAGCTTCTTTTTATTTGAAAGGATGGTTTTACTATGCTGAAGTAGAGGAACATACCGGCCGTAAGATTTGAAAGTAACACCGCCGCAGCAGCCTTCGCAGCCCCGCCCACCTCCGTTGTCCGCAGGCTAGCCCCGACCACCGGCTTGCCTCTTCGCTCGCTTCCAGCCCGCGTCTAACCCGCCTCTTCGCACGACGCCGGAATTCGGAACGTCGCCACCCCTCTTCGCTCTTCGTTCCCCCTTCTTTCCTTTTTATTTTATTTTATTTTTACTGCTTAACGGAAGTTTTGGGGAATTTGTTAAGAAGGGCACGTTCTGGAAATTTTCAAAATTTCAGGGGCACCATCCCGAATTTTCCAATTTCAAGAATAAAAAAAGACTACTTTTTTTATAAAAAGTACTTTCATTGTGGAAGTGAAACAAGTTATAATATATAATGCTATACACTAAACCTTAGTAACTTTATTCTAAGATCTAAAAAATTATCAATATGCGTAAATTCTACATTATATTTACATCTCATCTACCTTTTAATAAATTAATGCATTAAATTTTGTTTTACTATCATATCATAGTCAAATCCCACTAAAAATATTAATAAAAATAGGATATTATATATGTAACCTAAATGTATTGGTAATATTACATATTTATTATGTTTTAAATAGAATTTTTCTTTTTGGTTGAATGTTTTAGATAAAAGATGAATTTATTATTTAATATAATGATTCACTAATATTCTATTTTTTATTGCAATATTAAAGAAATAATATCAAATGTTATCCACATAAAGTTGGATGGAAGCCTTGAGACAAGCTGGGCTCCCACACCTTTCTGAATACAAAAACTCAATCTATGAAAAATAAAAGAACCACTCTTAACATTGTTAGGGTGGCTAATAGCGAGAGACTTAATACGCGAGAGCGTGTCTAAAGCCTCATTCTCGAACTCCCCAAATGTAGAAAAAGCGAAAGGAATAAATTTGTATCCGTGCTCCACACATTTGGATTCATACTTCCTCCTTTTCTTCTCAACAGCATTGTGCAAAGCCAACCCGGGAGCCCATGAACTCGCACCCATACCGGCAAAAGGAGAGACCCCAGTCACATCCACACACGCGTCTTTGCCTTGATGCCAACTAAAGAGTAAAAGATAATTTGGTTTGCTGTTTTATTCTATTTTATATTTATATATTTCTTCTTTAATGATTTTTTCACAACATAATAACATGTATACAAGACAATTTGGTTTGCTTTTTATCCTACTATAATTCTCTATATTTTTAATGTAATAATATATTAATCCAAGTTTTTATTTAAATTATTGATTTAAATACTGGATTGCTAAACTTATAAAAATTTAATTATTAACAAGTTCAATACGTATATGTTACGCACTGTGTTCTACAGGCCATAACGGACACGGGATAAATCACCTAAGGTCCTAAACACAAGCCTAGGTGATTCTAGAGACTTCCGGGGCATTCAAGGCTAGGCGCGCCCAACCTGAAACCTTCTAGGCTAGGTGCGCCCTTTTGGAAAGTTCCAGAGGGGACGAGAACAAGGCGTATCCCATCTAGGTGTCTGTGAGCACAAGAGCACCTCATTGGAGCACTCTAGAATTTTCTAGCATGAGCTAGATTTCTTTTATGGACACGACCCTCTTTATTAGGTGTAGACTTATCTGTATCTAGAATTTTCCTTTGTACGAGGGTGACCTCATGGTTTCACCCCTCATTTGGAAGACACATCACTCACCACCAAACGTAGCCATCAAAGCACACTTGTAAGCTATCTTGTAAAGCTCTCTTATGTATTATAAGTCTTCTTTTCTCACGCTGTACTCTTTAGGCATTTAGGACTAGGTCTGACTTAGCATATCAAAGGAGTTTGAAGTAGCTAAAAGCCGCACAGGTTGGAAAGAGTATTAACCCGTGTCACATACGGGTTGCTTCCCCAATGTCAGACCCCGGATTTATTTTCAACCAAAATCCACGGAGTGGGAATAAATCTTTTTTTAAAAGGATAATATCTTTCCCCTTTTGGGTCAAATATTTTATCTTGATATGATAATGGGGCCGTCTCAAAAACAAAATCTGTCGTTTTCGTACATCATAGATTAGCATCAACGTAACTTATCATTATACAAATTTAACATGTATATAATTCAACAATAAATAGGCGGAACTTTCAAAGTCCACAAATTAAACACCGGAAATCGCTCTTTTAATGATAATATCATTGTCAATTGCATCAAATTATGCAAGATTACCATTTGATCTTACAATTATATATACAACTCAACAAATTGGTGAATCTAAACTCACAAAGAAGACAACATTAATGTGGTTGGTTAACATGGAGGTGCCTTCCGGCTAATAAAGTCACTAAAAACTAAAAAAGACTAAAATCATTACTCAACCGATTAAAAAGAGAGCATAACTCAATCAGTCGAAAACAAGTATCATTTTTTTACAGTGTAGGTAAGACACCTAATCCATGGAACCCCAAAGATTTGTATTAGTTGCCGCTAAAAAGATAGTTTAAACATTTTCTGACTTTTGGGCAGCTTTAACATACTTTTGCAAAAGACAAGAGATTATTTTAGTAATAAAACCAGTACTACACACAAAAGACTAGAAAAGCGCGCTCCTTACCTTGTATGGCAAAGGGAGAGTAGTGAGCCTCCTCTTTTTCCATTTCAGTAAGGGTTCAATTACAATCTCTGATCTACTCAATGGTTCAACCAACAGTCTAAGGCACGGACCTTGCGGTGTGTTACGATCCGCTCCAGCCTACCCTACAAAAATTAAAATTAGTGTAAATTTGATATAAAAATAGTACTCCCTCCATTCCCGAAATTTTGTCCATATTTCCATTTCGGATGTTCCGATAAGATTGTCCACCTTTTAATTCTTTCCATTTATATCACATCACATTTACACTATTATCCTTAAAAAATCACATATTTTACCTACTTTTACAACCTCTTTCTTCTTCCTTTCTCTCTCTTTATCTACTTTTATACCTATTTTATCACTTCATCACATTCTCTCTTTCACCTCAGCAAAACAGCACCATAAATACGCACTTTTTTTGGCTGATTTGACATGTCTTAATCTACTACAAAACTTACTTTATGGACAAACTTTCGAGAATGGAGGGAGTAAAATTTAAGGTAAATTTAGCGTATATAGTAAAGTTTATAGTAAATTTAGTCCACCTAAAAAACATTGACAAAATATGGTAATTTAGCCCACCCAAAATTATTTTTCTAGGTCTGCCCCCGGAACAGTCCCTGCATATGTCTGTCTTCTTGGCTTCTAAGCAATGGTTCGGTAAGGCTCTCTTCGTTGGTTTTCTAGCTAGAGAGCAATATGTGTTCTTAGGACTTACTCTACTAAGAGTTCTGATACGACATACAACAACAACCAAAACAATGTAGATTACTTGTATAATAAATTACTTCAACGAAAGCATAGGAAAATATCGTTTCCAAGTGAATACATCTACGATTAATCATGCTAACTGTCCCAACAAAACACTGCACTATTATAAAATGGTTATCAAAATTGCAGCCTTTTGGCAAAAGATTTGCAAATCATTGGAACCCAAGGAATTTATGTTAAAGTGATCACAATCGCCATTATCATACAATTCAGACATATATGTAAATACATGCCAATTTCTGAAAAGCAATCTATAAATATGCTAGGTGTTGAATCCTTAGAGCATCAACATTGGTGGGTAAGCCCAAAAGTTCTCTCTCCTTCTCTCCTTTCTCCACGTCATTTTCCCTACCTCCAAACTCATATTTCACTATCACTCTCTCTAATTTATTTTAGAGTCCCCACAATGGTGGGCTGCCCAACTCCATTTTTTTTTAAATATTGATTGTTGTAGGCCCCAAAATCATGTTCATCCTAATAAAACTCATTATGTACATTTTATTACTAAAGTGTGCATTTCATTATATGTCTCTATTTTAATTATATTTTTTATATCCTCTTATTTTATTAATTGATACAAAAATAAAACTTACCTAATACAAAATTTTGATTAATTAATTTGACAATTAATATATTATAATAGCTACTATCATTTATAATATTTGATAATGACGAAAATCATATTACATAACATAAAGACAATTATATTAAAAAAAAGCAACAACTTACATAAAATTATTGTTACATTACTCATCCCACCCTCGACAATTAGCCCAAATATGTTGAAATAAGTCTTTTTGCAAAGAATAATGAATTTGGTTATCCCAAACCTCATTCCTTTTCTCAATAAATTACTCTACGGTTAAATTATGAAATCGACCTCTTCGCACTGTAAATGACTCATTCCCACTAGACGAGCTACCAACATGTTCGTTCAACCTTGTCTTGAAGAAATTCAATTGGGTCTTCATAATTCTGGTATGTATCTCGCTCATCCTCGACAATCATATTGTACATGATGATGCAAGCCATTATTATCTTCCACAATATATCCTCGTCCCACGCAAGAGCCGGTTGTTGTATTATTGCAAAACGAGCTTGCAACACGTACTCCAAATGCACGCTCAACATCTTTTCTGACGGCCTCTTGCCGTTTGGTAAACAACGCATCCTCAAGGGTTTAGGGGAGCCTTATTGCAGGCATGAATGACGCTCATTTAAGATATATCCCATCTGTTAGATAATACCCCATATTGTACGTATTTTCATTTACCCTGTATGTAACTTCTAGATTTCTACCATGATATATATCATCAAACACTGGAGACCGTTGTAGCTAGGACATTGATGTCAATGCAAGAACTCGGTGTCTCGAAAAATGCATGCCAAATCCACAAGTCTCGTGAAGCTACGGCTTCTAAGATTATTGTTGCTGATTTAGTTCTTCCTTCATATAATCCTTTCCATGCACCCGGACAGATTTTCCATTTCCAATGCATGCAATCAATGCTACCAATCATACTTGGAAATCCACGACTTTCACCGTCATGAAGAAGTTGCTGCAAATCTGAAACTGTTGGCCTCCTTAAATACTCTCCACCAAATTCTTGTATGACTCCTTCAACAAAGTGCTTGAGGCACTCTCTTCTTGTACTTTCAGCAATCTTTAGGTACTCGTCAACTACATTGGCCGTGGTACCATATGCCAACATTCTTATTGCCGATGTGCATTTTTGGTAAGGTTTGGCTCCAAGTCTTTCGGTGGCATCAGGTCGTTGTTGAAAGAATACATCCTTTGTAGTTAGTGTATTCAAGATACGAAGAAAAACATTCTTTCGCATGTGAAATCTTCTATGAAACATGGCATCTGTATACAATGCATGGTCGGTCGATGAAGTAGTCATTCATCAACCTTTGAGCCGCGACCTCACGATCTCGCTTAACCCAACATCTTTTTTTCTTCTCATAACCATAAGTTGGAGGTCTTTGAATGGTTGAGGTAGTTTGTGAGTGGACATAAGAATGAATGGCCTCCTCAATTACAAGATCTTCCTCTTGCTCATGTGATTCATTCAAGGTGATACAAGTCATAATCATATCATCAAAGAAATCGTCACTTGAACTTGAAGAATTAGAATCCGGATTCATGGTGCTACTTTGTTTAATTGGAAGATTTTTATGGATTTATAAGCAAGTGAAAATATTGTGCAAGCCATCCGATTATAAACTCTTGAGGATAATAGTGAAGCAATAACTATGTAGATGAACTAATTCATAGCCACACATCTAAAGTTGAAATGACAACACCCAAATGTAGACTTACAATACTAGTTGAAATGTCTATCCAATGACAACAAAAGAATCATCACAGATATTATTATTAGATTCTACTACTTTAGATGTCAACATTTCAACTAGTATTATCATAATATAAATTTAGAATATTTAATAATAACAATATAATAAATAAAAATAAAAACAAGATAATGATGATGATATGAATGAATTTAACAAACTTGTACATATACCATGAAATCAAACTTCATGATCATATTAGAAAAAGATTACAATAATAACTATAACAATGACATCATAATTTAAACAACACATGAGCAACTCAAATTTCAAAATACAACAACCCTTGAACTAACTTACTGAACAACCCTTAAATTATTTCATAAATTCTTCTTTCAAACTATCCAAATATTCTTGTTCTTGAGGTTGAAGGGATGGTTTACTAAGAAAATGAGTGAATAGCTTGAACCTCATTTTTTTTTTCATCTCTCTCCTTTTGATACTCTATCATTTGGGATATTTGATCAGATATTTTGCTTCTCTCCCCCTTCAATCCATTCAAGGAGTTATTGAACTCATCTAAGCTTTGAGATGAACCGCTAGCTATGGCCTTGCCCTTTTTTATTTTTTTTGCTTTCTTTACGCCATCCGGACGAGTATAACCCCTTTCATCGCTCGATCTTGTTGCACTACCCTCACCCTCGGTAGGTAACGTGCGATCTAGGACTTGCCATTTTGGAAAGTGCCTCATGTCTACCCAACAATGCCTTAATTTAAATCTCCGACCTTTGGTTTTGGTTATAAAAAGTTCGAGAGCATTGTTCTCCACATCAATCCTCATTTGAACCACTCATCAGAAGTCGTTTGGCCTCTTCATACACCCCAACCCAAGTTTTAACCTCCTTGTTGATAGTCCTCCATCGTGATCTTAGGGCTTTTGGCGTCCTTTCATGGATAGCGGTCGGATTTCTTGCTCGTGATGCATCATAAAGGCGCTTGATCTCTTTCCACAACTTGGCCTTTGTTTGATCTGTTCCTACATCTGGATCTCCACCACAACGTAAGTACCCAAACACAAGTGCCTCGTCTTCTTTTGTAGTCCATCTCTCTTTTGGTGGTTTTGATTTGGTGTTGCTTTGTGTTGGTTGTACCCTCAACACCATCATCATCCTCTTCTTCATCATCACCGTTGTGATTGTGATCGGTATCCTCAACTTGTACGGATGAAAGCATCGTAGTTTTGTTACTACTTTCATCTCCTGGAGTTGTTGGATATTGCTCAAAGTTTTGAGACGTATGAAATGCTTGACCACTTGAGAAATTGTGTTGATAGGATGGAATATAATTTCGAAAATTTTGTGGTAGTGTAGTTTGGTTGCTAAAAGATTGAGCCATCATCATGAAATTTGGGTTATCGAGAAGATTTGGGTCAAAAGGGATATTTCCTTGAAAATTAGAAAATCCTTACATATAAGGATTTTTTTGGATATTTTGATTATTTTGTGAGTTTGGGCTATTTTCATAACTTGGATTATTATGATCCATAATTATGAAGAAGTAATTTGAATTAGTTATAAGAAAGACTCAAGAGAGTAGATGAGAAAAATGGGAGAAATTTTGGTGTGGAGAGAGTAACCCAATATTAGGCTCATTTTATAGAAGAAATGTTTTTTGCCCGTTGGTGTAATTTCTTCTATATTTTAAAATTAGTTTCTTTCAAAAATCAAAAAAAGAACCATTACAATGCAAGTGACAAGTAATCTTTACAACTCTTAAAACTTGATACATCCACTAAACTTAAATGTTGTGAATTTAACCCCAAATCCTCCATCCTCCAACCCTTGCAATTCTCCAGCCCTTTGAAATGTTGATCATTAACCCAATTTCTCCCAACTGATTCTTCCTCTCCTCGCATCTTTAATCCAAACCCTACCAATTGATTCTTCCCCTTCCAGTTCCATGTGTTTTTGGTGGTTTGCCTGCCGGCGTTATTGGTTCAGCAATTGCTCCCAAATTCTTCTTCGCCTCCCAGTTCGGCCGTTTTTGGCTTCTTCGCCTGCCACCATTAGAGCCACCTCGTGACAGTACCCATAGTGTAAACGCCGGTTGAATTCGCCGTTTTGCCTCAGCCTCCGGAAACTTCCATCGCCGAGGTGGAGGCCTCTTGGCCGTCGTTGACTCCGGATCAGAGGAGTTCTGTCGCCGCCTTCGTCCCTCCCAGAGTTACGAGGAGGCACTCGACTGAGTTACGAGAAATCTTGAATGGTGGCCGATTGATCCCGCTAAGGCCTCATCCCCATCGCAAAAGCCCCGAAACTCGCAACCTTTCTCCTCCGATGTCGGCATTTCGAGTCTCAATCGGTGCCGGCTCGTCCTTGATTCGAGAAGCTTCCATCGGACCTTCGCCGGAATCGGCGTCGGCGATTGGCCTCGGGGATCTGCCCAAGGGATGCGCTTCCTCTTTCTTATAGATTTATTGCTAAATGACTTTCCGTACTTCTCTTTCTAGGCCATTTTGGAGATCCATATTTTGCAGATGAAATTCAACTAGTATTATAACTTACTGGCATCTTTCATTTCTACCACATGCTTTCATTTCACCTCAGCACTTGAATTTTGTTTGTCCTAAATATCAATAGGAGGGAGAAATCATGAAGATCTGAATCTGTTTGCTGTTACACTGAACCAAGAAGTCATTAAGCAGTGAAGAGTCGGGACAAGTATTTAATGTATACACTTTGGCAAATAACATAATTTCATATTATATATTCCTTTCAATCACTTTTATGTAAGCAACATATGAATTGTTAATATGTGTTGTTCGATGTCAGGTTTTCAACATCTTAGGGCGAACACGCAGTAAGGAAAAGCACAAGAGATTTGGTTGAAGAGCCATTATGAGGTTGCCTTTTTACCATTCGAGGTGTCATGCAAAGCTTCGGGATTGTTTTCTTTTCATAATTTCTCAAATCTCTAACCTAGGTGATTTTTATAACTAAGGATTTTTTCCCCTAATCACTGGATAAACACTAAGCAAGCTCATGTCCGCCATTCTCGAGTCCTACGCTTCCGAAGAGAGGCAGTTTGTCGATTATACGGCCATCAGTAACAGCGAAGAGTTCAGAAGGTATTAACCTCACACTCCTCTCACTAGACATTATACAGTTCAACTCTTGAGCTTCTATTGACAGATGAGCTACATATGCATGTACAATGAAACAATTCAGGTACCTAAACTTCGTTCAAGGTCTTCAAAGGGTGGACATTTCATCACTCTCCCCAGATCAGAAGTTAGCCTTCTTCTTGAACTTATACAACGCAATGGTGATTCATGCCGTGATAAGATTAGGCCATCCACAGAGTATTTTGGACAAGAAAGCAATGATCAATGACTTTCAGTATCTTGTTGGAGGCCAACCTTACTCTCTTAGCGCAATCAAGAACGGAATTCTTAGATCCTACCGAAGACCGCCCTATTCCCTGACGAAACCTTTTGCATCTGGCGACAAGCGATTACAGGTACAAAACTTAACTACATTCCTTAGTACATATCTTTGGGATTGAACTTTATATCCTCAACTTCGTTCCAGGTTGCTTTCCCTAGAGTGAATCCACTGATTCATTTTAGACTATGCAAGGCAACAAGATCCGGTCCAACAGTGAGATTCTTCACACTCGAAAACGTTGAGGCAAAGCTGAAGGCCTCCACAAGAGAATTCTTGGCCGATGGCGGAATTGAGGTGGATCTAGCCAAGAGAAGAGTCCACCTTACTACCATCATCAAATGGTAATGTAGAAAACAAGCAGGGCAACTTAATCTTGGTTTCATTCCATTGAGCATGAATTCATTGAATGTGTTTTTTCTGGTTTGCAAGTTCAGTGCAGATTTTGGAAATCACAAGGAGATCCTGAAGTGGGTCATAAACTACTTGGACCCGAGCAATGCAGGGCTCGTGACTCGTCTGTTGGTCCAGTCATGGTTCTTTAAGTTGACCCCACAATTGATGTCATGAGAATTTGATACATGATTGATCAATGCGTGCACACAAGAAGACATGGTTGTGCATGATCATGGCTCTTTCTCTGTATGTTCCTCATTGTAGTTGGCTTGGTTGTTTGTTTTCAGTTTAAACTCATAGAGTTGAGTGTTGTATCGGTTTCTATGTACGTATGTCTTGTTTAATATCAGTACGTAGGCTTGGAACTTGAGGTACAAGGTTGTTTTTAGTTTAGTAGCCTCTTGTTACCTCGAATGTGAAAGTACTATGTATTGAAGAAAATGAATGATATATTTATTAGTTTCTGTCTTTGTCTCTGTTGGGTTTTTTATTATTATTTAAGGTTAATGATATAATCAACCAATAACATCAAATTATGTTAATCAATTTTGTGTGATCAAACAACAGGATGTCGGATCATTGTAGAGCATTCTGGTATATTTAACTTCTTGTGTTTGCACAATTAGAAAGAACGGCACATTACAGGTGCATATATTGTTAGCCGAGAGCCTTTATCCGTCCATCGGACGGGTGCAACCTGCTAGTAGAAAAAAAAACACACATAATTTTTCCATGTGGCAACATTCTATTGGACCACATCATAAATTATAGAGACAAAACATTACAAATTGCATCTTCACATGTAAGTTGTAAGAGTAGTGAGGACCACAAATTTTTTTGGGAGGGTGTTCTAAAACGTGGGGGCCTCCAATTTTGGAGCACCTTTCTACAATGGTGGGCTTACCCATTTGAGGAGAGAGAATGCATTTGGGTGGGGAGGTGCCCAGCGTTGCTGATAATCTTAGGAACTTACCTTTAGATTTCCTACAAAAGGTCTAAACCAAAGATGGAGCCATTTCTTGACTATACTGACAAGAAGAATAGAATTCAGTGAAGTGAAACCCTGATCAGAAGTCAATTCTCACTCAAACCAAATTCAGACATAATAATAAGACACCAAGAGGGCAACTACAACACAAATATAATATTTACAATTTAGTGAAGTGAAACCCTGATCAGAATTCAAAATTCCCCTGAAATGACAATTACGAAGCAAATTTCAGGCGAGGCTTGACAATTTTGTCCTCTAAAATAATACTCGGTGGCAAAGAATGTGTGGGAAAGTCGACGTCGGTTTGTTCCATTTCACTGTTCCCATATTTCAATTTTTATACGGACGGATTAAACTTAAGGCTGATAAGAATAAAAAATGAAAATGAGAGTATGTGTGTGATCGTAGAGGAAAAGACATTTATGCATGAGCTATTTGGGTCAAAAACCTACTAAGATTAACCAATCATTGTTCAAGATCGGGGCTATCAATGAAGAGACCAGATGGAAGAGATCAATGCAAATATGAAAGATGAGCAATTGAATAGAACAAATGTGTATTCTTGTGAATATTAGATTACATTGAACAAGGTCTGATAAAGAGACTAGGTTTTGTGTAAGAGTTTTCATTTTTTTAACCATAAGAAGTAATGTATTTATACCATAATAGAATCAGGCAACCTTTAATTGTACATGCTATAGTTTAGGAAGGTGTACGTCTAAACTCTTCCCAAACATGGCCGTTTGTCCGTACTGTATACTATTTGGATCGTATCTAAAAATACCCCAGAATCAAGCTTTCGGTTTGGGCTCCAAGCAAGCAGAAATCTAATTCACTAGCAGTTCTAGCGTCGAACCTTGGAGATTTCCGCCCCGGCCGTCAAAGAGTCCTTCCTCTATTTATTACCTCTAAAAAGTAAAAACTTCTCAGGTAATCACTCTGTCTTTACTTTTGAATGTCAAATTCTAGCCTTCTAGCCTTCTAGCCCTCTTCTACATCCTCTATCGATGGTGAACCCGTATGGTTTTACTTCTTCTAGTTCCTTGGGCTCTTAAGACTTGTTTACATGTTTGATGATGCCAATGGAGGTCGAAAAGGTGAAAACTGTCGACGATTTCCCAAAGGACGCGAGGGCGATAGGAAACCTTTTATAACGCATACTCATTGTCCATTAAAAACTAATGGAGAATTGTTTATTGTCCATATACTATGAGTGAATTTATTCAGGTCCTCCATTAAAAGATAATGGACAAATTTAAATTTTCAATACATTTATTAGCACACGTGCCTTGTCTTTCATTTTTAGTAGACAAATTCAAGATTGTCCGCCATAAAATAAATGAATAGAAAAACTATAATTTGTCCATTAATTCGTATTGAATAAATCGGGGAGCTAAGGCGCAACGGCCAGGCTTGCAAGGCGGGCCGCTTTATGTATCGCGTCCAAGAGACACGCGATCAGTTTAGTTTCAGAAGAGGGTCATTGCGGTGGTCCGTGCCGCGATCAGGTTGAATTAAATTTCACCCTCCCAACCACCCGGTAGGTGAGCGTAAATGAGGAGGAATGCGCAGACGGTAAATATGAGGTTGTCCTCTTCCGCTCTCAAATACCAATCACTTTTCTCTTCCTCTCTCAAATTTTTACTTTCTTCTTCCCTTCTCTTCCTCTCTCAAATCGATTTCATCATCTTTCTCTCGAAAAAATTTACCGCTTTTTGCGCTAATGGGGGATTGGATATCAAATATATACTCGGTAAGTTATACTCTTCTTTCGTTATATTATTGTTTCGGGTTATATGAGTTTTATGTCTATACATGTGAAGTTTGGATTTTTTTTAATATTTGAAAAATTAGAGTATTTAGAAAATGTAGAAAAATTAGATATTGAAAATAGTTAGAATATTTCGGATTTTCTAGAATATTTAGAAAATTTAAATTTTTAATGTTTAGAAAACTTAGAATATTTAAGTATTTAGATTATTTCGTAATTTCAAGGATATATAGAAAATTAAGATATTTAATATTTAATATGTGGAATATTTAGAATAGGTAGATATTTAGAGTATTTCGGATTTTTGAGAATATTTCGTAATTCTTAGAATATTTATAAAATTAAGATATTTAATGTTTCGCTATTAATATAATTAATTTTTGAGAATATTTCGTAATTTTTACCAATTGCGTGCCCATTGAGCTTTCAACGATCCACGTGTTTTGGAAGGAATTAACGTGGGATGGCCTTAGGGGGACAAGTGAACAAGTTGATGTTCCGGGTCGACCTACTGATGATGCAATCTTGGAGAAGATGGTCCACGACTACTATGAAGGCAAGATGAAAGAGGATGTCCGAGGGCAGATGTGTCGTTATTATGAGAAGCTGACCGATCCAAGCAAGTCCAGTTTAGCTGCGCCTTGAAAAAAAAAACCAGTAGGCAGGCCAACGAAGAATTCTAAAGTCCAAAAGAGGAAGTTGACCAGGTTGGAACATGCTCAACGAGAGAGGAATCTGGGGCGGAAAGTAGTTATAGAGGTCGGGGAGGATGAGGGGGAGGATGAGGGGGCGGAGGAAGAAGAAGAGGATGGTGAAGGGACAAAGGAGAGAGAGGGAGAAACTACACGGCTAGCTTTGCTCCCCCCGTAGTGACTAGCCATATCGAGGTTCAGTTTGGTAATGATCAAGGTGGTCCAGGTGGTCAAGGTGGGTCCAGGTGGGTCCGGGTGGTCAAGGTGGGTCCGAGTGGGTTCAAAGAAGCTCTCGTTATTCCCAATAAGATGGTCAAGGTGGGTCCAGGTGGGTTCGGGTGGTTAAGGTGGGTTCGGGTGGTCAAGGTGGGTCCGGGTGGGTTCGGGTGGTCAAGGTGCGTCCGGGTAGTCCGGGTCGGTCCGGGTGGTCGAGATGGTTCGTGTCAGTCATAAAAAAATTACAAACAAATTGTTCTCATTCATAACAAACAATTTTATAATCTAACGAACCTAAAAAAAAATACAAATCAATATTGGTTATAATAAACAACATCGCTTGGACGTCCGGTTTCGTAGTCTGATGGACGACAAGCTGGATGCCACATCTGTTCAGGTGGAGGAATAGGGCCGGTCAATCCGCTCTGAATATCCCTCATATAGTCGCATCCCCATTCACTGAGGTGTAAGAAATCCTGGTAGTGACGTGTCACTCTTTGTATATAGTTCATGCGCTATGTAAACCCCAATAATATTACAAGTCAGTACCCATATAAGTGCAAAAAAATAAACGAATAAATATCAAGTTACTTACCGCATATATATCGATGTCGGAAGATGGTGGTGGTGGCTAATTTTCAATAGCTGCAGCGAAGGTTGGCAATAAGTACCGGTGGGAGTGCTTCGTAAACCATGGCATATAATTGTCAGCCGCTTGATATGGAAACATAGCCGGCTCTCCTTCGGGTTGTAGGTGGTTGCGGAGGTCTTTCGAATGGTCGTCGCTCTCAGAAAACGCCACTTTATATTGATGGCGCTTCAAGTTATCTGTCCTCTTTACCTCCGTTAGGCGGATAACTTCGCTGTTTCGAATTTTCTGGAGGTAACCCATTTGTCTGTAGCATCTCTCTGGCATATAAGGCTCCTGAATATCAAGGTACGTCAGCAAGCCCCTGTAAGTGTGAGTGCTACATCTCCAATGTCGAACCGCTTGCAGTTGGGCCACGACATCCAATCCACCTATACGAAATAAATATGTACACCGGGTCACTTACAGAAAATATCAATTTAAAAAGTCACGTATTTATGTAGTCTATCTTAAATTACCTCGTTCATACTCATAAGATCTAGGGCTCGTCCTATGTCTGTGAGGTTATCATCATTCCAGTGTCGGCTCCCATCTCCCTCGTATGCAATGGGGCCTGCACCGACCCTTCTGCTCAGACGGCCTCTATACATAGGAATATACTTCCATATCCAAACCTACAAAATAAACGGATCAATTTCATAATTCTATAAATAACTTCTGACAATTTACGATAAAATTAATGAAATCAAATTAAATTCATTCGTACTTACATGTAGGATATACATGCAACCGCTGATCTGTCCAGCCTTTTCACGGCAAGCCATACCCAATTGTCTGTACAGGTACGCCAATGCACCCGCACCCCATGCAAAATGAGAGGTCGCCCCATGGTTCATCAACAAGTGCATTAGCCTGTAGGATATCGCATTTCCGGACTTATCAGGAAATAAAGTACTACCCAGTAGCAAACACAGATACGCAGAGGCCATCACCGGCTGGTAACCTCCATTATCCACGACATCTTGGATGTAGTTCTTCAATTTGACGATGTTGACTCCACCGTCCTTTGCGATCTGATCTTTCAGGTCTTTCAGCGTAAACCCGAACATTTGCGCTATGGTCGTCCGTAGCGTTGAATCCCCCATGTTGCTAAAATGTGGGGATAACTTCATCCCATTTATGGGCAACCCCAAAATTTGATGGACGTCGTGCAAGGTGACTGTCATTTCCCCCCAAGGAAAATGAAATGTGTTCGCTTCTGGGTGCCACCGTTCAACAAATGCTGAAATTAATGATTCGTCGATTTCTCTGAAGGTCCATTCTCTTAACCCCAGCAATCGACTTTGCTCCACTAGGGTCAGCCACTGTTGCCCTTGACCAGCTCGAGCGATCTCCTTCAAATCATCGATTGCACCGCCCCGAGCGTAACACTTTAGTAGCTTTGCTTCCTAGTCAAGTTGCAAAAAACAAAATATTAGTTTTTCTCAACATAAAATAAATAAGCAATGTTAAAACACACATGAGATAAATTAGAAATAATAAATATGTTCTTACCTCCGGATGATCCCATATATAATGAGCGATATGAGTGTCATAACGAACAAGTAAAACATTGTTGGCCGGGCCGCCACCAAATCCCTGTGGAGGAGGCTCAAGGGCTTCGGGTGGGTTCTCGTAGTATTGCCCACCCATGCCCTCGAATCCGCTGGGCCCAGCGGTACCATAGTATTGCCCAGCGATGCTATAGCGGGATGGCTCGAACGAACCGGAAGGCCGCCGAAGGAAGGTTGAGCGCAGAGCCTCCGAATCTATTCAAGGTCGCCGAAGTCTACATTTTTTAGGATCATATAATTAAACGATGCATACATTCAAATTTCACCATAATCTAAATTGAATCTACACAATTTCATCATACATGATAAAAAACATATTATAAAGTTTCTAAATATTAAAAAGTTTCTAAATTTTATAAGTTTTCTATATTTTCTAGAAACTTTAACCATATAGTGCAATCATAATTTAATCATAATCTAAATAATTTCTTCGCATACATTCTGAACCATAATGTCATAATCAAAATCATATTCAAAATAAAAACCATATTCGAAATTTTCTAAAATATAAAAATTTTCTAAATAAAAAAATTAAAAGCATTTTGCAATCTAAATAATTTCGAAAATATTTTAATTATTTCAATATTTCAAAATACTCTAAGGTTTCAAAATATTCTTACTTTTCAATCGTTTCTAAATTTTCTAACAATTTTCTAAATAAAAAATATAAATCATTTCATAAAATATATTTTTGTAAATATTTAAAATATTCCAATTTTCTCAAATTTCTAAATTCCCTATATTTTCAAAATGTCATAAATAAAAATCATTTCGTAAATATTTCAAATATTCTTAAATTTCTACATTTTTAAATTTTTCTAACTTTTCTAAATAAAAAATATAAATCATTTCGTAAAATTAATTTTCGTCAATATTGTAAATATTCTAAAATTGGGTCAATATTTTCAATATTTTCTAACTTTTCTAAATATTCTAAACAAATGCATATAAATAATTTCATTCATTATATTTTTGTCAATATTTTAAATATTTTAATTTACTTAATTTTCAAAAGGTCCTATATTTCTCAATTTCCTAAATAAAAATCAGTTCGTAAATATTTCAAATATTCTAACTTTTCCAAGTTTTCAAAATAAATAAGTCAAATAATTTTGTTGAAATTAATTTCGTTAAAACTAATTTCGTTAAAATTTTAAATATTATAAGTTTTCTAAATATTCTAAAATTGCCTCAATATTCTAAATAAAAAATAATAATTTCGTAATTATTTAAAATCTTTTATCTAATAATCTAACTATTTTTTATATTCTAAATATTCTAAAATAATCCGAAATAATTTAAATATACTAACTATTCAAATTAATTTCATCATACAATATAACCTTAACTTAAACATAATCTAAATAATTTTTACACAATTTCAAATTTTAAAAATTACGTACCTACTCTCCTCTATGAGGGCGTTCGGGAGAGTATAGCTCAACGAAGGGTTCGGAGGTGTTATGGTAGCTTCTTCTTACCGAACATTCTCGTTTAAATTTTCCGGTTGAGCCGAGGAACTTGCTCCTTCGGAATTTCGGGAAGATTGGCCCCCAAAATATCTCTACATATATTTTTGTTAATTCAGTCAATTTTAATGGAGTAAAAGTAATAAAACCGATTTTTTCGAAATAAAATTACTTACACTAATGTTACCGCGGAATCTTGAAAATCGATCCGACATTCTTTTTAGTGTTGATAGTGACCGGTGGTTGTAACAATTGGAGCGGGGCCGAGCAAAAATTGGAGCGGAGGAACAATTGGAACTGGAGCGGTATGAGAGCGAGCTGAGAGTGAAATGGGGGAGATTGGAGGGGAGGAACAAATGAAAGCCAAAAAAGAGAGGAGGGTCGGGTATTCACGGGGGAGCAGAAGCGGGTCACGAGGCTGCAATTGCCCATTCGGAGCAGCACAGAGAATCGCCACGTGGCGGATTTTCATTGGGCAGAATGGCGGCATGCAGGCACGTGTTTGAAAATGTTGACCGTGCTTTCGGAAGCTGACACGTGGCGTTTTGTAGGCTTTTTGACCGCTGCAGCTATATCGCGGTGGTTATGGACGCGATTCTCAACGACAATGGGCCCCTGCGCGAAGTAAAGCGGTGCGCTTTGCTGATCTTTGCGGTGCGCCTCCGATTGCCCGAATAAATCTAAGATTGAAAATTTCAAGCCTCTAAATTAATATATTTTTTGTTAAAAAGTTTTATTTTTTTAATTTGAAATTACTCTAAATTAAAATTTAATACAATTTTATTAATAGATATAAATTATTTATAAAATTAACTTGATTTAAATCCTAAATTATGAAAAACATCAAAAACAAAATGGCAATCAAATTTGAAAAGCATCTATGTCCAATGCTACACTTCCATGGGAAAAGTACTCTTTTGATGAAAGTAGTGTTTTTTAAAACTTTTTGTTTTAAAAAACGTAAAAAAATAACTTAGTGAAAAAAAGGAAAGAAAGTCGGCGCCTCAACTTCTCCTGAACCATTTCCTTGTCACTCCGTCACAGCAACCACTGAGAACCATTTCACTCTTTCATACCGAAAATGGCAAACAAATTTGAAAAGCAACGCTCTCCCATATATCCCACCACTCTTTGTCCTTGTCCTCAGAAACTTTGCTGCTGTCGAAATGGAGGAAGCTTCGCGAGCATCAGTCACCGGCACCCCTTCCTCAGCTCCGCCTCCTCGCTCTGTGTCTCGGATCACTTCCGAATCGGCCTCACGAGTTAGCGCGCCTCAAAACTCCGCGACGGACTCGGAAAATCGGAGGATTGAACTGGAAGCACAAGGCCTAGGGCTCGAGGAGGAGGAGTCACAGAAGCAGCAGCAGCTTCTGGATCTGGAGGCATCCACACTACAGCAAGGGGCAAAGGCGATGGAGGAGATGAGGGACACATTTGGATATGGAGAGAGATATTGCAGGCGTTTCGAGTTGGAAATGAGGAAGCTAGAGATGGATTTGGAGGCTGCCATGAGATCGGCTGGTGACGAGGCTGTGGAGTCACCTCAGGATGTGATCGAAGATACTGGTGCTACCTTTCAGGGAAATGAGGACTCGCAAACTTCAGGTACTTTGAATCACATGAATAAATACAGTATTAACTTGCAGAGAATAATGCAAATCGTTCATCTGTTAATCTGTCTACAAGCAGTTTCTTGATTGTTCTAATTGATTTCTGTATTCAGTTATTGGTTTTTTGTTTTTGTTAACTTCTTGATCGCCTTAAATGAAGCTGGCAAGATCAGATTAGAGGAGAAGGAGAAAGTGAAGTTCCAGGAGTTGGTTCGTAGGTTTGAACCTTCAGTAAGAGAGAATAGTGAAATGAAGGCTGAAATTTCCATGTTCAAAACGGAGAAAAGCCAAGACTTGGATAGAGTTCTCCATGAGAAGTTGGCTATGGAGAAGCAAAATTTAGAGCTCCGTGAGAGAATTGAGGCATTGGAGAGTGAAAATGGGAAAGAAGTTTGTAAGCTAGAAAAGGCTACAACTGATCAACCTGCCAGAATTCTCGAGGTGAATGAGGCTCTAAAAGCCGTTAATGTTGAGCTTGAGAAGAGGATTGAGGTTTTAGAGATGACAAGGGAAGCTGAGAAGAGGAGCATCAGGGATGAGAACGTGAAGAAGGTTTTGGAGCTAGATCAGAGAATCAATGTCTTGGAGAAAGAGAATAGAGAAAAGAGTGAAGAGATCAAGCGGATTTTGGGGGATAAGACAGCCGTGGAATCTAAAGAGAGAAAGTGGATCGAGGAGGTGAAGAAGACCGAGGAGAAATGCAGGCGATTAGAAGCTGAGAAGGGGAAGTTAGAGATGGATCTGGATGCGGCTGAAAAGAGAGCTGCACTCGGTTATGACAAAGTGCTAAAAAAATTAAAGGCTGCTGAGGCCAAGATCAAGGCTCTGAAGGAGTGCAAAGATGGTGAACTTGCAATGTTAGTCAAGAGAAATAAGCATTTTGATCGCGAAAAGATTAGGATTAAGGAGGGATTGCAAGACTGGGTCCTCAAAATGGAACAAGCCGTGAACAGGTTTACAGGGGCTACTTATATATCTCATGTGGTTAAGCAGAGTAAGGAATGTGAGGATTTACAAAGCTCAGGTACTTGGACTATAACTCTATGCTCATCATGATTTCTTATTCTTTCATTTTAAGCTTACATATTATGCCTATGAACAGTATGAAGTGTCATTCTTTCCATGTTTTTGCTTTCATTATCTTTCTGGCTACAACTCATGATCTCTTCACACGTTTGAAGTCTATCCAAACTGAATCATGGTAAATTGATTGGTTTGTTGTATCATTATTTCTCACCCTTCTTAGATCATTCTCTATGATGAGAACAGCTGGCTTACCTTTATTGTTCATTTGGTTGCATATAATGTCAGAGCCGCTTAGCAAAGATGACTTGAGATTGACCTGACCTAGTGAAAAGCAAAATAAGGACATACTTGTTGACCATTGACATTTCATACCCCAACTCTGTGGTTTCCTGTGTTAATCTTGTGCATCAGCCTACGTTTTATAATTGTAGGTCCATTTTCGAATAAAAACTAATATCTCATACCTGTTGGTGGAATAATATAAAGTCAATTGAGGAAGTTGGACGAGGATAATCAACAGTATGCTTGATGCTTTGTTTTCTGTCTACTAACATAGCTCACCAGACTCATCTTTGGTTTCATATCTCTTCAAATATAAAACTTGTATCTTGTCATGTATATAGTCATTCATTTGCTACTTTCAACAAGCAACTTCTCAATTGACTTGAATGGATTTTCATTAAGACATCTAATATTATCAATCTTCGTACCTTTTAAACGAAGCTTGGAAGAAGAGTTTGGAGGAGGATGAGAAGATGAAAGCTAAGGAGTTACTATTGAGGATTGAAGTTTTGGAAAAGGAGAAGGAAGAAATGGAGGCTGAAGCTTTGAAGTTAGAGAGGAAGGTCAGTATGGTAAAGGAGAATGCTTTGAATATGAATATTACTTTGGAAGTCAAGGAAAAGAAAATTACAGAGCTTGTGCAGAGAATCGAGGACTTGGAGAAAGAGAATATGGAAACGGAGGTCAGTTATGCAAACAGAGAGAGGAGTGAGATGGAGAGGATTTCGAAGGAGAAGGTCGACATAGAAGCTGCAAAGAGGACTATGAAGGAGGAAGCTGAGAGGGAGATTTCGAAGCTTGTCAACAAAATTAAGATTTTTGAGAGAGAGAAAAGGGAACTTGAAGAGGAAATCATGCAGAAGGATGAAGTAATCAAGGTCATAGTGCAGGAAAGTGAATGCTTGGAGGATAAGATAAAGAAACTGAACAATAAGATGGCTGCAAATTCAGCAGAAGGCACAAAGTTATCACGACGAGTGGATCTTGCAAGCAATATTTGCATCTTGGATATCCCTGCACAGAATGAAGGTATATATGTTACCTCCTTTTTTGTTTTTATATTATTTGCTTGGGCGGTTCAATTTCATTGTAAAAGTATTTGCTTACTGTGCCTTGGGAAAATGTGGGAGGGAGTTGCTTTTCTTGCTAATTATGTACTCCCTCCGTTTCACAATAAGTGTCGTTTTAGCTCTTAACACAGTTTTTAAGAAAAGCAATCATTCACTTTAAAACTTACAACTTTTTCTTAATCTTACCACTCATTACATTTTTTTGGCCAAAGCATGAACAACTTTAGTCAACAAATACACATTCCAATAAAAAATATCATCATTCCCCCCTATTAAATCACTTTGAAAACCTAAAACGACACATATTATGAAACAAATTTTAAGTGCTAAAACGACACTTATTATGAAACGGAGGGAGTATCATATTACTAAAAGAAATCAGATGCTGACTTCTTACTCCAGGCCGTTGGAGTATTTCTTTTCTTGTGTAATTTCATTGTGGAAGTATTTTCAGGTGCTGCATTTTGTTTTGTTGACACGGTAGTCATAATAATTTAGCATATGCATGTGCAGGTCACAAATCTGCTCTCTTTACTCAGTCAGATGAGCACAACAGAAGCTTGAAATATGCTGTTGCTGCAAATATCGATATCAAGAGTGAAGATAAACTGAACAGTGCAAATGCCTGCAAAAGTAAACGACCTTTGCCGGAGAATTTGACTGAAGATGCTGTTTCTCTTGGCGGATCTGACAATAGCTCCACTGCAAAACGTGCAAGACGAGGGCGACAGACGTTAGTGTAAAGTACATGTAAATACAGCAAAATGATTCTTTTTGAGGAGACAAAGCAGTGGTCTACGTACATTTAGCCAATGCGTTTGCTTTTGAAGATATAGATGATGCATGTAATTAGCAAACCTCAACCGTGACAATTCTAAGATTCTTGATACACGCAAATGTAGTATTGGCTACTAACCATACGATTCAATCTTTCTGGGTCCAGTTCATCCGTTTCTTGGCAGATTACTCGAATGCTTCATAAGTCAGAACTACAACTTTTATTTGATTTTAATTTGTAAAATACCCATACCTCAAGGGTTCATATGACATTATCAACACTGTCATATTACCATCTTCAACAGGGAAAAGGGCCTTAAGTAAGATTAAGCTACTTACAACGGATACAATTTGGAAGTCTACACTAACTCTTTAGCCTCCTACTTTGATTTCCTGTAGAGCCAAACCCAAGGTTTTGAATGTGACGGCACTGTCTCATGTCTCCATCATGGAAGGTGGTCTCAGCAACTGGTTAAATACCTAGTTCTTATTTTTTTGTACAAGAATTTTCAATTGATTACACATTACCATACCAACTGTACAAACAAATTTTACATACATACATACATACAGTATAGGCCCTAATTAAAGAGCCATTAACCAGATCAAAAACCACAGCAAAATATCCAGCAGTAGCAGTGGAACTCATGTAGTGTGTTCAGCTCATTCGACCATCGGCCAGAATCAGAATTCTGATGGTGTCTTGTGAGAATTGTCACGATTCGGCTACAGAGTCTGGTTGAGATAATGGATCTTCATTTCTTCCACCAATATTACATTTACAGAGAGGACATCTAGCATTTATCCTTAGCCATCTATCCACACATTCTGCATGGAAGAAATGAGAGCAAGGAAGCTCCCTCAACTCATCATTGTCCACGTAACCAGTTAGGCAAATGCAGCATACCTACATTTCCCCAAATAGAAACAACTTCAAAATGGAATCTTGCTTGATAATGGAACATGTAAAGATTGGTTTCATTGAAACAGCATGCAAAAATAAAGCAATTGGCAATCTGCCTTTCGAAACACACATTCTTTGTCGATCAATAACACTTTAAAATTATGTAAGCTTGAGCTTGGTTCATCCTGTAATGGAATGAGAAAAACAATTAACTTGCTTTATTTCTTTTTATAAGAGCTTGGTTCATCCTGTAAAACTATGATATCGATCCTTTACCCTCCCAAGTCTTATTACCATCTTTTGACCAGACTAACAGTTCCGCACACATATTCGCCCCTAAACGATTAACTTACTACCCACAAAATCCATTCAGCCAAGCAAACTAAGTGGTTTGTCAAAGAGGCAATAACTGCATGTCAAATATCGCAATTATATAAAAAAAAATAATGTTTTTTTAAGGAAATAAGGACTCACAGCATCTTCCCGAGAGATGGCACGCTCCTTTTCTGTTCCAGCTCCTACAAGTCCACCTTCAAGTCCTTCTGGGTTAGTTTCTGCAGAGCTTGTAGTTTCATTTTTCTTTGTTGTGAACTTGTGGGTAGGTAGTGCATTAATGGATTCTTCGCTAGCTCCTTGAACCTGATTGCGGTCCTCACGTATCCCAAGAATTGATATTATGCATGGCAGACAGCAGCATATCATAGCACAGAGAATGAATGGCATAGCATATCCAATACAGCTCAACGTAAGATACACGATACACAACCTGAAAGATTCCCCAGAGGAGAAATGTAGGAATCAAACCACACAAAAGAACAACAAAAATCATTATTATTGATACGTGATAGCTACCTGTACAAATTCGGAGCTTCAGAAACAGAGGAGTGGCCACCAAAGATCCAAACATTTCCAACCACAAACCAGACAGCAAAGAAGCAGTCTAAACCCATCTTAAGATGGTCCACTACTAGACTAAGCCTGCAAGCAAAAATCGAGAATTATATTAAACCACATGGCAAAAAGCAGACAAGTAGCATTAATGCATAAGCACAACTGAAGCAGCAGTTACATACTGATTCAAAAGCATAGAAATTGGTTACCTGGGATTAATAACTCGTACTGTCTGACCATTATACGTAGCACCAGATGTGCTTACATGATCTTGCTGCTCAGGCTGGTTTATTGATATAGTCACATAAGAACTTTGATCCACTACTGAATGTCCTCGGGAAGCGTCCTCATTCAGTTGAGATAACCTTTGCTCACTACCCTGGTTACGGTGAAGATAACGCCAGTAGATTATGGGTAGACTGCCAACACATCCAGCAGTATAACCCACAATCCAAGCAAATAATGGAGCCCGGGGCTTTTCATCTCTTGAAAGTGACAAAACAGCCACAGATGCTATTATCTGACTCAATGTAAACACAAGTTCAAGAAATATCCAAAAGCCAGAATTCAAAGGGCTCCATTGGCGGCGGTGTCTTGATCCTTCATCGCTCCTGGCAGCAGAAAAGTTCCTGGTGTCTTCAGGCAGAGAATTTGAAGAGGAATGAGTATCATCTACTTGAATGCTAGTACTTGAGCTGCCTTCACGGTTAGATGGGCTCACACGCCCATGAATACCATAATCAGATGAATCAGATGCAGATGCATCACTTCCTGTTTCTATGTGAATGGCCCGTTCATTAATCACATTGCTATGACATCGATCCGTGAGTAAAGGATACTGATCGGTTAAAGTCTCATGTACTGGTTCTTGGGATACAATGGTCATATTCTCTTAACGAAGTTCTCTCTTCCAGAAGTCAGATTATATAACACAGAAGCAGGTCCTTTTCCTAGTATTGTCCAGCAGGCAACAGCTCCACTATGACTCCTCCTGCAGTGCAATAACACCATATTTCACGACCATTAGATAACATTCGCATCCCAACCACCATACGAGGTGAGAGAGAAAGAGGGGAATTAGGAATAGTCATATCAGTGCTAGGCCAGGGATGGG
This sequence comes from Polygonum maritimum, assembly GCA_963924305.1. Lineage (NCBI taxonomy): Eukaryota > Viridiplantae > Streptophyta > Magnoliopsida > Caryophyllales > Polygonaceae > Polygonum > Polygonum maritimum. The sequence goes on along the minus strand of OZ002728.1, from coordinate 18,144,723 downwards.
TATGCCTGGAATAAGGTTACTATTCCTGGACAGTTTGATTCCAACCTCCAGCCAAACCAAAGAGATGCCAAAACTGATTCCTGATATGGAATCCAGCCTACCAAATAGGCCCTAAAAGAAAAGAGAAAAAGGCCTAAACGTAAACTTATATAGCAATTGCACACAATACCAAATCATTCACAAGTATCATGGCCCCAGGAGGGAGGGTGGATTAAATTAGTTCGTCAGCTGATTAGTTTCTCTGGCCACATAAGCGTAGCAGTCGAACAAGCAATGCTACGAGAAAACTAACCTGCATGTAATGAAGCTGATAACATTTTCTCCGCAACCAAACAGAAAGAATATGGGAAGAACAGGAGAAAGAAACCAAAACCCTAAATTGCAACAGCTGTTGAAAAACCAACAATGGAGCTCGAATTCATCAAATTCTTCGTCAAGAACCTGAGAAACCTCCGTCAATTACCCCAAACCCAAAAGTTGTCTAGCTTGTCAAAACGAATTTCTTAAGAATAACAATGAAACGTGAGTAATTGTCCTCCAGAGCATGAAGATTGACCAAAGTAGATACAAAAACCACAAGAAAGGATTATGAGGAAACCTCACCGAGTATCCTTGGAGTTGGCCGAGAAAGAAAGGTGGGAAGGCAATTTCTTGAGGTCGTCGCTTAGCGCTTACTGTTTAGGAGGAGGAGAAGGAGAGAGAGAGAGGACTTGTGGAGGTTGGAGAGAAATTGTGACATGAATGAATATTTGCTATTTCCTTATTCGGCATTCCTTCACCGTGTAATGAATGTTACACTACCCTCATCTTATTGGCTAGAAGGCCCGAAAAGTATATTCTAGTTATCTATCTATGTATAAACCTATAAAAAAGGGTTTTATTTAATGATCCACATCTTATACAAACTAGCTTTACCCGTCGTACCATGTACGAATATGTTTTAAATCTTAAAATTATGTTAGCAACGAATTTATGCACATTTAATTTCACTTACCAATAACTATGATAGCACTATTATATTTAAAGTAAAATTTAATTGGATATCTTTTCTCATTGATCAATTCATCAAACACATAGATCAATTGCAAAACGTGCCATATGACATATGTGAATATCAAAACGTAAATTATAATATGTAAAAATAACGCACTTGCTTAGATCAATTCATCAAACGTAAAATTATAATAACATGGATATTTAGAGATAACGTAAAATTTAGATCAATTCATCAAACGTAAAATTTATAACGTCGTGGATATTTAGAAGTAACGTACATGGATCAATTGGATATTTTTTCTCTTTTTATTCATTTCTCTTCTCTTTATGTGATTTTCAATTTACAATTCATTCATGTGTTAATATTTATAGACTTTTAGGATGAATTTAGATTGTATAGATAGACAAATTTTGGATATTTTATAAATATATGATATTATTTTCATGGTGACCTAAATATGTTTTTAACAAAACATACACATGATTGTATGTAATTTCCTAAATAAAATCGATCATATGTACGGAATAATAATCAAATCATCATCACACCACCACGATCTTTATATAACTTAAAGTTTCGATATGATGATTTTGATTTGTGTACCAATTTCAAAAGCAAATCTTATTTCAATAAAATTTTGTTCGAAAGGGGCTACAAAATCACAGAACATCTAACTCAACCAAAAAAAAAAATTCACAGAACATCTAAACCTAAGCAACCACAAAATCAAAGATTTAGTACGTAATATTAAAAAAACAATTGTAAAATTAGATAGATACAATTGATCAATTAACGTAATTGTAAATTAATTGATCAATAAAAAGATTTAGCTTCACTATCCATATTATTTTTTATCAAATGACTGCTTATACGTAATGTTATGTCAAGGGAATGCCAGGATCTATGTATTATTCTGATATATCAATAGATGGTAATTAGATAGATACATATTAGAATTTTTTAATTGTAAAATTAGTAAGGATAGATAATTAATTTAATATGGGGTGGGGCCAAAACTAACGTGGAGGCTCGATATTCTGATAGATATCAAAAAAATATTTTGATAGATTATGGATATAGATATTATTCTGATATGTCAATATATGGTAAATAGATAGATACATATGAGAATAGATAATTGACTTATAATGAATTTATATGTGGTGGGGCCAGAATTAACGTGGAGGCTCGAAATTCTCCGGCTTTAATATATAGTATAGATTCCTATAGTTTTTCATGTCTCATTAATACCCTCAAATTTCAATATTAGCTACCTCTATTATGGACCTCACCTATTAATTGGCTTTTGCAAAACCGTTTTATAATTAAGCTGGTGACTAATCAATGGGGCTAATTTATTTTTGGCGTTCCTTTTCAAGTGGTGCCTGTTCGGATGTCTCATTAATACCCTCAAATTTCAATATTAGCTACCTCTATTATGGACCTCACCTATTAATTGGCTTTTGCAAAACCGTTTTATAATTAAGCTGGTGACTAATCAATGGGGCTAATTTATTTTTGGCGTTCCTTTTCAAGTGGTGCCTGTTCGGATGCTTTCGAATTGGAGCTTTGCAGGGTTATGGTTGAGTTGAAATAGAAGAATTTAAAAGGCTGCCATTAGTTACACCATACAGTGTAAGAGAAAAACGTCATACATTATGACTGAATGCAAAAAGGTTGAAGGGGTAGTAAAACTACGTAACTTCCCTGCTCTTATGGCTGAATTGAAATAAGAATTTAAAAGTCTAACATTAACTACCCCATACAGTGATAAAAAAAAATACATAAAATAGCTTTCCTACACAAAATAGAATAATTCATGTACAATTTTGACCATACAATGATAAAAAAATTACGCAATACAAAAATTTGATGACATTAAGTGACAATATTATTCAAGGTTGGGAATTGAAAAGGTTAGAAGTAATTGACAGCATTGATCTCTCTAGGGTGTTACATTTTTGCCCATCCCTTACTCATTTACCTACACATTTTGAAACCCATAAGTCAGAATTCCATCCATATACATAGATATATACCATGAGTAATTCACATATCTGAAGTCCCTATAAATAGATTCATACCCAAGAGAACCATTACCAGTATTCTAGATCTCATCCCACGCTACAAAACAATTGATCTTGCCTATTCAAGTTCCTAAATGAGTTGATGGAGGGCATGAGCTACGAAATCCAAACAATGATATGTCGTAAATGGTATGTCTACAAAACATGATTTCCCTTCACATGTAAGTCCACTAATCATTCATTTTTTGTTTTGCATCATGAACATGATCGATTTCCCTGAATGTACATGAGGTTCTATTCATTTACTAAAGAGAAGTCATAGGTTAGTCTATATTAATCCAAAAACACCTCAAGGGTACAAGTTGTTAAAAGAGTGCAACTGATTGAGTTTAGTACTAGGGAGGGGCAGATTGAAGTGAAGAGGGATCCCAGGGTATAAAAAAAATGCAATTCACACTTTGTAACAGGGCCAGAGCAGCTAGGTTAACTTTCAGGAAGACCTATCCATCATAGCGCACAGTGGGATGAAGAACAAATCAAATGCACCCTTTCAGAAGAAGACCCAAAGGTATGTAATCAAATGGAAATTTGTAAACCTACATACAATCATTACACAATATATATATGAAATGACAAAATATCCAAGAAAATAAAGAAGACTCTTTTTAAGCTACTGTACATATTACTGTCTATGAAGACTCTTTTTAAATGATCAAGCACTCAAATATACATGATGAAGCCTACGTAAATGCAATAGAGAGATGCCAAGAAAAAGGGACAGATCATAACTGAAGTTCTCAAGCTGCAGTACGTGAAAGAACTCATGACCCTTGATATATTAATTATTTCTGCAATGTATCACTATGTTTGCATTATATTTGTATTTGTGTCCCTTTGAAGAATCTCTATGTGTCCCTTTGAAGAATCTCTATGTTTCACATTGGAAAACTTAATATACCACAGATCGCTCAACATCTTTAATTGTATTTCCACGTACATTTCACACGGTATCAATATTTACAATTTTCGATCATTTGGTATTGTAATCTCATTGATGATTTTTCTTATTGCACAGGAACGTATGTACAATTGCTCAAAACATGCACAATGAACAGGAAAAACAAAGGAAAAAGAAGAATAGACGGACCGTCAGCGAAAGCAGGAGGAGATTGCTCATTGTTTTTTTGAGTAACAAGAGTGTCAAACCAGAAAGGGGCGTGTTTGACCTTCGCGATGACCTCAAAGAAGACGGCGAGGACGTTGGCGTCGAAGAGGATATGGAGGTGAGCCCAGACCCGACTGCGATGCCGTTGACCAGAGGTTGAAGGCCTCGGAGGCGGACAGGCGGCTGCCGTCGGTGATCAGGCCGGCGATTTAGGAGAGCGGGACGAGATTAACCGAGGCCGTGATCGTGCCCCGGAGTGGGAGGCACGAGGTGGTGTTGGTGTTGAGAAACTTGGCCAAAAAGGATGAGAGATGGAGAGATTTGGGGTTTGGAATGAAGGGAATGAGAGAACGAGATAGAAAGAAGCCCAAGGAAGAAGAGCTAAGAGGGTGTCACTCAGTATTTTGTTAGTCAAGGGTACTTTTAGTACATCAGGCTTTTTTTACAAATAGTACTAATTACATTTTCGTCTTTATAATGTATGCCAAAAAAAAAGGATAAGCTTATAACTTAATGGTTTTAATTGAGACCTTTCAAAAGTTAAAATTTAAAAATAAAACAAGTCTTCATGCTATATTGAGTGTCAACCATTTTTTGATAATTAATACTGAAATTGCTTCAAAACAAAGATCGAGTATAAGATAGTTTATGACAATCAAACTCTATATGGTGGAGTATTATACTTTCAACTTAGTGGATTTGTTTACTACATGTGTCTCTTTTAAATTGTTGGTTGAGGTTTGTTACTAAGGTTCGTTGTACTTTAATCCAACAACGGCTTATATACCGGGGTTTTATATTATTAAGTAAAATTGAAAATTTTGGCAAATAATGCCCAATTCAATTGGCTTAATTGGAAACTTTAAATTTAATTTAATAATCAATGTATAATCTTCTATATATTATAAAAATGAAATGTTTGTATTACAATTATATAAAAGAGGCGTATAAGGTTAATAAAAAAATTATTTAAGTATAGGGTGTCTGCTCTCTCTCCTATCCATATAAGTAAATCCAAATATATTACAATCAACTAAAGTATATTAAAAGGGTGATTCAAGGACTCATTTTAGATCATCAAACCCGTTTTAAATGTCAAATTAATATATGAGATAATCAATAGTTCAAGGCTAACCTCTTAGGGTAGCCAAATGGTTGTTAGAAGCACCAATCCATTCAATTTAATCTAGCAAAACGGTCAAAAGTTAAATAATAGTTACATTCTCAACCTTTACACGTACTCACAAGTAATAATTATTCTTAATGAATTAAAACCCTATTTTCTCAATAGAGTGATTGGAATGTTGAACATAAAGGTTGATACATTATCGATCATCACCTTATACTTCGTAACAATGTACTCAGTTACTCACAATCCACTCCAATTTCAAAAATCAACCAGAGGTACACTGAATGCACGTATAATCAACTCTCCAAAGGTGCATGCTTAATTAGTTGATCAACTTCGACTAGAGGGGTCAAACAGGTCGGGTCAGGTGGATTCGGGTTCGATCTTTTCGGATTCGGATTGAGTAAGGGTTCGGGGCAATCAGGTTACATGTCAAGTTAGGTTGGGTCTTGACAGGTTATTGTGCGGGTTCGGGTCGACCTAACAGGTCAAAATTTTGAATTTTTAATGATTATTAAAATAATGTTATGATTAAATAATAATATTTAATAATAAAATATTATTTTTAATAGATTTCATAACAATATTTTATTTATAATAGTTTTTATGATAAAATATATTATAATATTCACGAGTAAATATATTTATTCTACATATATATAAACTATCGGGTCAGATTGGGTTGAAACCCGAAACTAATCTAAGTTGAAGCAACATGTCGTAAATCGCCAAATTTTACACTAACCCAAGTCATGACCGGAGAAGAATATTAACTCATCGAGTTTATTAATTTTATAATTTTACCTATATTTCTACATTTAAATCAACGTAGAAGAAGTATGTATAAAAAGAATATTGCCCCCTGCGGTACGCAGGGGTCAGCATACTAGTTTTTAATAAGATAAGGATTAGGGTAGTCATATTTTCCATAAAAAAAGTAGTCATAATTGAACTCGTCTATCAATTCTATAAGAAGCCGAACGGAATAGCCATAGGCATAAGTCTCGTTATTGAATGACTAGGACCTTTTTCATTAAAAAAAAGTTAATTATTTCTCATCTAAATAATGATTCCATGTTCTGATTTTTTTTTTTTGGGTGGGAAAAGGGCATAAAAACCATTCCATTAAAGAAAAGAAAAGAGAAAAATTACATCATGATTCTACGAGAAAATATAACACCTCCTAAGTCATCTAACAAGATTTTTTATTTTGATAAAAAAAAAACAAGATTTTCCTAAAACCAGGAGGTGGTTCCAACAAAAGTTGATAGCCAAGAAAATTTGGGGATGGACGGTTCGTGAGCATATCATATGCTCTATTGTTTTCCCTAAAGGTGTTGCGTAAAGATATGAGCCAATCTCGTTTTATGTTGCCTTGAAAATTTTGAACTAGGCATGAAAGCGGGTGGGTAGGAGCAACCATCATCTTGAGCCGTCTAATCATCAACTCGGAGTCGATCTCGACTTGGACCCTTCTATGTCCTTGGTCCCACGCCATTCGCAGCCTATAGAGAACACCGCAAAGCTCAACTTTTGGTGTTGTATCACTCCCAAGGTTTGTCTTGAAGCCACTGTCCCATTGCCCTCGATAATTACGAATGATTCCCCCTGCATCCGTTGGCCCTGGGTTTCCTTTAGATGCCCCATCACAATTAAGCTTAACCCATACCTCGTCCGATACAATCCACCCCACCACGATCTCTCCTTGTCTGCAGCTCGAGGCCCCTTCCTTGCCCGCTAAAGTAGCTTGTTACAACTCCCTTGCTCACCCCAAAGAAAGGACACCTTATCCATTCCTTCCTCATCCCTATTGAACACCCTTTGATTTTTCCATTTCCATGCCCATTAAAGAGTTGTAGCAAATAGGCAATTACACTTTCCCACATCCCCAATCTATGTATGACAATCTAGGTTTTTTTTGCAAGCCACACATCAAACATAGGCTCAAAGAGCTGAGCATGATATTGTTGGGAACTAACCATTGCAAGATCGATTTGATCCATTTACAGTTTCGCAAGAGGTGTTCAAGCGTCTCATATCCCTGCTTGCACGATACATGTCTATTGTTAGAGCTAGATGCCTCCTCACCCGTTCAACATTTGTCAAGACTCTTCTCCGACAAGCAAGCCAAGTGAAGACTCAGACCCTCTCTTGAATGAATTTCTATATTGGTGTCTTAAGTCCGCCTTGTCACAAATCAGCTTATAGGTTGAACTAGTTGAGAAGCACCTTGTTTGTGTCTCTCCACATGCAACCACATCAACTTTGTCTCTATAGTCAGTGAGGCTCATAGCTACAAGCCGAAGAAGCACCTCTGTAGGCAAATCTCCAATAAACGCCTCCCATTTCCATCCCTTGCTTTCGACCCAATAATCCAAATATTAAATCAAAATATGAAATACTAACCAACTTGTTTGCCTCGTCCCAACAAGCCTCTCTATCATCCATTTTCGTATCAACCTGAATCGACAGACCCCCGGTAATGAGCACCTCAACATCATCACCATCGTCTGGCACCACACCACGATCCACGATGATGATGTGAAGTGTTGCCCAATCAAATTTAAAATAAAAACTACCAATTTAAATTGTATGATTTCGTATACAACAAATGGAGAAAAAGTTCACATCAAAAATATCTGACTAAATGCCTATGTTTTGACAACATAATCAAGTGATACATACACAACTGTTTCCAAGTTTTTTACTACTCAAAACTCAATTGTTTCCCTTTTTAATTACGTTTTAATAACTTCCAAATCAAATTTCAAATCAGGTTTACAAATCACCACGAACAATAAAATCATGCAATATTCTAATTATGACTTCATTTTCCATTTACCTTTATCAAAAGTGTATAAACATTATTGATAACTTTGAACAAAGAAGAGACAACGTACCGCATTAAAGAAAATCCTATTTTACAATAAGCAACAATTGAGAAGTAAGACTATCTCTAGATGGACACAAACACTACTAACCTTCCAGAGATTTTGGGCTCATCAATCATATATAAACACAACACAGCTATAATATCCAGAGAAATAACTTGTAGCACCACTAAGTGAAGCCTTTCTAATGAAACATTAACAAATCTTGTATGCATTTTAGCTTCACTAATCACCTATAGACACAACAAAGCCTTAACGAATCAAGCAAGAACTTAGACCAAAAGAACGCGCCCACGCGCACGCATTAAGGGTAAAAATGTTTTATATCTTTCCTCCATTTGTGATTTAAGGGTAAAAATGTATGACTATGCATGTAACAATACTTGTGCCCCTTATCTAACCAATCAGGCTTTGTATCTTTATGACAATCTGGACAAGCAAGTGCACCCTTAATACTCCAACCAGAAAGATTAACATATGCTGGAAAATCATTAATTGTCCACATCAACATTGCATGCAAGTTAAATGTCTTTTTACTATACACATCGTATGTCTTAACACCAACTTCCCACAGATCCTTTAACTCATCAACTAATGGTTGTAGAAACACATCTATATCGTTTCCTGGAGATTTAGGACCTGGGATTAAGAGAGACATTATCATGCTATCACTTTTCATACACATCCATGGAGGCAAGTTATATGGAACCAAAAACACAGGCCATATGCTATAAGAACTACTCATTTGAGATGAAGGATTAAAACCATCACTAGCTAATCCCAATCTGACATTTCTTGGATCAGCTGGAAAGCTAGGAAAACATTCTTCAATAAACGTCCATGCCTTCGAATCTACTAGATGCCTTAATGTCCCATCATCTACTCGACTTTGCTTATGCCAACGCATATATCTAGCAACCTTAGAAGACATATACATCCTTTGAAGCCTAGGAATTAATGGGAAATGACGTAAGACTAACTGAGGAATTCTCTTCCCTTTTCTAGGTCTGTCATCTGCCTCACTATCAGTACTATCCAGTTGTTCTTGGCCAACATGCTTCCATCTAGAGGACCCACATTTAGGACAAACATCGCAATCTGCATTCTCTTTTCGGAATAAAATGCAATGGTTGACACATGCATCAATCTTAACATAATTAAGACCTAAATCCTTTGTATACTTCTTTGCCTCATAAGTTTTTTTTTGGAAATGTTTCATCAAAATCAAAAGCTTAATGTAATGCGTTAAGGAGCATCGAAAAAGACTTATCACTCCACTTATGGCTAACTTTAATATGGAGCAAGGTAATCATAAACTCTAGCTTTGAGAAAGTTTTACATCTTGGATACAAATCCTCCTCAGCACTTTTCAATAGCCTTTCAAAGTTTTCAGGTATCTCATCTGTCCCTTGATTAAATTCAGCACTCATACCCAAACTATTACTCCTTAAACAAGCTGCAGGCCTAATATTTGCCTCTTGCAATAGCGGTCCCATATCATCTCTAAGCAAATCATTATCAGAAATATAAGAATCCCCTTCTTCCTCAATATCTATACCAGATTCTGTAGCATCTTCACCATGAAACTCCCATGGATTACAATCATTCTTAATCCCATATTGCATCAAGTTCTGCCACATTGTATCTCTGTCTTTAAATAAGGCCAGCAAGCAATTATTGCAAGGACACCTCAACAGAGCTCTCTCATCTCTTCCATTAAATGCAAATTCCAAAAATGCATTCACACCTTCTACATACTTTGGTTGTCTCCTATCAAATGTTGACCTATTGATCATCCACATTCGATCCATAACCTTGGTTCAAGTCTACCAAATAAGTTAATTTTAGATGATTCGTTTAAATTAATATCTTCAAAGAGATGAATTTGGTAAGATTTTTAAAACTAAAATTTTAGTAGATATGATTAGTTGTTTATGTTTCTTAGATTCAAATAGCAAAGATTAAGACCCTTCCTACTACTTGCTATCATGCAATTCATACAATTATACTATAATCAGAATGATTTCAGCACATTTTCAATAAGATATGCAACAAAAATTAAGAAATAAGATATGCAGAAATACAACATTATTGAGGCATGGGTAGCAACAACACTATATTATAAGAAATTTCCAAAAACAATAATAATTGTATTTAAAACATGTTTAGGCAGTATAGCATTTGAACCCATAAAAACTTTTGTTGTCTATAGTTAATTATACATAGATGTTAATGAAATACACGCTACCAGCTGATAACAATAGAGAGCAGATGTTAATGTAACTCATCAATAGAAAACAGATGCAAGCATTACCCCTGTCCTTTGTTGATTCAACCCTCCACTGGTAACAATCACTAGATAACGTCCTCGAGCAAAAACCTTATCAACTCCTGAAGTGTTAACAACGTGGATTAAGTGAACAAACCCAATAGAAATTTCAACTGAGTGTACTGGAAATTGAACAATTAGAAACCAAATGCAAAAGCAAGATCCATGAAAGCACTTCTAGTGATAGGTTTCTCCATATTTTACTTCTCACATTTATCATAAATTGAATGACAACAAGCTTAAAACAAGGACATACATTCGAGATGGGGCATTTTACTTGCATTAGAAAGTAGAAAACAAAAAGTATTATACTCGACAAAAAGTATTATACTCAAAAGGAAAATGATCAATCTCAATTGTTTTCATCAGTAAACAAGAGCATTTTAGTAACTAGACAGTGAGGATCAACATCCACAACTCTCAATCATGAAGGTGAAAAGCCAAGAAAGTGGTCAGATAGCTAATCCTGATAGAGATACTAGCCACGTGCTATATGCTACAAATCCCTCTTTAGAGTTTACAAAGTTGATGAACATGAGCAAGTAGAGAAAGTAAGAACAGAACTCATCAACCATAACATTCAATAAAATCGAGTTCAAATCAAAAGCCAAGAAAGCAAGCATAACATTCAGCAACCATACCAGCGTAAAATAAACCACAATTGAAGAGTTCACAATAGTTGAATATAGATCCAATTAACACCAGAGAGCAAATCCACCAAAATCGAGTGAGCAAAACTCTGAAACAGTAAGTCTCGGTTGTAAACAAAGAAAGGAAGTACACGAAGAGCAGCTTACTTCTCTGATGAGCAGCTTACACGAAGCAAAGAAAGATAGAGGGGCTAGGGTTTCTTACCGGTAGTGACGAAACGGCCACGGGGCTAGGGTTTCTTCTTGTCCTGCTTGGAAGAAGAGAGTAGACGAGACTGTGAGCGAAGGAGGACCGGATGAATCGAGACTTCAATGATCGGTCGAAGTGACAAATTAGGGCTTCACACAATTTTATGAGCGAAGGAGGACTGGATGAATCGATCGAAGAAGGATGAACGAGAACAAGAGTTGCCAAGGAGGAATGACTTCAAGGATCGAGAGCTACCATGGATAAAATTTTGGGAGGAAGAACAAAGACGGGGGAGAGTGGAACGAGAGCTGCGAGGAGGACTGTAAGCTACAAGAGCTGCCAATTTTCCCACTAAAGTTCAGATTTCCCACTAAATTTTCAGATTTCCCCCTAAAACTTTCATCCCCCGCATAAGTAGAAAGACTGAAATCCAAGAACAAAGGGTCTTGCGTTTTGATGCATCCCATTTTCTCATTGTAGCGCACTATAAAAACACTTGTTTTTACAAAAACACCCTCCTTTCTGCACCCCTCTTTCAACCCCAAAATTTCAGCCCTCTTCCAGAACGAGCGAGCGAAGAACGAAGTCGAGTCCAGCGCCGAGCTCCAATTCCGCCCTCTCCAAAGAGCATCGATGCCTCTTCCTCCAACTCCGATCCGCGCGCACCGACACTAGCCACCAACCAGCCGTCGGCCCACCTCCTCCAAGTAGAAACCCTAAGTTCGATTTGATTTTTGGATTTGCGAACGGCGAACGACGAACGAAGTCGAGTCCAGCGCCGAGCTCCAATTCCGCCCATCCCGCCGTCGGCCACCCTCGACCTCTCTTCAGTTGGATCCCCGCAACTCCTCGGAGAAACGAGATTTTCAACTTTTCACGTTCTGACAAATCGTCTATTAGAAATAAATGGAGAAACGCTACATGTCCATAAAAATACCATGGACAATGTTTAAAGGTCCACATGTTTGTCATGGACGAAAATCTAATGTCCATTAAAAAATGTTGGACAAAGTTCTTGAACTAAGATTGTAACACTCAACCATTAAAAAAGTATGAACAATATTAAATTGTCCACCTGTTTTTTGTGGTCATGTATGAACCGTCCATGCTTTTTTAATGGACAAAGGGTATGCGCTATAACGAGATTCGGGTATGCGCTAAATCGAGGGGCCGATAAATATTAGGTTATGTGGTGCCGGGAAAAAATGTCGCCCATATGCAATTTTGGGCTGCAATAATGGTTTTTGACGCCATTAAATTGACCCTGGGCGACATATATGGTGCATTATCGCATTTGGGTAGTTTTAGGCGACATATTTAAAAAAGTGGTGCCTATATGTCCTTCAGGGCGACACAATTTAATGTCAATCACCTTATCCTTATGTTAGGCGACATAATATAGTTTGCCACCTTTGTTCCCGTTTTTTGTCGCCCAAAGGCCGTTTTCTTGTAGTGGCGCTTTGTTTTCAACCCTTGTTTCTTCGCTTGCTCATGTACCTGGCAACGCCGACTCCAACGGTCGTCCCGGAGACCCCTCCCCCTCCTGATAATGGAGGAAATATGATGATAGATATTAACCAACGTTTTTGGAAGGCGATTGTCACCGCAATCGATGGTGAAAGGAAAAGAGTTATCGATGGTACTTATTTAGAAGGGAAAGTAGTGCTTTCTTTTCGTAATGGAGATCTTGTGTTTCGAGTTAGTCCTGAAGTCTTATAGACACTAGCCATGGTTTGGGAAGGCTCTTTGGTGGTTAAGTCACTTGGCACTTTAATACCACATGTTATGATGGAAAAGAAACTATTAGAATTATGGAGATCTAAAGGAGGAGTGAATATCGTCGATCTGCCTAATGGATATTATGTTGTTCGTTTTGATCTTGAAGAAGACTACATGAGAGCTTTGACAGGTGGTCCTTAGATACTCTTCGGTCACTATCTTATCATACGTTCATGGTCTCCGGAATTTGATCCCTTATGTTATTACGACATCACCGGTGTGGGTCCGAATTTCGAGCCTTCCAATGGTCCTACATGAAGAATCTATGTTGCTTAGGATTGCGTCGGTGTTGGACGTCCGTTGAGGATCGATTACTGGAATATGTTCTTTAACCATTTCCGCTTCGTTAGGGTGTGTCTTGATCTAGATACTACCTAACCTTTGAACGACACGGTTACAGTGAAAGACATTACTTTTTACTTGAAGCATGAAGGTCTCCATGTTATTTGCACGAAATGTGGTCGTTATGGTCATCCTACATCTAACTGTCAATTGGGAGACACAGTAACTAATGCCTAGGGGGCGGTGTCAGTTCCAAGCATTGCTCCGATTCCTCTTGTATGTACAAGTGTGGGTCTGGCGGCTAGGAAACTAAGGTATGGCGAATGGACGATTGTCGTCCGTAAAACTCGGAAGAATAATTGTAATTCCAAGATCTCTTCAGATTCAGCCGGTAATCAATATGGGAAGAATCGATTTGCGGTGCTAGAGGATCAGAATAAAGAGGGGAACCAATCCATACTGGCTGAGGGCCCTTCTAACGGAAAGGGAAATAAAATTGTGGGTGGGGATCCCAAGGGCTCCATGTCAGTTGCTGGGGGTCAAGCCAAATCAGTTGGGATCTCTGCTGTGAATAAAGGGAAGCAAGTGGCCTATGACCCACGTAAGACTAATTCAGATAATGCCAATAAGAAGGACCCAAGTTTGGCTTTCTCGAAAGGGCTTAATGTGAAGAATGGGCCGAATAAAGCTAGACAAACAGGAGGGGAAAGAAAAATTCTAAAGGGCCGGATTTGAGGACTATAGAAGCGAGCAAAACTCCTACGGGTAAGCGTGCACGGGCTTCAATTGTACCCAATGACTCGTTTAATCCAAACCCAACTGTTTATCAGAATGGCGTAGTGGTTGCTCAAAGTATGAATGGTTTTGTTGAAATCAATTTAGCTCAGTGTAATCCGTATGGTAAGGTTGCTAGTGTGAGAATGCAAGATGATGTCAATATGGGGAATTTGGTCCCTGACTCTAATGATAATCATAATCCGGGCAACCAACATATTTCCGAGAGTAGCACCTGTATCAGTGGTTCCTTATGAAGTGCATCTTTCGGAACTGTTTTGGTGCCAGGAAACCTGGCTTTCGCCTTGCGGCGAAATACTTGTGCAGACATTTTCATAGTAATGTTCTTACTATTTTCGAGCCTCTTATCTTTGGTGTTCATGCCCAGGAAGTTTGTGCTAGGTTAGGCTTCTTCAAAGCAGTCCACAGGGATGCGAATGGGCCCTTTGGAGGTGTATGGCTTCTTTGGAAGCATGATCAAGTGGATGTAATTGTTGTAGCTATTGCTGCACACTATATTCATCCGACAATCTCTAAAAGCGGAACCTGGTATCATTTGTTAGCTGTATATGCTCCCCCATCCCCCAGTTGTCGTCTTGGCTTTTGGACTGAATTGAAGAATGTAGTTTCTGGCATATCCAAACCGCTGCTTATTGGTGGGGACTTCAATTGTATACTTCTTACTTCTGAACAAAGGGGTGGGTCTGGGCGTCTCTCCGAAGACTCTGATAAGTTTAATGATTTTGTGAATGAGACCGACATGGTGGACCTAGGCTTTATGGGTCAACCTTTTACTTGTTTGAGGGGAAATTCAAGTCGCACTCTTGTGGAAAATCGACTTCATAGTGTGTTCACCAATAGTCCTGGGCATTTAGCTAGGCCGAATGCCCTCGTGAGACACCTCCCTCGCTACTCTTCGGATCATTCACCGCTCTTCCTCTAGATTGATCTGACGATAGTTTACAACAGAGCTCGTCGTCCCTTTAGATTTGAGGCAGCTTGGCTCGTCATCAAGATGGGTTAACTCAAATGTGGTTGTGTTGAAACCCGAACCCAACCCATCCTATTAGGTTGACCTGATTTATTTTATTAAAAAATATATTTATTATTAAATATTAACAATTGATTAGGATTTTAATAATCATAAAAAAAATTGACTTTCTTGACTCCTTGACAACCCTAAACCCGCGATAACTTGTTGTGACCCAACCCGACTTGATCTGCAACCGGATTGACCAAAATTCGCACGATAAGCTACCTTGATCCGCAACCCGATTAATTTGAACACATTTGATAAGCTACCATGACCCGACTCGAATTGACCCACAACTCAATTGACTCGAACGTGAACCCAATCGAACCAACTTGTTTCACAAGTCCTTGAGTCGGATTCTCAACTCGTGATTCACCTCCTAAAATCCGGGTTTGGACAAAACGACCCCCTTTATAGCATGGTATCTAATTACCAAGGCTTTTTAAGTAGGAGTTGGGACATCCCATTCCGTCATATGTATCCTCACGTCTAGTGCTTTTAATTTTCCTTTTGGAGTCTGTGTATTGAGTGCCCCTGAAGGATATTTCTTCTTTTATTTGACGGTGTAAAGGGTCGGCCTATCCCCCGCTTGATGATTACTTAACCCTCTTTCTTTTATATTAATAAAACGCTCCCTCGACGGGCACAAGTATGTTGGCTCTCCTTCCGACCAAACAAATATCGTGTGACGCATTAGGTTTATACGGAAAAAATAAAACTTAGAAAAGTGTCTTACACAACAACATTACTACATCCTCCAGCGAGTAACGTATGCATGGCAAGAATCAAACTATGACATGTAATGTAAACTGAGCAGTCTAGCTGAAGGAAAAGGCTACTACCAGACTAATGGTTTAAGTTTGCTTGGGTTTTGCTGGGGCTACCTTGGCTGGGGTTGATCGCTCTGACTGAGTGAATAGAATCAAGAAGTGCATGACAAGTGTTACGAGTCCCAATCCAGCGGCTAGGACGGCAACCCCCTTCCATGACGAGAGAAGGGAAGAATATTGCAGGAACTTTACCAGTCC
Source organism: Polygonum maritimum (assembly GCA_963924305.1). NCBI lineage: Eukaryota > Viridiplantae > Streptophyta > Magnoliopsida > Caryophyllales > Polygonaceae > Polygonum > Polygonum maritimum. Next base: position 18,128,449 of record OZ002728.1, on the reverse strand, counting down.
TAGAATAAGAATACCTGCCCAGGAGGTCATCACCTGCAGAACGAAGCCACATGCGATAAGATGCGATTGCAGGAAATGATTAGTACACCTTATACTAGTTCTAAGCTAGAAACAATTGTCTTACCACAAGAGACTTCAATGGCCGGCCAGTGTCTTGCAGATTTTGATCACCAAATGTGTCATCAGCATTATGCTTATCTAACAGCTCATCCTGCTCATGCAACACCAATTAGCGAGTGACCCTCCTTATGCGTTCAAATTATTCAATATGCATGTTCAAAGGCTAAATTGCGAATAAAGAGAACAACATATGAAAGCTCCTTATTCAAGAGCATTGGCCGAAGTTGCATAGCAAGAGTCATATATTACCTTAGCAATAAATATATCTTTACACCACTGTGCAACAGCATCGTCTGTCTCAGGTAGGTCCTTCATTAAGTGCCTCTTTATGTGGACATGAACCTGCAAAGTTTAAGTGAATAAGCACTTTAAACTTGTATAGTTGATCAATTAGCAATTTAGCATCATGTGGAGTAGGTTTAGCTGCTTAGTCAGCTATCAAATAATGGGGAATAACTGGAGCACGAGATATGGCAAAAGGGGCAATCTGATTCATATACAATTAACATAGTCACGTTTATATTCTTACCACAGAAGACTGTCCCTTGAAAAGCCTAAGCATTGTAGGCTGTGGGGACGTTTTAGGAATGGCCACTGTCATATCATAGACAGCAGGTACGAATGATCGCATATGGCATACTGCTGAAACAAAGCCCTGTCATCACATCAAGTAACTCAACTGGAGTGGATAAAAAACAACAAAGTGGTCAATCCATAATAAAGTGCAGGCAAAACTTTGTGGCATCAATCTGAAGAATCTAAAAAGACTGAAAGCAAAAAAAGCTTGCCAGCCAAAACAATAAGCATATACCAGACTGAAGCCAAATTTCTAAAAAAGTATACTAAGAAGGTCTTACAAAATTACACAACCATTAATGTATAACATGCTTACAAAGCAGCAAACGAAATTTTTTACCTTAGTGCGAGGTATAAGAACATTTCTAGGAACAGGCAACCCAAATGAAGTTGCATACTCTTGAGCAGCTAATAGCTTAGCATTTGTGAATCGAGTTCCCTCCACAAACAGAGCCAACCAGAAAGGAAGAGGATAGTCCTTAAGCCTTTGAAGGCCTAGCTGCAAAGATCCAGAAGATTCAGATGAGAAACAAACGGCATAATTAAATATGTATCCTCAAGATCAATCCAACCAGCTCAAACCTTCAAAGTGATTTCATCCTTGGCCCAGCTTCTCTCAAGAAAAAGATACTCAGAAAACCACATTGACCATCCTATAACCTGTGCATGTCAGGCATGTAATTAGTTGAAACAAATAAATTAAACCAAGATCTCACAAACGAACCAAACAATTTATTCAAAGAGCAGACCAGGAGTACGGCATAAAGCAATGTTCAACTAGCATTTTTGGAAGCGCATTAAACATTTTCATGTAATACAAGATAAATAGTAGGACCACTCTGAAACTTCAGACACCTTTGAAGTGCTTTTTTTACTTAAAACAGGCATTTGCTAGTGATTGTAGTATGTATCAATAAACCTTGCTCATTAACTTATTAATTCCGGTTTAGGCCTAAGCCTTTCTGTTCACCATGTTTGTCAATAGCAAGTAAAATGGATGCTGGGAAAGGTTCCTGCAAGCTGTATATGAAAATGTTAGCAAAACAACATTATTGCAATAATTAAGACACTTCCCATTATCCATACTAAAAAATCCCATATCTCACAAAATGGACTTGAATAGACAAAATATCCTAATATTGTAAGTGCTTCTTTCTTAGTATGATCAGCATCTTAACATTCTTTTTGCCAACTTTTTGGAGATTCACTTTTGGTTCTTTTAGATCTACAAAATATACCACCTGGTTGACATCACCCGCATCAATACATATAGAATATTAGGAGTCTGGTTAGCATCTTTATCATAGAGTAAATAGCAGCTGCTAACTTAGAAGTCCTAAAGAAAAGATAATGCTTAGATCGACAAGATAACCACTTTTTCACTGCTGGGAAAGTAAAGCAAAAGCACAGACATACAGGCAACAACTTGTGCACGAAAAGATACAAATTGGTTATAACACATACAGGAAGGAGCTTTGATGACTTCTTCATCACGGCCAATGCACTGCCCAAACATCCTGCCCTCTGTTACATTGCATAAATGACCATCGATCACATGAGCATCTCTATCACTCTTTCTTGCTCAATCATATAATTATAGATAAGAATAAGACAGAATTACGTGCCTGAGCCAAAACCCATCCGACAAGCCAGTCAATGTCACTTTTGTGATTACATATTACGAGAGCATGTTCCTTACCTGAAATGTTTATATCATATGTTAACAAAAATCATTATGGAAAATATGGCAGCAATCTTTACAAACTGGCATTCCCCACTGTCAAAACAAATTTTTTCAAGGAACAACTGTCTGTACCCATTAGTTGAAAGGTCTCAGGATCTGTGAACACTTTAATCTGCAGGAAAACTATCACATACATTAACAATGAACACATCTCAAAGTTGAGTGCAAATCTAAACTGATATACCTAGCTTGCATATATTGAACTCTTCAAAGAATTAATGAAAAACATAGAACAATGCAATGAGCATAAAAGATTTCGGAAGTTTGCAGATTAAGTGAGAGCACAGTATATATACTAAATCAAATAGCTCAAATGAGGCCAACATTGGTAATCATTGTCATAAAATAATGATAGTATAGTAGCTATAGCTGTAAAAATCAGCTGCATTTAGTGAGCAAGAGTATAGTGTGATTTATCATTTTCCGTGTTTATGACTGAGGATCAGATCTAGTTTATAACTTCCTATGTTTACATGTCAATTCTTCTTTGTACAAACTAATTCCCTTTCTTGAATAATTCAAGTACATGAGTTCTATACCATTTCATAATTCGCTTACTTCTATTAAAATACACCCCCCCTAATCACATTGGTGAGAATATTCAAAGTATCTAATATGAGAAGAATTCCTGTTAGGGGAAACACCATACATGAACTATACACCCAATTTATGCATTCAGTGTAACCCTGTTTAGTATGAATCAATTCTACAAACTAAAACTTGCAAAGTTGAAAGTGCAGAGCAGTCATTTGCTATCCATAACATTTGGGGAAAAAGGAAATACACATCTAAACAGCAAATAGACGTAAGCCGCCATTACTAACAGTATAAATATTATGTATAGTGATCCAAAAAACTTCACCTGAACTTTAGCCCACCAATCGACAATCCATACAAGCTCTAGCCATAGCAATTCGGCCACTACTCTGTTGATCCTCCGATAAGTATTCTTCGACAAGGGCCGAATAAGAATAAAACAAATAGCCTGGTAAAGAACAAAAGATTACAGAAATTAAAGTTTGACATCAAAGAACTACATCCAATCTGAAGAACCATGAGCCAATTTTGTATCTGGCAACTGCACTTAAGTTCACAAATCAACTATAACCCCCAATATATAGCTGTGAAATCACTAAGTTCAATTATATAGCTCAAAAGTATATCAAATCGGAGATAGTGTATCAGCATGGGTAGAAAGGGGGGACGATTTGGTTACCTGGACTAAATTAACAACAAAACCCGAGAGGAAGAAGATAAGGGCCAATGGTACAATCACCACAGCAGCTCCAATCGCCATTGCCAGAAAAGCATAAACCTCAAAATATAGACATTTCAAATTGGTAAGACAAAAAGAAAAGGTCGTTGTCAAATCTGCAAGAGATCCGAAATAAAACCTACACATCCGTATTTGGGAAAAACCTTCTCTTCTCTAGAATACTGTATGAAGTCCCAGTAAGGAGATTTTCTCACAGAAACAAAACTTCTAAGTAATAATGCACTAGGCAAACATCTGTCTCAGCTAAGTAACTAACACACAATACTAACACAATCTACCGACAGATACACTTACACAATCATCTGATCTGATAGTTTGACTATTTTTAAGTCATACATAATTATAATCTACATTGAGTTCTAGGGGAGAAGCTCAACAACTTCAGCATGAGAGAGCCATTGGAAACAGCATATTACAGCAGTAAATAAGCCATCAATAGGCTAGGGTGCAAGACTTGTGAACCTGAAGCCATATGAAACAACGAGAAGACCAGCGGCGTACAAAATTCAAGCAAGCACAATACAGAACTAATAGAGGAAAACGTTTGATAAAATTGAAGAGGTCCACTTGAAATCAGACCTTCTGCACGCTAGAAAAATAACAACCACAAACGAAGTTTGCACACAAGCACAGCTAATCTAACCAATTGCAATCAAACAGCAGCCAAATCGGCTTAGTTCAGCAAGAAACCAACCAATTACAACCAAGGGAAGCTACACCGCCAACAATAATCAAGCCAACTAATCTGAAATCAGCGCAACACGTAAAACTTATTGCGCAGCTAATCCTCCATACGAACGAATGATTAAGAACTGCGCTTACCTAGCCGGATTCGACGGCAATCTGCTGATGGCTCCTCTGAACAGTGGCCGGAGATGGAGAACGCAGATCTGTTGGAGATGACGGCGCTAGTGCAGTAACACCGGCGGTGAGATGGCCGCCGGCGGAGGTTTCTGGACGGAAGGCTGAAGAGAGGGAGAGGTGAAGACGGGGGAGGGGGTTAGGGTTTCGGGCGTCCGGTAGACGGCGGTGAACGGAGTGGTTGACCCTGAGATGGAAGGTCAGGGTCAGGGAAGGGTGTGATTGAGCGAGGAATAGAGATCGAAAAGAATCGCAGGGGGCACAACAACAAGGAAGAAAGAGTGACGGACTGGCCCACTTGGGTCACGTTTTTTTTTAGGCTGGGAAGTTCGGGTTGGTCGCCTAACTTTCCCCATTCCTTTGATTGGCCTCCTAATTTTATTCGACTTCCCATTCCTATCCTACACTCTGAATACATGACACCGTAACTTTTGTACGTTTAGTAAAACGGTTGCGCACTTTGAGCTCTCAGTCATGTTTATTTGGGAGTCTTAAACCGCTTTATATTTCTTAAACCGCTTTATAATTTCACCAATTTGATTTGTCGGAGGCCCGAATGTGTTCACCAACTTAACCAACTCAACCATGTCGCCCTCTACGATGACCTGCTTCAAATGCAATTGTTGGGCGATGATGATACATTGCAACATTTGGATGAGCATCCCCATGGGGAACGAAAAGATTGAAGCTGACACTATATATCTTGTTTTTGTTTATGAATTAGGCCTTGTTTCACCTTTTGAAAATTTTGTATTGAAATACGTCAAAGTAGAGATATATTATGAATATTTAAAGAAAAAATTGGTTAAAAAAATTGTTTGGGTAGAAATTGAACAAGCCCTTATATCATAAATTTTGCAAGTCATTTTTAAATGTTTTGATAAATTATAAACCGATAGAAAAAATAGGAGGTGAGAATAAACAAAACATAAAAAAATAATTAAAAGTCACTAAATAAACTATGCAAATAAATACTCCCTCACAAACTCCGATGAAAGCAAACAACGAATATTGACTGCGAATTTAGATTACGTTGGAAATATTGACTGCGAATTTTGGAGGAGGCTATTACAGTATTACTCAATAAGATGGCGTTCTGAGAAATCTCGAGTAAACTGATACATATCTAGTACAAATATTTTCCATGGCACGAAACATATTCTCGAGTCTGATAGTATTCTTACTAACCATCCACACGCAAGTGAACGAACAAAATCCCATTGTATCCTCTTGTGATTCTGAGCCTTTTATCGGTATACCTGATGTATAGAATGTATAAGCCATATAAGGTGTAAACGCTTGAGAATGGATGAAAAACACTTGAAAAGGAATAAGGTGTTGGAGATAAAAAAAAAACTTACAACAACTCCAGCTTGAATCCACTTTCCATGTCAACAGGAAGGCCTACAGACCTAAACACAATGGCTGCATCATTCATCCTCACATCGTATATGTTTTCACTAGATTTCCTGGTGTCAACCAAAAGAAATACGAGTTAACAGCGGCTTATAAATCAAGGTCGTTTACCCTGAATTAATTATATGGACCAACACAACATAAACTCCAAAAGACAGTCACTGCAAAAGAATAGGAAACCATAACATGAGACATACAAGAGTTTTCCAGTCATGGAGAATCTGAAGCCAAGCAAGATATCCACCAGAAATTTCATCTGCCCGTCTTTCTTGATCACCTTCATGAATGAATAAAACCTTGCTAGTGAAGCTAGTGTATCAATCACCATCAAAATCAAAATAGTGATATGCAGGATATTTCATTTAATATGTTCATACAACATTACAACCTGTGTGCCCATAAGACCATTGGCAGCATTCTCCAACCAGCTGTCTGTCTCCATCTGTAGTACACAGTGAAGGGAATAGAAACAGAACTTGTCATGCTTTAAGCATCACTGGTAATCATCAAACATGACTGAATGACTGAGCAAAATTCAATCCGTTTCCATCTAGACAAACCCAGCCGCCAGAGACATCACGAGTGACATGGGGCTAAAAATGGCATTAGCAAAACAAATGCAATATAACTGAAATAACCTGTGAGCTCCACATCATCTTCCACTCTCCCTCTAGAAGCTCAATCTCATCTCCATTCTCTGCATCCCCTTTTGCTGAAATGAACTCATCAATCACCTGCACTAAACCATACACACATAGGATGTGCATTAGGTAAATATAATGCTTTTTAGAAGACAAGGAAATGTTGTACTCAGGACGGAAAACCAACCTCTTCTACATTACTTCCTGTAGCAATAGCTGAAAGCAATCTTTGCCTTGGCTCAGTTTCCTTCTGTAGTATGAATGTGGTGCCCTGCACTACAATGCAAATGAATCCTTAATTCTTGCAAACAAAGTAAGTTTTTGCAAGCTATCTTTCTAACAGCATTGAATCTATTGAAAGAGAAGAGAACTAATTTGAGCATGTACCTTGTTCCCTCTAGAGATGCGGATGCTTCCAGAAGGTGACAAGTATGTAGTGTCTAACCAGCCTTTTGCTTCATCCCCTAGAAGCTTAAATGGGACTGGATATGGAACCTTGAAAGGTAGAAATTTGAAGGAAAAGGCTGCTCTATCAAACCTAAAACAGATCCGTTTCCCATCTTGAATTGAAGCTACAGCCTGTGCTGACAGAAAAAATCCCAAGTACAAGATTAGTAAGAGAATTATGATGCTAAATATCAACTTCTCAGGGTTGATTTGTTGAGTATATGAACACATGGTTCACAGGTTGCTAATAGTGCACAAGCACAGACAACTTAAACTTAAATGGCTCAAAGATTCATGCGGTTGGATTCACAAGATTCAGGACACAATTGGCTGTATATATATATTCATTCATCAGTTTCTTAGATAGGCAGGAAAACACTTTTTTTTTTGTTTGTATACATGTTGATGTTTTATGACGGTTCAAATGTCAGGCTTTTCTCGAGGCCATCTTTTGTGACATCTTCTGCAGCTCCTTTTGGTGCTGAGTTTTGCTTCTGGCTCATAGAGTTAGTTTGTGGCAGGTTTATTAGTCGTTTTGGCACTGAGTTTTGCCTGCACGTTTAATAAAAAAACATACTGAAACAACAATTTTCTAGTATATCAATTATACTGACATACCTCAACCTTGAGCTCACCGATTGCATCCGAGAACTTGACGATGTTGGAAACACGTGGATCCTGGGTGCGAAGGTATACTTCTTGAAACACACTAAAGAAGTCAACACCCACGAATGTTCTCTAATAAAGACAGACTATGCACACATGTCAGGGCTCATGATTTCACATTTGGAAACAATGAATTACCAAACAACAGATTGGAAAATAAAATAAAAAATCAAGAAGCTAAAATGGACCTGAATCGGAGACGCTGTTCCCGGTCTAGTTGTAAACGTGAGCCGCCAGCTTCCCTCAATCAAGCTCGAAGAGGTCTGCACAAGTCAATGTCATGGTGAACATTCTTCGACTCTAAGAGTTCATCCTATTCATCAAGATAAACCATGGGACATGATATGGTCATGAAAGCTAGCATGACCTGACATGATTCTGTTCATAACCTTTCTACAAATACAGACCCTAAGTTCTCTCAGTCAGTTACTAGAATGTACCATGTGTCAAATTCACAACAATAACATCGTCTATGTAGTGCACTCCCACACAAGCAGAGTCTTAGGGTAAGAGAATGGCAATGAAATCACTTACAGGAGCAAGCACGCCCTCAATGTCCTCAAGAACTGACACTGCACGCTCCACCTCCTGAAAATAGCTAAATACGACTATCACCACAATTCTCAAGTTACAGACTGAATTAATAGGAAAGGGTATGGCAAAATGAACTACTTGGAGTTGTCGAGAAGAAGCAGAGCGACCACGTCCTTGTATCCCAAGTAGAGCTTCGATCAATCGTTTCTCCTCCTCGGTAAACTTGACATCGGCCTTTGCTCTTTCTAATTCGTTGCTAGAAAGAGACGACGAATTGAGCACATACAATTTGTGGTTTCGCGGAGTAGGATTGATGAATTTGCAAAACGGCGGGGGCAATTTGGAGCTGAAAACGGGAGAAATCTGGGCGAAACCATGTCCAAGACTCATATACATTTCAACTAGAAATCAGCAATGAGAAAAAAGCTGTAATGACAACGCCGATCGCAACAGCAAAACCGCCACGGGGTTAGTTGAGGATGAAGGAACTTCCCAAATCCCAAATAAACAAGTGATGGACATTCAACAAGGTTTCACGACTCGGGTTGCTTTGTGAATTGTGACCCTTCAATTCATATCTAGTTGGCAACAGTGCTTCGTTTTTTTTACGGAGTATAACATCGAGTCTCTTGTATAAAAAAACCTAACTTTGTCGCGGACTCCCTTGCTAAACTTCCGTTTGGTTTCCATTTCTTGTCTGAGCTGCCTGTGGCTTCGCTTTCTTTTATTTCGGACGATATCGGGGGTCGGGCTTTCCCCCGTGCTATCGCTTGTGAGCCCGCCTCTTCCTAATTAAGCTTTGCTTTTTCCGACCAAAAAAAAAGTCTCTTGTATAAATAAAACCATTAGCAATAAGGATAAAGAATGAAACCCGACTCGAATAACAGCGGGTAAAGAAAAAAATCCGAACCCAATCAACCCGAATCTGATTGGGTTGAAACCTGAAACCGACCCGATCGACCCGATATTTTATATGTATGTAAAATAAATATATTTTCTTGTAAATATTATAGTATATTTTATTATAAAACCTAATATAAATAAAATATTATTATAAAAATCTATTAAAATAATATTTTATTATTAAGTATAATTTTTTAATCATAATATTATTTTAATAATCATTAAAAATTCAAATTTTTGACCTGCTAGGTCGATCCGAACCCGTACAATAACCTGTCAAAACCCGACCCGAGTTGACATGTAACTCGATTGACCCGAACCCGCACTCAACCCGAACCCGAATCCACACGACCCGATCCATTTGACACCTCTGCCTTTTAGTGATGTTTGTCATCTTACTTACTATACAAAAAGATTTATATAAACAAAAGCAATAAGAGATACATACGTAGTTTATATGTAGTACAACATGTACTACATATAAACTACGTATGTATCTCTTATTGCTTTTGTTTATATAAATCTTTTTGTATAGTAAGTAAGATGACAAACAACTACGAGAAATTGAAGACACCCTCCTCGATCTGCAACATAAGATTATTGTATCACCGCAACCAGCCCTCATACAAAAACAGACTCGGTTCTTGCAAAAGAAGGAGTGCATCCTCCGGTTTCACAGAGTATATTGGAAACAATGGGCGAACACAAAGCATGTAAAATTGTCTGACTCAAATTCAGGATACTTTCATAAGATAGCAACAGGAAGGAGAAACTACAAAACTATAAGAACAATCATGTCAACTGACGGTACCCAAATTGTGGGCGAGCTAGGAAAATATATGTCGAGAAATTAGAAATGACTTTTGTAAGCGCTACAGAAAACAAAGAATAAACACCATGATTCTTGAAGACTATCTGACATTGATTGACAAGGAAATAACAGACGACGACAATGACCTTTTGACGAAGTCAGTAACAAATGAAGAAATTAAAAAGACTACTTTCCGACTGGGATCAGATAAATCACCGGGGCATGATGGTATGACATCGGAGTTCTATAAGAAATACTGAGATATCGTGGGCCCTACAGTAGTTAAAGCAGTAAAAGGGTTTTTTCACTCGGGAAAAATTTTAAAACAGAGTAACCATACGCTCATATCGTTGTTGCCAAAAAAGGACAATCCTTCGACAAAGAACCACTATAGGGCTATTAGTCTATGCACAACGATATACAAAATAATAGCGAAAATTCTAACAGAAAGATTGAAAGTTGTTATGTCCAAAATCATCCATCCACTTCAGGGAGCGTTTGTGGCTGGAAGGGCAATCCAAGACAATGTGTTGATAGCTCATGAAGTTTTTCACTCGTTTAGAAGTAGCCAAGCAAAGGAAGGATGGATGGCGGTAAAATTGGATATGGAAAAAGCATATGATAGGGTGGACTGGGAATTCCTTCTTCGTATTCTTAACCAATTCGGCTTTGATGAAAAATTTGTTGGATGGATCCGTGAATGCGTATGCACAGTCTCCTTTTCTGTCTGGTCAACAATGGACCAACAACACCATTCACACCGGAATGCGGAATTCGGCAAGGAGATCCGCTTTCTCCATACTTGTTTGTTATTGGAAGAGAGATCCTTGCCAGGAAGCTCCAAAAGGCCAGTGAGAGTCCAAGACCGCTAATAGGATTTCCGATAGCTAGAGGTGGCATGAGAATTCCGTTTCTAGCATTTGCAGACGATATTATCATATTTGCAAAAGGAAACCAGAATGCATGTAACCAAATGAAAACAATTATTGAAGAATACTGTGCAGCCACATGTCAGAAAGTGAACTATCACAAATCAGCTTTCCATACGTCTAAGAAAGTGGGCAACCACCAGAAACAAAGCATTAAGCAAACAATGGGGATAAGCACGATGGAGAACCTAGAAAAATATTTAGGATGTCCAATCATTAATGAGAAAGTGAACAGAGAGAGTTTTCAGGACACAATAGAAAGTGCACAACGACAATTGACAAAATGGAAAGCTAACACACTATCTCAAGAAGGGAGAACAGTGTTAATCAGATCAAATCTCTCCTCAAAACCGAACTATATAATGCAAACCTTTATGTTGCCAAGACATGTAAGAGATGAAATAGACGCCACAAACAGAGTGTTTTTTGGAATAAGGATAGACAACACAAGGCTCTTATTAGCTGGGACCGAATTTGCAAACCAAAAGCCTACGGAGGATTAGGCATTAGAAAAGCGGAGTGTATGAATAAGGCCCTCCAAATGAAACTTATATGGAAAATTCTTACTGAGCAACAAAATATGTGGGTGCAAGTGATCAAAGAAAAATATTTAAGGGGAACCCCTTTAGAGGACTATAAAGTTAAGGAGAACAGCTCATGGCAGTGGAAACAATTGATGAACTTAAAGCCGGAATTTGAGGAAGGCTTGAAATGGCAAGTAGGAAATGGAAGGACCATCAAATTTAGGAAGGATAGATGGCTATCAAATGAACCATTGAGGGATGAAATACGTACGGACGAAATGGTGGACCTGGAAATCAGAGTGGAACAATTCATTTCGGCTGATAGAACATGGAAAATAGATGAGTTACAACAGATCGTTCCTAATGATGTGTTACAAAAGATTCTAAGAATTCCTATCCTAGTAAATGATATTGAGGATAAACTGGTTTGGGCCCCCAGCAGGAATGGATGGTTTTCTACAGATTCAGCAATAAGTTTAATAACTAAAGAGCACACTATGACCCCTAGTCCTAATGCCTGGATCTGGAAATTAGATATATATCCAAAGGTGAAAAATTTTCTTTGGAAAATCGATATGAATGGCCTGCCCACAAAGCAGAGACTCACGGAAAAACAAATTGCAGTTCCTCAAGGATGCCTTATGTGTTACACTACGCATGAGGACACGACGCATCTGTTGCTAGAATGTTCCCATACGCGGGAAATAGTGAAGAAAATTAATGCCAATACGGAAAAGGTACTAAGGGATCAACGCAACACACAGAAATTCACGGAAGGTACTTTACGACCTTATGTGTAAGTTAAAGAAAGACGAGTTAGTGGAACTCACGGTGGCCTGGTGGGGCATCTGGCACCAGCGGAATAAATTACTCTTCCAGGATACTCCAAATGAGCATATTCAAGACCTTTGCCAGTATATCCGACATCAGTTGACTCAATGGACAAAAGCAAGAGATTGGCAGGAGGATGAAGAGAAGGACCTACACAAGAAGACTTGCTCAAAACTCAAGTCGCCAAATAAAGCGGGGAGCTGGAAGAAACCCCCTAAACACTATGCTAAATTAAATTTCGATGGTTCCAAGATCGGGAATGGAAACGCAGCAGGAGGCTCGATTATAAGGGATGAAAGAGGACAAACAATTGGTGGGACGGTTAGAACTTTTGGGAAAGTGTTGGTGCTAATGGCAGAGACAATGGCATTATGGGATGGATTAAACAAGGCAAAGCAACTAGGTGTAAGGAAACTCGAGATCGAAGGGGACAACATCATTGTCATAAGGGCCCTTTCCGGAGAAATTCACTGCCCATGGGAAATAGAAAGGATTATTACAGACATTCTCGTATTCCTTAAGGGATTCGATTCAGTACGATTCTTTCATGAGAGTAGGATCCGTAATTCTGTAGCTGATAAAATTGCTTTCTTGGGCCACAGTCTCTCATGGGAAACCATTTGGAACCATCACGAGCTCCATGCTCTCATCCGCAAGGATAACCTAGGTGACCCGCCTTAAAGGTGTGTTCCTAATCTTCACCGTTTCAAAAAAAAATGTAGTACATGATATGATGTGGTTAATAACTTAATCATGTTATATGTTGTTGATATATGCATGCATTCGGTGTATAATCTATGAACAATAACTTTATTTAAAGAATGTTTGTAAGATATAGATAAATAATAAGAATTAAAGTAGTAAACATAAGCATCAAAGCGTTGAGGAGATAAAATATGGGTGACGTATATCATATGCCAAAAATAATCTCAAGTATCAACTTTCAACCAAAAATAATCTCAAGTTTAAAAATCATCATCAACAATATACACTATTACAATATCAACCCAAAACGATCTGAAATCATTTTGCGACAAGTTTTTCAATGGAATAAATGATATGACGACTTAGTGTAAATTGTTATGTCAAATTTTCGATCACTGAAGCATCGATTCCACCGGAAAACTCGTCGAAAAAGGCTTCCAAATCGTTTTTGGTTAATTTCATGATAGTTTATATCGTTGGTGATGATTTTCAAACTTGAGATTATTTTTAGTTGAAAGCTGATAGTTCGGATTATTTTAAGTCATTTTTCCAATGGAAAATTATACTTCAAAAATTAAATTAGTCGGAATAGTTATAAAGTATAGTTTCTTTTTAATCCTTTTATTTTTGCCCTTCCATTATTACTTTACCATCTCGACCTTGTTTCCTCATTCTCGTCTTCCTTCTCCATCCCGTGTCCATTTTCTAGTCCATGAATGACAACGAGATTATGCATCATATTAAGGCCAATAATGGCCGGATTTTAACTGAACTATAAATTTGTCTTGTTTTTATTGTGATTCTTTATATCATACTCGCAATAATTTGGGTAACAAATTTCTCACAATCCATTTGTTGAAATAAAAAATTATCGAATGGCGATTCGAGCACAAATGCCAAATAAGGTAGGCAAAACTTATGTTTTGTTTAAGCCTTATTAGATCCAAAAACATGCTTCCATTTTAACTTAAAACATCTAAAATCTAGATTTCAACATGTAAAAGATTCGAAATTAAGCAACTAAATAGCATACTCCTCAAAACAGTTTTATAAACACTTTAGAATATGCCTAGCAAATATATTAATTAAGGTTGCTTGTACAAAGCATGAGGCGGAAGTATGGACTTCACAAGATGTTTTGGGCAGAAGCGGTGAATACAACGACTTTCTTGATAAAATGGGGGTCATCAACTCCTTTGGAGAATGAAATACCTGAAGAATCTTAGAATAGTAAAACGGTAAACATGCCCTTTCTTTGTGTTTCCGAATGTGTTTCATTTGTGCACATTGTTGATATTGAGTGGAGCAAATTGGATGCGAAGTCTATAAAGTACACACTTATTGGATATGGCGGTGATGATTTTGGATAAAGGCTTTGGGATGAACAAAACAAGAAGGTCATCCATAGTCAAGATGTCGTATTCAAAGAAAAGGTGTTTTATAAGGATAGGTAGGGTGCATTAAAGGCTATTAATTCTAGACGTGGTATTGTGGAGCCTGATATTCCGAGCTCGGGTGGGACTAGTGAGGTTCAACCAAGGCAAAAGTTTATTAGGAGGAACTAATCATGGTAGAGACATCCTCCAATATTGAGCAAGAAGTTGTTGTTGATGTTGAACTGATTTCTCATGCAGTTTTGTTACCATAGGTCATCAAGTGAGAGACGATTGCCTGCCTGATATTGCCCCTCAAATTTCTACCTGTTGTTGACCGATAATGGTGAGCTAGAATGTTTGTTGGGCATCTAGCAATCGAGATGTGAGAAAGTGGAAAATTATCATGGATGATGAGATGAGCTCTCTTCCAACCTCCAAGAGGGGAGAAAGCTTTGCATAAGAACTCTTCCAACCTCCAAGAGGGGAGAAAGCTTTGCATAATACGTGGGTGCACAAGGTAAAGGAGGAGGCAAATAAGAGCAAACATTATAAGACAAGAATGATTGTAAAGGGATTTCAATAGAAGCTAGTATCGAATAGACTACACCGAAGTCTTTACTCATGAAGATGACAACTATATGGGTAGTGCTGAATATGGTAGATGTAGAAACCCTGGATTTATAGCAAATGGATGTGAAAAAGCGCTACATGGTGATCTAGAAGAATAGATATACACTAGTGTATTTACCCCCGCTTTGCGCAGACTTTATTAAAATTTTATTTATATCATTTTACATGATGCATGTTTTTTTATGTCAATAAATAAATATATATGTAGATATACATTTTATATATTATTAGCCATGTTAAAAAGGTAAAACTTGTGTAACTGTATATATTAGTCTATTCTCATTAAATCCTGTTGCTTACAAATTATTTATTAAAAAATAATAATATGATTTTTCATGCTTAGATAAAATATTTAATCATCAATATTTATCTCCAAATAATTATTGATGCTTTGTTTTCTTATATGAATGAAAAGAGAAAAATACACATTTTAAAGTTTATCTATATTGAAATATAGTATGACTCTATGATACATCTCTCAAAGAAAATTATAAGATTTTTCCTAAAATATTCCAATATATTTAATTAACATCAACCACTTTTTACTCTCAATAAATTATAAAATTGAAGCGCGTTATGTTATTGTAAATTGATCAAATTTATACAAAGATGTATATAGTTTTATACAACGATATAAAATCCATACGTACGTACATAATACATAATCAAAGGGAAGTATATTAATAATGAAAAAGAGAAAACCTGTTTCACAATAAATTAGGAAGTAGAAACCTAAAAATTAACCATGGAATATTTATTTTTTAAATAAATCAATAGACTTTTAGATGAAAATTTTGATAAACCAGTTTAATTTTATTTTAATCAAATCTCTTGATTCGCTAAAGATTTAATGTGTATATTTTAGTTTTATTTAAGGAGATAATGAAGAGATTTGATATGATAAACATGTTTTATAGTAAATCAAGAGATTAGATCTATATTGGGTAATAGGGATTTAATTAATCTTTATCAAATCTTTCATTTAAGAAATTTCTTGATAAAAATTAAAATTAAACACATTTATTTAAGGATTTAGTACTTGAATGAAAAAAATTATTTCCTCGATGAAAATTTTGAATTTTTATTAGGGATCTTTGATGAAAGACTTGATAAAGATTGATAAGATAAGATTAAAATGGTTTTTATTTTTAAAATAATATATGAAATTTTGTTTTTGGATATAATAATAGATAATGTAGAATTGCATAATTTTTTTGGCAGTAGAGATTTCATCAAAATTTAAATATAAATTTTTTTAAAATATAATCCATTTGTCAAAATTATAAAATAAGATAACAACCTCACAAGCATGATACAAAATTAAATTATTTTAAGTTTTATTAATACATAAATATTAAAATCGAATAAAATAAATATTTTTCTATTTGTAATTGAATTTAGAATAAAATATTATAGAAACATCACAATTATTTGATAGTAATTTAATATTATGTACTTCATATCAAATTGAGATGAATAAAATTGAAGCACGTTACTCACAATAAATAATAAAATTGAAGCGCATTATGTTATTGTAAATTGATCAAATTTATACAAAGTTGTATATAGTTCTGTACAACGATATAAAATTCATACGTACGTACATAATACATAATCAAAGGGAAGTATATTATTAATGAAAAAGAGAAAATGATGCGACCTCGAATGGACAAGGTCTTGGTGATGCCGATCTAGACCGTGTATGCCGAGTCTTTGAGGTTTGGAACGCGGAAGCAACAAGTAACCAAGTCTTCAACGTGATGAAGACTTCGCACGCCAACGTGATGGCGAGCCTTCTCTAGTTCTACGTTAAGAACAAGAGGGACAATTGAATGCTTTGGATAGATGTGAAATCGGTGGACACAAACCCAAGGAAGGAGGATAAACTCTCAACTTGACTTTGGATTAAAATGTGTCTAACCTATTACAAGAGGAGAGTTTGCGTTTTTATATGAAATGAAAAACAACTAGCTATATGGGCCGATGGGCCTTATTCTAGCTAAATGGGCCGGTTTCTTAAGCATAAGAAGACACACGCCCAATATAGTAATAATATGGAAATAACAACATATTATAAATGAAAAATGCTAAATAGGGAAATATATATATAATAAATGAGCATATCGGGACCAAGGTGGACGCCATGGTCTCGGTGTCTTTGGGTCGTCCTGGACCAGGCTTGAGCTAGGGCTGGGACGCATCAGAAAACCTGTTTCATAGTAAATTAGGAAGTAGAAACCTAAAACGAACCATGGAATATTTATTTTTTAAAATAAATGAACAAACTTTTAGATGAAAGATTTGATAAACGTGTTTAATTTTATTTTAACCAAATCTCTTGATTCACTAAAGATTTAATGTGTACATTTTAGTTTTATTTAAGGAGATAAATGAAGAGATTTGATATGATAAACATGTTTTATAGTAAATCAAGAGATTGGATCTATATTGGGTAATAGGGATTTAATTAATCTTTATCAAATCTTTCATTTAAGAAATTTCTTAATAAAAATTGAAATTAAACACGTTTATTTAAGCAAATAATACTTGAATGAAAAAAATATTTCCTCGATGAAAGATTTGAATTTATATTAAGGATCTTTGATGAAAGACTTGATAAAGATTGATAAGATAAGATTAAAAAGGTTTTTATTTTTAAATAACATATGCCATTTTGTATTGGGGTATAATAATAGATAATGCAGAATAGAATAAATGTTTTTACAGTAGAGATTTGATTTATATATAAATATTTTTTAAATATATTTCATTTGTCAAAATTATAAAATACTATAACAACGTCACAAATATCAAGATTATACAAAATTAAATTAAATTAAGTTTTATTAGTACATAAATATTAGTTTAATATTATGTAATCATATCAAATTGAGATGAATAAAATATTGTAAAATAATTTAGAATAAAAATAATATAGATAATTTTGTCAAGTAATCTTCACTACCATGTTAAAACAATAGGAATTATTTTATTATTGAGAGAGAGTAAATTTGGAAAGGATCTAATTGTTTTGTAAATGATTTATATGACATGGATATGATTTGTAAATGAGATGGAAAAAATTATATGATATGGCTTAATTAGTAAATAAAAGTTATATGATGTGTCTTAACAATATGATGACACGTGGCAAAATCCTCGGTGGCGTAATGTGGGATCGACATGTGGAAAAAGCTGATGTGGCACAACGTGGTGGCTCCAATCCTTATGACTTAAATATATATAGATGGTGAAATCAGTTACTTGTCAAAAGGTAACAATCAGCTCCTGTGCAGGTTAAAGAAGAGTTTGAATGAGCTTAAGCAAGTTCCTAGACAGTGGTACATGAAATTTGATTTCTTCGTTCATGAAATCAAGTTTGTAAGATGTGAAGCTAAATAGCTTGTTGAGCAGCTACGGAAGCTTCGACTAATAGAGAATAATCAAGTTGGTATGAACACATGCACAAGATTTAACGAGGTTCGACAAAATGTCTACGTCCTTGGGGTGGTCTGTATCTTACTATATGAAAGAATAACACCGACAACTTGTACAAGCCACATGTTTGTCGTGTATATATAGGACTATATTAGCTTACAAAGAAAAATAATCTCCCTTTGTATATTTCTCCTCCTTTTGCAAAATAAAAACTATTTTTTCTCTCTCGTGTTTTCTTTTCTTTTGATTTCAGAAGATCGATTTTTTTTTTTACTTTTCTCTCTTATATAGGAAAATTCCTACTGTTCTCACCACACATAAAATAGGGAAAATCCTATAGCTTAATTTTTTATGCCATTTTTGTTCGTGTGACTTTAATTGAGGAACGCTATATATATTTAGCATAGCATCCTAACAATTCTCCACCTCGTACACAATTTGAGAAGTCTCAAATTTTGGATGATCAAGGGAATAATCCCTAGTATGCATGATAGACTTCACCATCTCGGCTGCATCATTATAGTCATGACTGTATATGTACCCTCTGACCGGGATCAAGCCAATTGACTCGGGCAAAGTCGTTGTTCCCTTATCAAAAATAAATCTCAAACATGCAAACAACAGTATAGTGAGCAAGCAAGGGGTCGAACCCAAAGGAATCAGTTTCTAGTCAGATTTTATGGTTTTCATGCAAGTATTCAAAAGGGGGGTTTTGAAAGTTGGTTTCAATCAAAGTTACCAAGTAGAGTTTATCCAATCAATTCCACTTTATTAATCAGTTGATCATGAATTCATCCACCTCTTTATATGCCTAGGTCAATTCCAATCCCAATCATTAACAATCGCAAGTCCACGGTCCAAGCAATTCTATAACCCTAGGCAAGGACGCTTAACCTAGAATTAGCATAGAGAATAGGGATATTAGAAAATCCAATCATGCAATCAAACTACGAGTCTCATGCACAATTAAACCATTGAATACTCTTCCCTAAACTAGTCCACGGTCCTAGAATAGAGTTGTTTCGAGAAATAGGAAAGATGCATAGACAACAACCAATCCTAAATCAAATGATAGATCTACGTCAATAAAACAAGTTGATCAGGCTCATAAAATCAAACATAGATCATGGGATTAAGCACAAGAGTATCAATAAAGACCTAAGGATAAAGAGGTTACCAGAATTTCACAACTTTATAATAAAGCTTCCTTGATCGAATAAACTCAAGAGGAGAGTTAGTTCTCCATTACAAAGAAAACTCCAATCTTTATCGAAAGAACAATTGATTGTCTAGTGAATAGAATTCTCCTAAAAACCTAGAAAGGTTCCCCTTAAATAGCCCCAAAGAACAACCTTTTCGGACTAGATAAGAAAGGAAACCGAAAGATAAGAAAGGAAATAAGATAGAAACGATAGAATTTCGCCCGTCTCAATGTCGGCCGGCACCGCGACCGCGGCGTCACCACCGCGCCTGCGGCGTCACCACCGCGCCTGCGGCGGTCTTCGAATGGTCAAATGCTGAGTCGGCTTCTACCGCGCCCGCGCCACAGACAGCGCGACCGCGGACTTCATGGTCTTCAAAGGTTCGTCTCTTCACGCCACCGCGCCCGCGTCCTAGACAACGCGACCGCGGTATCCATGCAGTGGCAATTCTTCGTCTTTAAGCTCTTTAACTCTTGATTCTTCATAACTTGTGTCCTCGGTCTTCATATTACAATAACGCTCAAAACTAACCTAAATACTCTCAAAATCATCTCAAAATACAAGAGTTAACCTATACAAAATAGCCTGTATCACGAATCGTAGTTCTACTTGTCTTCCATGTAGTCTCCACCTCACCCGTAACCGTCCCGAAGGACTATGCCCCTCCTGGGCAATTTAACATGGGCCAATTTGAAGCAGTTCCAAGAAGCAATGAAACTTACTGCCTCTCTTTGGATCTCCATACCCAATATCTTTCTAGCAACGCCCATGTCTTTCATATCGAACTCCTTACCAAGTTCAAACTTCAACTTATTTATCTCCACCATGCTTTTTGAAGCAATACGCATGTCATCCACATACAATAAGAGATAAATATACTCAACTCCATGAAGCTTTTGAATGTAGACACAACAATCACGATCACTTCTAGAGAATCCATGCTTTAGCATGAAAGAGTCAAATCGCTTGTACCATTGTCGAGGCGACTGTTTAATCCGTATAAAGATTCCTCAAGCGACATACCTGACCCTCCTTTCCCTCTACTTTGTATCCTTCTGGTTGAAACATGTAAATCTCCTCATCTAAGTATCTGTGCAAGAAGACCGTTTTAACATCGAGTTGTTCCAACTCAAGATCATCATGAGCAATAATGCTCAAAACCACCCAAATTGAAGTTTGTTTTACCACAGGAGAGAAGATCTCATTGTAATCCGCACCTTGTTTCTATGCAAAACCCTTTGCCACTTACCTTGCCTTGTATCTTGTACCACCGAGATCAGATGAATCTGCTTTTCTTTTATACACCCACTTACAACCAATAGCAGTCTTTCCCTTAGGCAATGGGACTACCTCCCATGTCTTGTTAACAAGAATGATTGGGACGTGATGAAGGGAATTCGTCACTGTATTGCTAACAAGATGGTACACATTTCCTTGACGAATTCCCTTCATCACCAACAAAGAACCATTAACAACCTTTACAACCCCGTTGTCTTGCATAAACTTACAACCTCCTGATTCCAATGCACCTAGAGAAATTGAATTCTTTCTCAAATTAGGGACATGCCTTACATCCATTAATGCTCTAACAATTCCATCATGCATCTTGATTTTGATTGTACCGATGCCCACCGTCTTACAACCATGGTCATTACCCATCAAAACGGTTCCACCATTCAAGGATCTATAAGAAGCTAAGTGAGCCACTTCTTGTGTGGGCTCATATGATAAGAGCATCCAGTATCTAAAATCCAATTGCTTGAATTTTTAGATGCTTCGTGACTGATAGAATAACATTCCCCTTCCTCTTGCAAACAAATTCTTGTGCCTGTTCATTGCTCGCACTAGTCACACCACTAGTGGCCACCTTCCGTAGATCATCAGCGAGAAGCGTTGTTCTAGTTTCATCCATGGCCAATGTCTCGCCCACAAGCATTAATGTTTAATAAGATTCTCGAATGATTTCGGCAATGAAAGCAAAAGCATAAGAGCATTCTTCATCTTCAACCTTCACATCAATATCCTTCAAATTTGAAATTATCCTATCAAATTTGTTGATGTGATCACGGAGTGAAATTCCGTCCTCCATCTTGCAAGCATATAATTGTGACTTGAGATGTATTTTATTTGTAAGAGTCTTCGTCATGAAGTTTGTCTCCAACTTCACCCACATGCCTGACGTAGTTTCCTCGTCATCAACCATAAATGTGACATCTCTAGCTTTCAAGACATAGGATTATGGCAGCGCGTGCTTCTATATCGAGCTCATCCCAGTCACCATCCTTCATATAAGTAGGTTTCTTGCTCTTACCCAACAATACCTTGTGCAACTTTCGCGATATGAGCAGATTCTTCATCTGCATCCTCCAATAGGAAATCATTTTTCCCATTGAATTTCTCAATTTCATGTTTCCCAACTTTGAGAGTTCCACTACTTGAAGCCATTTTATTTTTTAATCAAAATTTTGACCGCTTTAGATCTTAATTTGGCTTTGATACCAATTGTTGAGAAGTTGCGGAAGTTTCGACTAATAGAGAATAATAATTGGTATGAACACACAAGATTTAACGAGGTTCGACAAAATGTCTACGTCCTTGGGGTGGTAGGTATCTTACTATATGAAGGAATAACACCGACAACTTATACAAACCACAAGTTTGTCATATATAAGAGTATATTAGCTAGCTTACAAAATAATCTCCCTCTATATATTTCTCCTTTCTTCTGCAAGATGAAAAACTACCGTTTCTCTCTCCTATTTTCTTTTCTTTTGATTTTAGAAGATCGATTGTTTAATTTTTACTTTTCTCTCTTATATAGGAAAATTCCTATTATTCTCACCGCACGTACAATAGGCAAAATCCTATAGCTTAATTTTCTATGCTATTTTTATTCGTGTGACTTTAGCTGACAAAAACTATATTTAGCATAGCATTCTCACATATATAGCTAATCATTGGTGTTACTTTAAGATCTTTGGGGATGACTACATCTTGTTATTGATGGAATAAGTGCTCAAGAAGTGAGCAAGATAAAAGAGCAATTGTCTGAACGGTACGGGTTGTTAGTAAAGAGACTCTCAACAAGTATTGTATATCGTGATCGAACGACGTAGAATTAAGATGGATGTTTTATAATTGATCAACAAAACAACGTATATAATGTCCACGGGTGAACGACGGTGATGACCCCGGCGTTCTGGCTGCTGAGCCCGGCCAAGGCCAGATCCCGAGGGTGTTGAGCCCCGGCAGGTTCCCCGCGTTCACCTGGGTCACGTTCGACCCGAGCCTTCCGCTCGTGTCCCTCGGCACGTTCAGGCCCCGGAACAGGAAGTCCTCTGCCACCACCTGCATCGGGTCCTTGCAGAACAGCCCGTTCACGAACACTGCACACGTACGTACCACCAAACTTACTAATAACACAAATCATATGTACGTTGCATGCGTTTTAGTTAACGGAATTACAACGTCGTTAGCTTACATGCGTTATTAGGGTCGTTAATTCCGACACAAAAGTCTTGAAGCTGTGTAGGATCAGTGGCGTAGGCCGTGTAGGAAACCATCAAAAAGAATGCAAAATATGCAGCAATAACTCTAGCTCCCAAGATCCCCATCGCCACTTGAGCTGTTTGATCTCCAATGAATTGTATCTTACTAACTGAAATGATAAGTTTTAGGGAAAGGCCTTAATGGAATGGATGTTCAATGCACCCTCAACTCACTTCTATTTATAATGGTAGTACATGCATGCTTATACAAACAAAAAATAGACTAAATTTTTCTCCATGTAACTACCGTAGGTAGCGTGGTCTAGTCATTGAATTGCTATCTTAGGGTGTCCCCGTGAACAAAATTTTTATTGGAAAATCACCCGAGTTTTTCCATGTAGCGCCCAAGAAACGAAGTGCCCAAAAAGGTATCTCGAATGGTATGTTTTCATTTGTAACTTATAAGCCTTAACCGACTTTGAATGGTAAAATTTGAGATCACTAGTAATAATATCCTTGATTTTAAAAATTTGTTGATACAATTGTGGAATTAGAGCTAAAAAAACCCTTTTTTAAACTTAAAACTATTTATTAAATATCTTAAAAGCTGAGTTTCAGTAAAGACTGATACCAATAATGGTATCAAACCCAAAGGTCCAATTTTTTACTATGAAATTATTTATTAGTTTTTGTGAATATTTTTTTTCTTCCTCCTTAAAGGTCTTTTGTAACAGAACTCAAAAGATCAATGATTTTCAGACCTCCTTGTAACAAAACTCAATAAGCTTATTTGCTTTACGAATAAATACCTTTAGAGGACCTTTGTCTTCCAATATAAAAGTACATATATTCTACTTTAGTGTCTACCTCTAGAAGCTATGCTCATTCATTTCCTTGTGCAACAATTGTGAGTAAGGGAAACATTTGTTATTCTTTATAGATGTTATACACTCGAAGAAATAATAGCAAGAATGTCAATGCCCCGGCAATGAAGAAATTGAGTCTGGACTTCATGGAAACGACCAATTGTTAATAGAAGCTCCGATAGATTTAACTCTAGATGTCGCGACCATTATTGTTGTGTTAAAGGTCATGATTCAACAAATGCTTCAAGAAGCTATGCCTGGGGTTATAGCTAACCAACCGAATGCCACAGAGGCAATCCCCGTCATTAACCCAGGAGTCGACAATGCTCATGCTCACAAATATGCATCTAATTGATCTCCTCAAATCATTGAAGCCTTTTCACCTGACCCGTGACTAGGCAATCATCCTGCAAGTTAATTTAAACCTCGAACAGGTGTATTCAATTGAACCGGTTGGGATGCGGAAATAAGCTTATAAGGTTCACATAACAATGGCTGATACAAGACAATTGGTTTTCATATCAGTTAAAAATGGCAAGTATACTTGTTAGTCAAGTGATTAGATGATGATGCATATAAGGTTCTTCTCGGACCCGAGTAAGTGGAGAGAAATATGTTGTTATGACTTTAAGCTGACAAGAGAATGTTCATATATCAACAAGCTTCATATATAGAATAAGGCTCCGTTCAGTTCGCAGCTGAATGGAGCTGAACGGAGCTTTATGTAGCTTAAGTGAAAAAACAAGCTTAAAGTAGTGTTCAGTAAAATAGCTGGATTACTAGCTTAATGGAGCTTAATTAAGTCCCATTTTACCAGCTCCTATGAGGAGCTTTTCCTAGCTGAACAAAAAAATTCCCCCGACACCCTTTGCAACAAACAAACTTCTTCCACCCCAAATTGCAATCCCCCAATTTCCAAATTCCAAAATTCCCAAATCAATTGTAAAAATCCCACATCAATTCCCAGATCTACAATTTTCCAAATCACCAAATCCAAAAGTTTGTAAACCCTATCTCTCACCACCGACGCGGATGGAAGAAGCATCGGAGAAGGAGCCGGTGGAGAAGGCGGGTGGGGCGGCGGTTGGAGAGGAGGAAGGGGAAGCAGAAGGAGTGGCGGGGTTGTGGGTGTGGGATGTGGGGATGTGACGGGCATGGGACAGGGAGCGGCGGCCATTGAGGGAGGAAGAGGAGGAGGAGTGGTTGCGACGAGAGTAGGCGTGAGTGGGGGAGTGGCCGTGGGTGGCGGAGATGTGGTGGTTGTGGGTGGCTCATGAATTGGAGCAAAGATGAAAGAGGCATCGGGAAAGGAGAGGAGAGATGTGAACGGTGAACAAAGGTGGAAGAAGACAAGTAATAAGTTAAAAAACAATATTATATGAAAATAATTATTGTACCCATTTTGGTAATTTTACATATTATACAGCTCCTACTACCGAACACAAAAATAGCTAATTCAGTTTCAGTTTCAGCTTTTAGTTTCAGCTTTCAATTCAGTTCAGCTATGTATTCAGTTCAGCTTCAGCTTAAGGAACCTGATTTTTTAAGGGGGAGCTAGAGATTACACCTCCTCTTCGCAATAATATATTCTAGATGTACTCAGTCCTTTTTGCATGCTAGGGTAGTCTCTACAAGTTTCGAGATCAAATTTTTTTTAAGGGCACTATTGTAATATTCGCAAATATTGTAAGATGGATAAAAACAATTTCCTACATTTGGAGACTTCATTTTGTCTTTAGAAAGTTACGAGAAGTGGACAAGACCTTTGGAATACCCGAGTAAAGTTTGATAAGGCCAACATGACACTTAACTTCAAGAATTTGCATAGTCTTTGTTAGAGCTTTGAATCAAGTGATTCCAAAGCTTAATTGTAGATCCAGGAGTCTAGTTTCATCCCTCAAAGTTGAGATAGTTTGGTTGTGTATCAAAATTGTTATACCAATACTATTGCAAGGATGCGCCCTTGCCCAGGCGAAGTGCCCAAGGCTAGGATTGCGACCGTCGTTTTGTAGTTGGGATCACGATTTTTCTATAGGCGCAAGTAGCAACAATGGGACACAATTCTTTTGTGGGACTTAATGCTTTTGATCTTGTAGTTTTGTTTTATGTCTCCTCCCACCTTCTCTTCTCCCATCACGTTGAAGGCCTTGTCCACCTAGACATGTCCTTCCTCCCTTGGAATTCTATAAATAGGGGTGTGTGTTGAAGAAGGATATCACACCTCTCTGTTCTCTCTTCACACTCAAACTCCTTCACAATTTAAGAGTGAGTGTTGTTTTACATGTTGTCAGAAGTAGCTCCCCGAATAGTGGCCGGAGGTGATTGGAGGAAGGATAGACAATTGCCTTCTCAAGAACACTACTCGGCCACGACGGCAGCCAAGGAGCCACAACTGTTGCGCGTGCCCAAAGCCATGCCTAAGGCCTAGTGTCGTACCTAAAGCCTAGTGCCATGCCACGGGCCATTGTCTCAATTTCCGAGCTTCGTTCTTACACCGTCTTGGTATCGTATTCGAGCCCTTATGTGTTGTGGTATGTCAATTCGTTCTAAAATTATTGATTATAACCCAAAAATACATCAAAAACTTTATTTATTACTTATGTTATAATTTGTGTGAAGGCGGTATTTTCTTATATATATCTAGCTCATATCTCGATAAGCAATCAAGAAACATAACATTTATTTGTATAAAGATCATGCGAATGTAAGAGATCATCCATTCTTTCAAACTATTAATCATAATATCACAAATATTAAAATCATCACTCATTGCTAAAGATACGTTAATTTGACAAAATATAAGATCGTACTTATTGGTCTTTCATCATGCTAATATAAGATATGTCATAGATACTAATTTCATTATATATTGATACATGCTTATCGATATTATACGCTTGAACTATGAAAAGGAAAAAATGCATATTTAAAATACTATTAAATCTAAATCGAAATAATCCTCTATTCGAAGTATTGAAACCTAATTAAACAAAAAAATAATTCAATTGAGACCTAATTCAATCAAAATTTGATTAAAATAAATGACTCAACCAAATCCCGATTCAACCGAAACTGATATAGTCGAAATCCGATTCAACCAAACCCCAATTCAACCAAAAATTGAAAATCTAATTCAACCCAAAACCAAACCAATCGAAACCCAAATTAGCCGATTGGAACCCGTTAATATAAGGTTTGAATATTAGACCCAACCTGAATCGAGAGTAACTTACCCAATTATCCACCATATTTGTCATTGATCGAAACCTGAATGACCTAGAAGTCAAATGATTTGATTGAAACCCGACCCTATTAATGATATACTATAATATAGTATGAATGTGACATGTATAATTTGGAAGATGTAGCTTGATTTAGATGCAATATATGATGTAATTTACTATTGATATAGTCTTACATAGAGGTAGGTTTGGAGATGTCAAAACTCAACACCTCGACCCAAAAAAGAAAACCGAATTAACCGTCTATTTTAGGGTTGAAACCCGACTTGAAGATTAGCGGGCAAAGAAAAAAACCGAACCCAATTAAATGCGTTAGGTTAATCCATTTTATTTTACATGTAGAATAAATAAAGTTCAACACAAAAACTATAAAACTTATATTATATAATTAAATATTAGAATTTAATCATAATATTATTGAAATAATTAAAAAATCACTATCTTGACCCGACCAACCCGAACTGCTCGATAACCTTCTATGACTCGACCAACATGACCCACAACCCGATTGACCCGAACTCGTACTCAATCCGAACAAGAAATTATCAAACCTGACCAAACCAACCTGTTTGACAACTCTAGGTAGGCTCTATAAAAATACGTATTATATACAAACAAAGAGGACAAATAAAGAGCATTTGATCATAATAAAAGAAATGGACGCAATTTAACCTTAAAGTTAGATTCACACTATCCCCTAATTATAGTGAACCGAAAATTCAATACTTATATATATGATTACATTATGCTGTATACATGACTATTGCATCTTATATAAATGCTACTTTACTGATTGTATTTATGAATTATGAAAGGTAGATAAAAGTACTTTGAAATTGATGAACTTGTCATAAAATGTATGTTAATAATGTATTATAATCATGTATATAACGTATTATAGCTATGCATACATTTAACTAGGGGTGTTCAACAGGCCGGGTCGCCCGCGACCCGCAGTGACCCAACCCGCAATTCGCGGGTCGGGCGCCCGACCCGCAGATAACGGGTCGGGTCGCGGGTCGAGTTTTTTTAAGTTTGCGGGTCGCGGGTCGGGTCGGGTTAAACCCGCGGGTTTGCGGGTCGACCCGCGACCCGTTACATTTAAAAAATATATATTTTTATTGTTTTACTAATATTAAAATGTATTTTTAAGAAAAAATATATGTTTTGATACTAATATTTATTGTTTTATTAGTATTAAAATGTATTTTTTAGAAATAATTTGTCTTTTAATAATTTTATTAGTATTATAATATATATATTTTTTGAAAAATTCACCGTATTTGGGGTCGATCTACAATTTATTTTCGTATTGTAGAAAAAATACCAACTTGACCAAATCAAACGGGCCAACGGGTCGACCCGCGACCCAACCCGCAGAACCCGCGGGTTTACGGGTCGGGTCACGGGTCGGGTCGCGGGTCACTTCTTAAATTTTTTGCGGGTCGCGGGTCGGACCGCAACCCGCACTGCGGGCCGCGGGTCGACCCGACCCGACCCGTTGAACACCCCTACATTTAAATGATTTCATGTATATCCGTACATTTGTTTAAGTACCTACGGGATTAATCTATACAATTAATAAAACTACATATATATATATAAGGAACTATAATTATATATATAACGTATTATAATCCTGCAAAAAATTCTAATTTTTCAGATACCTATAATTGCGAGATTATGTAAATATTACTTCTACTCTAATTTTGAGATTTAGTGAATTAATACCCAAAAGATCTCTATATAATCAATACCCAATATTATGCTTAATATGTACTACATTTAACATACTTGTAAATTTAGATCTTTTGTCATTAAATGCATATCATTCTATTATTTATAATGTGTTCACATTATATTATTGTTATGTTATTTAATTCTTTCTATTATATTCACTCTAATATCTTTTGTCCATCTGAGTCAAAAAATATCTTTTGTCCATTATTAATATATTATATGTATATTACTATTTATTTTTTAAATATACTATATGCTATTGTTGTTATGTTATTCAATTCTTCTTATTTTATTTTGTATAATATTATTTTTCACCATTATTTATATACTATATATATTATGTTATATTGTGCTTCAATACAAACATTATGTTCACAACAATGACATAAAACTAAAGAAATAACAATTATTTTTAGGTTTTTTTACCGGAAACCACGCTCCCAATAGGCCATATTCCCCTAAACCACCCTTGATATGCCTATTTACCGAAAACCACCCCTCCAATGCCCTCCGTTACGTTTTTTCCACCCAATTATGATTTTCCGTTAAAAATTCCGTTAAATGGTGGTTTAGGGGAATATGGTCTATTGGGAGGATGGTTTTCGGTAAATAGGCACATCTCCGCCACTATAAGACCAGGTCTGTGGCCGCCATCGTCCACCACTGCTCACTGACAGCCTCGTCTGGTCGGAAATCGTCGCTCCCAGATCTGACCTCGCAGTTCGTCGTTGTAGATTTCTGCCGATGTATCTCCGACGCTACAACTCACAACGACGACTTCCCGAGATATGTCAACCACAACCCAGCAGATTCGCACACCAGCGAGCCGGCGACTTCCCCCGCCAGATCTGCAGATCTACGAACTCCGTCGTCTTGCTTGCAACGCCGCCCCTCTCGCCTCAGATATGCGCCGCCACCATCATCCACAAAGCCCAGATCTATTCTTCCATTGAGGAGGCCTGGCAACCTGTCGATGCGGCCGGTGAGAAGGAGGACCAGCAAAATGGATTCGTAGGGAAGAAGAGTACCCGGCGGTGTTAGGGCGAAGCGGAGGTTGAATCGGGGCTTTGGCTGCCGAGGTCGAGGAGGCCGACGAGAGTGGGGTTCCAGATCTGCTTCTTTCTCCCCTCCGCTCACTCCTACCCTTCCTTCTTCCTACCTTATCAACGCCAGGCCGCCGGCCTCCTCGGCCACCCTCGCTTTGCAGTTTCCTCACCGAGTCCAGATCCACCCTCAACGGGTCTAGATCCGCCTCCTCGGCCGCCCCCAGCCCAAATCTGGAACCCCACTCTCGTCGGCCTCCTCTAGCACACCGGCCGTTCTGCCCAGCGTCGACCTCGGCAGCCAAAGCCCCGACCAGGCGAGGTTGTTGGCGAGCAGTAGTGGACGACGGCGGCCACAGACCTGGTCTTATAGTGGCGGAGATGTGCCTATTTACCGAAAACCACCCTCCCAATAGGTCATATTCCCTTAAACCACCATTTAACAGATTTTTTAACGGAAAATCATATTTGGGTAGAAAAAACGTAACGGAGAGCATTGGAGGGGTGGTTTTCGATAAGTAGGCATATCAGGGGTGGTTTAGGGGAATATGACCTATTGGAAGGGTGGAATCCGGTTAAAAAGCCTTATTTTTATACATGAGTACAAATCGAATATAAAAAGGCACGGCATTAAACACAAAAATTAAATGACTAGATTAATGTTAGCATATTGACTAAGGGACACCAGTCACCACAAACATAACAATACCAAAGAAAAAAAATTATTTCGGGTGTTGTCTGGTTCGAGATAATGTTTCGGATGTTGTCTAGGTGGTGTTTTCCTTTTCAAGTGTCTTATCACACCTTCTCAAGTCGGTTTCTTGCTGTCTTGCTCTTCGACGACTCTATACGCCTGTGTTAGATTCTCAACTAACCCGCGGAATTGTCTTTCTCCTTCCATGTCGCAAGTTCTTCAGCATGCTGACTTGGTGGTCGTTGCCTGTTTTTTCTTTCAGTTTTCTTGTTTGTTCGTTGTTCCTTTGTTTGTTTTGCTTGTCGGCTTGTCAGCCTAACGAGCTCTGTCTCGGTCTCTCGATCTATTGGAGTTGTCCGGTATTTCGAATTCCTACATTTTCAAACAAAAAAAATTTAAAAAACAATATCAAAGAAGATCTAATCCAACCGTGGAATATGTAGTATCATCATAACTATATACTAAAGCGGAGGTTAGAAATAATATTTAGCCCGACACGTGTCACCTCCTCATTGGACCCCGTCGCTCATCTTTATTAAAACAATTCAATTTTTTTGATTGGTTGAAATTTCATTGTACACCCCACATTAGATTTTTTCTTATCTACTAATTCTCACTTTAATTAATTAAAATTTAATACAAATAAACTACCGTATGCTATAGAATTTATCCAAACAAAAAAAACAAATCCTAACTTATCGTATGCATATGTAGCCAAATTTTAAAGCACATCTATCTAATATATTGGTTGAAATAAAGTATGCCTATCTAAAAACAATCTATCTAATATATTTTTAAAATCCTAACTTACGTATGCACATTAGCCAAATTAAAAAAAAATCTATCAAATATATTGCAAGAATAAAGTACTTATGGTACCCATAAGATAAAAAATTGAAGAAATCTATACTGTCTATAGTATAAAGAGGAGACCAAGTCTTCACAAAAAATTGCACCACGTGTCATATCTTTAATAATATAATCAACCGGGCCCCTGCGTATATAAAAAAAACACTAATCCCAATAGAAAGGTCAATATATATTATTTGATGATTTTAAAGAACATATAGAAAGATATCTATAGAAAAATATAATACTTGCAATTTTATTCTACGAATTGCTACTTTAATCTTTGTTCTTATTCCAAATATTGCTTCTGTATTGTTTATCTATACTACTATCTATATTACTATAGTATAATCTACTATAGTACAAAGCAGAATCAATATTAACAAAATATCACTATAGATTTCAAGTAATATTTTAAAGTGTAGTTCATATTTTATATCTAATTTGATAAAAATAGGATCTTTTCATTTACACTAAAAACAAGATAAAAAGAGAAACATAATTTCTGATATATAATCCTGATTTTTTAAAATATAATATATTTCGAAATATAATTCGGATCTTTTAAACAAATAATCTAGACTATATATATGTATAGGGGTTCTATCTAAGAATCTATATCTATATTAATTAGACATGGTCTTTTAAAATAAGGTAAGTAAATTTCAAATTATTTAAAAGATTTTGGACTTATATAATGTAATTTATTAATTAAAATCTTATTATATATTTATTTTGATAGTTTAGACTTTAAATCATTTACATAAAAATTTGTATAACATTTTATAAATTATTTTAATTAAATATCGGTTCATATAAGTGAACTTTGTAAATATAATATTTTTCTTACTAATATACCAAACAAATTTATTACAGTTGTACATAATTTTACATTTATCCGACTATTATTTTTGTAAGAAAATCCACGCAAATCCAAGTCGTACCTTCACTAACACTAGTTAACCACTAATTAGTAACTAGTACAAATTGATCAACTAACTTTCCGAACACGACAAATTTAACCACATTTAGCTAATCAACTAATCGTACGAATCATCTTAATTATTAATAAATCAATCAGTTTAATGCAATAATACAACTCTAGCACCTAATTAGCGACGAAATTAATAATTGCAATTAATAGGTAGATAGAAGATGAAATGATTTACTCGCAAGGAAAAAATTGGCCTCCCTGGTTGGTATAATCAACACATCAACACTCAACAGCACACACTTTCCACGTCCTCAGAGATTTCTGTTTTTTTTTTTAGTCAAAAAATTAGCCTTAGGTTTTCTTCTCCAAGCCCCGTTTTACTTTCAATCAAAAGTAGTATGTTGAAGAATAACCACTATCAATACATACAAACTACGAACCCAAAAAAAAAAAACTACGAACCCAAAACGATCTAATATCATTCTTCGATCAATTCTTCGATAGAGCTGA
Source organism: Polygonum maritimum (assembly GCA_963924305.1). Taxonomy (NCBI): domain Eukaryota; kingdom Viridiplantae; phylum Streptophyta; class Magnoliopsida; order Caryophyllales; family Polygonaceae; genus Polygonum; species Polygonum maritimum. The sequence goes on along the minus strand of OZ002728.1, from coordinate 18,095,453 downwards.
TCATATGATAAATAAAAATCTGATACCAAAGGTAAAAATTTTATGCCGGCAAACCAAATAAGCAATCGATACTATGAATTCGACGTCAACGGTTAAATGGGTACAGCTTAGATGGGCACAACTCCTAGAAACTTAATACTATTAGTTGGTTAGTAGTGGTAGTAGGTGAAATAAAATTAACGGTGGGATAAATGCCGAAGTCTTTTCTGACTTTCATGTATCAGGATTCGGTGGATTAGTTAAGTAGGTAGTAATTCTTTATCAATAGATCATAAGAGGGGTTGTTTTGACATGAAAGTAGACAATCCTGTGAATTCTCCGATTGAAGGTAATGGCAGTATCAAGTATTGTCACTTATCTCTAGATTGACTTCAATCTCTATTGAACAAAGAATGGTATAATGTACTTGCATGATCCTCTATCTTAGGTAATTTACCTCTATATATTTATACGTATGGCTTGTACACAAATTTTATCCAATTATCATGTTGCATAGTTTCCTATAAAATTATTTTTACTTGCCATATACAACTTATAATATTTGACTTTCCTCTCTAATGGTTGACTTCCAAATCTTTTTGTTCATAGTTTTGTCTTTGTTGGACTTCAAAAGAAATGGTCCTAAAAATACCTCAAATCGAAGCGTAATTTTTGAAGGGGGATCAAATTTGAGCTCCAAAATCATTTTGTTATAGATTTTTCCCACATGGACGCCCCAAAGGTCCTGATTCTTTACTTAGAGGTCGAATGGTCACTTCGAGTCTTCGACAAACAACATATCTATTACTCTGCTTAGTGAAAAGTAAACTCTATCTGCCGATTTTCGTAACTCAATTTTCCATTCCAAGTATCATCATTGGGCTTTGCTAGCTCAAGTTTTCTTCTTCGTTTCTCTTCTTCCTACGCATGTTCTATGATTAGCGCCTATGCTTTGGTATCTTCTAGAGCTCTTGGTCCCCACTGTCTTTTTGCAGGGGCACAAGACGAGGTAAACAAGCTCGTCTCATCAAAAGGATTTCCAAAAGTCACCGGGGCAATTAATCTGACTGTCGAGTTCCTCGATTGGACACACCCCAGATGTATCTTCTTTCTTGAATATCTATTTACCATAGGACTCAAATTCCCCTTTTCACCATTCATAAGGAGTTCTCTAAAAATGCTTCAAGTTTTGCCTTCCCAAGTCCTTCCTGCAACATGGAAGATCCTCTTATATGTAGATGAGCTCACCAAGAGGCAAGGATTGAAGATGATGGTAGGAGAATTCCTACACCCTTACTAGGTTTTTCCTAAATGACCTTGAAGAATAACCCTTCATGCGTGTGATACTCAACACCCTTTAATCCCCAAAGCCAAAGTCATTGTCCTTGGGTGGCAGTCTTGTTTCTTCTTTGTTGAGCAGACCTAATCAGGTGGTCTAGGGGATCAATACAAATCTATCTCTCGTGATGACTGAAACGTTTCTTATAAGATGTGTTTATTTTGTACTTTTTAGTTCTGGTCCTTTTTTTATCTACTTATCGTTGACGTAGTGCCAAAGGGTCTGGACTCTAAGATTACTAAAGGTGACATCTGCACACGGTTGTTTGCTATCCCTAAAGATAAGCTCCACTTTAACAAGATCGCGCAAGACTTGATCACTGAGGAGTCATCTGGTGATACATCATATTCTCACAACTCCGAAAAGATATATGATGTCTGCTCCTCTGCTACAACCATGTCATACGACTTCAAACCTTCATCTTCTCGTAAGTTCCTTACTGACTTCTGTATAACTTTTATATGCATGTCTTCATAGTGAGAACAAAGATGCTAAGTGTTTCTCACGAAGCCAGGACCCCTCTCCCTAGCTATCTGCCTCGGCCATGATAGGGTTTAAATTCAGGGTGTCATGATGCTACGCCCCGACTAGCGTCCCAAATCAAGACTGAAAGCACTTTTCATCATGCTTGAAAAGGTGCTCCTCAACATGCTTCAGTGGTTCATACTTCTAACACACCCTTGACTATGATCTACTTGGGTGAAGACGAACCCTCAATTTCATTTCTATCTCTCAAGGGCTTCCACACACCATCATCTCTAAAAAGAGGCACCGCTCCTATTCATCCATCGACCTTTTTAATGAAGCTTGGGTGGCTACTCGGAAGGTGGAGATTTCTACCATCATTTGTTTGCTCTTAACTTTTTCAATATCATACATAGTGATTATTGTATTTGTCGTCTAGACTTTCCAAAGATTGTATTAGTTGCCGAACAATTCAAGGAGGAGAAACCTTCCATCACCGATCAGAAAAAAGGAGCTAAAGAAACTACTCTAGAGGTTGTTCAATAGAGTCGGAGAGCTGCAGATGACGGTCGCATGCAGGCTTAGCAAATCAGGAACAATGGGGAAAAGCTAGAGTTGATGGAGAAGTCGTTGAAAAAACCGACGTCAGAAATCCTTGATGTTGGTACATACTACTCTATGATGTCCAAGATTGCGGCAAGATTGTGGCTCTTTAGCAATTTTGATATGAAATTGATTGGCTTGCTAATGCTCCCTTCTCAATTTTGTCGTTTTCCAAGGCCGATCTTGTCAAGCTTTAGTCTTCCTTTCCACTTTATTTGCACAACTTTGAAGGTCTAATCGTGCTCTTGGATTGTTCGACCAACAAGAGTTACAAACTAGAACCTAAATTGAGTCTTAAGAAGAGAATATTGAGACGAGAGAGAGGAGAGAGAGAGAGAGATCAGGGATTTTCGAGATATTAGAGAGGGAGAAGAGAAGAAGATAATTGTATGATAGATGGGTTGGTATTTCGGAAAGAAAGAACTCGGTTTAATTCAAAGTTTAATTATTCCAAAGAAAATTCAATCTTGATTACAGAGCTAATTTGAAGAGTATTTAAAAACAATGAAAAGAGTCATCTTCATTTCATAGGATAAACGTTATATCCAAATATCTATTAGACTTAAAACAAGGGTTGGGCAAAATCCGGTCCAAACCGGATTTTTGGACTGGACCGGTACAAACCGGGATTGGACGGATATACTCCCGGTCCTCGGTCCATGAAAAATGGGAGATCCCGGTCTGGTCCGGACCAGATATTTATAAAATTTAATAAAAAAATTATGTTTAATTAAAAATTATATTAATTTTAATGTTATGTAATTTATTTTTAATATTTAAGTTTCACATTTATATTATATACTTAATAATATTATATTTTCATTAGTCATATATGATTTATCTAACTATATCATTAGTCATATATTATAATATTATATTTAAGTTTCACATTTATATTATATACTTAACCCGGGGACCGGGTTTTTCCTGTCTGGTCCCTGGTCCATAAGATAGAGCACTTCGATCCTGATCCAATCTGGTTCTAGACCGGTGCGCATCCCTACTTAAAACCACTCAAAATGCCAAAAACAAAACAAAACAAACAAGTAAAACAAGAGTTCGAGTGAGACAAGGTTACCCCAAGGGTCACGACCCATTAAGGTCTTCTTACAGCTTGTCATGACCAACAACCCCATGGTCACGGCTAGTTACGTTTCCCTGGGTTGAATATGTCTTTTTTGGTTGCATTTTTTAATGTCTATTTGATAAAGGATGATGAACATAATATAGATTCTTCAAGACCATTTTATATTTGAATGCTCGGTCTTTTCAGAATGGTGTGGTCTTCTAGACATATCTTCATTTGTATCATTCTCCTCCACTTGTCTTCGAATTGTCCTCGACTCAACGTTGTACAGAGGCAAAGATGAAGAAGTATAAATAAATGAATAACCAACTAGCTGACTATATGCATACTTAGGTTGACAAAAATTTGCATAAAGACCCATGAAAATCTCATTAGAACGCCCATCAAATTGGCATATACGCAGCATTCGGTAAGGCTCAAGGGCACGTTGCAATGTGCTATGGTGATCATTGGGCAAACCAACTCTAAATGGGATGAAATTTTGTGGAGTGACTGCAAGAACCAATTCATGAGGGCTCCGCGAAATTGAGCTAGAAGGAGCTTTGGGGCCTTCATTGGTGGAATGTCTTCATTGGGAGCTTTGGGCCTTCACTGGGCAATCGAACTCCAATGCGACTTAAAATTTGTGGAGAATTAGATTTTCTAAAATGAGGAAGATCCTGAACATGTGAAGAGATGACCATCATTTTCCTAGTAAGTGTCAAGTTAGTACTTAGAAGCATTCGATGAAGTGTTGCGACACCCCTTAATGTATTACCTCTAAATGGTCTCAAGTTCGACATGAAGTCATCTTATATAAAAAGAAGATGACCCACCAGTTTTGGTGCAGGTTTGCCAAGAGTTGCATCAGAAACGTCGTCATCTGGGCTAGGGTAGAACCAATCGATACGTTGGAAGGAGGTATGACCAAGCATTCTCCATGGATTCATCATCGTGATAACCCTCCTCCACTTGCGAAAATATTTTACCATTAACAATTAAACGAATCTTAAATGAATCCGTATTATAAAAATTAAACGAATCTTAAATGAATCCGTATTATAAAAATATTTTATTTCCAAATAAAACAATATGGTATTATGAAGTTGTTGAGGTCCGAAAACGCCGAATGTGCTGTAATGCGATGAGAGCAAGAGATTTGAACTTGACCGAGTCAACGGACGGAGAGATGGAGAGTGTTTGGTTGCTTGAAGTGTTTAACACGATGGGGGTAGTGTTTATAGTGCCTTTGTATTAATTGTGGGATTAGAATAGCACACAGATGATCTCTATCGCGTTTAGGTGTATCGGGCTACAACAGTAATCTTAGCTCGAGATCTAGTATGTGTAGTTCGCGAGTTCCTCGATCCTTGTTCTGGTGCATTGAGCTCGCTATTTATAGGGGAGGCTCGCACTGGGCTGGAGCGAGATGCCGATGTGGGACGGGTGCCGCCCAGGCACGTGTTGCTGTATGGTTGGCCCCTGGGGCGGCAGCCGCGGAGCCGGCCAATCAAAGGCTAGGATGGGACGTTGCCGCCCACCGCTCATCCGATGGGACATTGCCGCCCACCCACTTGCGTGGATGGGACGTGGCGATGAGCGCGGTGAGCGCAAAACCCCGGGGCCGGGTCTCCGCCCTGCGAGGAGTCTGCTTCGTAAGGAATTGTAGATCTGGGCGGCGGCGTATCATATCGCGATGGTGGTAGGACTCTGGGCCGGACGCCATCTTGAGAAGTCCATACTTGGCTATATTTTGTTTTGGTAGGATGCATTACCGCGTTGATGGTTCCTGGTATCAACACAACCCCATGGACCGGGACTCGACGCCTTTTTGAGGACGGGTCCAAAGAAAGTATCTCGAACCGGAAACGCGGTGTGGGGAACGCGCTATTGTTTTGGAGATGGACGAGCAAACAAAGGCGTTGGGACGGGAGAAGTGGCAAGGGAAGTCGTTGGGCCGTCATTTTTACGGGCCGATGCAGGACGAAGCCCATTTCGTCAACGGCCCGCCGAGATTTTGAACAAAAGGGGCGGTTTCTCCCTTCGTCTCCCTCATTCCGCAGTTTCCATTTTGAAAAAAAAACTTCTTCGCCCTCGAACTCGCCCACCGCTCCCGTCGACCGGAAACCGCTCTTACGCCAGCGACGCCGCTCGTCACAAGCCTGCCTCCGTGCCCTTCCGACCATGAGGTACGCCTTTCTTCTTTCTCTCCCTCTTCTTTTCTCGTTTTCTGGATTTCTTGGGTTTTCGGGGCTTTTTTGGGGGTTTTCCGGGGTGGTTTAAGTTCCAGGGGCGGCGCCGCCGCTGGGTACCGATGGTGTTCGGGGTGGTGAAGAGCGATGGATGCCCCCGACCCAGCCCCGGTCCGGATTCGGCCGTGGCCGTCCCCTCGTTCCCTAGGTGGCGGAGTGGGAAAAATCGTGGGAGACGAAACGCCGTGGGAGGCGAAACGCCATGGGAGGCGAAGCGCCATGGGGGGCGAAGCGTCGTGGGAGGCGAAGAAAACGCGCTCAGCGTGACGTCCCGTCCCACCAACGTCCCGTCGCCTCGGCCTATTTCTGGGGACGCGTGTCGAGAACGGCGGAATGTTCTTCTGACATACATCTCGCGCGCCCCTAGGCCTTTTTTGACAGGGCTTCCTGCCCTATTGCGATAAGACACCTGCCCGTGGTTGGGGCACCGCGCTTTTGTCTTTACTTGCCTTTCTTGCTCACGATCTTGTTCACTGTGTATTTATCGCGCTATATGCTTCTCCTTTTTTGTTCTCTTCCCCGTGCATATCATCTCCTTTTTTCCTTCCTCCAGGAGCCTCTTTGCCTCCGTGCCCTGGATTTGGGGTTTTCCAGCGACTCCTGCCCTTCAGGTGTGGATCGCGGTGACAGGATAGCGAACTAGGACGATTTCTACGCACCTGACTCCTCGCTTGAATACCGGGAGATGTTCGCGAGTGACTCCCAGAACAACTTCCGTGAGCCCGCCGGTTTGAGCAAAAGCGACCCTACCACAGTGTCCGCCGCTCGTACCCGGAGTGCCTCGTCCTCGCGGTCAATGGCTCGGTGCGCGCCTTACAATCCCCAAGACGAGGCTGGTGATGAGGCATCCACCTCTGGGACCGCGAGAAGCTTTTCCTCGCGGTACCTGACGCGGGTCAAAGCAGAGATCCCCCGCTTCCGACAGACCAGGCCCGAGTGCCTGGCCGAGTATGAAAACCCGACGACGCTGGCGAAGGGTAGTGCCTCCATCCTCACTCTCGAGGAACTGGACGTCATCGCGTCGGAATACCCCTAGCCGGCCGGGGTTGAACTCTTACTGCCACTCGACGGGGGAAACAGTTTTGCTGTTTACGAAGCGGGTGTCATCATGTACGCGGCGAGCCTTGTTGCGGGTTTTAAGGCCCCGTTGCCGCGCTACGTCGCGAAATTCTTGTTCCACTACGACCTTGCCCCGGCCTCGATGGCGCCCAACTGCTGGAGCGCCATCGCGGCGTATCACATGCGATGTCTCGAGCTGAGGCACCCTCCCTCCGTGGAGCACATGCTACAGGTTGTGACGGTAAAGTCGGACAGCAGGGGCATCGTGAATTTCAGCCTTACGCATTGCAACCTGCTGATCACCACTTCCAACGTCTGCCCGAAGTGGAAAGAGAAGTGGTTTATAGTCCACGACTTCTCGGTCAACGAGCTGTTTTGCCCTATTGTCCCTGACCGGTTCCGCCCCCATAAGCGCAAACGCGGTGAGTCAAAAAAGGCCTCCGCGGCGAAGAAAGCCTTTGCCGCCCCGTTTAAAAGGGAGCAAAGTGTTTGGATAACACAAGAGCGCCTTGAACGCGCTGGACTCAGTCTGAGGCCGGCACCGCCCCGGGAAGACGTGGTGCCCTTGTCGGCACCCTCGTCCCCGGTGCCCGAGGGCGAGGGTATTCCTATTTTTCTTGAGAATGTTTTATTTCAGTGCATGCCTTATTAGTGCCTTGACCGCGTTTAGTCTAAATGTTCGTGACTTGTATTTGCAGATATGGATGTATTTGACGTTCTCACCGGCAAGTCCGCCGCGACGGCCTCTGGCGCCCTCACCACTGCTAAACCTGGGGGCCAAAAGGGGGCCACCGCGAAGGACGCGCTCGGGCCCAAGGGTAGAGACTCCCCAGCCGACAACAGGGGAAAACGCGCGCTGGGGGATGGCTCGAAGCGCAAGGGGGTCGAGGACGCGGCCCATGCCGAGGGGGTGGCCGCCAAGAAATCCAAGCGGGACTTGGTCCGCGTTGAGGAGGAACCTCCCGAGCCCGTCGCGAAGGGTCCTGCCCAGATCACGACGGGCACCGGGAGTCGCCGCCATTGGTCCCGAAGGGCCGAGGTGGCAGGTTTCGCCTGCTCCGGGCCGGCCTGGGGTACTTTCAAGGAGGGCCAGTACCCCTATGAGGAGGAGAGGGAATGGTTCCAAACCCTCAGCGCGGCGGAGGTCGGAGGGGAGTGCATGAAGTATGGCCATATGGTATGTGGCGCTTTTGCTTTTTTGGTGTTGGTCCTTTATAACTATCACTCGGGCTAAAAATATGCTTTTATGTGCAGGTCAACGCGTGGCTGAACTACCTCCCCGACCGTTTGTGCGTTGCGGAGGCCAATTTGGAGGAGGCGACCAAGGCCAAGGAGGCGGCCGAAGCGACCCTCGCGGAGGTACGCGCGCAAGCGGAGCGGGACGCCTCGGAGCTTGAAACGGTCAAAGCCCAACTTGCCGCGACCAAGAAGGAGGTGGCGGGGCTCAAGGCGACGTGTGCGAAGCAACGACGGCAAGTAGAGGAGGCCCAGGCCAAGGCCGAGAACGCGGTGCCCGAGTTCCTCCAATCGGAAGAGTACATGGACCGTCGTGTTGAGGACGCGAAAGCGGTCCAAGCTCTTAGTGCAGTCACCGCGGCCCTCCAATACGTTGAGAGGTATAAGGTCAAGTACTTCGCTCCCAACCTCCAGCGCAAAATGGGGGTTGTCTGGGAGGACGGGATGGCGAAGACACCGCCGGGCGTCGAGCAAGACAACGCGGAGGGAACTGACGCCCCGCACGCCAACCCTGAACTTCCTGCCGCCGAGGTCGAAAAGGACAAGGCCCTTGACGACCCTCCCGCTTCCGAGACCGCGGTCAACGCCCCCGAGACCTAAAGCCCCTCTCTGCAAAGTCCGAAGATTTGCTTGTTGCTTTTTGTTTTTGTTGAACTGGTATTCCACCTGGCCCTTGGGGCCCAAACAATGTTTTATTGCCGCGATGCGGCCGTAATTGTATCTAACCATGACGCGAAGCAGGCGTCTTAATTTCTTTTGCCGCCCCGCGGCCTTGTGATTATTTATTCTTCGTTTGCTTCCTCTTATCCTTTGAACTTGCTTTTTCGGCAACCATCCGTACCCAACCCCATGCCAAGCTAGGTGCTAGGACCGCGCTTGACACTAGGATATAGTAACTAGATTTTTGCGAAAGCTTCGCCGTGCCCGGCCCCATGCCAAGCTAGGTGCTAGGACCGCGCTTGACACTAGGATATTGTAACTAGATTTTTGCGAAAGCTTCGCCGTACCCAACCCCATGCCAAGCTAGGTGCTAGGACCGCGCTTGACACTAGGATATTGTAACTAGATTTTTGCGAAAGCTTCGCCGTACCCAACCCCATGCCAAGCTAGGTGCTAGGACCGCGCTTGACACTAGGATATTGTAACTAGATTTTTGCTGTATTTAAGGCCTTATGCAACTGCGAGGGGTGGAACCCAACTCGAGTGCGTCAATGCGAATTGCGCGCGTTAGCGGACAACCCCAAGCGAGGACGGCAACTCGGGTTTCCCTAACGACTGTGGAGTTTTGATGTTTTAAGGCTTTATGCAACTACGAGGGTATAACCCAAATCGAGTGCGCCTATGCGCATCGCGCGCGTTAGCGGACAACCCCAAGCGAGGAGGGCAACTCGGGTTTCCGTAACGACTGTGGAGTTTTGATGTTTTAAGGCTTTATGCAACTACGAGGGGTATAACCCAACTCGAGTGCGCCTATGCGCATTGCGCGCGTTAGCGGACAACCCCAAGCGAGGATGGCAACTCGGGTTTCCGTAACGACTGTGGAGTTTTGATGTTTTAAGGCTTTATGCAACTACGAGGGGTGTAACCCAACTCGAGTGCGCCTATGCGCATCGCGCGGGTTAGCGGACAACCCCAAGCGAGGACGGCAACTCGGGTTTCCGTAACGACTGTGGAGTTTTGATGTTTTAAGGCTTTATGCAACTGCGAGGGGTGGAACCCAACTCGAGCGCGCCTATGCGCATCGCGCGCGTTAGCGGACAACCCCAAGCGAGGACGGCAACTCGGGTTTCCCTAACGATTGTGGAGTTTTGATGTTTTAAGGCTTTATGCAACTGCGAGGGGTGGAACCCAACTCGAGCGCGCCTATGCGCATCGCGCGCGTTAGCGGACAACCCCAAGCGAGGACGGCAACTCGGGTTTCCCTAACGACTGTGGAGTTTTGATGTTTTAAGGCTTTATGCAACTACGAGGGGTATAACCCAACTCGAGTGCGCCTATGCGCATCGCGCGCGTTAGCGGACAACCCCAAGCGAGGACGGCAACTCGGGTTTCCGTAACGACTGTGGAGTTTTGATGTTTTAAGGCTTTATGCAACTACGAGGGGTATAACCCAACTCGAGTGCGCCTATGCGCATCGCGCGCGTTAGCGGACAACCCCAAGCGAGGACGGCAACTCGGGTTTCCGTAACGACTGTGGAGTTTTGATGTTTTAAGGCTTTATGCAACTACGAGGGGTATAACCCAACTCGAGTGCGCCTATGCGCATCGCGCGCGTTAGCGGACAACCCCAAGCGAGGACGGAAACTCGGGTTTCCGTAACGACTGTGGAGTTTTGATGTTTTAAGGCTTTATGCAACTACGAGGGGTGTAACCCAACTCGAGTGCGCCTATGCGCATCGCGCGCGTTAGCGGACAACCCCAAGCGAGGACGGCAACTCGGGTTTCCCTAACGACGAATTCATTATTTGGACAGAGTACGGTAGTTGTCTCGTTTTATTCACATGAAAATAGGTAGGATAGAGACATTACAACCAACCGCCACGCGGTGATAACCCAAGCTTATTTACACATAGTATTTCTTGAGGCGTGCCTCATTCCATGTTTTGGCGAGGGTTTGCCTCGTCGTCGGATCTGTGAGCTTGAAAGCCCCCGGGACGACCTCCTTGGAGAGGAGGTAAGGCCCCTCCCACTTTGCGTCAAGCTTGCCCCCGTCGGCCCTTCGGAGGGCTAGGTCGCCCTCCTTGAGGCCGCGGGGCTTGATCCTCTTGTTGTAGTACGCCGCGGTCCTTCTTTTGTATTCGACCGAGCGCAGCTCGGCCGCCTCCCTGCGTTCATCGCGAAGGTACATTTCCACCTTGAGAGCCTCGTCGTTGGTGAACTGGTCGTATCCCGCGACTCGCTCCGTGGGTAACATGGACTCAATGGGTACGACGGCGTCACTGCCGTAAGCCATCGCGAAGGGTGTTTCTCCTGTTGCCCTGCGCGGCGTGGTGCGGTTTGTCCATAAAACAAGAGGCAACAGCTCTGCCCATCGGCCCTGTACGCCATCCAGCCTGCGGCGGAGGTCATCGAGTATCCTCGCGTTCACATTCTCCACGAGTCCGTTGGACTGAGGGTGTGCGACCGAAGAAAACCTCAACTCTATACTCAAACTTGCGCAAAAGTCTCGTGTCTCCTCACTGTCGAACTGAGGGCCGTGGTCTGTCATTATCGCGATGGGGACGCCGAAACGACAAACCACATTTTTCCAGAGGAAGCCGCATACCTTCGCGCTTGTGATTCGTGCCATGGCCTCGGCCTCCACCCACTTGGTGTAGTAATCGACCAGGACCAGGATGAACTGTACCTGTCCGGCGGCTTTGGGGAAGGGACCTAGGATGTCCATACCCCACATCGCGAATGGATAGGCCGGTTGGATGCCGCGCAGCTCTCGCGCTGGAGCGTGTTGAATGTTTTCGTAGCGCTGGCACTTGTCACACTTTTGTACGTATGCCGCCGCATCGCGGCGCAGGGTAGGCCAATAGATCCCCATCCGGACTATCTTGTGGACCAGAGTCCGCCAGCCCGGGTGGCCTCCGCATATGCCCTCATGCACCTCCTCGAGGACCTCGAAGACGGTGGCCTCGTCTACGCAGAGCAGGTTGGGCTCCGCGTAGCCGCGACGATACAATTTGTCACCTTCGATGCAGTACCGCGCCGCCTTGAGCTTGAGTTTGCGTGCGCTCATGGCATCGTCCTGGGGCAACTCCCCGGTTTGGATATATCGGACTATGGGAGCCATCCATCCTTCCGTGGCCAGCGCGAACACTGCCTGAGTGACACCGCGCTGCATCTTCCTCTCGATTGTGACCTTGTTGCCGACCTCAGGTGGGAGGGCCGAACCCATCTTGGCCAGTGCGTCGGCCTTGGCATTCGCCGCACGCGGTATGGATTCAATGGCAAAAGTCTCGAGGCACGCGATCAACGCTTTGACCTTGGCGCGATATTGGGGCAGAAAACCCATGGTACACTCGTACTGGCCACCGACCTGTCGCGCGACAAGCTCAGAATCTGTGAAAACCCTTATTCTCCGCGCGCCCACCAGTAGGGCCATCTCAATTCCCGCGATCACTGCCTCATACTCGGCCTCGTTGTTGGTTGCTTCAAAGCCGAAGTTGAGGGCATGTTCGGACGCGTAGGAGGGTCCTTCAAGGACCACCCCCGCACCTGACCCCAGGTCGCAGTGTGAGCCGTCAACAAAGACCTTCCACTCGTCGGGGCTCTCGTCCGTGTCGGGGAAGGTGACCTCCACCACGAAGTCCGCCAGGGCCTACGCCTTGATCGCGGTCCTCGGGTGGTACGAGATGTCAAACTCTGACAACTCGACCGCCCACTTGGTCATTCTTCCCGACAGTGCGGGCTGATGCAGGATTTGACGCAGAGGGAGGTCCGAGAAGACCTGGATGGGGTGCGCTTGGAAGTAGGGGCGCAACTTTCTTGCCGCCACCACAACAGCCAGAGACATCTTCTCTGCGGGTGAGTATCGTTGTTCTGCCGGCTGAAGCACCCTGCTGGTGAAGTACACCGGGTAACTGAAATCGCGGGTGAGGACCGCGCTGACAGTATGCTGGCTCACGGCGATATACAACTGCAAATCCTCTCCCGGGACGGGCGGGGAGAGCGTTGGAAGATTGGTGAGGTAGACTTTTAAAGCCTGGAACGCGCTCTCCATCTCCTCTGTCCAGGTGAAGGTGGTGGTGCTCTTGAGACAAGAGAAGAAGGGGAGAGCGCGGTCCGACAACCTGGAGCAGAAACGGCCAAGATAATTTACCGCACCCACCAGTCGCTGGACCTCGTTGCGCGAAGCCGGTGAGCGCAGCTCTAACACCGCGGCGACCTTGGCGGGATTGACGTCTATGCCCCTCGCGCTGATCATGAACCCGAGGAACTTCCCAGATTTCACTCCGAAGACGCACTTTTCCGGGTTTAGGCTCATTCGGTGGGCGCGCAGGGTTTGGAAAACCTCGGCCAGGTGCTCCTGCGCGCTGTGGCTCTTGACCACAATGTCGTCGACGTAAGCCGAGACGCTGCGCTTCAGCTGCTTCCGGAAGACCTGATCCACCAGGCGCTGGAAAGTGGCCCCTGCGTTCTTCAAGCCGAAGGGCATCACCCTTCAACAAAAAGTCCCGCGTTGAGTAATGAACGCGGTGGACTCCTGATCCAGAGGATCCATGGCTATTTGATTGTAGCCGGAATAGGCGTCGAGGAAACTCAACGCGGTGTGGCCGGCGGTGGAGTCGACCAGATCATCAATGGAGGGAAGGGGGTAGCTGTCCTTGGGGCAGGCTTTGTTGAGGTCCTTGAAGTCGACACACATCCGCCACCTCCCATTGAACTTCTTCACCAACACGACATTGGAGAGCCAAGTAGGATACTTGACCTCGCGGATGAAGTTGGCGTGCAGGAGCTTCTCAACCTCCTCATTCGCCGCGCTGGCGCGCTCCTCGTTAGTCTTTCGGCGTCTTTGACAGATGGGTCGGGACCCCGGGCTCACGCGAAGCGAGTGGAGTGCCACCTCAGGCGGGACGCCCTTTAGGTCCGTCGCCGTCCACGCGAACACATCGCGAGAACGGGCCACGAGACCCGACAGGCTTTCGGCGTCCGCCCCGGTCATGCAGTCCCCGACAAATAGTTTCTCGGCTGCTTCGGGGAAGGGGGTGATGGCGACCTTCTCGAAGTCACCGAGGGGCTCGCGCTCACGCTCCTGTCGTACGTCCAACTCCGCGCCGGCCCCACCCGTGATTACATACGCGGCAGGGCGAGCGCGGGTTGACGCCTCATAGCACTTTCGTGCCTCAATCTGCTGGCCATGGGCGACACCGACCCGGTCCTCTACGGGAAACTTCAAGACTAGGTGATAGATGGACGCGACAGCCTGGAACTTCATCAACGAAGTCCGTCACATTATCGCGTTGTAGATGGAAGGGAGCCGGACGACAGTGAACTCGATGGGCTCAGTCCCGCGGGCGTCTTTACCGTCCCCCAGGGTCATGTCCGGAGTGACCAACCCTGCGACGTCGACCTCGTTGCCGGAGAAGCATGTGAGCTTCCCGGCATAAGGCAGGAGCATGGCGGGGGAGATGCCAAGCTGTGCGAACGCGTCGTAGTATAAGATGTCCACCGACGCTCCCGTATCCACCATGATCCTCTTGACTATCTTGGTGGCGATAACCGCGTGCACAACAAGAGGATCCGTGTGCGGAGTGATGAGCTCGCGGGAATCGCCGGGTCGGAAGGTGATGTCAGCATGAGGGATTCCCGACGCGCCCAAACTGTTGATGGAGCCGCCGGAGGTCGTAGCGCGAGCATAACGCTTCCTCTCCCCGCCGCTAGACCCCGCGAGGGTGGAACCCCCAGCGATGGTGTTGATGTAGAGGTTGGGATCGCTTTGGTTGACCCCCCCTCTCGTGGGCGCGGAACCGGCCAAAGTATTGGCCTGTGCCGGATGTCCACCGTCGTTGCGGGGCCCGAGGGCAGTAGTGTTAGCCCCGGTGTACGGGTCGTTGTTGTGCGGACCGCTGCCACCGCGATTGTTGCGTGGCCCGCGGTATCCCTGATACCCGCGGACACGACGGCCTCCACCACGGTTATGGCCGCCGCGCTGCCCACCCGGAGGCTTCGTTGGTGTGGTGGATACGGTGAGGGCCTCCGGGGTGGTTTTGGCCTTTCCCTTTCCGCGATCCTGTGTGGGCCTGCCTGCCGCGTCCTCCGCGAAGACGCGCTTGGTGATGGCGTTGCAGGCGTCCTCATAGGTGTGCAGGGTTTTCCCGCACATCTTGACCTTGAAGGTCCCGTCGCGGAGGTTGTGGATCAACATATCGCGGGCGGAGGTGTCGTTGAGTTGAGGCAACTCCAATGCCGCGTTGACAAACCGGGTGAAGAAGGCCGCCAGGGTCTCCTCCTCGCCTTGCGTCACGCCCATGAGATCCTTCGTCGTCTTCATGCGCGTTCGCGACCCGCTAAAGTGGGACATGAACCGCCGCGTTAGATCCTTGAAAGACGTGATGGAGCCCACAGGGAGATTTGTGAACCACCTCATCCCGGCGGTCTTAAGGGTGGAGGGGAAGACCCGGCAGTACATGGCGTCGTTGTAGGTGTTGAACGTCATGTGTGCGAAAAACTGCCGGACGTGCTCTCCCGGGTCCTTCGTGCCGTCAAACTGTAGCGCGGCCGACGGTTTTCGGAACCCTTTTGGCATGGGCACCTCTTGGATGAAGTCCGCGATCGTCCACTATCATGTGGCTTCGGGAGCCGGAGCGTGTGGATTGAGGTCGAGAGGTGGAGCGCCCTCGCGACATGCTCATGTCCTCGCTCGAGCTCCCTGGGGGCGGGGTGTGGTATGCTTGGCCCGGCCCGTAGCCCGCGGCGTAAGCGGGTACATACGGCTGGTAGGGCATCGGGTAAGCACCCTGTCCGTGTTGCATGGGATACGCACCCTGGCCGTAGTGGTACGCGGGGGCGTAGCCTTGGAAGTGGGGGTTGGGGGTGACAACGCGTTGGGAGCGTCCTGCTCCACCTCCTGCCCAGTCGAACTCCCGTTGGTGGTGGAGTATTCCTCCACGTAGGGTTCCTGCGCGGGTGCGTACTCTTGGAAGTACTGCGCGTGAAGATACCCTTGGAACGGGGCCTGTGGCTGGAAACCCTGCTGGAAACCCGGGTTCCAGCCCAGCATAGCCTGTGGTTGTTGCACGGGTGGTGACCCGTAATACCACGGAGGCGGCGGCTGCATCCCGAAGGCCGTGCCGTCAGCGTAATAAGCGTTGTTGCTGTTAGCGTCCATGACTCTGCGTCGGTTGAAGCGGTGCCTGCTTAGTTTGAGGAGGATCCCCACGGACGGTGCCAATGTTGAGGTCCGAAAACGCCGAATGTGCTGTAACGCGATGAGAGCAAGAGATTTGAACTTGACCGAGTCAACGGACGGAGAGATGGAGAGTGTTTGGTTGCTTGAAGTGTTTAACGCGATGGGGGTAGTGTTTAGAGTGCCTTTGTATTAATTGTGGGATTAGAATAGCACACAGATGATCTCTATCGCGTTTAGGTGTATCGGGATACAACAATAATCTTAGCTCGAGATCTAGTATGTGTAGTTCGCGAGTTCTTCGATCCTTGTTTTGGTGCATCGAGCTCGCTATTTATAGGGGAGGCTCGCACTGGGCTGGAGCGAGATGCCGATGTGGGACGGGTGCCGCCCAGGCACGTGTTGCTGAATGGTTGGCCCCTGGGGCGGTAGCCGCGGAGCCGGCCAATCAAAGGCTAGGATGGGACGTTGCCGCCCACCGCTCATCCGATGGGACGTTGCCGCCCACCCACTTGCGTGGATGGGACGTGGCGATGAGCGCGGTGAGCGCAAAACCCCGGGGCCGGGTCTCCGCCCTGCGAGGAGTCTGCTTCGGAAGGAATTGTAGATCTGGGCGGCGGCGTATCATATCGCGATGGTGGTAGGACTCTGGGCCGGACGCCATCTTGAGAAGTCCATACTTGGCTATATTTTGTTTTGGTAGGATGCATTACCGCGTTGATGGTTCCTGGTATCAACAGAAGTAATATACTCATTCCCGGAAGAAAAAAACGGTTAAAAAATTCTGATCTTAAAATTCTTATCAATTTGTTAGTAAATACTTTAAAATAAGGGTCCGGATCCGGTAGGAATGATTATTATGGTAGGAAATAAGAATGAATCTCGGCCGTTCATTACGCGGGGGGAAACAAGCAAAAAATCACACTCGGTGAGACACGGGCGAATAATAAGCGTATTATAATACGCGTTTAATTCGCGTTTTTAATACACGTATTATACGCGAATAATTCGCCTTTTTTTCCCCTTTTTCCGTTTTTTCCTTTTTTTTCCGATTTTTTTTCCCGGTTTTTTTTCGCTTTTTTTTTCGTTTTTTTCCGTTTTTTATTAGCGCACGTACGTACAAAATTTGTTTAACTATATGGACGATTTGTGCAACTCAATGGTCAAGTTTGTACAACTCTGTTGTCAATTTGTTCATTCATATTTGTTCAACTCTATTGCCAATGTGTTGAATTCTTTGGTCAATTTGTTCATCAATACTTGTGCAACTCAATGGTCAAATTTGTGTAACTCAATGGTCATGTTTGTGCAACTCAATGGTCAATTTGTTCATTCATATTTGTTCAACTCTATTGCCAATGTGTTGAATTCTATGGTCAATTTGTTCATCAATATTTGTGTAACTCAATGCTTAAATTTGTGCAACTCAATGGTCAAGTTTGTGCAACTCAATGATCAATTTGTTCATTCATATCTGTTCAACTCAATGGTCAAGTTTGTGCAACTCAATGGTCAATTTGTTCATTCATATTTGTTCAACTCTATTGTCAATGTGTTGAATTCTACGGTCAATTATTTTATCAATATTTGTGCAACTCAATGGTCAAATTTGTGCAACTCAATGGTTAAATTTGTGCAACTCAATGGTCAAGTTTGTACAACTCTGTGGTCAATTTGTTAATTCATATTTGTTCAACTCTATTGCCAATGTGTTGAATTCTATGGTCAATTTGTTCATCAATATTTGTGCAACTCAATGGTCAAATTTGTGCAACTCAATGGTCATGTTTGTGCAACTCAATGGTCAAATTTGTACAACTCTATGGTCAATTTGACAAACGAGTAACCTAAAAACGCCAATGAAGAAAATCACTCCATTAAAACACCTAATTGAAACTCGGAATTCAATCACACCAAATTCACTATGACAAAATCACTCTGTTTGCACATAAGGATTAATGTCTACACTCTTGGAAGTGATTTTACCCATAACAAAAACCAGGAAATTGTACAATATCATGAATCCATTGAATTCAAACAGAAATCCCAGCTTATTCATCACACATTCAACAGCAAACCGATTATAAAACAAAAGCTGAAAATCAAGAACGGACTCTCACATGTATCATCTCAAATCTCCTTATCAATAGCAAAATTAGCAGCTTCAACATCCTCATCCAAGAAGATATCCCAATGGCCATCCCACTTGATGAAGAACTTCCAACTTCTATTGCAGGTCTTTAAAAGCAAACACTAGGTTAACTTTGCACATTCTACAGCCACATCACTCTCAGATTAGAATCTAACAATGAAACAAGCGCCAAAAACAATTAATTGATCACCATAACAAAACGGAACAACAAGACTCACCTGTCTCCGTTGCATCTTCTTGTAGATCGTACACTTGAGCAGACATAACTAGGTCAGAGAGGAAACGATATTCGAACCAAACGAAATCGCAAAGAGAAAGCAACTTGCGTAGAAGTTCAATCAATCTGAAGCAGAAATGAAGGAAGATAACCAAAGAGAGAACTTACTTGCGCAGAATTTCGACCTCAAGTAGGGGCTCCTCGAGGCGAGAAAACAGCGGTGGACGGCGATCTCTCTCCCGTTGGCGGCGATCCTAGTGTCGGCGTAGAACTCGAAACTCTCCGATCCGAATTTGGAGTCGAGGTTATCGGAGAGCCGAACGAGCGCCGTGTATTCCGCCGGCGGAGATGCGTCCGGCGAGGTACTTGCACTCGCTCACCTCATCCACTAGCGCCATTACTCCCACAGATCTTTCATGATCATTAGCATCCAATCTGCCTTTGCGACATGAGAATCAACAAACAAGAAAACTCAACTCAACTCATTTTTCTTTTTTCAATTTTATTTTGGAAAGTCGATTGCGGATTTCGGCTTGGGGGGAGGGATCGAGAGGGAGCGGTCGATGGTGGTTCGGTGGCTCTCGTCGTCGAAAGAGGAGATCGAATCGTCGTCAGCGGATCCGCGAGGGGAGATGAAGGATTGGACGAAATCGCCGCCATGAAAATCGATCGAGAACGCAGGCAGCGCGTGGAGATAGAGATTAATGGCTTCCTTTCTTTATTTACGTTATTTTTTTTTTGGAATGGAGCCGTTAATATCAACCGTCGGATGGAAATAATCAAACATATAAGATTCATTCCTATTTCCTATGGTAAGACTCGTCTTTCTCTTAAAATAAATAACTTATACAGTATATTCGATTTCCAAGTGAAAAACATTATCGATATAAACATACTAATGATATCATCAGTTGAATTTTACATAGAAAAAACGATATCAACAAAGCCACGTGCAAGCAATCAACCAGTTAAACGTAAAAACGTTTGTGTTGACTGGTGGCTGACGACCAAATCCGCGTGTGTGTATGAGCCACGATCCAGCGGAGGAAGGGGGGAAAGAGAGAGACATAGAGGGATGGAGGACTCAGAAAGAGAGGAGGAGAAGCACGAGCTGGTCCTGAGAGTCCTGGAGCTTCTGAAGCAAGCCTCCCACGACCTGCAGTCGAAGCCGGAGCTGCGTCTGTCGGACCCCATCAAGGCCCTGCTGGAGCTGGAGACGGAGTCCGACAGCATCCTGTCGTCGGACCCGCAGCTCTCCCGGCTCTCGGGGCACCTCTCCTCCCTCAAGTCCCTGGTGGACAGCCCCCGCCCCGGCGGCCGCGGCCTCCGCTCCTTCCTCCGCCGCCGCGCCTCCTCCCACGCGCTCGCCCGCGTCGCCGGCGGCATCGAGTCCGAGATCCAGGCCTGGATCGACCGCGAGAGCCTCCACAACCTCGCCAAAGCCCTGGAAGACGAAGACGAAGCCGCGTTGCTCGATCTGCTGGCCCAGTTCGAGACCCGCGTCTCGCAGGGCTTCAACCGCGAGCTCCAGGACCTGGTGCTCAAGTCCAAGGTCTTCGCCGGCCTCGAGTCCATCCTCTGCAACCCCAACTCCTCGCAGCCGCTCCGTGAGCGCTCCGCCTCCGTCATCGAGTCCCTAATCCGGTTCAACAAGAACGTGTTCGTGGGGCAGGTGCTGATGGGCCAGACCGTGCACGCCCTCATCTCCCTCAGCTCCGCCCCCGTCCTCCGGATCCTCTGCTCCCTCATCCGGTCCATCAAAAGCCCTCTCGTGGACGAGATCGAGTCCAACCACGAGATCCCCAAGCTCATCGGGCTCCTCAGCTCCCACGACCTCGAGATCAGGGCTCTGGGCCTCGACTGCGTCCTCGAGATCGGCTACTTCGGGAGGAGAGAGGCGGTCGAAGCCATGATCCACGGGGGGTTGGTGGAGAGGCTTCTGGAGCTGCAGAGGTCCGAGTTGGGCGGGGATCTCATCGACGTCGGGCGCTGTGCGGAGGAAAGGGACGAGACGGCCCAGCCCGACAGAGAGAGGTACCTTGAGAAGCACCCCTTTGCCAGCTGCGTGGCCCGGTTCGCCGTGCAGTTGGAGGTTGGAGAGGGTTTGAGGCAGCGGGAGAAGAGGGCGTTTAAGCAGGAGGTGTTGAAGAGGGTTAGGGATGCTTGTGTTTCTGATGCTGAAGCTGCCACCATTGCAGCTGAGGTTTTGTGGGGTTCTTCACTTTGACATATACTGTAGAATCTAAATTCTAAAGCAGCCGCCAATTCAATGCCCACTGGTGTTTGTTTGTCTGTCTGTGCATAATTCTTTTTGTGCTCTAGATCTGTGCATATAATCAATCATCTCCCTCTCTGTAAAATCTATTCAGTGTTGTAAAGTGAAGTGTCTGAATAAGAACAGGGGAATGTTTTTGTCCCACAGAGAGAAAGTTCATGCTTGCTTTGCCTTTGTTTCAGCAGTTTGTTTCTGAATCACCTTGCTGTTTTATCATTTCGTTATGGACTATGGATGAAGTTACCAGCGAGACAAAGATGAGATGAAATAGGATTACTGGATTCTGAAAATAGTTTGGAGGCCATTCTAATTGATGACATCAAATAATCACTGCAAAGAATCACAATATCATGCTTATTGGTTGAGTCAAACGAATCACTGCAAAGTAAAGATATCATGGTTATTGGTTGAGTCAAACGAATCACAATATCTTTCTAGCTAGTAAAGTTAGTAAGTTGGGCCACCCTAGAAAACATATATACATATCTGCAAGACAACTGTATACATGACCTGAACTCAACGAGACGATTCTCGACGGTTCCTGATGGGTATGGGATGATCACTAATTGCAGATCTTAGGGCCCGTTCGGTATCCAACGGCGGAAACGGAAACGGAATGGAATGGAATGGAAATGAACCTAGTCCAATTATGGGTTACTATACATTAACTAGAAAAAATATTTTAATTTCAAACTTTGAAATTTGTGTGTCTAGAGAAGGGATGAAGGGAATGATTGAGGTGTTTTGTTACCCCACCCTTAGATTAGGGAATGATTGAGGTGCCACAAGGGTACCGCAAGTAGGGGTGTCCAAACCCGGTTAACCGTAATTTCGGTTAACCGGAGTTCGGTTAACCATAATTTCGGTTAGCTAAAAGCATAAACCTAAACCGAACCGTTAGTCTCGGTTAACCGGAGATCGGTTAACCAACTTTTCGGTTCGGTTTAATCGGTTAACCAATAACCATTTATGTGATTTAGAATATCATACTGTAATATACATGAAAGAAAAATAAAATTATCTCTGATCAAAAAAAAAGAAAAATAAAATTATCGAATATGATTAAACAATATAACTAATTAGATTAGATCTTCAAAATAATACTAATTTTGCATGTCTTGATGGTAATTAAAACCGGATGATACTTTAAACTATTATTGTATGTATTTCATTCGAACAACATATTTAATAAATAATTTGAAGGGTTTATGTAGACACGCACAATGACATATTTGGCAAGTAAATAATTGAAATTACAAGCCACAGTAAAACTATGCAAATAAGAGAACTCAAAATGGCTCAATGGAACAACAAAATCATTTGAAAAAGGAATCCTTTAAAGTAAATCAAACTTATATATTAATAAAAAAATAAAATAAAAATATTTTTCGGTTTTTCGGTTAACCGGTATTGCAAAATGCGTAAACCGAAACCGAACCGAGAAACCGTTAATATTCTCGGTTCGGTTAACCAAACCAAAAATTTTAATAGTGTCGGTTCGGTTAACCAAAAAATGTGTCGGTTTTTCGGTTTATTAGTTCGGTTTTTCAGTTTCGGTTTTTTATGGACACCCCTAACCGCAAGCCTCCTTGCGGTAATTTTTGAATGAAAATTGAGATGACTCATCATGTATCATGATGATAATGTGGACTAGATTCATTTTCATTTCATTTCATTCCGTTTCCGTTTCTACCGTTGAATACCAAACGGGCCCTTAGTGTTTAGTAAGGTGAGTACTCGTGTGGTTAAGGAGTGAATTTGAATGCATATATAGTATACCTGGACCAAGCAACGCCGAATTTTGGGCCTACATACTAGCCTGGGATAACGAATTGAATGCATCCCAAATGTAGATTCTAGTGTCAAGACAAAATCCAACAGCACTCCAACCACAAGGTGCTAATTTTTCTTATATTTATTTCACACTTTTATTCGTAAACACACATGATAAGTGTTGTAATTTACATACATGTATTTGTTGTACCAATAATCCATATATGTATTTATTAGAGTTCCAAGTACAAGTCTGTAATATATAGCTAGGTAGACTTTTGGTCAAAAGCTAAAGAAGAGAAATGCAACCCCAGCTTCATAGCTGATGTGGACGGCAATTTTCTTCATGGGCTTGACAAGAAAAAAAGACCCAAAGGTTGTGTTTTTTGGAGGCCCACTTCAGCAACGTTTTTTAGGTCATATATAAGCAAACTTTAGAGTTTGCTAGCAGCTGAATTCACCAGACCAAAAACGGCACAAACCCTTCTTCAAGAGTGAGAAAGAGCAGATGAGAACGAAGAAAGCTCAAGGGAGAAGAATTCCGGTCACTAGCGAGGCTCGTTGGTGGATGCTCAGTGGTCAAGAGGGCTTGATCGACTTGATAGATGCCTTGAAAGGGGGCTGAAGCCCTTTCACCGTCTTCTCTTGCCTTGATTCTTCTTGTTCTGTTGATTCTCCTCTGTTCTTGTGTTCTTAGCATATAGGCCATTAGATTTGCCGCTTATATTGCTTGACTTGTACGCTGCGAACACCATGATCTCTTCTAGTGCATGCTTGGCTGGATCTCCCGTCTGAGATCCCCCGGATGTAGAGTTTAACTCGAACCGGGTTACTAATCGGTTGTGTTCATTACAGTTTTCTTTAGTTTCGTTTTTGTGCTTGTCAGATCTGCATACCTGAGTAGATTTTAGGTCGAATCGAATTTAACAGTATTGTTTTGCATTTTTTTTACGATAGATGCATTTAATTGATATCAAATTATCATAACCATACCATTATTTCTACACTATTTTGTATATATTATTATATATTATTTGCATGTATATATATATATATGTTAATTGTTTGATTGAGCTATATGATTTATGTTTTATCTAATAAATGCATTTTATTACCATTGTAGTGATTTGGATTCGAACAACCCTCTTATGGAATACACATGGGGATAACAATGTCATATGAATTATTAAAATCGAGACATACCAATTTTTCAGTGACGGACCGAGGCGGGGGCCTGTGGGGGCACGTGCCCCCACTCCCGTCCCGGCTGTAATTTATTATTTTTATTTTTAAAGTTTTTTTTGTAAAATATATAATTTAAATTTTAAATAACTTATATAAAAGTTAGTTGAGTTAATCTAAAGTTTTGCTCCAAAGAGGTCTAGTGTTCAAATCTCATCGATTCTTTTATTTTTACTAGGACATTAGGTATCAGTTATCATTATTCTAAAATTCTCGTCTAAAACTCACCTAGGTACTAAACTACTTCTTTCCGCTTAGGGTCCACCTAGCATTTTAGTCTGCTCAGACATCGATATGGACTACCTAGACAGTTGTATATGCCGTCTAGGTGTTAGGTAGCCTCTCTCTACATATGTAATTAAGGACCGTATAGCCTTTTCCAAAGCATTAATAAGATTAATAACTTATATATGTCTTCCATCTCTACGATGCTAATAATGCAATTTTAAAAGGTACACTATCAACCAAAGACTATTTTAACGAATTGTAAAATTTATAAGATTTAAAATTTGTTATTAATAACAAAAAATGAAAATTAAAGAAATAAATAGCAAGAACAATATCATTATCATCGATCGACAACAATTTCACTTAAGTCGAAAAATATAAGTTATGCCCCACTATTATAGAGTTGTGCGTTCATCACTGCAATTATTTGTATATCAAGATATATTATTCAAACATAAAAAACCGACAAAACTATAAAAATAAACATATAGTAAAAAAACAAACTAGTGTCGAACTACCGACCCATGCCGGAGGAAGATGACTACAGAGGAATTGAACGTAGGCATAACATTCAAACTAGACTCTCATACATAGAACGCACTCCGTATTATATAGGTAGGAGATATAGGAATATAATCATTAACGATAGAAAGATAGGCATGCTTATATTGTTATGAGGTAGGTACACCAACCACCATCCAGGGCAATGAGCTGAGGAATTCAAATCCTGAGGAGATCAATGGGCCTCTTGTTGTCGGTTGGATCGATCTGAAAGTAAATCCTACCGTAATCCTTGACCCTGTACGTTAAAGAGCTGCGGCCTGTCGGCGGTAACGAGGTCGGCTGCTGGACCGATCTCAATGCCTGCTTCCGGATTGCAGAGCAGCGCCAGCGAGATGCGGTCGCTCTCGCCGCTCGCCGTGACCTTGTGAAACGCGCTCTTGAAGATCCCGTTGCTCACTATCTCCATCCGGTCACCCACGTTGACGAAGAGGGCGTGCGGAACGGTGGGGACTCTGAACCAGGAGTCGTCCCTCTGGACCTGCAGGGCCTCCACCTTAGCGTCCTGCAGGAGGACCGTGAGCGCGGTTCCGTCGGTGTGGGGCTTGATCCCGAGCACCGCGTCGGGCCTGGGGCACCGCGGGTAGTAGTTGAACCTGCCGACGTACTGCTTGGCGAGCGCCATCGCCCTCAGCAGCGCCTCCACCACCTCCCTCGACCTCATGGTGAACTCATGCACCGCCTCCCGGAAGTGGGGGGGCGTCTGAGGCCAGTACTGGAGCTGGCGCTGGTGCTCCGGATACACGATGAGATGGTGGCGGTCGTTCCAGCTGATGGTGTGCTGCTCGTACACGTCGTCCGTTCCGTAGCCTTCGATCCCCCCGGCGGTTCTCGCGTATTTCTGCTTCTCCTCTTGTGGGAGGCCGAAGAATTGCTTCATCGCTCCCCGCACTTGCTCCAAGAATTCGACAGACATCCCACGGTTCACAAGCTATACAGTGTACAGACTATAGACTTCAGTTCCTGCGTGTATATGAATAAGACATTATAAAGATAAATAGTTTGATCTCGTAATCATATGATACTTCCGCATGTGTCCGCTTAGTAATGGATAACTTAAGGGGGTCTTGGGGATATTATTCATATTCCACCAACTAATAACATATATAATTTCGACCAAAAATAAAATTAACATATATAATTTAGTGACAAGTTCAGGTACTATGGCTCTTGGAATGTCAAACGGACCGTTCGTCGCCGTTTATATTCAACTGATTTCTACGTATATTCAATTTAGCGTGTGTGAATATGTATTAGTATATGTATTTATATTCAACCTAATTGTTTCTACGTTTATTGAATTTTTTGTATTAAATATAAAAGGAATAGAATTTCAAATATACAAATAACATTATGCAATTGAAAAATACTTGAATATAATTACCAATTAGTTTGAACATGTGAAGCCATAGATTTGCATGTTCCGTGTTGAATAGTGAATATAAAGGCATATGACTCTAAGTATGCGTATAATATTGTACGATTTGGACATATCTATCAATTTATTTGAACACGAGTATATGAATTGGAATGTTTGACGCTGATTAATGAATATAAAGGCATATATGTTGAACATACGGATAATAGTGTATATGTATCAAATGTTTGAATATAGATATCAGTTAGCGTGAATGTCGATATCTATCTATATACTATATATTAAAGCGGGAGAATTTCGAGCATCCACGTTAATTCTGGCCCCGCTAGATTTTAATTTTTTTTTTCCAACTCAAATAGATTATAACAACCTTATATATCTTTTTATTTTCCTTAATTATCTAAGTTTCAACTTTATCTTTAAAGTCATACTATCTATCTTTAATTTTATATTTCTTAAATAATTTTATCTTCAATTTTCTTCTATAAAAGATACCCAATATGCGTTCACATATACCATTGATTGATTTTCTTCTACAATATAAGGTATTCATAGTATCACGTACAAATGTACAATAGGACTCAAAAAACAAGTATCACGTACAATACAATACGTAAACAATAATATTTAATTTCTATGACTTCATGGTCTAACATTAGATAAGAATTAATTGTGGTAGAATATATTTTATATTTTAATGTAAATAATATATTTTTATCTTGAAAGTCGATTTTTAAGATTAGATAAAAATAGTATCTATTTATCTTGATCGTCCAACGTGGTTTTTAAGTTTTTAAATATAAAATATAATTTATATTGTAATAAGATTAACTTTTCAAATTTTAATTTAGATATTTTATAATTGATCGAATATCTTGATTGTTGAAAATGTATTATATATTAATAAGATATTTTTTTTGCTTTATTCACGCATATAGAGGAAAAAAATTATTCATTAAATATTATGAATAAAACAACTACATGCTTAATTTGATTATATCAAGTTGGTGATTAGCATACTAAAATATAAGTAAATATAATTTGCAAAATAACGTATATTATTGACTATAAAATATAAGTGCATGATTTGCATAGCAATATATTCTTAATCGATTATATAAAAATTAAAGACTTCTAATATTCGATGAATTTAAATTATGTCAAATGTTTTATTATACGATATCACACTACGATTGTATTTATGATATATTCAAAAAATTACAAAAACACGAGTCGTGCATGGCACGACGGGTACAACTAGTATATATTATAAAAGTCGACCGTTTTCGAGCCACCACGTTGATTCTGGCCCCGCCTGATTTTAATTTTTTTTCAACTCAAATAGATAATAACAACTTTATATCTTTTATTTTCCTTAATTATCTAATACTCAATTTTATCTTTAAAGCCATACTATCTATATCTATGTTTAATTTTATTATGATTATTATGGTTAAGCAATCTATGCTCATATCTACCGTATTAACCTATCTTCATATAATCATATCTATCTTAATTTCTAAAATCTATTACGGGATACAAAACATAATCATATCCACCCACATATGATTATGTTTAACCTGTCGTGCATCCAAATATTCATATGATATAATAATTTTTAAAAAACCATACCCGTACACGGTACACATATTCATATCACAAATAATCTAAACGTAAAATAGTCATATAGGTTAAGGTACACATAAAAATATTGTCGTTAATATTATGTGGTCGTATATTTATGATTATGTCATAAATATTATCACAAATAATTATTTTACTTAAATTTATGAGATAGATGAATAAATTTGATACGGTTATATAGCGTATCTATTTATTTTACTTAAATTTGGTACTAAAGAGTGTTTTGGGACGTTTTTATATATTGACAGTTCCTTTTAACCAAAGTTGTTGTACGGGTCATAAATATTTAACCAAATATTATGCAAACTTTTTTTTCCCTATAATAAATTTGATTTTTTAGTCAAATAATATAGATAAGCGTACATATTCTTTAATCATTTCTACTTATTTACACAAGAATCCCCAAATAGATAATAACAACTCTATATCTTTTATTTTTCTTAATTATCTAATTCTCAAATTTATGTTTAGCGTCATATCATCTATCTTTAATTTTATACTCCTTAAATAGTTTTATCTTTAATTTTCTTCTATAAAAGATACCCAATATGCATTTACATACACCATTCAAGAATTTATTTTCTTCTATTTTTTATACACCAATATGCATCGTCAAATTCATATGTGCACATAATACGTCATTTAAGAATTGATCTTACGTACGGTTCAATTTGGTCTAAAGTAAATTCACTAGGTTATTATAAAATATACGTATGTATGCTTGATTTACTACGTTATTATTTTAATCGATCTGATTCTAAAGTCTACGTACAATTAATTTTGGATTATAATATAATGAGATACTAGCATAACTAACATTAATTTCATAACATTTATAATCGTTGTACAATAAATGTTATATGATTTTCCTTCATATAACTACATTTATTTAATTAATTTTGGACTCATAAATTTTTAAAATCTATATAATAAAATTTTATTCTTACCCCTACCTTATATTTAACAGTTTCTATTAATTTCCTAATATTTTCTATACCAATTGTTTTTTAGATTCAGAATATCATGATTTTTAAAATATATTATATTTTAAAAAGATATTTTTTTTGGGCGTATAGAGGCAAAAAAAATTCATTAAATATTATGATTAAATCAACTACAGGTTTAATTTGGTTATATCAAATTGGCAATTTGTATACTAAAATATAAGTAAATATAATTTTCAAAATAATATAATTTATTGACTATAAAATACATGTACGTGATTTGCATAACAATATAATCTTAATCGATTATATAACAATTAAAAACTTCTAATATTCGATGAAATTAAATTATATCAAATTTTTTATTATACATTTTCACACTAATATTCTATTTATATAATATTCAAAAAAATTACAAAACACGAGTCGTGCATGGCACGACGGGTACAACTAGTCTACATAATAGTAGTATGAATATGATATCCGTTTCAGTGTTCTGCTATCTATCGATATTATACATTAAAGTTATGTCTTTCGACCCTTCATGTATATTATGACCCCACTTCATATTAAATAGATTATATTTTAACAATTATATATCCTTATTAATAAAATTCATATATCTTTATCTAATTTGTATATTTATTAACATGTCAAAGTAAGATCTATAGCCATAATCTTTCAAAAATAAAATCTATATATATTATTATGGTTTCTGATATACAAATATTATCAATATCTAAATCCTAATAATATTATATATATACTAGCAATTACTTTGTTTTTTTTTTGGTTGACTAAGGATTTTATCTGACCAAGGATTTTACTTTTTTTTTTTTTTGGTTGAGTGACCAAGGATTTTACTTGATGTTAGATCATAAGAGCATGAATATTGGCAGGTTCAGAGAGAGTTCAAGCACAAATTCAAGGGTAAAAAGAAAAAGAAAATAAAAATAAGATGGTGAACTCTTGAATTGAGTTCCAGATAATAAACCCGTATCATGGGTATGGTTTGGCAAGTTATTGGGCCCCACCTCCTCACCCCCCACACACAAGTATATTATTTAGTTGCCTTACTTTGTAATTAATTTTTTTTTGTAAAGTTTAATTTAATAAAATCAAATATAAATGATATCAAAATTCATAATTTTTTTTAATCTATCCATAGACACTAAATTTATATATCTTTGGATTGTTTTAAAATTAAGTTAATATTTGGACTATATTAGAGCAAAAACACATTTAACCGCTTTTTAAATTAATTCATTCTCTTAACTTTACAAAAGTACACAAAATTAGTAACTTTTATATTACTTAATTTGCATAAATTTTGCATATATTTCATTTATTTGTTTGATTTGGTTGTTAATTTTTTTTCCGTTAATCTGCATAAAAATAAGTAGTTGTTGAGAATTGAGAAAAGTAAAAAAATGGGTTTCATAGAGTTTATGGAGTTCATTGATATTTAGATGAATAGGTGAAATAGAATTGGGGAATGAGAGAATGATGTGGATGAGAGAGAAATGGTATAAAGTAAGGGTTCGTGAGGTTCGTGAGGTTCATTGCTATTCATGGCCTAAGGACTATTTTTTTTGAGCAAGGATCATAAGGACTATTTGATAATACTGAGTATTAAATTTGGGCCTATGACCCACATGAAATACAACAACGGGGTAAAGTGGGATACAAATTCTTCGGCCTAATAAAATTACAAACACGTGTGCGACTGTGCGTTATACTTTTTTGAAAATATTTGTGTGATCGACAATTATTTTTGAAATATCTCTTTGTACATCTTTTTTGAAATAATCTTCGTAAAAGAATGCATCAGTTAATACAATTTTAAAATGAGATATATATTTTTACTTATATTTTATAAATAAATAGATGGTTGTCCATAAGTTATAGAAAAATAACTATTTGTTCCTCTTTCACTATCTTTTGAATTTTGTTTCTATTATATTTTATTATTTTAATCCAAATAATTATTTCCTACATTAACTAACAAATAACATTTTTACAAGTGTAAAATTTACATATGATAAACTTATTGTTTAACCATACTAATTGATTATTCATATCTCATACAAGACACGATCAATAACTTTTTTTATGTTATATTGATAACATTTTTATATCCATAACCGTGATAATATATTTTTAATCCAAAATTGTGAATTGATTTTAATAAAATATAATATTTTATATAATAGTAATTAATTAAAATCATAGATAGAATATTATTTTATACTATATATAGTATTTTATAAAATTGATAGAAATTATTTAATACTATCATTTTAATAGTTATAGATGGAAATATGGCATTAATATAAAATGGATATCATAAATATTATTTTGATAGATATGGAAATGATAAAGATAATAATACTTTTTATTTTTACATAAATAAGAAAGATATTATTTTAATATTAACATATATATGCATAAGATAAAAAATACCTATATTTTATATCATAAAACAAATAAGAATACTTATATCACCAAATATAAGTAGTTTAGTATTATGCGGTGTCAAAATTAATGTAAGAGCTCGAAAAAAGGATAACTTTTATACACAGTATAGTCG
Source organism: Polygonum maritimum (assembly GCA_963924305.1). Lineage (NCBI taxonomy): Eukaryota > Viridiplantae > Streptophyta > Magnoliopsida > Caryophyllales > Polygonaceae > Polygonum > Polygonum maritimum. The sequence continues at coordinate 18,064,613 of OZ002728.1, read as the reverse complement.
ATTTATTTATTTTTTGAAATAATCATAAATACTTATTTTATAGGTTTAACTGACTCGATCAAATCATGATATTATTTTTTTTTTCAGTCTCTCGATATATCAAATTTGATTCTCGATAACAAAAATATCTTGTAGGACAAGGTCGGTTATATTGATACTTCCTCCGTCCCATAATGTTCATCTAAAAGAACGTTTTTTGCGGTTTTTAATGCAAGGTACAAAGTGGTATTGGGAAATGAAAAAGTGGGTTAAAGTGGGTAGAAGATATGATTAAATAGAATTATTTTTTGTAAGTTTGTAGGGGGGAAAGTTGAAAAGAGATAAAGTAGGTGGAAAAGTTGGATAATGAGTGCAAATTAAAGATTGAATAGGGGTAAGATTGGAAGAAAATTGTTGATATAAAAAGAAAGTGGACAAACATTTTGGGACAACGGATTAGGAAAGTGGACAAACATTATGGTGCGGAGGGAGTAGATCTTATCATCGCACCCTTACACGGCCTGTCTACATCATAAAAACCAGTCCAAACGTGAGACATAATTAAAACGCCATGTTTTCCCCTTCTTTCGGCATATGTAGGGTAGAACGGACGACGTATCACTCTCAAACAAGGATAACAATGATAATTGTTAAACGTGTAAACATTAACAAGCTTGACTGGAATGTGTAAACACAGACGTTATGCTCCGTTTAATGCAAGTTTAGAAGATTTTTTGAGCTTGCAAATTTCTAACCTACTCAATATAAATATTAGACGAACTAAAATTGTTGGAGGAATTTGTCCCATTGAACATATAGTGAAATATACCACTAAGATACATCTTTCTAACCTAGTCTATCCGTTGGCGTTTTTGGGTTAAATGGTGGATCCCCGACCTTATATTCGAAGTGTTTAACTTTATCACCGTTTTTGGGGTTGAGTTTTCATAAAAGAGATTGGTCGAGATGTCACTGTCCGTTTTCAAGAGGATTAGATACCAGACCACTTTATCCAAATGTTAACTAGGCTTCATTTTGTTAAAACGTGAATCTCAACCTCACACGATGAACGGTTAAATTTAGCCGACACAAATTTTAGCATAGGTTTGAAAAGCTGGTAGAAAAGGAAGCAAGGTAGCTAGTGAGCAAACGGTTTATACAAAGCTTTGCATATATATATATACCTGAAAGCAGCCCCAAGTAGTAAGAACGGATCGAAGTTTGGCGAGCTCTTGGGGCGTGGAAGCGAGGAGGAGACCCATATCAATGGCGGGGGCATCCATCATAGGGACAAGATCCCCGGCTTTGGTGTCTTTGTTGAGATACCTCTCGGGTATCTCATGGCCGTTGCTCTGCACCATTTCTTGCACACATTGTGGGTGTCCTGGTGCCATATATAAGGATTTGGTTAATTGTTTTGAAATGTGGAATCAAGCAAAGTTAGCTTGTTTGGGAGATATGGGTGACATTGGCTTGGGCGAGGTCTGTTTATATAGAGTTTGTTCGCTGCTACGTATTTCTCTCTCTCTTTTTTATACAGTAGTAGAATGCTACGTACGTACTTCTCTAAACAGAAATTTATAATATTATTGATCACCAACTGCATTGTTAATTTGATGATCAATTCCGTAATCTCTTTCTCATTTGCTTTGTACTCCGTCCATTCCATAAAATTCAAATCTCGTGAATTAAGAAAAATGGAATAAAATGAGTGAAATATTGGATAATATAAATAAAATGTGAAATTAGGTTGAAATAATTTTGTAATGTTGGAGACAAAAGTGATAAGATTAATGAAGAAGTTGGATAATGGTGGTAATATATAAAATTAGATATGAATAATTTTATAATCTTATAGAAAAAGTGATAAAATTGATGAAAATGTCAGATATAATAGAGGATAATACTTGTGATTGAGTATTAATATTAAACAAAATAGATATAAATAAAATGAAATAAAAATTAACAAGCATTTTAATTAAGACGTCCGAAAATAAATAGGGGACAAAACTTCACAGCACAAGAGGGAGTAAACATGTCTGGACACCGGATTACCAACGGGGCTTGAGAATTTATAATGCAGCGTGGACTTCATCAATTGGTTTGTATTGGTTTTGCTGATTTCTAGGGTCAACTAGCCCCCGAATTTGACAAACAGCTACCTACTCTTCCGCATAAAGCTTCCTCAGAAGAAAAAGAAGAAGCGTATTCCAATTTGTACCGCGAAATTTTGGGCACTCCGAAATTTCGGTTGCGCACCTTCATATGGACAGATTCAGAACACGTACATAATTTGAGAAAAAACCCGGTTCCGTGTGCGGGTTTAGGAAATGTAGATACGGACCGGAACTTGCCTGGACGAGTTTTGGACAGGTTTAGAACCCGTACAAGTATGGACAGTTTTAGAACTCGTCCATATTTTTGACTTTTTAGGTCAAAACTATGGACAGTTTTAGAACCCGTTCATAAGTTTTATAACCCTCAAAATTCATCCGCCGTCATTCATCCGCCTCATTCATCGTCATTCATCCGCCGTCCATGGATCGAGCGAGAGAGGAGGAGGAAGGCCGAGTCTCGACGGCGGCCGCGGTTCCGGGTGGCTCAGAGGAGGTTGCAACCGCCCAATTTTCGACCGGTGTGGATCCCGCACAAGCTTCTTCAACGGGTCTCGAAACCGTTCAAGGGTCGCCGGGTCTCCAAACCGTTCAATGGTCGCCGGCAGAGGACGAGAATCTCGACGGGTCCAGTATCGCAGAGGAGCGGGGAGGGGCGGTGGTCCGGAGCGGGGAGGGAGGTGCGGCGGTGGGGAGTGCGGAGGGTACCCGAGCGGCTGTGGGGAGCGGGGAGGGAGATGCGGCGGGCAGCGATGGACCGGATGGTGGTCCGGCGGCGGAGGTTGAATTTACCATTGTATCATATAAAATAATATATTAAATACATTTTTACTATTGTATCATATAAAAATATCAATAAAAAAAAGTGGATGTTGAATTTACCATATATATCGCTAATATAGCATAGTGATTACGCTTTAGGAAAAAAAGATCGATTTCTTAATTAAGATAATAATTCCTTAACATTTTCATTACATATTTATATATTTATTATTTAATTATTTTTCCAAAAACAAATAACATATATATGAGATAATATGGTTTTCTATAGCTTATTAAATATTATCTATATATTTAATATTATAATATATTAATCCGAGTTTTTATTTAAACTTATTAATTTTATTATAAAAGTTAGTTTACATAATTTAATTAAATATCAAAAGATTTGTATCAATTGTTAATAAAATGTGATAATGCATCTTATCTTATGTCATTCTTCCTCAATTATTTAAATATATATTTATGTATGCATAAAAAGTAGCTATATAAATAAAATTTATTTATATATATGATGATATACAAGAATTATGTCATTTTAACTCCAAAAAATAAGCATTGTTCTAAAATAAAGTATACGTATGATAATATTTGTAATTGTTAAAGTAAATTCATACACAAAGCAATAAAAATAAATAAATAACACCCCCGTACAAGGTACGGGTCATCTGTTAGTTGTATCCTAAAATTAGACTATATCAATTGCTATGTTTATATTTTGCAATTTGTTTGGTTCAAATTTGAACTTATCGATTTTTGTTTAGGTTGTAACTCGTTCATGAACGGATCCGTAACCCGTCCATGAACGGATTCGCCTTTAAACTTACACTTACATATATTGTACTATTATGATTAATCTCACATATTAGCCCTTCAACTAGCAAGCGACTCACAAGTAGTCCTCATGGTACTTGACGAGTTGAACCATAATAAAGATATTCATGATATATGACAAGTACTATCATAAAGGTCTTCATGGCACATTACGAGTTCAACCATCGTGCAAGACTTCATGGTATAAGACGAGTTCAACCTTGTAAAGGACTTCATGGTTCATGGCGGGTTGAACCGTCATCAAGGTCTATATAAAACATAAGAGGTCCTAATAGCTAGTGGCTAGCGCTTAACGATGAAGTTCTTCATGGTCGATATAAGCTATATGTGGCATCCGATTTTTAACTTAAGATTTTTTTATGTTTTAAATGATAAAACGTTGAATTGTTGTAAAAAAAATGGATATAAGTTCTTTAAAAAAAATTCAGAAAAACGGCCATTAGGGTATAAACCCTATGTACTAGTCTAGAAACCGTCCATAGGGTTTAGGGTTTAGGGCTCAGGGTATGTGTAATGCCCTATGAACGGATTCGTAACTCGTTCATGGGAAGTTTTCACACCCACCTATGGACGGACTCATAACTCGTTCATGGGAAATTTTTACACCCACCTATGGACGGATTCGTAACTCGTTCATGGTTAGTTTTCAAACCCGCCCATGGACGGATTCGTAACTCATTCGTGGGCAGTTTTTAACCTCCTCCGAGCCACCCTTCTCCTATGGGATGAATTAACAATTGAAAAGTGAATAGTAAAAAGCACGAGGCCGCATTAAAAGCCAAAATCTGTCGGCCGCATAACTGGATTTATGGATGGGTTCAGAATCTGTCCATAGGAGCCGTTCAAAAACCCTAATTTGGACGGGTTTAGAATCTGTCCATAGGTGCCGTTTTTTTCAAAATTCAAAATCTGTATTTGTGCGGGTTCTAAACCTGCCCATAGAAGCTGGTTTTTTTAAAAAACTTGAACATTTTCAGAACCCGTCCATATGGGCCGTTTTTTAAGCGAACCGGATGTTCGTTTATGGACGGATTCTGAAACTGTCCAAGGTTTCCAGAAAACCGGGTTCAGCTTGGACAGTTTCGTAACCCGTCCATATTGGAGTGCGCGACCGAATTTGAGGAGTGCGCAAACGAGCGGCCAATTTGTATCAAAGGAAGAACGAGAAGAAAGAAAACATTACACTTGACCAAAAAAAACAAAAAAGAAAGAAAACGTTACAGTATTTAAATGATTTTTTTTTGGTCCAAAAGGAGGGGATTACCCTATCTATACTACCTATAGTATAAAGCGGAGACAATGTCTTCACAAAAAATTGCGCCACGTGTCATTCCTATAATAAAATAATCGATTGGGTCCTCCTTTATAAAAATAAGGTAATTAGAATCTCATATAATCTTATCCCGTAAAACAATGCTTAAAAATTATCAAAAATTATGAATCATCCCGAAAATTGTAAATTATCTCTTACCAAGAATTAGTTGTAATCTTTTAATAAATATAGTTTTCAATAAAACAAGATATTTATCATAAAGTACTTTTTGAACAATGTCAACTTATTTATATTATGAGTTGATTGACCATCATTGGTAATGTCTTCACAAAAAATTGCGTCACGTGTCATTCCTATAATAAAATAATCGATTGGGTCCTCCTTTATAAAAATAAGGTAATTAGAATCTCATATAATCTTATCCCGTAAAACAATGCTTAAAAATTATCAAAAATTATGAATCATCCCGAAAATTGTAAATTATCTCTTACCAAGAATTAGTTGTAATCTTTTAAAAAATATAGTTTTCAATAAAACAAGATATTTATCATAAAGTACTTTTTGAACAATGTAAACTTATTTATATTATGAGTTGATTGACCATCATTGGTAAAAAATACTGATCACAATAGGAAATTTAAATTTAGTAGGTAGGAAATTAGAAATTAAGATATATTCTAATTATTTATTTTTTAAATTCGAATTTTATTTTAAAATTATAAAGATTAAGATAAATCGAAAAATACAACTATGAGATTATTTGTTTGGAATTTTTTTATAATTTTGAAATAAAATTCTTAAAACTAATAATTAGACTATATTGATATTTCATAATTTTCTATCTACTAACTTTAAATTTCTTATCTTTTCAAACAACCATTGAAGATAAAATCAAGTAATAATCGTTAAAGTCATATCTATATCTATATCTAAAAGATTAATTTCTATTTAACAATATACCTATATTATTTTTTATCGAAGAAGTTCATGAAACATATCAATATTAAATCGGGTTTATAATCACATTACCCGTACATTGTACGGGGGTTAAACTAGTTTTATTCATAATAATAAAAACTTACATATTAATACTAATCCAGGAGTTGATCTCCAAGGACGGAACAAGACCCTCAGGAGGGTTAGAAAATAACTTAAATTCTTCAATACAATTCTTGCTAAACTTAGCCATCCAATCCGCGGATTGATTGGCTCTCCTAGCTATATGCTTGAATTTGACATCCCAATTCTCCAACCGAGCAAGGTTCCTACATCCCGACACGATCTCCCATAAATTAGTCGGAATGGCAGCCTCCGAGACAACCACTTGCACCACTTGCAAAGCATCTAGCTCCGGCCACTTCCAAATTTTGAATTTTCAGCTGCCTCGCCACCTTCAAACCCTACCATAAACCAATTAATTCAGCTTTCAAAGCCGAATCCCCAAGAATTTTGACAGAGAAGCCCTTGATAAAGGCACCATGCTCATCACGAATTAACCCCCCTATAGTAACATAGCTCCTCCTGGTGATGTAAGACCCGTCCGAATTCAGCTTGAACCAGCCAGCAGCAGGCCTAGTCCAATGAGACAGCGCTGAATTGCCCTCAAGAACCTCCCTGGATATATGCAGATTCACATACTCCTTAGCCTTCTCCACTACAAACAAATGTTTCTCCTTAACCAAGCTTGAGCTAACATTGAAAATGCTTTCATTCCTCCATTTCCAAGCCCACCACACCCCATATGTAAAGGTGGAAGGCCAAGACCCCTCCTCACACAGGTTCTGAAACAACCAACTCCTAAAATCCCCACTGAAAAAAGCCTCCTTCATGCTGTCCAAGAGCAACTTATCCCAGATTTCCCTAGCCTTGCAACAGTCTCTGAGCACATGAATAACCGTCTCAACCGTTCCCACGCAAGAGCCACACGACTCATCCTCACAAAGACGATGCCTCTTCCTTGCAGAATTGCACATGATTGCATTGTGGGCAGTTAACCACAAGAAAACGCGAACTCTTTCAGACGTTATCAACTTCCAAATTTTCTTCCAAAGTTTATCATGATTGGAGTTAGTCTCAGCCTGCATAATCTCCAATGCTGATTTAATAGAGCAGTTGCCCGAAGCTGTCAATTTCCAGTAGAAATTGTCAGCCACCTCTTCTTCCACAATCTTGAGTTTCTCGATAGCCAGCAGAGCATCAGGAGGAAGTTGATGAGCGAATTGATCCCAAAGCCAGCCATCAACGCCCCAGTACTCAGCCATTTTTTTTCCCACCTCTTCTTCGTTAACTTCAACAACAGCTGCATCAATAAGAGGCCTATCAAGAGCCCAAATATGATCCCAAAATAGCGTTCTTCTACCATCTCCAATCCTGGTCTTCACACCCTGCAGCAAGTGCGCCTTGGCCTTGGTAACTCCCTTCCAGAGGTTCAAAGCTCCCCTTTTATTTTGAAACATATCTCTATCCTGACGCCCATTGTAATACTTGCCCCTAACGACTCTCGACCATTAAGAATCCGAGCCCGTCATCAATCTCCAACCCATTTTAGCCATGAAAGCTCCATTCACTTGACCCATACTCCTCATACCAAGCCCACCTGCATCTTTAAAGAGTTTTTAAAGTTTCCCAATTGACAAGATGCATCTTCTTTTTTTCAGTAGTTGAACCCCAAATGAACATCCTATTACTCTTTTCAATTTCATTACACACATAAACATGAAGACTCAAAGATTGCATAGAGTAATAAGGGATACTAGCAAGAGAAGCCTTTACAAGAGTGATTCTACCTACAAGCGAGAGTGTCCTTGCCTTCCATCCAACAAGCTTGGTTTTCACTCTCTCCATTATGTGTCTGTAATTCTCCTCTGACTCTCTTTGCTTAGTCATACGGATGCCTAGGTGCATTCCCAAGTCCTCCGTAACAGGGATCTCTCCACGTATCCCAATCTGAGAAACAAGCTCCTCCGGAGTTCCTTTAGGGAAACAGATCTTAGACTTCTGGAAGTTAATCCGAGCACTAGAAGCTTTGCAAAATCTCTCCAAGCAAAACTTCATCATATCAATATGATCTTCCGAAGCCTCAGCGAACAAGATGAGATCATCCACGAAGAAAAGGTGTGAGATTTCGGGCCCTCCATGAGAGAGTTGGATCGATTTCCAGGCGCCAGCAAGAACCGCCTCATCAATAATGTGGCCCAACCTCTCCATATAAAGAACAAATAGATACGGAGAAATCGGATCACCTTGTCGAAGCCCACGACTTGGAATGAACTGCTCGCCTACTCCCCCATTCCAAAGAACCTTCATTGAGCAAGTGGTAACACAGTCCATGATCACCTTGATGAAACCACTCGGCAACTTGCATTCTTGCAAAGTGTCACGAAGAAAAGCCCATCTCACCCTATCATAGGCCTTTTCCAAGTCAATCTTGACTACCATAAAAGCCTTTCCTCGGGGATCCCTCATCGAGTGCATGACCTCATTGGTAATCACTGTATTGTCTGTAATTTGGCGCCCTGGAACAAAGCTAGATTGATTCGGAGCCACAATCCTGTACAATAAAGGTTTTAGCCTAGCAACAAGCACCTTCGTTGCAATCTTCATGGCCACATTGCAAAGACTAATAGGCCTGAGCTGGTTCACCGTCTCCGGATTCTCGACCTTGGGAATCAGCACAATGAGAGTCTCATTCAACGCCTCCGGAATGCCACCTCCATTCAGAATGCCCAAAACCGTTTTCACCACTTCCTCCTTAATAAGATGCCAATTTCTCTGAAAGAAAATAGCATGGAAACCATCAGGGCCCGGGGCCTTTAGGGGACTCATTCCATCAAGCGCCTCTTTGATCTCCGCCGCCCCAACCTCCTTACACAGAGAGTTGTAATCCTCCTCCGAGAGAGTCGGGAATCTCCCCCTAGGAACATCAAATGGGCCCTCCACATCCTGATCCTCCAAGTAAAGCTTCCTAAGATGGTCAACCACCATAGCTTGAAGCTCCTTTTGATCCCAAATCCAGATCCCCTCCGAATTTCTAAGACCTTCAACTCTATTTTGCCTTCTCTTAACAATCGTACTAGCATGAAAAAACCTTGTGTTCCTGTCTCCATCAGTAAGGGCATCAGATCTCGCCTTTTGGACCCAAAAGATATTGATTTGATCCAAGACAATCGACAACTGAGATCTAAGCCTTCTATCCAGATCAAGTAAGCCTCGAGCACTAGACTTACTCAAAGCTCTTTGGACCCTTGCAATCCTGTTGTAAATCTTGTCCCGTTTGCGAAACAGGTTCCCAAACACATTTCTATTCCATTCATTGAGATGCAAAGCCAAATTAGCTAAGGAGGAGCAAAGAGGGGATCCCTTCTCCTAGTGATCAACAAGGAACCCTTGGAATTCATTGTGTGTGAACCAAGCAGCTTGAAACCGGAAAAGTTTAGGGAGCTGAAGTTGATCAACAAAGCCATCTGCAGACATTAATATAGGAGAGTGATCAGATTGAAAGGCATGCAAGTGTCGAATAGCGGCATTGCTAAACATTTCCCGCCATTCAATATTACAAAGACCCCTATCAAGACGACCACTAGTCCGGGTGCCCGGATCATTACCTGTGTTCCAAGTGTATTTTGAACCAGAACACCCCATGTCAAGAAGCTCCATTTTTTCCTCTACCCAATTCTTGAATTTTCTGGTTCGCCTTCTTAACTCCTCAGAGTTACCAGTTCGCTCATCCATGGACATGGTTTCATTAAAATCACCCATGAGCAGCCAAGGGCGATTTTGAGATTGATGAAACTCTACCAGCCTGTTCCAGAGAGCAATACGATTCCCAAGTATGGGATCCGCATAAATAGTTGAAAACATCCAGTCCGCTTCCCCGTCTCGATTGACAGTAACAGACACCGCCTGTCTTTGCACCTCAATAGCATCAATCCAAACTCTATTGGACCTCCAAAGAACCCAGATCCCTCCTTTGAAACCCTCCGCCTCAGCACGAATACAGCCATCAAAGTCGATTCTGTCACACACTTTATCCGCTTGCTCACCACTAATTTTGGTTTCCAGCAAAACCAAAACCGTCGGATCATGTCTCTTGATAAGATCCAAAAGAGCAAGAAGAAAATCTCTACTTCCAGCCCCTCTTGATAAGTATTTAAATGATTTTAACACGGAAATTATGTAGGGTATTGTAAATTTCACTGTCATACATGTACACAAGAGTGCCATTGGCGTATCAGAGCATCCATAATGAAGAGTAGATAGGTCATTTTAAGATTTTTAAGAAAATAAAAGATCAGAAAAAGTCAGAACTTTATGAGAGCAACATTTCTAACTTGTGAGAAAAATTTATTGCAAAAAAAAGTGAAATCTGGCACAATTATAATAATAATAATAATAAATAAACATATACGAAATGACGTTAGCCGACGCTTCTCAACGATTGACGCCTTCATAAGGCGTCCCATCAACGGCGTCAGTCTTTCTATGTATATATTTTTAATAGGGCATTAAGTATCATAAAACCCCATTAGCACAATTGGTAACTACTCTTCCTTATACATACTTGAGATTCAAAGTTCAAATCTACTTGAGATTCAGAGTTCAAATCTCGATAGTTGCCAACTGGGCTAATTAAACTTATTGAATTATTCGAGTTATATTAAAAATAATAGTATGTGGGAACGCCAATGAACGGCGCGGCGACTCCTTCTAAAGGCGTCCAGTGATGCGAAAAAAAATTCGCACTTCTGTTTTCCTACAATTTAATCTATACTACCTATAGTATAAAGCGGGGACAATGTCTTCACAAAAATTTGCGCCACGAGTCATTCCTATAATAAAATAATTAACTGGGCCCTCCTTTAAGGTAGTTAGAATCTCATATAGTTTATCCCGTAAAAATATGCTTAAAAATTATCAAAAATTATGAATTATCCGGAAAATTGTGAATTATCTCTTACCAAGAAGTAATTGTAATCTTAATATATATTATTATTTAATAAAACGTGATATTCAGCATAAAGTATTTTTTGAACAAATCCAACTTATTTATATTATGAGTTGATTTACCATCATTGGTAAAAAGCACTAATCACGATAGGAAATTTAAATTTTGTAGGTAGGAAATTAGGAAATAAACATATATTCTAATTATTTATTTTTTAATTCGAATTTTATTTCAAAATTATAAAGATTAAGATAAAATCGGAAAATATATTGAAGATAAAATCATGTAATAATCTTTGAAGGCATATTTATATCTATATCTAAAGGGCTAATTTATATTAATATTTAACAATATATTTGTATTGTTTCTTATCGAAGAAGTTCATGAAACATATCTATATTAAATCGGATTTATAATCACATTACCCGTACATGATACGGGGGTTAAACTAGTTAATATAATAATCGGACACCTTTAAATGGCGACAACTTTAAATGGGCGTTCTAATATTTTTCCTGCATAACCAAATACATACATACATATGTACATAGACAAACTATATAATCATCACACACGGGCCTAACCCAAAGGACAACCCACATGCCATTTTAATGGAAAATAGTCTAAGGTCCGTGATTTGGAGAACACTCTAAGGTCCATGATTTGTAGGAGGCCAATTTTTTTAGGTCCCCCAACTCAACTAGCCATTAAAAAGTAACCACTACAAATTTCACGGTAATATGGATACCCAACTTAATCGATCTGAGATCGAATTTTGACTAAACCTATTTTTTACTTGATAATGTACAACCAAAATTCGACGAACACAAATCCGAACCTATTGGGTTATACATGCATTTTATTTTATTTTATAATTTAAATTATATATTCTATTATAAATAAAAATAATAATAAAAATTATATATTCTAGAATCTTCGTAAAAATAATAAAAATTATATTTTAACCAAAATGAAAAATATTTTAATAATTTAAATAAAAACAATATTGTCTCAAGATACCTAACTTAGTTAAGATATAAGAGATATCAAAAGTTTGATAAGATATCAAGTAGATATAAAGATCATTTTTAAAGGATATAATTAAAACAATATATTTTAATTTATTTTATAATTTGAATTATGGAATCCATCGTAAATTCACACCAAAAAAAAGGTAATCCTAAATTATTATTTTTAATAGGCAATAGTCTAAGGTCCATGATTTTAGGGACCGAACTTTTTAAAAATGTACTATAAAAAATCCGAGTGATAGGATTCATCCTTCCAAATTAAAATTTGTAAATAGACTTCTACAGCTTAAGATTGAAAAATACGTAATGGTAGTGGCCAACAACAACAAAAATGACCTAGTGCAATTCACCTTACGGGAAATCTAGTGGGGCAAGATGGGGGCACCCTTGGCTAACACAAAGGGGGGTGTCCAAAAGATCCAACAGAGAAGCACAAAAAGCACCCAGTAGAAGCACGCACAAACCAAAGAAAAAGAAAAAAAGAAAAAGAAAAAACCAAACAAAGCACAAAACAAAGAAATCAAACAAAACAAGCACAGAACAAAAACATCAGACAAAGCTAAAACTAAAGCTTGTCGGTCAGGATAGGATCTAAACATCCATCACTCGAATCTCCTTCCTCCACATGTCCCTGCAAACTGCTAACTCTATCGAATTCCCTAAGTGGTTGACATCATATCCTGTCTGATATTGTCCTTCCAGCGTTTCCTCGGTTGACTCCTCCCTCTGCGAAAAACTCCTAAGTTTAGACTTTCACACCTACGAACTGACTCCTCAGGGCCCCGTCTTTGAATATGTCCAAACCACCACAATGTCGATTCACGGAGCTTGTCCTCTAAACTGGTCACTCTTACCCTACTCCAGATCTCTTCATTTCTTATTCTGTCCAACAACGTGTGTCCGTTCATCCATCTCAATGATGTTTATCTTTAGGATTATAAAATAACATAATCATTATATAACATAAAATATATATATTCAAATATATCTTATTTATATATTAACTTTTTACACATATGTAAACATATATTTAGATAATTGATAAAGAATTGTATAAGATAAGAATGCATTATCAAAATGAGATAAGATTGAGATTTATGTACGATGATAGCTCAAAATCTAAGATATAAATAATATTTTACTTAAATAAGTTTAAGATTAAGATTATATAATATTAAACTAAGGTGTAATAAGATAAATTTTTAATGAGTAATGATGTGGCACAATATGGACGAAGAATTTGCGGATAATAGAGGAAGAATGACATAAGATAAGATGCATTTCACACATTTTCTTAAAAATTGATAAAAATATTTTGGCATTTAAATTAATTTGCATAAAATAAATTATATAATAAAATCAATAATTTTAAATAAAAACTTGGATTTATATATTATAATAATAAAGATATATATAATATTATATAAGATAAAATAGAAAACTACATTATCTCGCATGTATGTTATTATTTTCTAGAATACAAAATAATAAATATATAAATATTTTGTAAAAATGTTAACGAATCATTATCTTAATTAAGAAATCTATCTTTTTTTTATCAAAAGCATATTCAATATCTAATATTAGAGATATATTTATGGTAAATATAACATCTAATCTTTTTAATGAGATTTTAATATGATATGATAATAAAAATACATTTCAATTATCATTTTAATAGAATAAATATTTGACTTCATATAGTGGTAGAATTTGCTACTATTGATGATTTTTTTAAACTAGCATAATAAATTTATGAAAAAATAAGTTATAATTAATATGATACTTAATTAATTGGGTAAATGTTATCATTATGATTCATACATTAAGACTAAATACAATTATTTTTTAGAATAAAAAGTTGATGATAAATCTATTTATTAATTAAATGTGTATGATGGTAAGATTGAGATTTATATATTTGAATAGAATTATTAATTAAACAACTCAAATTGTAAGATAAAACACATATCTCAATCAAATATGTATAATATTATGATAAAATCAATATTCAATAAGATAATCTTTTAAATAAGAGGTGATATGGCGCAATATGGTGACAGAATTTGCTTTCGCTTTAGTATATAATAATAGATATTGATATTGATTGTTAAGTCATATATATCCAATATGATTATTTTGGTTTGATCTTATTTTTCATTTAAATACTATAAGTTTTTTTTCTATTGATAAGGTAAGGATTAGAGTCGCCGCAAGTACTACTTGGGCTCACCTAGAGCATCCACAAGGGATGAGAACTGGTTACTAACCAGATCTAAAGAAAATAGGGCAAACTACCGCCTTGGATTGTTATTTAACTACTTGGGCTCACCTTGGATAGTGCTATTAGTATGAGACATAATTACTATGAATTGTTATTTAATTGAAAATATTAAAATATAATATCAAAGTAACAATTTATAGATCCATTAGAATCATGTTGGGCCCATTTTATACTTTTATATTTTTTAATTAAAAAACAATTTATAGTAATTGTATCTCATATTAATAAATTAGGGTATTAAAATCAATATATAAGATCAATCAAAACATCTTATTTTATATCATATTGACTAATAGTGTCTCAAAATTGTGATAATATGGATAATGATATGCATTAAGATGGATGGATTGGAGTGACCAACGATCTTTGCTACAACTATATGGTGGATATGGAAGTGGTGCAATGAAGCGGTTTTTCGTGATAGCACTCAGGTCCAAAATCTAGTGGCCTTTGTGCGCGAAAGAGCTAGGGAATACTTCAGTGCCTGGCAGTCCAAAGGCTCTAACAGTGGCTCCAGGGATCGCAGCATGCGTCTCATTGCTTGGACCAAACCGGATGCTCATTGGATTAAAGTTAACACGGACGCCGTTAGTTGCTCGAGTATGGCCACGGCAGCTGGTGTCTTGCGTTAGGGTTGTAATCGAACCGAATTGGGCCGAACATTTCAACGTTCAAGCTCGGCTCGATCGAATACAAGCATGTTTGGGCTCGAGCTCGAGTTCGATTCGAGTTGTTCGGATTCGGTTCGTGTAGAGGTTCGCCGAGCTCGAGATCGGCTCGCGATCCCGCTCATTTAGTACGTTCATGAACACACTAAACGAGCTCGGCGTCGTCGGAGGGCTGTGAGGTGGTTGTCGGAGTGCGTGAGAGGCTAAGAACGGAGTTGTCGGAGGGTTGTGAGGGCGTCGCTGGAATGCGTGAGAGGCTGAGAGCGGCGTTAGAGACGGAGAGATTAGAGTGAGGACTGTGTCACCTGCGTGAGAGATTAGGGTTTAGTGTGGTGGGTAATTTCTTAACAGTACAAGTGTAAAAAGACTAAAAACATAAAAATTAAATAATATACAAATATAATAAAACATCATTAATAGAGAAATATTTTATATATAATATATTTATTATTCACAGTCGAGCATGTTTGCGAACATATTAACGAGCTTGTTCATGATCATATGACAGAGCTTGTTCATGAACATATGACAGAGCTTGTTCACGAACAAATTAATGAGCTTGTTCATGAACAAACGAATTGAGTTTCCAAAGCGTTCAGATTCGGCTCGTTTATCTTATCAAGCTATTCGGGCTCGGATCGTTTATAATTCCAGCTGAACTCGTATGAGTTTTTACCGAATTAAACGTCGAACATCTCGTGAACGGCTCGGTTCGTTTATAGCCCTATCTTGAGTGATCATGAGGGAGTGTGGAGGGGTGGATTTGTGCATCACGTGGGTCAGGGCACGGTCCCGACGACTGAACTATGGGGCATTTACAATGGCCTCTCGTTGCTTGGGACAAAGGCCACCGAAACGTCCACTTTGGAGACTGACTCCTTACTTGCCGTCTCCCTCATCGAGAAGAACATTAGTCCTTGTCACCCCCTTTCCAACCTGGTAGTTAGTTGCCAAGGCTTAATTAACCAGGACTGGAATGTCTGGTTACGTCATGTGTTTAGGGAAGCGAATCAAATCGGTGACTCACTTGCTAGGCTTGCTGTAACACCCCGGTAATTTATAAGGGATTGAGGTGCTCTCCATGCCAACAAGAGCTCTTCCTTTTCATGGTTCGAGTGGTCAAAAGAACTATAAAGTTAAGCGTACTAGGGCGAGAGTAGTATCAGGATGGGTGACCTCTTGGGAAGTTTTTGGGTTGGCATGGGATAGCGCTTCTAGGGCCTCGGGCCTTACAAATGGTATCAGAGCCGACTCTGGGTTACGAGTTGTCTTGGCCAGAGGGCGGTTACTCGACCCAGGGGGCGGTCCTTGGGCCTTGACGAGGTCGTCAAGTGCTTAAGTGGGGGAGATTGTAACACCCCGGTAATTTATAAGGGATTGAGGTGCTCTCCATGCCAACAAGAGCTCTTCCTTTTCATGGTTCGAGTGGTCAAAAGAACTATGAAGTTAAGCGTGCTAGGGCGAGAGTAGTACCAGGATGGGTGACCTCCTGGGAAGTTCTCGGGTTGGCATGGGATAGCGCTTCTAGGGCCTCGGGCCTTACACTTGCAAATGGATCCTCGTTCTTCTATTACTTCCTTATTGGAGGATGACATTAGGGGCGTTTCAACACCCCGCCTTTGCTCTTAATTTCGATTTTGAATAAATTGTGCTAGAGCCTTGCCTTTTTTCGACCCCAAAAAAAAATAGAGACAATTTTATTAGATGATGAAAAATTATGTGAATTTTATTCACTAAATTATTCTATAATTATAATATGTTATTTTATAGAATTTCTCCATCTACCCTCTCTCTTCCATTATAAATACATGTTTTCGCCATGTATGGAAGTATCTTGCATCTTCTAGCTTTTCTAGCAATTTTTTCTCCTTTAGATAAAGAAATAAATTGTTCATTTATAAAAAAAAAAAAAGGGTTCCATTTTTAAATTGTTTTTTAATTTGAATTTTTTAAATTACTTCTTACATAAAGAGATTAAAAATATAACTAATATATAAAAAAAGATAGAATATCTTTTCAAAATTTTCATAATATCTTTTACATAAACGGATAATAGGGAATGTAATTAGATTAGTTTAAATAAAATGAATTTAATTTAATTGTCTAAACTTGAGAGATAAAAGCTAATTTATCATGAACATAATAATATATAAGTTATGTAAACTTTAATAATTATAAATTGATTTAATATCAAAGATAAAAATAATAATATGGTTAGAAAAACAGGCTTCATTTTCAAAATTACTTTTTATCAAAAAATTTAAATTACTTCTTACATAAATAGTTCAAAAGGTAATTAAAATGAAAAGGTAATTAACATGTACATATCTTTTATAGAGGGAAATTGTAAAAATATTGCTTCAAAGATGGATATTAGATGAGTAAGAAAAATGATATAATTAAACATTAGATAATTAAGAAATTTTCAAAGATAAATTTTATGACTTTATAGATAGATATGAGATAAGTAAAAAAAAGATAAAAAATAAAATTAAGATAATTAAGAAAAATAAAAGATATAAAGTTGTTGATAAAGTGGGGCCAAAATCAATATGGTGGCTCGAAAACGGCCGAGTTTTATAATATAGTAGTTGTACCCGTCGTGCCATGTACGACTCGTGTTTTTGTAACTTTTTGAATATATCATAAATAGAATCGTAGTGTGATTACGTATAATAAAAAATTTGACATAATTTAAATTCATCGAATATTAGAAGTCTTTAATTGTTATATAATCGATTAAGAATATATCGATATGCAAATCATGAACTTATATTTTATAGTCAATAATATACATTGTTTTGCAAATTATATTTACTTTATATTTTAGTATGCTAATCACCAACTTGATATAATCAAATTAAATATGTAGTTGTTTTGTTCATAATATTTAATGAATATTTTTTTGTTTCTATATGCTTGAATAAACCAAAAAAAATATCTTATTAATATATAATATATTTTCAGCATCAAGGTATTCGATCAATTATAGAAAAATCTAAATTAAAATTTGAAAAGTTAATTCTTATATAATGTGATGACAATATAAAATATATTTTATATTAAAAAACTTAAAAACCACGTTGGACGATCAAGATAAATAGATAATATTTTTATCTAATCTTAAAAACCGCCTTTTAAGATAAAAATATATTGTTTACATTAAAATATAAAATATATTTTACCACAAATTATTTTTTATCTAATGTTGGACCATGGAGTCATAGAAATTATATATTATTGTTTACGTATTGTATTGTACCTTGATACTTGTTTTTTTGAGTCCTATTGTACATTTGTACGTGATACTATGAGTACCTTATAACGTTAGGAAATCGCAGGTGAAATATCTTATACTATGAGTACCTTATACTATGAGTACATTGTTTTGTAATTTTTAAAAAGTATAGATAAAATACTAGCATATTATTTTAAAATATATGTGATTAATTAAAAAATCATATTTGATACGATAGGAAATCTCAGGTGAAATATCTTATCAACATATATATCTTTATAATTAATAATATTTTTATATGATGGTAGTAATCAAAAATTAAGTTAATTGTGACTCATTTGAATCATCTTTCTAGAAAAATAGACTTGTATCAGTAGTAATCGTTTTTGAAGTAAAACAAATATTTATAGATCTTATAAAATTATAATTAATTTAATAATAGTAGAGTTATATATGAATATAATTTATACATGAATATTATCACACAAATTTAGTTTACATATTTTAAAGATATTTTTCAATTATACTTTAGATATTTGTAGCTTAAATTATAAATTTATGGGACAAAAAAAGGTTGACAAAAAAATATGGAGAATGTATATGGTTATAAAAATACAAAAAAAAAAACAAAAATTAAGAGTGACAAATAAGTTTAACAAGTTAATTATAGTTTTGATTTATAAAAAATAATGTCTAAGAAAGTAGTTGAAAAGGATAAAAATTAGGTGAAAAAAAAAAGAAATTAGAAAAAGAAGAAGATAGATGATAGACAATTAATAGGAATAAGAAAGACTTTAATTTATTTTTCTTAATTTTTTTTAAATGGAGTGGGGCCAGAAATAATGTGGAGGCTCGAAATTCATCGACTTTAACATATAGTATAGATAGATGATAACGATTTTGTTAACATCAATAAATTATAAGTTTGTGTAACATAACACATGAGTTGATTACTTATACTTTTAATAAACTGTTTTTGAGATCAATGAACCTTCTTAAGATATTATTTCTAAAATATGTTTGGGTGAGAAGTTGTCAAATATATATATATATATCTATATATATATAGATATGTAAAAGTCGTAAGGTTTGAAACCACCATATTGCGCCACGTAGGATTTTTCAACGTGTCGTCCAAACATTTCACTACGTATGATTTTGACACATGTTGATCTATCGTTGCTCCACGTGACATATTATTTAATTTTTTATTAAGCAACATCATATATACTTATCCATGTCATATATATACATATATATATGTTCACATGTGATTTATTTGACTACCAAATAGGTAAATGTTCCTTCCAGTTAGGTAAATGTAGAGATTTGCTGTACCAAATAGGTATGAAGAGATTGTTATAAAATATATTATTTTTTTGTAGTTGTACAAAATTTACACATAACATATTAATAAAATTAATAATTAAGAAAACAAAGACTTTGATGATTATATATTAGGTAAAAAATATTCTTATGAAATAGTCAAAATATTTAATTTCTTGATTAATATGTTAATTAGTTTTTCCTTTCTCAATTAAATACTTATTGTTGAATTGTATGATTTTGTAAACTTATATATTATTTATTAAAATTTACATTTTCACTACTTAAACATGATTAATTAGAATATTAAATGTATATCCAAACATAGAATATATTAAGAAAATTTCTTAAAATAATTACTTGTTGAATTGTATTGCTCTCAAACCAAGAATCATACTGTTTTTCTGACCTATATATGAAAAAGTTTCAAGGCAATGCCTAGATAAGTTGATAGACATGTTTAATGACATGATAATAAATTTGGAAAAGAGTAGAGCACGTTCAAAATATAAAAATCTAAACATGAATTCTAACAACACGTTCAAAATTATAAATCAAACAACTCATTATGAAATTTATATTAACACAAATTTACACATTTTTAACTTTTATTTTCAAAGTCACATACCATAGTTTTAAATTTCACTCGGGTGCGGATTGGACTACAAATCGGAGGAGGAGCCTCGGAAGTCATCGGAGCCACCTCCGTTAAGCGAGTGTCTATCATCCGATATCGTTGGCTTGCTGGAGGGTCCTAGGCCAAATCTCTCTTCCTCCTCTTCTCGCGGGTATCATTGGAGCTTCGCTTGAGCAGCCATTGTTTGGAGGTGCTTGTGGGCGTATGACTTAGGTGGTCACCAAAGTCGGCTGGAGGTGGGTCCCTGGTGGTTGCGCAAGTGACGGTGATGACAGTGGAGTGCCGATTTTGAAAATTTTGTGGAGCGTTGAGGCTGGAGAAATTCAGGAATGAGGAGCAGTGGTCAACTCAGCGACGTACAAGGAAGCAACGATGGTGGCGCGCTGGTCGGCTCGTGGAGCGAGGTTTTGGAGAAGTTCGAGGCAACGCACAACGAGCATTTGATTCGTACAGGACGAATGCGAAGAAGATGGCGGCTATTGGTTTGTCATCGGAGGCTAGCACGCGTTGGGCCCTCATGTTGGTACACAATGGGCCTTTGCGTGCAACGGGGCTTGTGGTTTGGCTTTTTCCGAATTCTTGTTTTTACCCTTTCGCGCACCCTCGTTTTGTGCCTACAGTAACACGCAAATGTTGTCCGCTCGGATAAAAATGAGAGTGCACGTGTACGGAGTGGTTTTGAATATATATGTAGAGTTTGGTTCTGGTGCAATTTATCCTTATAGTGTAAAATGAGAAACAATCTCAATCGTTAGATCCTTCGGATCTAACGGTAGAGATTAAAGAAGAAAATAAGGAGAAGGACTAACAAGGTGACAAATTTGTAAATAAAATGATTTTGATTCAAAAAGACAAATAAACCCCCACTCAAAAGGGACAAACCCTAACCCCCTTTCTCATTACTCTTCCACCGCCTTCACTCCTCACAATCTCTCTCACTCAGGCGATTTTGCTCACCGGCGATTTCTCATCCTCCGTTCTCCTCGCCGTTGCTCCTCATTGGCGCTCCCACCTCCGTCGCTCCCTCCGCCATTTGTGAGGTCCGACCCTCCCTCGCTAGCTATTTGCTCCTCACTGGCGCGAACAACCAGATCTCCGACGCTCCCTTTGCTCCTCACCGGCGTTCGCTCCTTCCTCCGTCAACCAGATTTGCCAGATCTGGTGTCCCTCCATCGCCATCTCGCTCCCTCCGGCGCCGCCCGCTCGCTCTAGTGTCCTTCCATCGCCCGCTCGCTCCCTTCAGCATTCGCTCCTCCCTTCGTCAGCCAGATCCCGCTCGGTGTCGCCAGCCATCGCCATCGCCATGGTGAAATCTCGTAATAATCTCGTCGTCGTCACTTTTGTTCATATGGCGAAATTTCGTTTGGTTCATTCAAAATCACTTGTCGGTTCATGATATTGTTTTGCTTGATTGGTTTTGTTATCGGTTCATTATGCTCAATTTATCTGTTCATTCAAAAACACTTGTCGGTTCATAAAACGAAATGTGTCCGCTAGCCACTTTTCCCATTTTTTTGTGTTGGACTTTGATTAGGTGTGCCATCGTGTGGCCGGAAGTTTAGCTATTGTGAGGAAACATGGCCTGAGAACTTTCTTGGTGATTTGATTTGTATGAATAGAAACTCTGAATGCGGGTAGGAGAGTTGTATGCTGCAAAAAATCCTACACAAATGATATGGCTCATGAAAACTTTGTTGCATCATCTTATTACAGTTCATAACCTTATACTTAGGGGTTCATGAGTATGCACTCTTAGGTTCATGAAAATCTCATTAAACCTTGATTTTGCATATGACAGGCTTGAAAACAAGGAAGGATGTTGGACAGACACGCCAAAGTCCTCGCCAAAAGAAAATGCTCAAGCTTTCAACTCCATTGACCGGTAGCTTGGAGCTGGAAGTAACTGAAAGCGAAGAAGAAGAAGATCACCAAGAGACAAATAATCAAGTGGATGAAGACTCCGATAATTTTGAGATTCCGCTTGAAGCTGTCAAGGTTTTTTTTTAAATGTTGGACAAATTGACTAGAAACTATGGTAGGTCTTTTGTAAGCAAATACATAACTAGAAACTGTGGTCTATTTTAAAAGAACTTATGTAAGGAATGGAAGGTTCATTTTGTTTAATATAGTTCATTTTGTTGGGTCCGAAAGTGCATTGTATTACACTTTAGGTTCATTGTCCTCCATAAGTAAGATCAAGTTGGCAAGTTCAATTCTCCATAAAAACCCTTGAACGTTGGAAAATGCGTAAATCATGTAAAAGAAAAGAGTAGGGTTCAATTGTATGTAGGTTCATGAAGTTTAATTTTTCGGTTCATGAATTTGAATCACTCGATTCATGAATGACAAAATACTCATGTATGACAAAATGCAAAACTTTTGTAATCGAAAATGTGTTTGGTTCATTGTGTTTAACTTGTAAGTTCATGAAACTTAATGAATTGGTGCATGAAACGAAAGGTGCGTTCAGCTTTTCATGAAGTTCATATCAATTGGTTCATAAACGACAGGTGTTTGGTTCATCGGGTTCACCTTGTCAGTTCATGGACTTTAGTCATTCGGTTCATTTAATGTGAAACTGCATATAAGACAGCTTAATCCTCAAAACGCGATGGTTCATTATCTTCTACGCAATGGTTCATGAATGTGAATCGCTTGGTTCATGTATGACAAAACGCGAAAATTGTGTAAACACTTGGGAAAAAAAATAATACAATGATGAATCATGGAACATAGAAGACAATTCAATTCCTAGGTAAAAGCATCACCATCCGAATGAGAAATGTTAGGATGGCCGGAACTTGATGAACAACCTACAAAAGAAACGTATAAGCTATGAGTGAAGCAACATGAAACACACATAATGAGTAGTACAAATGGGCAAATACGGGTATTCTTTTGGTTCACAAAGAGTATCGGTATGGTTCATAAACTTTTAATTAATGGTTCATTGAAAGCAATTGGACGGTTCATGTAAATTAAGGCACATTGGTTGAGGCATTTTGTCAAACATATGGTAGGCAATAAGGCAAACGTACATAATCAGCTTCTATGTTCAATCGAAGACTTCAAAATCACTTTCTAATGCAATCAAATCATGTAAACACCAATCATACACCCAAAATCTTATCTCAAATTCACAAGTTCTCACTTAACTTACCGAAGGAAAACCTAAAAACAAGCAAAGCATAAGTTCTAACTTTCAAAAACCCCAAATCGTTATTTATATCCATAAAAGCAATTGAACAAGAGCCAAAAGGCGAAAATACAATTGAAAAGAACAAGAGAGCCGAAGAAGGATGTGGAATGAACAAGAGAGCCGAAGAGATTTGTGAAAGAGCCGAAGAGATTTGCGTGGAGGGCCGAACGATGAACAGTGCGATCAGCTGGGATTCTGGGAAGAAGGATGAACAGTGCAGAGACGTAAAAAGACGAAAATACCCCTAGCAGCTAAAAAGCCTTTAAAATCCACGTGTACATCCGGCCGTTAATTTTCCCTGATCCAACGACCATGATATGTTCGCGTTTTACACCCTAATTTGTGATCTCACCTGATCGCAAATTTATATATGTATATATTTATTTATTTAGAACAGATTTTTTAAATTTTACCTCACAAATATCATTTTATTTTTAAAAAAATTTTAAAATGGTTGGGCTGATGATAGTGATCATTATCCACACATAAGCCCCAACACTGTGAGCACCAACCAAAAATATGTCGGCCACAAACCCACCCATTGCCTGGAACTCTCTCCTCCCTTCTCCAAACCAAACAATGTAGATTGCTATGCTGAGCCTCACCTTCCGCTGTTCCCCCCTCCTCCTCCTCCATGGCAACCGTCCCACCGCTCCCAACCACGACCGCCAACGCATCTCCGCCTGCTCCCCTTCCCTAACCCGGCGCTCCCTCCTCCTCTCCACCGCCCTCGCCCTCCCCCTCCCCACGCCGCCCCCCTCCGCCGCCTCTCCGCCGCCGCCCGATCCCGACACCACCATCACCGACCGCGTCTTCGTGGACTTCAGCATCTGCCCGACCTACTTCCGGTCGGACCGGGCCCAGACTCTGGGGCAGGCCCAGGAAGGCCCGCCTTGCCCCGAGTCGGAGCCCGTGGGCCGGGTCGTCCTGGGCCTCTACGGCAAGCTGGTCCCCGTGACCGTGGCCAACTTCAAGGCCATGGTCCGGGCCGCCTCCTACAAGAACACCCCGGTCCACAAGATCCTCCCCGGGCAGTACTTGGCGGCCGGCCGCCAGGGCAGGAGGGACGACAAGGAGGTCAAGCCCCCGTTGACCCTCGTTCGGAACACCGAGACCGTCTCCTCCCGGGCCTTTATGCTGGAGCACTCCCGCCCCGGCGTCGTCTCGCTGTGTCTGTCCGAGAACGACGACGACGACGAGGTCAAGCTTGACCCGGACTATCACAACGTCGAGTTCTTGATCACCACTGGGCCCGGCCCCTGCCCGCAGCTTGATGGCAGGAATATCGTGTTCGGAACGGTTCTTCAAGGTAAATCCACTCTGCTTTCTATGAGATAAATCTGTTGCTCTGTACAGTGTCTTATTATTATGTTACTGCCAATGTTGCTCTGTTGGTCTCAGTGTATTAGCATCTCAACATTCTTCTTTGCTGAGAACAAAATGTGTTTGGGTTGGGTTGGATGGCAGGGCTAGATGTGGTGACAGCAATAGCGGCGGTGCCAACCTACAAACCAGCAGACAAGATTAGACAGCTGAATGACTTGGCGTCGTTCCTCGGAGACGAGAGAGCTCAGATCGGCCGAACCCTTTGGAACCGGCCGCTTAAGACCATCTACATTAGTGACTGTGGCATGCTTCAAGTTGCCCAGCCCTCTCTTTCTCCTCCTAGCTTGCCTTAAACAACTGTTTTTTTATCTGATCAAAGTATGTACAATCAATTTTGTTATTTAAATTGAATGTGATCAGTCCCTTCACCTGAACATCAAAATTTCCCCTCCAATGTGTAATGATACTGCTCCAAAAATGAAGATTAATTTGCTTTCTAGTTTGTTGCTTTCAAATCAATCAATCTGATCGAGAACAGTTATGTGGAAATTCAATCCAGCTCAAGACGTCCAATTGAGGAACCACCTCAAGGTATTTGAACCACCTAGGCATCCAATTGATGTTTTCTTTGTATATAACACAAGACATCATTTTCTTAAGGAACCAGCTCTCTTTTGTGGAGGCCTTTCAAGCTTAAATAGCTTGTGCTCCTTCCGCTGAAACTGAAAGCAAGTCTGTATGGTTTAACCTCAATTTCCTATTTAGAAGTCGATATTCTTTGCATGAAATTAAGTCCTTTTTCTAAATCTCAAATGATTCATGCTTTAGTCGAACTTAACATAAATCTATGCTATGAAATTTTACTCCTGAAAATATAAAGTACTCCGTAGTATTAAATAATACTTTAAAGTATAGAATTTGATATTGGTACCACTGAAGATTAAAAGGTAATCTTGAAAGTTCAATGCCCACATGATCTTGAATAGGCGTCAATAGTATTGAATTTTGATCTTCTTCTCATTTCATTTTCATTGTAATGTAAAGAATGAAGCTATATAAATTTGAGCCTTCTTTGCATCACATTTTGAGTTAGTACGATATCAGTTTTGCTTGGAGCAACTCCCCTCTCCTTATATTCAACTAGTTTGATATCACGTTTTTCAGTAGAGGTCCATGGTGCTGATTTAATTAGAGCATCAAATTTGTCTTAATTATATGACAAATAACATTTATCCATGAAAATCCCACAATTGCATCTGGGGGTCAGATAGGGGCATTTCTAGATCCATATGGAATGCGTCGAGCAGATTCCGACATTTGGACGTCCCTTTCTTTTAATAGAGTTTTTTAGTGTCGTATAGATTCCAACATCTTTCAAAAGTTCCATCCACAAAAGAAAAGTATTTCTCATTGTCATTCTTCACATAATCCATGCCAACTCTTTTGATCATTCATATAACAATTCACTTAAAGAGAAAAACGAATTGTTTGCTTACTTATGGTTGAAATTGAAGAGACATCTATATAATTTATATATATATACATATATAATATATAGAAAAATCCTACCTTTTTAAGTAATAAAACGCCCCTTAAAAATACGGAGAGTCTTGTCTGTTCTTCGAGCAAAAAGAAAGAAAGTCCTATCATAAAAAACCCCAAATCAGAAACACTAGCTTATTCTTTCATCTCTTATTTCCCCCTTTTTTCTCCTACAATTTCTCAAAATTTTGTCCTCCTCAAATGATCCAAATAAGAAAAGAAAAGATAATTAACTCACCACTTCTTCATTTGAAATTAGTCTAAACTTGTATGGAAGGACAAGTTTAGGGATTTTTCCATCATAGTTGATGTAGAAAATTTTGCCTTTCTTTTTTTTTTGTTGAAAAATTTGCCTTTCTTTTGCATCATAGGGAATATGTGCGGAATTTGAGCATTTGAACGGACTGAATTTCACCGTAGCTAGGTAGCATGTATTGTGCCAAGAGGTTCAAGGATGACATCCTTTACACACGAAACGAGTAATGACGACGATCCTCCTTCGCTTAAACACCCCTTCATAATTGGTACCCTTCTCCCTTTTGATCGATCCCAACTCAATATTCTCTAAAACAAATATGTATTGCACAATTTCTTTCAAAAATCCTAGCATATATACTTAAGGCATGTGTGTTCTAACTTGTTATAAACAACCATATATGTTGTAGGTGTTGCAGGGGGGACTGCGTCTGGAAAGACAACGGTTTGTGAGAAGATAATTTCCCAACTTCATGATCAACGCGTTGTTCTCATTCATCAAGTAATTAAGATTGTTAAAAAAACCTTAAACCCGAAATTCAATCAACACAAAATGATATGAACACACCATAGATAAATTGCACTTTCAACGCATATAAGTTTCATTTATATGTGTGTCATTACCAACCATCTTTTGTACAAATCAACACACAAATTTACTCTTCTCGTGTGTTTACACAAGGGATGTTACCTTTGCCCCTCCTTCGTCTTTGGAACGGTACCTTTGTCCAGATTGGGACAATACCGGGACAATGCCCATTTCCCCTTCTCATTTTTGTACAGACCCACGAACACACACTATATATATACAAATGTTTTCAACTGTCGGACATGACAGTTACTTATCAATTAATTAACCACCGTGACAATTGAAACACATAGTTACACACATATCCACTTAAACATGTAAATGACACACATTTATATTACTCAATCAAATTTAATTTATAAGTCTAGTTACTAAACTAAGTTTAATTCAACAAACATGATATTATTAGAACTAACCACTAAATTGATATGAATAATGTAACTAATTAATGTAACAATTTTGTTTTTTTGGTTTGAAGGATTCATTTTACCGCCCACTAAGCGGTCAAGCACTTGAACACATTTTAGAGTACAACTTCGACCATCCTGGTGAGGAGTTTTAAAATCTTCATTTTTGTATATTTCTTTTGAGCTAGTTGTTTTATATTTCTTGTTAGATCAAGTTATCTAGTACATTTTGGTAATTTTATATTTCATGAACGGGTGTGATAACTTTAATTCAGATGCATTCGACACGGAGCTCTTGCTATCATGCATGAATGGTTTGATTCAGGGTCAAGCGGTTGACATACCATACTATGACTATAAGCTTCATAAAATCATTGGAATGCCACGCAAGGTACTCGATCCCAACTATATATGTTTATATTGGCAAGACTAACAAATCAACTTGTTTAAACTATCATCATAAATCTTATAAAATTATACCTTAATTTATTCTAAGTTTGGCTCTTACATACTATAGCTTCATTCGCAATAGCTTATGTTTTGATATCATTTTGAGGCTTAAAATTGGATTTTGATTCTATTTAGGTCAATTCGTCCGATGTGATAATCTTAGAAGGAATTTTGATTCTACAAGATCCTCGTGTAAGGGATCTCATGAATATGAAAGTCTTTGTCGATACGGGTAAGTGTGCATTAACATCCATTTGAATCAATTATGCACGTATAGCCTTGCGTTTTAAGTTTGAATTGTTGCGTTTTAGATTCTGATGTACGCCTTGCACGGAGAATCCAACGAGACACCGTTGAGAGAGGTCGAAATATTCAAAATGTGCTTGACCAAGTAAACAAACTTCACATCAATCTCATCTGGTTTTCCATGTTTAATATGTAGTTATGATCAGTGTTCTAAAAAATATTTTCTAGGTCCGTCTAGGCGCTAAATGGTCCCTATCCGTCTAGACTTATAACCCACCTAGATGTCCATCTAGACAACCGTTTAGGCCGCTTAGGCGCTAGACGGTCCCACTTCGCCTAGAAGCTGTCTAACGTTTTCTAGAACATTGGCTAAGATAGATGTTTTTTAAAACTCATGAATTTATGTAGTAATTTTATAATTACATATGTTGATTTTAATATTTCCCTAACCCTTTTAATTTCTTAAAGTTTCTTTGTTCCAGTACACCAAGTTTGTAAAGTCAAGCTTCGATGAGTTCATACACCCATCAAAGAAATATGTTGATTTTAATATTTCCCTAACCCTTTTAATTTCTTGAAGTTTCTTTATTCCAGTACACCAAGTTTGTAAAGCCAAGCTTCGATGAGTTCATACACCCATCAAAGAAATATGCAGATATAATCATCCCACGTGGAGGAGACAATAATGTAGCAGTGGATTTGATTGTACAGAACATTGGCACAAAGTTAGGACAACATGATCTCTGCAAAATCTATCCAAACATTTTTGTCATAATGTCAACACTTCAGGTAATAAACACACCTTATAAAGACCGAAATGCCATAATTAACCAATTTCAATCGTTTAATTCCTTCATGATTGACTAGTGTTGTAACAAGAGATCGAATGAGAACAACAAACAAGATCGATATAAAGATGTATGTGGTTCAGTAACGGTGTGTTACCTATGTCCATGGGTAGAGAAACAATATATTCATGGAAGACAAAGTTCGGATTGCAGAGCTCTAGGTATTTCGAAGGCTTATATAGAGACTCAAGAAACCCTAATTACAATTATGGGCCGCAAGCCTAAAATAGATTGTGACAAGTCCAGAAACAGAAAACATAGTATAACATTTGGCTTGGGGCCTATTCCGGCCCCCGCCCAAGGGTTGCGTCACCCCTTGGACCCCTTGTCTCGCTAACCCGCCGTTACCGAACCACAAAAATCTATGTGTTGATCTTGTTTATTGTTCTCGTTTGAGCTCTCGTTACAACAACTAGTAGATCAGAAATGCTTCATAACATTATATAATACCATTACATATCTGATTTGTATATAGATACGTGGAATGCTCACTCTCATCCGTGATGGTGGGACAATGAAACATGACTTTGTATTTTGTGCTGATCGACTAATTCGCCTGGTACGTACGAGTATGTCTAAGACAACATATCCCATTGTTAAATAATAGATTCTAGTTTGATATTTTCTTTGCTTAATTATATTTCAGGTAGTTGAGCATGGTTTAGGCCATCTTCCTTTTACCGAGAAGCAAGTCATTACTCCAACCGGTATCTTATTCTTGATCATTTTATAATAAACAAATAGTAAGATAAAATATTGAATAGTTTTGTATCATAATTAGTACACATATGGATGCATTTTTACTAGTTTACTTACATCGAAGTATTTGTAATTGACTCATACTTATACTATATTGACCTTAATGCATGAATGTAGGATCAGTGTATAGTGGAGTTGTTTTCAATAAGACATTATGTGGAGTCTCAATCATTAGAAGGTATTTACTTTGCCCAATGGATTGAATATTGTGGAGGTACATAGCTTTACTTAGTGAACAATCTTATTTGTCGAGTACAATTAGTACAAACTTTGTTACAATATCGCATGTAGTGGAGAAAGCATGGAAAATGCTCTAAGAGAGTGTTGCAAAGGCATAAAGATAGGCAAAATTCTCATTCATGGAGAAGGCAAAATTGGTCACCAGGTTGGTTTACAAATCGACAAATACGTACACTTTTAACTTAATGTTCATCAAATTCGATTCATGCCATTATAACTATATACATATGTGTTGCTTAACTTGTAGTTGATATATGAGAAGTTACCAACTGATATCGCAAGACGTCAAGTGTTGCTACTTGATCCTGTTTTGGCCTCAGGTTTGAAAAAAGAAGCCCTCATATCATACATATATAAAAGTCTCAATTAAATAATTAAACTCAATATTAATATATACAAAAATCACATCATAACTAACTTTTTTACAAATATGATTTATGGATCAGGAAATTCAGCAATCAAAGCAATATCTCTCCTTCTTAGTAAGGGGGTATCAGAATCTAACATCATTTTCCTAAACCTCATATCAGTATGTTCTCATGCCATATAAATGTATTAATCGGGTACATCATATGTGATTGATAAATAATATTTCTTAATTTGTACATACGTTCTTCTCTAGGCTCCGGAGGGATTACGTGCAGTCTGCAAGAAGTTTCCATTGCTAAAGATTGTGACCTCTGAGATTGACTCATACTTGGACAATGAACTCTGTGTGATACCTGGAATGGGGGATTTTGCAGATCGATACTTTGGAACCGAATAGTTTAGTTATCGATCGGGATTCTTTAAGTCATCTTCTAACATCGACTACTCAAACTAGATTATTTAGTTTAGTTTGATATTGTACATATGGTCTAACCATAGATAATGTGATGTCACTGAAATTGAACAAAATAGATGCTAAACCATCCATCGTGCAACAAAAAATTACGCATAAACTTGAGAATTAGAACAATAGGATGTGTGAGCGTTTATTATTCACAGATAGTTTTTAAAAAGCCTTTTGTTGACTAGTTGGGTTCACGACAAACTGCGCCGTATACGTGTTGTGCTAATTCAGATTGGAAAGAGGAATGTTCTTAGAGAAAAGTGAAAATGGGTTTTGCTAGTTGTACTAACCATCCCGATTCATTACTTATGTGCATTAGCACTTGTTTTATTAATTTCAAAACTTTACACACCAAACTAATAACTTTTAATTCCTTTTTGTCGTCATCCTCATCGTCGTCAAAAACAACGACAATTAATGAATCTTTGTTCGTTGAAATTGCCCAATAAAATCTTTAGTTTCTATGCACCTAACTACATCTTTCTCAATATAAGTAATCACACAATCATTCATCAAGCCATCTCGCAACTGATTACGTAATGAAGTTTTGACAAACTTTATAGCAGAAAAAGCTCACTCAATGGTCAGTGTTACAACAAGTAAAAGCAAAGCTAACCACACCAAAAGATATACCAAATGATAGGCACAATACTTCTTTGTCTGAACCAATTTCTTTGAGAGCTCAACAATGCTTGTAAGGTTGACAAAGCAATCACTTGAGCACACTCAGATCAAGACAAGACATGCATAAAGACATGTACAAAGCAACTCGGTATTCAACTCATTAAAGTGACTATTCATCTCAGAAAGTTACAGATCAATTACTTCATAAAATAAACCAACAAGGTAGTATTGTAGATTGGTAACTTGTTAAAGGTTTCGAAAAGCTCTTCCTAGAATGACATAAAAGTCTTCCATTTATAGGACATCAATATTCTGCTTGATGCAAAATGCAATAACTCTTACTCACAATATTGTCCCGCCTCCATCTCTCATTTGTTGGGGAAGTAGCTTGGTGACGTTACCGAAACTCATTGCATTGACATTAACTTGATCTTTTTTTTTGCAACGCTTGTGACAAATCCTTTGAAACACCAAGAACATTCTTAATCAAGAATAAGCAAAACGCAAATTCAAAGGACATCACGGAATCTAAAAGGTTACCTACTTGATCTCATTGATTCAAATCTGAATCATTTTGAATATCTATAAGAACATCAATTATGTTGATGATCTTATAATTACTGGAAATCGTGCTACTAATATCTCTTTATTCATTAAGATGCTTCACAGCACGTTACTATTCATGATCAGGGCCTAGTACACTACTTTTTGGATCTTGAGATTACTCGTTATGATGGTTGCTTGATTCTGCCTCCTCAATAGAAGTATATTTGAGATTTATTATTACAAAGTAAGATGTAGGTTGCCAAACCTATCTCTTCTTATGTTCAACCGGTGATGCACTCCGAATCCAAGATCGACGGAAACTGGTTCGATTGAGTCTCGTGGAGGTGTTCTTGGTTTGATAATGTTAGAAATTCAAAACTGAATTATTATTAAGGTGGCGGAAACGTGTGTTTACAACGAAGGGGAAAGAAAGCTTTAGATGAAAGAAAGGATCGGAAAGAGAGATCAAGCTAACGATTCAAACAAGAATCGGTTAAGGCTAGAAACCAACGAAGGGGACTCCCCCGGCTCGTTCTCCCTTGAGGAGAAGAGACTGGATAAGTAAGGCTTATAGCTCTTTTACCCAAAATCCAATCTAAGAAATATGAAGGCCTAGGTGTCCTTATATAGTGGCGAGAAGAGGGGGAGGGCGGCAACACTTGGAGTGAGCGCCAAGCTTCATCAAAGGAGTGAGGAGGTGATGAGGATTGGCGGCCAAGGCAAGCACAAATCAGCCGGCCCTTGATGGCGATCTTTGGCGGCCAAGCAACTCGTTAAATGCCTCTTTGATGATCAAACTTAGCGGCCAAGGAGTTTATTTAGTGGCGGTTGTGTGGCGGCCATGCTTCCTCCCTCATGGGCTTTGAATGTCTCTCTTCACAGTGGGCTTCGGGCCTAGTAAGACTCTCACTTGGGCTGAGCACTTGAAGGCACACACATACGCCACTAGGTTTGTTATGTGCGGCATGGGGCATTGCTAATTGAGCCCGAAGTTGTTCTTGTAAGAGTTTAGCTCGTCGCCTCGTCAAAGGCCTGAGAAGGTGGCTTGATTCCTTAGACGTGACCAAACTTGTGGCGGGTCGTGTCCGACCCATGGGCGGGTGCCCTTAGGAGTGCCTTGAAGAGGCACCGGGCCGCGCCTCGGCGTCGCTTGTGGGGTGCCTAGAAGTGGCACCGGGCAGCGCCTCGACGTCACTTGTGGGGTGCCTCGAAGTGGCACCAGGCGGCGCCTCGGTGTCATGATGTGAGCCGGTCGTGATCACATCAACCGGCTTCTCGTCTCACTCGTGCAGGTGACCCCTTTGTTGATCCTCATCCTTATCGTATCATTGTTGGTGTCGTGCAGTATTTCAACATCACTCGGACTGAGATATCTTATGTTGTTAATTAGGTTTATCAGATCATGTATGACCCGACTGACACTCATTGGGTCGATGTCAAGCAAATTATGTGCTACATTAAGGGCTCGCTCACTTCTGTCCTTATCATTTATCCTGCTAAAAATCGTCGTCTCGTTGCGTTTTTAGATGCCTATTAGGTAAGTGATAGAGATGATTGTCGTTCCCATCACGAGTTTTCTATCTATTATGATGGTCTCATTAGTTGGGTGTCCAAGAAGCATAATATTGTTATTGTTTCATTCATGAGCAAGTTGAAGATGGTTCTCTCATTGTTTGACATGTTCGTGCTCAAGTTCAGGTTGCATATATCTTTACTAAGGTTGTTGGCATTGCTCGTTTCCATTCCCTTCATTTCAAATTGTATGTTCCTAATCCCTATGAGCCTGTTTGGGGGGGGGGGGGGAGGGTATAAGGATATAAATAATCTTTTCCATATTGATTTTATCTTGTATAGATTTGATCTTATCTTGTGCTCATAGGAAGATAATATCAAACTTGAGCTCCAAGCTAATATTAGTGGTGTATAAATATCACTCTCATTAGTCAATGAAAGGCAAGAAAAACGCTTTTATATAATTCTCATAGTCTTACAGGCCATCACAGGTGGCCAATCTTAAAACCTGTGGTGATCTCAGTGGTCTTTATCGGGCTCTGCCTCATGTCCATTGTCAACAACACCATCTCACAAATCGGGGCATTGTTGTTGGTACCATTGTGTTTGATGGAGCAGCCTTTAGGATCTAATCTTAGAGCTCGAAGGTTTTAAGGGGTACACCCGTGTTGCTTGTAATGGGATGCTGGGATTCATGGGTTTCTCGCCAATTGCGTTCTTCATGATGAAAGACATGACGACCAAGACTTTTAGCGTGGTTGATGTTTGGGAGTTTTGGGTGTGAGTGAGTCTTTTTGGAGGTGGAACATTGCTACGAATGTTTATATTGTCCTAGTGTACCTTCGTTGTTGGATGATGTGTGTTCACGTCGTGTTCACCCATGTTGAATGTTGAAGGAACCAGATTTATTATAGTGTTAGTAGTTAGATAGATTCTATTGTGAAAGATCTATATGTTGAGTGCCTAAGTATTACTGACCGATTTGTTATAACAGATGGTACTCGTTGAAATGATTTATTATAACAGATGGTACCTATTGAAAATGTGGGTTGGTTTGAGTTTGGTGGCTATCCTTAGGTAGGATTAGGATTAAAAGGTGAAAGGGAAGAAGAGAAGAAACCGAGGAATGGGGCTATTTGTTTCATTTTTTTCGGTGACTATCCTTATTTAGGATTTTTTTGATTCTTTGGTCGTCCCATAATGTTTGTTTTACATAACAAGTATCATAGTTATTAAGAAAAGTATAAAAGCGTATTGAGATTTGAGAACGTAGAATAAAGTGGATAAAAGATAAGCATAAATTAGGATAATTTTATAGCTTAATAGACGTAAAAAGTTTAAAAGAAATAAAGTAGGTTAAAAAGGAAAATTAGGATCATATATGAGATTAAACAAGTCTAAATGTATAAGAAAATAATTAATATAAAAGAAAAAAGAACAAACATTTTAGAATGTCAAAAAAGAAAGCTAGACATATATTATAGGACAGAAGAAATATCTTTTAACCATATACTTTTCAAAAAATGTGTTTGATATCCCAACTATTTGTGGTGAAAGTGGTTTCTTAATCCTAATGGCGACTATTCTATCGGCACGGCTTACGATCTTCTTACGGTCGCAATCTGGAGTGTGCAATGATCATGGCTTCTTTAGTACCATTTGGAGGCTCAAAGTTCTTGAGTGGATCTAAGCCTTTATTTGGCTCATGGCGAGGGGCGCTATCCTTACTAACCATGAAAGGTGTGGACGACACCTTGCGGCGTCAGACCTTTGTACGGCCTGTAGTATCACACCGGAGTCTCTGCTTCATCTCTTCCGCAATTGGAGGGAAGTTTGGTCGCTTTGGAATTCTATTAAACCCCAGCATATATGGGTCCTGATTTTTCCATGTTGCACTTTGCAGGTTGGCTTAGGTGCAATATCATGGCCAAGGAGACGCTCGGTGATGGGCTTGACTGGGCGTAGACCTTTTCTACTTGCATCTGGTGGACGTGGAAGTGGCGCAATGAAAGAGTCTTCAGGATGCGGAGTAGAGTTTGCAATGCTATTGAGTTTGTAAATGAGAGAGTGGCTGGGTACAAAAGGGCCTACGCCAAATCTATTGTCAAGCAGGGAAGGTGCACTAAAGAAGAGGGGTTGGTGTCTTGGCAACGTCCTCCTAAGGGTGTTATCAAAATCAACAAGGACGGCTAGGTGAACGAAGAGGGACGTGCTTCGTCTGCTGGTGTGATCCGCGATTCGGATGGGAGATGGGTCGGTGGTTTGTGCGTAATATAGGCGAATGTACGGTGCCTAATAGGGGTGTTCATAAATATCCGATCCGTTCATTCCGATCCGACGATCCGATCCACGAAAATCCGAGTCCAACGGAAAATTATCCGAATCCGGTCCGATCCGAGAAAATTAGTCGGTTAATGGACCGGATACGGAATTGAATTTCACCCCTAAAATCCGGCGGAACGTGATCCGATCTGATCCAATCCGATAAAATTATATATTTTCTTAGCATAATGTAATATTTTCGTGTTTTAAATTTATTTTTTTTTAAAAAATTACATATCAAATGGTAAACCGCATATCCATGTCGGATATCCGATCCGATCCGAGATAAACGGACCGGATATCCGGGTATATACGGATCGGATACGGATATCACTTTTGAAAAAAAAATCCGATAATATCCGATCCGTTTAGGCTAAACGGATCGGATATCCGTCCATGAACACCCCTTACTGCCTATAGCCAAGCTATGGGGTATCGCCAACGGTCTCGTGTTAGCTCGTTCTAAAGGTTTCCGTAATGTCATCTTGAAATCCGACTCGAAGCTAGCGGTTGTCGTCATCAACAAAACTGTTAACTCCTCCCACCCTCTTTATTACCTTATCTCTAGATGTCACAGATCCCTTAGTCATGCCGGTAATGCCCGACTCATTCATGTCTTCAGGGAAGCGAACATGGTCGCGGACTCCCTCACTAAGCTTGCCTTCTCCTTTCCTTTTGGTTTCCATATACTTACGGAGACTCCTTGGAATGTTCTCCAAATTTTGTACGACAATGTCGCGGGTAGGGCCACCCGCATCTCGTGAATATCGTTCGGCCTTAATTTATTGGGGTCTCCCCGCTTCTGATAAAAAAAATAAAGTTTGTTTTGCACGTTTGGCGCATCAACTCACTGGTTGAACGCTCATTGATATATGAGGTCCCTTGTGGATATTCTAGGCGAACTCAAAAAAATAAAGTTTATTTCACGGTTTGTCACATATTTTTTTATTTACCATTTCAATCATGATAAATAATAAAATAAATATTTTCAAATTTTATTGTATACCAACTCCGATGAAATTGAAATTATTCAAGTTCCATAAAAAAATTACCTGAAAAATTACTTCGTAAAATTAATTTAAAGTGGACTTTCACATTATTTATGGTTATTATAAATAAAGTCTCGTGTTCTCAAAAAAAAGAAAAAAAAAAAAAAGAAGAGGAAGAAGAAAAACAGGGTATTGCTAGGGTACCCGTTCGCCTGTACATATAATTGGTCAAAGAAATCGGCTATCGTCAGAACCCAACTACAGTAGTGACCTGAAAATCAAGCATCCAGAAATCCAGAATTGGTTGCGAGCAAGCGAAGTTAGGGATAGATATTTGGGATTAGGCTGAAGAGAGATCTTTGAAAGCTCCAACCAACGATGGCGTATGTAGATCACGCCTTTTCAATTACGGACGAGGACCTGATGATCGACTCCCCTTACACCATCAACAACCGCCCTCCGATCAAGGAGATCGCCCTCGCCGTCTCTCTCCTCGTCTTCGGCGTCATCGGAATCGTCCTCGGCATTTTCATGGCCGCCAACCACGTCGGTGGGGACACTGCCCATGGTACGGGTACCCCCAACATTTTCTAGGGATTAGGGATTTTTCATTAATGTTTTCTTGTTCATATGTATGAAAGTATGATCGTCAATCGTTTTCCTCTTCCTCTTCTAGGGATGTTCTTTGCGATTCTTGGAGCGGTTTTGTTCATACCCGGATTCTACTACACAAGGATAGCTTACTATGCCTGGAAGGGATACAAGGGTTTCTCCTTTGCCAACATTCCTCCTGTTTAGAAGGTCAGTCTGAGATCGCTTTTCAGCCACTGTTTTTCTTTGTTTGTGCTTTTAAACTAGTTATCGTCTGTTCATGGCATTTAAAACACTTAACAGTCGAGCTCAACTAGCTGTGCTTTTCTAGCACATGAATTTAGATCAACATCTGAAATAAGCTGTCAAGTTCTTCTGATTCTTTTGCTAACTGGAATGACTTCATTTTGTCAGAAGTTGCAATGCCAGTTTGACATCGCTTGGCGGATAAG
Organism: Polygonum maritimum; assembly: GCA_963924305.1. NCBI lineage: Eukaryota > Viridiplantae > Streptophyta > Magnoliopsida > Caryophyllales > Polygonaceae > Polygonum > Polygonum maritimum. Next base: position 18,026,776 of record OZ002728.1, on the reverse strand, counting down.
AAACTCCTAATATTCATGTTTTTATCACAGTCTGGCATGAATTTGCAATCTTAGTTTATGGTTGAAACTTGAAAGTTGGTTAAGGGCTACTTTGCTATAGAGGGTTTGTAGTACCAGGTTCATTTAAGTGAGAAGTTGATAACTTGATGACATGTTGTAATAATTTTGGACAAGGTTTCTGGTACAATTGGTAAATGAAGACATACCTGTAAGTTGTAAGTAGTATCAATGCAGGTTTCTGACCCATTGATTAATAAGACTCTTTCCTCTTTATATTTTCTTGCAATCATAGTCATGGCATTTGCAATTCCTCTGCATTGTCAAAATCCACGGTTCATGTTTTATCACCTCTGTTTACATGGTGAGAAGATATCATTTCTATGCTGATGATATTGTTTACTTTATGCTGATAGCATGTGTTTTAAAGTACTGCTAAAAATGCGTGGATGCGCACTGTCTTTGTAGTTCCTATTTACATCTCTTATAACACCACAATATGTTGTATCTCTTGTCCAAGGTTGGTAGCATTGATTCTCTAGATTGGGAAGCCACACATAAATTATAGATGCTAATGTGATTTGATTTTACATTTACTCGGTGCAAATCTCTCACGTGATTTTTCATTTTGTTCTCCTTCTGTTGGTTATTTGGTTCACAAAGTTTTCAATTTGTTCAATGACTATTACTTAATTTTTGTCTCCAAATCATGGAATTAGATTTGTCTTTTCATGCAGTTAAGGTTGATTAGGAGTGTAAGCTGTAAATTATATTTGTTCAAGTGATTTCCGTAATTAAGGCTACCTTATGTTCACATGATCACAATTTTTCAAAACTCGTATGGAATGAGAGGGAATTTCTTCTTCCTATGAAAATTATAAAGTCACTGCAAGCTTGGAATATGTAGAGCAGATAAAGAGTTTGCAAAATTGACACTTGATAATTAACTTGTGTGCCTATGGCTGCTAATTTTATTGAATTTATTTCATCATGGAACTGTAGTGAAGATTACATGATCTGTGCTATATCAAGGCTTCATCTGTTTGAGCTGCAATGATGTCTGCAGCAGTTTTACAAGTGTAAGCTCAAATGTTTAGAATGCCTTTTTTGTCTCCTAAAGACACTGAGGCTCCAAAATGAGCTTTCATGCCATGCATAGTATCGATTGCTTAAATTATATCTTTAAATGTCATAACTTACTACAGAAATTGAGCTATTTTAGAATGAATTAGACTAGGAGCAAGTGAGCAGCGAACACTATAACATAACCTGATATTCATGCATCTCCATCTGAATAACTTGACTGGATTCAAAAAGCTTGATCGAGACTCTGGGAGCATAGGTAGGTGGAATGATAATAGCCTATAGAGCTTTTTGAATGATGAGTTTGCCAAACATGCTTTTTGTTATCTACTTGTTTTTTCATCTATTCTTCTCACTCTGTCCAGACGACAATTAAGACCTGTTTTTCTTGTGTTTTATGTTTCTTGCTAGCTCATCTTTGTATTTATTCCAGCCCATCATCTGCCTGCGACTACGTATTCTGTTGTCAAACTTATTAGGTTTTTTTTAATGAAGTAATTCATTTCTGTACTTATTTTGTCTGATATTGATTTCAATCATCTCTGGATTGTCTTGTAATGTCCATTTTCCAAGGTGCAACTGTTTAGCTTCATCCATACTTCTGCAGGGTGTTGAATATGTTGTGCTATGTTGTTAAATGGGAAACAGAAATCTGAGCGATATGGGTTGATTGTGAAGATCTGGACTATGCCACAGGAGCTTCTCTTTTGCATTTACTACTCAATGTTTGATGTAAGTGTACCTTTATGGCTGTCACCGTAGTTGTTTTAGGACGTGCAAATAATTTGATCCCAGGGTCTTGCCCTTTTCTGTATATATGGTCATATGAACACACGAAAGGAATGTTACAGGATATGTTGACTGTTGGTGGAGCTTGATGCGTTGTGTAGTAGTGCCATTGTATGTTTCTTTTTGCGAAACCTGTTGGTATCAGCCTATCAGGCAGATAATGTGATGAAGACATTTGGTTTGGATATATAGTAAGTGTTGTTTGTCTTCTTGAGCTGTTCATTCAGCTACACAATTTAGTTTGGCTTCGCATGAAATTGATGATTCAGTGAGCGAAACAGACATGTAATAGTTTATTGTGTGTGTTATGTTCACTGGGATGGGTCAAAATGAACTTTGATGGCTCAATCTTGAAAAATAATTCTGCATCAACAAGTTGTATAATTTGTGATAATACCACTCTTTGTATAGATAGAAAAAACAAATCGGTTTAGTTCAACATTATAGACTAAAGGTGGAGATCCTTGAGGCGAGAGTGCAACAACCAAACAAAGAGGATGCAAAAAAGCATAATCTAACAATCATCAAAGCCTTTGAGGAATTGGACAATCCCCTTTGAGAAATGGGTATGATAATCTTAAAGCGTTTAAGGAATTGGACAATCTTAGAGGTTTTCCGAGCATAACCCAAAAGTTTAGAGTCCTCTCACACGATGCTGCATATGAACACGAACCTCAATGGTATGGCTGGCAGATCATCCCTATGTAACACATTTTAAATCACCCAAAATTTGTTGCTATTAGGTGACTTGATACTCTATGACAAGTAGAAGTACTCTTTATTTTTTCCTTTAAAAAAAAGCTTGAAAGTTGGTGAGAGTATGTTTGCTTTGAATTTTAATCCTCTCAATACAAAAAAATCCCCTTGTAAGAGCTCTTTGAGCCCTTGGATTTTCCCTGACCTTGGACTGGGGCACCATCCACTCACCCTAAGGGCCCGTTTGGTATCCAACACCGGAAACGAAAACGGAATGGAATGGAATGGAAACGAACCTAGTCCACATTAGCATCATGATACATGATGAGTCACCTCAATTTTAATTCAAAAACTACCGCAAGGAGGTCTTGTGGTACCCTTGTGGCACCTCAATCATTCCCTAATCTAAGGGTGGGGTAACAAAACACCTCAATCATTCCCTTCATCCCTTCTCTAGACACACAAATTTCAAAGTTTCAAATTAAAATATTTTTTTCAATTAATGTATAGTGACCCATAATTGGACTAGGTTCATTTCCATTCCATTCCATTCCGTTTCCGTTTCCGGTGTTGGATACCAAACGGGCCCTAAATTTCTTTTACCAAAAAAAAAAATAAACAGACAAAAAAGGGAAAGGAGGGGATATTGAGGAGGAGAGGAGTGACAGTGTGAGTGGCGTGAGTGTGAGCACTGAGCAATGGCAACGGCAACGGAAGCGGACAAGGAGCATCAGCAGCAGCAATGGCGCCTGTACGAGGCGTACAGCGAGCTCCACGCGCTGGCGCAGGGCTTCGAGAGACCGCCGTTCGAGGCCCCGGCGGTGCTGGTGGTGGGGCACCAGACGGACGGCAAGAGCGCGCTGCTGGAGGCCCTGATGGGGTTCCAGTTCAACCACGTGGGCGGGGGCACCAAGACCCGCCGCCCCATCACCCTCCACATGCGCTTCAGCCCCGACGCCGAGGACCCCCGATGCTTCCTCCTCCTCCCCCCGGAGGACGCCGACTCCGACTCCCCCGCCCTCCCCAAATCCCTCCTCCAAATCCAGGCCTACATTGAAGCCGAGAACAGGCGCCTCGAGACCGATCCCTGCCAATTCTCATCTCAAGAAATCATTATTAGGGTGGAGTACAAGTACTGTCCAAATCTCACCGTCATTGACACCCCCGGTCTCATTGCTCCTGCTCCTGGCCCCAAAAACAAGCCATTACAGGTCCATTCTATATACATTATTATGCTTTTTTGTGAAGCTCTTCTTGCTGTCTCTCAATTATTCGTTCCTATTATCCCCATCCCCCCTGTAGAGCCAAGCTCGAGCGGTGGAGTCTATGGTGAGAGCCAAGATGCAACACAAGGAATGCATCATTTTATGCCTTGAGGATTGCAGTGACTGGAGCAATGCAACTACAAGAAGGATAGTGATGCAAGTAAATACTACTACTATATCTTGCATCGATTCGGCATTGTTTTAGTTGCACTCGAGTATTGGTTTGATGATTACGCTTATGCAGATTGATCCGGAGCTGTCTAGGACCGTTATAGTATCAACAAAGCTTGATACGAAAATTCCTCAATTTGCATGTGCTTCAGATGTTGAGGTTTTCCTCTCGCCCCCTGTGTCCACGCTTGATGGCTTCATATTGGGTGGATCTCCTTTCTTCACGTCTGTGCCTTCTGGAAGAGTTGGCTCTGGACATGACTCCGTTTTCAACTCAAATGATGACTTCAAGCAGGTACCATCATCCCACCTTAGAAATATAAGAACCAAGAGGGCCTGCTGCATATATGGAATGCCAGAAGCACACATCTCAACAACTCTCAGACGTCTATTTTACATCTCTAAAATGTGTATTAGACAGAATATATCACGCAACCTAACCAAGTATAAACCAAGAAGGAAACAATATGGTGTGAGATGTTAGTAATGTATATTTAGTGTGTTTACCAGCTCTAAGTTTGTGATTTATCTATACAAATATAACTGATTTGTTTTTGAAAAATAAGCCTCATGTCCCTCAATGTGATAAAGTGCACACCTGGTTTGAAGTGAGGGCTGCTGCCATTGGCTTTGATTGCAAAGTGCAAATCAAAAGTGTTATTTTAGCGTGTTCACTAGTAGTATGAAGCTGCACACCAAATTACTATCTTTAGTTTTGCAATTCCTCTACACAAATGTAATTATCTTTGTTTTAAATTAAGCATTGTTATACCTGGTTTAAATGGGGGCCTGCTGTATATTGCTGCAAGTGCAAATTGCACATCAAAGCTTGACTTTTTATTTAGTGAGGCTCTGTAAGCCATTTCAGCAGTATTGTATTGAAGGGTTTTATTTTATTTTCTTGAAGTTGTTCTTTAGAATACTTTCGTGATGAGTGAATCTTCCTGTAGGTCTTAATGACTTCTCAACCTTTGTAAGCCAAAGTTATATCATTCGTTCAGTTTTTTATCCATCATTTTTATTTCAACATACAGAAAGAAGCTTCTGGGCTGGCTAATGCTTCGACCAATGATAAATTTATTTTAGTCAATTTCAGCTCTTCATTATATGTTTTTTCTTAAAATCCAGGCCATATCATTTAGAGAGAAGGAAGATATTTCATATTTGGAGGAAAAACTTGGCAGGCCTCTCTCAGTGCAAGAAAGAAGTCGCATAGGAGTAAGCAGCTTGAGGCAGTTCCTAGAAGAACTGTTACAGAAAAGGTTGAAAGTTTTTCATCTGATGGACATGACTAAATTCTTCCAAACTCATTGAACTCATGCAATATGTTCCACTCATCCTGTTCAAGGTACATGGAGAATGTCCCATTGATCATTCCACTTCTTGAAAGGGAGCACAGAAATGCAACAACAAGGCTGCAAGAAATTGATCAGGAGCTAAGGTACTCTTCTCTTGTGTGTTAGGTATTACAACTCTTGAAATTGATGCTTGCTTAGTATTTGTTTATTGATGTCCAAAGTTTCTATTAAAGCTTGTCAAGTTCTTTTTCTTATTTACCTCTGAACGTTAAGTGATTGATTATGTAAGAGATGCATCCTATTACATATACCAATGATAATTTTGAGGAGCTTTAGGTCCAAAACTGTATTACAGATTTCTTCTGAGTTACTTGTGCCTGTGTAGTAATATTCCATTATACTGTGTAACTGTGAACTGACAGATTCCTTCTCTCTATGCAGTTCCTTGGATGAAGTGAAACTAAAGGAGAAAGGAAGAAATTTTCATGATCTTTTCCTTACAAAGGTATCCTTTTGTATCACATTGGTTTGTGTTTTTCCTATTGGTTGCAGTACGATGCAAGTTTGACTACATTAGTCTCCTTCAATATCAACATAAACCTTGCCTGTTGTTGGATTTTTTTTTTTAAATTTATAATATTCTCAATTTCATTTTCTATCAAGCTCAAATTATCGGCTGTTTCTGTATGGTATAATTTTCTTCTTCGGTTATTGATTTTGCATGTTAAGACAAGTGTTTAAATAATGTCAGTCACATTACTTGACCTTCATGCATGATTCGCCTTGTGAATTATTACCTTGTATTAAATCTGTACGATAAGAGAACATTCTTTTGTCTTGTTTTCACTGTATAAGTCTTTCTCTGTTTCTCTGCAGTTGTCACTTCTGCTGAAAGGATCCATTGTTGCACCTCCTGATAAATTTGGTACACATTATTGACTGATTTCTGTGGTCAATGCAAGCATTGGTAGGTGTCTTCTTATGCAGTTATTTGTCTTAACAAAGTCAACGGTTATATCATAGGTGAAACACTGCAAGATGAAAGGGTCAATGGTGGGGCATTAATGGGTCCTGATGGTCTTCAATTTCCACACAAGCTAATACCAGTAAGATGAAATGTACCTTACAATGCATGCTCTTTGGCCCTCTGATTTTCTGTTGTGTCTTATAGAGTATGAATTTTAACATTCATCACAGTATAAATCTTGGCTTGTTCAAGGTCATTTGGAAATAATTCATGCTTGTTCAAGCTTTTGTTCATTAAAATGCAAATGAAAGGGTGAATATTCAGGTGGTATTTTTTTTTTTTACTTTCAAGCAAATCTATTGTTAATGCAAATCAAAGGGAAAAAGTGACATTTTTCTTACTTTCAAGCAATTCTATTGTTGAAGATGGCTTCATTTTAATAGATTTCATGGATGCAACTGCATGCATTTGCACTAGTATGATATCCTTGCCATCAGATCTCTAGCAGTCTTGAATATAGTGATATTCAATTTGGATATCATGTCTTATGTTAACAGAGCATATACCTATTTCTTCTTGTTGCCAAAACCTACCCTCATGTATTAATTTTTTGGAGCACTATATTAACAGTAATTCTTCAAGAAATGTCTCATTGACACATCAAATCTCTTATCCATGAGTGTTGTGGATAGAATGCAGGAATGCGTCTTTATGGAGGTGCTCAGTATCATCGTGCTATGGCTGAGTTCCGTTTTGTTGTCGGTGGAACTAAATGTCCTCAAATCACAAGGGAGGAAATTGTGAATGCATGTGGTGTAGAAGATATTCATGATGGGACGAACTACTCTAGGTTTGCTTGATAAATTACATTTACCTACCTTGAGCTTAGAATTTAGCATGATTAGCACCATTCTATACTTGTATGTTTTGAGTTCCAAGGAAAGGCAACATAGGGTTGGAATAGAGGAGGGAAAGATGCCATTATATAAGAGGAAGTAAAGAAAAATGCACCTTGAAAAATGTGTTCTTAACATGAAGCATCTCCATAAGTTTTATAATAGCTCTCTTTTCTAACACTGTATGTAACTTTTATTAAGGAATTTCCATTAGATTTAGCTATGTATTTATATATAGACTTTTTCTTAAGATTGGCTACAATTGTTTTATCATAGTGCCCTTTTCTAATGTTTATTTGTGACTTATAGGACGGCATGTGTTATAGCTGTTGCAAAGGCACGTGATGCTTTTGAACCCTTCCTACATCAGGTTATACCACCTCAAACTTGTCTGACTGTTTTCCTCTTAAAAGGTCTAATTCTAGACTTGTCTAGCAAAAACATTAAAAGAACATTATTAACTTTGCTCCTTTACCATGCAGCTGGGATTCAGGCTTTTGTATATACTCAAGAGGCTTCTACCTGTTTGTGTTCACCTTTTGCAGGTATCTTATCTAACCTGAAGTCGTTCTAGATGCTCTTGAAAAGTCTTTTTCAATATATATGCATGGCATATCATCTATATCTATTTTTTGACAGAAAGAAGGTGAATATCTAAGTGGTCATGAGATATTCCTTGAGCGAGTGATGTCTGCCTTCAACAAATTTGCAGAATCGACTGAAAAAGCATGCCGAGAGAAGTATATATACTTATCTGTTCTATAGAATCACTTTAGTTGGTGTTTTATAAGAGTCCGTATCAGGTGCAGTTTCACTATGGAGTGTTTAGATTGGGTTCTATTTTAAAATTTACTGTGAGGATGGCTGTTATAAGATAGAGGTATGGCTCAATATGATTTAGGACAACTGGTATGAAGTTATGGATTTTACTCATACCTCTCGATCACTTATACAGTTATACCTAGTTACATGCTCAGGTTACGTGATCAGAATTTTAACCAATTTCGTTGTCAGTCATTTCACTTGCTATTTTGAATGATGGGAACCTTATTTAATTACTAGAAATCTGGTTCTGTTCCTACTCTCATTCCCATGAAACTATTATTTTTTATTTGCTTTCCCTATTTACTTGGTTTAAATTTGCATGTGTTCTGCCATGGACTGCAACATGAGGATTGAGTGACATTGTGATCCTGCTGACGAATTTTGATTAATTATACTCATTGGTAATAATTACATCATGCAGATGCATGGAAGATTTAGTGAGCACAACCCGCTATGTGACTTGGTCTCTACATAACAAGGTTGTACGATCTAATCATGCTGGCATGCTGCATAATATCTCTGCTAATTTTTACATACTAGACTTATGTAAGATATGGTAGACTCCGTTGAATTACTAAGAAGTTGGGTTGCACTCTGATCACTCTCATGGAAGGAAACTTTTGATCAGAAGTGTCAGTTGTAACTTTCTCGTTGATTTTCTTCAAACTTGCAGAACCGGGTAGGGTTACGGCATTTTCTAGACTCATTTGGTGCAACCGAACAGTCAATGGCAGGTGCAACCTCCTTAGCCGGAGTTGCTGCTCAAGAATCCAGCCAGGGCTCTGTAATCAATGATAAACAGGACCATAAGCCTAAATCGGACTCAAAAACCTCTGCATCGGTCTCTCCTGTAGACTCCAATGGGGTCGTTCATACGACTGAAATGAGGCTAGCTGACCTCTTAGACAGCACATTGTGGAACAGGAGACTTGCTCCCTCTTCTGAAAGGATTGTGCATGCACTGGTCCACCAGATCTTCCATGGGATTAAAGAATACTTTTTAGCTTCGGCTGAACTGAAGGTACAATGTTTTAGCTGTGAATGCACTGATTGAAGTCCATCCTTCCCATTACTGATGAGTTTGCTGTGGATCATTTTTGTAGTTCAACTGCTTCCTTCTAATGCCGGTCGTTGACAAGTTGCCTGCGCTTCTAAGGAAAGATTTGGAATCTGCATTCGAAGATGATTTAGACGCCATTTTCGACATCTACAGTTTAAGAAGCTCATTAGGGAAGCAGAAACAAGACACTGAGTATGAGCTTAAAAGGGTACGCATACATCTCTTTGCTAAACTTGTTCGCTCTTGTTAATTGTTTCTTTTTGAGTGGAATTGTGTTTGTTATGGTAATTTCACAGATCCGGAAGATAAAAGAGAAGTTCAGGCATGTACATGCACAGCTCTTTCATGACGTCAAATGACAGCTTCTTGTTTATGATCACCCTATAACACCTAGTAGTAATTTATTGTAAATTTGTTTGTTTTTGGTTTTCATATATTGCCTTTTGATGAGGATAAACTCCTATTTCATCAATAGTTCAGTATTTGCACTGGTTCTACAGTAGGCATGCATTCATAATGTGACCGATATTTTTATTTCAAATAGAGTTTCCTTCAAAATAAATAATCCTTTAGTTTGAAGTTGTAAGAAGATCTAAAATTGACGCGCTCGCTTGCCCATATATCCTATGACGTTGTGTATCACTATAATTAAATAGGCTTTACCACTTGTGATCTAGACTGTGTATCAAGTACATCCAACGGTCAATGATGTATCTCATATTATACATAATTACGGTCAATAATGTATATCTCATATTGCACATAATTATTATTCTTCATATGATCCTCTAAAGGGTTAATGAGTTGATGATACAAAAGCTCATTGGTGTATCGAAAAATCTATTTAGTTATATACTTCATATTTTGGTCATAGAAGCCCTTGGCCCCTTTCGTGATGGCATAATGACTAGTGTTGGTATTTCTGCACTAAAGCTTTGCCTTGGCCCCTTTCGTTTGCAAGGTAGTGATGAATGCAATACGAAGGCCAATTCAAGAATTTTTGTCCTTTTTATTATTCATAAACAATATCGTTTTGTAAGAGCATCTCCATGTAGAGATCATTTGGATCTCTCATCAATTAAAAACTATTTTTTAAGTAAATTGGGTTTCTCAAAATCCCTCAAGGTCCCTTATTTGAAGGACTCTCCTCACAACAAGTAGTATTTTTCTTTTTATTTCCTTTTTTTTTTAAATTGGAGGGAACTTGTGAGAGACCCCAATGTGGGTGATCTAAGATGTGATAATGCTCCAAAATAATAGTAACGTATAACATTAAACAAAGGTGCTTGAATCAAAGGGAAAAAGATGGAGTAAATGAAGTTAAATTTTAAAGAGACAATGGAGGGACATATGAGTGAATGAGTGATGCTTGGTATGCACACGATTACAAAGAAGATTGGGATTATTGGAAAGAGATCATCATGACTTTTTTATGATAGCTAGGATAGCGCCTTTTAAACTAAAGGGTAAATTATATATGGTGATTGTTAGGCTATACTTGATGTATTGTACACATTGATAGATGTTTACAAAGGTGCAATAGTAGAGATCATTTGCATCAAAGGACAAGGATATTCTATTGGATGTGCGGACATTCGAAGCATGAGTGGCATGGACAAATGAGAGTTTGGTGTTTGTGTGAACAAATTCGAAAAAATACATTAAGATTAACTATAAAAGTACATGAATCAAATTTGATACGTAAACACGCATATTAAATAATCTTTGTAGCAATCCATCAATCATATCAATGCACATTATAAGATGTAGTGCATCACCCAAAAATAACCAATAAGACAAATTTACACAACATTCATTATACTTTTTATAATCGACATTTGTAATTTTTACATATTGGATGGTTTGTTTTAATGGCAATTCATATTGAGGATTGCACTCTTCTATTTTTTTCGGCTATATATAGTGACAACTTCTTATTCCTTATGTGTATTGAATTTAGGTTTTTTTGCTGAACTAATATTAAAAAAACCTAAAAAATATACGCACGAAAAATGAATATATTTATAGGTATATTTTCATCTCCATTTTATTCAAATGCATTTTACAAAATCATTAATATTTCATAAAAAAATGACTTATTCATTTCTAATCAAATGTATAAGGTTAAAATACCTTCATTTTTTATGTTTAAGAAATTCTTGTTGTTGTTATTGTTGTCATGATTGTTGAAGTGATGGGCATGATCATGGTCGTGATCATGGGCATGATCATGGTCGTGGTCATGGGCATGATCATGATCATGGTCATGGTCGTGGTCATGTGCGTGATCATGGTCGTGGTCATGGTCATGGTCGTCATTATCATCATTGTGGATGTCGTCATTGGTGTCATTATCGGTGTCATTGGTGGTGTCATTATTGGTGTCGTTGCTGTCATCGTTATCGGCATCCTTTTTCGTGTCATTGTTTGAGTTGTTGTTGGAGTCATCATTGAAATTGTTGTTTTTCTCATTGTTGGAGGTGCCATCAACTTCTTCATTTGCTCTATCTTTGCTGGCATCAAATTTGACATTGACATCTTTGTTGGATTCCTTGGTGATGGAATCATTGTTGCTGATATTTTTGCCGTTGTTGTTGTTGTTGTTGTTGTTGTTGTTGTTGTTGTTGTTGTTGTTGCTGTTGCTCCCATCATGATACTCACCGATGGTCTTGCTTTCCTTACTTCTTATCACTATGGTTGTAGGTGCAAAGATTTCTATAGTAGTTGTCGCATTTTTCTTTGTTGTGGTAGTTTTGGTTGTGATCATTTTGATTGTGGTCGTGGTTGTTGTAGTTTCTATGACCAATGTCATATCAATCGGGTTTGTTGTGGTTTTGTTGGATGTGGTGGTGGTGTTTGTTTTTGTTATTGTTGTGGGCATCATTTTATGTTGTGAAAGCCAAAACTATGCTCATGTTTCCCTTTTGATGTTTATTTCTACCTTCACTTCCTTCTATTTATAAATTTACATCTATTGTAGAAGTTGATGTAGTTGTTGTGGTGGTGGTTGTTGCTTAAAGGCAATATTGAGTATTGTTGTTGATGATGTTTAGGCACCTTTACTTACCAAAACACCTGCAATCTTGGTGTTCTTGCTTAAAGGAAATATTGAGTGTTGTTGAAGTACTTGTAATGTCTACCCTTTGAAGTAAAAAAAATAAAACTATCGAAATGTAAAACTGTGATGGTGGCTTACGCATCTGCGATCGCGGTAGTATCGGTTTAGCAACACAGATTTTTTTTTCCGATTAGATTATCTTATGATATTTTTATTTTTTATTGTTTCATATTAATAATCTTTGGAATATTGTTAGCTTTCATAAATCTAGAATATTTATTCTACCTTTCATTCCAAGTTATAGAAAAGCCCTTTTGAGCTTCCAAGGCTATGAAAATCTAATTTATTGGTTTCGTTCACAAGTAGAAACTAGTTTATTTGGTTTCGATCAAAAAAAAACACTAATTTATTTGGTCATATCAGATTTCCCTTGTGCTTTTGAATATTTAGTATTATTGGTTTCTCTTGGCTTAATCAACTAATTGAGATTGATTATATTCTATTGCTTGTATTTAGGTTTTCTTGTTGAAATAATCCATTTTTAGTAGCAATCTCATTGTTCTAAGACTCCTTAGACTAGAAGAACCGAGAAAGAGAATTTATTGCATGTCAATGCTTAACTCGATGATTTGCGATCCGGTGTATCCAGAAGTATTTCTTGTTCATAATGCTACAATCTAGTATTTCTTGGAAATACTAGATTGTTTTTGATCCTTTCAGAAATGGGCATTGTGTATTTTATAATTCACGATTTACGCTTGGAGTAGTCAATGTCCATTGTCATTCCTACTTATCTTTTCTACTTTTGATGTGAAATTACATATTACTTCTTCTACGTTTCTGCTTTTGTAGATCACCACTTGAAACCGCAATCTAAACCTTGCCGACAATAATATATATTGCATTGTATGAGTTGTCCTCAAGATGCTTAATTGTTTTATTTGTTTTTTAGGTAATTGATAATAAAATCTGTTAAGGTGCTTTAAAGAGGAGATCTTAAAAGGATAACCATTATGTAAAATATAAAAGCTTGGTTATTGAATCACCATTTTGAATTTTGCAACAGTATATCGATAATAAATCATTTTTTTGCAGCGCAAAAAATAAAATAAAATAAAATCATTTTTTGACACAGATAAAAAAAAATTGGTGACACTTTTTAAACATCTATCTATAATATATATATATATATATATAGGTTTTGGTTCAAGTGAGGACTACTCTTATGGTAAGGACTACTCCTTATGGTAAGGAGTGATCTCATTCATTAGATTTACCTCTTTATTATATAATGAACGGTCCAGATTTTTTTTTAAAAAAATATATTTTCAGGATAGAGTTTTTTTTTTTAATTTTTTTTTTTACGAAAACGATATTTTTTTTTAACTATTAGTTCAATTTTTTGTTCTATGAGTTCAACTTTTATATCTTTTGAGTTCATTTTTTGTATAATTCGATTTTTCACAAAAATAAATTTGTTTTAGTTTAATAATTTATGAATTAAAAATTATTTTTTCTGTAATACATAAATAAAAACTAAAAAAATAAAAAAAATAAAAAAATAAAAAAAAATAAAAAATACCTTTCTTCACAAATACAATGATTATAACCCTAAAATATGGTAGTTCAATTTTTACAACAAAAGTGTTCAATTTATTATGTTAAAAGTTCAATTACGTGTACTAGAAGTTCAATTTTGTAATTTGTAGTTTTGTACGAGTTCAATTTTTTGTACAATAAGTTCATTTTTTTCTTAGTGTTAGTTCAACTTTTATTAAAGTAAGTTCAATTTTCATATTATTCGAAAATTAATTAAAAAATTAAAATTTTTTTTTTGATTTTTTGAAAAATACAAAAATTAAAATAATATGGACCATCAATTATAAGGTAAGGAGGTAAATCCAATGGATGAGGTTACTCCTTACCGTAAGGGGGTTGTCCTTACCATAAGAGAGTCCTCACCGGAACCTAACTCTATATTAAAAAAATCGAAAAACGAATTTTATTTTATTTTAAATTTTTTTTACTATTTATTTTCATTTTCAAAAAAATCAAACAATGTAAAAATTTAAGTTACAGTAATAAAAATTGAACTTATAGTACAAAAAATTGAACCCATACAAATTACAAAATTGAACTTCTAGTACACATAATTGAATATTTAACATATTAAACTGAACACTTTGGTTGTAAAAATTGAACTACCACATTTTAGGGTCGTAATCATAGTTTTTGTAAAGTAATATATTTTTTTATCTTTTAAAAATTTTAAATTTTTTAGTTTTTATTTAGGGGGATTTGCAAAAATGCCCCACCCAGAAAAACGGTTTGTAAAAAGCTCCCTTAAAACAAAAAAATAGCGAAGCATGCTGGTATAAGCGTTTTTGCAATAAATTTTACATAATTTTGTATTTTCTTTTAAATAGAAGTTTATTAAAATATCATTATAATTACATTAAAAATATTTATCCGTAAATTCTGAAAATTCATTTTAAATATAGAATTGAAAAATAGAAAAAGAAAAAGAAACAATAAAATAAGAAAATAGTTTTGAAACATTGAGATTTTTTGGAAACAATGAGATATTTTAGAAAATATGGTGGAAGATATTTTTTGAAAATATAAAACATAAATACATGTGAATCATTATTATCTTTGTTTCAACATTGATCGTTATTATCTTCGTGATTATCTTCGTTATTATTTTCGTTTCATCACAAAGTAAGGTGAGATTCATCCTGTCCCCCTCAGTAAACATCTTGTCATACACAACGAAATATTCTGTTACCCTTTTGTAAAAATACTATCATTTTTTTCGTGTTAAAAACATGTGTTTCTTCTAAAAAACATTGCTTTTTCTCATCTTTCACTAAAACTTATTTCTAAATACAGAATTGAAAAATACAAAAGAAAAAGAAAATATAAAACAAGAAAATAGTTTTGAAACATTAAGATTTTTTGGAAACAATGACATATGGTGGAAGATATTGTGGAATATATTTTTTGAAAGTATAAAACATAACTACATGTGGATCATTATTATCTTCGTTTCAACATTGATCGTTATTATTTTCGTGATTATCTTCGTTATTATCTTCGTTTCATCACAAAGTAGAGTGAGATTTATCCTGGCATCCTCAGTAAACATCTTGTCATACACAACGAAATTAGTTTAACCCCCGTACCATGTACGGGTAATGTGGTTATAAACCAATTTCATATAGATATGTAATGTCAATGATCACGTTAAAATTATAGAAACATATATATTTATCTTTGTATTGTGATTAGTGTTTTTTTACCAATAGTAAATCAACTCATAATATAAATAAGTTGGATTTGTTCAAAAATTATTTTACGATAAATATCACGTTTTATTGATTAATAATATTTATGAGAAGATTACAACTAATTTATGGTAAGAGAGAATTCATAATTTTCGGGATAATTCATAATTTTTGGTAATTTTTAAATAATTTTTACGGGATAAGATTATATTAGATTCTAATTATCTAATATGTATAAAGGAGGGCCCGACTGATTATTCTATTATCAAAATGACACGTGGCGCAATTTTTTGTGAAGACATTGTCTCCGCTTTATACTATAAGTAGTATAGATATCCTATCACCCTTTTGTAAAATACTATCATTTTTTTCGTGTTAAAAACATGTGTTTCTTCTAAAAAACATTGATTTTTCTCATCTTTCACTAAAACTTATTTCTAAATACAGAATTGAAAAACACAAAAGAAAAAGAAAATATAAAATAACTTTTCGACTTTTTACACCACGCCATTTAACGGCGACGCCATTTAACGGCGTCCAATTTTTGAATTAATAAAATAAATAATTTTAATCCAAACGACGTCACCGAATGCCACTCGAAGGTGTCACCAAATGCCACTCGAAGGCGTCACTGAACGTCACCAAAGGCGTTACATGATGCCGTTGAACGGCGTGTCTGTTAGAATAGCGTACTTAATCACGTTGTTAAGAAAAAAATTAAGCTTGTACGTGTACAAGTCAGTCGTGGGCATGTGACTCTCACGATAGAATGGTATATCCCCTCTGTCCCATAATGTTTGTCCATCTTTTTACTTCGATTGTCCCAAAAAGTTTATCCATTTTTTCAACTTCCCATTTATATCACACTTTTCTTACCATATTACCCTTATTCAATCTCATATATTACCATCATTATCCAACTTTTCAATCACCGTTATCACTTTTCCCTCAAAATTACAAAACTACCCTCATCCAATCTTATATATTACCCCTAATTATCTACATTTTCCATCAACTATATCACTTTTTTTAACTTTTATTCTTATATATTCCCTAATTATTCAACTTTTCAAATTCGTATTAAGTATCGTGTCAATTGTACTTTATGGACAAACAATTTCGGACGGAGGGAGTATAATAATAATAATAATAATATATTGTTTTAAAAACTTCAAGCAAAGTCAAAATTGTAGTGCTATCAGCATGAGCAAATCATGAAGGTAATTGTGGTATTTTGATAATGGTCAACCTGGCGCCATCTAGAGGCGTACAGTGGCGCCATCCACCGGCGTACGGTGGCACCATCTGCCGGCGTCCCGTGACGCCGTCTGCCGGCGTCCTATGACGCGTATTAAATTTTTTAAAATTTATGTTGTGTATATTTTATTATTATTTTAATTACACGCCATTAAATAGTAAAGCCGTTTAATGGCGTGGTGCAAAAAGTTAAATTTTTGTGTGCAAAAAGTCGGGGCGTAAATTTAATAGATGAGATTATTCTTTACCAAAAAGAGTAGTCCTTACCATAAGAGAGGTCCTCACTTGAACCAAAACTCATATATATATATATATATATAGAGGAACGCTCAGGTGAGATACATGTTGTGGTACAACATGTAATATGCTGTGGACCGTTAGATTAGGCTAAATGGAGGGTGAGATTTGAGGGTACACAATAGCTATATTTTAACGAGGGGGATGTGATAAATATTACGTGGCTGCAAATATGGTAACAAACGTGATTTGTGGGATTTTGAAGAGGGAAAATCGGAATTTAATTAGGGGGATTTTGAAAGCCAAGTTTTTTAAAATGGGAAGTTCCTTGATTTTAGGGATTAACAAGAATGGGGATATTTTAAAAAAAATAATTAATTGAGCATAAAATTCAAAAATCGTTCATTAATCATAGAAAATCTATTAGTCAGTGTTTGAATAACTCTGTTCGATGGTTTGAAAAATATAGTTGAACATTCAAATTAACTCTGTACAATGGGTTGAACATTCAAAATAGAGTTGAACATGTGTTATTGCTTATGAATCTTTTTCTAATTTGGTGTGCTCATAAATTACTATTGTTGAATAAGTACTTGTCTTCACATGAAAATCAATTCATTATAAGCTGAGATGAAAATAGGGATCTTACGTGACCATCGAAAAAGTAAATGTATTGCATTGAATAACATGAAAATCAGGATTGTTACAACTCGAATACATACTACAATAAGTTTGAAAAAGTGCGCGCATGTCTTTTTCAATCTACATTGTTATGGTAAAAAATGTCATTGTCTTTGTCTTCAAACTTCATCTATTATTCACCCCCTTCTTGAATAACTGCAAAACAAAACACACATATATGAATATCAATTCATACATAATAGTACAAACAACTAATATGGTTGAACAAGTGTTCATCATATAATGCAAAGCTATCAAAACGAAAATATACTATTGTAAAAGTTGTCTTATAATCATTAAAAAACACTATTGTCCAAAATGAAAAATATAGAATAATTAAATTTTGTTACTTGGAAAAATATTATCAATATATAGAAAAACACAATAGACATACATGAAACAGAAATAAAAAACATTGAAACTAATATGTGAAAAAGTTGTCTTATAATCATTGAAAAACACTACTATACAACATGAAAAATACAAAACTATTTATATCTACTATTTGAAAAATTGTTATTAATATGTTGAAAAACACAATAGCTAGGCATACATAAAACTGAAATGAAAAACATTCATTTTATATCATAAAAAAACATGATAATCCATATTGGTAGAGATTTTTCAACTATGCAACGACGTTTTTCAACTATGAAATATCATATTGAACAACTATTGAATTGAAGAACATACGCAAACGAATTGAAAAACTATGGCATATCATAATTCCATGGACAATCAAGAACATTGTTTTACCTCTTTCGACCTTCCTCTTCCTTTGAATCTTCTCACTAGTCTTCGCCATTGATCTGTGCAAACAAATGGATAAAACCCAATTAGGGATTACGAGAACAACCAAAAAGCCCCAAATCAGACTATGGACTTCATACCGACGATTTTCACATAAACCCTAGGCTTTGCAAACACTTTTCAAACATACGAAATCACATGGTTTGTTTAAGAATCAAGAATCTTAAACCTAAATGCATCAATTTCGACCCACAAACAAATTAATCGAAAAAAATTACAGAGGAGTAACGAAAACTTACCAAGAACACTTGTGCGGAACGAAATCGTTGATGATGACTATGGTGAAGATGATTTGCTTCAATGGAGAATGAGAGCTTTTGGGTTTGAGCGTTGTTGAAGACGGAGGAATTGTATGATGAAAGAGAAAAAAAAGTTATTTTGATGAAAAATAACGCATATGGAGGGCAGTTGACAAAATCCCCACAAGATATTTTTTCACCCAAAAAAAATGGGATTGCATAATTAGGGGGATCCGAAATTAGGGGGATTCGAAATTTGATTTGGTGTGTCTCCATCCAACCACAAATATACACCCTTTTTCTAATTAATCCGGACCGTTTGATTAGATTGATCCAAAGGCCCTCATAACACCTCATGTTACACTCTAAGAGAGTGTTTTATTAGAGCATTTTTCTATATATATATATATAATGGGGTTCAATAGAGACCAATTAAATATGAGAGAATAAGAGAACAAATATCGGCCATTGGATGGGATTCAAATGGATGGCTTATATTAATTCTCAAATTTGGCCAAATTTCATACAATAAATCACGTCCTTACTTATAGGAACAATAAAAGAATTTTCAGATTTTTTTGAAAAATCAGAAAAGGAAGGTGGGTTATGGGGATGCTTATATTCATGATTCATAATTGTATAAAAAACCAATTGCTCATGTACATGATTTCAATTGTTATATACAAGATATTATAATGATTATACAATCCTCTTTTATTGATTTTATTCACTTTTGAATGTTTACATAAGTATTTAAAAGTATATACAAGAACATCATTCTTATATTCATGATACTAGTCTATTGGTATTTTCACGCGAAATTATGAATTGTATTCATGAATTTAAATGTGTATACATAAGTAAATGAGAGTATATACATGAATTCAGCTATATATACATGATTGTCAATTTGTATCGGTATAACCAAATATTAAATATTACATAATGAAACATAACAAAGGTGTATAGATACAACATAAGATCTACTGTTCAATATTGCCACCAATCTTCGATTACTTAAAACCCAATGTTCAAAGTATGGAAATAAAAAATATGTTGACAATCCGCAATACTTGATATCTACATAAAAAACTAATGTCAAATCCAAGTATACATGTATAATAATCATGTATATAGACCACATACTCATGTATACATGTATAATTTGAATTAAAAATAGTTTACAAAAACTCATGTATATTAACTGTGAATTATATGTATATACGATAATATTGAATGTATACATAATTCAAATTGTACATGTAATAGACAGGTTTTCATTAATTGTACATACAATACTGCACAGAGTATCCAGCCATACCAATTTTGTATATACATTTAGCAATTCGTTATACAAAATATTACAGTGTATGTATACAGAGAATCTGTAGGGTTTGG
Source organism: Polygonum maritimum (assembly GCA_963924305.1). NCBI lineage: Eukaryota > Viridiplantae > Streptophyta > Magnoliopsida > Caryophyllales > Polygonaceae > Polygonum > Polygonum maritimum. Next base: position 18,006,762 of record OZ002728.1, on the reverse strand, counting down.
TTGTTATAAATTGTTACGAATTGCATTATTTTACGTATATTTTTGAATTAATTCGCCAGAACTGATTACCGCTAGTGGTCTCTGGTGAGCAAGAGATTTATCGCCGGTCGCCGGAACACTAGTGGTTGGTGAGAACACGCTGGTTGTCGCCGGTGAGCGGAGGATCTATAGTCGGTCGCCGTTCGCCCTGGCCGCTCGCCGTTTGCCCTAGCCGCGATGACCGCTGGGTGGCTCGCCGGTGGCTTACACGATCTATCGTGGTGGTCATCGATGGCTTACGCGATTGTGGCTTGCGTGATCGGTCGCCGGTCGCCGGTTGACACAGGTGGCTTGCACTGCACAGGTTACCGAAATTCTCCAATGGACATTTGGAGGATTTTTTTCTACATTGGATGATGGGGGTTATGGTATAATAAGATTTTTCCAAAATCAAAACCAAAATTTAATTATGGTAGTTAGGGTGGAATAAATCATGGGGAGAATATCTCTCCTGTTTTTGGTTTTTTTCTATTTTTCTATTATTGTTATTGTAGATACAAACCCCATTATCCATTCCAATCTCATCCAACTGATGAGATTTGTTCTATTTTCTCTATAGGAGATTGTTCACTATAGAACCTTCCTATATATATATAAACATGTGTACATAAAATGAAAAGATACTAAATGCCCGTGTGCAACATTAATGTTAACTAGTTTTATTATTGTGCGTAACATGTACGAGAAATGATTGATATCACTTTTTATGTATTATTCAATTGATAAAAGAATTTTTAATTATAGCATTAGGAATTAGATATTGACCTTGTCCCTTTTCTCCGCAATCGTTATAATTGTCTATTAATGCAAAATCGTGATTTCATATAAATAAAAAATCATAGTTAAAATAATATCATTTTATTTCAAAATACTTTTGATTAATTAAAAAAAGGCATATATGATACGATACGAAACAAAGGAATTCTCAAAATCAAGAACAAAAGCCAAAAAATATGATTCAAGCTCGAATATCAATAGAGACGAGAAAATAAAAAACCTAAAGCATGAAACCCTAATTTCAAGATATACAACAACATATAACAAGAAATTAGGGCAAAGCAAGCGGAAGCACAAAAGATTGAGCTAAAGAGCTCTAATGCCAACTTGAGAATCGTTCTAATCTATCAAACAAGACAACAAATCTGAGCGATCTCACCCACAATCGACATTCAACACAAGTAAGACGAAGGCGAAAAAGGAACGAGAGATGATTACCGAGTTTGGATCAAAGATCTTACATCTGGGGATTCTCATAGGGGAGGCCCGGCCTGAAATAATGCACTAGATTAAAAGCCATAGGTGTTCGTACAAGTAATGCAAACAAAAAGGCAAAGTCAAGAATAGAAACAACAAGAACAGAGAAACAGAGAAACAAAAGAACAAAAGGTACGGTTGAGAATCGAAAAGGCTTCCGCCCCTTTTCACGGCTGCGTATGGAGGTCTTCGCTTGGACAAAGCCACCATGAGACGTCAAAGTTGAGGTTGTGCCGACGAGCTCCTTCCTTCTCTGTCTTTCTCTCTTCTTCTCTTTCTCTTTCTCTCTACGGCTAGGGTTCTCTCATTTTCTGAATGAGCTCTCAAAACACAAATCTAGAAGCTCCTTCAAAACGCGTCTTCGCACTCAAGTTGGGCCCCCAGCTCAACTCGTGGGCCGCTCCACACAATCATATTTGGGCTCAAAGAGGTTAAACACAAGAATAGGCCCAAGTCACCCAAGATGCCAGAGAATGCCATCCTCATCGACCCTGTCCATTAAGACACGAACCGGGGTTGCATTCTCCTCATCTTAAGTAACCGGTTCCCGAGTTTATACGCATCTGAAACCCGGATCTCCGTCCTAGCTACAACAACAACAACAACAACATTTACCCAGGGGAAACCCGCAAACGCAGGATCTGGGGGGTCAGGATGGGGCATTCCAGACCTTGATGGAATGCGCCCAGAACAACCCAAGAGTAAACACTCAATACACTTAAACTAAAAAGCCTAAAAACAACAAAGCAACTAGCACTAAAGCAAAACTAAATTGAAAAAGAAAAGCAAATGTAAAGAAAAGAAGAAAATAAGACTAAGACTAAACAAAACCACGCAAAGCGCCACCAACAAGCAAATTAGTTGTCTAAAACCGTGATCTTCTCCCTCCAACGCTCTCTGCACTGCGCCAGCTCCACAGAAATGCCTAACAAGCTGATATCCTGCCTTATGTTGTCCATCCAACGCTTCTTCGGGCGACCTCTAGCTCTCCTGAACACCTCTAACTCCATCCTAGCTAATGCTTAATAATATGTTACAAAACTTGTACATGAACAAAACATACGAGGATTACAAATACAACGGCTGAAAATTGAATCTCATGAAACGTTGATACCTTCACTAAGACATAGCCAATGTATTCAATGGTGTCTTTTGGCACAACATAATATTTGAGATTGAATTTGTTGTCTTAAGACATTACTTAAATATATATCAAGAGACAAACCCGATCGAGTTGAAAAGATAAATAGAAAATGAGCATCATTTCAATTTGTGAATTATTGGCACTTTTGTTCAAATTAAGATCATTCACCCACCAGAAGTAGTTTCCAAAGCTGGATATCAAAGTCGAGGGAGTGGCATTTGGATTAGTGGGATAAAGAACTGGTACTAGAAGTGATAGGGGTATAATGTTAATATCGGCTTTTTTTTTTGGTCGAAAGTTATCGACATTTTAACATGCATATTGTTTCAAAAAAAAAAAAAAATCCGTTTTTGTCATTGAACTAAAAAATCATGACACTTTTACCTGATGTCCACATATTCATAATATAATAAGGTAAGATTCATATAAATGATTGTACATATATATGCTCATAATTTAGTAATGTAAGGTTCGTGTTTTAGTAGGTCAGGTTCGGACGTTCGGTAATATACATTTCATATACAAGTTGCACATATTCACAAGTTAGAAATCAGAACTACTATGTGCTCAAAAAAAATAAAAAAAAATCAGAACTACAAGGTTCATGTTTTATAGTCTCATGTTTTTACTCAATTATGAACGTGAAAAATGCTTAAGAAAGTTCAAAAACAGTAGAAACATTTACTTGTTTTTTCCATTGCACTCAAAAAGAAGACATTTTACTAGATGTTAATATATTTGATGTGGATGTTTATATTTAATCATCCAATAATTTGTATGTATGTATAGTGTTCACTGGTCAGTAAGCTGATACGCCAAGTGCGTTGACGCTAGAGTATTATTTAACTTGTATAAAAACACTTAGAAAAGTTCAAAAAAGGTCAATTATTTTATTTTGCGTACAACCAAGGATCCGTGAGTTCCACGCCTAGCTTCACACTGTAAGGGCAACTGGCGTTCGATCGACTTTGAACAAGCCAAACGATCAAGATCCATTCCTAGTTTCAAGACAAGAGCAATTTGCATTTGATCCACTAGTTCAAAGTAGATGATGAAATCAAGCAAGGGAACAAAGCCCGCTTGAAAATTAAGATGTGTATACACTAGGGGAGATCTTGTAAATTTTGGCATAGATATATAAGGTGCTGTATAGAAGAAATGAACAGGTCCAGACGACCTACAAAATCAATGCCAATGAGAAATAATAAAACCAAATCAAATGATACCATCTTAGGTGATTTAGTTTCCAAATGCAGCCTGGTCTAAGCCGATCGATCTGCATGAGAAGCCTGACTCGAGATGGATCCGCAAATCTCATGGAGAAGGATCTGCCAAGATTGTCGGGCTCTTCTTCATCCCACAGCTTCCCGTCATCGAAATTCTGAGCATAACTCTGCTCGTCGTAATGGCTTCGATTCTGGTGCCACCGACGACCAAAGATCCTGCTCATCAGCCCCTCCCACGCCGCCCTCCACCACGTCAGCCTAGCTGGACCCTCGAACCGGGCGTCGGGCCCCCCCAGCCGGATCGAATCCTCGCCGGAGCAGCTCATTACTCCCAGCATAGTGCTCATATGGTGGGGAGGAGTGGGTTTAATAATATATATATACACACATCGGTTTGAGATTGACTTAAGACACATGCACGCATATGTAAGAGGGGGAGAAACGTAACGGTCATGTTTGACTATCTGCCCACGTTGACTTGCATGGTTAATTATGGTGCAAATATACGTTTAATTTCCTGGTTTAATGCTTAGTTAAAGTGGAACCCTGGTTGTTGGTTTTGCAAGTATTAGTGTAATAGATGGGTATATTATATGTTTGACTTTTTTTTCCTATTGCAATCTATATTTAATTCAGTACAAACTAACCTTAACTGTTAGCAAAGGTAGTAAACATGTGAAGACGCATGTCACGCATGGAAATTAAGGAAGTCAAATTTGATGTTATTATAATTGTTCAAACACAGAGTAAAACGTAACAATTCCATTTCAAACAGAAGAGTAGGAAAAGAGGAGTTGTCACGTTCGATTGTGCTATTGTTTTCGCATTAGAAAGTAATCAAACGTAAGACGCTTGGGCATGATAAGAGAATTTGCCAAAGCCTGAGAGCTACAAAATGGGAAAATAATTAAATAAAAAATGCGACACACCATCGGAGATCACCTTAGTTACAGTTACAGGGGCACAAACCTGAATTTGCATTTTTCAATCAAGAGTGAAAAATACTGCAGACCATCATCTGAAGCCACATTCATGCCGCAAAGGATGTCGTATGGCTTCCAGAAACCGGGTCGCCTTGTTTAACTGGGAGCTGCGGAAACCATCCTGGTGGCTAGCTCCATTTATCATCATTTTGAGGATAACAAGAAGATCCAATAGCCTCCTTTTATGCTGAGGATAAGGATATCAGACATACCCTCAGCAGCCTTTAGCTTCTCCCCGAATGTAAGACCACAGGGCCCGTCAGAGCTGAGAGAGTCTGGGGCATTGACATTCCTCCAGACACCACGATTTCTGCAAATCAAATGTAATAATATCAAGACGGTCACAACTATCAAACTGTTGGGAGGGACAAACTGTTGTTAAAGTCCAACATAAATGCATTAAAGTCTTCCTAAAAATGATATAAGCTAAAGCAGCATAAGTTACCAAGTCACTCACCAATTCCTTCTCGGACTGAGAGATTTGGTCTTATAACTTCCTTAGAGTTGATTAGGAAAACGTCACCGATATATAGATGGTTGGTTGGAACATAAACACAGCAGAGATCCTCATCCCCAGAATAGTTCTGCATATGCAAAGTGAAGAGAAAAAATGATCAGAGAGGTTTTTTTTCTAAAAACAAATCTTAAATTCGACCAAGCTTGCAAACCAGATAGCACATCAAACAACTACCCACAAAATCGAATCTTGATTACAAATATTGTCAAGTATAAATGCTAAAATCAAGTAGTCGAAAGACTTGTTTAAGACACGGACAAACAAACAAGAATAAATCAAGTATACTCCAGCTGAAGAAATAAATTCTTCTTCATATACCTGCAGGGTAACAGATGAAGTGATAAAACCAAATGCATATTCACCAATTCGAGGATGTCTGATTATGGCTACTTCCTTGAAAGCTTGAGTATTCTGATCTGTACGAGTTAAAAGTATAACACGTCTGGGTGTTAGTTTCCTGGTCTTGATGTGACAACTTAAAAGAGGGATTTGGTGGGGAGTTTACCTGGCGATATGGCAGAGCTTATTTGCTTTGAGGCATTATAGATATGTCGAACAAAGGGCATCCTCTTGATAAACCATTCACCAAGGCTCAAAACTGAAGCACCCAACCATGAAGACATGAACACCCCAACCAAAAATATAAACGTTATCGATGTTACGAATCCAAGACCTGAGGACAGATTCAACATAACACTAATAGAATTATATTTCAATAAGGGTGTGTTCTGATTGATATTATTATGCACTATATTGCATTCAACTTTAGCTATTAATGCATGATTGGTGCTAATCCAACTAGACAATAAGATCCGAAATTCTCTTTAAAAAATCAAACATATTTTCCGCTCACCAAAAATATCAATTCCCAGCTGAGCATAGATTGGAGAAAAGAATCCATCCACCACGTGTATAAACCACCATGTAATATAGAAGGTGATAGCTATCGGAAAAAGGATGACACTGCAAGAGAAATATTTATAAGAATGAGGAAACATAGATGCTACGAGAACAACTTGCATATGATTACATATGAGAAAAATGACTAACAAAACATAATTATACAGATGCTAGTAGCTATATTTTATCCATGGTGATGTTGCAAGAGAAAAGTATTTTTTATTCGTAGAATATCTTCTCCAGTGTAGCAAAAGATAGATCAACTACTACCCACTCGTGCATGACTATCAGAAGTGAATACTTAATGTGATTTAAGAAACAAATTAAGATAAAAGAAGGTAAGGCCTTGGCTAATTTACCTTTCTTTTAGCTCATTTCTATTCCAAATATAAGGATATCAACAAGAATCGAGACTACTAGAAAACAATTGATACAACTCACAGCACGTGACTCGTATGATAACTGAAACAAGTAAGATCTCAAGACCCAACTCTTTAGATTTTTTCTTCTATTGTTAAGAAGTCCCTTACAAACACCAAAAGCTACCGAAAATCCTATTTAATCATTCAAGAATAGATCAGTATTGTGATTTTTGAGCAACAATGGTGGATACGAATGTGCCAATGGAGAACTAGTAATTTAGTGGATTTGGAACAAAAGAAGATAAAGTACTTACCATCCTGTCATAAACTTCTTGGAAGTCCAGCTCCTGATAACTTTGTAACAGGTCTACATGAGAAGGGAAAACAACAACTTTGAGTATGCTTTTAAACTGTTGTTAACCTAAGCAGCCAATGCAACATCGACCCAGAAGTGCAGTCCAAAGGCTCGTGAATGAATGTGAATATAAGGCCAAAGTACAGGAAATTATAAAATTTGAAAAGCCAGCATCCCCTACATAATAATCTCTGTTATCCCTAGCTGGAGCTGGCAACAAAACCAGCATTGATTAAAGAATAGGACAAAGTGCAGTAGAAAGCTCATTCAGTGTAGAGCTCTATCATCAGCTACAAGTATGCAAACATGCAATCAGGATTCCGAGAGTTGCAGCTACATTACATGATCATATTCATACTGTGCACCAATGTTACTTTATGCACTTAGAAACTTCTCCTTCCTTCATAGCTTGTGTCTAGTCCACATCCATCTATAGAATTTGAACCTTTTTTATATAAACATAAACCTCCTACCGACTCAATGAACCCCATCAATGGATATTTTTTTGTGTTTACTTACTAAGGCAGAAAGCACAACTGCCAAATAAATCCAAATCTAAAGTATCACAATTTTGCAAACCAGCAAGCTAATATTCAATTGAACAAGCCGTCAAATTTCGCTTCGAACATCCCTCAATTAGCCCCAAACAAAAGAAAAATCACACGCAATACACAAATCTTGACAGATTAATCACAATATACAAGACAAATATTATGATTAGAATCCAAGAATTGAACAAAAACAACAACAATAATAATGATTTACAATTGCAAGGGCACCAAATCCCTCAAGAAGAAGAAGAAGAAGAAGAAGAAGAAGAAGAAGAGCGTAAATCGAAGAAGAAATGACAGACCTCGCGGCCGGCGTGGTGGGAGGAAGGGACTGAAGGTGAGGGCTTAGATGTGACATCATTGTCTAGGTCTAGGTCATGGATAGAGGAGCCTGCTACAGGAAGGAGAAGCTCGCGATCTCTCTCCACGCTACTATTCATTACCGTAATACTCGATTTGTCGTCGCCCATATACAAACTTGTTGCCTAAACCCACACACTCCGATAGGGCGCCAATCGGTCGACGTAATACCCGATTCAGAGACGGCCAAACCAATCCTTTAGCCTGATACTTCATACTAATTCGCTATTGACCAAATTAATTCAAGCTGCCCAAAAGTGTTGAAAGGAGATCCACGACGATAAAGTAAAGATTCAATGCATGCAAGGCAAGCATGGATGGAGTGTAAGTGTAACCAAAATGTGCATAAAATGTCTTTAAAATTACATAAAAATAAGTATAAATCACTCGTACCATGTACGATGTAAATACAAATCCGAATTAACCGATTCGAGAGAGAATCTTGACATGAATCCGTTTTTAAATCAAAAATATGTAGCAATAAATATATACCTAATTGGTTATTTTTAAGCAAATGTATAAAATTAGGTAAATAGCAAAAAAAACCCAACTACTTTCTCACCCCACTAGTTAACAGAAGTTGACCGGCGTTGATTGACCGTTGATCGACCGTTGATTGTCATCACTCAACGATTGTCATCACTGTCATCACTCAAAAATTATCACTCTATCATTCGATTTACTATCATCACTCTATCACTCCTATAGAATTTAGTGAAACTAATGAAATTTGATAAAACTCGTTTTTTTTTATCAATGACAGTGATGACGCTCCTATATCATTACGAATGTTATCAAAAAGTCTCATTAACAATTAGTCATCACCAATGTTATCAAAGGATCTTCATGATAACACCTAATTGTCATCACAAGTGACAATATTCAGCAAATAACTAGAAGATTATAGTAATTACACCGAATAAGTATAGCTAAAACAAGACTTATACACAGAACTCCAAATTATCATCACAAGTGGCAATATATGTCATCACCAATGTTATCAAAGGATCTTCTAGATAACACCTAATTGTCATCACAAGTGACAATATTTAGCAAATAACTAGAAGACTATAGTATTTATACCGAATAAGTATAGTTAAAACAAGACTTATGCACACAACTTCAAATTATCATCACAAGTAACAATATATGTCATCACAAGTGACTATATATATGTCAAATATATAAACAAGAAAAGCCATTCAATCAATGAAAACAAGGTGATCCAAAATTAATTATTCTATCATCACAAGTGACAATTTATTATTCCGTCCACTCAAGTGACAATTAATTAATTATTCTGTCCACTCAAAAACAATATGATCCAAAGTTACAATCAATGAAAAACTACATATCCAGTCTCTTTTGTCGATCCATATAGCACAGACAAAAGTAATGTTTCAACTAGATTAGATCCAAATCAGATCTACACGGATCTCTATCCAATTGTGATTCAAATTGTGAAGAAAAGGGAACTACGCCTTTTGATTGAACAAAGCATTGCCGGATATCAACAAAAACGACAGATAAACCAACAAAAGAAGAAAGGAGGAGGAAAGAGTTCGCGAACAAAAGTAGAAGAACTAAGCTTAATTGGAAAGGGCAGGTCACGAGAGGGCTTCGTAGAGTGCAATGCCGGAGAAAGGAGGGGCAGATTGGAGGAGGAGAAGTCATTGTTGAAGGGGCTGGCGTTGTCCGCGTGAGCGTTGTTGTTGTCGTCGTCATCGTCGGCGGTCGTGCGGGAAGCCATGGCCTGAGCATGGAGCCTCACCAAAATCTGCATAAAATGTCTCCAAAATTACATAAAACTAGTATAAATCACGTACCATGTACAATGTAAATATAAATCCGAATTAACCGATTCGAGAGCGAATCTTGACACGAATCCGTTTTTAACTCGAAAATTTGTAATCCAAAACCGATAGACCCGAGTCCGAACCTATTAACCTATATATGTAATTTTATTAGTAAAACATTAATTTTAAAAAAACTCTATTCAATTTTTTATATATATATATATTATTATTAATATATTATTGACACATGTGAAAGTTTTTTTCAATATTCTTCAAAATTTAATAATGACAAAATCATATACTAATTAATAAGGAAAAATTGTTAAGATATCGAAAAAATCACGTAGATTTTTTATTCATATAAGAATATAATGTTAAAAAATCATGTTAGGGAAAAATCTTAAGATATCAAGTAAACATAAGGAAATTGGATAATATATCTAGTAGATATATGGGTTATTTTTAGAAAATATAATGTAAAAGATAAAATTATTATTTTATTCAGACTTGATGATGTGGTGTAAATTTTAACAAATACTTGGGTTCTGCTTTATACTGTATTATAATATATAATTATTTTATTCAGACTTGATGAACTTAAAATTAAGTTACCTACATATCATCTCGTGGTTATTAAGGAATCAAAACCCATGTAGTTCTCTTACTTTTCGATGTGAAACCCCATTTACCATCTACGATGATTGATCACCATCAGAGGTGCTTTGTGTAGCCAAGGAAACACTTTGGGTATCTTCAAAGCCATCCGACGAAGAATCCGTGTAATTCATCTTTTGTTCACAAATTTTCGACCTCTTCCAATCACATACGCACACTTGGACTTCCAAAACTTGAGGTTGTAATTAAGCTCGATCTCTTTGCATGTAGAATGTGTCCACCTTCACTAAATGTTTTCTCTACGGATACACGGTCCTAAACTAAGTTGGGAAAGTCTTCTTGTGTGCTTTCCACGAAGCATATCAAATTTATCTTCAATAAACTCAAAATGAGATGTCAAATAAGTTTCAAACTCCATATTGGAGCTCGAAAGTCTCGATTTCTTAGTAAGAGTTTGTAAAATATTAGCCCCCGATTTCTTTCCTTGTCTCAAATTTGAAGAGGATGAAGATTGAGGGGTTAATGCAGAAGAAGAACTAACACTTCAATCATATTCGGTAATCCTCAATTAATCTTCTAAATCGAGAGACCATATCTCTTACATTAATTTCCACATCATCTTGCAACTCCATTCCTTCATAATAATTTCTTAAAAGCATTTTTAAACCATATAACTTAAATCTAAGATCAAACACACAAGCAACAAGAAAAATATTGGGACATTTGTAATAATTCAACCATTTTGATTTCATGGCATTAGTAGCAGCACAAACTTTGGGGAATTTACAACCTTCACAAAATGCACCCACCACATTCAAGGCTTCGAAACAAAAAACAAATAGCACAAGATTTATAAAAATGAATAATAGTTAATGTTACATCTTGAAAATTCTGTAAAGCCTCTAGAATCATATAAAAATACTCCCAAACAATAATGGGACTATCGGGAAAATATTGAGCAGCAGAAAAAGTTAAAATATCTTTGTAAGGCATACAAGCATGGAGTATTTTCTAAGTAGAGTTTCAATGATGACATATTTCTTTTGGAAAGGTTTAAGGTCTAACACCCTTTAGGCTAAGCCTTCCACTCTTGGGTGGTTTGGTTTCTAGCCCACATACGATTAACAACATATCTGATAGGTTGAAATAATTGCGACATACTAACTAAACCATTTTTCACTCATGAGTTCAAAATTGAAGCTGTGAATTTAATGTTGTTGTGAGATTTGATTGTTCTTGATAATCCTTGACTAGATCAATCTCTCCATGCTTAGTTAATTAATTTCATCATATGATTTTACTAGCTTGATCATCTAATAGAATTGCTAGGTTGAATTATAACTAGATCACTTTAATTATAGGTTGGAGTTAATTTTTCAAAGCTAGAACCTTTAATCAACCTAGGGTCGATCAGACTACTTAATTAGAGAGAGATTTCAATTTCAAATTGTATGAATGTTTGATTGCTTTACACCAGTGTTTCTATTGATACTTGGTTTTCATTGTTGTCAGATTGAATCTAGAAGGTCTCATAAGTTATTTGATAATTAGGGTTATTAAGTATTGATCGAGTTGATAACTAGAATTGAAGTTTGAATGAATTATCTTATGAAGTTGGGGTGTTAAGCGTTGCATAATAGATTACTAAGCATGAAAAGAAAAATATGATAATCGATGATCAACAATTATATATGTTCACGATGAATTTCAATTGGTTGATCTTTCTCGTCATATTTAATAACTCAATGTTGCTTTCTTTTGTTTATTGATTTAGTAGATAGTTAAAATTCAATCCAAATCCTCCTTTTAATTGGTAAAATAATAATAAACATAAAAACCACGAGTCTCTGTGAGATCTGCTCTTACTTCCCTACTACATTAGTTGGGTAGTTTGGATTATTTTGCTCAGTCAAGGGCAACTAAATACTGCTATCAACAAACGTTCAACAAAGGTAGCCATATCTTATACATAAAGAGATCCAACTTGAAGCCTGAGTCTTTGGAAGCTCAAGTTTGTGCGAACAATTGGAAGAGGGCGGATCTTAGAAAATAAACTATGGATTACAAGGAGGTTGGTTTCGATGACGATAATACGACTATGACAAGCCACACCACCTTCGTCAGTTCCGAAGATTTGAGTTAGAGGTAGGTGGGGTTTGGTATTGAAGGTAAATGAATATGATGACTTTGATTCCTCTATAACCCCAAGAGGATACGTAGGCATCTCAGTTTTATTATTTACCATCCCTCTAATTACACAATTACATTGTTTGGCATTTTATAACTAACAATTATCCACAAAGTTAGCCATTAGAATGGAGACCCAATGGCTAGTTGACCGCGATTGAGGTTTAAAAGACACGATCACGGGTTACCTTTGGAGGGAAATCACGGTCATGGTTTTAACGTAACTTTGCAGATTCAAAGTCATCGTAGTTTAGGTACCTTCATTACCAAAACCACTTATCTTGCGGAATTAAACCATTCATGATCTTATCAAATGTCCATAACTTACAATTTGTTTAATTCACATGGTTTCTTTCTATAAATACATACATAATATCCATCAAATGAATTGTTGTATTCTAATCTCTTAATGTTGTACTCTTTGTTTATATGGTCCAACTTAATAGTCCAATAATTGTAATAAGTTCACATGGCATTTGAAGTTTAAAAAACAAATCAAAATACAAAATTAAAGAGAAACTCCCTACTTTACTTAAGATTTTCACGTCGTATATTACCATTATTTTAAAATTTTGGAAACCAACTATAGAAAGTTTTTACTTTTTTCACTTGTATTATTTTATATGTCTATTAAATTATTATTTTCTTTATTTTATTTTTCATTGATTTCACAAACATGTGTTGGATTTGAACCCGCTTCTTTGTGCAATTGCACGATGCTCTACAATTTAAGCCAATACGTTTAGAGTAGAGGTGTCAAAAGGGTCGGTTCGGGTGGGTTTGTGTTTGGTTTTTTTGGGTTAGATTTTTTTGGGTTCGGGTTGAGTGCGGGTTCAAGTCAATCGGGTTGGAGTTTAAGTCGGGTTGGGTTTTGACTAGTTATTATGCGGATTTGGGTCGACCTAACAGGTCAAAATTTTGAATTCTTGATGATTATTAATATACTATTATGAATAAATAATAATACTTAATATTAAAATATTATTTTTAATATTTTTAATAATAAAATATATCATAATCATAATAGAAAATATATTTATTCTACATATATAAAAAAATCGGGTCGGGTTCGATATTTTTCTTTGGTTGCAACTATTCTAGTCGGGTTTTAACCCTAACATTTTCGGGTCTTTTTTTAGCAATTTGTGCCCCTAAAAGAGTTTGTAATAGCAACCATACCCAAGGTTTAAAAAATTGGCACCAATGCCCCAAATCTCAAATTACATACTTTTTTTAAAGGAATTAATAGTTTTTTCCATTTAGAAATTAATTAGAAATAAAATAAAATAACAAAAAAAAAGCTTAGGAGAATCGGTCACTAACGACGAGGAGGTAGAGAACAATAATTTGTATGTAGATGCAGCAAAGGCAGCGGAATCGTGGAGATGAGCAGCTGTTCCGCTTTAGACTGTTGCGGATCCAGTCAGTAAGGTTTTGCGGCGGCGGCCAAAATGGGCCCTAAATCCCCGGGCTTAACGACATCTTCTGAGCAACACCGCTGCCGCTATCGACTTCATCTACAACTACGCAAGATCTTTTCCAAGGAAGATCCTCGGGCAAGCGTTGAATGCCACGAACCGATACGAATCCGGCACCTCCACCCTCTTCCCGTCGTTAGAGATCCACCTCTCCGGCCGGAGCACCGTACAATCCTCCCCCGAAATAAACTTCATCCTCCTAAAGGAGTAGATCGAGTATGTGATCGCCGACCCCACCGACACGAAAGTCCCGTCCGACAAGAAGTCGGCGGTGGCCACGTACTCTGTTGAAGCCTTAGCAAGCTGCTCGACACTCTAATCTGCCAGAGCTAAGAAGCAAAAGTCGTGGGGCTAGAGATGACGTGGCGACCACTCATTAGTTCTCCTTTGTGTCATGTTTTTAAGCCAGTTTTGCAGCATGATAAATAGCTTTTCTTCTTGTTTTATAAAATTGAGAAAACTTGTTATTTTCCTTCCTGTATCTCATCATTACAGAGCAAGATATTTTCTTGGTTGAGAGGTTTCCTGCCGGTGAATCAATCATCAATTTTCTTCTCGTTTCTCCTTGATTTGTTTGAGATTGAATCCTTTCCGCTTGATTTTTTTTTGATATATGGACGGAACTCTGCCTTCAGGTAAATAGTCACCGGTGGCTGCGGGTGCGGGGTTTACAGGAAGTTCTATCAACTTTAAGGAAAGATAGATATCTTAATGAATGATTAGGGTATATGGCATTTGGAAAATGCCATATAGCCTATAGAAGCCACACGGCTCCAATATTGCACGGATGGCATGGAAGCTGGCAAATAAATACGGCCGACATGCGCCTCCATCGTCATAACCGCTTTCCGCGCACTCCCGGCGAGAGAAACCGGGCGATTTCCGGCGAATTTCCGGCGTTTTCCTGCGTGATTCTAAAGCTGCAAACGCGAGCCTCAATTGTCACCTGCGATTTCGTGCGCCGGATCGATCGAGAGCGACTGTCACTTGCGATTTCGTGCGCGTGATCGATCGAGAGCTACTGTCACCTCAAATCCGCGAGCATTGTCACTGTCGACTACAATTTTGTCGACTACAAGTGATCGAGCAGAGGATTGTCACTGCAAAATCTCTACGCGCGATCGAGCCTGCAATCCTCCAAACTGTCACTTTCGATTTCGAGCAAAAGGTGACACTTTTGCCTTCAAAATCTAATAGTCACTACAGATTATGATGGTAGATGACAATTAAAGTGAGAATTTTCGTAATTACAGTGAGCAAAATCCCTGCGCGAGATCGAGCCACAATCCTCTAAACTGTCACTTGCGATTTCTACCGACAAGCAGAGGATTCGAGCAATAGGTGACACTTTTTCCTTCAAAATCTAATAGTCACTGTACATTATGATGGTAGATGACAATTACACTGAGAATTTTCGAAATTACTGGAAGTTCTCAATGAGAAGTGACAATCGAGTAATGACAGATTGAGAATCTAGTGACAATTGATGATAAATGTTCATAGAGAAGACGTAATTGAGAATCTAGTGTTGATAGAGGTGACAAAAGATGATAACTGCTCATAGGGAAGGCAGAATTGAGAATCTGGTGACAGTATTTACATGACAATTTCGACAGAATTGTGAATCTAGTGACAATATATACATGTTAGTGATAGTGTAGAGGCAATTTCAATTTCTAGTGACAATATTTACATGATAATTATGGCTTTTCTCTCTGATCAATGACAGTATGGACCTTGTAATTGTACCTATTTGCTTTGGAGGGGGATGGAAGACACAAAATAACGAATGCAAGTATATTGGTGGAGATGTCACTACAAAGGCATTTGTCTTGGAAGAGAGGTTCAATCTTGAGAGCTTAAAGGAGAAGATTGTTGAAAGATTTAAACTGCCAACACAACCAACTGATATCTATCTTTCACATCTACATCCTTCAAAGAAGCTGCCTACTCCATTCACTATTGAAAGTGATGACGATCTTCAATCATTCTACCTAATTAGCAGCACCCCTAAGGTTGATTGGGGGTTGACAGTATATGTCATTACATATAGTAGGAGAAAAGGGAAAGAGCCAGCAATCCCTAGTACTCAAATTGTGAAACCACCATCAACTGTCACTAGCAGCTATCTACTACCTTCAAATGACAGAAGCTCAAACCAACCTCTAGTGATTTCGGAAGTCAATGATGCACCTCCAAACTCATCAGATGAAGGCAATCCACTTGCAATTGAGTATCCACCAGATCAACAATATGTACAAGTTGGGCAAATGTACCAAAGCAAAGAAGAACTCAAGACAACAATGTATAATCATGCAATGAAACAGAGTTATTGCTTCAAAGTCAACAGGTCAAGGTCAGACTACTACTCACTGAAATGTGTAGATGACAGTTGTGAGTGGAAAATGGTAGCTACAAGGTTGAAAGGACTCACTTATTTTGAGGTTAAGAAATTCAATGACACACATACATGCCCCTTTGAAGTGAGGAGATGTACAAGACATATTCAACCATCTTATCAACATATAGGAGAGAAAATTAAACTGAGGTAATTTGACTACTTGTTTTTCCTCTCATTTCATTGTGAATTGTCATCACTACTGTTTTATATATGTTAACACCAACGTTTCTGTACAAACTGTCATCTCAGGTTTGAAGGTGTGGCCAAAGGCCCAAATCCAAAAATGATCCAAAATGATGTTAGGAATGAAATGCTGCAGTCCATTAGTTACTATAAAGCTTGAAGAGCTCAGCAGTGGGCACATGCATTAAATAGAGGCACACCTGAACAGAATTATGCAAATCTTCCATCTTATTGCCATGTGCTCATGCAAGCTAACCCTGGTACATACACATTTCTACAAACTGATGCCAACAACAAATTCAAGTATGTCTTCGTTGCACTTGGACCATCAATCAGCGGATATCAACATATGAGAAAGGTTAATACATATTGTCACTTGTTTACTTGAAACCTTAACAGAAACTTAGTATTGTCACTTTTGGCATTGTAACCTTAACAGAAAACTGAATATTGTCACTTTTGACATTGTCACTATTCTTACTGTCACTGTGTAATTGTCACCTTTTGAACACAACAATACAATTTTGTCATTAGTTTATATATTGTCACGTTTTTAACAGGTTATACAAGTAGATGGCACTCATCTACATAATAGCTATATGGGTGTTTAAATAACTGCCTCAGCACAAGACGCAAACCATCAAATCTATCCTCTTGCTTATGCTGTTGTAGACTCTGAAAATGACAGATCTTGGAGATGGTTTTTTGAGCAACTACTTGTTGTTATTCCATGCTCTAGTGATTTAGTATTTGTCTCAGACCGTCACTTGAGCATAGGTAAATCAGTTGAGTCTATCTTTCCCTGTGCAAAGCATGTAATTTGCACAAGGCATTTGAAGGGAAATTTGAAGAATAGATTCAAGCAAAAAGGAATTGTGAGGTTGTTTAGCCAAGCTGCAGACTCCTACACCATTTCAGATTTCAACAAATACTTCCAAGACATTTGCACAGCAAATGCACAGATAGGTGAGTATCTAAGAGAAGTGTCACTTGAAAAGTGGTCAAGAGCATGCTTCAGTGGTGACAGATACAACATCATGACAACAAACAACTCAGAAAGCGTCAATGGTGTTTTGAAAGAAGCAAGACAATTCCCCATTACTGCTCTCTTGGAGTTCATAAGGTGTCTGTTGTCCAGATGGTTTGCTGAGAGAAAAGTTGTGATAGAAGAACACCTAAATTAGATACCACCTAACATCAATAACATTTTGGAAGAAAGGTGCAAAAAATTTATGGTGTTAGAATGTTGAACAAAACTGAGTTTGAGGTGTTTAGTGGTGGGTTTTGTGCTGTGGTTGATCTAGCACAAAGGAAATGCACTTGCAGAATGTTTGATCTGGACAAGATGCCATGCGTTCATGCAATGGCTGCAATTCAACAAATGAAGTACCCTGTGAGAAGCTTCATCAGTGACTACTACCAATTCCAGGCTTGGTGTTTGGCTTATGAAGAGACAATTTATCCATTACCAAACAAATCTGAGTGGAATGTGCCAGACCATATAAACATGATAGTGTGTAATCCCCCAAATGTGAGAAGGAAGGTTGGACGGCCAAAGAGAAATAGAATTCCCTCCATAGGCGAGTTTAGAGGGAAGAAGAAGAGGAAGATTAAAATGACAGAAGGAGCATCAAGTAGCACTGCAATCGTCAAGAAATAGCATTCATATATCATCATTGTCACTTGTTGAACTTGACTCTTAAAACTGTCACTTTTTGGTTTATTGCTATGTCAATGTAAGTTTTCATATGTCACTTGTTGAACATATATCATCAATTTCAGCACTATCATTGATTCTTGATATATCATCACTTGTACGTATTGTATTGCTATATCAATGTCACCACTTAGTTTGAAAATATATGAAAACTGTCACTTCGAAATAGTAACTTCGATTGTTTGTTAAGAGATGTGCCATCTCACTCTTTGTTATATTTTGTACAACATATGTCATTTATTGGGACTGTGTTCACTTGATCACTTTTTGGATAAAATCGTCACTTGATCATGTTGCTTATAAACTGTCACTACAATTGGGACTGTGTTCACTTAATTGTGTGTTGATTGATATTATCAATTGGAACACACCATAGTTGTAACATAATGCCTTAAACTGTCATCATTGTTATCTACCAATTGTCACAAAACCAAAATCAGTTGGAGATTTTGTTTAACATAATGCTTTAATCTGTCACTACTTAAACTGTCACTACACAAATACATACATACGATTCAAGGGTCCCAGATCCAAGTGCCTTAAACTGACACAAATTAGTTCAACATGTCATTACAATTTCATAACTACTAAGTTTAACAAGACAAAGATCAATTGCCATTTTTGGAATCAGGCAAAGGCTCCCAAATCCAAGTGCTGTTAAAAAGATCAATTGCCATTTTCTCCCGAAGTGCAGCCATGTGCTGATAATCGACATTGTCCAAGGTGTCACCTAATGCAAATGCCTCAATGTACTTGATAGCATAGACACCACAATTACCACCTCTGCAAAACAAGTAAAAATGAAAAAAGTCAGGACTGAAACATGAATCTTGACAAAACAAAGCATAACAATGTAAAACAACACATACCTCTCCCCCTTTTCATCTTGACAGACATTGTCATCCTTGGACCATGTGAAATCAGCATCTAAATTGCTCAATCTCTTAAAGAATCCAGATGCCTTCATCCACACGGGAAGCACTTTGCAAAAAGGACTTACAACACTGTCAATCTTATCCTCATCATACAACTCTCGAAGACAGTCAAAGACAGTTATATACTTCGCAACAAGGTCAATTTGCAAAGTAATCCAGTGCTCAATGTCAATGTTCACTGGAGTGAATACCTTCGTTACATCTGTGCGGTACCATGACTTACCATACAGCTCAGGATTAAAGCCATGAAAGTAATCAAACTTTATGCTTGACACTTCTTCTTTGTTCACAACGTAACGTTGGACACTTTCAGCATTAGATTCCTTGTACCACACCCAATCCATGACAACTACATCCTTGTACACCTCGGCCTTCTCACTTATAAGCATCCTGATGTGATACATTGCCTCACAAAGGTGCTGCACAAAAGAATATAAGAACAATGACACTTTTAAACATAAAACTGTCACTTGAATAAAACACTTTATATCAAAACTGTCACTTGAACACTGTCACTTACCTCATCCCCAAGCCAAAGACTGTTTGTTTTAAGTAATCTAAAGAAAGTCCTATTAAGAAGTTGATCAGACCCTTGAATACTATCATCTGATTTCCTACAAAACCAGGGAAATTGTATATATATGTCACTCACAATCAAAATATAAGAACAATGACACTTATCACCATAAAACTATCACTTGTATAGAATAATCAATCAACTGACATACCGTTTGTTAAACCATCGATAGAAGGGCATACGGTCTTCATCACTATAAAAGGAGTACTTTGGACGAATAGGCATTTTGGGAGGCTTCACCTTCTTCTGCTTCTTCGGCTTCTTCTTCCCAACGGTGTATGGCGTGTGAGTCATAGGGCCTCCCTTCCTCAGCCTAGCAGATTTCCTTACACAACCGAGATCTGGAACACCCGTCTCCAGAGTACGGTTGTGCATGTCAAACTCCACAGTCCCTTCATCATTAGCTTCTCCTCCAGCTTCTTCTTTGTCGCTTCTGTCACTTTCTCCAATGCCCTTAGCACCACCTTGTTCACCTTGTTCTGGAATACCCTCCTCGGTTTCACCTAGTTCTGTCCCACCTTCTTCAGTGCCCTGGGTAGTAGCTTCTGTTGCACCAGAATCATCCACAATATAATCTTCGGATTCTTTGTCTCCCTCCTCAACAGCAAGAACTCCATCTTCAACACATCCAACATCATCATTTTGAACTTCATCCAAATACGCAAATAAATGACCATGCTCAATCATTTGAGAACAATTATCCCTAATGTCTCTTAAAATATCACCAATCTCAAAATCTAATTCAGCACGTAATAGAGCTAAGAAAGTGGAACCAGACTCACCTGAAGGCACCTTTGTAACAGAATCGTTTGTTCTCTCATCTTCCTTCATCAAAACTTCATTCACCTTTCCTGTTTCATCACCAACCTTCACAACAACATCATCAGTGGAGAGCTTCATCGACTCAATCCCTTTGCAATCACTCAAATTGATTGGAACTTCTGGCTGAACTGTCACAACAACATCATCTTCATCATCAGAATCTGAACCAGCCTACATTCTCCTTTGAAATGAATCAACCTTATTCCACAGCCTTGTCTGAGTCATGTCAGTCCGTGCAACCTTGTTCTCTAGATTTTTCATTGACCTTGTCATATCATTGCTCAAGATGTTGAAACCATTGTACAAGTCGTTGACAGTGGAAACAAGCCTCTTAGCCCAAGCAGGCTCTCCACCTTCATCACCCTTCGCAACATAGAGTATCCTTGACCTGACTCAGAATCTGAGCAGCTTCAACTTGATCATCACCATGAACATCTTCTCGAACTAGTTCGGGAGCTGCTTCTGTCACTGGCTCTATCACTGGCTCTGTCACTAGAGCTGGCCTCTTGAACTTTTCAAGAATAGCTGGCACAGGATTGACTGAAGAGGTTGGTTTCTTAGGGCTCCTTGGCAGCTGCAATCTCTTACTCTGTCTCCTAGGAGATTCAAGAATAGCTGGCACAGGATTGACTGAAGACGTTGGTTTATTAGGGCTCCTTGCCTGCTGCAATCTCTCACTCTGTCTCCTAGGAGATTCAACAACAGTTTTCTTCTTCTTCGAAGGAGCAGAAACTCTGACATCACTTTTAGAAGCCTGCGCCTTCCTCTTCACACCAGCATTCACTTTGTCACTTTGCTTTGCCTTCCCCTTGTCAACAGTTGGAACCCGAGGAGAAATAACAAAGTCAGCCATCTCATCGTCAGTGGCAGAATCTGAGTCCTCTTTACGAATGTCCTTCATTTTCTGGCTTGAAATGATCCTTTTGATGAGTTCATCAAAAATAGGATCTCTAGCCTCATCAGGGTAATCACAATAGATAAACTCTGAAAACTCAGAGTATGAGGGATGTACACACTCCTGCAGAAAACACAAAACAAATACAATAATTGTCACTTATAAGAAAACTGTCACTTGTAAAAAACTGTCACTTGTCAAAACTGTCACTAGAGACACAAATAATCGTCACTTGTCACTTACCAGTTTCTTTCTTCCAACTGCATAGATTGATTGATATCTCACAAGATTGATTCCATTGCTGCGCCACCTCAGCATATGAGGGACTTCTTTTGCACCTTCAGTAGAGAGACCACACACATCTCTTAAACCTGGAAAGCTCTCCACAATCCAAATCTGCAAACACAAAGGCAAAAAATAAAAAGTTAGACAGAAGAGCATACAAACAAAGCAATTGCATTAATTAAAATTATGAGAACATGAATTACCATAAATGCATAGGGGTATCCAAAGATAGTGCACCCAAATCTATAGTTTGGATCTTTGATCTTTTCCGGGTCACGAGAAGTACGATTAAGCTATCGTAAACTTGTAATCAGTTCATCATAAGCAACCCTTCCCCAAGAGTACTCAGTAAACACTTCCAAATCAGATGACAAGGCAATAACACTGGCATCTAGCTGTACTTTAGGACGTCTAGGCATAAGAACACCATACAAAATCAGCAAATGGGCAAGCCTAAGCTTCACATCTTCATCCTTTGTACGAGCCAACTCGGCAGATAAGTCATCATATGTCAGCCTCGGGCGTCCAAAAAAGCCTTCTTCATCAACAGAGACATCAAATGGAGGGACAATGTCACACTTCAAACCAGTAATTGCTGCGAAATCCATTAATGAAAACCTACAAACTTGTTCACCAATCCTGAACCACATCTCGTGTTTATATTTCGTTTCTAGCTCATGCATCAAAGCATAGTGAATGAGCTGGTAATGAAGTGGCACTTTCTCTTTGAAACGAATAATGTAACCAAAACAGCCTCTGCATAAAATGTTCCAATCCTCTTATGATAGGTGATCCTTCACAAAATCAATAACGCCAAAATCATGAAACATATTTGCTCTTGCATTGTACCGCTTTGATTCAGGCAACATGTACTTTAGGTTCTTCTTTTCCATGGCTTATACTGCAATTATCATCACAAAACATTCAAAATTGTGAACACAGTAAGCAAATCATCAGCTCAACACGCAGAAATGACACTTATCTACATAATTGTCACCAGAAAACACAGAGTAAGCACAAATGACTACTTAATTGTCACCACAAACCTCAAACATCACGAAATTGTCACCACAGACCTCAAACATCCACGCAATTATAAAAGTGACACAACTTAACATGAACAACCACCGAAATGTCACCACTTAACACTAACCGCAATTGGATACTAAATTGTCACCTCTTAACATAAACATCGCGAAATTGTCATCACAAACCTACTTAACACTGAACAATCAACAAAAATGTCACCACAAAAAACAGTGCTTAACCCTAGAACATGCACTAAAACTCAAAACTCAAACGAGATCTAAAACAACAACAATAGAAGAGCACAAATATGCTTCAAACGAAAATCAACAACATAAACACAAAGCTAAAACGCAAATCAACAAACACTTACTCAGGAATTTCACACATCAAAAAACGAGCAGAGAGGTGACAGAAGACAATCGCCCCACAGGAACTCAAAAAATCTTCAATGTCAACACAAATGCATGCAACTTGAGGAAGATGATAGAGCGAGAGCACGATTTCGACTCCTTGCGAGGTGGATAAACGATTAATCGGAACGATTTTGGGATTTCGTGTGAGGTCGTGGAAGTTGAGTTGAGAGGGAAGAGAAAACCGTAACGGGACGCGGGGGGATTTTCCTTCTTTTTTTTTAATTAGTTATGTTATGGATGCAAATAAGGGTGAAATGGGCCGCCCATCAAAAACGGGAAACAAAACATGCCGCCCGGCCTAAATCCTTCTATCTTAATCCATGCTATATTTTTTTTATTTTTTGTAATGATATAATTAAAGGAAAATAAAATTAGATGGAATTATTTTCTTTTAGAAATTAATTTGTTTCTTTTTTTCAACTAGAAAGAATAAAAACATTAAAGTTTTAATTGTAGATATGCCCCAAAAAACGCCCCCTTGTCATTTAACCTAAATTGGGTTGTTTTTCTTGCCCACTTTGTTAAAGGCATATGTGCTAATTAGCCAACTTTTCGGTCGGTTCGGTTGGGTTTTTCGGGCCGGATCTGATTTCGACAGCTCTAGTATAGAGATCTCAAATATTAGTACAGTTACAATCCCAATGCAAACTATAATTAATGAACAGATGTAATGGAGATTATGGAAAAAACTCCAAAATCTAATGGGTCAAAATTGGAGTTGGAATTACAATTTGATCTACAACATTTTGTGTACATATGAACAGATTCTTCACAAATGTCATATCTACCAAAGGCAACACATTTAAGTTATATGATTAATTCGAAATTTGCAAAAACATG
This sequence comes from Polygonum maritimum, assembly GCA_963924305.1. Taxonomy (NCBI): domain Eukaryota; kingdom Viridiplantae; phylum Streptophyta; class Magnoliopsida; order Caryophyllales; family Polygonaceae; genus Polygonum; species Polygonum maritimum. Next base: position 17,982,898 of record OZ002728.1, on the reverse strand, counting down.
GGTCAAAATTATTAGGGAAAATTAATTCAAATAACAGAAACTTTTGATGGGTGTTAAATGAATAACTCAAAATATTGATACTAAGCAAAATAACTCAAACTTGTAAGATGTATTAAAAAAATATCTCTAAGGTAAATTTTTTGGCCATTATCAGTGACTTGACACCGGATAAATGACATGACAATTGCAATAATAATGACATGGGGCTCTTCGGCCATTATCGATGACTTGACACCAAAATGTCTCTCCGCCTCGTTGCCCCGTTTCCGACTTTCATCGTACATATCAAACAAATATGTCTTTAGTGGTTGTTCCTGCTTCTTGGGGGTTCCACCGGCCACGTGTCGAATCAAGTTCTTGTAGAACGTGGCCGCGTCCGTCTCTTAGGACAGCTAGCCACTCTCGGAAACCACGAGCTCGCTGCTGCCGTCGCTCGCCTTCTCCATAGCGGCATAGAACGAGTCGACGAGCAAAAGGTTGTGGAAAGAGAGGCCGTTTCCGTCGTCGAAGAATTGGTACCTGAAGCTAAAATTTGTTCTGAAGAGCGTCATGTCATTTATCCGGTGCCAAGTCATTGATGATGGCCGGAAAATTTACCTTAGGGATATGTTTTTATACATCTTACAAGTTTGGGCTCTTTTGCTTACTATCAATATTTTGGGTTATTCATTTAACACCCATCAAAAGTTTAGGTTATTTGAATTAATTTTCCCAAATTATTATGGAAGATCATCGTTGAACCGAGTAACTCATGGGTCAAAATTGTATCGGAAAAATACCTCAGGAATAAAGAACTATAGGATTACTAAAAAACAGAGCAACACTTCTTGACAATGGTCGATATTCATGAGCCTTTGCGAGCAATTCCTTTTCGGGCTCGTATGGCAAGTGGGGGATGGAAAAACAATTTGATTTTGGAAATATTGTTGGGTTGGAGATAGGGTTCTCCATCCTAAATCTAGCTACTCACAACCTATAGACTGGAGAGAGTTGATCAACAACTGTTTATACCCAAAAAAATCATGGAATGTACAAAAGTTGGAACAAGTTTTTAACTCAGAAGATGTAAAATCAATTACAAAAATCATTACACCAATAAACAACATAACAGACCGAATGTACTAGAAACCTAACAAGAATGGTTGGTTTTCGACCAATGCAACACTTAGGTGGATTCAAGAAAGGAATAGAGGTCCCGCGTTAGATCTTGACTAGATTTGGAAGTTAAACATCCCGCCAAAACAGAAAAACTTTGTCAAAAAAATGTGCAAGAATGGCCTCCCAACTAAAGAAAGGTTGGCAGCCAATCATATAATGATCCCACAAGGATGCAGGTTTTGTAACAAAATAGAGGAAGATGCCTTCCACATCTTTATTGAATGTAAGGCAGTAAACTAGGTTGTGGCAGAGCTCTTCCCCATGATCTCGCAAAAAGTAAGACGTTTGAATACGAACAGCCGACACCCTGTAACCCTCATGGAAAAAATTCACAAAGTTCTCTCCAAGGATGAGCTTGGAGAAATAATTTGTGTATGGTGGTGTGCGTGGTACTTCCGAAATAGAAGTATTTTCGACGGGGTTGCCCAAAATCAATCGACATCCAATTCGTTAAGAGATATGACTAGGAAGCAAATATCAGACGCTATTGCCAACAAAAGGAAAAAGGCAAAATGGACCAAACCTCTAGAAAATTGTTACAAGTTAAACTTTGATGGCGCTATAAGTTCTGACAGGTTTGCGTCTTTTGGATTTTCTATTAGGGACTCTAGAGGCTCTGGCGTGTCTCTAGATGGAGGTTTTCTCAGACGTAGATCCGTGTTGCAGTCCGAAGCTCTCGTACTTCGGCAGAGGATCTTGGAGGCCATTCGACTTGTCATTCCCCATTAGTTGATTGAAGGTGACAACATGCAGTTAGTCAAGGCGGTGTTGGTAGATTAGAGCTTACCTATAGGAGGTGGAATGGCTGCATACTGATATCCAATCGCTTTTGGGGAAGTTTCAGAGTTTGCACCTCGCGCATATTTTTTGGGAGGCTGATTCGGTTGCTGACCACGTAGCGGTGTCTTTCCGTGGTGTTTCTTCTTGGTCGCTAAATTCTGATCCGGTCCTTAGGGTCCTCATCCGCAAGGATGCTCTATAATAGTACCTTTGTAATAGGTCCATCCTAATTCTTTCCGTATAAAAAAAAATCAAAACTTCCAGTTTTAAGACATCAACATAAGATAAAAAGAATCCATCCGAACAGAATGACAAAGGAAAAGTTGAACAATTCTAAAACTAATACACAATTCAACATAACACAATTCATAACTGATTTGGTGTTAGATTTCGTTTTTTTTTTGATAGATTTTATGTTAGTTAGTCACACTATATGTCACAAACAATGAAGCAAAAAGCATTATAGTTCAACAATGAAAAAACACACAATTCAGACAAATCAACATCAAAACAACACAATTCAACACCAATTTGATATAGGTTAGTCAGTTTATATCTGTATATTCAACAAAAAATAATGTTATTCAACACCAAAAAAACACAATATATTGAGAAATTCAAACAAAAACAACACAACTCACTACCAACCCAAGTCTAGAACCAATTTGGTCTAGTTTCCAACAATTCAACAAGGACTAAGGTGATTCAGTAAAAACATCACAACTAAGAAAAATAATTCACCTAAATGAATGCCTGATTAAGCAAAGTTTGACACAATTCAGCGAAATCCACCAAAATTCAGTAAAAATAAAAGTAGAGTACCAAATACCAATTTGCTCTCAATTAGTTGCATCAATCATCCAAATATATTACAAGCCACATCGAGTTGGTGGTTAAACTTGTCTTTAGCGTTGTCATACTCTCTATTTCAAAGCCAAAGATCTCATAGGCAGTGGTGAAAAGGTATTCTAACCTAGACTGTGAAAGAAGAGGAAGATATTCTCTTTAATTTTGTATTTTGAACTTTGCTCGTTAAAAATATTGGACTAGGTAGTCATGAGTCCAGAACCGAGACCTCACCAGTTCACTCGGTTTGATTCCGATTTCCCGTCAATTCTTGTCAGTTCTACAGTCGGTTCCGGTTCGATTCAAAATTTTAATTAAATTGTGAACCACGACTGTGTTTCTTAATATCGACCACAATTTACCTATCACCATTCACGATTTTGGAATTTGTTGGCATTCTTGCTCCAAAAAGCATAATTCAAGAATGCATTTATTTGAAAAAAATATTGATGACAAATAACATATTAATTTAACATTACATTAATTAGAGATTTCAAGTACAATAGTTTGCATGTTTGATAAGCACACATAAAACTAATAATTGTGACAAACGTATTCGGTTTGATGATCATGTTGGATATGATTTCGTAACAAACTATAATCGTGTCCTCGTTTCCAAAAATATGTATTAGCACAATAGTTACAACGAACTTCAAACTATGAAGGGTCGGTTGAAGATGTTGATGATGTTGGTTGGATTGGATGAATCTCCCATGGTATAGTGGAAGGTAGAACCGGGCAAAATCCGGTCCGATGAGGATACCAGACTGGTCCTCGGTCCATGAAAATGGAAATTTCCGTTCCCGGCCTCGGTCCGGACAGGATTTAAAAAAAAATCAATATAATAATTTTAATGTTATATAGTTTATTTGTAATATTTAAGTTTCACATTTATATCATATACTTAATAATATTATATTATTCATTCATCATATATGATTTCTCTAACTATATTATAGTTTCTTTAAAAATAAAAAATCCGGTCCAACTATATTATAGTTGCTTTTCCTGATTCCATCAGCTTCCAGCTTTGACATTCAACGAGCTGTACCTGGATCTCAATTGTCGGTGCCGTTCTTACTCCTTTCTCTATGAAGATCGACAGTTGTGCTCGATTCGAAGCTTCAACTGCCTTTTCCCGATCAACAGAATGTGAGTTCCTATTGCTCAAAAGACGGTGGACTAGTTTTGCCATTACTCGGTTATTATCATTATTATGCTGATTTGAGCACTCGATTTGATTTCCGTTTGCTACTCATTCTCTGTGACTCGTTGTTTGCAGAATCTCAAGTTGCGGAATCGAGATTATGTTTAGGATCGGGGATTTTGGGGTGTGTGGTAGGGTTTAATTTCTATGTACTTTGTACTACTCAAGGAGGTGGTGGCGGTGGGAGAGGACCGTGTACAGCGACGGGAAGGGGAAGAGGTCCGGTATTAGGTGAATCATGGAGTCGTCTGTGAAGGCGGCGATGTGGCGGTTGTCGGAAGAGGAGGAGGAGGAGAGGTGGTGGAGGATCTTGGGCTCGTTGAGGAGGCATTGGCTGTTGACGGCGGACTTGTCGACGGCGTTGGGAGGCAACGGAGATGGTGTTGGGATTGGAAGGCAAGTGTTTTTGGGGGTTTTTTTTATTTTAATTTTCCTTTTTGTTTTTGTCTTTTGTTCACAAAGTTAAGCTTTTGGATGAAATCAATGAATTTGGTCACGGATGGGAAAAATTGCATAATAAAAGGGTATCAAAAGGAAATCAAAAATTTTTTAGTCACCAAAAGGAATTGTCAATACCACGAGGGTATCAAAAGGAATTTTCCTAAAAATAATAAATGTTAGTTATGGACTATTGATAAGATCATGGCTAGTTTGATTTGTCGTAGTCCGTGCTGAATTGCAGGAACCTAGAGAAAATTGGTTCTCGACTTGGGTTGAACTTTATTGAATTGTGTTACTTTTGTCTAAATTTCTGATTGTGTTTTTTTTTTATATTGAACCATGTTATTGTTTGTTGGATATGTAGGTGAAAAGGGACTAACCTATAGCAAACTGGTGTTGAATTGTGTTGTTTTCATATTAAAATAATGTTAATGCAAGACTTGAAAGTCATAAGGAGATAAGGGGGGTTTTCTTCAATTTTGTGTTTTGATGTTTTTTTAACTTGAAATGCCATGTGGACTTACTATAATAATTCGACTTTTAGGTTGTACCGTATCAGGGCGCTAGCCAGAGGATCCTCGTTGTATATAGGCTCAGCACTCAAAATCTCATGCTACCTAAAAATAAAGCTTCAAATTTGAAAATTATGTCGCAAAATCTCTATTTCCCACCTAAAGTCTGTAAATTTACAACGCACAAAGGAATTTTTTTACTACTCTTAGTATTATTACATCCCGACACCAAGCAAAAAACATGCACCCCACGTTCTATAATAGTTGCACAACCCCAAAAAAAGGCCTCATATGCACCTCTCACAATTACACCCCAAACAAATTTCCAAATCATCATCAATTAATCTTCTCTCGGTCGTTCCCACCATTTCGGTTTCGTCATCTTTGAATTGAAACCCAAATGCACCTTGTTTTCCCCCTTCAAATCTTAATGAGCTATGAAATTTCCAAATCCCCTTGTTTGAGGCTTGTGCAGATCGAGGCTACAACTCGAGATAGATTAATGGTCCTTCATGCTGAACAATGGTAAGGAAATTTGATCAGCTTCGCAAGTCGTCGTCTTTTAAGTTGAAGAAGGTGTTTGATATCACAAGTCGGAGCCAATCGAGGAGCAGCAATAATAATACCCAAAGCGTTGAGCCGGACGGTGGAGGCGGCGGAGGAGGAGGAGGAGGAGGAGCGTGCCCTATAGACTACGACAAGCGGTCAAGTAGTCGACCCGGGAGTCCAAAATCGATGGATGGTGGTCATAAAAGAGTTTCTCATCTAAGCAATGGTGATGTTCAGGGTAGCACCAAGGTTGTTATGTCGCGCCTCGTCAAGGAAGGAGCTTCCAAACAAAAGCCTAAGTCCTCAGGACCCTTTGGTAATTTTAGAGTTTTATTCATCAAATCAGACTCTTGTTAAGGATATAATGCAGGTTTTGTTGATTTCTTGGATTGGTTTTCTTGACGTATCCCAGATATAGATTTGATGAAGGAGAAATTTGCAAAGCTGCTTTTGGGGGAAGATATGTCTGGTGGAGGGAAGGGTGTTTCTTCTGCCTTGGCTTTGTCAAACGCCATAACAAATCTTGCAGCTTCTGTGTTTGGTGAGCAAAGGAAATTAGAGCCTATGAAGCCGGAGACTAGAGCAAGGTGGAGAAAGGAAGTTGATTGGCTTCTATCTGTGACTGACCATATTGTTGAGTTTGCACCTTCTCAACAGCAAGGTCCTAATGGCACCACCATTGAGGTCATGGGAACACGACAACGGGCAGATCTCCTTGCTAATATCCCTGGTTTACGCAAGCTAGACACAATGCTTATGGTACGGATCCTAGTTGATTTTATCTACCTATATATATATTTTATAGATTTATTTCTATGTGTCTCTTCATATGACACTGTGGAATGAATGTTGAATAAATAGGATTGCCTAGATAACTTTAGAGGTCAAAATGAGTTCTGGTACGTGGATCATAAGGACCTAGATGAGGCAGAGAAGAATAGCCAACAACGAGATTGGTGGATACCTGTCGTTAAGGTTCCTACCAATGGCTTATCTCAGATAACAAGAAAATGGATACAACACCAGAAAGACTCTGTCAACCAGGTCTTGAAAGCAGCACTGGCTATAAATGCACAAATTCTCTCTGAAATGGATATCCCAGAAAGCTACATTGAGTCCCTTCCCAAGGTATTGTGTAATTTCGTAAGATTTAGCTACGTTCTCTTTGAATTGTTCTAAGGTGTGGGTGATCAATGATTCGTGGTTTACTTTCTATGCTGGCAGAATGGAAGAGCAAGCCTAGGCGACTCAATTTATAAGAACATCACGGATGATTATTTTGACCCAGAGCAGTTCCTAGGGAGCATGGACCTTACTTCAGAGCTCAAAGTGCTAGATCTCAAGAACAGGATCGAGGCGTCCATCGTTATCTGGAAAAGGAAGATGGTTCAGAAGGATGCAAAGTCATCATGGAGTTCGGCTGTAAGCGTAAGCGTTGAGAAGAGGGAGCTTTTTGAAGAGAGAGCTGAGACCATCTTACTCATCCTAAAACACCATTTTCCAGGGATTCCACAGTCCTCACTTGACATATCCAAGATTCAGTATAACAAGGTATATATATATATATATATATATGAGAGAGACTAAGTAGTGAGAAGGTTTCAATTATAAACTGTTGTTAAAAGTAATTACTAACTTACTCAAGCCTGAAATAATGATGGAATATTGTGCAGGATGTGGGACATGCTGTACTAGAAAGCTATTCAAGGGTGCTAGAAAGCTTGGCTTCAGCCGTAATGTGTAGGATAGACGACGTGCTACGGGCGGATACCCTTGCACATAACTTGTCGAATGAAACAAACAAGAAGACATCATCACTCGACAGAATTAACTCTCAAGCGCCCCCAGGATCGATGACTCTATTGGACTTCATGGGATGGAGCGTGGACCAGGGAGAAGAACTGAAGAAAGTGGACTCGTCGGATGACTTGGAGGATGATAACGAGGACGAGAATCAGAAGCATATGGGCAAAACACCGCCACAGAAGACATCTTACCTAGAGAGGTTGGAGAACTGGGGAGGGATGAGGAGCCCAACAGCAAGACATTGATATTATTGTTGATGAGCATTGAGCACAAACACAATATGCTTCATCAATATTTATAACTTTTTTCAAGTACTGGTGGATTTGTAATTGTATATATGCGGAGGATAATTACTTATAGGATCATCTCTTATCCAAATATGAGGAGGTGTTTAACTAACTACCTTCATCAAAAGTTGCTAGTGTAAAATGAAAATGAGTTGATGAAGCAAGTGGAGCATTCATATTCTCTTGCCTACTTTTCTAAGGAATTCGCATTATCCAGATGAAGTTACTTATATTTCCTACAAAATTCAGAGAACCCCGTGAGCTTAGACATCTCATCAATCGATTCATACTTAACAACTTCAACAAACCTACAAATCTTACAAAACCACTTGAATTGGAATCAAAGGTGCTACCTTAGATCATATATAGGTTTACTTAGATTTCCTACATTCTTTGGGGATATCTATAGAAAACAACCATGTTGTTTACACATGTTCTCAAAGCCATCGGATTCTTCTATACTAAAAGCGATCACACTATTAGTGATATGCATGAATGTACTACTCTTGACACACCGTAGGGATGGGAAAAGGAACATACGCGATAAATTATGATGCCCTATCCAAAACACCTTTTACATCATAAAAGGATAGAAAAATCATTTTTAAAAAATCTCAAATATCAACTTTCAACTCACAATAATACTAAGTTCAAAAATCACCGCTTGTGATACGAACTACCGTACACCAAAAACGATATAAAATCATTTTTTTGTAGGTTTGAAGATGTGACAACTGGAAATCTGACATGACTTCACAAGATTAAGCGCCTTAGTTAGCGTTGTGGCTCGACGCCTAGTATGATTTCACAAGATTGGACATTGTTAATACTCTTAATAGCTTATCAAATTCCTGCGAGATCATCTCAAAGAAACATAAGTTGCCCAAGGATTAATTGAAATCAAATAACATATCAAAACCGTTACAACTTATCAAGCTTGTGTGTTCAATCTTCATAAAATGGCATATGCTCAAATCATTTCAACATAAGTGATGGTTCTTAATATGTGTACAAAAGATGTCAAAGGGCTTACCACCATTGCCAATTTCATTAAGGATGAACTCTAAGTAATTTCTAGATTCTCCATAAGGCTCTAAACTTGACTCTTCGAGGAAATAAAGACTAATGGATAATGAGGATTAATCTTCATAAACAATTTAAAAAGCTTTTTGTATTCAAATCAAAAGAATGCATTCAAGGTACGGGGACACTAGTTAATTAGTGAAGTTAAGGTTTATATAACCAGGTTTTGTAGAAATAGGCATGGCAATGTGTTGGGCCGGGGACAGGTGGGTACTTCCACCACCCGACCCGACTTTACCAACTGCGTACCCGACCTGCTAGAAAAACCCGACCGATTGTACCCGAACCAGTCAGTTTTCGGGGCGTGTTGATGTTTTTTTCGGGTTTATATAACCTACTCAAAATTTTAAATTCTAATGATATAATTGACCACAAAATCATAATTGATAATTTTATAAAGTACATTACATAAACCAAATTAAACTCAAATTACAATAAACATAGAGAAAAAAGTCACTTAAATTAATACAATTACAAGATGTGGTCTAGAAATGTCTTAAACTATGTATAAAAAAATTAAACTAAATAAAGAACCCAAATATGGTCTAGAAATTTTAGAGTTAGAAGTTTATATATTAGGTGATTTAGGGATATACACTATTCATTTATATTAATATTATAACAATAGAATTCGGTTGAACGGATCGGGTGAGCGGGTCGGGTCGGGTCGGTTAGAGGGGTCACCCGACACCATACCCGATCACCAGAAAACCGTTCCATCCGCATTTTATCGATTTTTAACCTGTTTGGAACGATTATCCATCGAGTACGGGTGAAATTGCCATGTGTAGAACTCTTGGGAAAACTCTAAGCCGGCAAGAACGTTCAGATAGAGGAGCAAATCACACGACGCACTCGGACGCAGCTTCTATGTTTGATTTGTCGTTTGCACGACATACTTCTGCTAAAAAAGACCTTTTTATTATTTAAAAGTCGATATTGGCCGACTAAATGATCCATGCCTGATCACATAATGAGGTCAACCCCAAATCTAAGGTAAAAAAGCATATTCTTTTAAATTTAAAAATCCATGTACGGACGACCCTAAGATATGATCATTGAATCACAATTTACGTTTTAATTTAAGTCACCCAAGTAACATGATTTCATATCGTTAAGTCCATAATCCGTTTTTATGTAACGTATATAGTATGATCATTTTTTTGGTCGAATTGTATATATGGTCATTTAATAGCATATATGACTATGAATTTGAATATTTAAATGTTCTACGTGAATATACGCTAAATTAAAAGTTCATCGTACCAAAAGTTTATTATGAAGTGGTAAAAATGAATTATATATATAAATGGAATTGTTATATATGATACATTATAGAATATCAAGAGTGAATAGCATGCTCTTCCTATGCTTGTGGACAGTAATCAGGGGGCTTTTATAAAAGGGAGGAGCATTCGTCATAATATTGCGGTTTGCCAAGAGGTGGTTAAGAGCTATGCAAGAAAGTTGATCAGTCCAAGATGTGCCATGAAAATAGATCTAAGAAAAGCTTATGATACCGTAAGTTGGAGGTTCTTATTCAGACTCTTGAAGGAGTTGAATTTCCACCCGAAGATGGTCGCCTGGATTCGTGAATGCATTTCTAGTTGCCAGTATACCATCAAAATAGGGAGGGAGTATTGTGGACATTTCAAGGTGTGTAGGGGCCTCAGGCAGGGGGATCCTCTATCCCCCTACCTTTTTGACCTGATAATGGAATACCTGAGTAGAGCTCTAAAAAAGGAAGCAAACACGAGTAACTTTAAGTATCACCCGGGCTGCAAAAGGGCAGGGGTAATTAATCTATGTTTTGCGGACGATCTGTTTATCTTTGCTCACGGAAATGTCGATTCAGTAAAGAGCATTAGGAAAGTGCTAGAGGAGTTCAGTCAAAGTGTAGGGCTTGAGATGAATCGTGCTAAATCAAAACTCTTTTGTGCTGGAATGGAGAATTCAGTGGTGAATGCAGTTTGTGCTGAGATGAACATGAGCAAGGGGGATTTACCTGTCAAGTACCTCGGGGTGCCTTTGTGCAGTACCAAGGCAAAATGCAGAGATTACAATGAGCTGGTGAGTAAGGTTAGAAGGAAAGCAAATGCATGGGCAGCAAGACATCTCTCATATGCAGGTAGACTTGAAACTGTGCGTGTTGTCTTCTATGGAATTCTTCAATATTGGTGCAGGATTTTCATTCTGCCGAGAGCCATCATTAGAGAAGTAAACAGTATTCTCAGAAACTTTCTTTGGAGTGGTAAAAGTGAGGGAAAAAAAGCACCGATCGCTTGGAAAAGGGTTTGCAAACCGAAAGATGAAGGTGGTCTGGGCCTTAAGGAGATTGAGGCATGGAATAAGGCTTGTATAGCTAATCTGATTCACGATGCCATAAGGGATTCCGACTCCATTTGGCACAAATGGATAGAAAAAACTCATGTCAGAGGTGGCAACTTCTGGACGGTTAGTTGCAAGAGTTCTGATAGTGCGATTTGGAGGACTGTGCTGAGATTAAGGGATGAGTTCAAAGACTCGCTTGATCTCGAAGGTACCCCGATTGTCCTATCCTCAAGATATGGACAGCTTGACTGGAGAGCGGTATATGAAAGCCTAAGAAAGAAAGGCTGCAAGGTTCCTTGGTCTGAGATGGTTTGGAACAAGATGAACACCCCTAGAATCTCGTTTATTGCTTGGAAAATTTTAAATGGTGGCATCAGCACTAAGGATAAGCTGCTGTCCTGGGGCTTGACACAAGAAGCTCAGTGCGTTTTGTGTGAGAACCAACAGCAAGAAAGCATAGGCCACCTATGGTTTGAATGCAAGTTTTCAAGGGAAGTTCTAATGAAGGTGCTGATGTGGACTAAACTTGGTCGAAGAAGCAGGTCTGTTGAGAATTGGATTAGTCAAAATGCCTCCATGAAAGGGAGAAAGTCTTGTGCTTTTAATTTATGGAACCACTGTCATTGTGTTGTAATGGCGTTTGTCTGGAAGGCTAGGAATTCCCTTGTGTTTAGCAACATAAGCACGAGCATAGACGAATGTGTTGGCATGTGCAAGAGGTATATTAGAAATTGCATTAAGGCTAGATGGAGAAAGAGAACTAGTGAAACCTGTTGGGTTTTGGAGAGGATAGAAAATGGAGAAGTTGTAAATAGCTAGCTTGCTAGCATTTTGTAACTATTATTAGTTAATATAATTACCCTTTTATTCAAAAAAAAAAAGAAGAGTGAATCATAAGGAATGATAAAGCCCCACGTCGGACATGGTGCTCGCGTACGTTTGTTCCATCTTTCTTAAAATAGCTTCAGGTCTTATTTTTGTTCACAAGTGTTGATCCTAGGTGATATGACTATTAGGAATCAACGAGCACATCACTATTATTATTTTTGTTCCTCAAGCTATATCAACGATTGGCTATTGCTCCTCAAACACTTATCAAACTAGATTAAATGTTGCACAAGTGTTCACATCATCAAAACTTACTTGATCAATCTTGGGATTGTTGGATAGAAAAGTGTCCCACATCGGACATGTATACGAAAAACCCGATTGTATATAAAGAATGTTAAAAGCCCCTATCCATTGACTTAAGCTTATGGCAGGGTTAGAAGGTTAATTAATCCTAACCTTATATGCAATGTGGTTAAATTTACTCGACCCATCACCCAATTTTCTCGACTCACCGAAATTTCACATGATTGTCCTCCCAAAATTTATCCTAAATCTTACCAGATGAACAAAAAAAGGTAGTATAAATAGGTTGAATCTCTGGGCCTGCACATGAATATAAAATCATAAATATTGACACCTCGCGTTGAAGTACGAGGTCGTGTATACACGCAAGTGAGAAAGTTGGAGATGGAGATGGATGTATATATATAAAGAAGGTTACAAATTCTCCACCATATATTAGATTTGAGGTAGCTAATAACGTACTAATTTAAGCTGAAGTTACAATGGGAATTAGCCTGCGCGCTGTGTTGATGGTCTTGTGTGTTGCCGTTGCGATGGAGGAATGCGTGGTGCAGGCCAATTTCAAGAACAGCTTCGACTTCTTCTGGGGTGCCAACCGTTCCAAGTCCCTTGGCCCCAACGATCTTCAGCTTCTGTTGGACAAATCCGGAGGTATGTAGTTAATTATAATTAATTAAAGAGCATCATTGATTAGTTATATTGATTCGATCCTTTCATTTCACTGATCGATCGATGGCTCTATATATTTCAAGGATCTGGGATAGTATCAAGGGATAGCTACCTGTATGGAAGCATTGAAATGTTGATCAAGTTGGTGCCTGGGAATTCTGCTGGAACTGTTACTACATTCTATGTGAATTGCTACAACTATTATCATATACTACTGCATTTTTCTGAAACGGTGAGAATTAGGCCTCATCTTAAAGAGGATTTCTAGAGTATCATTTTCGATGAGAGATAAAAGCTCATCATATACGTACCGCATGCATATGTGAGTACGTTCATCTAGGGATGCATATATTAATTAATGTGCACATGCATGTACGTTGTGCACGTACGGTTGCAGCTGTCTTCTAACGGGAATCTTCACGACGAGATCGACTTCGAGTTCCTCGGAAACCTAACGGGCCAACCTTACACCATCCACACCAACATCTTCACCCAGGGCTTCGGCCAACGCGAGCAACAGTTCAAAGTTTGGTTCGACCCGACCACCGACTACCACAACTACACTATTAAATTCGATTCGACCTATAACTATTCAAGTTCGCAGATCTGACAAATTCAAGAGCAAACCTAAAAGAATACGAAAACAGTAACGAACACAGAAATTGGTAACCCGGTTCGAGTTAAACTCTACATCCGGGGGATCTCAGACGGGAGATCCAACCAAGTATGCACTAGAAGAGTTCATGGTGTTCACAACGTACAAATCAAGCAATACAAGCGGCAAATCTAATGGCCTAAAAACTAAGATCACAAGAACGAGGAAGAACTTCAGATCTGAAGAGAAACAATGCTAGGGAAAGAGATGAAAGGGATTCAACCCCCTTTCAAGGCAACTCGCTCGATCAAGCTCTCTTGACCGCCTTGGATTAGCCACCAACGCGTCTCGCCGGTGACCGGAATTCCTCCTTCCTTGAACGCCCTTCAATCTATCTGGTTCTCTCTTTTTACGCTCTCTTTCTCTCTTGTAGAAGTTAGGGTTTGTGCCGCTTTTGGTCTGGTGAATTCAGCTGCTAGCAAACTCTAAAGTTTGCTTATATATGAGCTCAAAAACGTTACCAAAAATGGGCCTCCAAAACTCACAACCTTTGGGCCTTTTTTCCTTGTCAAGCCCATGAAGAAAATTGCCGTCCACATTAGCTATGAAGCTGGGGTTGCATTTCTCTTCTTTAGCTTTTGACCAAAAGTCTACCTTGCTATATATTACAAGACTTGTACCTGGAACTCTAATAAATACATATATGGATTAATGGTACAACAAATGCCCTCCTAATCCAAATATGGATTTACATTCCACTACTCAATTCTAAGTGCAAACTTGAAACTGAATTCCCTTCTTCATCGATTCCAGGCTTCACATCTCAGTGTACATCATCGATGTGAAGTGCATCCCTGCAGAAAACAAATTTGTTAGCAGGCACAATTTTAGTACCAAAATCTGCAGGATTCACATCACCAGCAATCTTCACCACATTTATGTTCTGTTTTTCCACCTCATCTCTGATAAAATGGAACCTCAGATCTATATGTTTAGTTTTCTCATGATAGACAGGATCCTTACACAAATATAAAGCACTCTGACTATCAGTAGAAAGCCTAGGAATATAGACATGACCAGTAATTTCACGCAATATACCCTTCAACCAAAACGCTTCCTTAGAAGCCTCAACCGCAGCAATATATTCAGCCTCGGTTGAAGACAAGGCCACTATAGACTGTTGCTGAGATTTCCAAGAGATGCAATTACCAGCCCAAGTAAAGTAGTAAGAAGTAATTGACTTCCTATTATCTTTATTACTAGCATAATCAGCATCAACAAATCCCTGAAGTTCAGTTGTAGATTCATGCTCAGCATACACTAAACCATAATTTTTAGTCCCAGCTATATACCTAAGACAATATTTCATAGCAGCCCAATGTTTCTCCCCAGGGTTAGACATGAAACGGCTTAAAGTACTAATAGCAAAGGCTAAATCAGGTCTAGTGCACAGCATTGAATACATAACAGAACCAACAGCCACATCATAAGGGATATTCTTCATTTTATCAATTTCTACACTAGAGGTAGGACAATCTTTCTTAGTGAGCTCTAGGTGCCCTCCTAAGGGTATAGAAACAGGTTTTGCATTTATCATGGCAAATTTATCAAGCACTTTATGCAAATAATCAATTTGAGACAATTTCATTATCCCTTTTGATCTATCCCTTTCAATTTTAACCCCTAGGATTCTTTTTGCAGGCCCTAAGTCTTTCATTTCAAAATGCTTTTTCAGATCATGCTTAACTCCAATTATTTCAACTTTTGAGCTGCTAATTAACAGAATATCATCAACATACAGCAGCACATACACAGGAGATTTAGTTTTAACATGCTTGAAGTACAAACAAGTATCCCACTTACTCCTAGTAAAGTTCATGGAGAGCATACAAGCATTAAATTTCAAGTTCCACTGCCTAGGAGATTGTTTTAGACCATAGATAGACTTTTTCAACAAACAAGCAAAATCAGGCCTAGTTTTATCTACAAACCCCTTAGGTTGTCTCGTGTAGATAGTTTCTTTTAAATCCCCATGTAAAAAGGCAGTTTTTACATCCATTTGCTCAATTTCCCAATTATAAACGGTAGCCATAGCAAGCAAGAGTCTCATGGTTTTATATTTGACTATAGGGGCGAATATATCATTATAATCAATTCCCTCTTTCTGAGTAAAACCCTTAGCTACTAACCTAGCCTTGTACCTAGGAGGCTCTAAGTCATCAGCACCTTCCTTAACCTTAAAAATCCATTTACAGTCCACTAACTTGACTTTATCAGGTTTAGGAACAAGGGTCCAAGTCTTATTAACATGCATACTTTGGATTTCCTCATGCATAGCCTTTAACCACTCATTAGCATGCTTACAATTTATGGCTTGTTCATAAGTTTCAGGGGTAAAATGAGCAACAACATCAGCTACAAGCAATGCAAACTCAACAATATTTGTAGTGAATCTCTTATTAGGTATTCTAACTCTAGGCTCCCTATCTCTGACCAATTGATAATTAGCAAGATCATGCACATGATATTCATTTTCAGCAGGAATTTCAGCATGCATATCAAGACCATTATCACTGTTATTTGCAGAATTTTCAGCAGGGGCATTAACATCCAAATTCACAACATGATCATGCACATCATTATTTCCAGAAATAGCATGCAGATCAGGATTTGAATTTAAATTTGAGTTAGAAGAGGATTCACTTACTGCCCCACCTAATTGGTGGGTTTGCAGATTGTTTTCAGCATTGCTGCCCTCTTGAGTAGCTTGATTTTCCACCTCTTCTTGGGCTCCCTCCTTTGATTTTTGTCTTGAGGTGCCTGAGGTGTAGGAGCTGGCATAGCCTATGTCAAACTCCTCGAGCTCTTCAGCTCCTTCCAGTTCTAGGCTGGGTTCAAAGAAATGCCCCACCTGGGCGTGTGTTTCTTCTTTGGTACCTGCATTCTCAGTGGGAGGCATTAATCTGTCCTTAAAATAAAACTCTCCTTCATTGAAGGTAACATCTCTAGAAACAATTACTTTATATCCATTTGGTTGAATAAGAAGCAATTTATATCCTTTGACACCTTCTGGGTACCCTAACATAACAGCTTTTAAGGCCCTAGGCTGCAATTTTCCTTGAGAAGTATGAGTATACGCAGTACAACCAAAGGGTTTTAAGTAATTTATGTTAGGCTTCTTCCCACTCCATATTTCTTGTGGCGTTTTAAAGTTTATCACAGAAGAAGGAGACCTATTTATTAGGTAAGCTGTAGTAGTTACAGCCTCACCCCAAAGGGAAGGTTTCATTCCAGCACTTATAAGCATACATCTAGCCTTTTCTAGGAGAGTCCTATTCATTCTTTCAGCTGTCCCATTTTGTTGGGGGGTATAAGGAACAATTAAATGCCTTTTAATCCCATTTTCTTTGCAAAAGTCATTAAAGGGCTGGTTACAAAACTCTAGGCCATTATCTGTTTTTAAGCATTTTAATTTCAAACCAGTTTGTCTTTCAGTCAGAATTAACCAGTTTTTAAATGCTTCAAAAGCTTCATTTTTATGCCTAAGCAAGTAAACCCACACCTTTCTAGAAAAATGATCTACAATAGAGATAAAATATTTTCTACCTCCTATTGTTTCAGTTTGGGCAGGGCCCCACAGATCACTATGCACATACTCTAGAGGCTTACTAGCAGTATAAGTAGACTTTGCAAAAGAATGCTTAGTTTTCTTACCAAACACACAATTTTCACAGAACACAACATCATTCAGTTTTTCATTTATTATTCCATTCATGCACAACTTAGACAAACCAGTGTTACCAATGTGACCCATCCTATCATGCCAAAGTTTAGACTTATCAGTTTTGACAGATTTTCCAGCATTAAGAGACATGTTAATTTCAGGAATAGAAGCTAAAACATGATACAGGCCATCCCTTTTAATACTTCTAATTAACACAGTGTTATCTCTTTTAACTTCTCTAATGTCTTTGTAGGTAATAATCTGACAATTCAAGTCATCAAACATTGATTCAGATAACAGATTTCTTCTAAGATTTGGAACCCATCTCACATTTTGGATTATTCTGATTTTATTATCATGCATCTTTAAAGGAACATTTCCAATACCCCTAATAGCTAAGGTTGTATGATCCCCTAACATGACTTCACCCCCATCACACAAAGTCAAAGAATCAAAGAAATGCTTATAAGGTGTAGCATGCATAGTACAACCAGAATCCAAAATCCAATCAACAGAATTAGCATGATGAGTCACAGCAAGTAATTCATGAGAATAAGAAGATTGTTCAAAAACAGAAACAGATTCTTTTTCCTTTTCTTTCTTCTTATTTTTCTCATCTCTGGCTTTCTTATGACAATCTTTAGAATAATGTCCCATCTTTTCACAATAGTAGCACTTAATATTTGACATGTCTTTCCCTTCTTTTTCAGAACCTTTGTCATTCTTTTTCTGAAATTTTTTCTTACCCTTGCCTTTAGCCATCATCAATTCATTCTTGGTTTCAGTTTTAGAGTCAGATTTATCAGCTTTTGACCCATTTTTTATCTTGAAAACCCTTAGACTGTCATTTTTCTGATTTACAGCTTCAATTAATTTGCTAACTGTCAAATCATCTCGACCATACTGAATAACATCCTTAAGCACATCAAATTGAGAGGGTAAAGAATTTAATAGAATTACAGCCTGGTGTTCATCCTTAATTTTATCCTTACACCTTTCTAATTCTTGAGTTAGCTTAAGAAATCTATCCATATTTTCATTCAAGGTCATAGACACATCCATTTCAAAATTGAACAGCTTGCGTAACAAGGTAATACGACTGGGCAAAGATTTTGTCAAATAAATTTCATCAAGTGCATCCCATAATTCTTTCGGTTTAGAATGGCTTACAACTTGTCGAGCCACCTCATCAGTCAGCCTTAGCATTATTTCAGCATGTGCCAAGGCCTGAATTTCCTCCTTCTCAGCTGTGGTGACATCTGCGTCCCAGACATCAGAAACTGCGTGGTAGCAGTGTTCCTTGGTTAGGATGGCTCGCATCTTCACCTTCCACATCGAGAAGTTCATCACCCCATCGTAGGGTTTCACACCTCTATACAGCTCTGACATTTTCAAGCACCTACAACAAGGAACTTGTTAGTAAATGTCAAGAAAAGCTTCAGAGTAACAAAGTATAGAAAACCGGATCAAGATTTCAGAATTCAGCAAGAAACAGAATCAAGATCTCAGGACCTAGACTTCAGCCCGAATTTTAACAAAACGAGAAACAAGAAGCTAAGCAAGTAAGTCAACACTGCAGATTCATGCTCGAGTATAGGAAAAACGAGAAACAGGAATCCAGACAAGCAATATCAACTCAAACCGATTTTAAGCTCAAGAATATATATCAAACAAGAGTATATATCAAACAAGAGGCAAAAAATCCAGAACAAAAAACAACTCAGTAAGCCCTAGATTTCAGATCTGAGCGAGACCAACAAACCTAGGGTATCAGCGGAAGCAAGAATCGAAAATAATAACAAACCTAGGCTCGGATACCACTTTGTTAAATTCGATTCGACCTATAACTATTCAAGTTCGCAGATCTGACAAATTCAAGAGCAAACCTAAAAGAATACGAAAACAGTAACGAACACAGAAATTGGTAACCCGGTTCGAGTTAAACTCTACATCCGGGGGATCTCAGACGGGAGATCCAGCCAAGTATGCACTAGAAGAGTTCATGGTGTTCACAGCGTACAAATCAAGCAATACAAGCGGCAAATCTAATGGCCTAAAAACTAAGAACACAAGAACGAGGAAGAACTTCAGATCTGAAGAGAAACAATGCTAGGGAAAGAGATGAAAGGGATTCAGCCCCCTTTTAAGGCAACTCGCTCGATCAAGCTCTCTTGACCGCCTTGGATTAGCCACCAACGCGTCTCGCCGGTGACCGGAATTCCTCCTTCCTTGAACGCCCTTCAATCTCTCTGGTTCTCTCTTTTTACGCTCTCTTTCTCTCTTGTAGAAGTTAGGGTTTGTGCCGCTTTTGGTCTGGTGAATTCAGCTGCTAGCAAACTCTAAAGTTTGCTTATATATGAGCTCAAAAACATTGCCAAAAATGGGCCTCCAAAACTCACAACCTTTGGGCCTTTTTTCCTTGTCAAGCCCATGAAGAAAATTGCCGTCCACATCAGCTATGAAGCTGGGGTTGCATTTCTCTTCTTTAGCTTTTGACCAAAAGTCTACCTAGCTATATATTACAAGACTTGTACCTGGAACTCTAATAAATACATATATGGATTAATGGTACAACATACACCATCCATTGGAACCCGTCTCAAGTTGTGTACGTACTTAACCCTATATATAGGTTCTATTGATACACTAGTTTCCTATAACTACGTGATTGTTACGACGGACGAGTGTGCAGGTGGTTCATTGATAACGTCCCCATCCGCGTGTTCCGCAACTAACACGACAAGGAAATCAACTTCCCGGACTCGCAGCCGATGAAAGCATTTGCAAGCCTATGGAACGGAGACCAGTGGGCGACCCAAGGCGGGCGCATCAAGACCAACTGGACACTAGCCCCGTTCGCTGCCAGCTTCCGGTGCTACAAGGCGAGGGCCTGCAACTGGAAGGGGACCGTTAGCATCAAGCAGTGCGCGGACGCCTCAACCAAGGACAACTTGTGGACGACCCCGGTTTACAGCAAGCTCACGCCGGCTCAGGCGGCCCAGATGAACAAGCTCAGGAGCACCAACACCATCTACAACTACTGTACCGATTTCAAGCGATTCAAAGGAAAGTTCCCCAAGGAATGCTCCCTTCCTCAGTTCTAATCCATCCATCTAGATCCAGTCCGGCCGGCCAGTGTTTTCACTCCGTCGATCGGTCTATGATTGAATTAATATATGATTACAATCTATTATTATTATTATTATTAGGAACTGGTTCAAATAAAAACTCTCCCTAACCTAAAAACTAAGAATAAATAATAGCCATCAGATTGTGGGAAGGAACGGCTACGATTAGAAGATGATCTCCTTTAAATTTTTAAGGAAACGGGGGCCAAATCGTAATTTTAGTGCCCCAACTACATTCTTCTGCCCTTCTCTTACCATCTTCTCCACAGCATGATCCCATCTTCGCCATGGAAGTCCCGAGCCATTCTCGAGCCTCTTTCTCACTTCGACCTCTCTCAGGCCCCTTCCGCAAGGTGCCTTCAAGGTGCCTCTTGCTGATTACCTCCAAGAAGATGTCGGCTCCAAAATCAGAGCCGCTCACAAGATCCGGCGGCTCACCAAGACCTCTTAGCACTCCCGCTGACAGCTCGCCGCCGCCATCTCCCCCCTCGTCTCTATGCTCCGGCTCCCTCACTCCGTCCACGCCAACGAAGCCGCTCTCCTCGCTCTTCGATCTCAACCTCGCAGTCAAAGACGAGAAGTAATTTCTCCTTCTCCTTCTCCTTCGTCTTGATTTGTTGTTTTTGTTTCCCCCTTTCGGGAGCCTTCCGAATCGTAATCGATTTCGAATTTTAGGTTTCTATAACTTTCTGGCTCAAAATCGTTTTCAATTTCAGGTTGAATTTGGTACTATTGCTTGTTTTTTATCTCGAAATTATGTCGGTTGGTTCTACTTTCTTTTCGATGTGATATAATTGATCACCAAGGATCTCCTGGTCCTTTTGTGGTCCACTCATTTTGATTGGTTAAAGCAGATTTTTTAATTATATTTTTTAAGAGATGGTAGTCTATTTTGTATTTTTTTATTGTTTTCCTCCAATCAAAAAGAAGGGACCATAAGAGGGACCATACAAAAGGGACCAGAGGATCCTTGTTCCTTAAATACGGGGTTTCTTTAATTCTAGTATAAAGAATGCTCTTTGACTGCCGGCAATACTATTCATACATCTTCTTTACATATCAATATCAGGAAGAGATACATTA
The DNA here is from genome assembly GCA_963924305.1 of Polygonum maritimum. Lineage (NCBI taxonomy): Eukaryota > Viridiplantae > Streptophyta > Magnoliopsida > Caryophyllales > Polygonaceae > Polygonum > Polygonum maritimum. The sequence continues at coordinate 17,961,565 of OZ002728.1, read as the reverse complement.
GATCACTTAAACCCCTAATGTGTTCCGTGAAATGCAACAATAAGCATGGTCTAATCATTTACAAGTGACAAACTGTATTTAAGAAATCAAGGCACGTCTGAATTGAATTGGGTTAAAGTGAAGGCAATCCAATTTCAGGCAACTAGAAACCTCCACAAACAGGGATAACACCAGCATCACAACTACTACTCCATATGACAAATGATAGACTAAGATTAAACAAAGAAACTTATCCTCGATCTTTACCATCTTCACAAGACAAGATGCAATCAATGCAGACATACATATCAGCGAGCATACCTAGCAGCCAAACACCTTAAACTTGCTCAATTCCTGGAAGTAGGCATACATACCAACGCGCATTCGAGCCGCCTCGTGCCACTCCACCGTCTCCAACTCCGGCCTCAAAACAACAATGGTGGAACAAGTCGCAAAGGGAGAAGAGCGGCGAGTCGGCGATCAGGACGGGGCTTTGAGGCTTGAAGGGCATATTGGAGGGGAACTTGACCCAGTTGTTGGATCTTTCAGCCGCGGAAGGGGATTGAATCCTTTGTCTTCTTCAGCTTCAATGTGCTGTAGTTCAAAATTTACGAGGGTGAGAGAAATTGGGGACAGATTAGCGATGGCGAAATTAGGGATTTGTAACAACGATCGCCATCTCCCTCAAAAGGCCCTGACAGCCACCCACCGAGGATGGAGTAGGGGTGAGCCAGGGCAATGGCCATGTCTTGGTTCGTCCCTCCATCGCCGCTCGATTTGAACACCCGAGCCCTGATGCTTCCTCGACGGTGGACGACTCCATTGTGCAGATTAGAGAACCAGGAACACGGGAGGAAGAACGAACACGCATCCCCGTATTTTGAGCACCAAAGACGATTGTGCCATTAAAATTTCATATAATTACAAAATTGCCACCGTTTTTTTTTAAACCCCACTTTCCTCTCTAGTTTCTTATTTCAATCTCAACCGTCGATTCTTCGAATCTAAAGGTTACTATCTATTTATAGTTTATATCTTAAGGGGTGTTTTCATCAGAACCACCCTCTTATTATTATTATTATTGTTAATTATGTACGTGATACCCGCGTCTACCCTTCATTTCATTTCTTTTTGTTGATTGATTCATTGCCTTTGTGTTTTGGTTCAACCAAAAAACAAAATTGCCTTTGTGTTTTTGCTAAATGTTGACTTGACGATCCGACCAAAAATTTATGTATCTTGAATTTAAAGTACGTATCATCATAACTATTAACTAACTATATACTAGTGGAAGTTAAAAATAATATTTAGCATGACACATGTCAACTTCTTATTGGATCGCATCACTTATTTTTATTAAAACAATTTAATTTATTTAATTGGTTGAAATTTCATTATATTTTATTTTATAAGGAAAGGATTAGGGTCGTCGCAAGCATTACTTGGGCTCGCCTAGAACATCCACAAGGGATGAGAACTGGTTACTAACCAGCTCTAAAGGAAATAGGGCAAACCGCCGCCCTGGAGTCTCGAACCCGAGACTACCATGAGTGCTCAACCAGTGAGCTGATGCGCCAAGCGCTTGAGGAAAATAAATTTTTAAACCTTTTTGTTTTAACCCGAGCCTAGTTTTATACATAATTTTTCTTATCTACTAAAAACTTTAAAATCTTGATCCGATATTACAGAATTAAAAATGCCGTCAATAGATAGAATTGCAAAATTAAAATTTGTATCCAAACCAAACATATTGCTAAATCTAAAATTTCAAAATATATTATTTTATTTTAAATTATACTTATATATCCGAAACTTAAAAAAATTTATCCAAAATTGTTTAATTGTACCGCATCACTCATCTTTACTAAAACAATTTAATTATAAAATAAGTATAAAATAAAAATAAAAATTATAAAATAAGGAAACTTATTGATAAAAATAAGTATTCAATCCTTAGGCCATGAATATCAATGAACTCCATGAACCTCAAGAGCCCTTACTTTTTATAATTTTTCTCTCATTTATATCATTATCCTCTTCAACAATTTTATTTTATCTATTCACTTGAATATTCATGAACTCCACGAAACCCACATTTTTACTTTTCTCAATTCCCGACAACTACTTATTGTTATGTATACAATTATTACTAATCTGGTTTACATATATATACTAAACCAAAAAACTATTTGTAATTAAAGATAACTAAAATATGTGTCAAATTTGTGCATATTAAGTTATATAAAAATATTATTAATTTTCATTAACTTTTTGGAGTAAAAAAACATGGGTTAATTTAAAAAGCGGTTAAAGGTGCGGTTGTTTACCCTAATCAAACTCAAATTACAATTTTATTTTAAAAATAATTATACCATATAATTTATTGTCTATAGGTAGATAAAATAAAATTATGAATTGTAGTATAATTTATTTTATTTTATCAACCTAGGCTCGGAGGAAATATAAATTCTCCATATAGGCATGCTGTCAGGTTCGAGATTAAAACGCTGGTTGGAATAGCGCGTTTGTTTTCTTTATTTTTTTCCTTTTTTTTTGATCAAGTTCTTTATTTTTTTCCTGAGCGATGAACTTAAATAACTATTAATCCGTCGATGAAAAGTTGGGAGAAGGTGGAAAAGAGCGAAAGTCCAAATCCCCAGGTTTTAAACAATGATTTTTTTTGGAAGAATCACAAGAAGTGAAGGGGGTTTCGTGAGGTGATAAACTCAAATCCACCTCCACAAGACAAGGTGATTTAAACCTTTTTTTTTTTCTTGAAAAGTTCGGAGAAGGTAGGAAAGAGGGAAAGTTCAAATCCCCAGGTTTTCGACAATGAATTTTTTTGGAAGAATAACAGGAAGTCAAGGGGGTTTAGTGAGGTGATTAACTTAAATCCACCTCCACAAGACAAGGCAATTTAAACCTTTTTGTTTTTCTTTAAATTTGTAATTTTGAAAAGCCAAAGCGTTGGTCTATGCCATTTGTACAAACACGCTATCCAGAGCAGCGGCTATATCGTACAAAGACATTCCCCTGTACAGTGTCCTATTCAATGAGACGCTGGTGTTCACACACAAAAACGTTGTTTAATCTAGCGTATATATCTGTTGTAATTAATCTTCATATGATCAATTTGTACATGTGTTGTGATATCTAGTATAAGCTAAAGTACACATGGGCCTCTAACTCTTGATCCGGTTTAGTTAAACTAAATTTGTAGCAACCCCAATTTAAGCTATTCTAGCTTAAATTGATGAGGAAGGCTCTATTTAGTGAATAACTAAAATTGGGCCTTTATGAGTTTGGGCCTATAGGTTGAGAATGTGTGGAGAAGCCCAAAAACTAGCCAGTGGCCCATCTCCATCTAGCAATGCCACGTTTTTGTCTGAGCTCATATATATGCTCATATTTGGGATTTGTTGAGCTCATTCACAACTTGAGACACAACCCTATCCGTCAAAGAAAAGAGAGAGAAAGGAAGAGAGAAAGAGGGAGAAGGAGGAGCGTCTCTGCCGGTGCCAGCTTGTCGCCGGAGTGTCGTCGTCGGTGGCTTCTCAAGTAAAGACGAAGCCGCTTTTTGTAGCCGTGAAGAGGGGCCGAAGCCTCTTCGATCCTACACCCTAGATTACTCTTCTGTTTTCGTTCTTCTCTGAGTTCTTGTGTTCTTGGCTTACATCTGTTGATTGCTTCCTTGTACAAACCTATGGTTTTTGATCTAGTGCATTATTTCGGACTGGGTCTCCCCTCTGAGGCTCCCTAGATGTAGGATCTTTGATCCGAACTGGGTTACCAATTTCTGGCGTTCTTTACTGTTTTCGTTTTTGGTTTGTGGTTGCAATCTTGATTGTTAGGGCGATTTTAGATTACAAACTGGTATCAGAGCCAGGTTGTGGCTCTGTTTTGTGTGCTTCCTCTTGCTTTTGCCCTTATTTGCGTAGATTTGGCATATATAGGGTTTTCTTGTTGTGATTGCTGAATGATTCATGATGGGGGTCATCCGGATCGGATGATATCAAAATTTAAATTTATAAACCGAACCCCAATTGTAGTATAAGGGTAGGGTGTCGAACACACGGGAGTTCGTGCGTTGAGTGTACCAAGAAGACTAAAAAGAGGTAAAAGAAAGGCAAAAACAAGGAAAATCAAAGGGAACAACTCGGACCGACTTTGGTCACTTCGGTCCGAGGTTGGATCGATGCGAGTTTGGCCGGGACCGACACAGGGGAAGTCGGGCCCGAGGTACTGGAGAACTCGGTCTTGCACAAATGATAGATCGGTCTTGGGTTTTTGGGTTCCTTCCCTAACTAGACTTGGGTGATTCCACCCCAATTCAACCAATAAGTGTTGATCCTTATGAGATCGAGGTTGTTTGCCTTCGATCCCTCCACTCTACACTTCGACCTTAGGGAGTTTTCACTCTCCTTCGATGCTAGGTCTAGTGATGGACTCGAGATCGCTTTCGCTTACTCTTACCCTAGATCCCTTGTTCTCACAAGAGAATTGAAGCTCAATGTAGAGAGGATTCATAGATCAAGCACTCAAGGCTATGGAATTGGGGGTTCACACCCAATCCTAGCTAGGGGATTCCCCCATAGCCCAAGACTATGGAATCTACTCCATCAAGTAAGAGTAAAAAGCAATCAAATAGCAAAGCAAGCAAATCTCAATCATCCAACTCAATTCAAAGCCAAATTGCATTCAAATCAAAGGGGTTCACAAAATCAAGTCTCAATTCCATTAAACAAAAGCAAAACAAGTTCAAACTCACTAATCTCCTCCTAGGCTCCACCGATTTCCTCCTCTTCTCCTCTTCCTTTCTCCTCCTTTCTCTCCAAGTCTTCCTTTGAACCTTTTGAGAGTGATTAGATGTGGATGTGTATTAAGCTCCTCTAAGCTCCCTCTAATTATCCTCTTCTCTTGATTGGGGACCAAGGAATTCCAAATTAGAAGAAGGGCAAAAGTGGTACATCACAATAATGTGCCTTGGAGCCCAATCCTCTTTTTAGCCGACTTGGACCGACACGCTTAGACCTCGGGCCCGACGTTGCTAACATCGGTTCTAGCCTCAATTGCTCGAACTCGGGCCCGATGTGCTGGGGACCTCGATCCAGGGCCTCGATCCTCTTCTTTCCTTGGTTTTCCTTGAGTTCCTCCTCGTTCTTTGCATGGCTCTTCCGCTCCTTTGCTTCTTAGCCTGGCTCCTCCTTAAAAACTCCTTCAAAACGTCATCAAATGCGCCATTTTACCTACAAAACACAACAAACTCGTATAGTCTCCGGATCTCATAGAAAATCGGGAACTAAGCTAAAAAGGGACAAAACTAACAAAAAAAGGAACAAAAGACACATATTTACAAGGGAAATTAACCACTAAAACACCACCAAAATGAGAGACATCAATTCATGTTTCTCGTTTTTCTGCTAGATACTCGAGCTTGAATCTGTGTTGAGACTTGGATCTTGAGTTTTTCCTTGTTAAATTCTTGAGATTAAAATTCTGCCTGAAAGTTCTCTGTGTGGGAGTTTCTCTTGAATCTGTGCTGATTTTCTGTTGTTTTTGGACAGGTACAAAGGCAAGATGTCAGAGCTCTACAGGGGAGTAAAACCATTCGATGGGAACATGGACTACTCCATGTGGAAAATCAAGATGCAGGCCATCTTGACCAAGGAGGGGTGTTATCATGCTGTTACAGACGTATGGGACTTGGACACCACCACTGCTGAAAAGGAGGAAGTCCAAGGTTTGGCACATGCTGAAATTATGCTGAGGCTTACTGACGAGGTAGCTCGTCAGGTTGTAAGTTTCACTAAACCTAAACCTCTCTGGGATGCCTTGGATGAAATTTACTTGACAAAATCTCTGCCTAGTAGAATCACCCTTCTCTGCAAACTCTTTAACTTTAAAATGGACACTTCACAGACTATTATTGAGAATATGGATAGGTTCTTGAAAATAACCCAGGAATTATAGAGATGCAAAGATAAAATAAAAGAAGAACACCAAGCTGTTGTTTTATTAAATTCTTTGCCTGCTTAGTTTGATGTGCTTAAAGATGTGATTCAGTATGGCCGTGATGACTTGACTGTGAATAAACTGATTGAGGCTGTAAATCAAAAGAATGATTCTCTGAAGGTCTTTAAGATCAAAAATGGGTCTAAGAATGAACCTAAACCTGACGGTAAAAATGATAAGAATGAAGTGATGATGTTTAAAGGAAAAGGAAATAAAAAGGGACAGAAAAAGGGTGAAAATTTCACTGAGAAATCTGATAAAGATATGTCTAAGGCCAAGTGCTACTATTGTGATAAAATGGGTCATTATCAAAAGACTTGTCATAAAAAGGCCAGGGATGAAAAGAATAAAACAAAAGAAAAAGAATCAGTTTTTGTGTTTGAATCTTGTCCCACTTATTCTCATGAATTGCTTGTTGTGTCTCATTCTGCAAATGAAAATGAATGGATTCTTGATTCTGGATGTACCATGCATGCTACTCCTTTCAGAAATTATTTTTCATCTTTGTCTATGCATGATGAGGGTGAAGTTATGTTAGGAGATCATACTACTCTTGCTATTAAGGGTAGGGGAAATGTTCCTTTAGTTATGCATGATGGAAAAATTAGGATTATTCAGAATGTTAGATGGGTGCCTAATTTGAGAAGGAATCTGCTGTCTGAATCCATGTTTGATGACTTGAATTGTCAGATTGTAACTAGTCAGGGGGTCAGGGAAGTCATTAGAGATAACACTGTCCTTATTAAGAGCATAAAAAAGGGAGGGCTTTATCATGTGATTGCTAGTTCTCTTGAAATTAATGTTTCTGTTGGTTGTTCAAAATCTGATAATTCTAAGATTTGGCATGATAGAATGGGACATATTGGAAATACTGGATTGAATTATCTGCATAAAAATGGCATGATTCATGATGATGTGGTTGATATTGATTTCTGTGAAAACTGTGTGTTTGGGAAAAGACTAGAAATTCTTTTGCTAAGTCAACTTATAAGACTAAGAAACCTCTTGAATATGTGCACTGTGATTTATGGGGCCCTGCCCAGATTGCTACTATTGGGGGGAGAAAATATTTCTTGTCTATACTTGATCATTACTCTAGGAAAGTATGGGTGCATTTGCTTAAACATAAAGATGAGGCTTTTGAATCTTTTAAATCTTGGTTGATCATGACTGAAAAACAATCTGGATTTAAACTGAAATGTCTTAAGTCTGATAATGGTTTAGAGTTTTGCAACCATAACTTTGATGAGTTTTGCCCTTTACCAAAGAGAATCTCAACTCTCCAAATATTCTTCCAAACCTCTCACTAAAGTACAATCCCATAAGGGTCAAGTCATATAGGCTAGGAATCATAATTATTGAGGAGTTTCAAACAAAGGTCTAAGGCTAAAATGGGGCTACAAACAATGGTCCATGCATCACATCATGCCACAATCCAAAAGAAAACATCCCATAACAACACAAGAAACCTAAACATGGAACTATGAGCTACTAACCCACCCCATACTTAAAATTTTGATGTTCTCATCAAAACAAAGAAATCAAAACTTAAAAGTAAAAGAGACAAGAGTTAAGAAAGCTCACAATTCCTTATTCTTGAATGACATGTTGAGGCTTAGTTTGCTAGAAGGAGAGCCCATGAGGCTCTTACTTCTTCACTTGGGTCAACCTTGTCATAGAACTTCTTTACTCGATGACCATTCACTCTAAATGGCCGCCCATCCTCACTAATCAAATCTACCGCTCCTTGAGAATGGATTTGATGTACCACGAACGGTCCACTCCATCTTGTTCGAAGCTTTCCGGGGAAGAATCTAAGCCTTGTATTGAAAAGGAGGACCTTGTCACCAACTTGATAGGTTTTTGGGATCAATTTCCTATCATGCCACCTCTTGGTCTTCTCCTTATAGAACTTGGCATTTTCATAAGCTTTTAACCTCAACTCCCCTAACTCGTGGAGATCCAAGAACCTCTTTTCTCCGGCCAAGTTTACATCCCAATTCATTTCTTTGAGAGCCCACTTGGATTTGTGCTCCAACTCTACCGGAAGATGACACGCCTTGCCATACACTAGGTTGAAAGGTGTAGTCCCCAAAGGTGTTTTGTAAGCGGTTCTATAAGCCCAAAGTGCATCATCAAGCTTGGATGCCCAATCCTTTCTTGACTTAGACACCGTCTTCTCCAAAATGGCCTTGATTTGACGATTTGAAACCTCAACTAGCCCACTTGTTTGAGGGTGATAAGGAGTAGCAACTCGGTGGGACACCCCATACTTAATCAAAACATTCTCAAAGCATTTTTCAATGAAATGAGGGCCACCATCACTAATGAGAACTCTAGGCACGCCAAATCTAGCAAAGATGTTGCTTTTCAAGAACTTCATCACAACCCTTGCATCATTGGTCCTTGTTGGAATGGCTTCCACCCACTTGGAGACATAATCCACGACCACAAAAATGTATTTGTAAGGGCCCGACGTGGGGAATGGTCCCATGAAGTCGATCCCCCATACATCGAAGAGCTCTACCTCTAGCATTCCGGTTTGCGGAGTCTCATTTCTCCTTAACAAGTTCCCCTCTCTTTGGCACTCTTGACATCTCTTCACGTACTCATGCACATCCTTAAACATGGTTGGCCAATAGAAACCACAATGTAGAATCTTTGCCGTGGTTTTCGAACTCTTGGCATGACCTCCGGTCGGCAAAGAATGGCAATGGCGGATGACACTCTCAATCTCCTCACTTGGAATGCACCGTCTATAGATTCTATCGCTCCCTTCCTTGTATAGGTATGGATCATCCCAATAATATTGCCTAGCATCATGTAAGAATTTCTTCCTAGTCGAATAAGACAAATTTGGTGGGATCACTCCCCCTACAACAAAGTTAGCAAAATCCGCAAATCAAGGGGTAACCCCTCGTTTCACGGTCTCAATAGATAGAAGACAAGTGGGAGGTGAAGATTTAATCAATTGAGAACGGGATGGAATAGAGACCGAGTGGAGTATCTTACTTGATTTCATGGACCGACATTGCAAGGTATTAAGCCCGACGTGTGTGGACGTCGATCGGGTCGCACAAGTGCACAAATCCCTCTGGACCGACATTGCAGACCTCGGTCCCGAGTTACTGGATACCTCGGTCCGACGTTCTATGCTTCGGGCCCGATGCACTGCCTTGGTCGATCCCTCCTTACTTTCCTTCTTGCCACTCATTAGCCCTTCATCCGCCCTCATATCATCTATTTCCACGCCATCCTCCATCTCAAGCATGTACTCCATGGGCAATCGAGATAGATGATCGGCCACCACGTTCTCCGCACCAACTTTATCTTTGATCTCATGGTCAAATTCTTGAAGGAGAAGCATCCTTCTTTTTAATGAGGTACTTGATTGCCGCATGATCCGTATAGACTACCACCTTGGATCCCACAAGATATGACCGGAATTTCTCAAATGCAAACACCACCGTAAGGAATTCCTTTTCCGTCGTTGTATATTTGCATTGAGTTTCATCCAAGGTTTTACTTGCATAATAGATGGCGTGCAACTTTTCCTCCTTTCTTTGCCCAAGAACAGCTCCCACGGCGAAATCACTTGCATCACACATCACTTCGAATGGAAGATTCCAATCGGGTGACGCCATGATAGGAGCCGAGACCAAAGCATCTCTCAACCTACAAAAAGCACTTATGCAATCCTCGGAAAATTCGAAGGGAGCATCCTTCATCAAGAGGTTACACAAAGGTTTTGAAATTTTAGAGAAGTCTTTGATGAAGCGTCTATAAAAGCCCGCATGACCCAAGAAACTCCTAACATCACGCACACAAGTAGGTGGGGGAAGTTTTTTAATAATTTCAATCTTGGCGCTATCAACCTCTATTCCTCTACCAGAGATGAGATGTCCTAGAACTATTCCCTCTTTAACCATAAAATGACATTTCTCCCAATTTAGCACAAGGTTAGTCTCTTCACATCTAGCTAAGACCCTATCCAAATTAGCCAAACAAGCATCGAAAGAGGAACCATAGACCGAAAAATCATCCATGAATACTTCCACTATTTCCTCCACCATATCGGAGAAGATAGACATCATGCACCTTTAAAACGTTGTCGGAGCATTACACAAACCAAAAGGCATGCGTCTATAGGCAAATGTTCCATAGGGACATGTAAAAGTCGTCTTCTATTGATCATCGGGGTGAATAGGGATTTGCCAAAATCCGCTATACCCATCAAGGTAGCAAAAGTATTCATGTTGTGCCAATCTTTCAAGAACTTGGTCAATAAAAGGAAAGGGGAAATGATCCTTACGAGTACCACTATTCAACTTTCGGTAATCAATGCACATGCGCCACTTTGTAGTGGTTCTCGTAGGAATCATTTCTCCTTTCTCATTTTGCACTACGGTTAATCCACCCTTCTTAGGAACTACATGCACGGGACTAACATATTTGCTATCCGAAATTGGGAAGATGATTCCCGCATCCAACATCCTAAGTATCTCACTTTTAACCACTTCTTTCATATTAGGATTTAATCTTCTTTGTGGTTCAATAGTGGGTTTATGGTTGTCCTCCATGTAGATCCTATGCATGCAAATTGATGGTGAAATTCCCTTTAATTCCTCTAATGAATACCCTAAGGCTCCTCTATGCTTCCTTAGGACCTCTAACAACTTAGACTCTTCCTCATCATTCAAATTAGCATTCACAATTACGGGTAATGAAGAGTTAGAACCAAGGAAGGCATACCTCAAGTCCTTTAGAAGTTCCTTGAGTTCATGAGATGGCTCCGGTGGTGCTTGAGCTTCCTCCGTTTCAGCCTTGAACACCTCCAAGTAAGACATTTCATTCTCCACTTTCTCATTCTCCGCTAGATCGGTAACTAAGCCTTCATTTGTCACTTCAACTCCATAGGGTGGTGGAATGGCTTTCAACTCTAGCTCCCTTGAACCTTGCTTGTTGGATATAGCTTCCCATTGCACTCCTCTTGGAAAGGATTCCATCTTGGCTTCTCTATACAAAGCTTCCTTCGAAGTTGGTTTGAAGGAGAAATCGAGCTCTGCTCCTCCAAATTCAAGGGACTAATGACCTCTCTTAACATCTATAATAGCTCCAACCGTAGCAAGGAATGGCCTTCCCAAGATGATAGGCTCGCCCGGCACTTCTAACATGTCAACCACAACAAAATCCGTTGGAACGTAATGCCCCTCTACACACAATGGATAATCCTCTACCACTCCAATTGGCTCAATTGATGTCCCGTCGGCTATGGTCAACCTCATGTTAACCGGAGCGATGAGTCCCATGGCGGTAGATTTCCATATCGTGTACGGTATGACACTAGTGCTTGCTCCAAGATCACACAAAGCTTGAAACTTCCGAGATCCAATACCAATGGTAATTGCGAATCTTCCGGGATCACCTAACTTTTGAGGTAGCTCCAAAATCTTCACCTCATCTTGCATCTCCACAATCGACCTCTTCTTGCTCAAAATTTCCTTCAAGAACTTTGCATAGGATGGCATCTCACTTAAAGCGTCGGTGAATGGGATGGTGATGTTCAAGCCTTGCAAGAGCATTAAGAACCTCTTAAACTTGCCCTCCACAACTTCCTTGGGCTTCTTCAAAGGGTAAGGAAGAGTTGTCCCTCCTTGTTTCTTGGTTGAATCCACTTCCTTGGACCGGCCTAGATCTCTCTCAACGTTTTCAGCCTGGATCGACGTCGGGACCGACGTCTGGAACCTCGGTCCTGGGACAGGGCACATCTGGGAACGTCGGTCCGACTACAGGGCATGTCGGGCCCGAGTTCAATTCCTCCTCGGTCCGGTTCAGGGGACTTCCTCCATCTTCTGGATCGACTTCATGGTACGTCGGGCCCGAGTTACTGGGCAACTCGGTCCGACTCTCTTCTCTTGTTCTTGGCACGTGTGGCTCGGGCAAACTCCTTCCACTCCTCAAACCTATGGCTCGAACTTCATTTTGTTGTTGTGGGGCACGGGGATTCTCCTCGGGTCGGCCCGGGAGTCTCCCTTCCTCTCTTGGAAGTTGATTTGCCATGTGAACAAATCGGTTGTCCACTTGTCTTCTCCATACACCAAACTCCTTGAATTGGGTGCTCATATCATCAAATCTTCTCTCCATGTTGGTGAATTGATTCTTCAAGTCTTGAGCCCATGGTGGTGTTTGCTCATAGAACCCCGGTGGTCGGTATGGTGGTGGTTGGGCCCTTGGCTCGTTTTGGTTGTAGTTGTTGTTGTAGCCATTAGCTTGTCCTTGGTTCCACCTTCCATTCCCTCCATTGTTGAAGTTGGCTCTTCCTCCATAGTTTCTTTGAACATATTGTGCCTCCTCGATTTGCTCGGCCAAACGAACTTGACGTTCATTGGGACACTCTTGAGCTCCATGCTTCAAAGAACCACATTCCTCACATCCTCTTGTGGTTTGCTTGTAGTGACTCATTTGCCTCCTCATCTTGTTCAACTCATCCTCAAGGAATTGGATCTTCACATCCTTATCCACCTCTTCGTTCTTTGGATCGTAGAGCCTCTTTGCACCTTCTCCTTGGACTCTTGCCTCCTTGTTGACTTGACTCACTCCGTACATGGCTTCGTAATCGGAGAGCTTGTCTAGCAACTCCCATGCTTGCTCCGGTGACAAATCAATGAACCCACAATCGGTGTGAAGGTTCAACTTGTCCTTGGTGGCGGGGTTGATTCCTTGGAAGAATATGCTTGAAGGACATAAGGTTGTTGCCCATGCGTTGGACATTGCCTCAACATCTCCATGAACCGATCCCAAGCCTCAAAGAGTGGCTCGTGGACTCCTTGTTGAAAGCTTGCTATCTTCCTTCTAAGCTCCGTTGTCTTGGTTGGCGGAAAGAACTTCATCAAGAATGCTTCGTTGAGAGCCCTCCATGATGTGATGGATCGAGGTGCTTGACTCTCCAACCAATGCAATGCCTTGCCTCCCAATGACCACTTGAAGGCTTTGAGTAGCATGTACTCAAGTGTCTCATCATCCGTTGAGATGGTCTCACATAGATCCTTGAATTGCTTCACATGCTCGATCGGGCACTCATTCGGTCTCCCTTGAAATTGGTCCCTCTTGATAAGTGAGATGAATTGAGTTTTGATCTCAAAGTTCTTTGACACCTCCGGCAAGACAATGTCCGGTTCCGGCACCTTCAACTCCGGATGCATGTATTATCTTGCATTCCGGGGTTGGGTGTTGATTTGAGCCTCCAATCTCATCCTTTTCTCGCGCTCTCTCCTAGCTTCGGCATCTAGGTTAGCCATCTCAAGTTGCATTCGAGCTATGTCGGCCCTCATCCTTTCAACCTCCTCATCACGTTGGGCTTGGTTCTCCATCCTCTTCTTCTTTCGAGCTTGTTTGGTAATGCTTTCCGGATCACACACAAAGTCGAACTCAAGTGTTCCTCGGACGGAACGAGCTCGCATACACCTACAACCAAAGACACAAACAAAAACCGAATCAAGACAAACAAGGGGTTTGGGCTAGTCCCTCACCCAAATCACTACCAAATCAAAGACTCAACAAAGAATGGTACCTCAAACAAGTAGAACTCGCCGGCAACGGCGCCAAAATTCTGATGGGGGTCGTCCGGATCGGATGATATCAAAATTTAAATTATCTAAACCGAACCCCAATTGTAGCATAAGGGTAGGGTGTCGAACACACGGGAGTTCGTGCGTTGAGTGTACCAAGAAGACTAAAAAGAGGTAAAAGAAAGGCAAAAACAAGGAAAATCAAAGGGAACAACCCGGACCGACTTTGGTCACTTCGGTCCGAGGTTGGATCGATGCGAGTTTGGCCGGGACCGACACAGGGGAAGTCGGGCCCGAGGTACTGGGGAACTCGGTCTTGCACAAATGGTAGATCGGTCTTGGGTTTTTGGGTTCCTTCCTTAACTAGACTTGGGTGATTCCACCCCAATTCAGCCAATAAGTGTTGATCCTTATGAGATCGAGGTTGTTTGCCTTCGATCCCTCCACTCTACACTTCGACCTTAGGGAGTTTTCACTCTCCTTCGATGCTAGGTCTAGTGATGGGCTCGAGATCGCTTTCGCTTACTCTTACCAAACACAAGCCCTAGATCCCTTGTTCTCACAAGAGAATTGAATCTCAATGTAGAGAGGATTCATAGATGAAGCACTCAAGGCTATGGAATTGGGGGTTCACACCCAATCCTAGCTAGGGGATTCCCCCATAGCACAAGACTATGGAATCTACTCCATCAAGTAAGAGTAAAAAGCAATCAAATAGCAAAGCAAGCAAATCTCAATCATCCAACTCAATTCAAAGCCAAATTGCATTCAAATCAAAGGGGTTCACAATATCCAAGTCTCAATTCCACTAAACAAAAGCAAAACAAGTTCAAACTCACTAATCTCCTCCTAGGCTCCACCGATTTCCTCCTCTTCTCCTCTTCCTTTCTCCTCCTTTCTCTCCAAGTCTTCCTTTGAGCCTTTTGAGAGTGATTAGATGTGGATGTGTATTAAGCTCCTCTAAGCTCCCTCTAATTATCCTCTTCTCTTAATTGGGGACCAAGGAATTCCAAATTAGAAGAAGGGCAAAAGTGGTAGATCACAATAATGTGCCTTGGAGCCCAATCCTCTTTTTAGCCAACTTGGACCGACACGCTTAGACCTCGGGCCCGATGTTGCTAACATCGGTCCTAGCCTCAATTGCTCAAACTCGGGCCCGATAGGCTGGGGACCTCGATCCAGGGCCTCGATCCTCTTCTTTCCATGGTTTTCCTTGAGTTCCTCCTCGTTCTTTGCATGGCTCTTCTGCTCCTTTGCTCCTTAGCTTGGCTCCTCCTTAAAAACTCCTTCAAAACGTCCTCAAATGCGCCATTTTACCTACAAAACACAACAAACTCGCATAGTCTCCGGATCTCATAGAAAATCGGGAACTAAGCTAAAAAGGGACAAAACTAACAAAGAAAGGAACAAAAGACACATATTTACAAGGGAAATTAACCACTAAAACACCACCAAAATGAGAGACATCAATTCATGTTTCTCGTTTTTCTGCTAGATACTCGAGCTTGAATCTGTGCTGAGACTTGGATCTTGAGTTTTTCCTTGTTAAATTCTTGAGATTAAAATTCTGCCTGAAAGTTCTCTGTGTGGGAGTTTCTCTTGAATCTGTGCTGATTTTCTATTGTTTTTGGA
Source organism: Polygonum maritimum (assembly GCA_963924305.1). Lineage (NCBI taxonomy): Eukaryota > Viridiplantae > Streptophyta > Magnoliopsida > Caryophyllales > Polygonaceae > Polygonum > Polygonum maritimum. Next base: position 17,946,374 of record OZ002728.1, on the reverse strand, counting down.
CAGGTACAAAGGCAAGATGTCCGAGCTCTACAGGGGAGTGAAACCATTCGATGGGAACATGGACTACTCCATGTGGAAAATCAAGATGCAGGCCATCTTGACCAAGGAGGGGTGTTATCATGCTGTTACAGACGTATGGGACTTGGACACCACCACTGCTGAAAAGGAGGAAGTCCAAGGTTTGGCACATGCTGAAATTATGCTGAGGCTTACTGACGAGGTAGCTCGTCAGGTTGTAAGTTTCACTAAACCTAAACCTCTCTGGGATGCCTTGGATGAAATTTACTTGACAAAATCTCTGCCTAGTAGAATCACCCTTCTCTGCAAACTCTTTAACTTTAAAATGGACACTTCACAGACTATTACTGAGAATATGGATAGGTTCTTGAAAATAACCCAGGAATTAGAGAGATGCAAAGATAAAATAAAAGAAGAACACCAAGCTGTTATTTTATTAAATTCTTTGCCTGCTTAGTTTGATGTGCTTAAAGATGTGATTCAGTATGGCCGTGATGACTTGACTGTGAATAAACTGATTGAGGCTGTAAATCAAAAGAATGATTCTCTGAAGGTCTTTAAGATCAAAAATGGGTCTAAGAATGAACCTAAACCTGACGGTAAAAATGATAAGAATGAAGTAATGATGTTTAAAGGAAAAGGAAATAAAAAGGGACAGAAAAAGGGTGAAAATGGCACTGAGAAATCTGATAAAGATATGTCTAAGGCCAAGTGCTACTATTGTGATAAAATGGGTCATTATCAAAAGACTTGTCATAAAAAGGCCAGGGATGAAAAGAATAAAACAAAAGAAAAAGAATCAGTTTTTGTGTTTGAATCTTGTCCCACTTATTCTCATGAATTGCTTGTTGTGTCTCATTCTGCAAATGAAAATGAATGGATTCTTGATTCTGGATGTACCATGCATGCTACTCCTTTCAGAAATTATTTTTCATCTTTGTCTATGCATGATGAGGGTGAAGTTATGTTAGGAGATCATACTACTCTTGCTATTAAGGGTAGGGGAAATGTTCCTTTAGTTATGCATGATGGAAAAATTAGGATTATTCAGAATGTTAGATGGGTGCCTAATTTGAGAAGGAATCTGCTGTCTGAATCCATGTTTGATGACTTGAATTGTCAGATTGTAACTAGTCAGGGGGTCAGGGAAGTCATTAGAGATAACACTGTCCTTATTAAGAGCATAAAAAAGGGAGGGCTTTATCATGTGATTGCTAGTTCTCCTGAAATTAATGTTTCTGTTGGCTGTTCAAAATCTGATAATTCTAAGATTTGGCATGATAGAATGGGACATATTGGAAATACTGGATTGAATTATCTGCATAAAAATGGCATGATTCATGATGATGTGGTTGATATTGATTTCTGTGAAAACTGTATGTTTGGGAAAAAGACTGGAAATTCTTTTGCTAAGTCAACTTATAAGACTAAGAAACCTCTTGAATATGTGCACTGTGATTTATGGGGCCATGCCCACATTGCTACTATTGGGGGGAGAAAATATTTCTTGTCTATACTTGATCATTACTCTAGGAAAGTATGGGTGCATTTGCTTAAACATAAAGATGAGGCTTTTGAATCTTTTAAATCTTGGTTGATCATGACTGAAAAACAATCTGGATTTAAACTGAAATGTCTTAAGTCTGATAATGGTTTAGAGTTTTGCAACCATAACTTTGATGAGTTTTGCATGCAAAATGGAATTAAAAGACACTTGACCGTTCCTTACACTCCACAACAAAATGGTACAGCTGAAAGAATGAATAGAACCCTTTTAGAGAAGGCTAGATGCATGCTGATTAGTGTTGGAATCAAACCTTCTTTGTGGGGAGAAGCTGTAACTACAGCAGCTTTTCTCATTAATAGGTCCCCATCCTCTCCTATAAACTTTAAAACACCTCAGGAAATGTGGACTGGAAAGAAACCTTCATTAGCTTACCTTAAATCTTTTGGATGCACTGCTTATTGTCATGTTTCTCAAGGGAAATTAAAACTTAGAGCTCATAAAGCTGTAATGTTAGGGTATCCTGAGGGGGTTAAAGGGTATAAGGTTTTATTACAGCCTAGAGGTTATAAAGTTAGTTTCTAGGGATGTTACCTTTAATGAAAAGGAGTTCTATTTTAAGGCAAAACTGACAAGTGTGAATGAGGAAACAGGTACAAACACAACTGGTGCACAAGAAACTGAGGCCTAGATTGGGCAATTCTACATACCTGGAGACAATAATGGTGATAATGAGCTGGAGGAATTTGACATTGGACATGCTGATTCACTCCAGAATTCTTCCTCAAGTCAAAATGAAGAGGAAATGAATGACAATGGGGATAATGCAGTTTTTGAGGGCAACAATGACTCACAAACCCACCAATTAGGTGGGGCAGTAAGTGAAACTTCTTCTAATCCTATTTCTGTAAATTCTGTCAATTCAGCTGGGTCTTCTGAAATGCATGATATGAATGAAAATGTGGCTGAAATGCATGATCCTGCTATTTATATGAATGCTGTGGTTCCTGATCCTGTGCATGCTAATGATGTGAATGATGTGCATGATCTTGTCTTGCATGAAAATATTGCTCATGATCTTGCCAACTATCAATTAACTAGGGATAGAGAGCCCAGAATTAGGATACCAAATAAGAAGTTTACTTCTAATATTGTTGAGTTTGCTTTAATTGGTGCTGATGTTGTTGCTCATTTAAGTCCTGAAACTTATGAACAAGCCATGAAAAGTAAGCATGCAAATGATTGGTTGAAAGCTATGCATGAAGAAATTGAAAGTATGCATGTGAATAATACTTGGACTCTTGTGCCTAAGCCTGAAAAAGCTAAACTTGTTGATTGTAAATGGATTTACAAAGTTATGGAAGGAGCTACTGAATTAGATCCTCCTAGGTTTAAAGCTAGGCTAGTGGCTAAGGGTTTTACTCAAAAGGAAGGAATAGATTATAATGATATATTTGCTCCTGTGGTAAAATACAAAACTATGAGATTGATGCTTGCTATGGCTACTGTTTTTGATTGGGAAGTTGAGCAAATGGATGTGAAAACTGCTTTCTTGCATGGAGACCTTAATGAAACAATATATATGAGACAACCTAAAGGTTTCATAGATAGGAAAAAACCAGACCATGCTTGCTTGTTGAAAAGATCCATATATGGCCTTAAACAATCCCCTAGGTAATGGAATCTGAAATTTAATGCTTGCATGATGTCTTTGAACTTTAGGAGGAGTAAATGGGATACTTGTTTATATTATAAGCATGTTAAAACCAAATCTCCTGTTTATGTGCTTCTGTATGTTGATGATATGCTTTTGATGAGTAGTTCTAGAACTGAAATTACTGCAGTAAAGTATGATCTTAAGAAGCATTTTGACATTAAAGACTTAGGGCCAGCTCAAAGAATACTAGGGGTGAAAATAATTAGAGACATGCCTAAGAAAAGGATGAAGTTGTCTCAGATTGATTATGTGCATAAGGTTTTAGAAAGATTCTGCATGTTGAATACTAAACCTGTTGTTATACCTTAGGAGGGCACCTTGAATTAACCAAAAAGGACTGTCCTACTACTTCTTCTGAGATTAGAAAAATGGAATATGTGCCCTATGATGTTGCTGTTAGTTCTGTGATGTATTCCATGCTTTGTACTAGACCTGATCTTGCTTTTGCTATTAGTGTTTTGAGCCGTTTCATGTCTAACCCTGGTGAAAAACATTGATCTGCCATGAAATATTGTCTAAAATATATAACACGCACTAAAAATCTAGGTCTAGTATACTCTAAGCATAAGCCTGAAACTGAATTAGAAGGTTTTGTGGATTCTGATTTTGCTAGTAATAAAGACAATAGAAAATCTACTACTTCTTATTTCTTTACTTGGGCTGGAAATTGTGTGTCTTGGAAATCTCAGCAGCAGTCTATTGTAGCTATATCTTCAACAGAAGCTGAATATATTGCTGCAGTTGTGGCCTCTAAGGAGGCTGCTTGGCTGAAGGGTATTCTGAAGGAGATAACAGGAACAACCTATGTTCCTGTACTCTCTACTGACAGTCAGAGTGCTCTTTATCTGTGCAAAGATCCTGTGTACCATGAAAGGACTAAGCACATAGATGCTAGATACCATTTTATTAGAGATGAAGTGGAGAAACAGCTGATCAATATTGTGAAGATAGCTGGTGATGTAAACCCTGCAGATTTTAGTACTAAGATTGTGCCTTCTAACAAGTTTGCCTTTTGCAGGGAGGCACTCCACATCAAGGATGTTAGCTGAGATGCGGGGTTGAGCCAATGAAGTACGGGTTGAAGACCTGGCCGAGTGGTGCACTATAGAATTAGAAGCCATAGTAAATCATATGTAGATTAAGAGGGCATTTGTTGTAATTAATCTTCAATTCTTCATATGATCAGTTTGTACATGTGTTGTAATATCTTGTATAAGCTAAAGTACACAGGGGGCTCTAACTCTTGATCCGGTTTAGTTAAACTAAATTTGTAGCAACCCCAATTTTAGCTATTCCAGCTTACATTCATGAGGAAGGCTCTATTTAGTGAATAACTAAAATTGGGCCTTTATGAGAATGGGCCTATAAGTTGAGAATGTGTGGAGAAGCCCAAAAACTAGCTAGTGGCCCATCTCCATCTAACAATGCCACGTTTTTGTCTGAGCTCATATGTATGCTCATATTTGGGATTTGTTGAGCTCATTCACAACTTGAGACACAACCCTAGCTGTCAAAGAAAAGAGAGCGTCTCTGCCGGTGCCAGCTTGTAGCCGGAGTGTCGTCGTCGGTGGCTTCTCAAGTGAAGACGAAGCCGCTGTTTGCAGCCATGAAGAGGGGCCGAAGCCTCTTCGATCCTACACCCTAGATTACTCTTCTGTTTGCGTTCTTCTCTGAGTTCTTGTGTTCTTGGCTTAGATCTGTTGATTGCTTCCTTGTACAAACTTATGGTTTTTGATCTAGTGCATTATTTCGGGTTAGGTCTCCCTTCTGAGGCTCCCCAGATGTAGGATCTTTGATCTGAACTGGGTTACCAATTTCTGGCGTTCTTTACTGTTTTCGTTTTTGGTTTGTGGTTGCAATCTTGATTGTTAGGGCGATTTTAGATTACAATATCCAAACCGAATTTTTAAATACTCGAATTGTTTTTTGGCCTAAAATATGATCCCTATCCGATACATTTTTTACTCATACATCCGAGAAATATATCCATTCGGATCGGATATATAATGTCGGATATTCAAATTATCCATTGTGATTAAACCTGCTTAAAACAATAAATTACAACTATGTCCAAAAGCTCACAAGCCTTTAATGGATTGGTTATTAGAGTCACGTTTTACTCGGTCACAAAATCCTCATAAGCCTTTATTGTTATTCCAGAATCTGAGAGAGAGAAATATTTTGATCGATTTGGGGAATTCTAGTTAGGATGACAATTAGTCGTATTTAAAAATATATATACATTTAATGTATATACGGATATTTATTGATATCCATTTATCTAAAACTTTGATCCGTATCCTATCCAAATATCCTGAAAAAATAGCGGAACGAATAGGATACGGGTCAGTTTTAAATGAAATAATTTGGATACAGATAAAAACGGATCGGATATCAAATTCACATCCTACTTGTACCCATGTAGATAATATTAGACAGTGAAAACTGTTTTGTTTTGATACGTATTGTTAAATCGATTTCCTTTAAATTAAATAATTGAAGGATATATATAATATGATAGATTTATCCTTTTTTTAATCTAAAACATTACAAAAAATATTATCTACATGATCTTTAAACAAAAAAGTATAAACATGATAGAGAATTTTTTTTGCCCCGAGCTTGGTTGGAGAAATAAAATCAAAAAGATGCTTATTTCTGGAAACATTTCGCGAAAAGTGATGTTTTGGAAAAAAAACAATTGTATTGAAATACGTGAAAATAAAGATATGATATGGATGTTAAAAAAAGTAAAATAAACTTTTTGGAGGAAAAAATTGTTTGGGTAGATAGTGAACAAGCCCTACTCTCCATAAAATTAAGCCAAGGGTCGCTAAAATAAATCGAAACGTGAAGTGTGACATTTCATTGATAAAAAACGTAGCTCCTCTCTCATTTCAAATTTACAAATTAAATTTAATCAATTTTTTTTATACGGTTAGGGTGAGGGAATGGTGCCCTATTCCAAGGGTAAGAATCTAAGATCCAAGGTCTTAGAGCCTAGCACTCCCATGACCTATCCAAATTCTTGGATGACTTGTTCAAATTCTTAGACAGGTTGTAGGTTCGATTGCCCACTAATTTTCTTGAGGTGAAACATATGTAAATCCTTGGGCAGGTCCAATGCAAGCCCTCCCACAACCATCGGGGTTGAGAATGTCACCAAACAGAAGGTATGATTGCCTTTTGTTTGGTGTCGTGTTAGGTGCTCTTTCACAATCTGTTCACGCCTGGGTGACTCGGGGTACGATGTCCAAAGAAGTATGGACATTCTCAAGACAATTTATGTCAATGCTTCTCGCGGTCATATCCAAGATCTCAAATACAAGATTAGCCAAGCTGATAAGGGTTCTCGGACCATATCCGATTACATGAACTCCATGCGAGGGACGCAGTAGGGTGCCTTGGTTGTGGATTTGGGTTGGGGACCTTGACGACTTTGTCTCCACATCAGGCTACTTGCTCTGCCTTAGTTGCACACTAATCTTATGGAGCCCTCACAAACAAAAGACAATTGCCCACAACCGAAGCGAAGTATAAAGCCCTCGTTGATGCTGCCTCAGAACTTTTTTAGATGTTTGTCCTTACTCTCGGAGCTTGGACTCACTCTACCATGCCAACCGGTTCTCTATTGCGAGAATCAAGCTAGCTAGGTGCCTATTTCTTGATTTCTAATCCGGTCTTCTGTGAATGAAGCATGTTGCATTGGCATTTTACTTTGTTCAAGAACATGTTTGCAATGACACATTTTTGGGTCCAACATATATGTGTCCACGCATGAGCCTCTCGTTGATGCCTAACGAAGCCTCTCTTTCGGCCTCAGTTTTAAGATCTCATTAGCAAGCTCGGACTTTCTCGATTTGGTCGTTTAGCTTGAAGGGGCATATTAATCCTAGTATAACTGGATAACATCTTTGCTTTGTGTATTAGGTTATAATACTTCTTGTTAAAGTAGATTATATCTTCAACTTGTTTATATTATGTAGTTCCTACCTAGAGCATGTACTAGGGTTCCATAGGAGGTTGAGTATTTCTCTATAAATACTCTCATTAATAAAATTATACAATATTCAGACAAACCTTCCTCTCTGTAGACAACTTAGCGAAACAGAAACGCCCAACTACATACCGCTATGTTAAAGGCAACCTATTGCTCTTAATTGTCCTCAATCCTGAAAATAAAATGTAGGGAATTTTCGTTTGGTACCCCTGAGTTTTTGGCTTTTCCGGACGATGCCCAGAAAAAAAACTTATTTCGGGTGGTACCCTTGAACTTTTAAAAAAGTTCGCCTCATGCCCTTTCTTAAGTTTTTCCTTGATATTTTCGTTTTTTGGGGGGTTTTTTGTTTAAAAAATAATTATTTTTATTTTATTGACCATAAATGAATAAAATAAGTGAAACAACTAAAGAATAGTTGGTATCCTTTTTTCTTTTTAGTTAAAACTCTTATTAAATTTGTAATGTAGAAAATGTTTTATTGTGTTTTAATTAACTAGTATAAAATTTATCATTTATAAGTTGGTATAGATTAAAGAAAAATATTAATAAGACAATAAGAGATTATATTAAACAAAACTATATTGCACTAAATCATACCATAAAATTCAGTGAATGCGTTCACCGTTAAAATGCATATGAATGTACTCACCTAGCCTTCAATCTTCAAATCAAGTGAATACATTTAGTGATCAAAAAACAAAGTGAATACATTTAACTTTGACCATGCAAATCACCGAATCAAGCATTTTGGGAAAGTTAATTACTAAGTAATAATTGAACATAACTAATGTTTAAAATGTAAATACAAATTAGTACTGAATCTTTTTTAAAAAATAATAATTAATCAATACAAATAACACACTTTTTTTATTTAATGTGTACCAATTTAATTTATGATAAATTTTATACTACTTAATTAAAAATCAAATTAAATATTCAATTAATTGTATTTTTTTATACACAATGACACAATGTTAATAAAACACTAAATATTTTTTTACATGACAAAATTAATAAGCGTTATAAATGAAAACTTAAAAAGGATAAAAACTTTTCTATATTTGTTTCACTTATTTTATTTTATTTATATTCAAGAAAATAATAACAATTATTTTTTGTAACAAAAAAACCCCGAAATAAGTTTTTTAAAAGTTCGGGTGTTGATACCAACAACCGTCAACGCGTGGGTAGTACCCCCCCCAAAAAAAAAAAAAAATGCTACCAAGCCTTCAGGCAGCGTCGTCATCGCGGGAGTGATCACGACAAGCCTAGATTCCCCCTCTCGAGTCAAATCCTACCAAGTGTTGAAGCCCCGCGATGATGCCTTAATCGCGTTGGACCGCATCAATGTTGGCGCTCTCCACATCAAAATTCACCAAACATGGAAGCCCCTCGACGGCGTCGTCATCATACCACACCTGATCGCGGACTGACGGCAAGGTCCCATCCAGGCAAGTGGGTGGGCGGCAACGTCCCATCAAGGCAAGTGGGCAGGCGGCAACGTCCCATCTCCGCCAACGCATGGGCGGCACCGCGGCTGCCGCCCCCACAAGCCAATCAATAAGCGACACGTGCGTGGGCGGCATCTCTCCCACATCGACGTTTCGCCCAATCTCAGCCCAACTCTCGGCTATAAATAGCAAGCTCAGTGCATTGAGAGCGGGATCCGAAATGTCGTGAAGCTAGCACTAAATCTCGAGCTAAGATCCCTGTTGTAATCCGATACACTCAACGCGATAGAGAGAGTTCTCATCCGTACTTGTAATCTCATACTCAACCCGAAACACATTTTGTACTACCACCTTCGCGTTGACTCATAGCAATAAAACATCTTTCCATCTTTTGGCCTTTGAATCGGTTGAGATCAACTCTTGCTACTCTCACCGCGTTCAAGACACTCCGTGTTTTCGGACCTCAACATTGACGCGGTCCGTGGGGACCCTCTCAAACCAAGGAGGCACCGTTTTCAATCGCGAAAAGAGATGGATGCTAACAGCAACAACGCTTACTATGCCGATGGCGCAGCCTTCGGGATGCAGCCACCTCCGCCGTGGTATTACGGGTCACCGCCCGTGATGCCTCAGGCCGCGCCTATGCCCGGCTGGGGTCTCGCTGCACCACAGCCAACGCCATGCCAGGATGGAACCCGGCTTTCCAACAGGGTTTCCAACCGCAGGTCCCCTTCCAGGCGTACATGCACGCGCGGTACTACCAAGAGTACGCTTACGCAAGAGCCCTACGTGGAGGAATACTCCACCACCAACGGAAGCTCCAACGGTCAGGAGGTTGAACAGGACGCTCCCAACGCGCTGTCTCCTCCCAACCACCACTTCCCGGGCCACGCCCCGGCCTATCACTTCGGCCAAGGTGCCTACCCCATGTAGCACGGTCAGGGGGCCTATCCCATGCACCACCCGCCCTACGTGCCCGCTTACACCACAAGGTACGGGCTTGGACAGGCGTATCATACCCCAGCTCCATGGAGCGCGTACAATCAAAGCTCAGGCGACGACATGAGCATATCACGGAGAAGCTCCAACCGCTCCAGGCGCTCCAACTCTAGAAGCGAGATGATGGTGGACGATCGCGATGAGGCTTATGGAAGCCCTTTCGCCACCTTCATCCAGGACGAGCCCATGCCGAAGGGCTTCCAAAAGCCCTCCATGGGGTTGCAGTTCGACGGCACGAGGGACCCCGGGGACCACGTCAAGCAATTCCTCGCGCACATGACGTTCAATACCTACAATGACGCCATGTTCTGTCGGGTTTTTCCCTCTACGCTCAAACTCGCGGGAATGACGTGGTTCACCAACCTCCCGGTAGGCTCCATCACCTCTTTCCGAGAGTTGTCGTGGCGCTTCACCTCCTACTTCAGTGGGTCACGAAAGCGTATGAAAACGACGAAGGACCTCATGAGTGTGACCCAGGGTGAGGAAGAGTCCCTCTCCGCTTTCTTCACCCGATTCGTCAGCGCCGCATCGGAGATACCCTACCTGGACGACACGTCCGCCCGCGACATGCTGATCCATAACCTCCGCGACGGGACCTTCAAGGTCAAGATGTGTGGAAAAATCTTGCACACCTACGAGGATGCATGCAACGCCGTCACCAAACGCGTCTTCGCTAAAGACGCGGCAGGGAAGCCCTCACAGGATCGCGTGAAAGGCAAGGTCAAGACCACGCCAGAGGCCCTCATGGTGTCCACCACATCGTCAAAACCTCAAGGTGGACAGCGCGGTGGGCATAATCATGGCAGCGGCCGCCGTGACGTGGTCGCGGCAACAACCGTGGTGGTGGTGGTCGATACAACAATAACGACCACTACACCGGGGCTAATGCCACTGAGCTCGGACCGCGCAACGACGGCAGTCAGCCAGCGCAGGCCCATGCTTTGGCTAACACTGCGCCGGTGAGAGAGAGAGAGAGAGAGAGCCAGCCCAAACGACCCCAACGTCTATGTCAACACCATCGCGGGGTCCACCCTCGCAGGATCTAGCGGTGGGAAAAGGAAGTGTTATGCTTGCGCTTCGACTTTCAGTGGTGCTATCAACAGCCTGGGGGTGGCTGGTGCCCCTCATGCTAACATCATCCTCCAGCCGGGCGACTCCCGCGAGCTCATTACCCCTCACACAGATCTTTTGGTCGTGCACGCACAACCAAGATTGTCAAGCGGATCATGGTGGACACGGGGGCATCGGTGGACATTTTATAATATGACGCGTTCGCTCAGCTCGGCATCTCCCCATCCATGCTCATGCCTTATGCCGGGAAGCTTACTTGCTTTTCGGGTAATGAGGTCGACGTCTCGGGACTAGTCACCTTGGATATGACTTTGGGAGACAGTAAGGGCGCCCGCCGGACAGAGCCGATCGAGTTCACCGTTGTTCGGATTCCTTCAATCTACAACGCGATAATGGGCCCCACGTCCCTGATGAAGTTTCAGGCCGTGGCGTCCATTTATCACCTGGTCTTGAAATTCCCGGTCGAGGACCGGGTGGGCATCGCCCATGGCCAACAAATCGAGGCACGAAAGTGCTATGAGGCGTCAACCCGCGCTGGACCGGCCGCGTATGCCATCTCGGGTGGTCCCAACACGGAGTTGGACGTAACGCAAGAGCAAGAGCGCGGGCCCCTCGGGGACTATGAGAAGGTCGCTATTGCCCCTTTTCCCGCCGTGACCGAGCAGTTGTTCGTTGGAGACTGCATGACCGGGGAGGATGCCGAAAGCTTCCAAGGGCTCTTGGCCCGTTCTCGCGATGTATTCGCGTGGACGACAACAGACCTGAAAGGAGTTCCTCCCGAAGTCACTCTTCACTCACTTCGGATAAGTCCGGGGTCTAAACCCGTCTGTCAAAGATGCCGAAAGACCAATGAGGAACGTGCCAGCGTGGCCAACGCAGAGGTGGAGAAGCTCCTACGCGCCAACTTCATACAGGAAGTAAAGTACCCTACTTGGCTCTCCAACGTTGTTTTGGTGAAAAAGTCCAATGACAAGTGGCGCATGTGTGTCGACTTTAAGGACCTCAACAAAGCTTGCCCTATGGACAGCTATCCCCTACCATCCATCGATGACCTGGTCGATTCCACCCCAGGTTATAACGCGCTGAGTTTCCTTGACGCGTACTCCGGCTACAACCAGATCGCCATGGATCCTCTGGATCAGGAATCTACCGCGTTCATTACTCAATGCGGGACATTCTGTTACAGAGGGATGCCCTTTGGTTTGAAGAACGCGGGCGCGACTTTCCAGCGTCTGGTGGATCACGTGTTCCGTAGACAGTTGAACCGAAGTGTCTCGGCGTACGTGGACGACATTGTGGTCAAAAGCCGCAGCGTGCAGGAGCACCTCACCGACTTGGCCGAGGTCTTCAAAACCCTGCGCGTCCATCGGATGAGCCTGAACACGGAGAAGTGTGTCTTCGGGGTGAAATCGGGGAAATTCCTCGGTTTTATGATCAATGCTCGGGGAATAGACGTCAACCTGGCCAAGGTTGCCGCGGTGCTGGAGTTACGCTCACCAACCTCGCGCAACGAGGTCCAACGGTCGGCAGGCGCGGTGAACTATCTGGGACGCTTTTGCTCCAGGTTCTCTGACCGCGCACTATCCTTCTTCTCTTGCTTGAAAAGCATCACTACCTTCGCCTGGACGGAGGAGATGGAGAGCGCGTTTCAAGCTCTGAAGGTCTACCTCGCTGGTCTCCCAACGCTCTCACCGCCCGTTCCGGGGGAGGACTTACAATTTTACATCGCCATGAGCCAGCATACTGTCAGCGCGGTGCTCACCCGCGACATTAGCTACCCTTTCTATTTCGCCAGCAGGATGCTTCAGCCGGCGGAACAACGGTACTCACCCGCGGAAAAGATGTCTCTGGCCGTGGTGGTGGCCACAAGAAAGTTGTGCTATACTTCCAGGCGCACCCCATCCAGGTCCTCTCGGACCTGCCCCTGCGCCAAATTCTGCACCAGCCGGCATTGTCGGGAAGGATGACCAAGTGGACGGTCGAATTGTCCGAGTCTGACATCTCGTATCATCCACAAACCGCGATCAAGGCGCAGCCTCTGGCTGACTTTGTGGTAGAGGTCACCTTCCCCGACACGGATGAAAGCCCCAACGAGTGGAAGGTTTTCGTCGACGGCTCACACTGCGACTTGGGGTCGGGTGCCGGGGTGGTCCTTCAGGGGCCATCCTACGTGTCAGAGCACGCTCTCAACTTCGGCTTCAAGGCAACCAACAACGAGGCCGAGTACGAGGTTGTGATCGCGGGCATCGAGATGGTGTTGTTGGTAGGCGCGCGGAGAATAAGGGTGTTCACGGATTCCGAGCTGGTCACACAACAGGTCGGAGGCCAGTACGAGTGCACCACGGGGTTTCTACCTCAATACCGCACCAAGGTCAAGGCGCTGATTGCATGCCTCGAAACGTTCGCCATCAAGTCCATACCACGTGCGGCCAATGCAAAGGCCGACGCGTTGGCTAAGATGGGTTCCGCTCTACCTCCCGAAGTCGACAATAAGGTCATGATAGAGAGGAAGATGCAGCGCGGTGTCGCGTAGGCGGTGTTCACCCTCGCCACCGAGGGATGGATGGCGCCCATCATCTGATATATCCAAACTGGGGAGTTGCCTTAGCACGATGCCATGGCTGCGCGAAAACTCAAGCTCAAGGCGGCGCACTACTGCATTGAGTGCGATAAGTTGTACCGTCGCGGCTACGCAAAGGCCAACTTGCTTTGCGTGGACGAGGCAACCGTAGACGAGGTCCTCGAAGAGGTACATGAGGGCATTTGCGGTGGCCACCCGGGGTGGCGAACACTCGTCCACAAGGTGAACCGCTTGGGGATCTATTGACCCACTCTGCGCCGTGATGCGGCCGCATATGTACATAAGTGTGATAAGTGCCAGCGCCACGAAAACATCCAGCACCTGCCAACGCGGGAGCTACACTGCATTCAGCCGGCATATCCCTTCGCGATGTGAGGGATGGACATCCTCGGACCTTTCCCCAAGGCCGTTGGGCAGGTACAATTCATCTTGGTTTTCGTCGATTACTACACTAAATGGGTGGAGGCTGGGGCCATGGCTCGTATCACAAGCCCGAAGGTCTGCGGCTTCCTCTAGAAAAATGTGGTCTGTCATTGCTGTGTTCCAATCGCGGTCATGACAGATCACGGTCCAGAGTTCGACAGCGAGGAACGCGCGACTTTTGCGCCATCCTTAACATTGAGTTGAAGTTTTCCTCGGTCGCGCACCCTCAGTCTAACGGGCTGGTGGAAAACGTCAACGCGAGGATACTCGATGACCTTAGGCGTAGATTGGA